>CM066033.1:111112419-112555765 GCA_033557465.1 Ichthyophis bannanicus | reverse complement strand
CAAGAGCCCTCAATTAATGACTGCTCCCTATCACAATGTTACAGATCCACAGACATGTCAGAGGCATCACGGGAGGATGTCTAACGATGATCCTGAGGTGTGTTGTAGTTGTGTCCGACCCTCCCTTACCTCGCTGTCCGTTGTACACACAGAGCAATTCACGGGGTATGCGCACACCATTCTGTTGTGCTCCAGTAGCAGAGTGCACTATAAACCTTTTATCACCATATTGTGACAAAAAGGAATCCTCTACCTGTTTTAATGTGGTGTGCCAAAGTTGTATGTTAATCCCACTTACAATAGGGAAAAGCATTGGATAATCTGCGCTCCACAACCTCATGGTATTCCCGTTTATCATAAAACATATCTGGGTTTGTACATCTCCATACCGTCTCTGTCATATTAACAAGGTTATGTTCTGATTGATTGTTGCACCACCAAATAACATGGCATAATGTGTGCATGTGTTTTAAAATGGACCCACCACATGTATGCATGTGACAAACCCATGAGGGCTGCATGCCATCCCAATGTGGTGTTAGTCTGAACGTTTGAAAAACTGCATACCCTACATGTGCACCTCTGATAAATAGCTGGCACCTATGTCTGTGTATGTAAGTCAAACATAATCATGCCTTGCTTGTGTCTGCCAAGATATTTGCTCATATGGTCTGTGTTCATGGGACCTACACACATACACAGCCTGTAGCTAACGCATGATGGATGATGTTGCAAAGAGCATCAGCAAGATATGCCATCCAATCCATTAAATACCTGCTATAACACAAGCAACACCCACATGCTGTGATCCAACTGGCTATTGTAAAACACCCTTGCTGTATCTGGCTGATACATCTCACCATGTGTGTAGATACCCATCACTGCAGTGAAGGTAGACTCACCAAGTTAAATGTGTTTTATCACAACCCCCTGGCTGCACAATGCAGAATGTCCCCATCCCAAACCACAAACATGACATGGCTCCATGATCAACAATACAGTTAGACACACGTCATGTTTGACATCCACATACCACCCAAACTGTTAATATCATCTCCCCATACTAGCATCAACTAAGTTTATTGGCTTTATGTGGACATGTTGCTACACACATGAAGAGCACACAAACATAGGTATGTCACAGGAGCCTAATACCAACATAAACATCACAAATGTGTCTAATCGTTAGCGCTCCACATGGACAACAGTCAACAAACAGGGAGTGACCGTCCAACATGAACATATCAACATATGGCTGACACTGTGTGGCACACATATCATGTAAGATAACACCTTCTGGTCTGACAACAGCTGTTTATATCAGAAGCATACACTACATGTGAATTGCACCCTCCAAACAAACCACACAGATACCAACAAACCACCACATCATCTGCCACCAACTGCTGTTGTGCAAATCCCACATTATTTGTGGCACACCCATGGACATATGAGATGTTGGCATTCAGAGTCAACTGGTACTGCAGTGTGTCATCCAGATTCCATGTTAACATTAACACATAACACACTAAACATTACACACATTGTATAGCAAATGTGTGTCGTAAAGCGACTTAATACGTACATGTGAACAGCTCTGCAATCAACCTCCGCCTGAACGCTGAGCCCTCCCGTGTGTCACCACTGGCACGTACAGGGGGGCACAATGGGATCCTCCTCAAGATCCTCATTAATTTCTGCAGGGATATCGTGCCTGAGAGCAATGTTGTGCAGGATGCAACAGGCTATGATTATCTCGGCAACAGTGCGTGGCTCATATTGTAAGGCCCCGCCTGTCCTATCCAGACACCTGAAGCGACTCTTTCAAAACGCCAAAGGTGCGCTCTATGACAGAGCGGCTGGAGGCATGGGCCTCATTGTACCTCTGCTCTGCACCGTGTCCGTGGCTGACGAACAGGAGTCAGCAGCCAGGGGCGACAACCATATCCTGCATCACCTGCAGAAAGAAATGTTGCATGTAAATGTAGGGGTCCATGTGACACAGTCCTGACAGCTGTGTCGACATGAGAAAGAAACCAACAAGACAGTGTGACAACAATATACAGCTGCAAACTATGCAGCTCTATCAGATATACATATGATGACATACAAGCTAAACATGGCTTATCCAGCCCGTAAACACATATCAAATATCACAAACGACCATAGTCACCCTTAAATAATGTGTGTGTGTGAGTGTGCTACATGCATATGGTGATGCAGTTACTGTCCACATCTGCAAACCCACAATGGTGACACCACAATAGCAATCCAATGCTCCCATAATCACAGGGTATGTCTCATCAATAACCAAGGGAAAACACACAGCCATTTGCGTGTGGCACACATACACACCATGTATGCCATGGTGGTAGGTAAGAATGAAAAAGCATATCACCTGTAGACATCCTGTTTATGAATGGCAACATATGATGTTTATTTTGTCAGGCAAAATAAACTGTGTATTGTTGCGCGCCAATGCCTGTCATAGCCATAGTCTTCCCAGTCCCCATCCTGTACACATCCCTCTGAAGGTGCGGTCGTCCAACATGCACACTGTGCCCGTCATTAGTTTGCCCCCAAAACATATGCATAGGCACATAACCGTCCGCTGTAGCTGGTTCCCATACCACTGTGTATGCACCCACGTAGTCCCCTTGCTGTAACTGTACATTTTACACAATGTGATGTGAAATGAGAATGGCCAGACAAGATGGCACAAACGTACCCTCAACTACAGTGTCAGAGGCTACTGTAAGCACTACATATTGTTGCAAGTCTGCTGTGACATAGGCAATATGTCTGGCCAAATATATGCACACGTGTTTTCCCTGCTGGAAACCTCAACATCATCTATCAGATATTAATATACACCTACTCATGTCAGATATTGAGCCCTGGGTGACAACTCCATCACAGAGTGCGTGTGTCAAACTGACACGCACATGACATGTGTGTACTATTAGGGTTATCCAGAACCAGACATGTTAAAAGACGGAGAAAACATTATCCAGCAATTAAAACATCATCACAGGTGTATGTTGTGGACAAAACCACCCCACCAACCACCCCATGTTTGCATATGCTACCAACATGCACTATGAGGTCATCATCAACAACATAGATGTCTGCACTGAGGTGGCAGCACATGTACAACATGTGCATATAACGGTCATAGACTGTGAGGATAATCATGATGTAGGGTTAATGTTTCTAGTCGTACCAGACGTACAAAAACATGTAATAATGTATACCAACACCAGTCCTGTGACTAACATCAATCATATGCAAAGTGCATGTGTCAAACTATATAAAACCTCTACTGTGATCACAAATAGAAACATGTATAATGACATACAGAAATAAAAGACCCTGACATACTCACCCAGCAAGATACATTCGCCAAAACGTCCCTCCTCAAATTGTGTGAATATTGCCGAGTGATGCAGGATATAGGAGTCATGGGTGGACCCTGCAAACCTAGGGACCACATTCAGAATATGCTGATTTGCATCACATACAACCTGAACATTCAGGGAATGGTAGTGTTTGCGGTTGCGGTACGCTACCTCCCTGTCTCTAGGCGGGACCAGGGCAACATGTGTGCAATCAATAGCTCCCATCACGTGTGGTATCCCGGCTAATGCCTCAAAGGCCTGGTTCAGGGTCCACCATTGTTGCCTAGTGTGGGGTATGGCTATGTAATCCCCCATCCGGCTGACCATGGCACGCAGTACCTGGTGGAGACATCGTGAGAAGGTGGGCCGGCTCATGCCACCCACTGCGGCCACAGATGTCTGAAAACAGCCGGAGGCAAAGAAATGTAAGGCAGCAAGGAGCTTGACTAAACCAGGTATGGCATTGGACCGATCAGTCAGGGGCTCGAGGTCAGGTCTAAGATCCTCATAGAGACCCCTAATAGCCCTTGTGCTCAGTCGGTAAAGGGAGATGACCTGGTCCTCTCGCATGTCATAGAGCTGGGGACGGGGCCTGTAGAGGCGTGGCTGCCGAGCCTGCACCTCGGCACACCTCCTGCGCCGTGCACGAACAACACAGGCTTGGACCGCCACCACAGCTGCAGGTCTGAGTTGCTGCGGGACTATAACCCATGCCCTGTGCCCCAGCCCCATCGACACCATCTCCCGTGTTCGGCAACCCAAGCATCTGCCCACTGCACAGGACACATGCAGCAGCATAGACATGCGCCATAAACTCCTCCCACCAAACTAAGAAACAAATAACTATGTCACACACAATAAACTATCTAAGCACTGTACAAACTACAAGACACACCAGACCATACACACACAAGACAATACAATCCTCAATACAAACACCAGCCCAAACAATCTACACATACACCTGTTCGGACTCCCTTACTGTCTCTCACCAAACACACTTCTACTCTTCTCCGCCTACACCCTCAAACGTCGACAAGCTGTTCTCTCCTCACCTATATTTTCCTTTTCCTTGCCGTGACGTCCAATGCGCATGCGCATCTGCTCACAGACGAAGGTCTAGAGTCACGCGCATGCGCGACTCTACGCATGGGTGTCGGCATGTGCGTGGTGACACGCAGATGCGCATCGCCTTGCGCATGCGGAAAAAGCACCCAGACGCCCATGCGGGACTCCACGTAATGCGTATGCGTGACCATACACATACGTAGCACTATTTCCCTCGGCGCATGTGTGTGTTGACGCCTGCAAACGCCCATGCGTATGACGTCACACTCACGGCGCACGAGCGCGACGCACGAGCGTGTCCCACCAAATACACGCCTGCACAAATGCGCATGTGCAGAAATCAAACGTGCAAATACCGTATAAATAGGCCTCAACACGTGGCACACGGTGAGGGATGTTAGAGGAGTTTCACAAACAGACACAGAGGTAAAGAGTGAGCCAGAGCCAGAGGATAGGTTAGAGGTAGTCCAGAGGAAGGTGTGAGACATAAAGGTACAGTGTGCAATAGGGAGTGAGGCTGTGGTGGCAAGACGTCAGAGGAAGGCGGGGGGATATAGAGATTGAAGCAGAGTCTGAGAGAGAGAGGCTGAGGTAGGGGTACGGCACAGGATAGAGGGAGAGGATAAATTAAATAATCACTGTAGTATCTGTGTACATGTGCTCATTTACTTGACACAGCACCTGTGTTACAGTGTACTGTATTGTGTCCTCTATTGTAGTGTTATTGTTATCTGTTGTGTGTGCTGTGTCCTGCTGTGTGTTGGTGAACGGGGGTTGTTTGAGAGGTGCCTGTGTTCAAGGTGTAGATGGAGAGGGACAGTGACAGAGAGGGCCAGTGTGAGGAGGCGGAGGATGTGGGGCAGCCAGTTGGTGATGAGTCACACAGGGCACAGACTGCACAGCCTAGCCACGAACAGGCAGGGCCATCTGCTGAGCGACAGCCGTCACATTACAGCCAAATGGCCAAAAGAAAAAGGGTCCCTGTGCCAGCAACACAAAGGAGGAGAGAGCTGTAAAGTTCAGTGACAGTGAAAACCATATATTACTCTCCCATGTCCTTGACAACTACGATGTATTATTTGGCAGAATGAGCACACGCACATCTGTTGCAAACAGAATGGCAGTGTGGGAGGATCTGCGTACTGCACTGTGTGGGGCAGGGGGCCCCACACGTGATGTAGACAGCTTAAAAAAGAGGTTTTCTGACATCAAGAGAGGTGTCCGTCAGCACATGGTTGCTGTAAGACAACATGCTATGGGCACAGGTGGCGGACCCCCCCCTCACACCCACACTCTCGCCCCTGGAACAAGAACTTGCAGCACGGCTGGGAGACATCTACCTTCGTGGACTGCCAGAGGCCCTGGATAGCGCACATCCACATGCAGGTATGTACACTAACTAATCATTTCTTTCTCATGTACAATCTCCATATTCCGTACAGGGCGGTCCTATGCAAATACACTCCCATATGTGTCCACAAACCCCACATCATGTTGCCATCCTGTTGTGATATGTGTGTGCAATATCCTTACCTCACCATTTCTGTTGACATGTCTGGGGTTCACATCCAAACCTACCTCCTCAACCCATCCCACGAGATTATGGCATAATGAAGCACACACACACATGAGTCACCAGACACAAAAACAACTGTGATTTCCATACAATGCATGACTGTGTTGGTCATTTCAAAGGCATGTTTGTATGACATGACAGCAATACAGTGCTGCATGTGCACCCCAGTGGGCCAAAGGTGATGCCTAGTTGCCATACGCTGCACTATGGGTCACTGCGAGTCACATGTAGCACTGAGACAATCATATCACATACAAATATGACCCATACTCACAAACCAACACACACATGCAGTGATTTGCATAAAGCAGGTGTTAGGGTGGGGGCAGTAGTAAACACGCATGTGCGGAAATATGTAACATAACAGAGGAATGGGATGCTATGGGCAAACATGTGCAATGTGACCATGAACAGGAGAAGGGGCGATCTGCCACCTGTGCATGGGCACAGCACACACATGTGTCCCTTACCCAGACACATGGTGGTGACACACACGTATGGGAGTGTGTCCGGTGTCTGGTATGCAGCACACATGAACGGATGCAAAACATCCTGTCTGTGTGTTATGTATCACACATGTATACATATGTGGTTTGCTGAAACATATGTGTGCTCTCTCTGATTCCTCCCAATGCAGGTGACTACAGTCAAATGGGTGTGGAGGAAGAGGAGGAGGAGGGGGCAGAGGAGGAGCAGGAGCAGGATGAGGCGGGGTGGTGGAAGAGGAGGAGGGGGAGGTCTACATTGCAGCCCCTATGAGTCTGATGGAGGCAGAGGCTGCTGTCTCTGGGGGCAGCACAAGTGCTGGCGATGAGTCCCTGGAGCCACACGTGCGCGCCATGACACCATTGCGTGAAGCAGCAATAGAGACCAGCCAACCACCCATGCCAGCAGAACCAACACCTACACCTCTCCCGGAGTTGATGATGGCAGAGATGAGGGCCTATGGTGCATCATCACACCGTGATGCTGAATGTGGGTGAAAAGATACTGTCACATCCAAAAAACACACACAGTAGTCCACAGTTGGTGTGTGTGTGGTGGCTGTTCGAACATTACCTCCACACGTTACATGTTCTGGTTGATTACCTTAGATGTGTGATACCCAAAGGTTGTAGGGTACCTGAAATGATAGCATTCTACCCCCAATAGAATAGTGTATGTTCAGGTTGATACACATGGATGCAGACATATGAGGAATGTGTCTGACGGCCCAGCACTCTATGACAACATAAATTGATACAGACATTGGGAAAGCTACATCCTGCCGCTCTGCAGATACCCAAATGTCTTGTACACAGCAGGATGACAACTTAGCCATAGTCTGCTGTGTTAATGAGCATATGTTAAGCTATATGACCATTCCTCAATGTCTGCATTTGCGGGTAGCGGGAAACATAGCCATGTCTTTGTAGAGCTCTGATGTCCCCCCCTGGTGCTTCCCCTGCTGTGTCCAAACAGAAAAGCGTGTAAATGTACTACACAAAGGGCAATTTGCTTATCGGCCCCACTTATATGGAACTCTCTCCCTCCCGATGTGCGATCCCTGGATGATTTAAAGGAGTTCAGAAAACAACTGACATTTGTACTCTTCACTGAGTACTATGGCACAGACATCTAACAGTCTCTATTATTATAGCCTGCATGTAACGTGTTTTACTGTAACAGTTCCTTGATGTTGTGTCACCCAATTTTACCTTCACTGTTACGTTTAGTCAGTGTATGCCCCCCTGTCTCTGTTCTCCCCTCTTGTGTCTTGGTAACCGCTGTGATTAAAGGAAACGGCGGTATAGAAAACATGTAAAATACATAAATAACTATATAACTACACATTTGTTACATGGCCTACATTATCTGGACCAAGGACCCTCCTCTGTGTTACAGTGAGGGTGCACATGTATCACTCAGGAGTCACATATGTGCAGCAGAGGTGCACATGTACAGGTAAGGTGTGTCATCCCTGTGCCTACCAGACATCCCATTGCTTCATTAACATACACATGTCCCTGTCAGAGAATGTATTTTTCCCTCCACATGTGTCATCAATTGTGATGTCATATCTCGACCTTCCTGTGTTCATCTCCGTTGGTGTCCAGCTGATGTAGTTGTGGCTCGTGCATGCGCAAGCTCCCCTACACGATGGTTATGTGAGAGCTGTCATTGGCCAATCCTGTTGCCACAGCTGTAGTATATGGGTGTTTCACCACAGCCTGTAAATCGTTGTGAGGGCATACCACATCTACGTCGTGTGATGTGCCCTGTGGGTTTGTCTGCCTGCCATATACTACTGTGGACATTATGTATATTGGCCCTCTCCATCTCTGTGATTGAGTCTGCCCTATCACATCACCAATCGTGTGGCATGTACATTAAATGTTTGTGTATGGCGTTGGAGTAGTGGAGATGTATGGAATATAACACGCTGTATCCCATGCACAGGCAGTCGACGTGTTCTGGAGCGGATACGCCTTGCAGTGGAGCAAAACACAAGGCAGGTGTGTGGTGAGATCCATCAATTACATGAGGCGGTCCAAAACATGCCCGTCACCCGGATATGTGAGGCCCTTGAGGGCATGCTGGATGTCATGCGCCGACTTGCTCCTGCACCACCACCAGCACGGGTTCGAGAAGAGGGTCGTGGCCGGGGGAGGGGGGAGGGTGCCCGACGTGTCAGGCGTGGCCGACCACGTCGCCAACAATGAAACATGATATATGCAATAACATGGTATAATCCTAGTTTTTGTTGATCTTACAATGCTCAGTTAGAGCAATTATGTATCCAGTACAACATGTTTTTGAGGTGTTTGTTATGTGTGTCATGTCAATAGCTTACATATGCAGATCATATGTTGTGTGGGTGTCAGGTAAAACTTTAATTTGTAACGCACACACATTAGAATATCCATGTGTATATGGAAAGCTAATTATGAGACTTACTCTGTGACAATAAACAGCTGTAATACTATACATACAGTGTGTGTGTCCAATGAGTGTCCATGTTGTCCCATGTGTATCAGGGAGGCGGGGGGTGTTTGTGAAAACCCTAAATGAGCTGCGCCCAGGTCATCTAGTGATGGGTACAGTAGATGACCCACACACAGGTTCCCTGCTGCAAATACCTCAACAGTGTCAGCTACGATTGTCATGCTGCACAGACATGTGATGTGTCACGTGCACCTTGTTTCCCAACATCCTTGGGGATGCAGCGGCACAGTGTGCACAGACATCCATGTGGTCACAGGGGGACTATGTTCCCAATGGCGTGTTTACGTCACATACTCATCGCCGTGTGAAACCCATCATAGAACACTCATTGGTGGCATATATGTGGCTTTTTCCCTTGACCACATCACTAATCTCCTGCCTCCCAACACACCATAGGTACGTCTGTGAGAGAGGCAGATATGGGTGGTCTGCCTATGTTTGGGACTCAGATATGTGAAGACCTTTGTTCCACATAGGACCATTCCTGTGCCATGTACATCAGTGAGACAGCTGCTACGTTGCAATGGTTACTGTAGACCCCTAATTATGAACATCTACACCTTATTTGGGGGGTGCTGTTGGTTTCACACACATGTTTGCACCACAGAAACATATGTGCACCCACACATATCACATGCTGACATCCGCACACTTTGCCTAGGTCAAACACGTGAGCAATACAGGTTTTTACAAAACTATATTTTATGGTGAAAAACAGAACTGGGATGAACTTTACAGACGTGGGAAGGGGGAAAATACCATCACCCTCCCCCCCTCCCCAAACATCCTCCCCTCCCCGCAAACGCCCACACGCAAATATAAAACACACACACACATAAAACAGACACACAGGTGACACCCACCCTCCCCCAGCATGCCCACTGATGGAAGACAGGGCAGCACAGGGCACATGTGGTGACGTCACTAGCACAATCACTGACGCCAGTGACGCCATTGAGGGGGTGCTTGCCGACATGGCAGACGTACCACCTCGGCAACCACCCTCTCAATCACTCCCGCCAGCCACTGCTGAGAGTGACACATCTCATGTATGCGTTGCTCCATCCCATCCAAGGCCACAGACAGGTGGTCCACGCATATGCCACCACACACACACATTGTCAATGCTGTCTGTGTGGTGGCATCTGCATAGGGCCTGTCTGTGGCCCTGGATGGTGGAGGCAACTGCAGTGGCTGGGGGGAGGCCACAGTGCCCTGTGATGCCCTGTCTTCAACATCACTTTCCCAAACCCCTTCTGGGAAATCCTCCACCCCTGATCCCTCCCGAACATCCCCCCCTCCACATCCCCGGCAGCAACCCTCAACCCTGCCTCCCCCACAGACACCCCTTCAGAATGTCCTTCTTGGCCCTCCTGTGTCCTTTCTTCAGGTGCTGCAGGTGTTTGCGCCTCCACCACCTCCACCTCATCATCCTCGTCCACCTCCTCCTCCTCCTCCCCCTCTGTGGTGTCCAGGACCACCACCTCTGCATCATGTGGTGTTGGTGTCCTTCTGAAGAGGTGTGCAGAGGTGGTGGCCTCATCCTCGGTGCCATCACCATCTGTGGAACATGACAGCCATCAGCACGTTTCTCTGTCAGAAATATAGCACATCTACATAGGCAGGTAACACAAAGGCATCTCTGATAATGGGACATAAGTTACAAATACGTGACATTCTCATTATTATACATCATCACCCTTTTGTGAGTTCTCACCCTGGAGGCGCTGAAGGTATGCAGCATGGTGGAGGCGCAGCTCCCTGCCCTTCTTCCGGAGATCCTCGATCTGTGGATATGCAAAGGAAAGGTGAGGGCATTAGTGACTGGTCACCTTCTGCTGGTTTGCCCACACACACACACACACACACACACATCACTGTGCACAGGGTCTTGCTGCTTCAGCGACAGTGCTGTGTGTGTGTGTGTCATGTACTGCATAGTTTGTCACCTGTCAGCAGGCAGTTCCATGGGCAACACGCATATGTCATGCCATGGGTTCTCCGCTGGTGACAAGGGAGCCTGTGTGTCACAGCTGACCCTCATCCCTTGTGACGGTGTGTGTCAGCATCCCACAGTGTGAATGCACTTCCCCTCCCCTGTCCAACATGTCTCTCTCAGGTGAGGTATACAGCTTACACAGGGATCAACATTGAGAAAAACGTGTGAGAGTGACACGGACATGGATTGGGCCCCCCCCCCCGGGGATTGGGGGGGCTGTTATGTCCTCATGCTGCTGTTACGCCAGGTAAACTCTGACAGGGGTTTGGCTATGCTGTCACCAGATACACACATAACATGGTCTATCACCTGGCTGCAAAGTATATGTACATGCTAGTTTGTTTTCACAGGTGTGCTGATGGACTGTGGCTGCCTTCTTATTCCCCACCTCTTTCTATAGCATCCTGTGTGAGTGTCAGATAAAAGTGGGTGACATCATTTGGGTGTGGCCCAGGGCAGTCAGCCCAACCGGCCATGCCTGGAAGGGCCTTCAGGGAAGCTTACATGGTTCGTGGGGGGTGGCCAGCAAGGCGTCTTAAGTATTCATATTTCATTACGGCCTATTGGCAAACGGGGGGAAACCTACAAAGTGACATACTCCTGTTATCTCATGGCTCACGTGTGTGTGGGGGGTTATGGAACCTCCATTTGTGTACATTGTGACATATAGGTCAGATGACACACAAACTAAACATACACTGCCACACGTGTTTCACTACAATAACTAGTGTCATGCAATGACAGACACAGTGACCTGCTTGATGTTTGGCAATCCATGACCTAGGAAGAGCCATATTGCACGGCCAACATCACAACACACATACACATTAGTTTGCTTATGATGTCATTGAAAATGGACACTGGGGTGTGTGCTCATGCATCCTGGGGTTTCATCAATATAGATACACATGGAAGGCCTACCTCCTGTTGTTCACAGAACATTCGGGGGTCACAGTACCACCTGCATTAGTTGCTTTGTCTGTGCACATGTGTGCAGTGACACCTGTGGCCAGTGTACATGGCTCCCTCAGCACATCCTGTACATACCCTATCGCACCCTTGCATGACCTTGTAGCAACATTGCACAGTTTGGTGCCAATGATGTTGTCCATGCTAGTCACAGTTACACTGCATGTGCTGTGTTACACACATCTATGTTGAGATTCTCTTTAGACATCCTGGTACTCAACCCCACTGGCAAACTGATATGCAACCAATCATTGGCGGAGTGTGGTGAGAGGAGTCATTGTGTGGGTGGCCCTATTGACTGTGACAGGGGACACTAACATAAACATTCACCTTTGACAGGGCCAACAATATCAATGCTTGTACCACTGGCTGCATTGTGGGAGGTGTGTCATATGGGCAAGCTGCTGGCTATGTGCAACCTACGTTGCACACAGTTGATGTCAGCGTAATGTAGGGGTAGGGGTGGGTATTGTTCCTGTATGGCCTAGGTTATGTTGTTATGTTCATATTCACTGGTTCAGCTGGGCTGACAGAAGGTGTTTTGTGGAAGCAATATCGACAGGGGCCAAACCAACATAACGGCTCTTTGCACCAGTGCTCATGTGTGGGTTTATGTATGTGTTATCCAGCAACATCAGTTGCATGTGTCACTGAAACACCATCAGTGATGTCCATGTGTCTGATGTTGTTGGATTTATCTTAGGTGTTAAGGTTTTGGACCACATTCTGCATGGTGGTATGGGGACATGTCTCTGCTACAGGTTTCTGATAACACATATAATGGCTAAGGGGGATGGGGTGCTGTTACACACATTAACCTCTGCAGCTAGCATATCATCTGGAGACATCACAGACATGTGTGATGAGATATTCACTTCACAAACTATGGTATAGGTCCAACCTACCTGCCATGAACATACACATAATCTTACTGACATACCCACCATAGCTATTGCTGATCTGTCCCCCTGTGGGCTGGTTGTCCTACCACAATTCATCAGCTGCACACACATTAGCAAAAGGGTGACTAACACGACGCATTGCGCAGCTCACAGGAATCCTGGGGATAGGGAGAATGCATATAACCTGTTAGGCACACACAAGCATATCCCCATGGTGCCAGATTAGACACTGGGATGGTCTTCCTGGCCTCCAGGGGATAGGGAGCATAGAGCAAAACTGTTAGAGCACACACAAGCATATCTCCATGGTGCCAGATGAGCCACTGTAGTGGCATACCTGGCCTCCAGGGCATAGGGAGCATAGAGCAAAACTGTTAGTGCACACACAACCATATCTCCATGGTGCCAGATGAGCCACTGTAGTGGCATACCTGGCCTCCAGGGGATAGGGAGCATACAGCAAAACTGTTAGAGCACACACAACCATATCTCCATGGTGCCAGATGAGCCACTGTAGTGGCATACCTGGCCTCCAGGGCATAGGGAGCATAGAGCAAAACTGTTAGTGCACACACAACCATATCTCCATGGTGCCAGATGAGCCACTGTAGTGGCATACCTGGCCTCCAGGGGATAGGGAGCATACAGCAAAACTGTTAGAGCACACACAAGCATATCTCCATGGTGCCAGATGAGCCACTGTAGTGGCATACCTGGCCTCCAGGGCATAGGGAGCATAGAGCAAAACTGTTAGTGCACACACAACCATATCTCCATGGTGCCAGATGAGCCACTGTAGTGGCATACCTGGCCTCCAGGGCATAGGGAGCATAGAGCAAAACTGTTAGTGCACACACAACCATATCTCCATGGTGCCAGATGAGCCACTGTAGTGGCATACCTGGCCTCCAGGGGATAGGGAGCATACAGCACAACTGTTAGAGCACACACAACCATATCTCCATGGTGCCAGATGAGCCACTGTAGTGGCATACCTGGCCTCCAGGGGATAGGGAGCATACAGCACAACTGTTAGAGCACACACAACCATATCTCCATGGTGCCAGATGAGCCACTGTAGTGGCATACCTGGCCTCCAGGGCATAGGGAGCATAGAGCAAAACTGTTAGTGCACACACAACCATATCTCCATGGTGCCAGATGAGCCACTGTAGTGGCATACCTGGCCTCCAGGGGATAGGGAGCATACAGCACAACTGTTAGTGCACACACAACCATATCTCCATGGTGCCAGATGAGCCACTGTAGTGGCATACCTGGCCTCCAGGGCATAGGGAGCATAGAGCAAAACTGTTAGTGCACACACAACCATATCTCCATGGTGCCAGATGAGCCACTGTAGTGGCATACCTGGCCTCCAGGGGATAGGGAGCATACAGCAAAACTGTTAGAGCACACACAACCATATCTCCATGGTGCCAGATGAGCCACTGTAGTGGCATACCTGGCCTCCAGGGCATAGGGAGCATAGAGCAAAACTGTTAGTGCACACACAACCATATCTCCATGGTGCCAGATGAGCCACTGTAGTGGCATACCTGGCCTCCAGGGGATAGGGAGCATACAGCAAAACTGTTAGAGCACACACAAGCATATCTCCATGGTGCCAGATGAGCCACTGTAGTGGCATACCTGGCCTCCAGGGCATAGGGAGCATAGAGCAAAACTGTTAGAGCACACACAAGCATATCTCCATGGTGCCAGATGAGCCCTTGCGATTGTCCACATGGAATCCAGGGGATAGGGTGTATGTGTTAACCTGCCCATGCACAGACAAGCATATTCCATGGGTTTCTTAGAGCCTACTGGGATGAGCTCTATGGACCTCTGCAGTTAGGGGAAGTGTTTGGGGCTCTGACAGCACACAGACCAATATCACAGGGCTGACAGCAAACACACTGTGATGGGCTCTCTGTCCTCCTTGTGATAGGGGGGATGCCTGAAATTGGATGGGCACGCACACGCATTTCTCCAGGGTGATTGCTAGCCCACTGTGATGGGCGCTGTGGACCCATGCAGATAGGCGTGTGTATTGAACAACATGGCCAACACTGCCCATCTCATCTGGGTGTGTGACATACCATCAATGCTACGTTTCACTTATCCTTGTGCTTGTCCCAGGGTGCTTTGTTACAGGTACTGATCCCACCATATCCATATGTTGTTGTTTCTATTTACATCTGCTGATCTAGGGTCTAGCATAATTACAGTATGTTGTGGCACAGCCATGGCAGCAGCTGACATGCCACAAGGGTAGCATGGACACCTCTATGACCATGTCCATCACCACCTGGGTGCAGGTCACCACACTCACAAATGACACAGATACATTTCGCTATGTCTTCTCATCTTGTGCACATTACTGACTCACAGTAACTCATGACAACAGCATGGATATTTGCAATTAGCACAGGCTACAGATCTCATTTTGAGGTACAGGCGCCATACACTTACCTCACGTGGGTAGTCTGCTTCACTATTGAAGCGTCTTTGCAGACGTTGCCA
The DNA here is from genome assembly GCA_033557465.1 of Ichthyophis bannanicus. NCBI lineage: Eukaryota > Metazoa > Chordata > Amphibia > Gymnophiona > Ichthyophiidae > Ichthyophis > Ichthyophis bannanicus. The sequence goes on along the minus strand of CM066033.1, from coordinate 112,540,342 downwards.
CGCCCTTAGGACCCTGGAGCTGTCCCTGTGCCCGGTGGCCCCTGGGAAGAGCTTGTGCTGGCGTGGTGCGATCAGCCGGGACAGGTGCCTGAGCTCTCGGAGGTTGAAGGAGGGCTTCCTTACTCTGGGCGCCATTTTCAGATATTATCACCTGATTGGACGCAGCGTGCATCACGCCCATGCGTAGGGCACCTGACGCGCAAATTTACGTGCACCTGCGCCACGCATATGGCGCAGTTCAGGAACGTATGGCGTCCATGTGCGCACCGAACGCAGTACGTGCATGTGGCCTACGCAGCTGGCGCATGTTTACAATATATCACGTGCAACTGCGTCACGCAAATGCGCACAGAAAAGTTTATCGCTAGAACCTGCGCGACACACATTACATATACACTGGTGTGTGTCATTTATCTTATGGAACTGAACACCATTTGCGAATGTTGATGTGTATACACATTTGGGTCTTGAACCTATCAACACATACACAATGGTTCTTTGGCTTCTGTATGATGTGATGTGCTATAGCTTTCACATTGCAATGACTGCCAATATTAAGGGCGATGTTAATTAAAGTAGGTTGCTGTGTGGGTACCCGTTAGTGTACTGGTGCCATATACGGAGTGGCCGTTTCAGGGCGGACATGGACAGACACCAGAGCAAACCTGTGCGTGTCGCAGTAATGTGCGGGGCCCACATTGGCGCGTGGGAAGGCTACGTGGGCCGCTGCTGCATAAACATACAGCAGAGCCGTAGTACAATGGTGATGACACTGACCCATGGTGCAGGGGCCATGGGTTCAACACCCCATTGTGCTCAATGGAAGAGGCCAGCTGCGGCATCAAATGTAGTGGGAAAAAGTGTTGTGGGAGGTATAGTAATTTTGGGCGGCAGAGAGCGGCGCACGGTTTATTTTTAACGGCATGAGTCGGCGCACCGTTCATTGGGGGCGGCAGGGGGCGGCGCGCTGATGTATGAGGGGGCAGTCCGATAGTGGGCGGCATAGGTGGCGCACTGATGTGCACAGCAAACAGTAACAGAGCCTTAGCACAATGGTTGGGATACTGACCAATGGTGCAGAGGTCAGGGGTTCAACCCCTCACAGTGCCCAGTGAGCAAGGTTGGCTGGGGCAGTAAGTATTATGGTGAGGTGTGCTGTAGGAGGCCTTATAGTTTATTTTTATTACCCACTACCAGTATACCCGCTCTAACAGCGTGTTAATATATGGAGGCCCGTAAGGCACATGTTACAGTGCACAGTCCGCAAAGGCACCCTAGCAAGTCCCCTATAGGGCACCATGTATGCTGCGCCACAGGATAATGTATAGTGCACGCAATATGGATGGCAACCATAAGGTGGCCTATAGGGCGCCCTATAATGCACCCTCAGAGGCACCCTTATGGGTACAGTATGGCAAGGGTGTGTTTGATGCCATAAACATATGTCCAGTAAAATGTACAATGCTCTGGACAACCCTATCACAGAACCCCTCTGTGGACTTGAACCCATGACCTCCTGCTATAAAGGCAGTGACGGAACCATTGGGCTACGGCACTATAGCTCTGAGTAAGCGCCTGTGTGGCTGCAGAGAGCCTGCACGTCACCCCACAGACAGTCTGCTGCTGTAGACAGGACGGGGTAGGCCACCCGTACCCATGATGCAATGCACATGCAAATCAGCTGCCCACAGATGCACACAAGATGGGGACTGCACCCACAAAGCTTCACGGCATGGTAGGGGGAACTGTCCGTGTCCACCCACACAGAGCCTCGGCCTGGTGGGGGGCCTGAGCGTGAGGACTGCCGGCGAGGGGTAGCTACACACCGTCACATTGTGCAGGTAATGTGCTCACCCTGAGGGTGGGTGGTGGTGCCCAGGACCAGGTCCACATCAACGGCCATGCCAGAGCTCAACATCAGTATTAACCTGTGTGATAAGAAGGTGTTGCAAACTCATCATGGATACCCCTTCTGTCTTAGTTGGTGGTTCTCCCCCCCCCCATAGGTGGGCAACATACCTACCCCCCCCCCATGACAAACAGGGTCTCCCATCAACACATCCCCATCCTTTCCCCCCCCCCTTGCACTAATGGCAGTAGAGTGGGCCATCAACCCCTGTCCTGCTGGGGGACAGACACCCTACAGGGCAGTCCAAGCAGCTCCACACACATCCAAAACACACTATCAGACAGACAGTAGGCCTGGATATTCAGGGGTGCACCCCAGCACTATCTGATATTCTCCTGCAGCAGGCCATCAGCTGCTGCACCCTGCAAGGAGCTCCATCAGGACACATACCAGCTGTGCAGAGTCTGCTGGATAGTCCTGATAGGATTGCATGCACCCCAAACTGGGGTGGCAGCACACACAGGGAGATCAGTCCATGAAGAGGCCCCAACAGGACACCCATATATATCACAGGAGAGAAATGCTATACAGCACTATGGGGGTGCCTAGCCATGCTGTCATCACTGCACGCTCAGGGTGAGAGTGATCCACCAGCAGCAGATACAGAGGTCAGCCTGTCTGTGTAGGTGGTGGCTGGGCATTACAATGTCCCAGCCAGTGCCCCATGCCCTGTGCAGATGCATCCTGGCCAGCACACCCTGTCTGAGCTATACCCATGGTACCTTGCTGCTCATTATGCACATTGTCAGGCCAATACTGGCAACAGTGCTGGCAGTGTGGCCTGTGGAGGGTGTTTGTAGCCAACACACACTGTATAGACAGACACCCCCCCCCCCTCACCTATGCCAGCATTGTGCTACTATTGGGGGAGTCATTCGACGTGCCCACCACACCAGTCCTGGGAAGGGTACAGGCATGGATATGGTACACAGTACTGCTGCATGTCACTCCCCAGGGTGGTAAATACTGTCAGGGGCCAGACCTGGGGCACGCACCACAGACAGCCGACAGCTTGTTCTGCTGCAGCACAAGGAGCAAACAGTGCTGTGTGTGGGACTGTCTACCTGCCAGTACCCACATCAAACGTTTGTGGTCTGTGTACCGTGTACCCAGGTATAGGGTGGCATTGCTAGGGTACGCAGGAGCTAGATCTGGGAGATGCCCCCCCAGGGGGCTTTTCCAATGTGGCCTGTGGGTGTGGGTGCGTCTGGACCTTTGCCTCTTGCTTTACGGCAGAGTGTCCCTACTCCAGTCCTGGTGTTCCAGACACTGTTCGGGCCTTCATGCTGTCCCCTATGAATATGCATGGGCTACAGTTGCATAGCATGGGGGTGGTGCAGACATCTGCAGCACAGGCATCTGTCTTAGGGGAAGCATGGAACCTGAATGGTGTTTGGCCCTCCAGGACTGCATTTGGGAGACTCTGCTGGAGATAATGTGCCTGTTTATGGTGTCTGTGTTTGGTGTGGTAAAAGATAGGCGTATTGACCATGCCTATGTTCTCAGCAATAAAGGTTTGTCCTTACTACCACGGTGTAGCTGTGGGGTGAATATGTGGACAGGGTTGGCGGTAGCTGCAGCTGGGCTCAGAACCTGTGACCCTCTGTTCATGCACACACTGTCTGTGTGCACTGCACCACCGTGTAGCCACTGATTGGCTGCAATCCCTGGGTGGTCCATGACTGTACATCCGACAGGGCCTGTCTGTTGCAGTGGACGGTGCCAGCCTGCACATGGCCTGGCCACTGTCCTCTGTGGCTAGCAGCCACTGCCCCCTCCACCATCTGAACCCTTCCGCCAACATGCTGGCATGTCCTTATCCTTGCAAAGGGATATGACCTGATTGCGTAGTGTAACCCCAGGACTGTATTTGGCTCACATGGTATAGCGGTCTAGCTGTTGTTCTTTAGCAAGGTTTTTGTGGAACGTGGGCCACCCATTACGTGATCATGACCAGGGACACACTTGGCCCTTGGCACGTGGGGTGAAGGCATGTACAGGCACATCTGTCGTACATAACCTCTACCTACTTAACCTCTACCTACGTGTCCTTGGCCCCTACAGTTGTGGCACTACAGGACTGCATTTGGGGGACGCGGCTGTTGGTGATGCACATTGTGCTGGTGTGTGTGTGTGGTGTAGGGTAAAATATGGGTGTTTGCAACATGCTTTTGTTCTGTGCAATAAAGGGGTGTCTCTGCTATCTGTGTTTAGTGGTGGGTTAAATATTGGGATTGTGCTGGCATGTGCCTTAGCTGGGATTTGAACGTGTGACCCTCTGGTCCTAGAGGTACCGGCTCTGTCCACTGCACCACACTGTGGCCACAGAGACAGTGCAGTCCCTGGAGATAGTAGACCTGGCAGGGTGGGGTTCCAAGACCTGCTCTGCACATTATTACTGTGAGCTCCTTCACCCTGTCTGGTGACAAACGTGCAAATATAACACGGGTATGACGTCCGAACAGAGGGGGATAGCATATTCCCATGCTGGGCAACAGTGCTATTGATGGTCAACCATAAGTAACACTCCCAGGAGGGGTCCAATACACGGAGACGTTTTTGGAGGTGTCTCCGCTCCGTGCCCCTTTCCAAACAACTGTTATTTTATTTTTTAGGAGCTCTGCTGGGTGTGTTTTTAACTTTTGCGCATTACTATACCTGTTCCCCAGCTGATTTACTATTTTAATGCTTTTGTTGTGGTCATTTCCTCTTTTTCATTGCAGTTTTGTGCTGTGCACATGTATCACACTGCTGACGTTTTGCATGTTTCCCCGGTTTTGCTGTACATTGCTGACGGAAATGGTTTCTCTTCCCTTTATATGCCCTCTACCGCGAGTGTTTCACTCGCGCTATTTTTTACATGTAGATTCGGGCCCGATACCGTGCGGGGAGACTCTCCCCTCCCACTCTCCACCCATTGACCCCGTCCCTCCGCCCCTCCGGAGCCTTCCTCCGCCCTCCTTTAGCCGTTCCACGCCTCTATCGGACATTTGCGGGCCCGCACTTGTACGGGGCCCGTTACTGAACCGCGTACCTGTGCGGGGGTGACACGCACGTGTGCGGGGCGTTTAAACGTGTTTCTGCGCGTTTCAATGCCGCGTTACCGTGCGCTATTTTGCGCCGCGCAGATTTGCGGACTTTAGTAAACATGCCCCTTGGTCTGCTGCTTTTTAACATATTCGTAAATGACCTGGAAATTGGAATAATGAGTGAGGTAATCAAATTTGCAGGTGACACAAAATTGTTCAAAGTTATTAAAACCCATGAGGATTGTGAAAAATTGCAAGAGGACCTTGATAAATTGGAAGACTGGGCATCCAAATGGCAGATGAAATTTAATGTGGACAAGTGCAAAGTTATGCACCTAGGAAAGAACAGCACAAACTATGGTTACATGATGTTTACGCCATCAAAATATAGAAAGACTAGGGGACATGCAATGAAGCTACAAAGTAACCTGTTTAAGACTAATAAAAGAAAATATTTTTTCACTCAACGTGTAATCAAACTCTGGAATTCATTACCAGAGGATGTAGTAAAAGCCGCTGGTGTAGCCAGGTTTAAAAAAGGTTTGGACAAGTTCCTGGAGGAAAGGTTCATAAACCATTATTAAAGGGGACCTAGGATATCCACTGCTTGCCCCAAAACAAACATTGTGGAATCTGTGTCTTTTGGGGAAACTGCTAGGTACTTGTGAACTAGATTGGCCACTGTTTGGAAACAGAATGCTGGACTTGATGGACCTTGGTCTGACCCAGTATGGCATATCTTATGTTCTTATGTTCTTCTTATGCTCTAGAATGGTTATGGTCATACCTCACATACCAGTATGTACAAATTGGACAAAAGACTTCCAAACAATTCACCCAGATACAAGGCATCCCTCAAGCTTTACTATTTAATATCTATATACAACCAATCTGCAATATCATAAGCATATTCAATGTCCACTATCATCTATATGCAGATGATATTATGATATATGCTCCCTTCTCCACCACAAACCCAGACTACTCAACAATCACAACCTGTTTCAGCACTATAAACCAATGGCTATCATAACATAATCTCAAGATCATCCTCAAGAAAATAGAGGTTCTGTTCCTCATCAAAAATCAATCCTTCCTCCCCACAAAGTCATTAAAGGTGAACAGCTCTAACCTAGAAGTTAAAGCAGAAGTAAGATACTTTTGCGTTACCATAGATCGGCAGCTCACATTCCAACCACATATAAATAACATGTCTCGATGCATTTACAGCAGATTAAGAACACCAACACTTACAGCCCCTTCTTAAACCTCATGACTTCTGGACAATTTTCCAAGCAATGATTCTACCACACTTCGACTTCTGTAGCCATATTCCATGGAATTTTGAAAAATTCATTACATCCACTGCATCTTGCGCAGCATGCTGCCACCCGTATTCTGATGTCCTCATCCAGATTGTCACGTCACTCCAATTCTAAAAGAGCTACTTTATAACAAACCTTATCCTGCCTTCCGAACTGACCAAGTGCAACCAGACAACTTGTGCTAGAGCATTCTCCTTATATTCTTCTTGACTCTGGAATGCCCTACCACACTATATCAGAGACACCCATCTTCAGGAAGATGATAAAGACCCACCTGTTCATGGAACATTTCAATGGGATAACTAGACTCGCCCACCTATGATCTCTCTCCCTGCCCATCCCTTCCTCCATCCCCCCTAACCTAATCTGAAATATACACTGGACAAATTACTGCCTCGAGCAACCTTTCTTCGGAGGTGAGTAAATTATTGGAAGCGCTGTTGAAAGAGAAAATAGTGAGGTTTCTGGAGTCCAGCAGATTACAGGATCCAAGGCAGCATAGATTCACCAGAGGCAGGTCTTGTCAGACAAATCAGTTTGATTTCTTTGACTGGGTGACAAGGAAGTTGGACTGAGAGAGAACCCTAGATGTGATGTATTTAGATTTCAGTAAAGCCTTTGACACCATTCCTCACAGGCGACTGATAAACAAACTGAGCAACTTAGGGATGGACCATAGAGTTACTGCTTGGGTTAGAAATTGGTTGAGTGGGAGGCAACAAAGGGTATAGGTAAATGGAGCTCACTCTGAGGAGAAGGAGGTTGCCAGTGGTGTGCCCCAGGGATCTGTCCTTAGTACGATGTGTTTTTTTTACATCTTTGTTAGTTATATAGCAGAAGGGCTGTTGGGTAAGGTTTGCCTCTTTGCGGCTGATATCCAAATCTGCAATAGAGTAGACATCCAGGAAGGTGAGATAACATGAGGAGGGATCTAGCTAAGCTTGAAGAATGGTATAGAATTTGGCAGCTGAGATTTAATGTTAAAAAATGCAAGGTCATGCATTTGGGCTGCAGCAATCCAAGGGAGCAATATAGTATATGTGGTGACGTACCTTTGTACACTAAAGAAGAGCAGGACCTAGGTGTGATTGTTTCTGATGATCTTAAAGTAGCTAAACAGGTAGAAAAGGTGACAGCAAAAGCTAGGGTGCATAGGGAGAGGAATGGCCAGCAGAAGAAAGGAGGTGATAGTGCCTCTGTATAAGTCTTTGGTGCAACCTCATTTAGAGTATTTAGAGTATCAAAAGGATATAAAGAGGCTGGAGTCGATACAGAGGGTGGCTACTAAAATGGTTAGTGGTCTTCATTATAAAGCATATGAAGACAGACTTAAGGATCTTAAATTGTACACCTTAGAGAAGGCAGGATAAAGGTGATATGATTGAGATGTTTAAATACCTCTGTGGCATAAATGCACAGGAGGAGAGCCTCTTTCGATCTGAAAGCAAGCTCTGCTACAAGGGGACATGGGATGAGGGTGAAAGGGGATAGATTCAGGAGTGATATGTGGAAATATTTCTTTATGGAAAGAATGGTGGATCTGTGGAATAGTCTCCCAGTGGAGGTGGTAGAGATGAGGACAGTATCTGAATTCAAAGAAGCATGAGACAAATGCAGAGAATCTCTAAAGGGGACTGTTGTAGTGGTTGATATGGAAGGAGACTAGATAGGCCATGTGGTCTTTTACTGTCATCATGTTTCTATGTATATTGTCACCCTGTTCTACCTAACATGTTTAATTAATCTTTTTTTTTTTAGTGCCATCAAGTTAGTGTTGACTCATAGTGAACCAGCTACCTCTGGGTTTTCTTGGCAATGTATTACTGGAAGTAGATTGCTAGCCTTTTCTTCCAAGGCAATGGAGGGTAAAGTGACTTGCCCAAGGTCACAAGGAATGCCAGTGGGAATCAAACCCTTGATCTTCTGGGTACTAGGCAGGTGCGCTAACCACTAGGCTACTCCTCCCTTTTAATTAATCTAGTTTTTGTAAAATTGTTCCATGTATCATTAATGTTTGGTTCTCTGTAAACTGCATTGATCCTAGAAAATGCCGTATAAATAAATAAATAAGAATGGAGTTCATGAGAATGGGTGTAGGGAAAGAGGAAAGGTAGTGAAGAACAGAAGAATGAATGCATTTAGAGGTCAGAAGGAGAGGTTTGAATTGGATATGGAAAAGGAAGGGAAGCCAATGAAGTGATTTGAGATTATATGAGTATATCAAGGCCGGCAAAAGATTAATCACACAGCAGAGTTCTGAACAGATTGAAGGGGAGAGAGGTGATTCAGAGGGAGACCAGTAAGAAGGAGGTTGTAATAGTCAAGACGAGAAGTAATTAGAAACTGGACAAGTGTTTTAGTAGTGTGTTCAGAAAGGAAAGGGCAAATTTTGTTAAGGTTATAGAGAAAGAAATGACAGGTTTTAGCTGTCTGTTGGATATGTGAGGAGAAGGAAAGGGAGGCGTCAAAGATGACCCTAAGGTTATGGACTGAGGAAATAGGAAGTAGAAGAGTGTTATCTACAGAGACAGATAAAGGAGGAAGGGGGAGGAAGGTTTAGGGGAAAAAATAAGTTTGGTTTTGTCCATGTTTGGTCAGACAGCGGTGAGACATCTAGATGGCGATGTCAGTCAGACAGGCAGGCGGATATGAGGTCCTGGAGTGTTGGAGAAATATCAGGTGAAGAAAGATAGATCTGAGAATCGTTGGCATAAAAATGATACTGAAGTCCATGGGAGGAGATGAGAGCACCAAGGGATTGGGTGTAGAGAGAAAAGGAGAGGGCCGAGGACAGACCCTTGAGGTACACCATCTGAGAGTGGGATAGCAGTAGAAGAGGAACCACCAGAAGAAACATTGAAAATGATGGGAGAGAAGAGGAGAACCAGGACAGTACAGAGCACCTAAAACCAAGTGAGAACAATGGGTCAAGGAGAAGGTGGTGGTCAACAGTGTCAAAAGTAGGATAGAGTAAAGACCTTTGCATTTAGCCAGGAACGAGTCGCTGGAGACTTTGGCAAGTGCTGCCTCAGTAGAATGTAAGGGATGAAAGCCAGATTGAAGTGGATCCCGCAGGGCTTGAGAGGAAAGAAATTCAAGACAAAGGTGGAGGACTGCACACTCAAGAAGTTTGGAAATGAAGGAAGATGGATCAATAATTAGAAAGACAACTAGGGTCAAGTGAAGGTTTCTTGAGGAGAGGTGAGACCACAGCATGCTCCAAGGCTGCAGGAACAGCAGACGTGGAGATCAAGAGGTTGAGAATATGTGAATATTCTGAAGTAACCTTACCTTAACCTCGCCAGGCAAGGATCTGTTTGTCTCTGTTACCTGCCACCATCATCCTCTAAGGGGAGCAATGGCTGTACATGATTTGCATATGAAAACAATTGTGGACAATATGTTGAAATCTTTGGCCTATTATTCGGCAGTGGACAAAAAAAGCAGACAGAATGTTAGGAATTATTATGGAAGGAATAGAGAATAAAACAAAGAAATATTGTAATACCTCTGTATTGCTCCATTGTGCAACTGCACCTTGAGTGATATGTGAAATTCTGGTTGCTGCATCTCACAAAAAAATATAGCAGAATTAGGAAAAGTATAGAGAAAGCTGACCAAAATGATAAAGCTGATGGAACGACTCTTCTATGAGGAAAGGCTAAAGAGGTTAGGGTTCAACAGCTTGGAGAAGAGACTGCTGATGTGGAGAGATACATTAGAGGTCTATAAAATCCTGAGATGAGTGGAACAGGTAATCACAAATTGATTGTTTATTATTTCAAAAAAGTACCAAGACTAGGGAACACACCACAAAGTTACAAAATAGTACATTTAAGACAAATAGGATGAAATATTTTTCTCTCCGACACTGGATAAGGGTGGCTTGGATATGTATTCCTGGGGATGGATAATTAAACACTGGAACTTGTTGCCACAGAATGTGATAAAAACAGCTAGTGTAGCCAGGTTAAAAAGGATTGGACAAATTCCTGGTGGAAAAATCCGTAACCAGTTATTAAGGTAAACCTGCTGAAAACCACTGCTTATCCTTGAGGATAAATAGCATGAAATCTGGCTACTTTTGGGATATATCAGGTACTTGTGACAGGAATTTGCCACTGTTGAAACTGACATATGAAGAAATAAAATGTCTTTCCCATGGGCGTAGTTTGCTTCATTGGGGGGGGGGGGGGGCAAAGGGTGGGCTGACATAATTGCATATTAATTTGCATATTCATTATGATTATTAAGAAAAACACTAGATGGATAGGAAGCCAGTATATCAAAAAGGCGAGGGATGAGCTGGCACTCCAAAATACTCAGAGGAAGCAGAGTTTTCATTCAGTGGCTCTGCAAAAAAAAGAAAAGCAACATATTCCTGTGGAGGCCAATTCAGACTGGGGCATGTCCGGCCTGTCTGGACAACCAAAATCTGGATGGGTCGGATTTGCACCTGATTCTGCTCCCGCGGGAGCTAGATGTTCCTGCAGGAGTGGAATTGGGCCTTAGATGGCTTGGATGTGCCCCGATTCAGTGGGCCTAGATGTGCGGTGATCGCCCCGTCTAGCCCTTCAATGCTCTGGCATGGAACCTCGGTGTGATGGCGTCCCGCCACCATGGCACCAGGATGACATGCGGTAGCATTGGGAGGACCTGACTGCAGAAATGGCCTTCCCTTCCACTCCCTGAGCCTCAGCGGGAGATGCCAGGGCCGGTCTTGTGTGGCGGGTGCCTCCCAGATACTGCGCCATGGGTTGGGGGGTGGGCCCTGACCTGTTCGCCAGCATCAGTCTAACTTATTCCCTCTCTGGGATAGAATAAGTCAGATGTGCATCACTGACTCCCAGGATGTACAGGGCCGTGACCTGAATCAGCCCTGTATGTCTGGGTTGTGCGGTCCACCCTCTTTCCGCCCAGACTCCTCCGGCTGTCCCCCCTCTCACCCCCCCCCCTCCCTCTGAGCTCCCTGCACAAAGCTGTTGTATATACGGGGAGCTCCATAGGTAGAATCGGCACACAGTGGCTAGCAGGGGATGTACGTCTGAAAAGGACGTACATCCCTACTATTCGCTGTGCAGAATCTAACCGAGGCTATATAATCAAATGCAGTAAAAATTGTAGCTGTTTAATTAATTAGCCTGACACTCTAAGATTACAAAAATGTTGACACCTGTAAATATATATTCTGCAAAAAACAATGGAGATGTAAGGTGCTCAAGCACCAAGGACAAAAAGAAAAAGAGAACCACAGAACAGTTTCTAACAACAAAATAAATTAGAACTACCTTTCTCACAATTTGTTCGGTATCATAGAAATTGTTCTGATGATCAGGACTTCAGGCGACAATCTAAAATTTTGGCGGAGGGTTTTAGATCTAGGGGGTATCCCAGGGGGTTATTCAAAAGGCGTACAAAAGAGTATCGTTTTAGCAATGGGACCTTGTTGTTGACTCCTCGTGAGAAGAATGATCAAGATGATGTGGATCAAATAAATTTGATCTCGAAATACTCCCCGTTTAGTTCCCATATTCAACGTATTATCAAGAGACATATGAATGTGATATTATTCCAGGTTTAGAAAAGAAAACGATCAGATGTGTGTGGAAACGGCAATGCAATTTGCAAGACCGTCTGTGTCCCTCAGTATTACGTCCATTATGTAGAATGGATTATGAAAGTGGCCACGGGGTCTGTGGTAAGTGTTCGATTTGTGGTGTTTCCAGCACTATTTCTCAATTGACTTATGGAGGCAAGATTTTTAAACTGAAGAAACATACTTCTTGCGACTCCTCTTTTGTGGTATACGGGATTTTGTGCCCGTGTGTATTATTGTACATAGGTAAGACCATCAGACCTTTCAGGAGGCGCATTCTGGAACATAAAAGTAGGCTAGCTTGTAAGATATATGAAGCCCCGATAGTGCAGCACTGTTGTGAGAAAGGTCATTTGTTTACTGATTTACGATGTTTTTGTTTGGATCAGGTGCTAGCGGAAGTTGGATTGTGAAAAATTCCAAGAGGATTTTGATATATCGGAAGACTGGACGTTCAAATGATAGATGAAATTTAATGTGGACAAGTGCAAAGTTATGCTCCTAGGAAAGAACAACCCAAACAATGGTTAAATGATGCAAGGTTCCACATTAGGAACCATCACAAGGAAAAAGATGTAGGCATCATCGTATATAACACATTGAAACCCTCCATCCAGTATGCAGCGGCGGCCAAGAAAGCACATAGAATGTTAGGAATCATAAGGAAAGGACTGGATATTATAATTCTTCTAAATCGTTCCATGGTTCACCTTGAATATTTTGTGCAATTCTGGTCGCCGTATCTTAAAAAAGGATATAGCAGAATTAGAAAAGGTACAGAGAAGAGCCACCAAAATGGTAAAAGGGATGGAAGAACACCCCTATGAAGAGAGGCAAAAAAGGTTAGGGCTCTTCAACCTGGAAAGGAGACGGCTGAGGGGAGATATGATAGAGGTCTATAAATTAATGAATGGAGTGGAATGGGTAAATATAGGTCGATTATTGATGCCATCAAAAAGTAGAAAGACTAGGGGACACGCAATGAAGCTACAGTGTAGCCCATTTAAGACTAATAAGAAAAAATATTTTTTCACTCAGCACTAATCAAACTCTGGAATTCGTTACCGAAGATGTAGCAAAAGCTGTTACTGTAGCTGCGTTTACAAAATATTTGGACAAGTTCCTGGAGGAAAGGTCCATAAACCATTATTAAAGAGGATCTAGGAAATTCACTGCTTGCCACAGGACAAGCAATGTGGACCTATTTGCCATTTTGGGAACCTGCTAGGTACTTGTGACCTTGATTGGCCACTGTTGGAAACAGGATATTGGGCTTGATGGACCTTAGTCTGACTCAGTATGGCATATCTTATGTTCTTATGTGCAGGGCTGCGGTTCATGTGTGTATGTTCTGCAGCTATCATAAGGAAAGGAATGGAAAATAAAATAAAACAAAGGATATTATAATGCCTGTATCGTTCTATGGTGCAACCGCACCTTGAATATAGTGTGCAATTCTGGTCGCCGTATCTTAAAAAGGATATAGCGTTATTAGAAAAGGTACAGAGAAGAACCACCAAAATGGTAAAGGGGATGGAAAGATACTCCTATGAAGAGAGGCTAAAAAGGTTAGAGCTCTTCAACCTGGAAAAGAGATGGCTGAGGGGAGATATGATAGAGGTCTATAAATTAATGAATGGAATGAAACGGGTAAACGTAGATCAATTGTTTATGTCATCAGAATATAAAAAGACTAGGGGACATGCAATGAAGCTACAGGGTAAACTATTTAAGACTAGTAAGAGAAAATATTTTTTTCACTCAATGTGTAATCAAACTCTGGAATTTGTTACCGGAGGATGTAGTAAGAGCTGTTAGTGTAGCCAGGTTTAAAAAAGTTTGGACAAGTTCCTGGAGGAAAGGTCCATAAACCATTATTAAAAGGAACCCAGGATATCACTGCTTGACCCGATACAAGCATTGTGGAACCTGTGTCTTTTGGGGAAACTACTAGGTACTTATGACCTAGATTGGCCACTGTTGGAAACAGGATACTGGGCTTGATGGACCTTGGTCTGACTAAGTATGGCATATCTTATGTTCTTATGTTCTTAGTTGGGTATGTGTGTGTGTGTGTTGTGGTGTGGAGGTGAGGTGCCTATATGTGTGTGTGTCATGCAGAAATGTGAGGTACCTGTGTTTGAGAGTGGTTCGGAGGTAAGGTGCTGTGGGTGTGTATATGGTTCAGAGATATGGTGCCTCTGTGTGTGTGTGTAGTGCGGAATGAGGTGCCTCTGTATGTATGCATGTCTGTCCTGCGGAGGTGGAGTGTCTATATGTGTGAGTGCAGGGGTGGCTCAAGGCAATCTGTTGCCTGAGGCGAGGGATGAGATGGCACTCCCCCCCCCCCCCATAGTGTATGTGGAGGAAATGCAAGATGTTTGCACACCAAGGAACTAAAAGAATGAGCGAAACCACAGCACACTTTATAAAACTAAATTATAACTCATTTTTATTTTGTTATAAACTGCATTATGTTTCTTGCTTTTTCTTTTTGAACATATATTTTGCATCCACAGAACCCCCCTCAACAGTGAGTACAGAGGAGAACTAGGACATTCACCCACAGATTTCAATACTTTAAAAAAAAATCTGATTCTGGTCATATCACTAACATTCTCCAGTACCAGGCATATTGGGAACTAATATAAAACCCTACAAAAGTCACCAAAGATCTACAAGGCCAAATCTGCCATACCATTACCAGTATAAACTTCTAAAATTCATACAAGGTATTTACCCAGAAAAAATCAGCACTATGAATACTGCAGCAGACACTAGAACATCTAACACCTATTTGAAAACCTGAACTAGGCAAATTACTACAGTAAAGATCCCTGTGTACAAATTTCATGTTAACAGAATACATAGCCTTGGTCACACACTCAAAAATGGACTCTCATCAAGTACAGAATAAGTGATCACAACCTAAAGTAAAAATAAAATATTTAGACAAAGATTAAACCAGAACTCCAAGAAGCCAGGCTCTGCATGCAGTACAACACCAGATAAGAGAATGCAGTTCCCCGTACTGTGTAAAATATAAAGTCCAATCACTAAATTGAAAATAAATTTTTTTTTCTACCTTTGTTGTCTAACCATTTTATTCTCTGGTCATGCTGGTCCTGATCTGAGGCTTCTGCCATCCTATCTTCTCTTAACACTGTATCTGCCATTTCTTGTCTCTTCTTTTGTTTTCTTTACTTCCTTCCATCAGCCTATTTCCAGTCCCAGTAACCTTCCCCACATGTCAGCTCCCTTCCCGTCCCAGTGCCCCTTCCCTGCCAGCTTCCTCCCCATTACCCAGCCACCTACCAGTCCCACCCCCAGGTGTCAGCTCCCTTCCCTCCCCCTCCTCCCTTTCCTAGTGTCATCACTCTTCCATTCACCCTCAGTACCAACCTCAGGTATCAGCTCTCTTCCAGCCCCCTCTTCCCCCCCCCTCCATGTCAGTTTGTTTTCAACCCTCTCTTTCCCTCTCTTGCAGCTCCCTTCCAGCCCTCTCTTTCCCCCTCTGTCAGCTCTCTTCCAGGCCTCTCATTCCTGCTCTGTCAGTTCCCTTCCAGCCCTCTCTTTTCCCCTCTGTCAGCAATCTTTATGCCCTCTCTTTCCCCCTCTGTTGGTTCCTTTCCAGCCATCTATTTCCCCATCTGTCAGCTCTCTTCCAGCCTCTCTTTCCCCATGTCAGCTCCTTTCCAGCCCTCTTTCCCCTACTGTCAGCTACCTTCCAACCCTCCTTTTCCCGTCAGCTTCCATACAGCCCTCTCTTTCCCTGTCTCTTAGCTCCCTTCCAGTCCTCTTTTTCCCCCCGTGTAGATCCCTTCCAGTCTTCTCTTTGGCCTGTGTCAGTTTCTTTTCAGCCCCCTCTTCCCCGTGTAGCTCCCTTCCAGCCCCCTCTTTCTCCTGTGTCAGTTCCCTTCCAATCCTCTCTTTCCCCCTCTGTCAGCTCCCTTCCATCCCTCTCTTTCCACCTCTGTGAGCTCCCTTCCAGCATTCTCTATCCCCTGTGTCATTTCTCTTCCAGCCCTCTCTTTCCCCTGTGTCGGCTCCCTTCCAGCCATCTCTTCCCCCTTCCCCCCCCCCCCCCCCCGTGTAGTTCCTTTCTAGCCTTCTCTTTCCCCTGTGTCAGCTTCATTCCATCCCCCTCTTTCCCCTCTATCAGCTCTCTTCTAGCCCTCTTTCCCCCTCTGTCAGTTCCCTTCCAGTCCTCTCTTTCCCCCTCTGTCAGCTCCGTTCTGCGCTCTCTCCTTCCCCCTCTGTCAGCTCTCTTCCAGCCCTCTCTTTGCCCTGTGTCAGCTTCTTCCCAGACCCCTCTTTCCCACATGTAGCTCTCTTCCAGCCCCCTCTTTCTCCCGTGACATTTCCCATTCAGCCATCTCTTTCCCCCTCTGTCAGCTCCCTTCCAGCCTTCTCTTTCCCCCTCTGTCAGCTCCATTCCACTCTCTGTTTCCCCCTCTGTCAGCTCCCTTTCAGTCTTCTCTTTCCACTCTGTCAGCTCTCTTTCCCCCTGTCAGTTCCCTTCCAGCCCTCTCTTTCCCCCTCTGTCAGCTCCTGTCCAGCCATCTCTTCCCCCCCCAATGAAGCTCCCTTTCAATCTTTTCTTTCCCCTGTGTCATCTTCTTTCCATCCCCCTCTTTTCCCTGTGTCAGCTCCCTTCCATCCCCCTCTTTTCCCTATGTCAACTCCCTTCCAGCCCTCTCTTTCCCCCTCTGTCAGCTCTCTTTCAGTCCTCTTTCCCACTCTGTCAGCTCCCTTCCAGCCTTCTCTTTCCCTCTCTGTCAGCTCCCTTCCAGCCTTCTCTTTCCCTCTCTGTCAGCTTCCTTCCAGCCATCTCTTTCCCCCATGTAGCTCCCTTCCAGCTTTCTCTTTCCCCTGTGTCAACTTCTTTCCAGCCCTCTTTCCCCCTCTGTCATCTCCCTTCCAGCCCTCTTTCCCACTGTCAGCTCCCTTCCAGCCCTCTTTTCCCCTCTGTCAGCTCCCTTCCAGTCCTCTCTTTAACCCTTTGTCAGCTCCTTTCTGCTCTCTCTCTCTCCTTCCCCTCTGTCAGCTCCCTTCCAGCCCTTTCTTTACCCCTGTCAGTTCCTTTCCAGTCCTCTCTTCCCCCTTCTGTCAGCTCCAATCCAGCCATCTCTTTCCCCCATCTAGCTCCCTGCCAATCTTCTCTTTCCCCTGTGTCAGCTTCTTTCCATCCCCCTCTTTTCCCTGTGTCAGCTCCCTTCCAGCCCTCTCTTTCCCCCTTTGTCAGCTCCCTTTCAGTCCTCTTTCCCACTCTGTCAGCTCCCTTCCAGCCTTCTGTTTCTCTCTCTGTCAGCTCCCTTCCAGCCCTCTTTCCCATTGTCAGCTCCCTTCCAGCCCTCTCTTTCCCTCTTTGTCAGCTCCCTTTCAGTCCTCTTTCCCACTCTGTTAGCTCCCTTCCAGCCTTCTGTTTCCCTCTCTGTCAGCTCCCTTTCAGTCCTCTTTCCCACTCTGTCAGCTCCCTTCCAGCCTTCTGTTTCCCTCTCTGTCAGCTCCCTTTCAGTCCTCTTTCCCACTCTGTCAGCTCCCTTCCAGCCTTCTCTTTCCCTCTCTGTCAGCTCCCCTCCAGCCATCTCTTTCCCCCCACATAGCTCCCTTCCAGCCTTCTCTTTCCCATGTCAACTTCTTTCCAGCCCCCTCCCCCTCTGTCAGCTCCCTTCCAGCCCTCTCCCTTCTGTCAGCTCCCTTCCAACCCTCTCTTCCCCCCTCTGTCAGCTCCCTTTCAGCCACCTCTTTTCCCCCATGTAGCTCCTTTCCACTCCCTGTCTTCTGCCCCCCCCTTCCCCGCGTAGCTCTGTTCTGCTCCTTCTGCTTCCTCCCATGTAGCTCCGTTCTGCTCTCTCTCCCGCCACCCCATGTAGCTCTGTTCTGCTCCCTCTCCTTCCCCCCCCCCATGTAGCTTCATTCCGTTCCCTCTACTTCCCCGCCTGTGTAACTCCTTTCCGCTCCCTCTCCTGCTGCCCGTGTCATCTCCATTCTGCTCCTTCCCCTTCCTCAGCGACTGCGATAGTGGTAATTTAAACTGGAAAGGAAACCGGTGCGGAGCCTTCTGGCCCTATGGAACCCCTGCTGCTGCGTCCCTCTCTAGCATCACTTCCTTTTGGGGATGGGACACAGCAGCAGCGGTTCCATAAGGCTGGAAGGCTCCGCACTGGTTTCCTTTTCATTTTAAAATACTGCTATTGCAGCCACTTGTCTGCTTTTTGTTGTTGTTGTATTTTTAAAACTGAAGGCGAAGTGAGGTGGCTGTTTTGGGGGCATTTTTGCCACCCCCAAAAGTTTGCTGCATGAGGCCACCACCTCACTCTGCCTCATTACAGAGCCGCCCATGTGTGAGTGTGTTGTATAGGGGGTGGGGTGCATTCTGGGGGAGTGGAATGCACCTTTTGGCAACACTTTGCACTTTTCCCTCCCCATACACCCCCTCTCCTGCTGGCTCCTCTCCTCTGTTACCCTCTAGACGTTTCCCCCTTCACCAACCCCCCTAGCACTACCATCCCCTGCCCTAAAATCCCCTTCATCCTCCTTTTTTAATAGGCCCTCTGCCCCTTTAAATTCTCCCTGCCTTCTCTACCTCACTTCTTCACCTCTTTCCCTCCTCCCCCTCCCCTCAACATACACAAATCCTTTTTTTTTTTTTTTTGCAGACTGCTTTTGTGGCCTTTTCTTTCTCTGTCTGCCTGCGGGGATCCCATCCCCTGCAGGCAGAAGAGGATGACCCCAATTGCCGAAAACAACCCTTTTGATCTGCCCGCTGGCTATCAGAGCCCCATGAGCAGAGAGAAGGGGGAGACCGCGATTGCAGCCTCAGTGCAACCTGTCTATCCGCAGGGATCTGATCTCCTGTGGGCAGATCAAAGGGGTCTTTGCTGTGATTTCTGCCCTCGAGGGATGGGATCCCCATGGGCAGACAGGAGAGATCTTTGCTGTGATCGCAGCAGTGCTGTTCTTTTCTGCCTGCAGGATCTTTTCTGCACAAGGGATCACAGCCATCCGGGGCATCTTGTTTTGGGAGGCAATACGCCCTCACTCTCCCCCCAAACAACACCCATGTTCTTTCCCAGAGATTCAGTCGTAGGGGAATTTAAATAAAGATTCAATGCTCTAATTCTTAAGCAATCATTTATCCCTAAGATATAGCTATCTGATATTGTTAAGCAAATTGTTCTATTTCTCCCTCTCTCTTCATATCTAGCTAAACAGCTACCTAAGAAAAATAAAACTCATCTGGGACATCACATTTATGAGATAGGCATCAGTATTTTGAAACATTCTAAAAGTGAATATGAGAAAAAAGGGTGAGTATACACTTCTTAATGAAGTTAGAAATTAGAATGACAATGTTGTAATTTCAAATGACTTCTGAATTTCTTATAATTCATGCATAAAAAGATATATATTATTTTGCAAGAAAAAGTTAATCATTTCTTGTCCCTGGAAATGAGCTCCTCTACATTTTGGGATTTTCTATGTATTTGTGACCCAAACTGGACCCTATGTTTACTAATCTGTGGTAGCTTTTTACAGCTATTGTGGTGTGAGAGCTGCAAAAAGTCCTTGGTTAAGTCCAAAACCTCCATGGTATCTGCAGGGAGTATTACACGTTTTCCCCTTGCAGATATGGAGATTTTGGATTTACCGCAGAGACCCACAATACCTGCATTAGCAGGTAGCATGGTAAGTCTCCACGGTAAATCCAAGGGGAAAATAGGAAACGATCAGGTGCACAGAGCTCTCACTTACTCTGTGCCCTCATTGCTACCAGCACCTCCCCCCTCCCCCCACACTACCTGATTGGGTCCTCCCACCATCAGCGGCACCAACAATAGTAATAAATCTGCCCTTCATCACTGAGCCCTCCCGGACAGCTCCCAATCCCCTTAATGTAAATGTACTTGTAAAAATGTAAATAGTTCCTGTACATAGCTCACACTGTATATAGCTCAACACACAATCAACCTCCTCACACCACTCACACACACACGCCTCAATTTTTCACTGCACGCCCACAACCACACACCCAACCACCTCTTTTCCCCCCGTGTAGCTTCATTTTAAAATGAAAATGAAACCAGTACGGAGCCTTCCAGCCTTATGGAACCGCTGCTGCTGTGTCCCGTCCCCAAAAGGAAGTGATGCTAGAGCGGGACCGAGCAGCAGGGGTTCCATAGGGCCGGAAGGCTCCGCACCAGTTTCCTTTCCAGTTTAAATTACCACTATCGCAGTCGCTGAGGAAGGGGAAGGAGCAGAATGGAGATGACACGGGCAGCAGGAGAGGGAGCGGAATGGAGTTGCACAGGTGGGAAAGTAGAGGGAGCAGAATAAAGCTACATGGGGGGGAAGGAGAGGGAGCAGAACAGGGCTAGTAGTTGATTGGTAGCTGTGTAGTTGATTGGTTTGCTGTGTAAACTGCTTTATTTATTTATTTTATTTAACACTCATTTTTATACCGCATCTTCCAGAGATCAGGTGCGGTGTACAAACAACAACAATTAACAAAGCTAAGTTTGTTTTACATAGAACATCTTAATTTTTACATAGAACATCTTAACATATCATAAATAAACAAAGTGGGTTTTTGAACTGGGACCGTGTAAAAACAGTTAACTAACAAAGTGTAGTATCTATATACGTAAGATAGTACATAACTGATACAACTATATACATGCGTTGGTATTAGGTCATAGGAGATAGGATCGTCATTTCATTAGCGCTGAGTGTTGTCCATTTAGGTGTGAGGTTTGTGCTTTAAGTGGTCATTTACCTGATTATCCTTTATCTATGTTGAGTGCAAGGTTTTCTATGGAATTGTAGTGTTTAGTGAATAGATAAGTTTTTAGTTTTTAGTTTTTTGCGGAATTCCAAGATCTCTGTTAGTGAACGTAGATCCTCTGGTAGGGAATTCCAGATAATTGGGGCTATGTGTGAGAAGGCTCTATTGTTGGTCAATTTATGTGCTTTTATGAAGTCCTTCGGGATCTTTATTTAACTGTTCTTTTCTATTAGTAGGCTTAGGTGTTTCTTTGCATATTAGATTACATAGAGTAATCGGCGCCATGTCGTTTAATGCTTTAAATGAGGTTATTATTGTTTTGTATATTATCCTGCTTTGTATTGGTAACCAGTGAAGTGATGCAAGTATAGGTGTTATGTGTTGTATAGAATTTATTTTTAGTATAATTCTTGCTGTTGCATTTTGGGCTAATTGAATTCTTTTAATGTTCTGTTTTGAAATGCCTATAAGTATTAGGTTGGCGAAATCAAAATGAGGGGTTATGATAGCTTGTGTTATATTAATGAAATCTTGTACAAATACAAGCGGACGTAGTTGTTTGAGAATTTTAAGTTTGAAATAGATTTTCTTTAAAGTGTTTCTAATGTGGGTTTCCATTGTAAGGTGTGTCTAGGATAACACCTAGATATCTTATTTCATTTTTTATTTTAATTTCTTGCTCTTGTAGTGTTATATGGGTTGGAGGGATAAATGATTGATTTTTAGTTACGATTAGGACTTCAGTTTTGGCATGATTTATGTGAAGGTTTTGAGTTTTTAGCCAAATTGTGATTTCATTATAGCAGTCTGAGAGTAGATGTAATGGTATGTTAGGGATTGTAAATGGGATGTACATCATAATATCATCTGCATAGAGGTGATAATGTACTCCAAATTTTTTAAAGATATTGCAAACCGGTTTTATGTAAATTGATTTTGATTTCAAGATAAAGCGGTATATACGTAAATCCTTTTAAATAAAAATAAATAAATAAGGAAATGTCTGGGGGGGATTGATGCACCCCCAGAGAAAATAAACTATCCCAGCTAGTCAGTTGGGTGGTGAAAGTCCCCTTTCCCAATCCTTTTAAAAATCCTGGCTAATCAGTTGGAGTGCCAATCCACCCCCTTCCATCCTCCCAAAAACAATGTGTCTCAGCTAGCCAGTTGATACAGTTATGAGGCCAAGAGCGCTTCTGGCTTGCTCAGTAGTTCTAACAAAAACAGCCATGATCTCATGGTGCTGCTCCTTAGCATGAGGCTAGGGGGCAGGACCGTATGATCATGACAATTTTGAACAGGCCTGATGATGGGGTTAGGAGCGGGGAGGACCGCTCGTATCCCCATTGACCATTGGATCATCAGGAATTAAAGATGTGGACCGGGGAGGTTGAGGGGCCCCTGGCTGGCTAGGAACCTTGGTCAGACCCAGTAGGGCATATCTTATTTTCTAATCTGAAAAGGACAATGAAAAATCCAGTTTCATCACAGGCTGGCCTAAAGCCAGTTGAGTTGGGGTTGGAAGGCATGCATCTTGCAGAAAAGCCAACACGTCTCCACAGGGTCTAGCTTTAGCCAGACTGTCCTGAGCCCTGCTGATGATCCTCCTTCCTCTTCCTTGACAAGCCCAATGTTTGCCTGCTATGGAGATGCATGGAAAACATGAACTGGATGTTCTGCCCTCTGAATCTATTGACTCCTGATGAAAAATGTATGCCAAAGATAAATCATTTGCCATGATCCTGTGACAGAAATTAAGTGACACCATGTCTTGGTATGCTATCACAGCCATTTACCAAGCCTAATTTAGATCCAGGTTAGCCCCTTTCTAATGATCCAACAGGATATGAATTAGGCCTGCAGAACTTCTCAGGTGGTCTATGTGGAGTTGCTGTTTTACCCAGTTCCAGAGGTGAGATTTCAAGCCAGTCCTGGATATCTGACAATCTCTTCCTGTTACGTTATGGGACCTGCAGCACTGATGTCAATTTATTTATTTATTTTTATTTCTTATATACCGCGCTATTAAAATCAGTGCGGTTTACATTAGAACTGAACGGTGCAACAATGCATTAATATCACAATGTGCTTACATAGAACAGGGGGACAATCATGAAGGGGATAACTGGGGAAACTATTTACACGATATATACATAATATTTACATAGAGCTATATACACTAATACTTAAGATCTACGAGTGAGCATAGCTAGGTCAAGTGGGAACCCGGATAACAACTACAATGGATGAAATCAGGGACTACAAATACCATAATACATTGCATTGCAATGCAAATTCAAAACCAGAACTGGTCAAAACGTTTCACTCCTGGAACTGGGTAACCTGGCAACTCTGGTATAAGTAGACATGGCTGCACAGAATATCTGGTACAAACACATGGCAAAAAAAATTGTTGGTGTACATCTCTACAGATGGTGTCAATAGATTCACAAGGCTAAATATCCAGTTAACATTGTCAATAGAGCTTCAGACCAGAAAACATGTGACCCACTCAGAGAACAGGAACACAGATCGTCAGTGATACACAACCAGTCTGGTCAGAACCAGCTCCCATGAGGATGTGATGACTCCATGGCAAGATGCCTTCCTTGTAGCCTAAAGGTTACTGGTTTGAGAGCAGTCTCTGACTGTGAGAAGAACAAACCTGTTGGTTTTGCTATTTGCCAGAAACCTCTAGTAATCTTTCAGCGACATTTATCAATAGGCTAGCAGCAATAGCTACCTCTGAATTGAATAAATATAAAAATAAAACACTAAGAACCTGATTCCAGTAGGGGCACATCCAGGCCGTCTGGATGGCCCCAAACAGGACGGGCACGTTAGGATCTGATTCTGCACCACGGGAGCCAGTCATACCCACGGGTGCAGGATTGGGACCTGGGAGATGGCCGGGCTTGCCCCTGCATCACCACAGGGACGTCCTCCCCATGGCACAACCTGCCTGCTGCCTTGGAGCCCACGTTTCTCCACCACTCAATCCAAAGGGGGCAGCCAGGGCCCGCGGTGGGGATTCACCCTGCTCACTGCTGTTGCTACTGAGGGGCTGGCGAGTCAATCCGGAGGGGCGACCAGCGCTTATTCCACTTCCGAGGTGGAATAAGCTGGCCATCCCCCTGGCAATCCCCGGACATGCAGGGCCATGGCCAGAATCAGCCTTGTATGTCAAGGGGTCAGTCCCACCCATGCTCTACCCACTCTCCACCTCCATCCCCCGCAAAACACACAGCAGCTCTGTGCATGCAAGGGGGCCTGGAGGCGACATAAGATTCAGGCAGCTAGTGGGGCTGGACATCCCACCGGGACGTACAGCCCCGCTAGTTGCCTTACAGAATCAGGCCTTATGAAATGGTAAAATATTTCAAACACAGGAAATTAAACTAGACAAAATATGCAACCCTGCACCCTCTTAGTGACAGCTAGTCAAACGAGAAACATAGCTGAAAGGGTCCCACAGGTATCAGGCAACAACAATATTCTCATGACCTTTGTGCTCACATCCAGAGGCAGGTCCTGATTCAGTGGATCTCGGGTTTGAAGGCAGGCAACATGCAGAAGAGCCACCATCTCTCCATGGGGATTTCACTCATGTTTCAGTGCCACAGATCCTGTGATTCTATGGGCATGTATACTATCAAAGATGCGTGGCAAACTCAGTGCTTGATCAGCTGGAGAACCAGGATCCAGATTATGCTTGGGAGATGCCAGCAATAGTGGTCAGTAACCTGGTTAAAGAGAGGTCTTGGCAGAACAACCAAATATGATAAGCCAAATATGATATGGGTGGAGCCTAGTTCGTCACAAGCAGCCAAGATTGTTACAAGGGGTAACAGTTAACATTTGACATAGAATACCAAACAACACAAAACATTGCCAAACAGAACCCAGGAAGGAAGGACAGCAGCAGTACAGAAGGCAGCCCAAAGATTGCTCCAATGGAGAAAGTGATAGTACAGGTGCAAAAAAACAGTTTGCCAAACCCAAGATCACTGATTTGAGACCAGTTTGCCCTGGGATGAAACTATAGTGGGAAACTGATGGTGAGATGTTTTGGTGCCATGGGTTGGATGACAGCAACAGCAATGCAAGAAAACATGTATCAGTACATTGCACTTTCATAAGAAATAAAAGTACATCCTGAACAGAAAGGGGCAGATAGATCACCAATAAGACCATTCTGTCCTTTCTCCTGTCATAAGAACATAAGATATGCCATACTGGGTCAGACCAAGGTCCATCAAGCCCAGTATCCTGTTTCCAACAGTGGCCAATCTAGGTCATACGTACCTAGCAGTATCCCCAAGAGACACAGGTTCCATAACCCTTGTATTGGGTCAAGCATTGATATCCTGGGTCCCTTTTTAATAATGGTTTATGGACCTTTCCTCCAGGAACTTATCCAAACCTTTTTTAAACCCAGCTACACTAACAGCTCTCACTACATCCTCCGGTAACAAATTCCAGAGTTTGATTACACGTTGAGTGAAAAAATATTTTCTCTTATTTGTCTTAAATAGTTTACCCTGTAGCTTCATTACATGTCCCCTAGTCTTTCTATATTCTGATAGCGTAAACAATCGATCTACGTTTACCCGTTCCACTCCATTCATTAATTTATAGACCTCTATCATATCTCCCCTCAGCCGTCTCTTTTCCAGGTTGAAGAGCCCTAACCTTTTTAGCCTCTCTTCATAGGAGTAGCCTTCCATCCCCTTTACTATTTTGGTGGCTCTTCTCTGTACCTTTTCTAATAACACTATATCCTTTTTAAGATACGGTGACCAGAATTGCACACAATATTCAAGGTGCGGTCATATCATGGAACGATACAGAGGCATTATAATATCCTTTGTTTTATTTTCCATTCCTTTCCTTATAATACCTAGCATTCTATTTGCTTTCTTGGCCGCTGCTACACACTGGGCGGAGGGTTTTAACATGTTGTCCACGATGACTCCTAAATCTTTTCACTGGGTGGTGGTTCCCAATGTGGATGGTAGAGAACCCAGTCAAAGACGTGATATTATGGAAAGACAGAGCTTTATTTGAGTGAAACCAATGACAACCCTCTTTTTTTTAAGGGTTGTCATTGGTTTCACTCAAAGCTCTGTCTTTCCATAATATCACGTCTTTGACTGGGTTCTTCATCCTACGTGATATTTGCTTTTGTTGTGGTGCTGTTAACCCCCATTGTAGTGTCCTGCTCAAAAGAAGGGGAGCATTACAATAGGGCACTCAGGGTCACAAGGGAAATCATTGAAAGGACATTTGGGCAGCTGAAGAGCTGCTTCAGGTGTCTGGACCGGTTGGCAGGGTGAACTCCTGTACAGCCCTGCAAGGGTGTGTGAGATATTCAAGGCCTGCTGCATGATACACAACTATGCATTGTGGCAGAGACGACTCCTGCAAGGTGTACAGGAAATACCAGTGGAAGAGACAGAAGAGTTACTAGGACATTTTTACACTGGGTATTCATATCAAAGGTGATTGGAAGCAAGAAATGACCTCTTAAACGTATGAAAATGCATTGTATTTAAGGAAAGTCAAAGCAAATCTCACCTTCTTAGAGGAAACACATTTAAGCAGCAGTACACATAAAAAAGTCACAGATATCATGGGTGGGGGAAGTCCACTTTTCAGCATATAATGGGACGCAACGGGGGGAGGGGGGTTTAGCTATCCTCTTCAGGAATGGTTTGGGGTTTTTTGGTCACAAGACCAACCAGGCTGCGGAGGGCAGATATGTACTGGTTATAGGGGAGTTTGGGGGGACAGAAATTATTTATTGCTGTGTAACCTCTATACCCCCAATGTACTTTCACAGTTTTTTTTCCAGCATAGTGGCAAGAGGATAATGTATGTGGAGTATCAGCCGATTTTGGGGGGGATATTTCACTATTGTAGCGAACCCACAACTTGATTGTGAGCCTAATAAAGAAGTGCGTAAAGGTGCCTAATAAATGAGTGAACTTTGTCACAGCGAAGCTGGAGATGACTGATGCTTGGAGATACTTGCATACCTGGGAGCAGGATTTTATCTTATCTCCAGGAACAAACAGAAATGTAGTCTTCACATATGGGTGACGTCGGTACCGACGAAGCCTGCACGGGAATGCTCCCTAATGTCCAATAGGAAAGATTTTGGGAGCATCCCACTGCGCCTGCGTGCTGCCTTCCTGCCTTCCCAATTCTGCTTCCTCACTTCTTCGTTTTCTGTGGAGCCAGCAGAACATTTTTTAGTTCTCTTTTTTGTTTTTGTGGTTAGTGTCTGCCTTCCTGTCGATGCCGGAACTAACTCCCATGGTCGGTTCTCTTCTTTTCTGTCTTTCTTTCTTTACTAAAACTAAAAAAAAAAGAAGTTTTCTTCAGGCATATCGATGCCATTTTAGGCCTTAAGCCTACCATTTTGCTTACTGACACTATGGAGAAGCCAGCAGTGGTTTTAAGAAATGTTCTGAATGTGGCAGTGCCATCTCGGCTACTGACACGCCTGGTGCCTCAAATGCATCGGGCCCGACCACCAGCTGTTAGAATGTCCCCTGTGCAAGAAGATAACTAAGAGAAGCCTACAGAATCGAGCCATGAAGTTGGGCACACTCTGCCTCAGATGCGGTTTCTTTGGCATCGACGTCATCGAGGGCATTGTCTTCCTCTCAAGGATCTCAGGTATCGAAGCACAAGTCTTCTTCAAAGGCAGGCCATCCAACCAAGGGTAGATCTCTTTAGAAGCATAGAGATGCCTCGGGCGTTGCTCTGAAGGTGGATCGGCCAGCCATACAACCTCAGTGGGAGGACCTTTCCTCCAAGCCATCGAGGGGCCCCAGGATGCTCCCAAGGCCTCCTCCTCCTCCTCAGGAAAACTCCTGGTGCCATGTTCTGGGAAGGAAGCGCAAATCTCCGGTACTGACATCCAAGTATAAGCAGGCTCCATATATCAGCATATACTGGCCATCGAGTGGAGCTTGGCGGCTCTACTGGCAGCTTCGGTCGCAGTCAAATCACTACTGACGGTACCGCCGACACTAGTACCGGATCCGGTACCAATGCAGACTGCTTCAGGGTACATGCCGCTAGGCCCGCTGCCGCCCATGCCGGCCCTTGAGTCCATTCACGGTACCGAGGTATTGTCCAAGCAGGTCCCTCATAGCGATACTGACTTTAAACTGTATCAGGCCTTATTGGAACAGGAACATCGTTCCCGCCAGTACTTCGAGTCTTCAAATTCTGAATCTTCTGATGATGAGTCATTCGATACCCGAAGACTACAAAGTCTACCAAAGGACCTTTCTCCCTCACCAGAAAGGTGCATGTCCGCTCCCAAGGACATGTCTTTTCAGGAGTTTATTCGAGACCTGGCTAGGGAGTCTGTCTATAACAGTGACATTTGAGAAAGAGCCCAGAGCAGAGGAATTGGAGATCCTCCAGTACCCGACAGCTCTTAAGGAGGCGGCTACATTTCCAATTCACCGCATTTTCCATGATCTCATGCTCTGGATGTGGGAGACTCCCCTCATTATTTCTCCCCATACTTGACATCTCAATATCATGTATTGAGTACCCGAGTGTCCCGGCTTCCAAAAGACGCAGCTTCCCCATTCAGTGGTGGTGGAATCGGCGATGCGTCATATTAAGAGTTCTAAGACCCATTCCTCTATCCCACCGGTTAGAGAATCGAGAACCCTCAATGCTTTTGGGTGTCAATGTTTTCAGGCTTCCAGTGCTTTTAGCTGGGATAAACTCCTACATACCCTATATGGGTATGTTCCTCAAGGAAGTAACCAGGGGTCTTGAGGCCATGGCCTTTCCTCTTTCAGATGATAAAAAAGGTGACTATCTCAAATTGGTTAGGCATGTCCAAAATGTGTCAAAGTTTTAAGTTACAATGTAAACCGCTTTGATTGAAATGATAAAGTGGTATAAACCCCCCCCCCCCCCGTTAAATAAATAAATAAATAAATAAATTTTTTATTCCTTTGAATGCACCAGCAGAGCTACCTCCATCTGTATCTGTGCAAGTAGGATTGCATGGTTGCAGGCATCAGATCTTGAACAGTGGGTTCAGGATAAACTGGGTAATATTCCCTGCACAGGTGAAAATCTTTTTGGCAAGGACTGGCAGGACAAGCTTTTCAGTTGGAATCTGAGAATACCACTCTAAACAGGCTTTCTGGAAATACAGTCAACCCTGCTAGGAACAAAGCAACTATGCTGACAAAAAGAAGTTTTACCCTTCTTATACTCCTGCTTCTCAGTACCATCTTCAGGATCCTGAAAAGAGGAATCAGCCTCCCAAACAGCAGAAGAAGCCTCAGACTTCTAAGACTCAACCAGTCCCGCAGACCCAATCTGCACCTGTTTTTTTACCTTTTCCTAGAGAACATAGCCACCCTGCCTCTGGAGGTTCCCCACCCCCTCCACATAGCAGGCAGACTCTGTCATTATGCCCATAGGTGGCATCTCATCACTTCAGAGCAGTTGACTCTAACCATAGTGAAGGAGGGTTATAGACTAATCTTCAAACCCTGCCCCCCTTCACCCTAGTAGGATAATATCATACTCAGCCCCCTCTCACTGCTCTCCTGCTGCAAGAGGTGACTTCTCTTCTATTACAGGGTGTCATAGAGGAGGTTCCAACACCTCAACAGGGAACAGACTTCTACTCTCCATACTCTCTCATACCAAAGAAGAGAAGAGGGTACAGGCCCATCCTGGACCTAAGAAACCTAAACAAGTTTCTGGTCCGCGAGAAGTTCAAGATGGTTTCCCTAAGGACCATCCTTCCCTACCTCCAGTCAGGACTGGATCTGTTCTCTAAGATCTAAAAGAAGGGTACACGCAAGGCATTAATAAGGCAAGCAAAGAGAGAATTTGAGAAGAAGCTTGCTGCGGAAGCAAAAACGCGAAATAAAGACCTTTTCAAGTACATTCGTAGCAAAAAACCTGTGAGAGAGTCAGTTGGTCCATTAGATGATAAAGGGGTTAAAGGAGCACTAAGAGGCGACAAGGCGATAGCGGAGAGACTGAATGAATTCTTTGCTTCGGTCTTTACTGAGGAAGATGTAGGGATGTTACCCATGACTGAAGTGGTATTTAAAGGTGCGGAAGAATTGAAGGAAATATCGATACATCGGGAAGATGTCTTACAACTATTAGATATTAGAAGAGTAGCAAATCACCTGAGCCGGATGGTATACATCCAAGGGTGTTGAAAGAACTGAAATATGAGATTGCAGAACTGCTATCAGTAATCTGTGAACTATCATTAAAATCATCTCTAATACCTGAAGATTGGAGGATCGCCAATGTAACACCAATTTTTAAAAAGGGTTCCAGGGGTGATCCGGGAAACTACAGACCAGTGAGCCTGACGTCAGTACCGGGAAAAATGGTAGAAACCATCATAAAGAATAAAATTACTCAGCATGTAGATAGTCACAACCTAATGGGAGACAGCCAACATGGCTTTAGACAAGGAAGATCTTGTCTTACTAATCTGTTATGTTTTTTTGAAGGAGTGAATAAACAGGTGGACAAAGGTGAGTCGGTTGATATTGTGTATCTGGACTTTCAGAAAGCCTTTGACAAGGTCCCTCATCAGAGACTTTTGGCAAAACTAAAGAGTCATGGGATAGGAGGCAGTGTACTATTGTGGATCAGGAACTGGTTAAAAGATAGAAAGCAGAGGTTAGGGCTAAATGGCCAATTTTCCCAATGGAGAAAGGTGAATAGTGGTGTACCCCAGGGATCTGTGCTGGGTCCGCTGCTTTTTGACATATTCATAAATGACCTGGAAAGTGGAATAACGAGTGAGGTTATCAAATTTGCAGATGACACAAAACTATTTAAAGTTGTTAAAACCCAAGAGGATTGTGAAAAATTGCAAGAGGATCTTGATAAATTGGAAGACTGGGCATCAAAATGGCAGATGAAATTTAATGTGGACAAGTGCAAGGTTATGCACCTAGGGAAGAACAACCCAAACTATGGTTACACGATGCAAGGTTCCATATTAGGAACCACCACCCAGGAAAAAGATTTAGGCATGTTAAAACCCTCGGCCCAGTGTGCAGCGGCGGCCAAGAGAGCAAATAGAATGCTAGGTATGATAAGGAAAGGAATGGAAAATAAAACAAAAGATATTATAATGCCTCTATATCGTTCCATGGTGAGACCGCACCTTGAATATTGTGTGCAATTCTGGTCGCCGTATGTTAAAAAGGATATAGCGATTTTAGAAAAGGTACAGAGAAGAGCCACCAAAATGGTAAAGGGGATGGAAGGATACTCCTATGAAGAAAGGCTAAAAAGGTTAGGGCTCTTTAACCTGGAAAAGAGACAGCTGAGGGGAGATATGATAGAAGTCTATAAATTAATGAACGGAGTGGAACAGGTAGGTACATATGACCTAGATTGGCCACTGTTGGAAACAGAATACTGGGCTTGATGGACCTTGGTCTGACCCAGTATGGGATATCTTATCTTCTTATGTTCTTATATCCTTATTCATCCAGAACACAGACAATAACTATGTTTCATATTTCAGGGAAGACACTATCAATATAGTCCTTCCTTTCGTACTCGCCTCTGCCCCAAGAGTCTTCACAAAGTGCATGGCGGTTGTAGCCGCATATCTAAGATCTTTCGGGATATTTGTCTTCTCTTACCTAGATGACTGGCTCATAAAGGCAGGCACCTCCCAGGAGGTCCACCTGTTTCTCTTTCGTACAGTGCAGGTACTGCAACACTTGGGCTTTGTCATAAATCTTCCAAAATCCCATCTCGTTCTGACTCAAAAGCTACATAGGAGCTCTCCTAGACACACAAAAGTCAAGGGCATTCCTGCCCCAACCCTGTCGTGCACACCTCATGGAGCTAGCATCCCAGGCGCAACTCAGAGACCATCTGACTGCCCGGGAAATGCTGAAACCTCTAGGTCATATGGCCTCAACAGTACATGTGGTACCATATGCCTATTTACATATGTGCACAGCCCAATGGGCACTTGCCTCTCAGTGGAAGCAAGCCTCCAACCGTCTCAGCGACAAGATCTGAGTCATTGCGCCTCTGGTTACATCCCTCCAGTGGTGGTGTTCCCCAGACAATCTCCTCGTCTAGTTACCTTTTCAGATGCCTCCACATCAATGCACCCTGACGACGGATGCCTCCAATCTGGGTTGGGGGGCAAATTTGGGTGCCTCTGGACAGAGCAGGAGTCCCAGCTCCAGATAAATCTACTGGAATTTTGTGTTATCTACAATGCCCTCAGGGTTTTTCAAGATCATCTACAATTTCACACAGTCCTGGTCCAGACGGACAACCAGGTGGCCATGTTCTATGGGAACAAGCAGGGGGGAACAGGCTCTTGGCCCCTCTGCAAAGAAGCCCTTCATCTCTGGTCCTTGTCATTGCTCATCAGATGCACCTCCAAGTGGTGTATATTCCAGAACAGAATGTCTTGGCAGACAAATTGAGTTGAATCCTTCTTCCCCACAGATGGTCTCTCCATCTGGAGGCAACCTCCTTCATCTTTCAAACTTGGGGAACTCCAGAAATAGATCTGTTTGCCACTCCATAGAATGCCAAGCTCCCATGCTACTGCACCTGGACTCCTATGTCCAGCAACTAGCAGGTTGATGCTTTCTACCTCCATTGGGGTCGGGGTCTTCTGTATGCCTTCCCTCCCATTCTCCTAATTCCCAAGATGTTTTTCAAGGTCCAGGCAAACAGAGGCTTCATGATCCCTATAGCCCTATGCTGGCCACATAAACCGTGATTTCCTCTCCTCCTGCATCTGTCTCAAACGGAACCTCTGCATCTTGGGTCTGCACCCGATCTCCTCTCTCAGGAAGGAGGGACACCGCTTCATCCCAATCCGCAATCTCTCCATCGTACAGCTTGACTGCTGAAAGCGCAGTATTACAAGATCTTAATCTTACTCAGGAAGTAAAGGACGTTCTCTTACCTTCCAGGAAACCATCCACCTGGCTTTCATAAGCTTTTAAGTGGCATAGATTCTCTACCTGGTGTTCCCAGAAGGATGTCAATCCCTTCTTGGCTGCAGTGGAGGCACTCCTCCAGTATCTCCTCCACCTGTCTTCTACAGGTCTCAAGACCAACTCAGTCAGAGTTCACCTTAGTGCTATTGCAGACACTCATCATCTATTGGATAGACAGCTCATCTCATCACAACCGCTAGTTGTGCGCTTTTATGAGAGGGCTCTTGCTTACCAAGCCACCCATTAGGCCACCTCCGGTGGCATGAAGCAACCCTCCATACTCTAGACTGCAAACATGCACTAGCTTTTTATCTTCATAGTACCCAAGAGCATCATAGAGCTTCGCAGTTATTCATTTCCTTTGACCCTAGTCACCTGGGGTTACCAGTATCTAAACGTACTCTCTCTAAATGGATAGCAGATTGCATCTCATTTGCTTATGATCAAGCAGGACTATCCCTTGAAGGTCATGCCACTGTTCATAATGTCTGGGCTATGGCTACCTTGATGGCGAATCTACGCTCTGTAGCCATTGATGAAATCTTTATAGCAGCAACATGGTCTTCAGTCCATACCTTTGCTGCTCATTACTGTCTGGACAAGGACTCCCACCGGGATGCTGTGTTTGATCAGGCTGTTCTCCAGCACCTCTTTCAGACTTAAGGGCAACTCCTACCCTCTGTCCTGGATCTTAGTTAGAGGACTCACGACCTCTTGAAGCCTACCCTGAGACAAGCCTCCACCGGTTCTAAGGCCATTTTCTCTGACATCTTCGAGCTAGGGAGTCCCATATGTGAAGACTACATTCCTGCTTGTTCCTGGAGATAGTGTAGTTACTCACTTGTAACAGGTGATCTCCAAGAACAACAGGAGTTGTAGGTTTTCTTTACTCTCCTTTTCTCTCAGGTACAAACTCAACTGAGGAAGAAGAGTTGGGAAGGCGGGAAGGCAGCACGCAGGTGCAGTGGGATGCTCCCAAAAGCTTTCCTATTGGACACTGGGGAGCATTCCCATGCAGACTCCGTCAGTATCATCGTCACCTATTTGTGAAGACTAAATTTCTGCTGTTCTCGGAGATCACCTTACAGGTAAGTAATTATGCTTTATTCCACCCCTCACAAGATGCACTCTAGAATAGATT
Source organism: Ichthyophis bannanicus (assembly GCA_033557465.1). Lineage (NCBI taxonomy): Eukaryota > Metazoa > Chordata > Amphibia > Gymnophiona > Ichthyophiidae > Ichthyophis > Ichthyophis bannanicus. The sequence continues at coordinate 112,506,540 of CM066033.1, read as the reverse complement.
ACTGGCTCTTAACTCAGCCACTAGTGGGAAAGTTGCAGTATGCTACGATAGAGCAAAAAGTAATCTGCAGTGATCTGTTTGGAAGCAGCTAAAGCCATGCTGAGAGTGCAAATTGTAACATATGTCTCTGTTGACAGAAAAAAGAGGGAGGAGGTTAAAACAGTTTACTGAGGATTTTGAGGAAATACTACCAACTCCACATATCTCGCTTACAGAAGAGAGATGCTCATATTACCCCTTTTCTCAAGTCACTTCATTGACTCCCTATCTGTTTCCATATCCAGTTCAAACTTCTGCTGACCTATAAGTGTATTCACTCTGCAGCTTCTCACTACCTTTCCTCTCTTATCTCTCCCTATACCCCTCCTTGGGAACTCCACTCTTCTGGCAAATTGCTTCTATCTGTGCCCTTCTTTTCTATTGCTAACTCCAGACTTTTTGCTGCTCCTTATGCCTGGAACAAACCACCTGAGTCTGTACGTCAGGCACCTTTTCTGACCTTTTCTGTAGATCTATCTCTTTTCTTAATCAGGATATGAAAATCTTATTATTCTTATTTTTTTTTATTTAGAGGTTTTCTATACCACCTTGTCCTACAATCAAGGTGGTTTAAAGAGCAACTTGAATAGATTACAAAGTGGCATGGTGCAAGGGGGAGGGGAAACATGCGGGGATTGCTAAGCAAGATAACCTGTATACTGTTGTAGTTGTTGATATGGAAGGACAGACTAGATAGGCCATGTGGTCTTTTTCTGTCGTCATTGTTCTCTGTTTCTATGTTCCTATGAAAGACGTTAACTTCAGTCTTGGATAAAAGGATGCAAAAATTCCTCCCTCAAGGTACATGGTGATCAAGAGGGGTTTGTTCAGGGTAGGAGAGCTTCTGTAAATATTTTAAAAGCACTAGCAGCAAAACAGGCGAAGGGAGCAGCCATAGTGAGCACAGAAAAAGCATTCAACAAAATACTTTGGAGCTATCTCTTTTGGGTGCTGGAGAGATTTGACATCAGGGTTTTTACAGTGAGTAAGACTTTTATATGATTCACCCTCAGCTCAAATAATCAGTGGGAGGTGCACACCCTTTTCCCAATCTTGAGAGGAATGAGACGGGGAATGTCCCCTTTTACCCCTGCTCTTTGTTCTCTCCCTGAAGCCCCTGGCGGCATCGATACGAAATGACCCAGGCATACAAAGCATACATGTGGGGAAAACACAGTTAAAACTCAACATGTTTGCTGATGATATGCTCTTATTTCTTGGGGAAGACCGGGCAGATATAGGGAAAGTAATTAAACAGATAGAGACCTTGGGACCTGGCTATGCCACGTGATCCTACGCGTGATCACTTTGCACCTCCCCCCACTGGCAGGAATGCTAGCAGAGGACTCAGCGCAGCTTAGCAGGAACAATGGTGATCAGTATGGTTGGCCTCATATATAATTCTTGCTGCTGTATTGCATCCAGAATCGCACACAATAATCAAGAGGCAGTTGCACCATGGAACGTTACACTGAGGAAAAAAGAGAAAACGTAAATGGGCCAGAGACGCGATGCCGAGGCAGTACGCTTGGGGGCGGGAAGAGTACTGGTGCAAGACCAGAGAAGAGGAATAAAAACCTCAAACTGAAACTTTTTCCGGGGAAAACAGACAGATGTCTGGTGCACTCTGAAGAAATAAGGAGACTGAGGAAAGATGGCAGCCATGGACGGCAAGGGGACCACGCATGCGTGGTGGCATCTCCCAAAGGCTTTCTTTGAAAGCTGGGGAGATGCTTCTGAGAGGGCTCCATTGGCGCAGACGTTACCCATACGTGAGGACTGACCTTCTGCTTGTTCCCAGAGAAAGGATTATGTCTCTCGACTTATAAACAAAAATAGCTCTCATTCTCATCAACTTTTTTCTAGCCATTTCTCAGTTTACTAGATGTTCTGAAATACCGCAAATTCCAGTTCAGCCTGATCAGTACACTCTATACTTGCAATCAAAAATCCAGGATCTGATTAGTACAATAAGATCATGTGCACAGTCTACTTCTATTACTTTTAAGAGTGGAATAAAATTAGCATCTGTCTCCACCCCTTGTTCTTCTGTACTTTTCTGAAGCCACTGCAGCACTTGTCCCACTAATTTATTATATTTTTTGAAGGTGTGAACAAACAGGTAGACAAAGGCGAGTTGATATAGTGTATCTGGATTTTCAAAAAATGTCTTTGACAAGGTCCCCCATGAGAGACTCTTGAAGAAATTAAAAAGTCATGGATTAGTTCGTACTACTGTGGACTGGGAACTGGTTAACAGATAGAAAACAGAGAGTAGGGTTAAATAGCCAGTTTTCTCAATGGAGAAAGGTGAATAGTGGAGTACCCCAGGGATCTATGCTGGTCCCGCTGCTGTTTGACATATTCATAAATGACCTGGAAATGGAAATGAGTGAGGTGATCATTCCGAGCGGGGATGCCCTTTCAGACCCCCACCCCCTCAGGTCCTCATTAAGAATGTATCCTTGCTGGGCTGGGGAGCACATTGTGAGGAACTCTGCACTCAGGGCAGTTGATCTGAGGTGGAAAGCCATCAACAGATCAACCTCCTGGAGCACTGGGCCATACACTTGGCTCTCTGGGCCTTCTGCCACTGTTGCAGTACCATCAATGCTGGTCCAAAAGGATAATCGAGTGGCAATGTTCTATGTAAATAAACAAGGGGGCATGAAGCGGTGGCTCTCTACTCTTATGTGATCCGCCAAGGGATATTCCTGCAGGCGCTGTACCTATCAGGACAGGACAACACCCTGGAGGACAGACTGAGCAGGACCCTCCAGCCACAAGAGTGGCGGCTGGACCCCAGAGTGGCCAATCGGTTCTTCTGACTTTAGGGGACCTCTCTAATGGATCTCTTTGCCAACCCGGACAACTCCTAGTTGCCCTGCTTCTGCTTCCGGCAGCTCCACCTGTCTCAGATGGCTGCAGATGCCTTCTTCATCCTGTGGTCGGAGGGCCTTCTGTGCACCTTCCCACTCACTCTGTTGATTGTCAAGATCCTCTTGACAAGGTGTCGCTGATCCTGGTGGCTCCACAGTGGCCCAGGCAACTGTGGTTCCCTCTGCTTCTCCGCTTGGCGGCAGAGGCTCCCGTCCCCCTGAGCAGTGCCCCAGGGCTATTGTCTCAGAAGGACGGCTACCTCCTGCACCGCAATCTGGGGTCCCTATCTCTGACAGCTTGGCTGCTGAGAGGGTAGCGTTGGCCCCTTTCAACCTCTTGGGGGAGGTGGAAGAAGTCCTGTTGGCCTCCCGTAAGACCTCCACCAGACAAACCTATGCCTTCAAGTGGCGCAGGTTTTTGGTGTGCTGCCAGGAGCGACGGGTGAACCTGTTTTTATGCTCGATGTAGCTGGTGCTGCAATACCTACTTCATTTGTCGCAATCCAGGCTCAAATCCAATTCCGTCAAGGTACACCTGAGTGCCTCTTGTCACCCACTTCCTGTGGGGGTCTCCTGTTGTCTAAGCCCTCCATCCGCCCACCAGCAGCATAGTGGGACCTCAATGTGGTACTAGCACAGCTTACTGGGCCACCATTCGAGCCCCTGGCTACCTGCCACTTGAGATACCTTTCATGGAAAGTCATCTTCCTGGTGGTGCTCACATCCGCTCGCAGGGTCAGCGAGCTCCAAGCCTTGGTGACAGAGCCACCCTACATCAGGTTTACAAAAACAGGGTTGTGCTCTGCCCGCACCCCATATTCCTCCTGAAGGTGGTGTCCCCATTCTACCTCAATCAGGAGGTGGTGCTCCCTACCTTCTTTCCACGGCCTAAAGCCAGCAGGGTAGAGGCATCCTCCATACTCTGGATTTTAGGAGGGCCCTGTCCTATCTTCAACCTACCCAGAGCCACCGCAAAGCTTCACAACTTTCATTTCCTATGACCCCAATCAGCTGGGGGAGGCAGTGACCAAGTGGACTCTGTCCACCTGGGTGGTAGACTGCATTGCCCTCCCCATGAACAAGCTGGGCTCTCGCTGGAGTGCTGGGTCACAGTGCACAGTGTCAAGGCCTTGGGCCTCTGTGGCAAGTCTGTGTTCCGTCCCAATGATGGACATCTGCAGGGCCGCCACCTGGTCTTCAGTCCATACCTTTGCAGCTCATTACTGCCTGGAGAGGGAGTCCCGATGGGACAGCACCTTTGGCCAGGCCGTGCTCCATAATCTGTTTGGGGTTTAAGCAACTTCTACCCTCCAACCTTTCTGTGTTCAGGCTACCGGAGTGTTGGTTCCTCACTGGACACACAGGTCCTTCTGGAGTCTGTACCCTTGGACACAATTGCTGCTACTCACGACTCCCCTTGGAGGCATCCTTGTTTTTCTATCGGCTCTCGGTAGCCTGTATCTAGGGAGTACCATATGTGAGGACTGACTTCCTACTTGTTCCCAGAGAAAGTGTAGTTACTCACCTGTAACAGGTGTTCTTTCAGAACAGCAGGAATCAGTCCTCACAACCCTCCCTTTTCCCCGTGATGTTGCTTTCCTTTCATTTTTGCCATCTTTAGCTATGTCATCTGACTGACGCAAGATGGCACACTTGTGCAGGAAGGGGATCATGCATGCATGGTGGCATCTCCAAAAGGCTTTCTTTGAAAGCTGGGGAGATGTTTCCATGAGAGCTCTGTCGGCGCCGACGTCACACAAAGTGAGGACTGCTTTCTGCTGTCCCCGAGAACACCTGTTACAGGTGTTAGCTGTAGCTGAGTAACTACGCTTTTATGCATGTCTAATGGCAGCTTTAAGTTGACATTGAAGACATTTACAGGTAACTGCTCCTGGTGTTTAGCTGGCAGCTAGTGAATAGATGAAGAATACCAAGGATGAGAAGGTTGATTATGACACCCTAACAGGCTCATTCCATCTCGCACGTACAGCCCCTCTGTACATCCGGTTTGAACCGGATGTACAGAAGGGGTTGCCATTCTGATCTCGCGGGGCACATCTAGCCCTGTGGGACCAGAATTGCGAACAGCCCTGTATGTGCAGGCTGGGACTGCGATTCAGCCCAGCCTGCATGTACAGGGAAAGCCCGACTAACTCAGTCAGGGCTTTACAGTGGATCCGCAGCACCATGGCGTCCAGTTGCCATGGCACCGCGGCTCCATTGAAAAGCCGCAATCCCGGCTGCCGGCTGAACAAAGGCTTTCCCCACAGCTTGACCCCTGATCTGGCCTCTTATGGCAAAGGTTGGGCTGCGGGGAATGTCCTCGGGCCCTCCCTGCCCCAATTGTGCCCTGGGCCCGCAGAAAAAAGACATCAAAGGAAGTTATTCCACCTCAGAGGTGCAATAACTTCCCCATACAAGTTGCCGGCCCTAACTCCATCCCCGATCCTCCCCTTCTCTGCCCCCATCTAACCTCCCCGTACAACCGGCGGGGAGGGCATGAACAGCAGGGATGGATGTCCCACTGTTCGTGGGATAGAATTGGGTCCTAATTGTCTAACAGGAGCATAACTATATAACCTAGTTTCCAATCTGGATGTAAGAATGGCCCTTGTTCCATCAGGTAGTAACAGTAACATGGAGGCCAATTCCAATTGGGGCACGTCCAGGCCGTCCAAACGTCCAAAAGATGGACATTCTGAAAGTGCACTCAATTCTGCACCTGCGGGAGCTAGACGTTCTTTGGGTGCAGAATTGGGCACTTAGACGGGCTTGATTGGCCCCAGTTCTGCAGTGCTGAACGTCCATCTACTTCCCTAGCTAGCCTTCCCTATGCTTCTGCTGAAGCCCTGGTGCCATGGTGTCTTGTTGCCATGGCACTGGGACACCATGAAAGAGCGCTGAAAGACCTGACAACCAAAATAGCCTTCACCTTGCCATCCGAGCCTCAGCGGAAGATGCCAGGGCTGGGATTGGGTGGCAGGCATCTACTTGACACTGAGCCATGGTTTGGGACGGCCCTGGCCCAATCTCCACCATTAGTCAGACTTATTCCATCTCCAAGGTGGAATAAGTCCAATGTCCATCTTTGCCCCGCCGAACATACAGGACTGTGACCTGAATTGGCCCTGTCCGTCTGGGCTGTGTGCCTTGCCCCGCTCCTTCTTCAGCACTCTCCCTCCTTCCCCGTCCAGAGCTCCCTGCACAAAGCTGCTGTAGGTGCGGGGAGCTGTGTCGTCGGAATATGGTCCCTGCGAATGGCAGGGGTTGCACATCCAAACCAGACGTACATCTCCGCTTTTCATAGGTCAGAATGACCCCCATAGTGTATGATGGCAGATAAAGACCAGTATGGTCCATCTAGTCTGATGATATGCACTGACAGCTACTGCATGCTGCTATAGCTGGCAGGTGTGACTGGTGTAAATAGTCCAGTTTCTCTCTCGTCATGCACGTGCAGCCCCGCTATTCACCTCATAGAATCGGGGCCATAGTGTATGACAGCAAATAAAGACCAATAGGTCTATCTAGTCTGCCCAGTAAGGTGGCTAGAGTGATTGTACCTGCTGCTCCATGCAGATCACCCCCCTCTATGTCTTTGTTTAGGGTTCTACCTGCCACTCCATGCAGATCACCCCCCTCTATGTCTTTGTTTAGGGTTCTACCTGCCACTCCATGCAGGTAACCCCCCTCTATGTCTTTGTTTAGGGTTCTACCTGCTGCTCCATGCAGGTCACCCCCCTCTATGTCTTTGTTTAGGGTTCTACCTGCCACTCCATGCAGGTCACCCCCCTCTATTTGTTGAAGTATAAAAGATATGTAAGCTTCTTTTGATTTCATCCTTTTATTATAAGGGGATGCACTGTGTCTGTTTCATGCCATTTTGAATTCTGTAACTGTTTTTGTCCCTACCACCTGATATTGCTTTTAAGTTTGCATCCTTGCAGCTTCTTTTTATGCCCTCTAGTTTTGCAACTTCCCCTTCTTTGAAAAAGGTTTCTTTGTTCATTAATATTTATTTATTTGGTTATTTAATACTTTTTATATGCCTCTTGGTGCAGCATAATCAACAATATAAACAAACATCTGCTAATCAGACTTGATGTCCAGAGAGATATGCTATCTGCCAGGTGCCAAAATCCGAGATGAGTTTGCTGGGACTCATCAAGCCCACTGACTATTACCCGATGTTGCTCATCCATATCAGCAAAAATGATACTGCCAGGTATCCCTCTGAGCATATCAAAAATGAGTTCATGGCTCTGAGACAGAGGGTGAAGCAGATAGGGGTGCAAGTGGTGTTCTCTTCAATTCTCCCCATTGAGGGTAAATGCCAAGGCAGAGAAGCTCGCATCCTGGAGATAAATGCATGGCTGTGTGGATGGTGTCATCGAGAGCATTTTGGTTTCCTGGACCATGGGATGTTGTTCCAAGGGTTGCAGAGCAGAGATAGCATCCATCTGTCCAAGAAGGGTCGATATGTCTTCAGTAGCAGACTGGCTAACTTACTGAAGAGGGCTTTAAACTAGATTCATTGGGAATAGGTGAAGAAAGCCCCCAGGAATGTGAAACATTTAAATACCTTTATGGAAATGGGTAAAAGGGGCAACATATGGAAAGCAGTGTGTACAAATGCCAGTTGCATGGGAAATAAGATCCTAGATGTTGAGGCTTTAATGGGAGAAGCTGAATTGAATTTAGTTGGAGTAACAGAGACATGGTTCATAAACAACCATGACTGGGATGTAACTATACCAGGCTATACTTAATTCAGAAAGGACAGGGTAGGAAGAAGGGGAGGAGGAGTGGCACTATATGTAAAAAATAATATTAAAGCTATGGAAAAACAAGGTCCTTCCCCGGCTTAGGGAGCAAAGTGATATACGCCCTATTACCCCTCCATGAAAACCTGCCCTGTTCCACCTGCCTCCGAAACATCTCCACCATCGGGCGCACCAACTGAATTTGGAGCAATTTATAAAATTCTGCTTTGAAGCCATTGGGACCAGGGGTCTTATAGCATTGTGCCAGCCGAATTCCACTTTGCGCTTCCTCAGCTGAAACAGGAGCTTCAAGCACTGCCGTTTGTTGCTCTGTCAACTGAGGCAGTCACACCATACGGAGATAATCTGCAATTCTGGCCGGGGAGACATTGTCCCCCTATGTACAAAGAGTGGTAAAAGTCTCAAAACAATCTAGCACTACCTGCTCCATCCTGTTGCATCATACCTCACAATGCCATTACCGTATGAGAGCCCCCTGCTCCTCTCAGTCACCTGTCGCTCCAGTCGCGGCACTCACGAGTTGAGAAGCTTTTAATGTCTTGCAGTATAAGCTATGATATCACCACAAAGCACCACTTTTTCAGTCTCCCTAAATAGTTCTGGGGCATCCCTATTCTGACCATTATGAAACAAAAAATCCTCCCAGCGTTCACGAATATAGGAGGCAAAGCGTTCATCTTGGTACAACTCGAAAGGGAATCACCATAGCCGAGGTTAGGACTCTGATCTCTGCCATAAAAAGTTCACCCAAATCATAGCATGGTCAGAAATCTCCCCAGGCCCCATGACCACATCAGCCACCAAGGCAAACAGCGATTGAGAGACCAGCAGATAGTTGGTATGTGAACTAGTGCCATGAACCCGAGAAAGATGTGTGTAGTTTCTCTCCATAGGTCGGAGCAGCCACCAGGGGTCGATCAAATGTAAACATGAACAATACCTCTGCAACATGCATGCAATCCTAATCCATAAATTCCCGTCTCCTCGCGACTTGTCCACCAGGGGGTCCAAAATTCCATTGAGGTCCCCACCCACCACAACTCTACCCTCCAGGAACCATTCTATCTCCGATGCAAGCTGAGCAAGGAAAAGCAGATTGGGGGCATTAGGACCAAAGCACTACTGGAGCACCTTCCAACAAGTCCCCCACCATAGTGCCCCTGGGCATTAGAAACTACAGAGGTACAAGCAAATCACATGCGCTTATGGATCAAAATGCCTCTCCCCCTTTATGTCCCACTGCTGGTGCTCCAAATATCTGCCTTACCCAATCCCGTTTTAGTTTACTATGTTCCACATCAGACTGGTGGTTTTCCCAAAGAAAAGCCACTTCACAATTGTGATGGGCAGTGCCCACAATAACTTATGGCGCTTGACTGGGGGATCCCAGCCTACACACATTCCACGACATAACCCTCAGCCAACTTTCCAGCTATCGGGGCCCTTAGAAACTCCAACCCCAAGGAATATGGAGGTTTGTGAATGCTCTTGCCGCGTTCTAACACTCAGGGGTTGAGGCTGCGGTCAGGGGAAACAAGGCGATGGTCAGACACTGCCCCATCGTTCTTGGACTCAGTTACAACTGGCAGTGGATCCCGAGGGTTTGTAGTTAATCTCTCTTCTCACATTTTGACGCCTCTACAATTATAAGTATTAGAGAAAGGTCTCTCTTTTGTTCCACAGATATACTATGATGACTTCCAAGTGTGTCTTGAATTGGAGCAATTGCTGCGTAAATTATAACTAAAAGCATTTTTTGCAGAACAGCCAGTTCTACAGATGACATCTCAGAATATCGAAGATAGTGACACAATCAAAAGGATAAAATTACTTTTTCATTCTACCTGGACACCGCTGGGTCCTCTTCACCCTATTTTACAGTTGTTTAAAGAGCTGGTATTGCGGGATATAAGGATTTTAGAACAGACTTCTTTTCATACAGTAAAGTTTCTATATAGCCTATCATGACCTGAACAATAGGCTCTATTTGAATTAAGTTTGCTCCACAATATTATAATTCGTTGGGCTGATAAAGGAGGATCGGTAGAAGTAATCTGTATGTATATGAAGCACTTTATCTACAGTTCTGGTGTGGTGTGCGGACTATAAGATTTTAGATTTTTGGAGACACAGCATTATGAAGATATAGCTTTGGGAAGATACATTTTGGACTGCTTAAATGAGATATTTTCTCTCGCCACCATAGAGGTTTTTGACCGCTGATATTTTTGAGCTTATTCGGTCGATCAGGTAGTGTTCTGCCAACTGATTAGCTCACCCTCTTTTCTTTCTTGTTTGAGAAGGCAGCTGAGGTCTTTTCCTCTATAAAGGTACTTTATAGATACTTATTTGCTTGTTTTTCGGAGCTCTCTATTCACTTTCATTTTCATTTTTACTCTTATTTTTCTTCTTCTTCTTTTTTGAGTTTTTTTGTGCCTTCCTTGGGTTTTTTTTGTTTTATGTGTTTTGGTTATTTGACCCCTATAGAGGATTTTCAATAAATAGTGTTTCCTCTAACGTATACATATTAAGATCCTTAAGTCTATCCTCATATGCTTTATTTCAAAGACCACTAATCATTTTAGTAGCCACCCTCTGCACCGACTCCAACCTGTTTATATCTTTTTGAAGGTGTGGTCTCCAGAATTGCACACAATGCTCCTATCAAGGTCAGATCAAAGACTTATACAGAGGCACTATCGTCTCCTTTTTTTCTGCTGACCATTCCTCTCCCTATGCACCCAAGCATCCTTCTAGTTTTCGCCGTCACCTTTTCTAACTGTTTAGCTACTTTAAGATCGTCAGACACAACCATGCCCGAGTCCCACTCTTCTTTTGTGGACAGAAGTACTCACCCCTTATAGTGTATGGCTCCCTTGGATTATTGCAGCCCAAATGCATAACCCTGCATTTTTTAGCATTAAATCTCAGTTGGATGTGTGTGGAGAAAGAGGGAGGAGTCAAAGATCACCCCAAGGTTGAAGCTGAGGAGACAGGGAGGAGTAGGGCATTATCCACAGAGATTGAGAAAGGAGGAAGGGGAGAAGTGGGTTTAGTGGGAAAAATAAGAAGTTCCGTTTTGGCCATATTCAATATCAAATGGAAGTAAGACATCCAAGTAGCAATGTCAGATAGGCATGCAGAGATCTGGGCCTGGATGACCTGGGAGATTTCAGGTGCAGCAAAGTAGATCTGAGCGTCATCAGCATAAAGATGGTACTGAAAGCCATAGGAAGAGATGAGTTTACCAAGGGATTGGGTGTAGAGAGAGAAAAGGAGTGGGCCCAAGACAGATCCTTAGGGTATACCATCTGACAGCGGGATAGCAGTAGAGGAGGATCCAACGGAACAGCCACTGAAAGTACGATGGTAGAGAGAAAGACAGCCAGGCTAGCACAGAGCCCTTAAAACCAAGTGAGAAAAAGGTATCAAGGAGAAGTTGGTGGTCAACAGTGTCAAAATCATCAGAAAGGTCAAGAAGGATGAGGATCGAGTAAAGGCCCTTGCATTTTGCCAGGAACAGGTCGCTGGAGACTTTGGCAAGAGCTGTTTCAGTAGAATGGAAGGGACGAAAGCCAGACTGCAAGGGTCCAGAAGGGCTTGAGAGGAGAGAAAGTCAAGGCAATGGTGGTGAACCACATGTTCAAGTAGTTTAGAGATGAAGGGGAGGAGGGCAATGGGTCGATAGGACAAGCAGGATCAAGTGAGGGCTTCTTAAGGAGAGGTGTGACATAGCATACTTAAAGGCTGCAGGAACAGTTGCAGTGGAGAGTGATGAGAATATAAGAGATGGAAGGGATTACAGTGGAGGAGATGGAACTTAGGGTGGGAATAGGATCAGAGGAGCAAGTAGTGAGTTTGGAGGAGGAAAGAAGGTGTGTGGTTTCCTCATCAGAGATCATAGAAAAGGATGAAACAGTAGCAGAGGTTGAGGGGAAAAGTTGGGAGTAAATGGAGGGAAGAGGGGATGGAGCTGACCATTTGGGGAATTGGAGTGTGTTTTTGTGGACTTTGTCTTGGAAATAGTCAGCCAAGGCTTGGGCAGAAAGGGAAGCAGGGGTCAGAGGTAGAGGCACCTTGATGAGAGAGTTGTAAAGAGACAGCGAGGGTCAGAGGCAAGAGAGTTAGTCAGATGGACATAATAGTCTTGTTTGGCAAGTGCTATGGCTGACTGGAAGGAAACAAGCATGAGTTTGAAGTGTAGAAAGTCTGCAAGAGTGAGAGATTTGAGCCAAGCATGCTCAGCTGGCACAGGAACGTAGATAGAGGATAGTAGAAGACAACTGGGGCTGAGGTGCAGTACACCTCATAGGATGTGGAATGGGCGGGGTAAGAGCATCCAGAGCAGAGGAGGGTGCAGCTTTATAGGAAGCTACTGCCTCACCAACAGACTCAGATGACAATGGAGGAAAGAGATGGTGAGTGAGTAGTGGAGAGAGCCAGTGGGTCAATAGCATGAAGATTTCTAAAGAGGATGGAGGAGACTGGGCATGGTTGAGGCGGGAGATGATGAAGAATGAAGCTTTGCAGGTGATGGTCAGATCAGAGAAGTTAGAGAGTAAGCAATTAGAGAAGAAGACAAGGTGGAGGCAATGGCCATGTTGGTGAATGGGAGCAGTAGAGCAAAGCTGAAGGTTGAATGAGGAGGTAAGGGGAAGGAACTTTAAAGCCTAAGGGTCAGAGGGGTTATCAACATGAATGTTAAAATCCCCAAGTATAAGGAAGAGGGAAGATGAGTCCAGAAAGAAGGAAAGCCATGAGTCAAAGTCAGGGAAAAAGGTAGAGGTGGACTTGTTAGGGGTCAATAAATAACAGCTATCCGAACAGGTAGTGTGGTAAAAAGCCGGATGGAGTGGACTTCAAAGGAGGGAAAGGAGTGAGACTGAGGCAAAAGGAGGGGTTGAAATTGGCAGGAGGGAGCGAGTAGAAGCCCAACACCACCACCACGGCCAGTGGAATGAGGTGTGTGGGAGAAATGATAGCCGCCATGACAAAGAGCAGCAACTGAAGCTGATTCTGGGAGGAGCCATGTCTCAGTTCAAGGAAGAAGATGGAGAGCATTTGAGATAAAGAGATCATGAATAAAGGCAAGGAAGAGGCTGACATGGATTTAGTGGCAGTTATGGAGACATGGTTCATGGACAACTATGACTGGGGTATAATTATATCTGGCTATACTTTATTCAGGAAGGACAGGGTAGGAAGCAGGGGAGGTGGAGTGGCAATATGTGTAAAAAAATAACATCAAAGCTATAGAATTGCAGGGCTTAAAAAGGAGAGAGGAGGCACTGTGGGTTAAACTAGAAAGAGGGAAAGAGAAATCAATTTGCATTAGCGTGATATACAGACCTCCCTCACAGGGAGAAGATGTGGATGGAGTGTTAATTGAAGACATAAGCAGCATTGCTAGGAAAGGGGATGTGCTACTGATAGGAGATTTCAATATGCCAGATGTTGTTTGGCACATCCCTGCTGCAGTATCATCTAGAACAAATGAGATCCCGGATTCTCTATAGGGAGAACTATTCAGGGAACTGGTAACAGAACCCACACGTGAAGAGGCCATACTGGACTTGGTGCTTACTAATGGTGAAAGTGTTTCTGATGTTATAGTGGGAGATCATTTCATATCCGGTGATCACCAGATGGTGTGGTTCAGTATTAGAATTGATAAAATCCATTCAGCAGTGAGGGTCTTAGATTTTAGGAAAACTAACTTTGCCAAGATGGAACAATACCTAAAAGAGTCATTAGTTGTATGGTAACACCTGGGTGATGTAGGAAAACAGTGGGCAAAACTGAAAGGGGATGTTTTAAGAGCAACAAACCTTTAAAAGGGAGGCTGCTATGGTTCTCAATAGAAGAAGCTGAAAAGGTGAAGAAAAAGAGGGAGGCCTTCATGAAATACAAGAGATCACAGAGAGAGGAACAAAGGCATCTATATTTGGAAAACTTAAGAGAATCTAGCAAAGTAGTCAGGAAAACAAAGCTACAAAAAGAAGAAGAAATAGGTAATGCAATAACATGTGGGGAGACATTTTTCAAATATGTTAGTGAGAGGAGGAAGTGCAAAAGTGGTATTGTCAGACTCAAAGGTGCAGGGGAGGAATATGCAGGAACTGATGAGGATAAAGCAGAATTGCTTAACAAATATTTTTGCTCTGTGTTCACAAATGAAGGGCCAAGAGCAGGACCTCAGGAACAGAAGTGACGTGGATCTTGAACGATTTTCAGAAGACTGTGTTTGTGAGGAGCTAGCTAAACTAAAAGTAGACAAAGCCATGGGTTTGGATGGAATACTGAGGGAACTTGGGGATGTCCTAGCAGCTCCACTGTCTTTTTTTTTTTCATTTCAATTAATGCATTCCAAACAGGTAATACAAAAGAAAATAAGCGGTACAGCGTATATCATATCCAAAAAGAAAAAATATAAAACCACAAATCTGCTACACAGTCCACATCATGGAGAAAACAGCATAAAAAGACACCAAGGCAATAAATTTAAGGCTACCGTTGCCTAACCAAAACAAATTAGAAAATCAAATAAGTAATTTATCTCAAACCTGAAGTGAAACCAAAAGGGTTTAAAGCTGAGTAGGGTCAGAAAATATATAGTTAATCCCCTGTATGGTAATCAAACACTTGCAAGGAAATCGAAGAAAAAAGGTTCCTCCCCCAGCCAAAACACGAGGCTTAAGCTGGAGAAAGGACCTCCTCCAAAGTTGTGTATATCGGGAAACATCGGGGAAAATGGACAACTTCTGGCCATAAAAAAGAGAATCCTTTATTGAAAAGGCCTTCATAATTAAAGCCTTATCTGCAAGATTGACCAAAGTAAAAAGAATGAGCAATCATGATAGTGTCAGCTTCTGACAATAATAAAACCTCTTTACAATACTGTTTAAATAGAAGAGCAGATGACAGAAAATGAGTCTTAGGAAAATTCAAAATACGAATATTCTTTGCTCGAGAATTATTTTCTAAGGATTCTGTTTATACAAAAGCAAAGTATCCTTTAAGGTCGATGCACTCGCAGACTGCAAAGAACCAACGTGTGCCTCCACCTTATCCATGCACTGAGACAAACTCTTAACAGACATTTCCACATCATGTACCCTCTTAACAACCTGTTGAAAAAAAGTAGCAGTTTGGTGCATGAATCTAGACAATAAAGAATTAGTAGCGGACACCTGTTTCCAGATATTTAATAAGGTAATTTCATCAGGATTAACAGCCTGAGGCAAGGATTGAAAACCATCCAAGCTAACAGCTGAAAAGGATAGGGGAAAGCGCCTCAGAAGAAGAGGCTATAACAGGAAAAAAAAAACCTCTTCCTCTCCAGAGGCAGAAGATACCTCGGAGGAGGAAGAATCCATAACAGGAGCCAAGAAAGGTCTAGGGTTAGGCGGAGGAGTCCTATCGATGGAACTCAAGGAAACACCAGAGGCAAGAGAAGAAGAAGTCTGCACTACAGAGGTGGCGTTCGATAAAACAACCACATGCTGACCCATAGGACCAGCAGTCACTGTTGGAGTAGAAGTAGAATTAGAAGACTATTTTGTAGGCTTACTTTTCTGCTTTGCATGACCTCTAGGCATTCCCCCAATGACTTGGGACCAAGGCCCCAAATTGGCACCGAAGGGGCACCAAAGGGGCATTCCCCCTTTGGTCACGCCCCCTTCAGGCGCGCAACCACAGGCTGCGACTGCGGCCGCAAAGGTGGCCGGCGTTTAAATGGTGCAGGAGCCTTTGATGTCAGGAAGAAATGGGAGGAGCTCCAACCTGCAGCCAATCAATGGTAAATGAAGCAGCCGCCAAGCCCTGGTATCTGCCGCCGCTGATTCTCGCCCTCCAAGCTCACAGCCGGCGTTTAAATGGTGCAGGAGCCTTCGATGTCGGGAAGAAATGGGAGGAGCTCCAACCTGCAGCCAATCAATGGTAAATGAAGCAGCTACCAAGCCCCGGTATCTGCCGCTTCTGATTCTCCTTGGCTCCACTGTCTGACCTTTTCAATGCCTCTTTGGAGTCAGGAATGGTGCCAGAGGACTGATGAAAGGCATAGGTGGATCCTTTATACAAAAGCAGACGTAAGTATGACACTGAGAACTATAGGCCGGTTAGTCTAACCTCTGTGCTTAGTAAATTATTGCAAAGGCTACTAAAAGAGAGAATAGTGAGGTTTCTGGAGAACAATGGATTGCAGGATTCGAAGTAACATGAATTTACCAGAGGCAGGTCTTATCAGACAAATCTGATTGATTTCTTTGACTGGGTGACCAGGGAATTGGACCAAGAGAGAGCCCTAGATGTGGTGTATTTAGATTCCACTAAAGCCTTTGACACCGTTCCACACAGGTGACTTATAAACAAACTGAGCACCCTAGGGATGGACTCTAAAGTTACTGCTTGGATTAGAAATTGGTTGAGTGGGAGGCAACAAACGGTACAGGTAAATAGAGCTCACTCTGAGGAGAAGGAGGTTATCGGTGGTGTGCCCCAGGAATCTGTCCTTGGTCCAATTCTTTTTAACATCTTTGTTAGTAATATTGTGGAAGGGCTGTCAGTAAGGTTTGCCTCTTTGTGGATGATACCAAAATCTGCAATAGAGTAGACACCCAACAAGGAGTAGATAACATGAGGAGGGATCTAGCTAAGCTTGAAGAATGGTCTAGCATTTGGCAGCTGAGATTTAATGTTAAAAATGCAGGTTCATGCATTTGGGCTGCAGCTATCCAAGGGAGCAATATAGTATAGGGGGTGAAGTACTTCTATCCACAAAAGAAGAGCGGGACCTAGACGTGATTGCGTCTGATGATCTTAAAATAGCTAAACAGGTAGAAAAGGTGACGGTGAAAGCTAGAAAGATGCTTGGGTGTATAGGGAGAGGAATGATCAGCAGAAAAAAGGAGGTGATAGTACCTCTGTATAAGTCTTTATGCGACCTCATTTGGAGTATTGTGTGCAATTCTGGAGACTGTATCTTCCAAAGGAAAGAAGCAGGTTGGAACTGGTGCAGAAGGTGGCTACTAAAATGGTTAATGATCTTTGTTATGGAGCATATGAGGACAGACTTAAAGATCTTAATATGTATACTTTAGAGGATAGGCGGGATGGGGCGATTTGATAAGAGACATTTAAATATCTCTGTGGCATAAATGCACAGGAGGGGCTCTTTCATTTGAAGACAAGCTCTGCTACAGGGGACATAGTATGAGAGTGAAAGGGGATAGACTCAGGAATAATATGTGGAAATATTTTTTTTATGGAAGGAGTGGTAGATGCATGGAATAGTCTCCCATTGGAGATGGTGAACACGAGGCCAGTATGGGGCAGATTCTGACCCACGTTTAGCAGGGATATACGTCCAGGTTGGATTCAACTCACAGAGTTCCCCCACATACAGCAGAAATGTGCAGAAAGCTCTGTTCGAGGGTAGGAGGGGGTGGACTGAGGGAGGAGTGAAGGCAGGCTGGAGGCGTGACCCCTTCCCTGGATGTACGCATCAACATGGTTTCAAACCTCAACACAATGTTGAAACTCTTCTGTCTTCCCTATTAGATAATCTTATAAGGGGTATAGATAATATTAAAAAATGATTTCTCCTGATCTTTATGGACATATCTGCTGCCTTTGACACAGTCTCACACATAAAAATGATACAACGGCTTTATGAAATTGGTCTTCGCAACAACATGTTGAAATGGTTTCAATCCTATCTCACCAATTGAACTCACCAGGTAAAATGTGGTGATCAAAAATTGTCATGCTTCAACATGGCACAAGGAGTACCTCAAGGGTTTGTCTTTGTCTATTCTTTTCAGTCTATATATTCAACCCATCTGCAGCATTCTTAAAAAACATAACATACTCCATCACATCTATGCAGATGATATTATGGTTTATACTCCAATAAATATGCAAGCACCAGACTTCGTCCCCATAACTAGCTGCTTGGTTGAGATGATTGCATGGCTTAGTGATAATAACATGTCAATCAACTATAATAAGACAGAGGCCATGTTTATAACTAGAGGGGACAACTTCAATTTTCCTTCTACGATCTGCATCTGGGACAAGTACATTAAAGTGAAAAAGGAGGTAAAATACCTCGGAATCACGTTAGACACAAAGTTAAACCTACATTCTCATATTCGTAAAACTACTGCAAAAGCATATTATAAATTAAAACTCATAAGGAGGCTCAAACCAATTTTAAACCAAGACCATTTTAGGACTGTATGTCAAGCAATCGTCACGCCCATAATAGATTATGGAAATTTGCTTTATCATGGACTCCCTAGTGAATCTATACACCCTCTCCAATTAGTGCAAGATACGGCAGCTAGAATCATCATTAATACTACAAAAAGCGATCATATCACTCCAGTGCTTCAGAGCCTCCATTGGCTGCTTATACAGGCTCATATAAAATTTAAGGCTACATTAAATATTTTCAAAATTTTCAATAATATCTCAGCTAATGCCCTTCAGAACCTAATAAGCATACTAGTTTAAGACTGCTTAGAACCAGTATGGACAACAGAATAGCCACTCCACCTGATTTCCATAAAACAAATCAGGCAACTTCCAGAAGGGCTCCGTCACTATATGCGCCCGGTACCTGATTGCATGCGAGCAATGAGAGGCTTAAAAGACTTCAGGCAAATGCTTAAGACTTTACTATTTATACAATTTTATGGTCCTTCTTAGGATCTAACTTTTAACAATTTGTATCTCTGTTTTATGTATTCTTCCTATACCTCTTCAATACCTTTTGCTTGCTTCTACCTATATTTGTATACCTTTTGTTGTAACCACTTTGATTGAAGGATAAGGTGATATATAAAACTGGTTAAATAAAATAAATAAATAAACGCAGTAAAGTCTTATCCACATTATCTCTGCACCAATGGGGATGCTCTTGTTTTAGAACTGCAAATTTAAGATCTGATACTGCACGTGTTGCCTCGGCCCAATGGATCACCAATGGCTTCTGTGGCAGCCAACTGTTGATGCAGCTGCAGTGTTCAACTATCTGCATCCTGATCACCCTACTGGTCTTCCCTATGTATATCAAACCACATAGACATACAACTGCATAGATAACATTTTTGAAGTTGCAGTTGGTAAATCCCATCAGGGGATTTATCAACAGGGGAACCTGCGTACATGGGTGGATAAAGAACCCTTTGATATTGATGGCATGTGTACATACTGACCAAAGCAAACATGATTCCAAAAGAGACATTACAAAAATGAATTATTTTTGTCAGGTGCACTATCACAGGAGATGGATTTCTCTCCCCCGCTGTAGCGAACCCGTTTTAATTTAAAGGTAATTTTATATAAAAGGCAACTTAGCTCAATAACTTTGAAATCTGAAGGATTTTTATATAAATTACCTTTAAATTAAAACGGGTTCACTACAGCAGGGGAGAGAAATCCATAGTTATGGTGCACCCGACAAAAATAATTCATTTTTGTAATGTCTCTTTTGGAATCTTGTTTGCTTTGTGTAGTTTTGGTTTCTGAGTTTACGGGTTTTTTTTCCTTTGATGTGTACATACTGAGCATGATCCGCATTTAAAGTATCCTAACGTCCTAAGCTTATGGCAGGGTACTGGTAAGGCTAAGGGGACTAATATGTTGGACAAACTATGATTTTTTTTTACAGTCAATGATAACTTCTTGTGTCATGAAGGCCAGAATAGCCTGTATGATATCCATTCCTCCCTAATAATGTTTGAAATCTGTTTTGAGTCAGTGGAGAATAGAAGAGGATGCACTAATTTGCTATTGTTGAGTTTATCCTTCCTAGAGATCAGGGAAGTATGATCTGTCTTCACAGCTGTATCATAATCCTTGTGAATACATTTCCTGGGGTAGCCTTTCTCAACAAACCTCTCAGTCAATTCCTTGGCATATTTTTTTAACGTTATGTTCTTCCGCGCAGACACGTCTCACCCTTAAAACCTGGCTAATTGGCGGTTATTTTTAAGAGAACTATTATGGAAACTCTAATAGTGGAGGAAATAGTTCTGGTCTGTGGGGTTGCGATAAAGATTGGTATAAAACCATCTCTGCATTTCTTAATTTTGATATCTAAATAGGAAATTTCCACATTACTAAATTGTGCCTGAAACTGCAGATTAGTGTCACATGTGTTGACCCAGTTTAGAACTTAAACACGTCTATCTTGATTCCCTTCCCAAATAAGAAGAACATTGTCAATATAACATTGCCAAAGATGTATGTGCTCCTTGAAGGGATGATTCATCAAATGTACAAGCTCAAACTGTGCGACATACAGGTTGGATGTGTCAGGTGCCATGGATGACCCTATCACTGCCCCTTTTGTCAGTTTATAAATGAGACCATCAAACCAGAAAACATTTTCAGTTAATTTTCAGTTCAGCTAGCTGCAGAAGAAAAAAGGTTGGAATACTCCTGTGTTGTGTCCTGTCCAAAAGTGTTCGCTCAACTATTGAAATAGCTCCCTTTTACTGACTATTTGTATATAGCGATACAATATCCAAAGTTACCAAAATCAGTCCTTCATGGTATGGGTCAAATCCCTGCAATGTATGTATAATGTGGGCTAAATCCCTAGTATATGATGGTATTGAGGTCACAAAGGGGCATAGAAGAATGTCCATAAATTGGGAGATAGGTTCAAAAAGTGACCCAATAGCCAAAATTATTGGATGACCAGGATGTTCGTCCAGAGTTTTGTGAATCTTGGACAGGACATAAATTGTAGGCATCACCGGGTGAGTTACTGTCAAAAATTGGCCTTCTTTCTTAGTAAGATGTCCTGCCTCAAGACCCATCTGAATTAAACAATCAATCTTATTTTTGAGTGTATTATTAGGGTCTTTATCAAACCGTTCATAAAAATTGCGGTCTTTAAGCTGCCATTGTATTTCTTGAATATAATCCCCCCTTTTTCCCCCTTTTGGTTTTATTATATTTTATTTATTAATATGTTTTTTACATTTTTTTTTAGCATAGTCTGTTTCTAGAATGCAATCAGGAAACTACAGAAATGAAGTCGGTGCTATTGATAAATATATCATCCACAGATCTCTACAGATTGTTTCATAGGTTGGGAAAGTATACAATTTGTATCCCTATCTGTGGGTGAGTTATCTTTTACTGTAGTTTCTCAGCCCCTTTTTATTTTATTTTATTTTTTATCTTTTTTACCATTTATTATCATTTTAATGTTAATTATGGTATCCAGTTATATATGTTTTTAATTTGTTATAATCCTTGTGATACATTTTTGTATGTATGTTTCCATCACATTTAATTACATTTCCTTTGAGATTTTTCCCTTGGTATTATGGTCGAATGACACATATTTATTTATCATACTTTTAAGCTGCTTAACACAGTTATGTTTTTAGCTTTCTATTATGTGATTCGTTTATATGTGTTTATTGTCTATGTTACTTTATTATAGATTTGTTTTTTATGTGTGTTTGTTGTAGTGAGGTCAATATCCCCTGAGGAAGGCTATGGCCAAAATAAATATAGGGTGACGTTGTGGATACAATAGAGCTTTGCATGTCTTCCTATGGTGCAGTTGTCCTGTTTTTTTGTGCTCTCTGGTTGCTGCAAGGAGAGTGGTTGCTCTCTGCATTCAGTGTTACATTAGGCCATGCTAGGCAGATAAAGTTTTCAGATGAAATAAATGACTGCTTCATGGTTCAAGAACCGACTTGAGGGGAAGCTATTTTAGATCTCGTTCTTAAGGGAACGCAGGATCTAATGTAAGAGATATGGTGTATGCTTTAAGAAAGGTGAAAGGAAGGTCAAATGACAGCCAACATAAAGTTGAGGTCAAAGTGGCTATTCTAGCTAAATCCTTCAGAAAATGGAAAAAAAGAGCCCAATGATGAAGATAGGAAACAACATAAGTACTGGCAAGTTAAATGCAAGGCATTGATAAAGCAGGCAAAGAGAGAATTTGAAAAGAAGTTTGCCATGGAAACAAAAGTGCATAACGAAAACCTTTTCAAGCACATTCTTAGCAAAACACCTGTGAGAGAGCCAGTTCGACCATTAGATGATAGAGGAGTAAAAGGGGCACTAAGAGAAGACAAGGACATAGCTGAGAGAGTGAATGAATTCTTTGCTTCATTTTTTATTGAAGACGATATAGGAAACTTACCCATGCCAGAAATGATATTCAAAGGTGATGTATCAAAGGAATTGAAAAAAATCTTGATATATCGGGAAAATGTATTATAGCTCTTTGAGAAATTAAAGAGCAGCAAATCAACTTGACTGAATGGCATACATCCCAGGGTGTTGCAAGAACTAAAATAAGAGATTGCAGACTCTCCTTAAAATCATCTGTAGTACCTGAGGATAGGAGAGCGGCCAGTGTAACACCAATTTTTAAAAAGGGTTCCGGGGTAATCCAGAAAACCACAGACTGGTGAGCTTGATGTCTGTACTTGGCAAAATGGTAGAAACCATTATAAAGAACAAAATTACTGAGCATGGATAGTCATAGCTTAATGGTGGAAAGCCAATATGGATCTGGCAAAGGAAAGTCTTGTCTCACTAAACTCTTATATTATTTGAAGGTGTGAATATAAGAACATAAGACCAGTATCCTGTTTCCAACAGTGGCCAATCTAGGTCATACGTACCTAGCAGTTTCCCAAAAGACACAGGTTCCACAATACTTGTATTGGGTCAAGCATTGATATCCTGGGTCCCTTCTTAATAATGGTTTATGGACCTACATCTTCCTCAGTAAAGACCGAAGCAAAGTCATGGTACAGGAGGCCATATGCTATTGTGCATTAGGAACTGGTTAAAAGATAGAAAACAAAAGCGTAGGGTTAAATGGACAATTTCCTCAATGGAGAAAGGTGAATAGTGGAGTACCCCAAGGATCTGTACTGGGCCTGCTGCTTTTTAAGATATTTTCAGATGATACAAAATTATTCAAAGTTGTTAAAACGCATGAAGATTGTGAAAAATTGCAAGATGATCTTGAGAAATTGGGAGTCTGAGTGTCCAAATGGCAGATGAAATTTAATGTGAACAAGTGGAAAGTTATGCACTTAGGGAAGAACAACCCAAAATACAGTTATATGATGCAAGGTTCCACATTAGGAATTACACTCGGGAAAAGGATCTAGACGTCATTGTGGATAATATATTGTAACTCTCTGCCCAGTGTGCAGTGGCAAGAAAGGAAACAGAATGCTAGGAATCATAAGGAAAGGAAAAGAAAACCAAGGATATTACAATGACTCCGTATCCCTCCATGGTGTGACTGCACCTTGAATATTGTGTGCAATTCTGGTCACCATAACTTAAAAAGGTTATAGCAGACTGGAAAAGGTACAGAAAAGAGCATTCAAAATGGTAAAGGGGATGGAAGGATATCCATATGAGGAGAGGCTTAAAAGGTTAGGGCTCTTCAACTTGGAAAAGAGACAGTTGAGGGGAGATATGATAGAGGTCTAAAATAATGAATAGAGTGGAATAGGTAAAGGTAGGGCGGTTGTTTACTCCTTCAAAAAGTAGAAAGACTAGAGGACACACAATGAAGCTACAATGTGGCACATTTAAGACTAATCAGAGAAAATGATTTTTTTTTATTAGAGTTTTAACAGCATAACAAGTTAAACCAATACAATTCAGGACAATCAGAAACAATACAGAAGGTAACACCTACCTTACAGTAACACAATATGATTAAGTCCACATCACTGGGACCCGGATGTGAAAAAAAAACAAAAAAAGAGATAAAACTACTAAAGGAAATCAAGGTTTAACCAAACCCACAATATAGAGGCGCATTCTTTACTCATCCCGAGTATCCTCAACAGAACCCTGCCACTCCAAAACAAATTTCTCCAAATGAGTAACATCAGAAAAGATATAAACAGCACCCTCATAATTTACAATACACTTACAAGGAAAACGAAGAAAGAAAGTAGCACCCAACTTAAGGACCCGAGGTTTTAACGCCAGAAAAAGCCTCCTCCTAAGCTGGGTGCTACGTGAAACATCCGGGAATATGTTTATCTTATGGCCACAAAAAGCAGTGAACTTATAATTAAAGAAAGCCTTAAGAATACGGTGCTTAGATTCTAATGATGTCAAGGTCACTACCAAAGTGGTACGAGAATTTATTATGTCAGAAGAGTCTTCCAAAAAATCAGTCAGGTTAGTAATAGACGGCTCTATTACGTCCAACCCACCCTCGACTGGGTTGGCACGCTTAGAGCCAGTTGGAATATAAAATAACTGAGATACTTCAACAGGATCTGAGAAAAGCAATACTTCTTTAAAATATTTATCAAGGAGAATTTTTGGCGAAATAAGAGAGGTATACGGAAAATTTAGAAAACGTAGATTAGAAGCACGCAAGGTGTTTTCAAGTGCCTCCACCTTGCCGTGCAAAATCAAAACATCTTTCATCCCAGCTACTGTAGCTGAATGCAAAGAAGGCAGTTGCTGCTCAAGTTTAACATAAGCTGCATCCACCACAGAAATCTTATTATCCAATTGTTGAATAGATGCCACAGTTTGGGAAGAAAAATCACACAAGGAACTAAGAGTAGAAGATACTTTAACATCAATAGATTGCAAAACTTGCCATAGATCCTTCAAAGTTATCTCCGAATCAACGGAAGGAACCGGCGGGCACAAAGTACCCCCGGAAACAATTAAGGTAACCGGCTTAGGTAACTGAACCATCGCGTGAGCGGCGGTCCGCATTGATTCGGGAGACTTTTCTGACCCTAACAAAGACAAACAAGCAGCAGGACTAAGAGAGGCCCCCTTGGGAGAGGACTGCGCTACTGGGCGCGGGACCAGATGTTTATCCAACGGACCGACAACCGGAACATTAGTAGTCGATCCCTCCTCCCCGCGCCCAGACTTAGCCTTCCTTTTCCCCATATATAAATCAAGCAAATTAATATAAAAGAACACACACTCACTGTTCGCCGATGTGACGCCGAAGGGGCGTCAAAGGGGCGTGTCCCGCCCCTTTGGACACGCCCCTTCGGATCACGCTCCGCGGACACGCTCCGCGGTCAGAAAGCAGCCTACAGTTATACAAAAAGGGTCCCAAACAAGGTGCTTGACTCCCACAGTCCTAGGGCACTCGACAAGCCCCTCACGCCTCCAGAGATCACTCTGAGTCCACAGAGAGGAGTTGGAGCAGCGTTCTTATCTGCTGCCGGGTCCTTGCAGGTGGAAGATGTCCTCACTATGCCTGCCCGACATTCGGGGAAAACGGCAAGTGTCCCAAACAAGGTGCTCGGCTCCCGCAGTCCTAGGGCACTCGACAAGCCCCTCACACCTCCAGAGATCACTCCGAGTCCACAGAGAGGAGTTGGAGCAGCGTTCTTATCTGCTGTCGGGTCCTTGCAGGTGGAAGATGTCCCCACTATGCCTGCCCGAGAATCGGGGAAAACGGCAAGTGTCCCAAACAAGGTGCTCGGCTCCCACAATCCTAGGGCACTCGACAAGCCCCTCACGCCTCCAGATTTCACTCCGAGTCCACAGAGAGGAGTTGGAGCAGCGTTCTTATCTGCTGCCGGGTCCTTGCAGGTGGACGATGTCCCCACTATGCCTGCCCGAGAATCGGGGAAAACGGCAAGTGTCCCAAACAAGGTGCTCGGCTCCCGCAGTCCTAGGGCACTCAACAAGCCCCTCACGCCTCCAGAGATCACTCCGAGTCCACAGAGAGGAGTTGGAGCAGCGTTCTTATCTGCTGCTGGGTCCTTGCAGGTGGAAGATATCCCCACTATGCCTGCCCGAGAATCGTGGAAAACGGCAAGTGTCCCAAACAAGGTGCTCGGTTCCCGCAGTCCTTGGGCACTCGACAAGCCCCTCACGCCTCCAGAGATCACTCCGAGTCCCAGAGAAAATGATTTTTTAATCAAACTCTGGAATTCATTACCAGAGGATGTAGTAAACGTTGTTAGTGTAATTGGGTTCAAAACAGGTTTGGATAAGTTCCTAGAGGAAAAGTCCATAAATCATTATGAAAGAGGACTGGGGAAATCCACTGCATATCTCTCGGACAAGCAGCATAGAATGGGTATACCTTTGGAAACCTGATAGGTACTTGAGACTTGGAATGGCCACTGTTGGAAATAGGATTCTCCAGGAACAAGCAGGAAGTCAGTCCTCACATATGGGTGACGTCGGCACCGATGGAGCCCTCGTGTGGAGCAAATCCCCAGCTTTGAAAGAAAGCCTTTGGGATTGCATCACACATGCGCGGTCCCCTTCCCGCCCAAGGGTGCCATCTTGCTTAGTCTCCTTTTTTCTGCAGAGCCCAACGGACGTCATCCTAGTGTCCCCGAGAAAAAAGTGTTTAAAAGTGAAAAATTACTTTTCTTTTTTTAACGGTTCGACATCGGTTCCCCTTCCCGCCTTCGGCTCAGTATACCAGTATCGAGTCCGGACCAATTTTTTGTTTTTTGTCCTTGATGACTAGCGTTCGGGCTTTTTTCATTGTTCACTGGCAGCCCAGTCATTCGACCTTGCAGGGGCCCTTTTTCCCCTGATGGCTGCAAGCAGGTTTAAGAAGTGTGATTGGTGTAAAAAGTTAATGTCCTTCACCGACACACATGACTGCTGTCTCTGCTGCCTGGGGCACGACCATGACCTGAAGATCTGTGGCCCGTGTGGAAAGATGTCCTCCAAGGCACTTAGGAGTAGGCAGAAGCAGCGTGAAAGGATTTTCTCCAAGTCCGCATTCCCCTAGGTCTGGACCTCTTCAGAGGCCTCGATGTCTCGGGAGGTGTCTGAATCAGAGCATCGGGGGTCTTCTGAACGGGGGTCTCTCTCGTGGGAACACCGGAGGAAGAAGAAACTCATGAGGGCGGCGTCGTTTGATGCCTCTGATTGACCTGGGCCCTCGAGGACCAGATTGCGGAGTCCTGACCGCTGCCTCGGATCCTCAGAGTCTGAGCGACCTGCAAAGTTGCCTCGAATGAAGACGCCGAGGAAGGTAACTGCTGTTGTCCTCGTAGACTCTCCTCCGGGAGAACCGGCGTCGGGACCCGATCCGGAGGTTGTGGAGAGTTCTGAGGGATGGCGGCCCTGGAGCGCAGCATGTCTGCCTTCATGGAGCAGCAGCGGGCGCTGATGGCTAGTCTCACCGGTCCATCCGCCCCGACCACCAGGACCTCGACGTCCAAGTCGATCCCGGAGGCCGAGCCAATCCTCGAGACTCTTCAAACTCGATTCTCAGCCGAGGTCTCCCTCAACCTCCCATTCAAAATCGAGGTTGTCGATGCCAGGGCAGTCAAGACCGAAATCCTCGTGGCCAGAACCCTCGAGTCCTCCTTGGAGAAGTCGGCATGGGAGACGGAAGATGAGGAGTCCCCGGACACCTATCGGACCCGGTATGTCCCATTGGACTCACTGGGTTCCAAGCCTCGGAGAAGGTCCCCTCCGGTTCTTGGACTTCGTCAGGGACATGGCCAAGGCTTTGGCATTCCTGGCGGACACCGAGGAGGAGCCTTGAGCCAAGGAGCTTGAAGTCCGCCAGTATGACTTTCCCCTTCGGGAAGCCCTTACTGTTCTGGTTCCTCTGATGCTGGAACGGCTGATGCTCCGCATGTGGGAGTCACCGACCTCGATGCCGGTTCTCAGCAAGCAGGTCAATTCCATTTATCAAGTCCGCAAGAGCCATAGGTTCCAAAATGCACAGCTGCCACACAACTCCATGGTTGTAGAATCGGCCATGCACAGGCTCAAGAGCCAAAAAACGCACTCCTCGGTGCCTCCTGGCCGGGAGGCCCGGAACCTGGATGCCTTCGGCAGAAAGTGCTTCCAGGGCTCAATGCTGTCATGCCGGGTCCAGACTTACCAGCTGTACATGGACATGTACTTGAGGGACCTGGCAAAGGAGATTGCCGGGTTCTCAGCTGGCCTGTCCGAGGAACCTTTGCAGCACTTCAAGGCCTTGTCCACCGGGATTCGGGAGTGCTCGAAGTTTATGTCTCGAGCAGCCTATGACGGCTTCAAGGCTTTGGCCCGAGTAGCCACGGCTGGCATCGGTGCATGCCGCCAGGCCTGGCTAATGTCAGATCTGGAGCCATAGGTTCAGGACAAGTTGGTCGATATCCCTTGCCGAGGTGACAACCTCTTTGGCAAACCCATGTCTGAGAAGGCTGCGGAGATCGAGTCCAAGTACTTAACCTGGACAAGGCTCTCTAAGAAGACTTCTGCCCCTTCTAAGAAGAAGGGCTTGGGTAAAAAGCCCTTTTTCTCGAGGAAGGGTGCTGCTTACTGCAACTCCCCACTTACCAGGCCGCCCAGCTCCCCAACAGGGGCAGCAGGCCAAGGGATAGGGGCATGGCCCGCGTAAGCAGAAGACCCCCAAGCCCCAGGCCCCGGTTCCAACCCAGCCAGGAGGGGGCTTTTGACTCCCAAAGCATAGTCTCTCTCCCACCAGTGGTGAGGCCTTGCACAGGAGGAAGGCTGATCCTGTATGCCCACAGATGGCCAGCTATCACCACGGATACCTTGGTCCTACAAATAGTCTAAAGGGGCTATTTGCTTTACTTCAGCCAGGTACCATCCTCCTTCTTTCCAGGAGAGCCTCTCAGACCCCCCTCTTCACAGAGACCTCCTCTTGCAGGAGTTAGCTGGTCTTCTAGAGGATCAGGCGGTGGAACTGATGCCCCACCACTTGCAGGGGAAGGGCTTCTACTCCAGGTATTTTCTGATACCAAAGAGAACTGGAGGCCTAAGACCTATCCTCGACCTGCGAAACTTAAACAAGTTCCTGGTAAAGGAAACGTTCAAGATGCTTTCCCTTGGAATATTGCTGCCTTACCTACACCAGGGAGATTGGGTATACTCCTTAGACCTGAAGGATGCCTACACGCACATCCTTATACATCCAGACCACAGACAATATCTGAAATTTGTAGTGGGAGGAAACCATTTTCGGTACGGAGTACTCCCCTTTAGCCTGGCCTCTGCTCCCAGAGTGTTTACCAAATGCCTGGCCGTTGTGGTGGCCTTCCTCAGAAACCAAGGGATTTTCGTCTTCCCTTACCTGGATGACTAGCTCAACAAGGGGCAGTTGCCTCAGGAGGCCCAACAGGACACTTCTCACACCATCAACTTGCTACAACATCTAGGCTTTGTCATAAACCATGCAAAGTCCACTTTGCTCCCCACTCAAAACTTAGAGTTCATAGGAGCAAGACTAGACACATTTCAGGCGAAGGCTTATCTGCTGGAAGACAGGGTACAGAGGCTGCTGGCACTGGTACACCAAGTCAGACACAAGTCTCAGGTCTCAGTGAGACACTTCCTACGCCTCCTGGGCCACATGGCGTCCATGGTACATGTGACCCCAAATGCCCATCTCCACATGAGAACAGCTCAGTGGTGCCTCAGAGATCAATGGACACAAGCCACCGGCAGCCTCCTTGACAGGATAACAGTGTCCAAACGACTGGTGAAGTCGTTACAGTGGTGTCTTCAGTCGCCCAGCCTGCTCGAGGGAGTGCCTTTTCAGATTCCCTCACGCACAAGAGTGCTAACGACAGA
Organism: Ichthyophis bannanicus; assembly: GCA_033557465.1. Lineage (NCBI taxonomy): Eukaryota > Metazoa > Chordata > Amphibia > Gymnophiona > Ichthyophiidae > Ichthyophis > Ichthyophis bannanicus. Next base: position 112,477,274 of record CM066033.1, on the reverse strand, counting down.
TGCCTCCTTGCTGGGCTGGGGAGCCCGTTGCCAGGGATCATGCACTCAGGGACTACACACCAAATCAACCTCTTAGAGCTGTGGGCGATTCGCCTCACTCTTGAAACCTTCCATCATGTTCTTTCACATCAGTCTGTCTTGGTGCAGACCGACAACCAGGTAGCAATGTTCTATGTGAACAAGCAGGGTGGCACAGGGTCTCGTATCCTATGTCAGGAGACACTGGACCTTTGCTCCTTTGCAATCAGGCAGGGTATGTCTCTCAAAGAAGTTTATCTGCCTGGTCAGGAGAACTTCCTAGCAGACAAGATAAGCAGGATTCTCCAATCTCACGAATGGCAACTGAATCCGGAAGTGCCCAGCAGGTTTTCCACTGCTGGGGACATCCGTCCATAGATCTCCGCAGAATCACAGAATCACCACAGTCCGCAGAATCACCAGTTGCCCAAGTTTTTCTCCAGACAGCCACATCCTCGGAGGGTGGCTACAGATGCTTTTCTGATCTCCTGGTCAGGGGGCCTCCTGTATGCGTTTCCTCCCATGCCTCTGGTGGCCCGAACTCTGTTCAAAATCCTTTGGGACAAGGCCCTGGTCATTCTGGTAGCCCCCAGATGGCCAAGGCAGCCTTGGTTTCCGCTTCTGCTTCAGCTGGCAGTGGAAGCCCCACTCCCTCTGGGGATGCAGCCCCACCTCCTGTCTCAGGAGCAGGGCTCTCTCTTGCACCCCGACCTCAGGTCCCTCAACCTGATGGCATGGCTGCTGAAAGGGTAGTGCTAGCTCCTCTCCTCCTACCTAGGAATGTAGAAGAAGTGTTACTGGCCTCATGGAGGCAGTCCACTAGGAAATCCTATGCCTTCAAGTGGTGTAGGTTTGAGGTGTGGTGTACCCAGCACAATGAAAACCCTTTTTCTTGCCTGTACCAATGGTGTTAGAGTATTTGCTTCACCTCTCAGAATTAGGTCTCGTCTAACTCTGTCAGGGTCCACCTGAGTGCTTTGTCAGCACACCACTCTCCAGTGGAAGGGCAACCTCTTTCGGCTCACCCCTTGGTGTCCAGATTCCTCAGAGGTCTACTTCTACTAAAACCCCTGGTTCATCCTCCGGCCACTGAGTGGAAGTTGAATGTGGTCTTGGAGCAGCTTACTCGCCCACCTTTTGAGCCAATGTCCACTTGCCATCTGCACTTCCTCTCCTGGAAGGTGCTCTTCCTTGTGGCACTCACATCTGCCAGATGTGTGAGTGAGCTGCAAGCTCTCCTTTCTGATAGGCCGTACACACGGTTTTATAGGAACAGGGTGGTCTTTTGCACCCACCCCAAGTTCCTTCCGAAAGTGGTCTCTTCATTCCACCTCAATCAAGAGGTGGTTCATCCAACCTTCTTTCCCAGGCCGCATGACAGCAGGGCAGAGGCGGTCTTGCATACCCTGGATTGTAATAGGGCGTTGGACTTCTACCTGGAGCGTACGCGGGGACATCAAAGGGCTACTCAGCTTTTCGTCTCGTATGACATCAGTAAGCTGGGTCTACCTGTCTCCAAGCGCACGTTGTCCACCTGGGTGGCAGACTGCATCGCCTGGGTTTACAGGGCGGCTGACCTCCCATTGCAGGGTCGAGTCACAGCCCACCGTGTCAGGGCTAAGGCCGCATCGGTGGCTCACTTCTGCTCTGTTCCACTGGCAGACATCTGCCGGGCTGCCACCTGGTCTTCAGGCCAGACTTTTGCAGCCCATTTCTGCTTGGATAGGGAATCCCGATGGGACAGTGTTTTCGGTCAGTCGGTACTCCGTAACCTATTTGAGGTTTAGGCAACTTCTACCCTCTGACACTTTGGTGTCAGCCTACTGGGGGGTGTTGTGTTCTTGGTGGAATTCCTATTACAGCTGCTGCGGCTCTTCTAGAGGGAGCCATTTTTCAGCTATGGGTTCTTGGTAGCCTATAGCTAGGGAGTCCCATACATGAAGACTGACTTCCTGCTTGTTCCTGGAGAAAGCGTAGTTGCTCACCTGTAACAGGTGTTCTCCAGGGACAGCAGGAATCAGTCCTCACGACCCTCCCTCCTCCCCTGGAGTTGCAGTCCTTTGATTAAATTGTATCCTTTTGCCGTCTTTTTAGCTATGTCATTTGACTGAGCAAGATGGCACTCTTGGGCGGGAAGGGGACTGCACATGCGTGATTTATTTATTTATTTATTTATTTTTATTAACAATTCTTATATACCGCACTATTAGACATCAGCGCGGTTTACATTAAACAGAAAACATCCAACAGTTTACATCTGTCTGGTCATTACATTTAACAGGAGGTATAACTTGGCGAAATAGGGGAAACTAAATACAATGGTGGTTTATCTATTAAGGGATATCATGGTTAACTATATACAAAGTGTTACCAACAGTGTATGGAACTGTTTGTTATCTACAGAGTAAAGTTGGCCTGTTGCGAGGGTCTATCCATTTGGCCACTCCTGCTATTCACCTGATGGTTGTGATCGGAGCTGTCATTGAGATATTTGAGGAAGAGGAAATGTTTTAGCGCCTTTCTGAACTGACTCAAATTGGTCATTGCTCTGATTTGTGCTGGTAAGGTGTTCCATAGGTTTGGGGCGCAGAGTCGGAAGGCTCTGTTAGATGTTGATCTGTTGCATCTTGTGGTTTCTATTGGGATGACCAGCATGTTCAATTCTGCTGTTCTTCGCGGCCTGTTTGGTGCAAGTGGTTGTATGAGGTTGGAGAGGGAGGAAGAGGTGAGTCCCATAGTCGCTTTGAACGTTAGCAGCAAGGTCTTGAAACTAATCCTTGCTTGGATGGGGAGCCAGTGTAGCTGTTTTAGAAGGGGTGTCATGTGGTCTCTCCTGGATGCCCCAAGGAGTACTCTCGCTGCACTGTTCATGGCCAGCTGCAGGGGGTTCAGGGTGGACTGGGGGAGTCCTTGTAGTATGGAATTTGAGAAGTCGAAGTGGGGAAGTATAAGAGCTTGATAAATGGTCCGGAAGTCTTCCGGTTCAAGTAGTGTGCGTAGGTGTCTGAGGGATCTGATTTTAAAGTAGATTGCCTTGACTGTATTGGCTATGTGGTTCTTCATGTCAAGGTGTTGGTCTAGCGTTACTCCAAGGTAACGTATTGCATGTTTCACTTGGAGTTGGGCATCCTTTACGTTAATACAACTAGGAGGGGTGAAGTTGGTGTTCCTCGAGACGAAAAGGACTTCCGTCTTTTTGTGTTGTATTCTCAGATTTTGTGATAGCAGCCACTCTGATATGGTATCAAAGCAGTTAGTCAGCGGAGTGAGGTCTAGGCAATCGAGTGATATTGGCATATATAATAGAACATCATCTGCATATATCATGTAACTGACATTAAAGGATCTGATGATGTCGCAGATGGGTTGAATGTATATATTAAACATCAGTGCAGATAAGGAGGATCCTTGCGGTACACCTTGGCTTTGTTGGAATGGTTCAGATGTATCTCCGTCGACTCGGACATGTTGCCATCTATCGGACAGGTAAGATTTGCACCATTCAAGTGCTGTTCCGCAGATGCCTTTTTCTCTTAGCCGGTAGATAAGAATTTCGTGGTATACTGAGTCAAAAGCCGCTGCTATGTCTAGAAAGACAAGCGCGAAACCCTGGCTTATGTTATCCACACCTGAGATTATGTTGTTGAAGAGGGTTGTGAGCAGTGTTTCTACCCCATGTGACTCTCTGAATCCATGTTGGGCTGGATCCAGTGGGGCAGAGGTGTCTATGTGATCCTGTAATTGCCTGTGCACTATTTTCTCGATGATTTTTGCTAGCATAGGTATGCTAGATATGGGCCTGTAAGATTCTACCTGTTGCGGATCAAGTTTGGTATTCTTTAACAGCGGTCTAACAGAGGTCTGCTTGAGAGTGGATGGGAAATAGCCAGTAGAGAGGGAATGGTCTACGATTCTTGCTATAATTGGGGATATATCACATCGCAGGTCCTTTATCCAATGTGCAGGGCAAGGATCTGTGTACGCAGTAGTTGTGTTTAGAGCTAGGATGGTATCCTCAATAGTTTTCTTCGAGGGAGTGGAGAAAGATGTTAGCGATGCTGGGTGGTCTTGTTCATCAGGAGGGTCCGGTATTAATATTTTGTTAGTCTTGCACATTTTGGATTGCATATACATCGCATAGTCCTGTGGATGGATCCTGCTGTGGAGGTCAGGGGTAGGTTCTTTGGCAAGCGTTTTAACTAAGTTAAACAAGTCGTGAGGTTTATTCAATGAGCGTTTCAGGGTATCTGTGTGGTGTTGTCTGATTTTATCTGCGATGGCTTTCGATGTTCCGCCAGGTGTTGGATGTAGGCTGATTGGTCACTGCTGGTGCGTGACTTTCTCCAACGTTTTTCTAGCCTTCTTAAAAGAGTTAGTGAGGTTTTTAAATCCGCTGTGAACCATGGGGCTGTTGCTCTCTTCTTTGGGTTCTTGTTCCTTGGGGGGCGGATAGCGATTGTACTGAGTTTACTGTTCCAGGAAGAGATCAACCCATCTAGGTTTAATGAGGTGTCATCAAAGAGTGTGCTCATTTCGGCGAGGATGCGTTCTCTGTTAAGTGGGTGAAAACTTCTGGTAGCTGAATTAGCAGGCCCGCTTTTATCCGTTTTTGTCCTGCGTGAACAGTTAATGGCAGGCATCTGGAAGGTGATGAGTTTGTGGTCGGTCCATGGGACTGCAGTTATCGATTGTACGATGTTTTGTGGTTGCTCCAAAGTTAGCTGTGGCGCGAATATGAGGTCAAGGATATTGCCTCTCTCGTGGGTAGATTCTTGCACCATTTGCGTGTATCCTAGGCTATCTAGGGCTTCTAGGAATGCAGTTGCTTGAGTTGCATGCAATGATGGTAGGTTGAGATCTCCTACAATCCAATTAGGTTTATTTGGACCCTGGGTGAAAGAAGCCAGATTTATTATGGATGCTAGGTCGTCTGGATCCGCTGACGGTGATCTATAGACCAAGTTTATGGAGCATATGTTGTTTGAAATTGATACCGTTTCTAGATGGTTATTACTGTTGGATTCATCCATTTTAAACTGGAGGTCAGCTTTGGTGATGATGAGTACTCCTCCGCCTTTCTTGTTTTGTCTATGACCGGTGAATGCTGTAAAGTTAGGTGGAAGAAGCTGGTTGAGGATAATATTGTCTTCTGCTGAAAGCCATGTTTCGGTGACCATGAGAATGTCTAGCTTGTGGTGTATTATTATGTCCGTGATCACTGGCCACTTATTTCGAAGCGAGCGGGCATTTATAAGTGCACACTTCAGGCTACTAGTGTAGCAATTTTTAGTTTGTCTAGTTTTCGTGTTGTGTTGTAATGGGACATGTAGTAAGAGGTTGCGGTGCGGGAGGTTTGCTCCACGTGGGTTGTAATAGGAGTCACCTGACCATTTTCTCTCACTAGGTAGTACAATAGGGATGTGATTTTGTGAGGTGGTGAGGGCTAGTATATTGGATGGTAGGGTTACAAAAAGTAGGAAAAGGCACATTAACCTGATGATCAAGTCTTCCATTTTGACTCTGTGGGTAGGAGGCTTTTCGGTAGGCAGATCAAGGGGGTTTCTGGCAAGCTAGAGTTGACTGGATCCTAGCTAGTATGTTGTGCAATCGGCAAACAGGTTTAGTGTATCATACAGTAATTTTGCTGGAGACATTCATCTATTATGTATGAGTTAAGTATATACCTACACAGAATGAAGCTTAACAAGGAAAGGAAGCAAATAAGACATTTCTGGCTGGTCTAATCTGGTACAACTGTCGGTATTAAAGCACTTTACATGCCATCAGTTTAGTTACTTTACATAGTTACTCAGAGAATGAAACTTTCCTGAACCCGTCTAGCTTTGGTGGGTTACCCTTTCTGCATTGAGTGCTAACACTAACTGTGCTGATGGCTGGCAGATTATTGGCTTATCTGGTCTAGTACATATGCATGATACAGCAATGAGCTCGTGTAGAGGTTATGAGTGAAAATGTAACATACTGTTGAGGTACCTGGTCTTAAATTACCAGTGGTATCTGAGTTCAAGGATGCTGAGCGGTGGTTTCCACTTCCTGGTCTCGCCTTTACGGTCCACGCCTAAGGGCCACGCCAAAGGGCCCTCTGGCGAGGCCCTCAGGTGCGGGCCCGCCAGGCGCGGGCGCACCCAATAGCGCTGCTTTTAAATGGGCACGGCACGGGTCCCGATTGGACCGCCATGCAAAATGGCTGTTCCCGCCTCCGGCAGTGATGATGGCTCGATCCCGGGTAGGGAGAGCAGCAGGAGCTGGCTGGAGAGCGTCCTTCTTCCTGCGCCCGATAGCGCTGCTTTTAAATGGGCACGGCACGGGTCCCGATTGGACTGCCGTGCAAAATGGCTGTTCCCGCCTCCGGCAGTGATGATGGCTCGATCCCGGGTAGGGAGAGCAGCAGGAGCTGGCTGGAGAGCGTCCTTCTTCCTGCGCCCGATAGCGCTGCTTTTAAATGGGCACGGCACGGGTCCCGATTGGACCGCCGTGCAAAATGGCTGTTCCCGCCTCCGGCAGTGATGATGGCTCGATCCCGGGTAGGGAGAGCAGCAAGGAGCTGGCTGGAGAGCGTCCTTCTTCCTGCGCCCGATAGCGCTGCTTTTAAATGGGCACGGCACGGGTCCCGATTGGACCGCCGTGCAAAATGGCTGTTCCCGCCTCCGGCAGTGATGATGGCTCGATCCCGGGTAGGGAGAGCAGCAGGAGCTGGCTGGAGAGCGTCCTTCTTCCTGCGCCCGATAGCGCTGCTTTTAAATGGGCACGGCACGGGTCCCGATTGGACCGCCGTGCAAAATGGCTGTTCCCGCCTCCGGCAGTGATGCAATTCCAAAGGCTTTCTGTGAAAGCTGGGGATTTGCTCCGCACGAGAGCTCCATCGGCGTCGACGTCACCCATATGTGAGGACCAATTCCTGCTGTTCCTGGAGAGTACCTGTTACAGGTGAGTAATTACTCTTACTGGGCTTGGTGGACCCTTTGTCTAATCCAGTATGCCATATCTTGTTCTTTGGTTGTGTTTTGGTTAAAAACCTTATGGAAGTGAGAAATTATCATATATATATATATATATACACAAAAGACTCAAATTTCATTGCTCTTTCCTCACTAGAGGACTTCTCATTGTGTTAAATTAATTTATTTATTATATCAGTAATGCAAACCTGAACTGCATGTAACACTATAAGAATTACTGTCAAAATTACATTCCATAGAGTTTTAAGTACTTAGATAATTACACTTTAAATAGTTAATTTTAGAATTATAGGCATTTAAAGATTCTGGCTGAATTCCAATTTTTTAAAATAATATTATTTATTTAACAGATTTTTTATACCACTTTATGATTTAGTTAAAGTGGTTTATATTTATTTATTTAAAAACTTTTATATACCGCCCCTTCCCAAGATCAGTGGCGGTTTACATAGAACATTGGTGAACAAATACATAGAACATTATGTAACATTGCAACTATGTACAAGGAATGTTATAAACAAAAGCAATCATGTATAGCTCATAACAAGAACCTTTGATTATTTAGGCAGTTAATTATTTACAGAGGATTACAACAAAAAATCTTGATTATATTGTAAATTTAACTTGGTAATGTACATTAAACATGGATTCTTCTGAGGCAATGGAGGGTTAACTGACTTGCCCAAGGCCACAATTAGTGCTAGTGGGAACCCTGGTCTCTTGGTTCCCAAGCCAGTGCTCTAACCATTAGGTTACTCATCCATTCCAATGCTGACTTCTGGCCACCCAGCAGCTACTAGATTTCCTTGGCAGTGTGACTAGAAGTAAATTGACAGGTCCTTCTTCTAAGGCAATGGAGAGTTACAGTTGTGGCCAACATTATTGGCACCCTTGCAGTTCAACTTCTTAATTTCCAATATCTCCTAAAAAAAAAGTGGCTAGTGAAATGGCTTTAGACTATATATGCACACATATTTAACACATAAAGGAATCAAATAAAACAAGGCTAATTACAAAAGGAAATAATTGAAAATGATATAAAAACTGGGACATTGCCAGGATATGATTATTTTGTTACACAGTAAAGCTCAAAGGAATCACCACATGTGAAAGCCCTTTGTGTGAGGAAGAGCCAAGAAAGCATGGAGCTTGAAACATGGCATTGTGTTGCAGTACCCGATCGGTGTTAATGGATAAAGCTATCACCTTTGAGGAAGTTTGAATTCAAATAGCGATATCTGCATTTCGATTAGCGATCTCTGAAATGAGGCTTCTCTAACGACACTTACTGTATGGCAAAGTTTAGCTGCTTCTCATGAGGGGCTTTAAACCATCAAGATTTGTTTCTCTATGCAGCAGCCTGAAAGAAGTTTGGTGTACACATTATTTCAGTTAAGTATTTCTGAGGGAGTGCACTTATGGGTGTCTTTCCTTTAGAGTATTTTTTGGGCTATTTTGTCTTTTTTAAAAATTTAATTAAAAGAGGGTCTGCTATGAGAGAGGGAGATCTGTCAAGGCAGGCAATCTGACAAAAAATAGTAATTGATTGAATATTTAGATAGACAGAGTGTTTGTATGGGTTTACAAGGTTTTCGCCTTAATTTTAGAAAGGATATGATTATTGGCACCCATATAAACAATAAACAATTCAAATCAGTTTGAACAGATGAACCACATTCCCATTGTAGTAAAATTAGATGCATCTGTGATGAATTGTCAGTACTCACATGACAAGAATCAACCAATGAATGATGGCTCTAATGTTTAAAATGGCCACATTCACTCTTGTGATAATGACAGCAATGCTGAGCAGATGGATTGGGAAAATAATGAGCATTGTACCTTTAAGAGTAAGGACAAGTCAGGTTCCCATAGAAACCGAAAGCTTCTAACTAGAACTGAGCCCAGCTATAGCAGTGATGTAGGAGCTGAGTGGAACTCTAATGAGTTGCACCTGAGTAGCCAGAGGGGTGTGGCTGCTGAAGGAAGCCGTTTTAAACCTGCTTCAGAGCTAGAGTTCAGGAAGAGAGGTGGAGAGAAAGAGAGCACACAGAATCCACGAGGCGAGCAACGACAGCAGACAGAGCAACGCAGGCAAGGAAGGCAAAGAGGAGAGCAGCAAAGAGGGAAACTTTGGAACCCAGAACTAGCAAAGGAGGATTCTGGAAGGTCCATTTCCTTTACCTCGAGAGCACCAGAAGCAAAGCCAAAACCTCTGTGGAAACTACCCGAAGAAAAGGTAGAAGAGTTTACCTATACGAGGGAGGAAAGCTCTGATTACAGAAAAGGCATTGCGAGTGAGAAAGGTACGTCTGCCATAATTCCTAGCCAGAGACTTGCTGAGGAGATTGTACAGCAGTTAAAGAACAGTGCTAATAAGAGCAGAGAGAGCACTGCTGCGAAAACAGTTCCAGTCAGAAACATTCTTAGTAAGTGTTTTGAAACAGACGTAAAGGCTGTTGCTAAGAGCTTACGTAAGAATCAGTTTCCTGCACTAGAGAAAGTTACTGCCAATAAGAGGGACAACTTTATTGAACAGCTGCAAGAAGTTCTCAGGGACCTGCAGTCTAGAAGTTCCCCTAAGCAGAGTTATAATGATTACAGCGAGGAGATGATTGTTGACGTAGAAAGCACTCCTGATACAACTGATATCTGTGAGATGGATTGTTCTTTATGTGAGATTGATCACTTGGACCTACGTTAGACAACCTTTGCATGAAGGTAATGCAAAGTTGTTTTCTCCTGAATGTTTGCTGTGAAGAAACAGTTTGTCATATGCTTTATTTTCTAACTTTGAATTGCTCCTGTTTCCTATTGTTTTGGAAAGTAATCCATGTCATGTTTTGAGCCAAGAATCTATGTGTGAAAGGGAAAACCCCAAATAAAAATTTATCTGTTCAAATGACCATCGTGCCACAACACCTTTGTTTAATAGTAAACCTAGACTACAACTCCCAGCGTACCTTGCTGCTACCTTAGTCAAAAAGGACACTTGAAGACAAAGTAGAGGTCACCCTTGCTCTAGAGTCACCGGCCCTAGGCGGGGGCAGGACAGATTGGCCTAGTTGCTACGGATCAAGGCACAAGCACGCATGCGCAAAGGATTTAAAGGTGCAAGAAAAATTTGTGAAAATCAAGCTACAGGAAAACGTCTAGCAAAGCTACTTCCGGACGGAGAAGGCGTGTCTGCTACTGAGGAGACCAACATTGCTCACAAGCCTGACGCACCACTAGTATCAGGTAATTGGTGTCTAACAGGGTTACCTGAGGATACTTGTGCTGTGGGTGTCAGTGTAGTTGGTGGGAAAAGTTAAAATACCTTCTATACTGTGGTACCGCACTTGGGTGGTTGCGTTTGTCTGCTTTGTCTTTTCAGAATGGCTATGGAGACGAAGGAAGTACTCACCTGGATGGCATCACAGTTTGAGCGACAACGTGAGCTAGCGACAGAAGCTCTAGAGCGAGCTGCAGCCTGGATGGAAGCGCAGCAATGCCCGCTCATTCAGATGATGGAAGTGTGGATCCAGAGTACTAGGAAGGAGACAGATCCTGATTCTCCTTCACCAGGTTCATCAGGCTTAAACCAAGCTCATGCTTTAGGACCCTGGTCCAGGAAAGCATAGAAGTTTGGACAGTTAACTGATAGAGACAATCTGGATGATTATCTTGAAACATTTGAATGAGTTGCTCACTTGATAAATTGGCCTAAAGACCAATGGGCGATCAGGTTAGCAATGTCTCTCACGGGTGAGGCATTGACTGCTTACCAGACCGTACCACCAAATTTAGCCAATGATTATGACGAGGTTAAAAGAGCTATCAAAGATAGGATAGGTCTAACTCCCTCGGTGTACCACCATTTATTTAGGGATACTAAATTAATGCCCGGTGAAACACCCAGAGCGTTATACCATCGTCTTAAGGGACTGGTAAACAAATGGTTAGAACCGGATGGTAAGAGCCTTGAATCAGTGTTAGACAGTATAATACTGGAACAATACATGAATGCTGTCCCTGAAAATGTCCGCACTTTCCTGACTTTGCAAGGTTGCAAAAGCTCCCAGGAAGCGACCATGCTCACTGAGCGATTCCTTGAAGCAGAAGGGAACGCGCAGGAGAAAAGCATAGCTTCTAGGAAGGCAGCCAATGCATTTTCAGAAAGGAAGGAAAAAGCAATGAATGTTAATGCATTATGTTTACCTGAATGTAGAGGAAAATATGTAAGGAAAACATGCTTTAAATGTAGCAGTGATGATCATTTACAGCGTAACTGTAAGGTAAAAATAGCGCTAGTAACCACTAACCCAGGACAGGTTAGAGAGGGATTCCTCTTGGCAGTAACAGTCCAGGGAGTGAATGTGAATGCCTTACTAGATTCTGGTTCCGATCAGAGTATGGTTTCCCCAAAGCCTTTGGCAAAAGATAGAAGCCCAAAGTAAAACCATACCTTGTCTACCCAGTGGCACTGTAAAAATCCGCTGTGTACATGGCGCGGCATCCTCATACCCTATTTACAAAGTCCTAATAAAAGGATTTGGAATAGAAAAAGAGATTCCAATAGCCATAGTTCCACACTTGCCACAAGAATTAGTACTAGGCCTGGACTGGCCACAGTTTCAAAAAGGTATTCAACAGCAGGTACAGATAAGAGAGGGGATGGTTTCCACGAGAAACCAGTCTAAAGCCTTAGAAGATGAAGGAGAATCTTCAACGGCAGGGCAGATAGACTTACCTTCTCATGAAGACCTGATCAATACTCCAGGGAATAAAAACAAAAAGAGTAAGGGAGAAAAATGCAGGGAACGCCAGACTCGCTCTCAGAATAGAGCAGAGATACGGGCAGGGTTAGAATTACCATGGGTTCCCGCTGAGTTGATGGACAAGTTCCCCTCATTTCCAAAAGAGCAACAGGCCGATCCATCACTTAGTCAAGCTTTTAAATACGCCCAAGAAGGAAGGGATACATTGCCAAGGTTTTTCCTGGATGAGGGTATTCTATTCAGGGAGAGTTTAGAGCCAGCTACTGGTAATACACGCAAGCAACTGGTAATACCCACTACATTTAGAGCCCTGGTATTAAGAATTGCCCACGATCATCACATAGGAGCGCATAAAGGCATTCAAGGAACCTTAGATCAGGTATTAGCCCGATTCTATTGGCCAGGCGTATTTAAAGAGACTACTAAGTTTTGCGAGGCCTGTCCGTCTTGCCAGAGGGTTACCCCAATTAAGCCAACGGAAGTACCAGTAATTCTGGTACCAGTAATTGCAGTACCCGTACACAGAATAGCAGTAGACATAGTGGGTCCCATGATTAGAACGCCGCACAGCTACCAATACATATTAGTTATGGTGGATCATGCGACGAGATTCCCCTTACGCAGCATTTCAGCCCATACGGTGGCAGCAGAACTAATAAAATTGTTCTGTGAGGTGGGGTTCCCGAAAGAAGTATTGACTGATCGTGGCAGTAATTTCATGTCGCATTACCTAGCTAGGGTGTGGGATGCCTTCGGCATCCGACATGTAAAGACTGCAGCCTACCACCCGCAATCCAACGGGTTAGTTGAAAGATTTAACCAGACGTTGAAGAGTATGCTAAGACGGGGGTTGAAGGGACAAATGAAAGAGTGGGACACTCTGCTTCCCTTTGTGCTGTACGCGTGCAGAGAAAGGAAGCAAGCGTCCCTAGGAACCTCCCCATACGAACTGATGTATGGACGCTCACCCAGAGGTATCCTCGATATCCTCCGGGAACAGTGGGTAGAACCTGGAGCCGAGGAAATTGCTGTGCCCCAGTTTTTGAGGGACTTAAGAGGTCGTTTAGCACGAACCTCCCAAATAGCAGAAACTAACCTTAAGGCTAGTTAACAGAAACAAAAGAATTACTACGACCGCAATACCAAGCCTCGCCAGTTGGCTATAGGCGAAAAGGTTATTGTCAGGGTGCCCGGAGCTGTACCCAAGTTTGAAAGGCAGTGGAAAGGGCCCTTCCGAGTAGTAGAACAGGTAGGTCCCGTGACCTATGCAATACAAAATAGGAGAGGCCGCAGGCAGATTTACCACGTTAATCTGCTAAGCCCATGGCATGAAAGGGTGGCACTCTCCCAGCTGGCTACACATTCCCATAGATACCCGGAGAACAGGAAGGACGTCAATAGCTTATGTAGGATTACATGCTGCGATGATGTCATCAACCCAGCCTGTAATATCTTAAGGGGGGGAATATGTGATAATGACAGCAATGCTGAGCAGATGGATTGGGAAAATAATGAGCATTGTACCTTTAAGAGTAAGGACAAGTCAGGTTCCCATAGAAACCGAAAGCTTCTAACTAGAACTGAGCCCAGCTATAGCAATGATGTAGGAGCTGAGTGAAACTCTAATGAGTTGCACCTGAGTAGCCAGAGGGGTGTGGCTGCTGAAGGAAGCCGTTTTAAACCTGCTTCAGAGCTAGAGTTCAGGAAGAGAGGTGGAGAGAAAGAGAGCACACAGAAGCCACGAGGCGAGCAACGATAGCAGACAGAGCAACGCAGGCAAGGAAGGCAAAGAGGAGAGCAGCAAAGAGGGAAACTTTGGAACCCAGAACTAGCAAAGGAGGATTCTGGAAGGTCCATTTCCTTTACCTCGAGAGCACTAGAAGCAAAGCCAAAACCTCTGTGGAAACTACCCGAAGAAAAGGTAGAAGAGTTTACCTATACGAGGGAGGAAAGCTCTGATTACAGAAAAGGCATTGCGAGTGAGAAAGGTACGTCTGCCATAATTCCTAGCCAGAGACTTGCTGAGGAGATTGTACAGCAGTTAGTGCTAATAAGAGCAGAGAGAGCACTGCTGCGAAAACAGTTCCAGTCAGAAACATTCTTAGTAAGTGTTTTGAAACAGACGTAAAGGCTGTTGCTAAGAGCTTATGTAAGAATCAGTTTCCTGCACTAGAGAAAGTTACTGCCAATCAGAGGGACAACTTTATTGAACAGCTGCAAGAAGTTCTCAGGGACCTGCAGTCTAGAAGTTCCCCTAAGCAGAGTTATAATGATTACAGTGAGGAGATGATTGTTGACGTAGAAAGCACTCCTGATACAACTGATATCTGTGAGATGGATTGTTCTTTATGTGAGATTGATCACTTGGACCTACGTTAGACAACCTTTGCATGAAGGTAATGCAAAGCTGTTTTCTCCTGAATGTTTGCTGTGAAGAAACAGTTTGTCATATGCTTTATTTTCTAACTTTGAATTGCTCCTGTTTCCTATTGTTTTGGAAAGTAATCCGTGTCATGTTTTGAGCCAAGAATCTATGTGTGAAAGGGAAAACCCCAAATAAAAATTTATCTGTTCAAATGACCCTCGTGCCACAACACCTTTGTTTAATAGTAAACCTAGACTACAACTCCCAGCGTACCTTGCTGCTACCTTAGTCAAAAAGGACACTTGAAGACAAAGTAGAGGTCACCCTTGCTCTAGAGTCACCGGCCCTAGGCGGGGGCAGGACACTCTCTGTTCCATTTTCAGAATAGTGACAACAAGAGAGCTGCCTGAGACCATCAGAAAAGCTATTATCACCAAACATCAAATTTCAAAAAGTGCTACAAGACCATCTTCCAAGACCTTTGGATTCCTGTGTCTACAGTTTACAATGCTATTAAGAAATTTTCTGCTCATTGAACTATAAGAACCACCCAGAACATGGTGAAAAAAAGGAAAATTAATCTAAGAAGTCTTTGAAGGTTAGTATGAACAGCTGGAAAAATAGCACATACAACATCCATAGAGCTTAAAGGCTGACCTGGAGCAATTTGGAGTGGAATTTTCAACCCGCACCACATGCCACGCACTAAACAAAGAAGGACATCATGAGCGAAGGCCAAGGAGGACCACACTGCTCAAAGACAGACATAAAAAGGCATGCCTGATGTTTGCCCAAGTCTACCTTGAGAAAAGACAATCTGTCTGAGAAAATGTTCTGTGGACAGATGAAACCAAACTTGAGCTCTTTGGCAATGCAGACCAACGATACATTTACAGGTGAAGAAATGAACCTTATAAGGCAAAAAAACCCTTCCTACAGTTAAATATGGTGGAGGTTTCATAATTTTTTGCTGCCTCAGGATCTGGAGGCCTGGAACGTATTAAAGGAATCATGATGTTAGGACTACCAATGTATTTTGGAGTGAAATGTGCTGCCTAGTTTCAGACAGCTAGGTCTTGTTCGAAGGTCATGTGTCCTCCAGCAGGACAATGACCCAAAACATACATCCAAAAGTACAAAAGAATGGTGAAAATTGAATAAATGGAGGGGAGGAAGTGACATCACCGACCCCGATGGCGGTGTTAAGGGCATCACTATGGGCTAACTCTGCCAAAAAGAATAAAAAGAGCCCTCGAGGAGCAGTAAAATGGAGCCCAAACTGAGGAGGAAAACTCCGGGATCAGCAGGGGAGTGAATTAGGAAGATCAGAGAGGTGCGGGTGAATGCGAAGCGGTGAAAAGAGTGGGCCATAACAGTGGAAAACGCTAAAAAAGATGGCGATTGACAGCACGTGGAGAAGAGGTAGGCTGAGTAAGCAGGCACGGTGCACGGCAGAGACACAGCTGAAGGAGATAAACGAAGAGGAGGCACGTAATGGAGACTGCAAGAGTGGAGGAGAAAGTAAAAAGATAAGTGGAAAAGCAGGCTGACTGGATAATACATGGAATAAGTGAATGCAAAGGGGAGAGTTATGATGGAATGACAATAAACTGGAAAGCTTATCTAACACGCTGTAAGCAAGAGGAAGGGGAGAGCAAAAAAGTTGTGCATTTGAGGAAAAGTGACTGTGTGGAGCAGCAGTAGCACTAAGAAAGCCTGTGGATCTCTACATACACAACAGTCTAAGCCAAAGTCTGAGTAATTATAAGAGCACAGTGACTGGAAGGGGAGAGGGTCACGCTGCATAGCATGGCCACGAGAAGGAAAACTATGGACTTGAGAGAATATGCCTTTCAGGGAAAAGGGGCAGGCAACAGCAAGCATACTGCACTAGAGAATAAAAATAAGCATTTGTAACAAACGGAGCAAGTTGAGGAGTCTGGAGCAAGGGAAAGAAACTTTAAAGGAAATATCCAGAGCAGAGCTAAAGGAGTGGTTCACGGAAATAAAGAAGGAGGTGCAAGCAGTAAAAATAGAACTCGGTGACCTCATAGGAAATTTGAAGGAAGATATAGCAGAACTGACGCACACAGCGGGAAATCATGAGAACCGGCTGCAAAGTTTGGAGCAGCAGCAAGAAGAAGAGCAGCAATGGTATAAGGAAATACAAAAATGGCAAAATGCCATGCAATACGAATTGGAGGATTTGGAAAATAGATCTCGCAGGAATAATCTCAGGATCCGAGGAATTCCATAGAAGAGGGACTCCCGGGACAGCGCGAAGGTGGCGGCTTCAATATGTTTGGAAGTATTCAGGAAGGGGGGGGGGGAGGACGTGGCCCCCGAGGAGGTATTGTTGGACAGAACACATAGAGCATTGGGAGCGCCGAGAGTGAACAGACCTAGAGGTATCATTATATGTTTTAATGGATATAAAATGAAAGAAAGGATTGCAACAAAAATGAGGAACTTGGGGACCTTAAACTGGCAAGGGTACCCAGTAACTATCTATGAGGACTTATCCATTGGAACATTACAGAGAAGAAGAGCTATGCAGCCTGTCACACAGACTCTGCGAAGTGGGGACATCAAATACAGATGGCTGCATCCTTTTGGAATGCCATTTATACTAAAGGGAAAAACTTGGAGAGTGCAGTCGCTAGAAGAGGCGAAAGCAGCGCTACAAGAAGCGGGGATTCGGACTGCGAGATCTGACAGTAGACAAGATACTGAAATAATAGGGAATGGAGTAGAAAAGCGCAAAATTACCAAAGAGCAGCAGGAATTAGGGACGGAGTAAAGAGGGCAAAGAAAGAGCTAAAAGATGAAAGGCCATGGTGGTGGAGAGTATGAATATGGATATGCTGGAGGAGGAAGAGAAGGAGGAGATGGATAACTAGAGACAAACCATTTGTGTACAGAAAATTGTAAGAAAGCAGAAGTATTTAGAGTGTTGGAGTGTTAAAATTGACGAAATGGTAAAACTTATATGTATGTTTTATTTGAATATTTGGATCAGGGTAACGGGGTAGGGGGAAGGAAGGGGGATAGGGAAGAGGATACAGATGGAGGAGGAGGAGGGGTGGGGAGTGGGGCTAGGGAGTAGGGGGTACTGGAGCAATGGCCGGTTGGGACGGAAGGAGAGGGGAAGACAGGGATGGGTCAAGTGGGGGAAGCAGGGGACACACTACTCCAATAACTCCTGGACAAGGAGGGAGGGATTGAGGGAGGAGGGGGGGAGGGGAGAGGGGGGATGGGGGATGGGGAAAGGGAAGGAGGAGAGGAGGGACCACAGAGGGGGGGACCAGAGGCCACAGTGGAGGAGAAGGAAAGGGGGAGCAGGAGGAACACTTGGAGGGAGGAGGGCAGAGGAGAAGGGGCGGCTAGAAGACAGTTTGTCAGTATGCAATCTAAGAAGTTAGGGATAATTACAATTAATGCAAAAGGACTGCGAACGTAGCAAAAGCGCCAGCTCCTGGAAAGGGAGGGCAGGCGTATGAACGTAGATATTATATGTGTGCAGGAGCGGAGGGGTTGGAATTCTGGTGGGGGAAGCATATAGACACTTAGTAGTAGGGGAGGGGAGAGGGAAAGATGGGAGATGGGTGGGGGTGCGGTTGCGAGTGGGGGAGGGAGAGGTGTGGGTGATCAGTATATATGGGCCAAATGAGGGACAAGGAGAAGCATTTGAAAAAATATCAAAGGAGTTGGAAGAATTGGGAGACACCCCACTAGTATGGGGGGGGGGGGATTTTTTATTTTATTTTTTATTTACACACATTTATATACCGCATCTTCCAGAGTTCAGTTGTGGTTTACAGTGAACAACAATTAACAAAGCAAGTTTGTTTTACAAGGAACGTCATATTATAAGTATAATGAATAACAAAACAGCATATGTATTGAAACAAAGTAATTAACTAAACAATGTATTGTCTAAACAATGTGAGACAATACGGAACAGAATAAACTATATACATATATATATATATATGGAAGTGATAGGGCATAAGAGATTGGATCATCAAAGGAATTCGACTAAGTGTGCTATCTGTTTGAGTGAAAGGGTTTTTATTTGAAACAGTCAGGTACCTGTTTAGCCTTTGTCTAAAACGGGTGAGGGATTATCTGTTGTTGTAGTGTTTGGTGAATAAATAAGTTTTCAGTTTTTTATGGAGTTCCATGATCTCAGTTAGTGTTCGTAGCTCCTCTGGGAGGGAATAGTTTTAACTTAATAGATTTTAACTTAACTAGTTATCCGAGACTGGATAATAGTGGGGGACAGAGTAGTGGAGGGAAGAAGGACAGACAAAGCATGAAGAGGATGCAGGAGAGATGGGATTGATAGATCTATGGAGGTCTAGGCACCCAGGGGAGCATAAGTATACATTTCATTCACAGGTGCATAGCACATACAGGAAATGGAAAAAAGAGCCAAACGATGAAACCTGTAAACAGCACAAGTACTGGCAGGTCAAATGCAAGGCAAATGCAAGGCATTGATAAAGAAGGCAAAGGAAAATTTGAGAGGAAGCTTGCTGCGGAAGCAAAAACGCGAAATAAAGATTTTTTCAAGTACATTCGTAGCAAAAAACCTGTGAGAGAGTCAGTTGGACCATTAGATGATAGAGGAGTTAAAGGGGCACTAAGAGGCGAAAGGCGATAGCAGAGAGACTGAATGAATTCTTTGCTTCGGTCTTTACTGAGGAAGATGTAGGGATGTTACCCATGACTGAAGTGGTATTTAAAGGTGCGGAAGAATTGAAGGAAATATCGATACATCGGGAAGATGTATTACAGCTATTGGATAAACTGAAGAGTAGCAAGTCACCTGGGCCGGATGGTGTACATCCAGGGGTGTTGAGAGAACTGAAATATGAGATTGCAGACCTGCTGTTGGTAATCTGTGAACTGTCATTAAAATCATCTCTAATGCCTGAAGATTGGCAGATCACCAATGTAATGCCAATTTTTGAGGAGGGTTCGAAGGGTGATCCGGGAAACTACAGACCAGTGAGCCTGACGTTAGTACCGGGAAAAATGGTAGAAACCATCATAAAGAATAAAATTACTCAGCATGTAGATAGTCATGGCCTAATGGGAGACAGCCAACATGGCTTTAGACAAGGAAGATCTTGTCTTACTAATCTGTTATGTTTTTTTGAAAGTGTGAATAAACAGGTGGACAAAGGTGAGTCGGTTGACAAGGTCCCTCATCAGAGACTTTTGGCAAAGCTGAAGAGTCATGGGATAGGAGGCAGTGTACTACTGTGGATCAGGAACTGGTTAAAAGATAGAAAGCAGAGGGTTGGGCTAAGTGGCCAATTTTCCCAATGGAGAAAGGTGAATAGTGGTGTACCCCAGGGATCTGTGCTGGGTCTGCTGCTTTTTGACATATTCATAAATGACCTGGAAAGTGGAATAACGAGTGAGGTTATCAAATTTGCAGATGACACAAAACTATTTAAAGTTGTTAAAACCCAAGAGGATTGTGGAAAATTGCAAGAGGATCTTGATAAATTGGAAGACTGGGCATCAAAATGGCAGATGAAATTTAATGTGGACAAGTGCGAAGTTATGTACCTAGGGAAGAACAACCCAAACTATGGTTACACAATGCAAGGTTCCACATTAGGAACCACCACCCAGGAAAAAGATTTAGGCGTCATTGTGGATAACATGTTAAAACCCTCGGCCCAGTGTGCAGCGGCAGCCAAGAGAGCAAATAGAATGCTAGGTATCATAAGGAAAGGAATGGAAAATAAAACAAAAGATATTATAATGCCTCTATACCGTTCCATGGTGAGACTGCACCTTGAATATTGTGTGCAATTCTGGTCGCCGTATCTTAAAAAGGATATAGCGTTATTAGAAAAGGTTCAGAGAAGAGCCACCAAAATGGTAAAGGGGATGGAAGGATACTCCTATGAAGAAAGGCTAAAAAGGTTAGGGCTCTTTAACCTGGAAAAGAGACGGCTGAGGGGAGATATGATAGAAGTCTATAAATTAATGAACGAGTGGAACGGGTAAACGTAGATCAATTGTTTACGTTATCAGAATATAGAAAGACTAAGGGACATGTAATGAAGCTACAGGGTGAACTATTTAAGACTAATAAAAGAAAATATTTTTTCACTCAACGTGTAATCAAACTCTGGAATTTGTTACCGGAGGATGTAGTAAAGGCTGTTAGTGTAGCTGGGTTTAAAAAAGGTTTGGACAAGTTCCTGGAGGAAAGGTCCATAAACCATTATTAAGAACGGACCCAGGATATCAATGCTTGACCCAGTACAAGCATTGCAGAACCTGTGTCTTTTCGGGAAACTGCTAGGTACGTATGACCTAGATTGGCCACTGTTGGAAACAGGATACTGGGCTTGATGGACCTTGGTCTGACCCAGGATGGCATATCTTATGTTCTTATGTAGACTGGACATGATCTGGGGAGGTGGAAAATGGGCTTCAAGGGTAAAGGAGGTAGAGCAAGGGGAAATTACATGGACAGACCATGCTCCAGTTACTGTGATTTTTGACACAGGGTAGAGGATGAGGGGATAAAGTTTTGGAAGTTAAACGACTCATTGTTGGAGGAAGAGTAGCATATGGCGATAGTAAGAGCAGCTATAAAAGAATATCTGTTGTATAATGAGACGGGGGGAGGTCCAGTTGAAGACCGTATGGGATGGGTTAAAGGCGGTGATTAGGGGGAAGCTAATAAGTATAGCAGCGTGACTTAAACGGGAGAAGAGGAAAGTGAAAGGAGAATTGATAGGACAGATAAAGCATCTGGAGGTCCAATACCAGAGGACTTGTGATCTCAGGGTTATGGCTAAATTGATAAAGGCCCGAGCAGAGTTAAGTAGGTTGAGAGCTCAGGAAATAGCGTATAAATTAAATGTGTTAAAGCAAAAATATTTTGAAGGGGGAAATAAAGCTGGGAAGATTTTGGCAAGTAGGCTGAGGGCCCAACAGGGAGGATGGTACACCACACAAAAGAAATTAGTCAGATTTTTCAAGAATACTACCGCAAGTTATATAAAAGTGAGTTGCAAAAGGGACAGGAGCAATGTTCCCTCTAATTTTCTGTAGGCTGTGTGCGCATAAAATATCAGCTGTGTGCAGCTTTTGAAGGAAGGTTAAATTTTTATGCACCACATAACGACACTCAGAGTTATATACTTTAAAATTTGACTTACCGTCAGAATACAGTATGTACACCACATTGATTTTAATCAAATTAAATGAAAATAGAAGGATTACTAAATGAAGCGGGAAATTTCTAGTAATTACAATCATAACTTAAATTTTAAGACGTCTGTGTTGTTTTCTATCAGAATCAGAGCCGTAATTTTTGTGTGCTCTGTTGTAAAGTATGTGCACTCGCTTGGCGAGGTGTATGCGCACGCACACGCGCACAGCTTAGAGGGAACAGTGGACAGGAGGAGATAAAGAGATATTTGCAGGATTGTAGGTTGAATAAGGTTGCACCAGAGGACAGGGAAAGAATAGGGGAAGACATTAAGGAGGGAGTAGTGAAAGAAGCTATAAAGTCTTTGAAAATAGGGATGTCCCCAGGATTGGATGGGTTTACGGCAAAGTTTTATAAGAAGATGGTGGAACAAGTTACACCAGTACTAACCCGGGTTTTCAATAAGGTTCTGGAAGGTGAAGGGATTCCCCAGACTATGGAGGAGGCGGGTATTACAGTGTTACTGAAACCTGGTAAAGATAAGGGTGTGTGTGGCTCCTATAGCCCCTTTTCATTGATCAATTTAGATGCCAAGATATCAGCTAAGGTATTGGCAAATCTCCATACAAAGATTTGACTTGTTCAAGCCATGGTATTTTCAATAACATCTTATGGATGTGAAAGCTGGACAGTGAAAAAGACAGACAGGAAGAAAATTGATGCCTTTGAATTATGGTGCTGGCGGCGAATACTGTGTATACCATGGACTGCCCGAAGAACAAACCAGTCGGTACTAGAGGAGATCAAACTTAAGCTTTCTTTAGAAGCTCAGATGACAAGACTTCGACTTTCATACTTTGGACACATCATGCGAAGAGAGAGATCATTAGAGAAAGACATCATGCTTGGCAAGATAGAAGGTCAACGCAAAAGAGGAAGGCCAGCAATGAGATGGATTGATACAATAACAGCAGCTACGGATACCAGTCTGTCAACAATGAGCCGCCTGACTGAAGACCGAACACAATTTAGGATAGCTATCCAGAGGGTCGCCATGAGTCGACTCCGACTCGACGGCACTTAACAACAACAACATTGGCAAATCGTATCCAGGAAATCTTACCAAAGATAATACATAGGGACCAAACTGGTTTTGTAAAGGGGAGGCAAGGGAGTGATAATATAAGGAAACTGATGAATATTGCTTGGCATCTTCATGGCATGGGGGAGCAGGCAGTTTTAGTTACAGTGGATGCGGTGAAAGCGTTTGACCGGGTTGAATGGCCATATATGTTCCAAGTGTTGGAGCAGATGGAATTTAGGGACAATTGTAAAGCTTGGGTAAGAGCATTGTATGAGCATCCGAGTGCAAGGAGTCAGATAAATGGGGGGTATTCTGAGCAGTTTACATTAGGAAGGAGTACCAGGCAAGGTTGTCTGTTATCACCACTTCTATTTGTAGTGGCGATTGAGCCCTTGGCCGAAGCGGTCAGGAGGGCAGCGGATGTAAAAGGAGTGATAGTGGGAGGTAAGGAGGAGA
Organism: Ichthyophis bannanicus; assembly: GCA_033557465.1. Classification (NCBI taxonomy): domain Eukaryota; kingdom Metazoa; phylum Chordata; class Amphibia; order Gymnophiona; family Ichthyophiidae; genus Ichthyophis; species Ichthyophis bannanicus. Next base: position 112,454,422 of record CM066033.1, on the reverse strand, counting down.
TAATAGTATTGTTCGCCGATGATGTAATATTCACACTGGTGCAGCCTTTAACTATCTTGCCAGTATTGATGAGAATAATAAAGGAGTTTAGTAGTATAGAAGGCTATAAATAAATCCAAGTAAAACTGAGGTCCTTTGGTTTAATCTATCGGGGAGTTTAGAGGAATGGTTGAAGTCACATTTTAGTTTTAAGTGGGTGTAGCAGCAGTTTCGTTATCTGGGGATACAATTAGGGAAACCAATAGAGAGGATTAAACAATGGAACTATCAAGCATTGACAGAAAACATACGGAGAGATCTATCAAAATGGGGGTGGGGGGGATAAGATTATCATGGTTGGGCCGTATAGTGGCCGCAAAGATGAATGTACTGCCAAGATTGTTGTTTTTGTTCACATCCTTGCCATGTAGGGTGAATAGGAAGGAGATAGGGAAGTTACAGAATATGATCTTGCAGTTTATTTGGGAAGGGAAACACCCGAAGATTGCAAGGAAGACCATGTATCAAATCTGGTTTGAAGGGAGTTTGGGGTTACCATGTTTGATAAAATATTTTGAAGCTGCACAATTGAGGGTGCTCCTAGCGTGGAGGGAGGGGTCAGATATTTTGAGTTGGGTACAAATAGGGGGAGAGGAATCTAAGGAGGGGAGGATATGGGACCCGGGAGGGTGGAGAGATAAAGAGGGGAAGGGTAACCCATTTAAGGAACTTAAGTTCCAGATTTGTAGAAAATGGAGGGGGCATCTTATGGAAGGGAAAATATACTCTTGGTACACACTTATTAGAGTGGTAGGTGATATTGGGATGGGAGGGAACCATAAGATTTTTAAGGGGTGGAGTAGCAAGGGGCTAGTGAGGTTAGGACAATTTATAAAGAAAGGAGGGGGGGATTCGAACATTCGGGGAAAAACAGCAAGAATATCAGTTGGATAGGAAGGATCAATATGCATATGTGCAATTGTGGTATTTCATGCACATAAGGGAGGTGAAATTAAATATGGAAAGGAAGCCTTCATAGTTTGAAGAGATGATGGGGAAGCAATGTTCACAGAAAGGGGCAATATCTAAAATGTATAAAATGCTTTTCCAGAAGGGAGGTGGGGGGGGGGAGGGGAAAGGGCAGCAACTGTGGGAAGAAGAAATCCTGGGGCCCTGGGATGATAGCCGGTGGGCAGAAATATATGAAAGAACATATAAGCTGGCAAGGGGGACCCCAATGCTGGAGAATAGTTTGAAGCTGAGGTTTAGGATGTATTGGACAGCAATGTGATTATGGGCAATATTTCTGGACAGTTCAAGTGAATGCTGGAAGAAATGCGGGGCAAAGGGGGATTTAATCACATGATCTGGCAGTACACAGGTACAAAGGTTTTGGGGTAATGTGGGAAGGTTATATGGGGTTATCACAGTAGTTCCGATAACATTAATGCCAGTGATGGTAGTGCTCAATGAGGAGATGAGCGAGGGAGAGGGAGACATGGCAACCTTTGTGGGATATGGAATAATAATAGCATGAATGAGTCTCCTACGATGGTGGAAGAATATAGAAGTGCTTCCGCTGAAGGAGGTTGTGGGTAAGCTGGAACAGATAGGTTTATGTACGACGGAAGCCTATAGAATGCATCAGGTAGAAAAACATAAAAAGGTGTGGCACTGGTATGAAACATGGAGGGGAACGGGAGTGGAGCAAGTATGGAGAGGGGAGGAAGATGACTAGGGGAATGTTTGATGTTTTAGATGGTTATTGGGGTGGGTATAATGTTTAGAAGGGAGAGATGGTAGGCTGGAGGATTACGCTTTAGGGATGGGGGTGGAGCTTGGGGGAGGGGGGAGAGCGTGGGTGTGGGAGGAGAAGAGTATACTAATGTAGAGTTGGAAGCCGCAAAAGTGACTAGGGATATTAATAGGTGTGGTTTTATGTTATGTATATCAGTATTATAAGAGATACCATAATTCGTATAAGCACTATTAAGGTGTAGAATGATAAACCGCCTGAATTGTGTTATTGTATTATTGTGTTATATGTTATAGGTTAAATAGCATAATGCAGTTTATATTTGGAAGGGGGGAAAAGAAGGAAGAAAGAAGTTGGACAAATGATGAACTTTAAGTTTAAAGCCGGAAGGAGTGGAAGATGTGAGAGATGTTATATGCATAAGTTTGTAAATGCTGAAAAATAACAACAAATTATAAATTATATTAAAAATTTTGAATAAATGGACTGTTTTAAACTGGCCAGCAATGAGTCCTGATCTCAAACCAATCGAAAACCTTTGGAAAGAGCTGAAATCTGCCATTGGTAAAAGGAATCCTGGAAACATTCATGAGCTGGAATAAATCGCAGTTGAAGAGTGGGAGAAACTACCAGCAGACAGATGTATGAACCTTATAGATGGCTACAAGAAATGTTTGGAGGCTGTCATCACTGCCAAGGATTGTGCAATCAAATACTATTTGAGGGTGCCATTAATCCTGTCCAGATCATAATTTGTTTTGTTTTATTTCCCAGAAATTACTACATATTAGTGAAAGGTGCCATTATTCCTGCCCAGGACATATTTTCTTTTTTCTCAGAAATTTCAACTTCTAAGTTCCACAGACATCTTTTTTTTGTTGTATACCTTTGAATATACTATTAAAATATTGTGATGATATACAGTTGGAATATTTCCAATTATTTCTCAAGATACTGTACACAACATACTTAAAATGCAAGAGTGCCAATATGTTGACCACAACTGCAAGTGATTTGTCCAAGCCACAAGTAGTGCCAGTGGGAATCAAACCCTGGTCTTTTGGTTACCACTAGACTATTTCTCCTCTCCACTGTTTTTTTCCTATTAAGTACATGGGCAAAAAAATCCTTTTGACTAGGCATTAGCAAACGATTATAAAGTGCACCGCCTTTCAGAAAGTCTTAGCATTTGCTTTGTAATGGAACATCAGATGAACCATACTGTAAATCTCTATATAGGGGGTTATTCTAAGGCACAAATAGTGGGGATGGATATCCCAACAGTACGTTTATTCCCGCTATTCGTGCCGGTTCCTGCTCCTGTATAACTTCCCCGCCGGTTGTGCAGGGAAGTTATACGGGGGTGGCACGGGGGCGGAGAGTGTGCGGGCAGTGGGCAGTCACCAGCCCTGGATGTACAGGCCCTGTACATCCAGGGCCAAATGTCCGGAGAAGTTATTCCACCCCTTGGGTGGAATAACTTTCCTGGATGTGTTCTTTCGGCAGCTCCGGGGCACGAAAGGGACTGGGGGGCAAAAGTTAATTCCCCACAGCCCGATCCTGGCCTTAGGAGGCCGGACCGGAGGTCAAACTGCGGGGAATTAACTTTTTAGCAGGTGGTCGGCATCGCAGCATTTAAATGGAGCCGTAGCCCCATGGTAACATAGCGCCATGGTGCCACAGCTCCATTTAAATGCCCTGACTGAGTTAGTTGGGTTTTGCTGTACATGCAGGCCAGGACTGAATCGCAGTCCCGGCCTGCATGTACAGTGCTGTTCGCGATTCTGATCCCGTGGGGCTAGACGTGCCCTGCGGGATCAGAATCGCGATCTCCTTTGTACATCCTGGTCAGCCCGGACGTACAAAGGAGGTCTATGTCAGGATCAGAATCGGGCCCATAGTAAATAGGGGCTGTCTGTTGGATTGAAAAGAAGAATATGTACAACATTTCTAATAGTCATCCTGTATTAGGGCAACTTGTAAATCTCATCCTATAATTTCACAGATGTTAGGCATATTGACATCTGTTTGCAGATTATTAAAAGGTCACAAAATGTAGTATCACCCATTTCTTCTGGGGTATTATCTTCAAGTCAGTGTTTGCATACCATGACAGTAAAGAATCTCACTCCAAAGTCAAGTGTAAGTTAACAATGATCTCAGCCTCTCATATCTCCAGGAACAAGCAGGAATGTAGTCTTCACATATGGGTGACATTGATACCGACGGAGCCCACGCGGGAACGCTCCCCAGCATCCAGTAGGAAAGCTTTTGGAAGCATCCCACCGTACCTGCGTCACTGCCTTCCCACCTTTGTGACTGTCCCTCCTCAGTTCTTCATTTTCCATGGAGCCAGCGGGAAGCCAATCCCGTTACTGCAGAAAATTTCTTCTTTCTTATTTTTGTGGTCTGCCTTCCCATCGACGCCGGAACCGAACTATCATCTTTATTTCTTCCTTCTAAAAAAAGGTAGAAAAAACAAACTTTAATTCTTTAGGTGCTCAACGCCATTTCAGGCCTTAGGCCTTCCATCCAGTCTACTGACACAATGGAAAAACCAACTAGTGGTTTCAAAAAATGTTCCAAGTGTGGTAGTACCATTTCTATCACTGATACCCACGACTGGTGTCTCAAATGCCTTGGCCCAGATCAGCAGCTGTGTGAGTGTCCCCTATGTAAAAAGATGACAAAGAAAGGCCTACAGAACTGGGCTGCAAAGCTTGGCTCTGTTTGCCTCAGACGCAGTCTCTCTTGCTTCGACGTCATTGAGGACATCGTCTTCCTCTCATGGATTTCAGGTATCAAAACATAAGTCTTCTTCCAAGACAGGCCATCCTCCTAAGGATAGATCTCTATCTAAAAATAGAGATGTCTCGAGCATTGCCCTAGAGGTGGATTGACCAGCCAAACTACCCCGGTGGGAGGATCCCCCCTCCAAAGTCTTTCAAAGGGTCCAGGATGCTCCTGAGGCCTCCACCTCCAGAGAGCTCCTGGTGTCATACTCTGGAATGGTAGCCCAAGCTTCTGGTACCGATACCCAGGCATCGGCAAGCTCGATGGACCAGTGCATGCTAGCCATCGAGTGGCGTCTTGCAGCTCTATTAGTGGCATCAGTACCAGTCAAGACATTACCACCAGTATCGTCAGTACCAATACAGTCGACAATGCCGATATAGTCTGCATCAGGCTTTGTGCCCCTTGGTACACTCATGCCCATACTAGCACTCGAGTCCGTTCTCGGTTCTGAGTTACTGACATGGCAGGTGTCTCGTGCTGATACCGATCTCGATCGGTACCAGTCCTTACAAGAACAAGAGCATCGCTTTTGTCGATACTTTCAATCTTCCAATTATGATTCTTCGGACGATGAATCAATCGGTACCAGAGATGAGGAGTCTTCCCGAGGGTCCCTCTACATATTTGCAGGAATTTATCAAGGATAAGGCAAGAGGCCTATCCATTACTCCTGCATCGGAGAAAGAACCCAGAGCAGAGGAGTTGGAAAATCTCTAATATCCTACAGCTTCTAAAGAGGTGACTACTCTCCCGATACACTGCATACTCCAGGACCTTATGTTCCGGATGTGGGAGACGCCCCTTACAATCTCTCCCCATTCCTGGTGACTTGATACCATGTATAGGGTACCGGAAAGTCCTGGGTTCCAGAAGATGCAGCTTCCACACCATTCAAGGGTAGTGGAATCAGCTATGCATCAAATTAAGAGTTCTAAGATGCACTCCCTCCAATCCCCTGGGCAGAGAATCGAGAACCTTCAATGCTTTTGGTCGCCGATGCTTTCAGGCCTCCATGCTTTCAGCCCGCATAAGTTCATACATACTCTACATGGGTATGTTCCTTAGGGAAGTGACTAAAGATCTGGAATCAATGGCACCTTCTCCCAGATGACAAGAGGGCAGACTACCTTACCTTAGTCAAACATGCCCAAAACGTTTGCAGTTTTGTCAATAGGGCAACCTTTGACTGTTTTGAATGCATTAGCAGAGCTAATTCTATTTGCATAGATGCCTGTAGGATTGACTGGCTTCAGGCATTAGATCTTGAATAATGGGTTCAAATTAAGCTGCAAAATATTCCCTATACAGAATCTGAGAATACCACCCTAAATAGGCTTTCTAAGGCTACTGCCTACCCCACCAAGAAGAAAGCAGCTGCTAAAAAGCCTTTCTGTGGTAGAAAGAAGAAATTCTACTTTTCTTACCCCTCAACTTCTCAATACCAGCTCCAGTCTGCCCAGAGGAAGCAACAGACTCCTAAGCAACAGAAGAAGCCACAGGCTCCTAAACTGCAACCAGCAGCGCAGACTCAATCTATGCCTGGTTTTTGACTTCTTCCTAGAGAACATTGTCACCCTGCCTCTGGAGAACCCCTGCCCCTTCCACATAGCAGGCAGGCTTTGCCATTATACCTACAGGTGGCATCTCATAACCTCAGAGCAGTGGACACTAACCATAGTGTGTGAGGGGTACAAGCTTCACCTACAAAGCATATCCCCCACCATTCTAGAGGGGGAATATCATTCACAACCACCACTCACTGCTTTCCTCCAGTAAGAGATCACCTCTCTTCTGTCAGAGGGTGCCATAGAAGAGGTTTCAACATCCCAGAAGGAGATGGGGTTCTATTCTCTGTACTTTCTCATTCCTGATAAGAATGGAGGATACAGACTCATCTTAGATCTCAAAAACCTCAACAAGTTTCTAGTTTGAGAGCAATTCAAGATTGATTTCACTAGGAACCTTTCTTCCTTATCTCCAGAGTCAGGACTGGTTCTGTTCTTTAAATCTCAAAGAAGCGTATACCCATATCCTCATTCATCCAGAACACAGGAGGTATTTATGCTTCATCTTTCAAGGAAATCACTACCAATGCAGAGTCCTTCCATTCGGGCTCACCTCTGCCCCAAGAGTCTTCACAAAGTGTATGGTGGTCGTAGCCACATATCTAAGGACTCTCAGAATATTCGTCTTCCCCTACTTTGACGATTGGATAATAAGGGCAGCCACTTCTCAGGAGGTTCACCTATCCCTCCTTCGTACAAGTCAAGTACTACAGGATCTAGGATTTGTGATAAATCTTCCAAAATCCCATCTAGTTCCTACTCAAATGCTGGAATTCATAGTCGCTGTTCTAGATGTTTATGTTTATTAAAACTTTATATACCGCCCAATACAATTAGCATCTGGGCGGTTCACAATACATAAAAGCAATTAAAAAGAGAGAGGGCTGCGGAAAGAGAAACGGAAAAAGGAACGCCATAAAATCATGAGAAAAAGAGATAGAAGCAGATAGCAGTCGGGGGATACAGAAGGCAGACATGAAGGGAGAGAGGGAACACATTGACAATACAGAAAGGCGCGGGAAGGAGGAATTAAGGAACTAACATGATTAATGCTATGGAAAAGAAGAGGACGGAGCTGGAAGGGGGAGGTTGATACGTGAAGGTCAAGGGCATTTCTACCCCAGGACCATTGTACTCGATTAGTGCAGCTGGCATCTCAAGTAAGGTTCAAAAACAAATCTCTCAGCCAGAGAAATGCTACAACTGTTAGACCATATGGCCTCTACGGTTCAAGTGGTGCCATATGCTTGTCTGCACATGTGGACAACTCAATGGACTCTTGCTTTCCAGTGGAAACAGGCCTCTGGGACCCTCACAGACAAGATCAAAGTCACAGACATTCTAAAGAACTCCCTGCTCTGGCGGTCTACCTCAGTGAATCTTCTCATAAGGTCACCTTTTCAGATGCCTCCACATCAATGCATCCTGACAACAGATGCCTCCAAAGTCGGTTGCGGAGCCCACTTGGACTATCTCTCCATTCAAGGCCTCTGGACAGAGCAGGAGTCACAGCTCCATATAAATTTGCTAGAGCTTTGCGCAACTTCAGGGCCACAGAGTGCTGGTCCAGATGGACAAGCAGGGGGGAACGGGCTCTTAGTCCCTCTGCAAGGAGGCTCTTCATCTTTGGTCCTTTGCAATTGCTCACCAGATGCATCTCCAAGCAATATATCTGCCAGGGCACCAAAATGTCTTAGCAGACAGATTGAGCTGGATCCTCCTGCTGCACAAGTGGTCTCTCTATCAGCAGACAATTTCCTACATCTTTCAGACCTGGTGAACACTGGAGATAGACCTTTTAGCCACTATGCAGCTTGTCAAACTACCTTGTTTTTGCACAAGAATCCCAAAGTCCAGCCTCCAAGTGAATGCTTTCCCCTTCACTGGGATCAAGATTTCCTATATGCCTCTCCTCCCATACCCCTGATTCCCAAGATGCTTTTCAAGCTTCAAGCGGACAAGGGCCACATGATCCTCATAGCCCCACGCTGGCCACATCAACCGTGGTTTCCTCTCCTGCTGTGTCTGTCACAGACTCGACCTCTCAGTCTTGGATCAGCTCCCGACCTTCTCTCACAGGAGGAGGGGACGCTGCTCCATCCCAACACGCAGTCTCTCCATCTCATGGCTTGGCTACTGAAAGTGTAGTCTTTCATGGTCTCAATCTTCTGGAAGTAAAGGACATCCTACTAGCCTCCAGGAAACCATCTACCAGACATTCTTATGCCTTCAAATGGCATAGATACTCCACTTGGTGTACCCAAAGGGATCTTTGTAAAATGATCTGTATATAGTTTCTCCCAAGTTCTCCCCTAAGTTATTACCCTGTTCTCTCTAAGCGCATTGTGTCGTTGTCGCATTGTAGCATTGTTCTGTTCACTGTGAACCGCACTGATTTTTAATAGCGCGGTATATAAGAAATGTAAATAAATAAATAAATAAATAAATCTTAACCCCTCTTCAGCTACGGTGGAAGCTCTCCTTCAGTATTTCCTCCATCTTTCATCCTCTGGTCTCAAGACGAACTCAGTGAGGGTTCACCTTAGTGAAATTGCTGCTTCTCACCATCCCTTGGATGGGCAGCCTTTTTCTTTGCAACCGCTTATAACACGTTTCATGAGAGGGTTATTATTAACCAAACCCACCATCAGGCCACCACCGGTAGCATGGGATCTTAATATCGTGCTAGGTCAGCTCCTTAAGCTCGCTTTGAACCTTTAGCCACAACCTTGCTAAAGTTTCTCTCTTGGAAAGTCATCTTCCTTGTTGCACTCACTTCAGCCTTGGTGGCTGACCCGCCTTATACATGCTTCCACCATGATAAGGTGGTCCTTAGGATTCATCCTCATTTCATGCCCAAAGTCGTGTTTCCTTTCCATTTGAATCAGTCCGTTTACCTGCCTGTCTTCTTCCTTAGACCTCATTCCTCTAGGGCAGAAGCAACCTTCCATACTCTTGACTGCAAGTGTGCTTGGCATTCTATCTCCAAAGGACAGCTGAGCACCGTAAGAGCTCTCAATTATTCATCTCCTTTGACCTCAGTTTCTTGGGGTTGCCAGTTTCCAAACGTACTCTGTCTGTCTAAATAGATAGCAGATTGCATTTCCTTTGCTTATGCCAAAGCAGGACTATCCCTTGAAGCTCATGTCACTGCCCATAATGATTGTGCCATTGCTGCCTCCATGGCAAACCTACATTCTGTAGCCATTGATGAAATCTTCAAAGCAGCCACCTGGTCTTTTGTGCATATCTTTGCTGCATACTACTATTTGGACAAGGACTCCCGCTGGGATGCCATGTTTAACATAAGAACATAAGATATGCCATACTGGGTCAGCCCAAGGTCCATCAAGCCCAGTATTCTGTTTCCAACAGTGGCCAAACTAGGTCATATGTACCTAGCAGTTTCCCCAAGAGACACAAGTTCCACAATGCTTGTACTGGGTCAAGCATTGATATCTTCGGTCACTTCTTAATAATGGTTTATGGACCTTTCCTCCAGGAACTTGTCCAAACCGTTTGATAAGGTGGTACTTCAATACCTCTTTCACACTTAGGTCAACTCCTACCCTCCATCCCAGACCTTTTGATGCCAGATGTCCAATAAAGATCCATTCCGTCTTGAGGTCTGCTCTGAGGCAAATCTGCCAATTCTATGGACCTTCCTCTAGCATCTGGGAGCTAGGGAGTCCCATATGTGAAGACTACATTCCTGCTTATTCCTGGAGATAGCGTAGTTACTCACCTCCGGGAACAGACAGAATTTAGTCTTCACAACCCACCCTCCCCTAGGTGTTGTAGAGTTTCTCTCTCTCTCTCTCTTCTCTCTTTTTATCTCAGCTACAAACTCAACTGAAGAGGGAGAGTCAAAAAGTCGGGAAGGCAGTGACTCAGGCACAGTGGGATGCTCCCAAAAGATTTCCTACTGTATTTGATACTGGGGAGCGTTCCTGCGCAGGCTCCATCGATACCAACGTCACCCATATGTGAAGACTAAATTCCTGCTATTCCAGGAGATCACCTGTTACAGGTGAGTAGCTATGCTTTACTGCTGGTGCTCACTTTGGTACTTGCATTGTGCCAAAGACGGCTTCTTTCAAGAGCTCATATGCTGTAGAGGGCATAATGGTGCTGGGCAAAGGGTTGGGGAGAAAGAAGGGGATTCTTGAGAGAAGGAGAGAGAAAAGAGATGAGGGTGCTGTGTCAAAGCTGCCACTACTAAAGGAGATGCTGATTTCCATTTTCCACAGGGTAATGGCTATCCTAGAGCCAGTTCTATCTCTGCTTTCTGTGCCAGCCTTTCATTCTGTGGCCATTAGAATTGTCTGATGTTTAACACACAGTGGGTTGATAAGTACATGCTTCTATTTCCAGGGCTGCTGGATTATATCTAGATCTGTCCAGCTTGTTACTCTGCAGTTTTCAAACTGAAGATAGGAAGCATCATGTAGAGTTATGGCCCTGGGGCTATGGAGCTGCAGACTACTGAGGTGCCAGGTGGTGCAGGGGGTGGAGCAGTTCACAGAGATTTTATGGCCATGGACCTATCATTGTCCAGCAATCTGTGAGTTCCAGGAGAAGTGTTGTAGAGGTTAGGGTGACATGAGTGGACCCAGAGGGCAGATGTGCTGGAGCTCTAGGAAGGGGGAGCAGGAAAGTGATCCATGCTTGTGGGGAAGGGAGAATAACAAACTAGAAACATAGAAACATGACGACAGAAAAAGACCACATAGCCTATCTAGTCTGTCCTTCCATATCAACAACTAGAACAGTCCTCTTTTTCCCTTTAAAGATCCTCTGTGTTTGTCCCATGCTTTTTTGAATTCAGATACTGTCCTCATCTCTACCACCTTCACTGGGAGACTATTCCATGGATCCACCACTCTTTCCATAAAGAAATATTTCCCCATATCACTCCTGAATCTATCCCCTTTCACCCTCATCCCATGTCCCCTCGTAGCAGAACTTGCTTACAATCAAAAGAGACTCTCTTCCTGTTCATTTATGCCACGGAGGTATTTAAACATCTCAATCATATCACCTCTATCCCGCCTTTCCTCTAAGGTGTACATATAAAGATCCTTAAGTCTGTCCTCATATGCTTTACAATGAAGACCACTAAGCATTTTAGTAACCACCCTCTGTACTGACTCCATCCTGTTTATATCCTTTTTAAGGTGTGGTCTCCAGAATTGCACACTATACTCCAAATGAGGTCACATCACAGACTTATACAGAGGCACTATCACCTCCTTTTTTCTGCTAGCCATTCCTCTCCATATGCACCCAAGCATCCTTCTAACTTTTGCTGTCGTCTTTTCTACCTGTTTAGCTACTTTAAGATCATCAGACACAACCACGTCTAGGTCCCACTCTTCTTTAGTGGACAAAAGTACTTCACACCATATACTATATTGCTCCCTTGGATTGCTGCAGCCCAAATGCATGACCTTACATTTTTTAACATTAAATCCCAGCTGCCAAATTCTAGACCATTCTTCAGGCTTAGCTAGATCCCTCCTCATCTTATTTACACCTTCCAGGGTGTCTACTCTATTGCAGATTTTGGTATCATCCGCAAAGAGGCAAACCTTGCCCGACAGCCCTTCCGCTATTTTACTAACAAAGATGTTAAAAAGAATCGGACCAAAGACAGATCCTTGGGGCACAACTTCCTTCTCCTTAGAGTGAGTCCATTTACCTGTACCCTTTGTCACCTCCCACTCAACCAATTTCTAAGCCAAGCAGTAACTTTAGGGTCCATCCCTAGGGTGCTCAGTTTGTTTATAAGTCGCCTGTGAGGAACAGTGTCAAAGGCTATACTGAAATCTAAACTGAGATGTGAGTTGAGGAGGGCTTAAGGATAGAGACCTGTGAAGAGAGGGGTGAGTCTGATCTGCCAGGGTGGGAAGCTTGCTAAAGAGAGGTGATGTAGAACCTGAAGGGGAGGGGAACTGCAAATGGGGCGCATAGCAGGTCAGATCAGATGGAAGTAAAGTGAGCAAAGTTTACGATGCTGGAGTGGAGTAGACCGTGGGTATTAAGCACCCTACCCCCCAACATAAGTAAAATTAAGCATAGGAAGTAAAAAAATGAAGGAAAATAGCATGAGAAGGAAGGAGAGATTAAAGGAAAGGGGGCTGAGGAAGATAATAGGGGTAGTCAGGAAGAAGAGAAAATGTAACAAAAGTTATAACACAATAATAATGGATGATGTGTAGTTACTCACCTATAGCAGATGTTCTCTGGAGACTTCCTTTGGCAGGAATAAGTCCTTACATATGGATGACATCACTGATGGAGCCCATGCAGAATGCTCTCCAGCTTCCATTGGAGCTACAACTGCCTTCCAGCCTGCCACGATGCTATCCTCTCTAGTCAAGTTTCAAAGCAGTGTCCAAGAAAAAAACAACTCCTCGGGGAGATGGGAGGGTTGTAAGTACTTATTCCTGCTGTTCATGGAGAACATCTGCTACAAGTGAGTAACTACACTTTCTCTGTGAACAAGCATGAAGTAAGTCCTCACGTATGGGACTTCCAAGCTACAGGTTACCAAAAGCCGAGGAGGCCCAAGCTCAACAGGGGCGGCAAAACAAGAGAAACAGGAAGAACAGGAAGGTAATCCCTCTAGGGACTCCACCAATTCAGCATTCTCAGCATACAGCAGCAGCAAGGTTAGTCAGCTTTTGCAGATAGCCTGGATAGATAGAAGGGCCTGTGGGCAGGAGTTGGACCTAATACCCAAAAAAGTGCTGAAGCCAAGCCTGGCCAAAATTGCTATCCCATCGGGAATTACCGTCCAGACAGTAGTTGGCTGTGAACGTGTGTATCAAAGACCATGTGACAGCCTTGAAGATTTCCTCCATGGAGGCCAAGTGCAAGTTAGGAACCAAAGTGGCCATAGATTGAATATTATGAGCCGTGACAAGACCCTCGAGGCTCAGTCCGGCCTGCAAGTACACCAAGGCATTAGAATCTGCCAACCACAGGGACAATGTGCGCTTAGAGGCAGCAATCCCTGACTTACTATGGTCAAAGGAGATTGACAGTTGTGTGGACCACCGATGGGCCTTGGTACTGTTTATGTAAAAGGCCAAGGCATGCTTACAGTCCAGCATGTGCAATACTGCCTCCCCTTGGTTGGCATTTGGCCATGGGAAGAAGATCAGTTGACTGGTTGAGGCGGAACTCGGAGACCACCTTTGGCAGAAATTACTGGTGCGTTTGCAAGACCTCCCAATTCTGGTGGAACCTGATGTAAGGTGGATGGGCCATCAGAGCCTGGATCTCGCTGACATGGTTGATGACATGACCGCTACCAAGCACAGGACCTTCCAGATCAAGTACTTAAGGGGGCAGGAGTCCTCAAAAGGAGCCCGCATAAGCTGCATGAGGTCTACATTGAGATCTCAAACTATCATAGGGGCTTGATGGGAGGCTTCGAGAGAAGTCGACTGCGCATGAATCAAGCCTCCAGAGGGTAAGCCAAGATGGCCTGGCCCCCTGAGCCCTGATGGAAAGTGTTGATCATGCTGAGGTGGACCTGGAGAGAGTTGGACTTCAGGCCAGAGTCCGAGAGATGCAGAAGGTACTCCAGCAAATGATCCACCTCACAGGAGAAGGGATCCAGAACTCTACCCTCACACTAAGCTTCACTTGAATGCATAAGCCTGACGCATTCCTTGCGTGTCACAAGAACATCCATGACCCCATCAGGTAGATTGAGCTCTGACAGGGCTACCTGCTCAGCAACCAGGTTGTGAGGGCTGAGGAGCAGACGTTGTGGTGCAACAGGGTGCTCTCATCCTTGGAGATGAGGTCCAGAGTGGAGCCCAGATGGAGGGGCTCAGTGAGCTGGAGCAGCAGGGGGAACCACAGGTGCTGGGGCCAGTATGGGGCAATAACAATCATGGTGCCCCTGTTGGCCTGCAGTTTTAGCAGCATTTTTGCCACAAGAGGGATTGGAGGGAAGGCGAAAGCAGACCCACTCCCCAGTGGAGGAGGAAGGCATCCGAAGCCACCCGGTCACTGGTCAGCCTCCTGGAGCAGAATCGATCCACTTGGGCATTCTGTGACGTGGCAAAAAGATAGATTATGGGAGTGCCTCACTCCCGGAAGATGCGCTGCACTACTCCCTTATGGAGGGTCCACTCGTGCAACTGAAGAACTCTGCTCAGCTAATCTGCCAGGATGTGAGCTCACTGGGCAGGTAGGTCGCCTGAAGCTCCATCCGGTGATGCAGCGCAAACTTCCACAATCCGACTGCTTCCCAGCAGAGGAGGTACAAGCCCATACCTTCCTGTTTGTTGACATAGAACATTGCCACCTGGTTGTCCATCTGGATCAGGATGACCTAGTTTGCCAGGTGTGCCTGGAAGGCTTGGAGGGTTTCTCTTCGGGCCTCAATGGGGCAGATCTTTTGAATATCGACCCAATCAGGGGTTACCACAGTAAAATCAGTCTCTCAGCAATGTAAATTAATTTGGCTAATGCATGTATTTATTTTACTTTAAAAAGTCACTTGTATTTGTCAAACCCCTCTCATATAATGAAGAAATTTGATTAGCCAATACTTTCATCACAATCCATAATTATTTAACTATTAATTCAGATACTATGCATAGTGAGATGAATTAAGATCAAATAACTAATTCTGACCTTTATATTATCTTGAAACAGAGCTTACCAACTTCTTGCCAAAGCAGCTGACATAGGAAATGTCAAAGCTGCAGAAAGAATTGCTTCTGCTTTGCTTTTTGGTAATCATATGCCTCAGAATATAACAAAAGCTAAAATATTATACATTTCCTTGGCTAACAAAGGCTCACATAAAGCCCAAACTGTAAGTGATTTCTATTTTCTTGTAAAATGATGTAAATATAAACATTGGGGGGCATATTCAAAACATTTTAGCCAGATAGCAGACCTGGTTAGTGCCAATGACTGGGTGGAGTAGAGGTGGTGACAACTTGCTATCTAGTTAGCAGTGATATCCATCCACTTTCCAGTTAGAGTAAGCCAGTGCTTTCCAAACATTTATCCCATATGACCCCATTTTAGCAACTGGAAATTTGTGTGACCCCAGATGATGATGAAATCAAAATAGCAGCTCTCCAGCCTCCTTCTGCCCTCCAGTCATCTAAAGCAGAAAGCAAAGGCAACAGTAATGGCAATAGAAGCAGCAGCACAGTGTTCTTTGTGTCAGTGTGGGTTTACTAACTCAGCAGAAAGCTTACCCAGGTGGGGGCAAAGGCCTATGAATGTTCCCTGGCTCATAGGCCACATGCTGACTGGTGACTGCCACTACTTGGCACAGGTCGCAGTGAAAGTTCAGAGAGAAGGGGAAATGACCATGTTCCTGTGACCTCATCCACTGATGATGTGACCCCAAGTTTGGGAACCACTGGCGTAAGCACTTAAAGTTTGCACAGGTGAATGCCCATTTAACGCTACATGGTTAGAAGCTGAATATCACTGCTAAATGGATGGCGGTGCTGGTGGCCAGATAGCCTGAATATTCAGCATTGGAAACTGGATATCTTCCGCCACTTAGGACAGTACCAAGCTAGAAATGTGCCCTGTGCAATTCACAAACCTGGCGCCCTCCTTCCTCTTCCTCAACTATGTGCAGGAACTCTCTTTTTGAGCTTCCTGGAAGCCAAGTGATGATATCAGCACACCTTCCATGCTTGTATCCTCTGAAGCTGAACTGCTCGCATAGCCCTTGATATGGCCCTGCCGCTTCTGAATATCCAGTTTAAATTAAAGTGGCGGTGGCTAGGCATTTCATTTTTCCTAACCGTTGCCACTGAATATTCCCCCCTTTGTTTAATTGGAAATCTTTAACTTTGGAACTTTTTTGATTTGTTTCAGGTTATGTTTCTATGTTTGTTAAGATGACTTTGTTTATAGTAGTTATTGATGGCTGACAATAGGTGTGAAGGCAGATTTTACAGTAGATAGGATGTAGAGAGAGGAATTCAGGCGTACAGACTGAAATGTGGAAAATTCCCACAGTTTTTTATGAAGCTCTGCCAAACGCATAGCCTCCTCTAAAATATGTGTAAAGACATGTAGGACTGCATGCCACTGTCTCCCCTTGTCCAGCAGGAGCAGCAGTTTTAAAAAGTTGCATGTGGGTAAACAAAATGTTATATAGCCCTGTCTGCATGCATACCCTGATTCTGCAGTATCAGTCCCTCCAATCCCCATCCCAACATCGACGCCCTCTCAGTCTACCTTAAGGCACCTGATCACCCCGATGACCTCCTAAGTCATCCAGTCTCCCCTTCCCTCTCCCTAGCATGAAGACCCAGGACCAGACCACCACCAGCATTAAGTATCTTTAGCTTAAGAAGTCAAAGATCCTGACATCAAGCAAAATCAATAAGTTCATCATTGCTGGAGAAGAAATTGAAATAGCTGACAACTTTAACCTACTTGGATCAACTATCAATAAAGAAAGGACAAGCAGCCAAGAAATGTGACAACGCATTGTTCTTGGCAGAATGGCTATGAAGGACTTAGACAAGATTCTCAAAAACATAGATGTCGGGACTTCCGGTGACGTCACCTACTGGAATGGCGGCGTAGCGGAGGAGCTCCGCCACCAACCCGCAATAATCAATGCATTTTTAGCCCCCACGGGCAACGGAGCAGCGGTCCGAGGAGCGGCGGTGTGAGCGGAGTGTGCCGGCAAGCCGCGGCGGCGGCGAAACAAGCGGGTGCGGGGGTGCAGCGAATCTGGCGGGAGCCGAACGGGAGAGATAGCCTGACCATCAGGGGGCTTCTTGGCCGGTGGCTGCGCCGAGTAGGCCCTGCTGGGAGAGTGTCCACAGGGACAAAAGAGGCTGGCCGGTGAACAGAGGCAGTGAGCGTTCCAGCGGGAGGACCCCGCGCCGCCGATCCTCACAGACCACGAGGCTGCAGAAGAGGGTGGCCAGCAGAAAGGTGCATCCGGAGGCAGAGGGGGCCGGGAAGGCCTAGCACGTGGCTGGGAGAAGTTGGAGGCAGGGACCTATGCCAAGTTGCAGCCCACAAGGAGCAGAGTGCAGAAGCAGCCAGCAGTGGTGAGTTTCACACCCCCCAACTGCACTAAAAAGGGGAGCAGAGGCAGAGAACTGCCAGACACGAGAATTGTACCCAGCAGAGGCTGTAGAGCAGTGAGTGGCCGCCCTACCTGATCCACTAGCCGGGGAGACCGGGGAGAAAGGGGCTAATCAGCCCAAAATGGAAAAAAATAATAAAAAAGAGACTCTGGCAAAAAAAAAGCTGGCCGAGTTCCGATCCCCATATGCAACTACTAAAGGAGGGAAGGAGGCGGAAAAAGCAGGGAAACCTGTGACAGAGACCCCACAGAGCCCGAAGGGGAGAGAAGGAGGAGAGGAGGGCCTGTCGGCAGCGGAACAGATTAAACAATGGCTCCTTGAGTTAAAGGAGGAATTGACGATGGAGATGTGTGGGGTTAAAAATGAAATCAAAGAAGTAATGCAGACCATGCGCCAAGATCTGCTGGAGCTGGGCGGACGTATGGAGGAGGTGGAGACCAAGTTGGAGAGTCAAGAGGAGACCCTGACGCAGGTCCAGAGCAGCTGGGAAGAGCTCCAGAGGGCGCAGGAGACCCTGAAAGCTAAAACAGAAGACCTGGAGGACCGTTCGCGCAGATGTAACCTCCGGGTGAGAGGGGTGCCGGAGGAACCACAATATAAGAACTGTGAGGAAGTAGTCCAGCGGATCTTCCGAGACCTACTAGTAGCAGCTGGCCCAGGAAGACCTGCAGAGGAGACCTGCCTCGAAATAGAAAGGGCGCACAGGGGTCTGGGGCCCATCCGGGACAATAGGCCAAGAGACATTGTGGTATGCCTGCACTCCTTTAAGAGTAAGGAACTCCTGCTGGGTGCTAGCCGCAA
The DNA here is from genome assembly GCA_033557465.1 of Ichthyophis bannanicus. Lineage (NCBI taxonomy): Eukaryota > Metazoa > Chordata > Amphibia > Gymnophiona > Ichthyophiidae > Ichthyophis > Ichthyophis bannanicus. The sequence continues at coordinate 112,436,417 of CM066033.1, read as the reverse complement.
ACTGAAAAATTTCCGCTGGGAGGGGCATACGGTGGAGCTGTACCAAGACCTGTCCCAAGGTACGCTACAAAGACGGAGGGAGATAAGAGAAGTTACCGCATATCTCAGACATGCCGACCTGCGATACAAGTGGCTCTTCCCCTTCGGTCTCTTTATTACGGTGAAAGGACGTTCGAGGACGGTGAGATCCAGTGTGGAGGCGTGGAGAGCGTTGCGGGAGCTCGGTGCCGAGCATCTACCGGAGCAGGCCGGGGGCTCCCCCACTTCGCCGAGAACGGAATCCAGGACCGGAGGAGCAGCACAGATGAAATGGCAGAGGGCAAGCGGACAGAGATTGGCAAGAACCACCAAGGACCCGCACCAGAGCCGGACCATAGAACAAGAGACTGTTTGAGCTGAAGCACCTCTCTAAAGGACTGGTATTTCTGAATAAGTTGGGCTGTGGGCGGGGGGGGGGGGGGAGAAGGAGAGAGGGGTAGTGGGCCAAGGGGAGAGGGAGGGGGGAGGAGTTGGGGACCAGGCTTAGAGGGAGAGAGCCCAGGGCGGGTGGAGAGAGAAGGGGGTGTAGAGGGGGGAGAGATGGAAGCGGGGGGGGGGGGGGTTAGGCAGGGGAGTGGGGGGGGCTGAGGTGGGTAGGTGGGGAGGGAGAGAAGGTCACCGAGTTGGAAGTCGCATCTCCGCAGAGGAGAGTTACGAGGGGGGGAGAGGGAGGAGGGGAGGGAGCAGCAAGGGGGGGAGAGGGAGGCAGGGAGGGAGCAGCGGGAGGGGGAGTGGGGGGTGGGGGGAGGAGGGGGTGGGTAGGGGGGGGAAGAGGGGGTCAAAGTGGGAGGTGGGGGCGGAGGGACTTAGGGGGGCGAGGTAGGGACCTGGGGGAAGGAAAGGAGTTAAAAATTCTCACTTTAAATGTGAAAGGTCTAAATTCACCAATGAAAAGACAGAAATTATATAAGGAGTTAACAAGACATAAAGCGGACATAGTGCTGTTGCAGGAGACACATCTATTGAGACAACATGAGGCATTGGTGCAACCCCGGGGGTATAAGCACCGTATGTTCGCCTCTAATCTTAATGAGAAGAAGAAAGGCGGGGTGGGGGTGTTCATCAGAGAGACAGGCCCCATGGAGGTCCAGGTAGTGTCCCGGGACAGGGGGGGGAGGTATCTCCTGCTGAGGGTGAAGATAGGTGAGGAGTGGTTCTGCGTGGTAAATGTGTATGCCCCTACGGGCCCGCAAACTGAATTTTGGGACGCATTGAGTGAGCAAGTGGCGGCGGCAATGGGGGATGGGGTCCTAATCTGTGGTGGGGATTTCAATGTGGCATGGGAAGTGGGGAGAGACACGACCGGGCGCAGGAGGGGAGAGGTACGGATAGGAAACACTACCATAATTTTGTGAGGGAGAACGGCCTGATAGATGTATGGCGGACCCTAAACCCGGGGCGGAGGCAATTTTCCTTTTACTCTGCAGCACATGGCACTTACTCCCGGTTGGATGCCATATGGGTAGGGAAGGAGATAACAGGACGGCTCCTAGGGGGTGAGATGGAACCCATTACCTGGTCCGACCATGCCCCGGTGGTGGTACGGGTGCGGGTGGAAGGGGAAGATAGGGGCCGTCAGTTCTGGAAGTTGAATGAGGGGCTCCTTGAGGACGAGAGGGTGGTGCGGGAGATCGAAAGGCTCATCCCGGAGTACTTTGACCAAAATGGAGGTGGGGAAGTGAGGGATGGCACAGTCTGGGATGCCTTCAAGGCTGTAATTAGGGGGGTTCTCATTAAGTGGGGAGCCCGTCTAAAGCGGGAGAGGGCGGAGAGGGAGGACCGGTTACGCCGGCAATTGCGGGAGATGGAGGAAAGAGATGGTCAGGACAGAACTGGCCAGGTACGGGGAGAGGTGCTGGCACTACGGGCCCAGGTGAATGCTCTTGAAGCGGAAAAGATACAATTCCGCCTACAGCTGTTAAAACAGAGGTTCTTTGAAGGGGGGAACAAAGCGGGAAATTTCTCGCGAGACAACAGACGAAGCGGAGGGAGTGGACTAGGATTACACAGATTAGGAGTACAGGGGGGGGTAGTGCGAGAGGCCCCGCGAATAAGGGAGGAATTTGTGGCCTTTTATAGTAACTTGTATGCAGCCCGAGCTGCACGGTCGGGAGAGGACATTCGGGATTATGTGAGGGAAGCAGGGCTCCCGACTCTGACGGGAGATGAACAAGAGGGGCTCGACAGGGAAATACCAGCTGACGAAGTCAGCCAGGCCATCAGGGGATTAAAAAATGGCAAGGCCCCAGGGCTTGATGGTCTGACGGCAAAGTTTTATAAGCGCTTTGGGAGCCTTTTGCTGAACCCGTTGACCAGGGTATTTAATGGACCGGGGCGGGGGGAGGCCCTGCCTGAATCAATGGGTTGGGCAGGTATTACGCTTATCCACAAAGAGGGGAAAGACCCGCAGGAGTGTGCGTCCTACCGTCCGATCTCGCTGCTGAACTTAGATGCGAAACTGCTGGCGAAAGTACTAGCGGTGCGCCTCAATGGAGTGTTAGGTAAATTGGTGCATGAGGACCAGGCTGGATTTGTACCAGGCAGGCAAGTGGCGGATCACATCCGCAAAGTGTTAAATGTGATGTGGTCGACACAGCGGCAGGGGGCGGGGGCCTTGTTGGTATCACTGGATGCAGAGAAGGCCTTTGATCAGGTGTCCTGGGATTTTCTGTATGCGGTGTTGGAGGCCCAGGGGTTTGGACCTGGGTTCACACAGTGGATAAGGGCTCTTTATGCTAGGCCGAAGGCATGTGTTCGCGTGAATGGGGGGTACTCTGGGTTCTTCCCCTTAGAAAGGGGGACGCGGCAGGGATGTCCATTGTCCCCCCTACTTTTTGTGCTATCCTTAGAGCCGTTGGCAGCTAAGTTGCGCAGCAGCCCCGATATCACGGGGGTCAGGGTGGGACGTCAGGAATGCAGAACGTCCCTCTTTGCAGACGATATACTCCTGACACTTACGAATCCCAGCGAATCTCTGAGGGCTGTGATGAGAGAGATTCAAGATTATGGTGAAAGGGCGGGCTTCCGGATTAATTGGGGGAAATCGGAGATTTTGAGTGTAGGGGGGGAGGGGGAGGAACAGCGTGACTGGCAGCAGAATTTCCCATTCAAATGGGCAAAGACATCGATCCGGTACCTCGGGGTTCACCTCGGTAGAACCTTGGAGGAGTTGTATGATTTAAATTACAAAAAATTGGTGGGGCAGGTAGAGGCGAGGTTACAAGGCTGGAGCAGGGGGTATTACTCGTGGTTTGGACGAATAGCGACGGTTAAGATGATGCTTCTCCCCCAGTTCCTCTTTCTGTTTCAAGCTTTGCCGGTCCCGATCCCCCCGAAAGTGCTGAGGAAGATCCAACAACAGGTCGAGCGGTTTATCTGGGGGTTGAGGCGTCCACGGGTGGCGGCAAGGACGCTGCAAGTATCGGTACGGGAAGGAGGGATGGGGGTTCCCAATTTCCGACTATATTATGCGGCAGCACAATTGAGAGCAGTTTACGCGTGGCTGCGGGAACCCCAGAAGCAGTGGGTTCAGCTGGAAATGGCCGAATTCAGGCCGGGTGCACTTGAACGGATAGTATGGGAGGGGAAAGGAGAGAAGGGGAGGAATCCCATTGTGGGGCATACTTTGCAAGTGTGGCAGCAGTACAGGAAGCGGCTGGTGGGCGACAAACGATGGTCGGCCACCATGTCACTACAAGCATGCTGTGCGGAGAGCGGGGGACCGGGAGCCACAGTGCTCCGTAAATGGGCGGCGTTAGGATTGTCCCAGGTGTCCCAGATTGTGGTAGGAAGACACTGTAGAGGCTTTGAGGGGGTCCGGGACCTTTATCGTTTGGGGGAGGTAGATAGATTCGCGTATAGGCAGCTATGCTCGGTAGTGAGTACAAAGGGAAGGGAGCAAGGGGGATGGGGGGGAGGTGAATGGTTTGAGGGTGCCTGCCTGGGATCCCTGGGACGTCAGGGGATGCTCTCCAGGATTTATAGAGGGTTGACAGCGAGGGGGGAAGGCAAGTTGAAATACATGGAAGTGTGGGAGAAGGATTTAGGGGTAAGCTGGGGGGTGGAGGAGTGGGAGACAGTGGCACTAGGAATAGCACGATTCTCCATGGCCACGACACTGCGAGAGAATGGGTTTAAGGTGCTGAGTCGCTGGTATCTCACACCGGAGCGGTTGTGTAAAGCGGGGGTGTTGCAAACGGATGACTGCTGGCGAAAGTGTGGGGAGCGCGGCTCCTGGCTGCATATGTGGTGGACGTGCCCGGTAGTGAGAGAGTACTGGCACCGTATAGGGGAAAACATTAACAAAATGATGGGGGCGAACCTCGAGCTTGGCCCTGAGATGTGTCTCCTGCATAGACCAGATGGAAAATGGGAGGGGGATTGGAAAATTATTTGGTATTGTGTCACAGCGGCCCGCTGCGAAATTGCATGGTATTGGAATAGACCAGCTCTACCCTCCATGGCGAGCTATGCACGCAGGGTGTCGCATCTTTATGCCATGTATAAATTGACCGTGGAGCGGGGTGGGTGTGGGGCGCAATGGGAGACGCGGGGGGCTGGGGTTTGGCGGTGGTTGCGGGACGCGGGGTGGAAATCGCGCGGGGGGGGGGGGATGGCAGATAGGAGGAGAAATGATCAGTGAAAGCTGACTATTGAGAGGGCCGCATAGGCGGTACGCTGTTGGGCCCTCTCAGTTGGTCGCTACATAGCTTGAGCTAGAGCATTGGGGGAGGGGAGGAGGGGGGAGATTGGGTTGGGTGGGGGGGGGTCAGGGATGGGATTCAGGTAATAGGGATTGTGTGTTAGTTGAAGGGTTGTCTCTTATGTTGTTGTTTGCTGAATCCTTGATGCCTTGGAGCTGTTGAGTACATGCTAATGTAACTGTTACAAAAGTTAATAAAAATTTAAATAAAAAAAACAAACAAAAAAAAACAAAAAACATAGATGTCTCTTTCCATACAAAGATTTCACTTGTCCAGGTCATGGTATTTCAATAACATCATATGGAATCGAAAGTTGGACAATGAAAAAGAGACAGAAAATTGATGCCTTTGAATTATGGTGCTGGCGACGAATACTATGTATATCCAGGACCGGCATGTCCATAGTGCAAGAATGTTGTTTGCACAGGGCACCACACCAACAACATCTCGAATAATCAGCACCGGCAGCAGCAGCAGTGTCAGCTTTAGAGGGCTCCCGGCAGGCCCTGGCTCACCTCTGACAGAGCCGAAGTGAAGCGCGCCTTTTTTCTTCACTTCAGCAACTCTATTGTTCTACAGACTACTGGCGTGCCAGGTCAAAGGGAACTTTCTGTTTCCCAACACTCAGCATGCCAAGGACCTATAGTACAACAGAGCTGCTGAAGTGAAGAAAAATGGCGCTCTTCACTTTAACGCTGTCAGAGGTGAGCCGGGGGATGCCGGGAGCCTTCTAAAGGCAGTCAGACAGCCACGGGGCTCTTTGGGGGAGCAGGGGGCTAGGATTGGAAATAGCTGCTGGGGGGGGGGGGGGCTTAGACTAGAAATGAGATGATGGAAGGCCTATGATTGGAAATGGACTGAGTGGGGGGAGCAGGTGGCTCGGACTGGAAATGGCCTGATGGAGGGCCAAGGATTGTTTGCGTCATCAGAATATAGAAAGACTAGGGGACATGAAATGATGCTAAAGGGTAAACTATTTAAGACTAATAAGAGAAAATATTTTTTCACTCAACGTATAATCAAACTCTGGAATTTGTTACCAGAGAACGTAGTAAAAGCTGTTAGTGTTGCTGGGTTTAAAAAAGGTTTTGACAAGTTCCTAGAGGAAAGGTCCATAAACCGTTATTAAAAAGGACCCTGGGATATCACTGCTTGACCCAATACAAGCATTGTGGAACCTGTGTCTTTTGGGGAAGCTGCTAGGTACTTATGACCTAGATTGGCCACTGTTGGAAACAGGATACTGGGCTTGATGGACCTTGGTCTGACCCAGTATGGCATATCTTATGTTCTTAATGGACTGAAGGAGGGGCTAGCATAGGACTGGAAATAGCTGATGGGGAAGCTAACACTGGAAATGGGTTGATGAGGGGGCTTGGACTGGAAATGGGCTGATTGTGAGGGAGGGGTTTAGATTGAAAATGGGCTGATGGAGGGTCTAGGAGAGGACTGGAAATAACTGATTGGGGAGCTAGGACTGGAAATGACTTGATTGGGGGGATAGAATAGGATTGGAAATGTCTGATGGGGGGCTAGGATTGAAAATGGGCTGCTGGGGATGCTTGGACTGGAAATGGATTAATGGGGTGGGGCTAGTATAAGACTGGAAATAGCTGATGGAGAGCTAGGACTGGAAATGGGCTGATGGGGGGCTAGGAGAGGACTGGAAATGGCTGATGGGAGGGCTAGGATAGGATTATAAATGGCTGATAGAGGGGCTAGGATTGGAAATGGGCTGATGGGGAACTAGGACTGGAAATTTGGCTGATGAGGGGACTAGGACTGGAAATGTGCTGATGCGGGGGGATGGGAGAATGGGACTAGAAGGGAACGGATGCTGGGTGGGGCTGGATCTAGAAGAGAGCTGATGTTGGGGGAGGACTAGAGGGGGATGGTACTTGGGGAGTGAGGATGTAGAGGGGAAAAGAGATTTTGTGTGTGAGGGAAGAAAAATCTACGATGGCCGGGTATTGGGAGAGTAAGTGGGGATTGAGGGGTGAAATTTGAGTGAATGAAAAAGGAATAAAGAAAAAAATGGAGGAAACAGCAAAAGGGGAAAGATCAGTATGTTAAAGCAGATGTAGAGAGAGAATGGGAAAAAATTAGAAGAAAGGACAAATGGACAGCAGACAATGGAGAGTTGCCAAAAGACACGAAGAAACCAGAAGAAAGTGATTGGAGCAATTGCAACTGAAAAATAAAATGGACAAACAACAAAAGGCAGAAAAATACATTTTTATGTTGAATTTTTTAACAGGAATATGTCAACTCTGGGAAATGTGCATCATTAACATCTTTGCATTTTGTTTAGTACGAGAGGAAATTAATTTATAGTTTTATTTCTCCAGTGTTGTTGTACATTCCAGGTTTGGCTTTGGGGGTTCCCAGTTTAATTATTTATTGTCTTCCTATTTCTAAATTGTGATCCCTTGTTCTTTGTTTGGTGATTGTCTATGTTCTGTATGTGTAACCGAGCTGAGGTTTTCTGTTTATGTAGTTTCTATTTGACAGTGCCACTTGTTCTCTTTCCTCAATAGGAGATGTATTGGTATTCTCTGATGTATTGGTTTAATATTTGCAGTGTTGCCTTTATATGGTGCTTTGTGAGTCCTGGTAGTGCTGTTATGATATGGCTGGTTTGCGATGGGTTCTAAATGGGCATGTCCCTTCCCTCACCTTCCCAGGCCCACCCGGAATCCACCCGGTCCTCAGCATTCTATTTCCTAGGTCCTGGGCTTTGGTACTATCTCCCCCCCCCCCCCCCCCCGCACTCCGTTTAGAACTCTCCTTTAATTCTTTTAAAGCAAAACTAAAATCTCATCTTTTCTGCTCAGCCTTTGACCTCCCTCCCTCCCTCCCTACCCCTTTCCCCTCCCCCTCACTAAGATGCAGTTCCCCTACCCTAGGGAGGAGTAGCCTAGTGGTTGGGGCAAGGTACTTCAGGCCAGAAGGTCAGAGGTTCAAATCCCACTAGAGGACAGCAACCTTGGGCTGGAAGGACTGGGGTTTCTAGTCCCACAGATGCTCTTTGTGGTCTTGGGCAAGCCACTTAACCCTCCATTGCCCATGTTCCCTGTAAGTATTAGTGTATGTGTCTCATATCCCCGCATGTTAAATGTATCCCCCAATTGTGTTGTGACCGCTTTGATTGAAGGATAAGGCAGTATACAAAAACTGTCTAAATAAATAAAATAAATACCCTTCTGCTCCTCCTCGCTAAGTTACAGTTTCCCCACTCTCCTGCCCCCCCCCTCCCTCCTTACCCCCTCTTGTTTACCTTCCCTCGTCAATGTACATTGTTTGTCCGTCTACTACCCCTTTTATTTGTACTCTTTGCCTTTTTCTCCACTAATCTTATGCTATTTTCTGTCCCTTTTTTACTGATTTTATGGCGTTCCTTTCTTTTCCTATTTTTTGCAGCCTTATTTTAATCTTGTTTGTAAACTGCCCAGATGCTGTCAACAATGAGCCACCTGACTGACAACCAAACATAGTTTAGGTCAACTGCCCAGAAGGTCACCATGAGTTGACACCAACTCAATGGCACTTAACGACAACAACGACATCTTTATCTTTATTAGTTCGCTAGATTGCTCTAGCAACAACATCAGAGCAGTTAACAAATTACAAGAACTGCAAAAGGCAGAAAAAGAAAAGGAAACGGAACACCAATTTACTGCTAGGGTGGGGGGAAAGGAAAGAGAAATTTAAATATGCTGGGGGGAGGGGGAAGGTCGGGAAAGAGGGAACAGCAATGACAGCTGAGATAACAGAGGGCAAAAACAGTGCAGCAGACTAGTCACGGGGTGGGGGGGGGGGGCAGTTTGAAAGGCTGAAGTCTGTTTGGAAGAGAAGTTTTTTTAATGCAGCTCTGAAGTTATTAAAGGAGGGCTTGGAGCCAAGGATATGGGGGACAGAATTCCAAAAGGCAGGACCCAAGAAGAAGAAAGCAGATCCGCATGTGCATTCAAGTTGAGCCTGGGAAATGGAAGGAAGGATTAGCCAATGTTTATGAATAGAACGTAAGAGACGATGGGGGTCTGGAAGTGAAGAAGATCGGCAAGGGACAGGGGTATGCTAGTGTCAGTAATACTATGAACAAATGTGAAAATCTTATACTGGATTTGAAAATGAACAGGAAGACAATGGAGGCAAACTAACAGTGGGGTAATGTGATCAAACTAGGAGGAGTGAACGAGGATATGAGCAACAGGTTCTGCAGTAAGTGGAGTCTCTATAGCAAATTTTGTGGGAGGCCGCCCAAAGCAATGTTGCAATAGTCAATTCTAGTGATCACCAGGGAAAGAAGAAGTACAGTCAAAGAGGGGGTAGAGAGAAAGAGGCAGATAGTGCAGATTTGTCGTAGGTAATAAAAACAACAACAATTGATGGAAGAAATATGTTCTGCAAAAGAGAGAGAGGAGTCGAACGTGACACCAAGATATCAAAAAGAAGTGACCAGAGGGATGGGAGTCATGGAGATCACATGAGCCAGGGACCTCCCCTCTTTCTCCAATCCCATCCCCAACCTTACCAGAATCCCTGATCTCTAGGGGGAGCAGAAGTTATCACCAATCCCCTCTTGCTTTTCTGGTCCTGAGTTCAAAATGGTGCCCATGACTTCATCAGGTGGGGTTATTTAATGTTGGGGGCTCTTCATGCTGGGGTAGGGGAGCAGCTAGGAAGATAGGTTGTCATGATGGGCTGTAAGGGGGGGATAGGATGATTTAGGGGAATCTGTTGTCTTGGGAGAGTGTCTTTATCTTGATATACTACCCAGGCTGAAAAGCATTAGAACAGTTTACAAACACTTACTAGATATATTTCCTTGTCCCCAAAAGGCTCTCAATCTACAGATGTACATGAGGCAATGGAGGGTTAAATGACTTGCCAAAGGCCACAAGGAGTGCCTATAGGACTAGAGACCCCAGTCCCTTCAGCCCAAAGTTACTGGGCCTTGAGTGGGAATTGAACCCCTGACTCTCTGGTCTGAGGTAACTTGTCCCAACCACTAGGCCACTCCTAGGGGTATCACTGGGTGCTGACATTGGCTTTTATACCTGCCCCTTTAAGCAGCACATATTTGTGCATTGGGGCAAGTATAAATATTGGCATTCAGATTTTTTCTTATCAATGTGGATTTCCCTTGTTAGATGGAGAATCCATGTCAATATGACATGCTGCCCTTACCATTCCCGCTCCACGCTCTTATCATGCCTCCTGGAAAACTAAGGGACATATTTACTAAAGTGCGGTAAGCTGTTTTGCAGTTACCACTCGGCATAAGTAAAAATGCGTGCAGTATCTACAAAATTTAAGAACATATAAGAACATAAGGTATGCCATACTGGGTCAGACCAAGGTCCATCAAGCCCAGTATTCTGTTTCCAACAGTGGCCAAACTAGGTCATATGTACCTAGCAGTTTCCCCAAGAGACACAAGTTCCACAATGCTTGTACTGGGTCAAGCATTGATATTTGTGTGATATCTGTAGGGGTAGTGGCCAGCGTCAGCCTTGCAGATACCATGCAGAGTGAGCACTTACTGCACTGTCCTGCAGTTCCTGAATCTGCAGATAGCATAGGTACTCCCACGCTGCCTGCAGTTGCAGGGATCACAGGATAAAGGCTGGGAGCAAGGGGAGGACTGAGCATGTAGGTATTCTGTTCTTGCTGATTCAAGCGGCAAAATTGTGATTTTTCCCTCCCCCCAGGTATCCCCAGTGAAAGGGTGCTGGTACCTTGGATAAGCTGATCTGGGGCACTGGCCTCATGAAGGCCACCTCCCTGGACAACACCTTACCCCTAAGGGATGCTGCCAGGGGGCACCATTTGGGGCCCCTTGGCCCCCCACTGATGCTAAGCTCTGGGCTAGTCAGTTGGGCTCCCCTCCCTCCTCTCCAAACTGTAATCTCCTGGCTAGCAAGTCAGGTATCCTTAAGGGCAGCCCCCCCCCTCCACCCCCCCCTCCGCCCCCCCCAGCCAGTACTTTAAAAATCCATGGTGGTACAGCTGTAAGGGGGCAAGAGTGATTCCCCACTGCTCTTGCCCCCTTCTCCAGCACCATACAAAATGGCGCTGGTCTCACCGTGATGCTCCTTAGTGATAAGATGGCAGTGTTGCATTGACGTCTTATCATTAGAAGGCAGCACCACAAGATTGGCGCCATTTTGTATGGTTCCAGAAAAAGGGGGCAGGAGCAGGGGGGAACTTAACACCCCTATAGTTGCACAATGCTGGCATAGGTATGTGGAGTGTGTGTCTGTCTATCCAGTGTGTGGTGGCTGCCAACACCCTCCACAGCCCACACTGCTAGCACTGTTGCCAGTATTGGCCTGCCAATGTGCATAATGAGGAGCAAGATACCATGGGAATAGCCTGGATAGGGTGGCCTGGCCTGGATGCATCACAGGGCATAGGGCAATGGCTCGGACTTTGTAGTGCCCAGCCACCACCTGCAAGGACAGGGTGGCCACAGCATGTCCTGCTGGGAGGTCACTCTCACCCTGACTGAGCAGTGACCACGGCATGGCTAGGTTCCCCCATAGTGCTATATAGTATTTTTGTCATGTGATATTTGTGGGTTCTCTTTTGGGGCCCAATCACTGATTTATCTGCTTGGTGTGTATGCTGACATCCTAGTTCTGGGTACATGCACTATGGACTAGTTAGCAGACTGTCTGCAGCTAGTATGTGTCTTGCTGGAGCACCTTGCAGGGTGCAGCGGCTGGAGGCTTGCTGCTAGAGAATGTCGGGTGGAGGGGGTGGGGGCAGCTGAGCTGAGCTGAGCTTAGCATTTCCAGGCCTACTGTCTGTCTGCTATTGCTTTATGGATGTGTACAGAACTGCATTGACTGCCCTGTACGGTGTCTGTTCCCCAGCAGGACTGGGGTTGATGGTCCCCTCTACTGCCACCGTTGCCGGGAGGTAGAATGTGGATCTTTCGGTGGGAGATCCTGTTTCCCACCCTGAGCCCTAGAGGGTGGGTTGGGTGGTGGTACATAATCCACCTATGGGTTCAAACACCCCCTCCCCTCTCCCCTCTCCCCTCTCCCCTCTCCCCTCTCCCCTCTCCCCTACATCATGTAACCATGGCATCAACACAGGATATGCACTATTCTGGGTGCATCATAGCCCATAAGGGCTAAACATGACTGAGAAATACAGATGAACACAGATGTATCCTAGGTGTGTCTGCGTGAACTACCTATCACATACAGTAGCACTGATGGGGACCGGCAGCATGGCATATTTCAGCTATGAAAGGTGCTGTGGACCTGGTGCTGGGTGCCCCACCTCACCCTCAGGGTGAGCACAGTACCTGCACAATGTGACGGTCTGTAGCTACTCTGTGCCAGTAACACACACGGTCAGTACCCCCTACCAGGCTGAGATGCTGTGGGGTTCACACGGTCAGTTCCCCCTACCAAGCCGAGGTGCTGTGGGGGTGCATACCCCATCTTGTGATCATCTGTAGACTGCTGATTTGCATGTGCAGTGCATCATGGGTACGGGTGGGTTAACCCTATCCTGGTAACCACAGCAGACAGTTTGTGTGGTGACCTGCAGTCCTTCTGTAGCCAGTCAGGGGTTTGTTAGTAGCTGTAGCCCACTGGTTACTTCACTGCCTATAGAACCAGAGGTCATGGGTTTGATCCCACAGTGGGGTTATTTAATAGGGCTGTCTGAGGCCTTTTCTTTTTTAATTTAAATTAGTGCTGCCAGCAAAAACACCCTCACAGTGCTATAGCCTTAAGGTGCCTCATAGGGCGCCCTCTAAAGCGCTCTATAAGGTGCCCTATAAAGTGCCCTATAAGGCACCTTATAAGGCGCCCTATAGGGAACATTATAAGGTGCCTTGGCGGACAGTGCACCTTATAATGTGTCCTCTGGAGTGCCCTATAGGGCGCCTGATGCGGCACCTTAGGTTACGGCACTGTGAGGGTGTGTTTGCTGGCAGCACAAATTAAAATAAAAAGAAACTGCCTCACAAACCACTGCTGAAACATAAAGGGTAATGTCTCAGGCAGTCTTATGCAATAGCCACACTGGGGGATTGAACCCATGACCCCTGTACTATCAGGTAGTCTGTCAACCAATGTGCTACACCTCTGTTGCTATGTTTGTATGTCAGCACACCTACTTACGATTAATGCGCGTTAACATGGCTCGCCTCCCTCTATCGTGTGATAATGTGCGCCACGCAACCTATTGCTCGATTCCAACATTTAGACCAGAACGCCCCCTCTCCTTATGGCATCCTGCACATTATTGCTGGGCTCACATTAAGACGGTTTAGTGAATATACCCCCTTGGTGTAACTGTTTAGCCAGTTATTGCTATGTGAAAAGGCATAGCACACCAGTTAATACAGTGCCCTAAGAGTCAGTGGTGATGGGTTCCAGCCCCAAGTGTGTCAACAACCAGAGAAATGCATAAAAACAAATTGTGTTTTAAAATGTCAGACACATCACTGGAATGTGTGTCTGCAGCATAGATCCGTATATATATTGTTGGTGACACCATATCCTGTGTACCAGCTGTGGCATAGGCAAGAGCACGTTGCTAGTGTGCCGCAATGATGCGCGGTGCGCGTAGACCCTCCTGTGCGCCACGTTGTGGCATGCATGCGCTTGCTTGCGTGCGTGCATGCATTCGTGAGCAGGGCATTGGTGAAAATGGCCACCAGGTCTAGGAAGCCAGCATTCACCAGCCAGGAGCTGCGCCACCTGGCAGGGCTCATTTCTACAAGGCAGCGCAAGCTGTTCCCCAGTTCCTCCAGGCGGCAGGACCTAGTAAGAGTCTGGAGGGCCTGGGACCACGTGACATGGCGCTACAATCGTGTGGCGGACTACCCACGTGAGCTAAGTGTATGGGGACAGGTCAGTATATCCATATACATATCCAGTGTCGATTGTAGCTGTGCATGCTGCTGTGTGTAGGTAGTCTATCTCAGTTATGTGTATTAGTTAAACCCACGTGCTATATTGTCTATCTATCACATCTGAGTGGTTTGCCCTCTACCCAGGGGGCTAAGGACCTGATCACAGAGTTCCAGATGCCATCCTGGTGTCATGGCAGCTGCTGCTGTTGATGTGCTAAAACACACTGTAACACAAGTAGCCCATAGATCTGCCTAAGTAGGTTTTGTACACATCATGCTGGTATGGTGGGTTCCGCATTTGCAGGGTCACACATCTGCCCTATCCCCAGGGGTCGTGAGACGTGCCTCAAATGGTCTGTCAGTCCCCCTGGTGATATGGGTGTGTGCACCCCTGCAGTTTAAAACATCTTCCCAACCCCAGTTGCCCTGAGAGTCCATTAAAGTGGGTCCCCAGCCCCCCTGGTGGTATGGATTATGCCGCTGTTGCTGTTTTCGAATTCCCCCTACCCCCAGGAGTCCTGAGAGCCCATTAATATGGGTTCCCACCCACCCTGGTGGTATGGTAATGCCGCTGTTGCTGTTTTCTAATTTCCCCTACCCCCAGGAGTCCTGAGAGCCCATTAATGTGGGTTTCAAGCCCCGCTGGTGCTATGGTAATGCCGCTGTTGCTGTTTTCTAATTTCCCCTACCCCCAGGAGTCCTGAGAGCCCATTAATGTGGATTCCCACCCACCCTGGTGGTATGGTAGTGCCACTGTTGCTGTTTTCTAATTTCCCCTACTCCCAGGAGTCCTGAGAGCCCATTAATGTGGGTTTCCAGCCCCCCTGGTGGTATGGTAATGCCGCTGTTGCTGTTTTCTAATTCCCCCTACCCCCAGGAATCCTGAGAGCCCATTAATCTGGGTTCCCACCCACCCTGGTGGTATGGTAGTGCCGCTGTTGCTGTTTTCTGATTCCCCCTACCCCCAGGAGTCCTGAGACCTGCTGAAAGTGTCCTGTCGGTCACCCTGGTGATATGGTGTATGTTGCTGATGATGTGTGCTAAGGCACCCTACCCCCAGGAGACCTGAGACCTGAGTGCAAAGGTGGGTATGGCAGCTAGATATTGTGTTAGGTGATGCCGGGTTGGGACACACATCGGCCTTATTCCCCTGAGGCCCAGACCCCAGTACACATGTCTGTTATGGCTCATGATTGTATGGTAGGTGCAGCTGGGTATGTGCTGTAAACCATCACACCCCCAGGACCCATGAGACCTGCTTACGAAGGTCTGAAATAAATCCATATATCTATGATGTGTATGCAGTGTCAGGTCACACATCTGACCAATGCCCGGGAGCCCCGTAACTGATCGCAGAGGAACATCATAGATGCTGGTGTAAGGGTACAACACCTCACAATGCCCACACCACAGAAATCAAAACGTACCGGCCCAAAACTGTTCCATACTCATCATCGTTCAACATCCAGGTGTATATATATCAGTGTGCATTATATGGTGTTAATCACACAATACTGCACATAAGTTCTCAGTAACCGTGGGCCTACAACACGCATACAACAGACTAAACTGTCATAATGCACAAGCCCTTATAACATCACTACCCTTCCGTGCAGACCCTGACAAGCCACCAAATCTCAATCAATGAGACAGCACTTAACTGTCAGAAACATGCTTTGTGTCGCAAAGGGTGGCTGTCCTGCTTACCCCTCCCCGATGCCGCAACCCAGAGCTGAAAGGCGTTCTGCACACATCCTTGGCCCATCAGGGGAAAAACACCTGTCCAAAAAAACATAGAACCAACAGGAAATACACAAGCAATGAGGAGCAACAGCACAAGCCAGCACACCCAACTCAGGCCCCGCACTCACCTCTATTCAAGGTTAGTAAGGCAAACAGCCAGTGGATTGTGGACGTCATGTTGGTTATATGTTGTGAGCACACATGCACAGACCTACAGCCACACATGCAGGTGGCACTGGCAACCGTTAGTAGAAGAAGCACTGAGCAGAGGCGCAGGAGCAGCATGATGCTGCGCACAGAGATGTGTGATATGTGTGTGCCACCCACCAGAGATATATGGTCATTAATGCACCTTCGCATTGTCTTCCCCCCCTAGGTTGAGGACCTACGGAAAAAGGGCCGTGAGATGCGGCTGAAATGCCCTGGGGTGCTGGAGCGGCTGCAAAGGCGGGCAATGTCAGAACGTGGCGGTGAGTGACGCAACCTCTACAGCTCTGTAGATAATGTCACAGTGGCCCACCAGCCTCTGTGGTGCCAAACTATTTATATGTGTTATGTGACTCACAAACTAGTGTGCTAATGACTGTCATCCCCCACAGAAGAGGACCATGCTGGTGAGGGGACATCAATGGCAGAGCGCCCCGTGAGGAACCCCACTCGCCAACGCACAGCGGAGGAGGAAGAGGAGGAGGAGGCGGATGAGGTGGAGGAGGAGCAGGAGGAGGAGGCGGAGGTGGAGCAGGAGGAGGAGGGGGCAGTGGAGGTGGTGGAGGCCATGGATGAGGAGGTTCCAGGGGAGGAGGCAGCAGAGGCCCCTGAGGCTGCTGAGGTCAATGGGGGACTGGATAGGGTGGAGGGTACGGTGGGAGGGTGGGGTGAGTGTGTGTGGGTCATGTTGGGGGGGAGGAGGAGGAGGGGAGTGTGGAGTGTGCTGAGGGTGGGTGGGAGGTGCCGGGGGGAGGGGGTGGGGGAGGAGGAGGTGGTTGCTGTCGAGGGTGGGAAGGGAGGCATGGAACACAGGACAGCACAGGACACTGTGGGTCCCTGCCAGCCTCCGCATGTGTGCAGGAATGGTGCCTGTGTGGGTATGGCTACGCCACCCCTTGCCACAGACAGGGCCCATGCACATGCCACCACATACACACATGGCACCATGTGTGTATGTGGTGGTAGGTGCATCCAGGACCTGTCTGTGGCAATGGACGGCATGGTGCACCGGCTGGGGGCCCTGGAATGCACCGTGCGGGTGCTGGCAGGTACCGTTCAGTGGGTGGCTGTCGAGATGCAGCGTGTGGTGGGTAGGGATGCTGCATCTCAACAGCCATCCACTGATGGGCATCACAGGAGCATTTGATGGCCCCTGTGGTGCCCACACATGTGCCCTGTGCTGTCCTGTGTTCCGGGGACCAACAGTACAGCTGGGTACCCACACAGTGCATTAGGGAATGTTGTCAAGTGGACACTGGGCCTGATGGACCGTGTTCTCAAACAGTATGGCATATGTTATGCCGAAAGTGTTACTGTACATATTTTCATGTACTTGTTTTACATACCGTATAAATACATGTTTGATACAAAAGCACAATGGTCATGTGTCTCCTTTACACACAGACTGTGGGCGTAAGCATGGCACATGTGTGTAGATCAGTAGGTGTATGCAAGGTAGACATGGGTGTCATTCATGGACTGTCTCCACACGCATTTGTGAGGGCTGGCCATATGTGTAGGCATGTGAGCCCAAGGTGGACCCTGTGATGTGCCAATGTGGAGCATGTCCTAACATACCTGGTCACGTGCATGCTGTGTGCAATGTATGGGAACCATACCTGATGCACCATGCCTCTGTGCCAATAGGGGGAATGGCTAGCAGCAGGTTTGTGGCATGGAGGTTAGGATGGAATGCTGTACCCAGGAGCTGCTCAGGGGGCTAGCTGTTGGGGCAACATAGGTCAATGCATGTTACAGGGATGAGCGGTGGGGGAATACAAGCACTAGTGAAGGGTAATCTGCTGACCACAGCAAGCCACCTTTGTCTGCCTGTGCCACATGCAAGCCTATGTGGGAAGACAGCCACGTAGGCCCTTGTGTGGGCATGGATAACGGTCACACATGTGTGTCCAATGAGGGAGAGTATATGGGATGGGAGACGGTGGCAGATCCCTACACCAGACATTTTCCACAATGAATATCCTCCTGCGCAACAGGAGAGGATGGGTAGACCCCCACGCATAGGTAGTGGGGTGGGGACCTGCCACAGTCCATGCCACACAGGGCATCATATGACCTATGCGCACTGATAGGTGGCAGTACAGACACCCCACCACTGAGGGACATGGGTATGGCACATGTGGGCAGGGAGACAACAGGAGGTGCAGGGTACGTAGGGGGCCACAGTGCCACACAGTGGAATAAAACACATAGAATGTAATATTTTAACAAGTTTTATTTGTAGTGTTTACAGTCTCCGTGGCCAGCCACAGCGACCACAGCCAAGCTGACCCCTCTGTTGTGGGGCTGGCGGTGCAGCCTCCGGTGCCGGTGCTGGCTACTGAGATCGTGCCAGCATGGCCTCCAGGGCGTCAGCAATGCAGAGCAGTGCCCCTGCTCCGATGTCAGCTGTTGACTGCAGCTGTTGCAGTCCCTGATTCGTGGCCAAAAGATCCCTGTGTATGGCCACCAGAGCCTGACAAGTGCCTGTGGGTGGGAAACAAGGTGATATGTGAGATACCTCTTTCAAACACAAATGTCACACATGCAAATGGCAGGCATATCCCACTAGATCAGTCTGCAGAACAGTCATGCCTGCCAAAACTAGCAACGCATGACCATGTTTAGATCTGTCTCTCTCATGAGCCATCCCCATGTCTGGAAGGGGTCTGGATGAGGGGTCATGAGAATCACAGATCTCACACATGGCACATTGCCCCAGTTTAATATGTCAATGCCTGGTCTGCACACTGCTCATCTGGGATAGGTCAGATGATGTGAGGGGGCATGGCACACACATACACATATCTGGGGTGCCCCCATTTCTATAATGCTGGCGCACAGTGCAGATAATGTTGACAAACGATGCTGCCTGACAATACCCATTGAGAGGTGTCTGTCACGAAGGGTGTCTGGGTGACCTGCGATCATTGGTTTCCTCTTTGCGCTTACGTGGGGTATATGGCCAAGCAGTGTGCGTGTGTCTGAGCCCCTCACACATGCTGACACCTGACAAGCCATGCTACAGGAGGTTGAAACACAGAGGGCATAGGACAACCCCCCCAACATCAGAACGCTGTGCTATGTGGGCAACATGCAATCTCGTTGTGGATGTTATAACAACCCCGTGGGGATTGTGGGGTATGCTGTTACCCACCTTCAGCATTGCGCCGTGCTGCGGTAGTGTGTTCCCGCAGCTCAGCAAGGATAGTGGCCATGTCTGTTGGAGGGGTGGCTACTGTCCCTGGTGCATGCATGGGGTGGCGGTTTCCCTCGACCTCCGAGCCCTCTTGGCCCTGTGTGTGGCTGCCTGTGTTGGTGACGGCCGGAGGCGGGTCCTCTGCCTCAGCCTCCACGTGGGTCCCTGGCATCCGTTCCCCATCACTGGTGCTGCCCCCGGACATTGTGGGCTGGGGCTCCGCCACATCCTGGGGCACTACCACATCCTCCTCCTCAGGTGCCCCCATGGTTGTGTAGTCACCTGGGTTGTGGAAGAGCATACACAGCACAGATAGGTTTGCACGGTGCAAATAAGTACAACTGTGTAATACATCCACCCCACAATCAATGTGTGCTTGGCCGTGCCCTGTACGTGTGCTGCATAGCTACCACTATAGCTCCTGCTACCACTATTAGGCATTTATAGGCCAGTACCTAGCACACGCATCACTGTGTACATTATCCCACAGAAGGACAATCCCTGCTCAGCAGTGCTTAGATTAGACACAGACATAACAAGGACAGGTCTGGGAGGGGCTTGTAGCAGAAGTGTAGCCACATATGCAGGGCAGACATAAAAAGGGATGGTGTTAAAGAAACATGTGGTTGGAGTGCAGAAACATGCAGAGTAAAAGGGGTGGAATGGGGGACAGCACACTCATGAGCCAAAGGCAGAGGGTAGGAGATGATCCAGGGGACCAGGTATGAGGAGGTGCTAATAAGATGCCTGACGCATATCCAAAGGGCATGTACTCTATGCGTTGGGAGCAGCAAGGTGTGAGTTGAGTACCTACCTGCCTGGGGATGTGCAGTGTCCAGTGCCTCTGGCAGTCCACACAGGTATATGGGCCCAAGCAGGTCCGCCAACTCCTGCTCCAGGGGTGTTAGGGTGGGTGCAAAGGGGCCTCCTCCACCGGCGCCCATGGCATGTTGCCACTCTGCCACCATGTGTGCACGCACACCCTGCTTTATGTCATTGAACCTCTTCCTGAGGCTGTCAAGGTCTCTGGTTGGGCCCCCTGCCTGTGCGACGGCCTCCTGCACCTCCTCCCACACCTGTGTGCGTGTTGCAACAGTGGTGCTGTTGCTCAGACGGCCATAGAGAACCTCATAATGCTCGAGGACACTCGCCAGCAGGATGTGGTTCTCCTGTTGGGTGAATCTCACAGCCCTCCTCCGTTGCCCAGCTGGCACCGGTACACACCTGCGTTTGGCACTGGGAGGACCCTGTGTGGGCTGGGGCCCACCCGATGTGCCTGCATCCACCACCACACACCCAACACTCCCTGCCATATCTGGGTCCTCCTGAACAGGTGGCCCCCCTC
The DNA here is from genome assembly GCA_033557465.1 of Ichthyophis bannanicus. Classification (NCBI taxonomy): domain Eukaryota; kingdom Metazoa; phylum Chordata; class Amphibia; order Gymnophiona; family Ichthyophiidae; genus Ichthyophis; species Ichthyophis bannanicus. The sequence continues at coordinate 112,416,297 of CM066033.1, read as the reverse complement.
CCCCTCCACTCCTGCCCTGTCCTGTCGCTCCATCTCCCTGCCCTCTGTGCCCTCTCCCTCCCTGTCACACATTCCTGCTCTTGGCCTTCTCAGCTCCACCTCACACCTCCCTCCTCTCCCTGCTGTCTGCTCCTCACCTCACCTCCTTTCTCACTCACCTGCTCCTTGCCTCCCCTCCTCTCTGTCTCCCCTGCTCTGCCTCACACCTCTCCTCCACAAACCAGCCTCTACCACTCTCGACCGCAACACACTAACTCTGCTACTCTTCACTAAACGCCTGCTTCTCTCTCTTACCGACAGCACACCTTTTCTCCCTCGCCTACACAAACCCCTCAACGTGCACCAGGTGTGCAGGTTTATTTATAGGTTTTTTTATGTAGCGCGCGTTGCGCATGCGCAGTTGCATGAGCACGGCGGCTACGCGTGTTGCGCATGGGCAGTTGGCTGCACGCGATGCGCATGTGCCGCACAGACGTGGGAGGTGCGTGCGCGTGACATTTTTACATGTGCTGTGTGTGTGCGTGAGGCGTGGTGCATGCGCATGTCTAACACATTGTCATGCGCACGCACCTCCCACATTGAGCACCAAATGCACATCGTGCGCAGCCAATTGCGCATGTGCAACGTGCGTAGCTGCCATGCTTGCGCAACTGCGCATCCGCAATGCGTGCTACGTAAAAAAAACTATAAATAAACCTGCACACCTGGTGCACGTTGAGGGATTTGTGTAGGCGAGGGAGAGAAGGCGTGCGTTGGCAGTGAAGGAAGGAGTGAGTCAGAAGCAGGTGTATTGTGGAGTGTGGCTGGGTTTGTGAGTGGTGGTGGTTGTATTGTGTGGCTGTGTTTGTGTGTGGTGTGTAAGGTGTGTGGCTTGGTTAGTGAGGTGAATGTCTGTGTTTGAGTAGGTTAGAGGAGCAGGACAGGTGGAGTTTATGGCGGCCTTTGTGGTTGCTGCATCTGCAGTGGGAGGTGGGCAGGCACTGCGGTTGCCTGATGGGGGAGATGGTGTCTATGGGGCTGAGGCACAGGGCATGGGTGTAGTCCTGCTGCAAAACAGACCTGCAGCTGTGGGGGCAGGCCAGGCAAGGGCTGTGCTGGCACGGTGCAGGAGGTGTGCTGAGGTGCAGGCTCGCCAGCCTCGCCTCTACAGGCCCAGGGCCCAGCTCCAGGGCATGCGTGAGGACCAGGTCATCTCCCTGTACCGACTGAGCATGGGGGCTATTAGGGAGCTCTATGAGGATCTAAGACCTGACCTCGAGCCCCTAACCGATCGGTCAAATGCCATACCAGGTTTGGTCAAGCTCCTTGGTGCCCTACATTTCTTTGCCTCTGGCTGTTTCCAGTCATCTGTGGCCGCAGTGGGTGGCATGAGCCGCCCCACCTTCTCACGCTGTCTCCACCAAGTACTGCGTGCCATGGTCAGCCGGGTGAGGAATTACATTGCCATTCCCCACACTAGGCAACAGTGGTGGACCCTGAACCAGGCCTTTGAGGCGTTAGCCGGGATACCACACGTGATGGAAGCTATTGATTGCCCACATGTTGCCATGGTCCCGCCTAGAGACAGGGAGGTAGTGTTCCGCAACCGCAAACACTATCATTCCCTGAATGTTCAGGTTGTATGTGATGCAAATATGCATATTATGAATGTGGTACCCAGGTTTGCAGGGTCCACCCATGACTCCTATATCCTGCATCACTCGGCACTTTTCACTCAATTTGAGGCAGGACAGTATGGGGACTGTCTATTGCTGGGTGTGTATTTATCATTTCTGACGTGCACATGCTGTTCATGTGACTAACCGTATGTGCAATTGTCTGTCTTGGAGGTGTATCCCTCGTTGTGTGGGTATGTCATCTGTCTGTGTGTGATATCAGGTGGGGGGGAGAACCTCAAACTCCACCTTGCTATGGAGCTTTGTGCTGATAGTTAAATGGATGCTAGCATTTCTGTCGTGGTTACAGATTATGTTGTTTCAACTCCATACACCTAACCCTTGTCGTGTGTGTCTGACCCTCACACCCTGATGCATAGTTGTGATGTCCTATCATGTGATGTCATATGTTTATGTCAGGATGTGTTATGCATTTGTTTTACATATATATACCTGTGTCCATTTGGGTGGACATGGGCATCTGCTTTAACGTCACACATTTCTTTTTTGCAGGTGATGCAGGAAATGGGTGTCGCCCCTGGTTACTGAACCCTGTGCGTCAACCACGGACACGTGCAGAGTGGAGGTAAATGAGGCCCATGCCACCAGCTGCTCCGTGATAGAGCGCATCTTTGGCGTATTAAAGAGTCGCTTCAGGTATCTGGATAGGACAGGCGGGGCCTTACAATACCAACCACAGACTGTGGCAGAGATCATTATAGCTTGTTGCATCCTGCACAACATTGCTCTCAGGCACCATATCCCTGTCTATATTAATGAGGGTCTGGAGGATGACCCTACGTGCCCCCCTGCACGTGCCCGTGGTGACACACGTGCGGGCACAGCAGTCAGGCGGCAGCTGATTGCGGAGCTGTTCTCATGTAAGTACTGCATATGTTCCCACCTACAGTTGTTTGAATATGTGTGTACTGCTAATACTAGTTCCCATTTGTATTACGATATCAGTAAGATGCAGCACTGCACTGCCATGTAACTGAGACTGGCTAACCATACCAGCTTTCAAATACACTCATGCCTGATACACATTAGATGTGGGCAGGGCACAGCAACAGGTGGAGGTGGATTATGAGTGTGTGGTGTTTTAGGCTTGTGGGAGGTGTTGGGCTGACATACCTGGTTTGAGGCTGCATGTGATAGGGGCTGATGTGCAGCCACACATAGTTTGTTTTGATACTGTGGGTGCAGCAAGGTGAAAGGCATGTGTTATGGCATTAACAGTGGGGGGGGGGGGGGGCAGGCCATGGATGGGGCCAGTTGTCTAGATGTGTGTGTTTTTCATTGAGTGTTTTCACCTGATTGTGAGGTTGGTATGCTCTGATGTGCAGGGTCTGTGTGTTAGTGGTTTTTGTATTTCCCTACGTGGTAAGTGTTATTTGGCTTACTGGTATGTAATATCCGTAAGGGAAATTACTGCAACACCACAGTGTGCCAGAATGTAAAGGTCATCACGTAGCCCTCACATGGATGCGGCAAAGGATAGGGAGCCTGTGAGGTGTCCAGCCAGGTGGAGTATTATTGTCCTCATTATGTGGGATGTTGAATAGGCATGCAGTGCAGTGTTGCATATTTACACGCTGTCAGAGATTATTCAGGCCATAGCACCAAAGGTGTAGGTTACATTAGGCATGCTGAGGGCTATCTATGGGGGTGAAATTGGGTTTTAGTGGTGTTTTCAGGGGGAACAGGGCAAATCTAGCTGATGACATCTGGACATATACCACAGCACTCACATACAGGCAGCCTAGGTGTGTAGGGGAGGGGAATGCGGCCCAAGACAACAACTACATTGTGGACCCTAGGGAAGGAGAGTTATGTCCACACACACTTGGAGGCTCTTAAGGGGGGGGGGGGTTTAGGTGGCCATATAGGCTATCCAGGCTTTGCCATTATCAGTTTCATACAGTAGGGTGACATCCAGCCATCATGGTACAGTCACAAACACACATCGGGGCGTGGTCTGGCAGACATACCTCAACCGTTGGGATATATATTTGCAACTCATCATCACACAGCTGTTTATGTACATAAGGGTATGAGATAGACACACCACAGAACTGTCTATGGTCCCAGGATGGGGAGGTGCCCCTGCATAGTTCGGTGTGTTACAGGAATTGACAGACGACATTTAAACACCAGAACACACAGTGAGGGCATTGGGAGAGATATGGGGGACACAGGATATTACTGAAGCCTTGGAGTGATGCAGGGACACGGTAGTGATCAAACAGTTGTACTCATCATTTTATACAGCAACACAGAGGTGTGGGAGGGGACAGACACAGTACAGACCCTGGTAGTTTTGCAAACAGAACTCTGAGATAACTGTCACATGATAGAGATCTGTACAGTATGATGGTGAACACTCAGTCTGTAAAGGATTTGGGAGGGGTCTGTGAGCTGTGGACAGGAAGGTGCAGTGTGTGTTGCAGAGCTGGAACATGACATATGTATGTTACCCTTGTGTTTCCCAAACCACAGGACATACCTGTTGGGGCTCCTGGTACTGTGGTGCATTGGCAGGTGATTGTAGGTCATCCAACATGCAGTGGTCTGGGGTAGGTGGTCCTACAGCTACATTGTCTGTGACGACAGTCAGGGGAAACACATGTCCTCACTAATGTGTCATATTGTACATATGTTGTTGTTCAGCTCTTTTCCCTGCACTACCGTGACCTCTATCTCGCTGTTTGCGCACATATCCCCATGTGTTCCTGTCCAGTTTTTCTTCTGCAACACTGTCTCTGTGACACGTCCAACACAGCTGCATGTGTGCGTGGGTCCTATGTGTATTGGTGGTGGGCTACACGTACACCCTTCCCCAACATTGTTCCATCAGCCAACACCAGTGTATCATTGTATTTCACAGGGCCTTTAGGTGCACCAAGCTCTAAATGTGCAGATACCAGCTGTATGCTACTGCTGACATGCTCACCTTAGCATACTGTGTGGGTGTGTTTCTTTGGGTTGGCTGTGAGATTGTACAGTGTGCAGGCATTTCACATTATCATGTGGTGTGTGGGGTCGGTACACCTGGGGGGCGGTGGTGACTGTCCTAGCTCTACCTTACTGGTGTTCACCCTGTGAACATTGTGGACATGTGTTGGGTGTGGTGAGCAGAACTGTGTCTTGTGTTATCACCTATGACTGGTGAACAGCATTTTTGTATCACAGATATTGCCATAATGTGGACCTGCATCAACAGAGGCTTGACATGGTGACATGGTGCTTCTACACATTTTGATGGCATCGTCTCCCTTCACTGTGACATGTTGTGGCCTTTGAGTGACTCTGGGGATCCAAGACATACACTTGCTGAATGCACACGGTAGGTTTGACCTATTTGTTTGGGAATGACATCAGCCTTTACATGTTAATGATTTCGGGGGGTTTTCATAGACATTTCATGTTGGCTCTGTGTTCACAAAAACTGATGCACATGGGGTGGAGCTGTGAACCGCCTGTGTAACATGGGCATAGACATGGCCATTAACATATCCATGTGACAGCTGCGTCTGCAGTTCCAAATCCAAAATGTGACCAACAAGCAGTGTGTTCTGTATTGTGATCATGTAATGTTTGCCTGTGTAACGTTTTATTAGGCGCATAGTCATGTTTGACTCTCTGCAATTTGTGCTGATGTTGCAATCAGCATACCAATACATTGTTTATCCTCTTCTGGCACAGGGCAGTAGACAAACCAGCCACATCTACTACAGTGCATCTGGCGTCACCATCATCCACCTGTTGGGGGACACACCACCATGGAACTATCCCTGGGAAGTGGTGCCAAAGGATGTTTGACCTCTGCAAGTGGGACACATGCCTAGGATGGACAGTATTATTTTTTGAATGCAACTTTGGTCCTGACAGACCTGTCCTACACACTGTTGGTACCATGCTCTGGCTGGGTGTCGTGTTCATCGCAGAAGACACACATGACCTTTCCAATACGCTGGCATATTGGGATGTGACATTTGACTATGCATGCCCTGGGTTTCAAGGACAGTTTTGACATGACTTGTTGGGTTGCAGGCACACTTTTCACTTTGGACACTGTGTACTGGTTCCCACGTGCGCAACACGGACTTACATTGTTGCTGTATGTTGTACATTCTTCATATGTTGTTTTTTCGCCATGTGTGTGACATGGACCACCGGAAACGCTCATCTGTTTGGTTCACCACAAGCATACAGCCATGCGTGTGGCATAGGGGGAGCAATGGAGATGTCCTGTTGTCTATGTCCACCTACTCTCCACTTTTACATGGTACAGTTTTTGCCATGACAATGCTTTGCTGCACACCAACAGCTTAGACTGCTGTTATGACTCACCAAGGGTGTTTCCATGCATGTGTGGCAACACTGTATCATGTTGATACATACATGTTGCACGTGCATATGACTGACTTTGTTGGGGAAACACAGCATGTGGCAATATGGCTTCTGTGTGGTTTACTGTACAATGTTTGCCATCACTTTCCATCTCTATATACTTGTTTTTGAGTTTGCTTGCTGTACAGACATGACGCTAGACATGTATTTACGAACCTTGCATTGCATGTCTGCACACTCCTATTTATCCCCTGGGGTAAGGACACTCACATTGCACCATTATATTTGGACTGTCGCAGTGTGAGTGTCCATTGTCTTCCTTCAATTGAGCATTCCATGTGCCGTGATATGTGTACAGACACTGTAGCCACACCAACCAGTGCAGGGGACCTTCTGCATAGTGTTATCTCTGCATGTTTCTGCAGGTTGTTTCTTTGTATTGGTTTCTGGGTTCATGTGCCTCTGCTACCTGTTGGCATTTCCTCATTGTGCATTTGACCATAGTTTATGGTTACATTGTTGCAGCTTTGATTCCTACATGAGGCATTATGTGGCAGTTGTAACATATACTTCCACATGTGTTTATAAACTGTCAACATTTTAACAACATATGCTGTTTTCATTTGTGTGTCTCCTGTGTTGCCAGATAGATATGTTTTCAGGTACAGATCATGATTGCCGTGTGTTGGGTCCTCATCATGCACCACCTACTGTCTACATGCACTCATATGTTAGTTACACATTTGAGGCGTGCAGCAGCATGTGCTGTGTGTAGGCCAAATGCATACTGCCCACCATGCACCTGACGCGCATTATCTCTCCTGCCCCTCATTTGTAGACATAAATTAAATAATGGTCTTCTCTCTCAGAGTAGTATATAGCAATATTGAGATCGTATACTCTGAATCTATTATAGAAAGTGATATGTATCTCACAACTTTGTGAATCTTATCTTATTTGTAAATAAAATTGCCCGTGGCGGTTTTAACGGGTCTCAGACTATGAGCTCCCAAAGCAATAAACTTGTAACTTTGGGATTAAAGCCCTTTTTGCATCAATGACCCATACAGCTTACAGCCCCCTACGGGATAATATTCAAATAATGTTAAGACTATGCTTAGCTTATCAGTGCTTGGTGTTAGGATTTGTCCCCAACGCTATCAGCCGCGCTTCATCTGCGTTTCACCGGCAACGGTTTCATCAGGGGGTAGCCTCGACAATACTGAAACAAAAAGCAAATGTAAGTTTATTAAGTACTCACTTTCAAAAATGATTGTTGTATCTGAGAATATGTATCTCCGACAAGCCCAGAAAAATGTCTAGACATTGCTACAGTTGCTTACCACGCTAGAAACGAACTTCCCTCCACCAATATCAAAGCGATACTTGTGAGCACTGTAGCAAGTCCATGAATGGTAAGGATGCCGTGCATGCGGAACTGCTGTTTATACTGAGGTGCAGGTGCCCCTAATTGGGTACCCGGGAAAATGACAAGCTAATTATAGACATTGTTCCCACTCTATTCTGTTATTCAGACCTCTAGGGGACACCGAATCTAATTTGTAGATCCATCGTTGTTCTAGTTTTATTAGCATTTGTGCTCGTGATGCATCTTGAACTCCCCACGGGATATGATCTATACGGAAACACCGAAGTTCGTCAAAAGAATGCTGTAGTTCCAGGCAATGGTCAACCATCGGTGCTTCCCGGGTTTTAAATTTAATTCTACTTTTGTGCTCATTTAACCTTACTTGTAAAGTTCTGATCGTCTTGCCTACATAAAGAAGGTTACAGGGGCACAAGATCCCATATACCACATATGGGGACTTACAGGTGGTCAAATGTCGCAAATGGTAAGTCTTGGCTACCATTGGGTTACTGGGGTTCAAAAAACCCCATTCTTTCTTCGAAATTAACTTGGCCTCCAGGGCCAAGGTGGTAATTTCTTTAATTTTGCACTGAAGGTTTTCAGTGGGGTTTTCTTGCAGAACTTCATAGGTGAGTGGATCTTGCAATTGTCGATATGCCTCGTCTAAATACTGGTTCCGATTCAAAACAACTATGCCCCCCCCTTTTGTCAGCGCGTCTTATTACTATTTCCGATCTATGTTGCAATGTATCAAATGCCTTGCGTTCCGCTCCTGTGAGCACACTACGTTGTTTACTTTTAGTGTATTCCAAGGCATGTACATCTTTGAGAATTAATTCACAGTATAAACATAAGGAAGGGTGCAAAGGACCCGAGGGGGACCATGTGGACTTCAATGGTAACAGCTTGCGATGGGGAGATGAAGATGTCAAATCACTAGGTTGATCGCGAAAATATGATTTAAATTGAGCTTACGGATTAGGTGTTCCAGATCTAACCGAAACTGGAATGAATCAAAATCAATGTATCCTTAATTGAATATGTTCAGAGACACCACATTCTGAGGGGTTTACGAATGTACAAAGAGCCGCGTATGTATACCACTGATACCACTTTTGTTGACAAATGGAATCAAATTCTTAACAAGTTCTCTTTGGATCTTATGGTGCTGATCATCGAGACCACCCAAACGAGTTTATCCACGCTAACAGCAGAGATTGAAAGCATGACTGTCATGTTTAAAGAAAAAGAATCTCCCGAAACTTTCACCAATCAGATGAACGGCCTTCAAAAACAAGTGAATACCCTGAGGGAGGAAGTAAAAAAAGTGAAAACAAAAAATTGCGACGCGATTATGAAGATTATACTACGGGTTATGTTTATCTGTGGATGAACTTGAAACGTAAGGATAAACAAAAAAAGAAATTAGTCAGTTTTGACACCACATCTGATGATACTGATTCTACTGATTCAGGAAAAAGAAAAAAACAAGGGGATTTTCAAACCGACCCTGGAAAACAAAAAAAGAAAAAAGAGGACATCCGAGCCCGACCCCGACGGGGGGAATACCCCAGACGCAAGATGATAGATCTTTAGTATTTAATATTTCTGGGCATCCTTTACCGTTAGAACAACAATTAATTTTGGGCAAAGGCTTGTCCTTTGTGCCCAACATTTATTTTGATTCATTCCAGTTTCGGTTAGATCTGGAACACCTAATCCGTAAGCTCAATTTAAAATCATATTTTCGCGATCAACCTAGTGATTTGACATCTTCATCTCCCCATCGCAAGCTGTTACCATTGAAGTCCACATGGTCCCCCCCCCCCCCCCGGGTCCTTTGCACCCTTCCTTATGTTTATACCGTGAATTAATTCTCAAAGATGTACATGCCTTGGAATACACTAAAAGTAAACAACGTAGTGTGCTCACAGGAGCGGAACGCAAGGCATTTGATACATTGCAACATAGATCGGAAATAGTAATAAGACGCGCTGACAAAGGGGGGGGCATAGTCGTTTTGAATCGGAACCAGTATTTAGACGAGGCATATCGACAATTGCAAGATCCACTCACCTATGAAGTAACTCAGGTAACCCGGAGGCCCTCCTCGCCCTCTACAACATCTACTAATCCCCACACACCATTTGTCGTACATAATAAGTAAACAAACACTTTAACATGGTACAACTTTGGTCGCAGCTTTATTTACCAATGTAATACATGTAATAACCGCCCAACATGGGCAACAAACCTGCATCTCACCCCACCCCCATACCGGACGATGCCCCACCCGCCATACTATTAGCAAGGCGGAACATCCTCCTCACCACCCCCCCCCCCCACCGCCAGCCTCGCCATCCTAGTAGCAAAGGCCGGCCCTCACACCCACCTACCGGGCCGAGACCCCCAACCGGGATGTCTCGCCCCCACCCCCGGGGAGCCCTTCACTCCCCACAGCTCCTAAAGCAGTTAGCACTCCCGCCGCCGCGGCGAGCGCGGGCGCGCTCCCCCGCCCCCCCCCCCCCCGTGCAACCACCCCCCCCCCCCCCCCCCCCTTAAACCCAAGGGGTGGGGGGGGGGTAAACACGCCCGATCGTCAGCGAGGAGCCGCAGGAAAGGCCGAGCCACGCGGCTCCTCGCAACCCTATACCCCCACCTCCTTCAATACAGCCAATAGGATCGCTTCTCGCGACCGCGAAAAGCGATCCCATGGCAACCGGCCCCAAGCCCTCGCACCCCCCTTTCCCCCACACCCCGGTCATGTGACAAGGGCCGAGGCCGGGCCCGGGCCCGAGTTACAATCGGCCGCGGGACCGGCCCGGCGGCCTCATCATTTCTGCAAGAAAACCCCACTGAAAACATTCAGTGCAAAATTAAAGAAATTACCACCTTGGCCCTGGAGGCCAAGTTAATTTCGAAGAAAGAATGGGGTTTTTTGAACCCCAGTAACCCAATGGTAGCCAAGACTTACCATTTGCGACATTTGACCACCTGTAAGTCCACATATGTGGTATATGGGATCTTGTGCCCCTGTAACCTTTATGTAGGCAAGATGATCAGAACTTTACAAGTAAGGTTAAATGAGCACAAAAGTAGAATTAAATGTAAAACCCGGGAAGCACCGATGGTTGACCATTGCCTGGAACTACAGCATTCTTTTGACGAACTTCGGTGTTTCTGTATAGATCATATCCCGTGGGGAGTTCAAGACGCATCACGAGCACAAATGCTAATAAAACGAGAACAACGATGGATCTACAAATTAGATTCGGTGTCCCCTAGAGGTCTGAATAACAGAATAGAGTGGGAACAATGTCTATAATTAGCTTGTCATTTTCCCGGGTACCCAATTAGGGGCACCTGCACCTCAGTATAAACAGCAGTTCCGCATGCGCAGCGATCTTACCATTCATGGACTTGCTACAGTGCTCATAAGTATCGCTTTGATATTGGTTGAGGGAAGTTCGTTTCTAGCGTGGTAAGCAACTGTAGCAATGTCTAGACATTTTTCTGGGCTTGTCGGAGATACATATTCTCAGATACAACAATTATTTTTGAAAGTGAGTACTTAATAAACTTACATTTGCTTTTCGTTTCAGTATTGTCGAGGCTACCCCCTGATGAAACCGTTGCTGGTGAAACGCAGATGAAGCGCGGCTGATAGCGTTGGGGACAAAGCCTAACACCAAGCACTGATAAGCTAAGCATAGTCTTAACATTATTTGAATATTATCCCATAGGGGGCTGTGAGCTGTATGGGTCATTGATGCAAAAAGGGCTTTAATCCCAAAGTTACAAGTTTATTGCTTTGGGAGCCCATAGTCTGAGACCCGTTAAAACCGCCACGGGCAATTTTATTTACAAATAAGATAAGATTCACAAAGTTGTGAGATACATATCACTTTCTGTAATAGATTCAGAGTATACGATTATTTATTTATTTATTTATTTATTACAGTTTCTTATATACCGCGCTATTTAGAATCAGCGCGGTTTACATCATAACAAAACGACCATAACGACAAACTGTCAGGTTTTACATTGAACAGGAGTACAAACTTGGATAACTGGGTTAACTATATACATAAACTATTTACACTGCAGTGTGAGGGCATTTCTAGATTGGGTCATTTCTTGGAGGGGATATCTAGTTCAGTTGCTGTCTGGGAAATATTGGCAGAAAAGGTATGTTTTGAGAGCCTTTCTGAACTGATATAGATTGGTAATGGCTCTAATGTCAGGGGGTAGGGTGTTCCAGCATTTTGGTACATAAAAACTGAATGCCCTGTTTGTGGTGTTCGTGTTGGACTTTGTTGAAGCCTTTGGTATTGCTAGCAGGTTTACAGCTGATGTTCTTCTTGCTCTGTTGGGGGGGACCATGTGGATTAGATTCGTGAGTGAGAGGGATGAGGTGCCTTTGATTGCCTTAAATGCTAATACAAGGGATTTGAAGGTGATTCTCCCGTGAATTGGTAGCCAGTGTAGCTGTTTGAGAATAGGAGTCACGTGGTCATTTCTGGATGCACCGTAGAGGACCCTAGCTGCGGCATTCATGGCCAACTGTAAGGGGGTTAGTGTGGATTGGGGGAGACCTTGTAGGATGGCATTTGCAAAGTCAAAATGCGGCAGGATCAGCGCTTGATATATGGTACGGAAATCGTCTGGGTCCAGCAGGGAGCGTAGGTGTTTGAGGGAACGGATTTTGAAGTAGATGGCTTTGACTACGCTGCTTATGTGGCGTCTCATGTCTAGATGTTGGTCCAGTGTAACTCCCAAATATTTTATTGCATCTTTAGTTTGCAAATCAGCTTCCTTGACACTGACGTGGGATGGGGGCGTAAAGTTGGAGTCTCTGGAGATGAAAAGGACCTCTGTTTTTTTATGCTGGATACGTAGGTTCTGTGTCTGGAGCCATGTTGAAACTGCATTGAAACAATCTGTGAGTGGGGTCAGGTCCATGTGGGTTGTGGAGAAAGGCATGTATAAAAGAATGTCATCTGCATATATCATGCAGTTTACGTTGAATGATCTTATGATATTGCATATGGGCTGCATGTAGATATTGAAGAGTAAGGAGGATAATGAGGATCCTTGAGGTACCCCTTGTTTTTGATGGAAGTGGCTAGACTCTTCTGATCCAGACTTCACATATTGCCATCTATCGTCCAGATAAGACTTGCACCATTTTAGTGCCTTGTTGCAGACACCCTTTTCTTTTAGTCTTCCCAGGAGGATTTCGTGACTCACGGAGTCAAAAGCCGCGGCGATGTCTAGGAAAATGAGGACAAAACCTTGATGGATGTTGTCAATTCCTGTGATGATATTGTTGATTAGACCAGTGAGTAGTGTCTCAACCCCATGATGTTCTCTGAACCCATGTTGGCAGTTATCTAAGGGAGCAACAGAGTCTATGTGATCTTGAATTTGCCGTTGTGCTTCCTTCTCAATTATTTTGGCTAAGATGGGGATGCTAGCTATTGGTCGATAGGAGTCCACCCTTTGGGGGTCCAGTTTGGGGTTTTTCAGTAATGGTCTAATGGAAGTCTGTTTGAGTGAAGTGGGAAAATAACCTGTTGTAAAGGAGAGTTTCATTATATTTGCGATGACAGGACTGAGCACATCACGTAGTTCCTTGATCCAAAAAGCTGGACATGGGTCGGTCTGTGCAGTGGAGGTGTTGAGTGATGCTATGGTGTTCTCAATACATTTATTGGATGGTGTGGAAAAAAAGTTAAGTGGAGAGAGGTCCGCCGGTTCTTGATATTGGACTGCTGTGACCTTGTTAGTTTGTACAATCTTGGATTGCAGATAATCAGCGAATTCTTGTGGGTGTATGTTGATGTGTTGCTCGGGTGATGGTTCCTTTGAGAGGGATTTGACCAAATTGAAGAGGTCACGAGGTTTATTCAATGATCTCTTTAGGGTGTCAGTGTGATATTGTCTCATTCTGATAGAGATTGTTCCTCGATGTATTGCAAGGTGGGTTAGGTATGCGGTCTGATCTTCCGGTGAGCGTGATCGGCGCCATCGGCGTTCGAGTCTACGTAGTTGCATGAGGGAAGCGCGTAGGTCAGGAGAGAACCATGGGGCGGATTTTCTTTTCGCTCTTGCTGTATTTTTAGGGTTTGGGTGTTGTGAGATGGCAAGCAGGCTGGAATTCCAGTGAGAGATTAGTTCATCAAGGTCAGGTGTTGTTTTGTTGATGAGTGATGGGGTCTCCGAAAGGATGAGTTCCCTATCGAAGGGGCGGAAGCATCTAGTGGAAGTTCGAGAGGTGATGTTCGTGGGTTGGCTTCTGTTCAGCTGGTCATTGTTGCTGGGAATCTGGATAATGATCAATTTGTGGTCGGACCAGGGTACATCCACGACTGATGTTGGCAGATTGTGGCTTTTGTCCTTGACTGGATGTGGCATAAAAACCAAGTCCAGAATGTTCCCTTTTGTATGTGTGGGTTCATTTATGATTTGTTTGAGACCCAGGTCCTTCATTGCATCAAGGAACGCATTTGCGTGGTTTTGGTGTAGCGATGGGAGATTGAAATCACCCATTATCCAATTTGGTTTGTTGGGAGTGCGGGTGTTAGCTGCAAGGTCAATGATGGTTGGAAGGTCAACTGGGGAAGTAGATGGTGTTCTATATAACAGGGTAAGGGAGAATTGTTGGTTAGCAACAGAGAGAGTGTCCAGGCTGTTTGTGCTAGAAGAGTCCACAATCTGGAAGTTGAGGTCTGATTTGGAGATTATGAGCACCCCTCCTCCTTTTTTGTTTTCCCTATGTTTCGTGTGTATGGAAAAATTGGGGGGAAGTAGTTGATTGAGGAGGACGTTGTCTTCTGGTGATAGCCATGTTTCTGTGATCATGAGGATCTCAAGGTCATAGAAGGAGATTGTGTCAAGGACCACAGGCCATTTTTTGCGGATGGAACGTGCGTTAATGATGGCACATTTTAGGGGTCGGCATCTACAAGGTTTTTCCTGGTTGGGTGTATTGGATAGCTGGAGTGCTACATGTATCAGGTGGGAGTGGCGTGGGTAGGTGTTACTTTCTGTGTTGAAGTAAGGGGGACTATTCCATCTTTTGCCATGGCTATTCAGGATTGGAATCCTGCCATGTGGTATGTAGAGAGATTGGGAGGTTCCAAGCCAGTGGGTGAGGAGGTAGAGGCTAAGAATGACAGCGACCTGGAGGGCCATTCTGAGGGTTTGGATTGTGTGTGAGATACTTTGGAGGAGTAATTATATGAGAGCGCACAATAGAGCGCACAATAGAGCAGGTACAGTTTACATGCAAGATATTGACTAATTTTACAGTTTACATGCAAGATAATGGCTAACTTTACAGAGAGAATGCAGTATTGCAGTAATGTGAACACTGTAAGAAGTGCAACGCTAGCAGTTTAAATAGACTTCCAACTGGCAAGATTGTATTGCTAAGATAGTATCTAATGCGTTATGATGCTATCAGGTTACTTTGTAAGTTAATGTGGCTTACAATAGATGGAGATATTCAACAAAAACACATTCTCACAGTTCAGATGTTGGTAGACGCTGGAATCTTGGTCAGGTGTCAGGTGTCCGGCAGTTAGGTCACTGGTGAGGCATCTGGTGTGCAGCCTCTCGTGCTCCGCCTAAGGGCCACGCCAAAGGGCCCTCTGGCGAGGCCCTCAGGTGCGGGCCCGCCAGTCGCGGGCGCGCCTGAAGGCGCGTGGTTTTTCTGTCCCTTGCTGGGCCCGGATTGGGCGTCGGGAGTCAGCAGGCCCCTCATATTCCTCATTTGTAGACATGCCAGTGACCTTTACGTAGGATGTGGGTTGCTGCCTTGCTAAATGTTTCTTTGGTCTTTAACCTGGGATCTACTCAACTGGGTATTATGATGGCAGTATCTACACTATCTGTGACGAATAACCAAAATAAAGATGTGTTTGACATACATTTGTCTCGGCTGCTGCTTGCTCACACTGACACTTGTATTTGATGCTGGTCATATCCATGGCCCACCTGTGCTCACATCCTTGTATGGTGCCAGCTGTCTATCTTCCAGGCGTTTCCCACATCACTGGATGTTGCAGGTTCCTATACACACCTTCCCTTTGGGGTACTATTTGGCAATTCTGGTCCTAGTAGTTGTTTGGGATAGTGGTTACAGATGTGTTATAACAACATAGGTTTCAGGTTTGATCCCCATATGGGTTTCTTTTGTAAAATTATTCTGTTGTGATAACATGACCATTTGGAACCTGCAGCTTCATCACCTATGCAGACACACTGTGCCCTCTGTTCTGCCTATCCATGACATATTGGCTGTTACATATGTCTCTCACTTTATGGGATTTACATGGCAGTCCGCTTGGGGAATTGGCATTGCTGCTGGTCTGTGTCACACCTGTTTGCAGGTTCAATTCTCTCTTGTTCTGTTCCATATTTTCCATCATTTGTAGACAGGCCAGTGACCTTTCTGTAGGATGTGGGTTGCTGTCCTGGGAAATGTTTGTTCGGCCTTTCTCCTGGGATCCACTCACCTAGATATTATGATGGCGGCATCTACACTATCTGTGATTAATAACCACATAAATAGATGTGTGTTTTACATACATTTGTCTCAGATGCTGCCTGATCACACTGGCACTTGTATGTAGTGATTTTCTGATCATATCCATGGCCCACCAGTGCTCACAACCTTGTACGGTGCTACCTGTCTATCTGCCAGGCGTTTGCCACATCACTGGGTGTTGCAGGTTCCCATACACACATTCCCTTTGAGATACTATTTTGGCATTGTGGTCCTAGTGGTTGCTTGGGATAGTGGCTACAGGCATGTGTCAGAACACTGTAGGTTGTGGGTTTGATCCCCACATGTTTTTTTTTTTTTTTTAATGTTCCTGTGGGGCTAACATAACCATTAGGAACTTCATAACCTATGCACACACACTTCCATCTCTTCACTGTACACCAAAGTGTGCCCTGTGTTCTGCCTATCCATGACATGTTAGCTGTTACATATGTCTCTTACTTTATGGGGTTTGCCTGGTAGTCCGCTTGGGGGATTGGCATTGCTGCAGTTCAGCTGGTCTGTGGCACACCTATTTGCAGGTTTGATTCTGTCTTGTTGTGTTCCATATTTTCCACTGCTCCACAGAGCATCCCCTCCTGCCCTTTGGCTTTAGTTTATTTCCTCTTTTGCATGCTATCTCCACTGCACAGCATTTGATTGTGTTTGTGCATATAGGTATCTTTGGGTGTTGTCCCAATTACAGACTGTGATCTGATCTGTACACACCATATCTGCATGTGCATTTGATCATGGTTACTGTTGGAGGTTTGCCTATCATGGCAGCCAGCAGGCTTCTTGTGTGGTGCCTTGCAGTATTCTTGTATGCAGCCTTTGCTAATGAGCTCACGTTGGTGGTGTGGCCTACCAGTTTGTGCATTGATTCCTCTCTGTTCTCTTTGATTTGTTTGCCTGTGCTGCACAGCTACTTTTGATTCCTGTGACAGCCATATCTGTGCAGATCTGTGGGGTTAGCACATTGTACCCTTATCACAGTTGTAAACCATCCTTCTGTCCGTCTATGTGTGTCAGCCAGCTGTATGCCATCCTACCCTGCTGTGCATGCTGCTACCCCACATCCTGCACTGGTACACATTTCTGCATTGTGGATTGCCCCTATCCTGGTAACCACAGCAGACTGTTTGTGTGGTGATGTGCAGTCCTTCTGCAGCCAGCCAGGGGGGTTGTTAGCAGCTGTAGCCCACTGGTTACTTCACACCCTGTGGAGCCAGAGGCCCTGGGTTCTAACCCAGGGTGGGGTTATTTGATAGGGCTGTCTGAGGCATTATCTATTTTTAATGTACATTAGTGCTGCCAGCAAAACCACCCTCAGAGTACTGTAGCCATAAGGTGCTTCATAAGGCGCCTTATAAGGTGTCCTATAAAGCGCCTTATAAGGCATCCTATGAAGCGCCTTATAGGGTGCCCCATAGGGGATATTATAGGGTGCCTTTGCGGACAGTGCACTTTATAATGTGCCCTATGGAGTGCCTTAAAGAGTGCCTTATGCGGCACCTTAGGTTACGGCACGTGAGGGTGTGTTTGCTGGCAGCACTAATTAAAATATAAATAACATGCCTCAAAAAGCAATACTTACACATAACAGCTAATGCCTCAGCCAGGCATATGCATTAGGCACACTGGGGGATCAAACACATGACCCCTGTACCATCAGTCAGTGTATTAACCATTGTGCTACACCTCTGTTTTTGTGTTTGCATGTCTGCGCGCCTACTTAAGGTTACCGCGCGTTAACGTGCTTAACAGCGTCTCACACGATAATGTGCGCAGCGCACGTTATCACACGATAATCCTGTTTTGCTACGTTAAGACCAAGACGCCCACTCCTTTTATGGCAGCCTGCACACTATCGCCAGGTGCACGTTAAGACGGTTTAGTAAACATACCCCATAGAGTATGAATAACAAGACAGAAAGTCCCATGCATGGGAGAGAGGTGAGGTCCAGAAACTTCTTGGTGAAATCAGTAATGAATGGAATTTTAATACATTATCATGTTCTTAAGTTCTAGCTTGCAGAAAAAAACATATAATCAATGAATGACAAGCAATAGAAGTTTTCTAACATTTGTCTAGTTGGCAAAAAAACATCCCGTGTTGGTACAGTTAGATGACATCAACCATTTGCATGACTATTTACCTGTAATAGATAAGCAATTATTTTTTTACTAGAATTCTATACCACAAACATTTTATTCACTCATACGGTCATTCTTCTAGGATACTTTCTATATACCCTCAGATTTGATAGAATTAAGCTCTTAGCTCTTAATAAATGCAACTTTAGGCTGGTCATGTTGCATTAGTTCCCTTATGTTCTAATGCCTGTGTTATTCTTGCTTATATAAAAATAAGGGCTATGAAATAAAGTTTGACCAATAAAATAATGTAGTATACTAAATATGTATTTAGAGAAATAAATAAATATGTAGTAACTAGATATGCATTTTATGACTGAAACTAGAAAATGTATTCAAAATCTGCTGTCATAAGATGACAACCCATGCAAAATCATCTGAATGTAGCTGTTAACAAATAAGGTTCATCACTGTGAATTAACAAAACAAATGTTTGTAAGTAAACAGATGCCCTGAGGGAATTATGTTCTTTGTACTTTTCTTTATACAGGCCTTAGGATTTATGGCAGCAACTGGAATAGGTATGGAATATAATCCAGCTAAGGTGGGTAAAAGGGTGGCTAAAGATAGTGGCCTTTTTGTATTAATTTGTTGAATAATATTCTCAGCAGGCAATGACCCTGGCAATAATTAAGCATATTCTGATCATTTTTCAGGCACTGGTGTACTACACATTTGGAGCACTAGGGGGAAACCTGATATCACAACTGATTTTGGTTTGTAAATAAAATATCTTGGAATCATTGCACCTTTTAATTTTTTTTTAAAACAGAGCTATTAAAAGAAAATATCTATGTGATTTTCTTTCATCAGGGGTATAGACATTGGACAGGACTGAATGTTCCACGCAACTGTGAAGCTGCACTTATTAAATACAGGAATGTGGCAAATAAAAGTAAGCATTTCACATGTTTTTGTAATTAATAGGTTATTAATTCAATTTCTCTGAAGACAAGCAAATTCACGGAATCATGCAAGTGGGTAACATGACCACATTTGGTGCCAAACGGAGTGAATAAGTTCATAAGCTATACCATACAGGGTCAGGCCAAGGTTCCATCAAGCCCAGTATCCTGTTTCCAACAGCAGCCAGTCGATGTCACATGTACAGTATCTCTCTCATTATGATTTTCCCTAAAATGGAACTTGGATAACAGGGTAAACTATATACATAAGAAGCGTAGCGAGAAAAGGATACTGTTTGGTGTTTTACATTGTTGGAGACACATGTTGCGAGGGCTTGCCTGGTTGACTACTACTATTGCTGAAGTTCTCGCTATTCAAGTGGGACTGAGGTTCGGTGTTGTCAGTGAGATATTTAATGAAGAGGAAATGTTTAAGGGCCTTCCTGAACTGTCTCAAGTTGGGGATTGCCCTGATGTGTGCCGGTAATGTATTCCATAGTCTTGGGGCACAGAGTCGGAAAGCTCTGTTAGCTGTTGTTTTGGTGCATCTTGTCATTTCTTTTGGGATTGTTAGCATGTTTGACTCTGCGGTTCTTCTTGGTCTGTTAGGTGCAAGTGGTTGGATGAGTTCAGATAGGGAGGAGGAGGAGAGCCCCTTGCCAGCTTTGAAGGTCATCAGCAAGGTCTTAAAACTGATCCTGGCTTGAATGGGGAGCCAGTGTAACTGTTTCAGGAGGGGTGTTACATGGTCTCTCCTGGATGCCCCAAAGAGTACCCACGCTGCACTGTTCATAGCAAGTTGCGGGGGGTTCAAGGTGGATTGGGGGAGCTCTTGTAGTATGGAGTTTGCATAATCGAAATGGGGAATGATCAGGGCTTGGTAAATGGTGCGGAAATCATCTGGATCGAGTAACGGGCGTAGGTGTCTGAGGGATCTGATCTTGAAATAGATCGCTCTTACGGTATTGGCAATGTGTTTCTTCATGTCGAGGTTTTGATCCAGCGTCACTCCAAGGTAACGTATAGCGGGTTTCACTTGTAGTTCGGCATCGTTTACTTTCACACAGATGGGTGGTATGACGTTTGGATTCCTCGAGATGAAGAGAACATCCGTCTTCCTGTGTTGAATTCGCAGATTTTGTGAGAGGAGCCACTCCGATATGGTGTTGAAGCAGTTGGTCAGAGGGGCGAGGTCTAGTTTATCCAATGATACTGGCATGTATAACAGAACATCGTCAGCATATATCATACAACTAACATTGAAGGTTCTAATGATGTTGCAGATGGGTTGGATGTATATATTAAACATCAAGGATGATAGGGAGGATCCTTGTGGCACTCCTTGACCTTGTTGAAATGGTTCCGATGTAGCCCTGTCTGCTCGAACATGCTGCCATCTTCCGGACAGGTAGGATCTGCACCATTCGAGCGCCGTTCCGCTGATACCTTTCTCTCTTAGCCGGCAAAGAAGAATCTCATGGCATACTGAGTCGAAAGCTGATGCTATATCTAAAAAAATGAGTGCAAATCCATGTCGGATGTTGTCAACGCCAGAAATTATATTGTTGAAAAGGGCTGTGAGTAGTGTTTCCACTCCGTGTGACTCTCTGAATCCATGTTGGGATGGATCTAGTGGGGCAGCAGAGTCAATATGATCCTGTAATTGCCTATGCACTACTTTTTCAATGATTTTTGCGAGCATAGGTATACTAGATATGGGCCTGTAAGACTCTACCTTTTGGGGGTCTAACTTGGTGTTTTTTAAAAGAGGTCTGACAGAGGTCTGCTTGAGAGTAGAGGGGAAAGACCCAGTGTTAAAGGATCGGTTTATGATGTTGGCTATAATTGGAGAGAGGTCACATCGCAGATCTTTTATCCAGAATGCCGGACAAGGATCTGTGTGTGCGGTGATAGTGTTTAGGGCTAAGATGGTATCTTCGATAAGTTTCTTTGATGGTGTAGAGAAGGATGTTAACGATGCTGGGTACTCTTGATCGTCGGGGCGGGGGGGTCCGGTATTACTATTTTGTTGGTCTTGCACATTTTGGATTGCATGTAGACTGCAAAGTCCTGCGGGTGGATATCGCCATGGTGCTCAGGGGTTGGTTCTTTAGCAAGAGTTTTGACTAGGTTAAACAGGTCATGTGGTTTATTTAATGACCGTCTCAGGGTGTCTGTGTGATATTGTCTCATCTTGTCTGTGATGGCTTTGCGGTGCGCAGCCAAGTGTTGGATGTATGCTGCTTGGTCACTGCTGGTGCGTGACTTCCTCCAGCGCTTCTCAAGCCTCCGTAGAAGGGTTAGTGATGCCCTCAGGTCGGCTGTGAACCATGGGGCTGATGTTCTTTTCTTCGGGGACTTGTTTGTTGGAGTATGGATCACGATTGCGCTGAGTTTGTTGTTCCAAGCGGTGATCAGTTCATCTAGGTTTAGGGAAGTCTCATCAATGAGTGCGCAGGTTTTGGCTAGGATGCGTTCTCTATTAAACGGGTGGAAACCTCTGGCAGCTGGGCTAGAGGTCTTGCTTGGATCCACTTTGGGCCTTGATGGCTTGTTGAGGATAGGCATCTGAAAAGTGATAAGTTATGATCAGACCATGGGACTGCTGCTGCTGACAACATGATGTTTTGTGGTCGATCGCAAATTACCTGAGGAGCGAATATAAGGTCTAGAATGTTACCTTTCGTGTGCGTAGGTTCCTGCACCACTTGCATGTATCCCAGGATCTCTAGGGCTTCTATAAGTGCAGTTGCTTGATTGTCCTGTAATGATGGCAGATTGATGTCCCCTAGGATCCAATTAGGTTTATTTGGACCCTGGATGTTGGATGCTAAGTTTATTATGGTTGATAGGTCATCTGGATCTGCTGATGGAGCTCTATAAATCAGGTTTATAGAGCATATGTTGCTGGAAACTGATACAGTTTCCAGGTTGTTGTTACTGGTGGAGTCATCCATTTTGAACTGGAGATCCGTCCTGGTGATGATGAGCACTCCTCCACCTCTTTTGTTCTGCCTATGGCTGGTGAATGCAACAAAGTTAGATGGGAGTAGCTGGTTAAGAATGGTATTGTCTTCCGAGGAAAGACACGTTTCAGTGACCATGATGATATCCAGGTTATCGGATGTTATTATGTCTGTGATTACTGGCCACTTCTTGCGAAGTGAGCGGGCATTTATGAGGGCACATTTTAGGCTTCTAGGGTAGAGGCTTTTACCTTGCCTGGCTTTCGTAGTGTGTTGGAGTGGGATGTGTAATAAATGGTGGTGGTGCGGATGGTTAACCCCGTGTGAATTGTAGTAGAATTCGCCTGACCATTTTCTCCCACTACTTGGTATGATAGGGATGTTATTAGAAAAGGTTCAGAGAAGAGCCACCAAAATGGTAAAGGGGATCGAAGGATACTCCTATGAAGAAAGGCGAAAAAGGTTAGGGCTCTTCAACCTGGAAAAGAAATGGCTGAGGGGAGATATGATAGAAGTCTATAAATTAATGAACGGAGTGGAACGGGTAAATGTGGATTGATTGTTTACGTTATCAGAATATAGAAAGACTAGGGACATGCAATGAAGCTACAGGGTAAACTATTCAAGGCAAATAAGAGAAAATATTTTTTCACTCAATGTGTAATCAAACTCTGGAATTTGTTACTGGAGGAGGTAGTAAAAGCTATTAGTGTAGCTTGGTTTAAAAAAAGGTTTGTACAAGTTCCTGGAGGAAAGGTCCATAAACCATTATTAAGAAGGGACCCAGGATATCACTGCTTGACCCAATACAAGCCTTGTGGAACCTGTGTCTTTTGGGGAAACTGCTAGGTACGTATGACCTAGATTGGCCACTGTTGGAAACAGGATACTGGGCCTGATGGACCTTGGTCTGACCCAGTATGGCATATCTTATGTTCTTATGGATAGTCTCTGGCAGTGAATATGTGGGTTTAGTTAAAATGGCAACAGCCAGGCACTTCAAAGACACTGACCGCCACCACCGAATATCGACCCAATTGTTATTTACAGAGTTTTGGATGAGATGAAAAGCTTGGTGATGCTTAATTGTAAACAGCTTCCTCCCTCATGTTTTTCCCTGATAGAATTTAACTCATAACTGGTTGTGGTCAGTTATGGTTATGGTTTGTTCGATCTGGGTATTAAATGGTTGATCTCCTTCTTTTTCTGAAACTGTGCAGCCCTTTGATACTCTGTTTTTAGCAGTATAAGAAATTTTATAAATACATAAAAATAGAAAATATCATCCAGCTGCCAGCATACTGAGTGGGTCTGAGGATAGAAAAGTTCCTAGTAAGAGAGCGAGAGAAAGAAAGAGAGAGCGAGCAAGCAGAAGGAAAGAAAGAGGGAGAGAGAACAGGAGATGGAGGAGAGAGAGAGATAGGAGCAGTCAGAGGAAGCAGTATAGACGGACTCCCCCCTCCCCGCCTGGCCTTGCTGTGTAGAAAAGAAGGTGACGGCAAGTATTTGCCCAGGCATTGACAAGCTGGTTTTATTGATGATTCCCAGTGAAGGTATTGCAGCATTTGTTTTCCTTTTCAAGGCGAGTCTGTGCATGTGAAACCTAATCATGTCAGAATTGTGAGAAAGTGGAAAAGAGAGGCCAGAAAGTCTGAGCTTGACCAATATTAAGAAAAATCTGGACTGGATCATTTTGCAGATGTAATCATTTGGGAACACAGTAGTCCAACAAACAAGCACGATTCCACGTGCTATATAGTACCCAGTAAGACAACGTGGACAGCAGTAGGAAGGAAATTCTTTATTCAGTCACCTTTAGCCTATGGATAATGTAGTTGTTCAATTATTGATTTTAGTATTTATTGATTCATATTAGGTTTATTAGCTGTGCTGGTCTATGTAGCGCTTGTGTATATAAACACAAGCATTGATTATAGTATGTTTTCTGTATTTAATATGTTAATTCGTTTTATATGTTGGACTCTTTGGGTATTAACTCTTGGTTTTATGTTTATTTAATTATGTTTTTAACTATGATGTCATTATTTATTTATTGTTTGTGTTTTTAGTTTAGCCTGCCCCTGAAGAAGTTAGCGAAACACGGCCTGTGTCAAAAGGGCCATAGGCTAAAGGTGACTGAATAAAGAATTTCCTTCCTACTGCTGTCCACGTTGTCTTACTGGGTATCATTTGGGAACAGCCAGGATTTATGGATGTTTTGGTTTTCTTTTTTGTCTTTGTGTGTGAACTATTACCCCATGATGGGAAGCTATAAAGCTGGTTTTTGGATGAGGAAAGTGCAAAGAACTCTAAAAACTGTTGCAATCTGTGTGACAGGGTTTTATAGACTGGAGCTGAATTCTTTATTATCTCCATTGGACAAACGGTTGAAGCACTCAATCAAAAGTGGAGACCATGGGCCCGATGTTTTATGTGATTAACTCGGTTAGCAGACCTGCTAACCATGTTAATCATGGTGATTGGGATATTCAGTGGCAGTAACTGGGTGCCACTGCTGAACATCCTGATGCAAGCTGGCTAGCATCAGGGCTTTCTGGGGGTGGAAAGAAGGTCACACCCGGCAATAATTGGACAGCAGCAATATTCAGCCATTGCCCGGTTGTCGCTAGGTGGCAAAGGTTTAGGCATCTTAAAGGGAGGCTGTCTTTAACTGCAGACGCTAACCAAGCAGCAGCCGAATATCGACGCTGCCCATTTAGCTTCTCTGCTATCCAGCTGACCCCAATATTCAATGCAGGTGGCCGGATATGGCCCCAGCCCTGAATATGTGGGTCTTTGGTTCAGAGGCGACATCTAGCCGCCGCGGTTGAATATTGGGCTCTATTGGATTTGTTCCAGTATCTTTTGATGAACTTGCAGAAAAAGCCATCTTGGGCACTACGTCTCCATCTCATTATTGTTATTTCTTTTAAGAAGTGGAAATTTCCCAGTTGTCTGCTTTTGAAAGTGTGTTTTACTAAGATGCTGCTGGAGGTGGACCTGAAGTCAGTGCAGCATCAAAGGGCATCTCAGTTATTAGAGAATCAAGTGCAAAGCACTGCCCGTGACAATATCTTCTGAACCTAAGCCCAACATTCTCTCTCGTTCACTCTTTCCTATGATACCTCCATGCACTGCAGCCAGCATTGCAAGGCAAACCACACGGATACAATAGGACACAATATTTGTGGCTGACCCAAGACTACCACACACACACACAAGATCAGCATTTATATGTTATGTTAATATATATTATTATACTGCCTTCCTCAAAACAAATTCGTCCTCAAACAGTTTAAACCCAGCAAAAATCAAATACATAATAATATAACCCTAAAAGCAATTGGAGTGGAAAAGTAACCTAGTGGTTAGAGCACTGACCTGGTAACCAAATAACCAGGGTTTGATTCCCATTAGCACTCCTTGTGGCCAAGGGCAAGTCACTTAACCCTCCATTGCTTTGGAAGAAAGTCCTAGCAATCTACTTCCAGTCACACTGCCAAGGAAACCCTGGAGCTACTGGGTTGCCAGGAGTCAGCACTGACTCAAAGGCACACATTGCATTCCAAAAGCGATTATGTGTGTTGGGTAGAAAGGATTTGGTTGGATTCTAAAATTCATATAATTTTTATTCTGTAAGTTAGAATTGTAGGCCAATCTGGTGATTCAGTGATCGTGCACTATCATGCAGGATGTCCTACTGTAGTTCAATCCCCAAGCTAGATCTTCTGCTCCCAACTGTAGTTACCATTATGAGTGCAGTGGAAGCTGTGGGATTTGTGAAGGAAGCGCATCTTCAAAGAAATGTAGCACATATAGTTATCATTCACTCCAGAGCTAGGACTGCCACTCCAGCTCACAAGTCAGCCATGCCTCCTCATTCCTTTATCTGTGTAGGAATGCACGCTTGGTATTTGGATCATTCAGATAAGTCTTACAATATTCACCAGATAAAGTGGCTAGAGTTGTTGCCTGCTGCATTCTGCATAGCATTGCAGTAAGGTACTGTATCAAAGCCTACGTTAATCTCCCCCTCCTTTCTGATTCTCAGTGCTCCCCTCTCCTACCAAATGATTGCACAGGAAGAGCTCATTTCATTTATTATTTATATACTGCCTATCTAATTTTTGAAACAGTTTACAAATTAATATTCATAAAATCATAAACATAAAAATCAATCATAAAAACATAAAACAATACAATAAACAAAAATGCAAAATTGTTTCTGCAACTGTAATACTGGCTCAGTTCAAACAATATTCCTATTAAAATAGGCACATTTTCAGTTTCTTATGAAAGCTCACATAATTTTGCTCTGATCTAATATCGACAATTAATAAATACTACTTAAGAAGTACCATGATATGAAAGCTCTGTTTTCTAGTTCCTATTTTTTGTGCTGTGGATAAAAAGGGGGTGGGTGAGATGCAAATTACTTCTCCTATAAGAGGGGGAAAAGCAGCCAAAAGAGTTTTCTTCTCAGCTTCATACTCCATTTTTTAGCTTGGCAGTATTCTCAACTGTCAAATGAAATAAATCAAATGGCTCTGCCAACAGATACAATAATCAGATGAGAAATAAGAATCTCCCTTCATTCGTTTGGAATAAAAGTTAGGGATCATTGAAGGCTTCTGTAGGAAACAGCACAGAGGCTCTGACACAGTACATAGCATGGGACAAAATACACTGATTGTTCCCAAAGATGCTCAGAACGCAAATAGATCAAAGAGTGATAGAGCTTTTGCATTCTTTGCACCAAACCTCTGGAACTCTCTTCCTGATTACCTCAGAGCTTTGTCTGACCTTTCAATCTTCAGAAAACAACTCAAAACAAAAGCTGGAAGAATGGTCTAATGTTTGGCAATTAAGATTTAATGTGAAGAAGTGCAGTGGCATGCACTTGGGAAGCAGAAATCCAAAGGATTTCTTGAAGTACTATAAAAGGGGACTGGTACCTCTGGAGAGAGATCTGTAATTGTAAGTATTTACTTCTGGGAATTTTTCTAAATCTTGGGGAAAAGGAACTCTTTAGATTATAGCTGTTTAATCTGTGAACCCAGTAAATCAGTCAGGGCCTAGTAACAGCAAAGAACTTTCAGTTTAAGTTTAAATTTAAAACACAGAAGAGAGCTTTCTGGTTACATTTAGAACCCAAGACTCCCTCTATCCAAGCAAGGGCTATGGGATTCCCTCTGGAGATTGGTCACAGATTACCTTAGAAGCACAGGACAGGGTACTGTGTAGCAGCCAGCTTTTAATAAGTCTTTTTCCTTCCCTCCCTCCCCAACACCCACCCACTCCTGGGATAATTGTAGCTTTACGGTGCTTAAGTCTCTTAAAGGAAAGGAGGTGCAATATTCACTCTCAGGAGTAGCTGTTTATTCTCATCAGCATATTTTAAGGACCTGAGAATAATTAAACTTCGGGCGAACAAAGTACATTTAACATATTAGGTATAGTTTTATTAGTATAAGTATCCCCAGCAACCATTAGTAAGTAAAGAACTTAAATATCTAAACACAAGCTTAAAACGAAGATGCTAGAAGGACTAGAAAAGGGGACTGTTACTTCTGGAGAGAAATCTGCAACTGTGAGTATATACTTCTGGTAATTTTCTAAAAAGAATTCTTTGTATTAAAGCTACTTAATCTGTGAACCCACTGTTTTTTGTTGGATCAGTTAGGGCCTAGTAGCAGCAATTAAAGTTTGAATTTAAAACACAGAGGAGAGCTTTCTGGTTACATTTCATACCCAGCAGAGAGCTTGTAGTTTAAATTTAATAGTCACTCAGGGCCAAGTAACAGCAAAGTACTTTTAGTTTAAATTTAACACACAGAAGAGAGCTTTCTGGTTAAATTTAGTACCCAGCAGAGAGCTTGTAGTTTAAATTTCATAAGAAGTTAGAGCTTAGCAGCAGCTAAGAGCTATACTTTAAATCAAATCAGAATTTAGCTTACCTCAGCAGCACAAGATAGGGTACTGTGTAGCAGCCCTCTTTTAATAAGTGTTATTTCCCTCCCTCCATCCCCACACCCACCCTCTCCTGGGATAATCACAGCTTTATAGGTACTTACACATCTTAAAAGACAGGAGGTGCTTTCAGGTGAAGCTCATTAGCCAAATCAGTCATACACTAAGGACCTGAGATTAATTAAGCTTCAGGTGAACAAGGTATATTAAACGTATTAGGTACAGTTTTATTGGTATAAATACCCATAGCAACCCCTAGTAAGTAAGAACTTAAAGATCTAGACACAAACTTAAAACTAAGATGCAGACAGCAGTCCAGCAGCGGGATGGGGGCTTTCCAGTCTTTTGCATTGAGTGTCACATGTATGATTTTCTCCCAGTTGGTGAGAGGTCTTACGTGTGCACTAGGTGCAAGGAGCTCTTTTCTCTCAGGGAACAAGTCCGTTCTCTAGAGGCTAAAGTAGCAGACTTGGAAAACATAAGACAGACAGAGAGGTACATAGACGAGACCTACAGGGATATAGTCCTGAAGTCCCACCTCCAGTCTGGCAGCATCCCTGTTGCCATGGAGGAGAGAGGTCACGTGACAGGAGAGCATCACCCTGGTATGGCAGGAAGTGATCCTGTAACTAGGACCTGTCCTCCAGGTGATGTAAAACCCTCTCGCACCGAGGAAGTTTCTCCAGGGCCATGTGCCCATGAGGGAAGGGTTAGGACAGCCGTTATAGTTGGTGATTCGATCATTAGGCATGTAGATAGCTGGGTGGCTGGTGGACGTGAGGATCGCCTGGTAACATGCCTGCCTGGTGCGAAGGTAGCGGACCTCACGCGCCACCTAGATAAGGTCTTAGATAGTGCTGGGGAGGAGCCTGCTGTCTTGGTACATGTCGGTACCAATGACATAGGAAAATGTGGTAGGGAGGTGTCTGGAGGCAAAATTTAGGCTTTTAGGTAGGAAGTTGAAATCCAGAACTTCCAGGGTAGCATTCTCCGAAATGCTTCCTGTTCCACGCGCGGGACCCAAAAGGCAGGCAGAGCTTCGGAGTCTCAATGCGTGGATGAGACAATGGTGCAGAGATGAGGGTTTTGGATTTGTTAGGAACTGGGGAACATTCTGGGGAAAGGAGGGGCTCTTCCGAAGGGATGAGCTTCACCTTAACCGGGATGGAACCAGGCTGCTGGCATTAACCTTTAAAAAGGAGATAGAGCAGCTTTTAAACTAGATATTAGGGGAAAGCCGACAGTCGCCCAAGAGCGGATGGTTCGGAAGAATGTATCCTTGAAGGATACTACCAAAAGCAGAGAGGTTCCACAAAAGAGTAAAGTAGCCCAAATGCCCTCAAGTATGGAGCAGACAGAGCTTAGAGACCCCAATTTACCCATGTCTAACAATAACCAAATTAACATGAATAAAATACATCCTCTAAAATGCTTGTATGCAAATGCTAGAAGTCTAAAGAATAAGATGGGAGAGTTAGAATATATAGCACTAAATGAAAGGTTAGATATGATTGGAATATCAGAGACATGGTGGAAGGAGGACAACCAGTGGGACACTGTGATACCTGGGTACAAACTATATCGTAATGATAGAGCTGATCAAATTGGTGGAGGGGTTGCACTCTATGTTAGAGAGGGCATTGACTCAGAAAGGATTAAAGTTTTGCAGGAAAACAAATCTGCTGTAGAATCCATATGGATTGAAATTCCATATAAAAGGGGAAAGGCTATGGCAGTGGGGGTGTACTATCGAGCGCCTGGCCAGAATGACCAAATGGATGATGAAATGCTCAAAGAAATCAAGGAAGCTAACAAAAGTTACAGCGCAGTAATAATAATGGGTGATTTCAATTACCCCGGTATCGACTGGGTCAGTGTCACGTCAGGACATGCTACGGAGATAAAGTTCCTTGATGAAATAAATGACTGCTTCTTGGAGCAGCTGGTTCATGAACCGACCAGAGGGGACGCCATATTAGACCTAGTCCTTAGTGGAACACCAGATCTAGAGCAAGAGATAAGGGTATTGGGACCACTTGGCAATAGTGATCATAGCATGATCACCTTTGATTTAATTAGTGGAGGAGGGATAGTAAGGAAATCCACAGTACTACCTTTTAACTTTCGAAAAGGAGACTATGATAAAATGAGGAAAACAGTTAAGAAAAAACTAAAAGGAGCGGTTGCGAAGGTTAAAGACGTACATCAAGCTTGGGTGTTGTTGAAAAATACTATCTTGGAAGCCCAGACCAGCTGTATTCCATGCTTTAAGAAAAGTGGAAGGAAGTCCAAAAAACTGCCAGCATGGTTTAAAGGTGAGGTCAGAGAGGCTGTTGTTGCCAAAAAAGCATCTTTCAGGAAATGGAAAAAAGAGCCAAACGATGAAACCTGGAAACAGCACAAGCACTAGCAAGTCAAATGCAAGGCATGAATAAGGCAGGCATAGAGAGAATTTGAGAAGAAGCTTGCTGCGGAAGCAAAAACGCGAAATAAAGACCTTTTCAAGTACATTCGTAGCAAAAAACCTGTGAGAGAGTCAGTTGGTCCATTAGATGATAAAGGGGTTAAAGGAGCACTAAGAGGCGACAAGGCGATAGCAGAGAGACTGAATGAATTCTTTGCTTCGGTCTTTACTGAACATAAGAACGTAAGATATGCCATACTGGGTCAGACCAAGGTCCATCAAGCCCAGTATTCTGTTTCCAACAGTGGCCAATCTAGGTCATATGTACCTAGCAGTTTCCCCAAGGGACACAGATTCCACAATGCTTGTATTGGTTCACGCATTGATATCCTGGGTCCCTTCTTAATAATGGCTTATGGACCTTTCCTCCAGGAACTTGTCCAAACCTTTTTTAAACCCAGCTACACTAACAGCCTTTACTACATCCTCCGGTAACAAATTCCAGAGTTTGATTACACGTTGAGTGAAAAAATATTTTCTTTTATTAGTCTTAAATAGTTTACCCTGTAGCTTCATTGCATGTCCCCTAGTCTTTCTATATTCTGATAAGGTAAACAATCGATCTACGTTTACCCGTTCCACTCCGCTCATTAATTTATATACTTCTATCATATCTCCCCTCAGCCGTCTCTTTTCCAGGTTAAAGAGCCCTAACCTTTTTAGCCTTTCTTCATTGGAGTATCCTTCCATCCCCTTTACCATTTTGGTGGCTCTTCTCTGAACCTTTTCTAATAACTCTATATCCTTTTTAAGATACGGCGACCAGAATTGCACACAATATTCAAGGTGCGGTCTCACCATGGAATGATATAGAGGCATTATAATATGCTTTGTTTTATTTTCCATTCCTTTCCTTATCATACCTAGCATTCTATTTGCTCTCTTGGCCGCCGCTGCACACTGGGCCGAGGGTTTTAACATGGTATCCACAATGACGCCTAAATCTTTTTCCTGGGTGGTGGTTCCTAAAGTGGAACCTTGCATCGTGTAACCATAGTTTGGGTTGTTCTTCCCTAGGTGCATAACCTTGCACTTGTCCACATTAAATTTCATCTGCCATTTTGATGCCCAGTCTTCCAATTTATCAAGATCCTTTTGCAATTTTCCACAATCCTCTTGGGTTTTAACAACTTTAAATAGTTTTGTGTCATCTGCAAATTTGATAACCTCACTCGTTATTCCACTTTCCAGGTCATTTATGAATATGTCAAAAAGCAGCGGACCCAGCACAGATCCCTGGGGTACACCACTATTCACCTTTCTCCATTGGGAAAATTGGCCATTTAGCCCTACCCTCTGCTTTCTATCTTTTAACCAGTTCCTGATCCACAATAGTACACTGCCTCCTATCCCATGACTCTTTAGTTTTGCCAAAAGTCTCTCATGAGGGACCTTGTCAAAGGCTTTCTGAAAGTCCAGATACACAATATCAACCGACTCACCTTTGTCCACCTGATTATTCACTCCTTCAAAAAAACATAACAAA
Source organism: Ichthyophis bannanicus (assembly GCA_033557465.1). NCBI lineage: Eukaryota > Metazoa > Chordata > Amphibia > Gymnophiona > Ichthyophiidae > Ichthyophis > Ichthyophis bannanicus. The sequence goes on along the minus strand of CM066033.1, from coordinate 112,384,421 downwards.
TTAGTAAGACAAGATCTTCCTTGTCTAAAGCCATGTTGGCTGTCTCTCATTAGTTCATGACTATCTACATGCTGAGTAATTTTATTCTTTATGATGGTTTCTATCATTTTTCCCGGTATTGACGTCAGGCTCACCGGTCTGTAGTTTCCCGGATCACCCCTGGAACCCTTTTTAAAAATTGGTGTTACATTGGCGATCCTCCAATCTTCAGGTATTAGAGATGATTTTAATGATAGTTCACAGATTACTAATAGTAGGTCTGCAATCTCATATTTCAGTTCTTTCAATACCCTTGGATGTATACCATCCGGCCCAGGTGATTTGCTACTCTTCAGCTTATCTAATAGTTGTAATACATCTTCTCGATGTATCGATATTTCCTTCAATTCTTCTGCACAATTAAATACCACTTCAGTCATGGGTAACATCCCTACATCTTCCTCAGTAAAGACTGAAGCAAAGAATTCGTTCAGTCTCTCCGCTATCGCCTTGTCGCCTCTTAGTGCTCCTTTAACCCCTTTATCATCTAATGGACCAACTGACTCTCTCACAGGTTTTTTGCTACGAATGTACTTGAAAAGGTCTTTACTTCGCGTTTTTGCTTCTGCAACAAGCTTCTTCTCAAATTCTCCCTTTGCCTGCCTTATCAATGCCTTGCATTTGACTTGCCAGTGCTTGTGCTGTTTCCAGGTTTCGTCGTTTGGCTCTTTTTTCCATTTCCTGAAAGATGCTTTTTTGGCAACAGCAGCCTCTCTGACCTCAACTTTAAACCATGCTGGCAGTTTTTTGGACTTCTTTCCACTTTTCTTAAAGCGTGGAATACAGCTGGTCTGGGCTTCCAAGATAGTATTTTTCAACAACAGCCAAGCCTGATGTACGTCTTTAACCTTTGCAACTGCTCCTTTTAGTTTTTTCTTGACTGTTTTCCTCATTTTATCATAGTCTCCCTTTCGAAAGTTAAAAGGTAGTACTGTGGATTTCCTTACTATCCCTCCTCCACTAATTAAATCAAAGGCGATCATGCTATGATCACTATTGCCAAGTGGCCCTAACAACCTTATCTCTTGCATTAGATCTGGTGTTCCACTAAGGATTAGGTCTAATATGGCTTCCCCTCTGGTCAGTTCATGAACCAGCTGCTCCAAGAAGCAGTCATTTATTTCATCTAGGAACTTTATCTCCCTAGCATGTCCTGACGTGACACTGACCCAGTCGATACCGGGGTAGTTGTAATCACCCGTTATTATTACTGTGCTGTAACTTTTGTTAGCTTCCTTGATTTCTTTGAGCATTTCATCATCCATTTGGTCATTCTGGCCAGGCGCTCGATAGTACACCCCCACTGCCATTGCCTTCCCCCTTTTACATGGAATTTCAATCCATATAGATTCTACAGCAGATTTTGTTTCCTGCAAAACTTTAATCCTTTCTGACTCAATGCCCTCTCTAACATAGAGAGCAACCCCTCCACCAATTTGATCAGCTCTATCATTACGATATAGTTTGTACCCAGGTATCACAGTGTCCCACTGGTTGTCGTCCTTCCACCATGTCTCTGATATTCCAATCATATCTAACCTTTCATTTAGTGCTATATATTCTAACTCTCCCATCTTATTTTTTAGACTTCTAGCATTTGCATACAAGCATTTTAGAGAATGTATTTTATCCATATTAATTTGTCTGTTAGACATGAGTAATTTGGGATCTTTAAGCTCTGTCTGCTACATACTTGAGGGCATTTGGGCTACTTTACTCTTTTGTGGAACCTCTCTGCTTTTGGTAGTATCCTTCAAAGATACATTCTTCTGAACCATCTGCTCTTGGGCGACTGTCGGCTTTCCCCTAATATCTAGTTTAAAAGCTGCTCTATCTCCTTTTTAAAGGTTAATGCCAGCAGCCTGGTTCCATCCCGGTTAAGGTGAAGCCCCTCCCTTCGGAAGAGCCCCTCCTTTCCCCGGAATGTTCCCCAGTTCCTAACAAATCCAAACCCCTCATCTCTGCACCATTGTCTCATCCACGCATTGAGACTCCGGAGCTCTGTCTGCCTTTTGGGTCCTGCGCGTGGAACAGGAAGCATTTCGGAGAATGCTACCCTGGAAGTTCTGGATTTCAACTTCCTACCTAAAAGCCTAAATTTAGCCTCCAGAACCTCCCTACCACATTTTCCTATGTCATTGGTACCAACATGTACCAAGACAGCAGACTCCTCCCCAGCACTATCTAAGACCTTATCTAGGTGGCGCGTGAGGTCCGCTACCTTCGCACCAGGCAGGCATGTTACCAGGCGATCCTCACGTCCACCAGCCACCCAGCTATCTACATGCCTAATGATCGAATCACCAACTATAACGGCTGTCCTAACCCTTCCCTCATGTGCACATGGCCCTGGAGAAACTTCCTCGGTGCGAGAGGGTTTTACATCACCTAGAGGACAGGTCCTAGTTACAGGATCACTTCCTGCCACACCAGGGTGATGCTCTCCTGTCACGTGACCTCTCTCCTCCGTGGCAACAGGGATGCTGCCAGACTGGAGGTGGGACTTCAGGACTATATCCCTGTAGTTCTCGTTACTGAGGAAGATGTAGGGATGTTACCCATGACTGAAGTGGTATTTAAAGGTGCGGAAGAATTGAAGAAAATATCGATACATCGGGAAGATGTCTTACAACTATTAGATAAACTGAAGAGTAGCAAATCACCTGGGCCGGATGGTATACATCCAAGAGTGTTGAAAGAACTGAAATATGAGATTGCAGAACTGCTATCAGTAATCTGTGAACTATCATTAAAATCATCTCTAATACCTGAAGATTGGAGGATCGCCAATGTAACACCAATTTTTAAAAAGGGTTCCAGGGGTGATCCGGGAAACTACAGACCGGTGAGCCTCACGTCAGTACTGGGAAAAATGGTAGAAACCATCATAAAGAATAAAATTACTCAGCATGTAGATAGTCACAACCTAATGGGAGACAGCCAACATGGCTTTAGACAAGGAAGATCTTGTCTTACTAATCTGTTATGTTTTTTTGAAGGTGTGAATAAACAGGTGGACAAAGGTGAGTCAGTTCATATTGTGTATCTGGACTTTCAGAAAGCCTTTGACAAGGTCCCTCATCAGAGACGTTTGGCAAAACTAAAGAGTCATGGGATAGGAGGCAGTGTACTATTGTGGATCAGGAACTGGTTAAAAGATAGAAAGCAGAGGGTAGGGCTAAATGGCCAATTTTCCCAATGGAGAAAGGTGAATAGTGGTGTACCCCAGGGATCTGTGCTGGGTCCGCTGCTTTTTGACATATTCATAAATGACCTGGAAAATGGAATAACGAGTGAGGTTATCAAGTTTGCAGATGACACAAAACTATTTAAAGTTGTTAAAACCCAAGAGGATTGTGAAAAATTGCAAGAGGATCTTGATAAATTGGAAGACTGGGCATCCAATTGGCAGATGAAATTTAATGTACATGGTGCAAAGTTATGCACCTAGGAAAGAACAACCCAAACAATGGTTACACGATGCAAGGTTCCACATTGGGAACCACCACCCGGGAAAAAGATTTAGGCGTCATCGTGGATGACATGTTAAACCCTCAGCCCAGTGTGCAGCGGCGGCCAAGAGAGCAAATAGAATGCTAGGTATGATAAGGAAAGGAATGGAAAATAAAACAAAGGATATTATAATGCCTCTGTATCGCTCTATGGTACGACCGCACCTTGAATATTGTGTGCAATTCTGGTCGCTGTATCTTAAAAAGGATATAGCGTTTTTAGAAAAGGTACAGAAAAGAGCCACCAAAACGTTATAGGGGATGGAAGGATACTCCTATGAAGAGAGGCTAAAAAGGTTGGGGCTCTTCAACCTGGAAAAGAGATGGCTGAGGGGAGATATGATAGAGGTCTATAAATTAATGAATGGAATGGAACGGGTAAACTTAGATCGATTGTTTACGTGTTCAGAATATAAAAAGACTAGGGGCATGCAATGAAGCTACAGGGTAACCTATTTAAGACTAGTAAGAGAAAATATTTTTTCACTCAATGTGTAAACAAACTCTGGAATTTGTTACCGGAGAATGTAGTAAAAGCTGTTAGTGTAGCTGGGTTTAAAAAAGATTTGAACAAGTTCCTGGAGGAAAGGTCCATAAACCATTATTAAAAAGGACCCAGGATGTTGCTGCTTGACCTGATACAAGCATTGTGGAACCCGTGTCTTTTGGGGAAACTGCTAGGTACTTATGACCTAGATTGGCCACTGTTGGAAACAGGATACTGGGATTTATGGAGCTTGCTCTGACCCAGTATGGCATATCTTACGTTCTTATGGAATTGTATGCAAGAGGTTGGTGTGCACGGACCAGGCGAAGGACCTCAGAGTGATTGTGAGGATCTTAAGTTGGCGAAACTGTGTGACAAGGCGGTGGCAAAAGCCAGAAGGATGCTGGGTTGCATACAAAGAGGAATTACCAGCACCAAGGAAGAGGTACTAATGCCACTGTACGAGTCGCTGGTGAGACCTCACTTGGAATATTGTGTTCAGTTTTGGAGACCATATCTCGAAAAGGATATAAAAAGACTGGAAACGGTTCAGAGGAAAGTGACCAAAATGATTTGGAGCGTGTTTCAGAAGACATATGAGAAGAGACTTGAAGACCTAAATATATACACTCTGGAGGAGAAGAGGGACAGGGGAGATATGATTCAGACCTTTAAATACTTAAAGAGTATTAATGAACAAACAAACCTTTTCCAAAGACAGAGAAGCTGTAAAACTAGAGGGCATAACATGAAGCTGCAAGGGGGTAAACTGAAAGGCAATGTCAGGAAATACTTTTTCACTGAAAGCGTGGTGGATGCTTGGAATGCCCTGCCTATGGAAGTGGTGGGGGCAAATACAGTGACTGAATTCAAAATGGTATGGGGCAGACACAGTGGATCCCTTTATAGCAACAGGATAAAATCAAAATAAACTTAACTTTCTCTTATATGTGAACAAATAGGGGTGACCTACACGGAGCGTTGGGTATATCCCTAAACAAAGTCATGGAGGGGGGGGGGGGGTGACTTGCATGGAACGGCAGGTGCACCTACCTTTGCCACCTTGCTGGGCAGACTAGATGAACCATACTGGTCTTAATCTGCCGTCATATGCTATGTTGCTGTGGGCCCGATTCTCTCCCAGACGCACTGTGGGCATCACAATCCTGATCCTGCGGGGCATATCTAGCCCAGTGAGATCAGAATCGCGAACAGTCCTGCACATGCAGGCTGGGACAGCGATTCTGTTCGTCCTGCATATGCAGGACTGCTCCCAGCTAACTCAGACAGGGCTTTTAAATGGAGCCGCGTTGCCATGGCGTCCTGTTTCCATTGCACCGCGGCTCCATTTAAAAGCCGCGATGCCAGCCACCAGGAACAAGAATTTATTTCCCGCAGCCCAACACCTGATTTGGCCTCCTAAGCCCAGAGTCGGGCTGCGGCGAGTAAACCCTGGCCCCCACCCTGCCCCATACGCACCCAGGGCCTTTCAAAACGAAATGTCCAGGAAAGTTATTGCACCTCAGAGGTGGAATAACTTCCCCGGACATTTTTCCGTTCCCGGATGTACAGGGCTGACATTAGAATTGGCCCTGTTTGTCCAGGGCTGGCGACTTCCCACTGCCCACCCACTCTCCACCCCTGTGCCGCCCATTCCCCACCCCCTCTAACTTCCCCGCACAACCAGCGGGGAAGTTATTTGGGGGTAGGTGAAGTCACGAATAGCCCCCTATGTATTTAGAGAATATTTGGTACTCAGCCAGACACAGAAAAAATTTACTCAACATAACCATCTATCTCCGTACATTTATTTCCCAGGTTTTGCTGCCTCTCTCCCGTCATGCTTTTTTTTTTTTTTTTTCTGAAGGCTCCGATACCCAACAGGAGGGACTACTGCATAGGTACCTGCTCCTAGTAACAGGTACCTATGCAGTAGTATTATCCTTGTAAATAGATTGAAAATAATTTCCCTTGTTATCCAAGTTCCTTCCCTTGTTATCTGTAAGCTCATGCATGTTGACTGTACTGAGATTTTTGTTCTATGTGAACCGCGCTGATGCTGAATAGTGCGGTATATAAGATACTATAAATAAATAAAATAAAATCTTTGCCACATCTAAGCCCCGAACGCAGCTAAGATCAATCCTGTTCTGCCCGTGGGGATCCATTCAGGGCTTAGATGCAGTAGACAGTCCTCAGGCAATCTGCAAATAGTCTATTTACCACTATAAATGGCATTTGAAATCTCCCTCATTATGCATATACCGGTATCTATAAAACAAAGTTTAATATTAAAAAGTGTGATGTCCAGCTACGCTTTTTTATAGGATTGTTCTGGGAGGGATGATGTTGAGATGATTAAAATTTAGTTTAACCATCAAAATCTTGGAGAGTGTGGGCAAAAGGCTGAAGTTTTGCTCATGACACCTAATATCCTTGCACTGATCCTGTATGTTATAGACAGTGATGTTTTGCAACTGAGGGATCATTCTTCCAGAAATTCTTTAAATCCAGTGCTTTACACACTGTGAAGTCTATAATAATGCTGCATTAAAAGGTATTATTTATTATTTATTTTTATTTATTTGTTCTTATATACCGCACTTTTAAAAATCAGCACGGTTTACATACAACAGCGATTGTGCAAAATAAGCACTTACAATGAACAGGGTAGATTAACTTGGAATTCAACTGATGATAACTATGTACAACAATATAGACCTATCTACAGAATGATTTTACAGTATGTACATCCACTGGTAAGGTTTACATGTTCATGGTTGGTAGAGTGTTAAGGGGTGACGTGTTAGAGGGCTGTGAATAGTGTAGGAGAAAGAAGTGATGTTTAAGCGCTCTTCTGAATTGGGCTAGGTCTTTGATGGCTCTAATGGGTGCAGGGAGTGCGTTCCAGCAACAAGGGACATATAGCTTGAATGCTCTGTTCCTGGTTGTCTTTGTGCATTTTGTGATTTCCCTAGGAATCGATAATGTGTTTGCAGTGCATGTTCTCCTTTCTCTGTTTGCTGTCATGGGGTGGATGAGGTCCATTAAGGCTGTGGGGGCCATCTTGTTGATGATTTTGAAGGTGATGATGGTTACTTTATATGTTAATCGACAATAAATTGGCAGCCAATGTAAGTCTTTGAGTACCGCGGTGATGTGGTCAGCTCTGGAGGCTCCGCTCAGGAATCTTGCAGCTGTATTCATCGCTAATTGTAATGGGCTTATCGTATTTTTGGGAAGGCCATGTAGGATTACATTCGCGTAATCAAAGTAGGGGGTGACCAAAGCTTGAAAGACTGTTCTGAAATCCTCAGCTTGTAGCAGGGGTCGGAGGTGGCGTAGAGTTCGTATCTTGTGGTATACTTGTTTGATTATGTTGTTGATGTGAGTTTTGAGATTGAGCTGTTGGTCTATGGTCACACCTAGATAGCGGATGCAGGGTCTGCTTGAAAGTTCAGCATCTCTTGTCTTTATGGTTTTCGGAGGTATGAAGGATTGGTTCCTTGTCATGAATAGAACTTCCGTCTTCTTAAAGTTGATTTTGAGACTTTGGGATAGGAGCCAGTCAGTTATGGCATTGAAGGAGTTTATCAATTGGGTGAAATCTGGGGTTTCAGTTGTGAACGGAGTGAAGAGTAATACGTCGTCAGCGTAAAGCAGACAGGAGATGTTAAATGATCAAATTATTTCGCATATCGGTTGCATGTAAATATTGAAAAGGAGTGCAGAGAGGGATGAACCCTGGGGCACTCCGTAGTGTTTGAATGGTAGGGAGTTTTTAGATCCTGTTTGTATCTGCTGCCATCTGTCGGTTAAGTAAGATTTGCACTAGTGCCATGCTAGGTTGCTTATCCCTTTATCATGCAGTCGAATTAGAAGTTGATTGTGGTTTACAGAGTCGAATGCTGCGGCGATGTCAAGGAAAATTAGAGCATATCCTTGTTTGATGGAGTCAATCCCAGTGATGAGTGTGTTAAAGAGGGTGGTGAGGAGAGTATCGACACCATGGGATTCTCTGAAACCTTGTTGGCTTGAGTCTAGGGGGGCATTAGAGTCGATATGATCCTGTAGCTGTTGTTGTACCTCCTTCTCGATTATCTTTGCTAGGAATGGGATACTGGATATGGGTCGGTATGATTCGACCTTCTGAGCATCAAGTTTAGCATTCTTTAAGAGGGGCCTTATGGATGACTTCTTAAGGCTTGATGGGAAATGTCCAGAGGAGAAGGAGAGGTCAATGATTTTGGCTATTATCGGACTAACTTCATGGCGTAGTGACTTTATCCAGAGAGCTGGACAAGGGTCGTTGGGGGCCGTAGTGGCATTGATGCTGGAGATGATGCTCTCAATGTTTCTTTGTGGTGGTGTCGAGAAGATGGAGAGCTGTTTGGGCGGGTTCGTGATGGGAGAGGATAGTGTGGCATTACTAACGTTGTTGGTTTTGGCTATCAGGTAGTCGGCATAGTCTTGAGGTAGAATCATGGCTGGTTGTGATGCTGATGGTTCCTTCGTTAGGGACTTAACTATGTTGAACAGGTCATGAGGTTTGTTCAGTGATCGTTTTAGCAGTTCAGAGTGGTATTCTTTCATTTTAGAGGATATAAGATTTCGATGGGCTAGCAGGTAGGAATTGTAGAGTGTCTGATCTGATGTGGCTCGGGTGCGTCGCCACTTTCTTTCCAATTTCCTGAGGGCTCGTAGGGAGGTCTTTAATTCTGCTTTATACCAGGGTGCAGATCCCTTCTTCTTTGGCTGCTGCCCTATGACATGTGGTTTCGTTTGGGTAGATATGCAAGCAAAGGTACTCAGGTTGGTATTCCACGAGTCTAGTACTTTTTCAATATTTGGGGAAGCAATCTTGATGTTGGGAAGGACGTTTTTGGTGATCTCCTCACTATCAAAGTGTCTGAAGCGTCAGGCATGTACTATTGTATTTTTAGTTGGTTCAGAGGTGTTTTCTCTGTCTTGGTATAATGGCATTTGGAAACTGATTAGATTATGATCGGACCATGGTACAGGTGAGATGGTTACATTGAAGTTGTGGTCGGGCTTTACCTCTAGTCTGGGGCTGAAGATAAGATCTAACGTATTATATTAACGTATTATACGTATTATATAACGTATAATAGATCTAATGTATTATATAGATCTAACGTATTATATATAACGTATTATACATAAGATATAACGTATTATAGATCACCCTTTGTAGCTTTTGCTTGAAATATTATTTTTTCTATCTTGCTTTGTAAATAGTTTACATTTTTTGCCTTGTTCTAAAATATATTGTCTTTATTGCACAAAAGTGCTAGGAAAAGTGATGCACGGAGTGGGGCTGATAAGTCTTTGGCCTTGTAACAACAGAAAGCTATGGGCACACTTCGGTTCTGGAGGTACCAAATAAAACGAAACTGCAAAGAGATCATTTGGACTTCCAGAACTGAAGTGTGTCCATAGTGTTCTGTTTCATTACAATGCCAGAGGCTTATCAGCCCCACCTTATAGTAGAAGAAGCAGGTCTGGAGATATGATTCCCATCTTATTTATTTATTGTTCCAGATGTGACGCTGTAAATAATTACTGTGTAAATATTCTAACAGTTATGATGGTTTAATATATTTCAAACTGAGATGTTAAAAGCACATTTAATTAGATTGTTAAATTATGTTACAATGTTTCTTGTAAAAGTTGCACTCACCTTTTGTTCCCTTGTCGTGATATAACTAAGTTGGTTATATGTAAACCGCTTTGATCTTGTGAAAAGGCGGTATAAAAGAAACAAACAAATACAGGCACACCACTGTTGCACCACACACCCATAGATACACTAGTTATCTGAAGCTATAACTATTTTTATATAAAGATGATGCATGATGTAGGAACTCTGGCACTAGTTTCACGAGAACATGAGACCAGCGCAAGAGAACCGGGGAGGAGGGGCAAAAAGGTCACAAGCACTATCTCCTAAGATTTTGGCCTGGCTCCTAAATCAGCACAAAATTTGTCAAGGCCTGGCTGGAGGCATGTGATTTCTTGTGAGCTATAGAATCATCAGACAACAATCTGATCAGATTTGCTGTGCTGGAAGCAGGGCCAGCACTACCATTAGGTGAATTAGGTGATTGCCTAGAGTGCTGGCCCTCCGGGGGCACCCACTGCTGCCACTGTTGCCCTTCATTGAAGCTGACTTCCTTTTGTATGGGGGCGAAAGCTGCTTCTATCCCCATGCCAACAGGAAGTCAGCATAGGTGGAGATGGAAGCATGCAGCTTTGCAGTGCCAAAGTTTGAAGATAAGGACCATGGGGCTGTTTCAAGATATTGCCACCACTATAGGTTCCAGTAAGGGCAGCAGGTGAGTGGTCAACTGAGGTGGGGGGGGGGGCAACTGAGGTGAGTGGTCAACTGAGGTGGGGGGGCGCAAGGGACAAGGATCACCTAGAGCATTTCATCTCCTTGTGCTGGCCCTACCTTGAAGAGCTCCATGAGCTGCTTGGAACTCTGTAAAGATAAAGAATCTGGTAGACTTCTCAGCTGAATTCAGAGCTGTTAGATCCCTCTAAAGCAGTGGTTCTCAACCCTGTCCTCGGACCCACCTAGCCAGTCGGGTTTTCAGGATAATCACAATGAATATGCATGGGAGAGATTTGCATATAATGGAGGCAGTGTATGCAGATCTCTCTCATACATATTCATTGTGGTTATCCTGAAAACCCGACTGGCTAGGTGGGTCCCGAGGACAGGGTTGAGAACCCCTGCTTAAAGCATGCTGCTGCTTATGTTCTGACTAAGCCCGAAACCTCATAGAATCTTGAAAGGCTATTGTTTGCAAACACTTGTGTGAATTATGAAGGTGGTTTGCAATGGAGATCCTCTCCAGCTTGCCATAGCTGTGCTGTGGACGAGGGGCAGCCCAAGGGTGATGCGGGACCATGTGCGGAGATTCATTGCGGGGCCTCATTTGCATATCCAACAGAGCTCATTTGCATAAAGTTTATTCATTTTATTTTAAAATGTATATGTTGCCAACTAAAATTTTAGGTGGCTTTCAAAGGAACTCTTCACAAGCCTCTCTTTTGCCCTGGCAATGACTTAGTGGCATTTTTACTAAATATTAATGTGTGTTAAGTGCCACTGCACCAATAGAAATAAATGGGTGTTCCTGCACTTAGCGCACATTAATATTTGTGAATGTGCATTAACTTTTAAACATGCCTCTTAATGAGTGTCTGAATTCCATTTGCTTGGGCAGTGAGGACAAAGTAAGATTACCAGATTTCTACATTACTATACTCCAGTGCTAACTACCAAGAAATACTATAAACTCTGCTCATTTAGAAGCCACAGCAAACCTGCCATATTAGGGTGTGTCAATTTTAGGGGTAGATTTTTATTTTTCCAAACTTTGCAAACTACTATTGGCCAAATTATGCAGTTTCACATGCTGAATCTAAAGCTATCTTCAGAAACTGCTTAAAGTGAGTCTTACCTAAATCAAATCACAGTTGAAATATGTGGAAATTAAGTAATATTTATTTGAATGTACAAATAGTCTGAAAAACACCTGCAGCCACATAATTGTCGTTAAAATACAATTTATGCAGTTAATTTAATGTTATTTAATAAAATCCAGCAAAGAAGCCATATTTTGTTTGCTTCTGTTTCGGCTCATGAGCTCCATGCTGACCATCTGACCCCTAATATAATGTTCCCTCCTCTCCTGGTTGTACACATGACCAGCAGCCTCAGTTGTCATTTTTACACACCTTTCTGTGGACTGGGTGTGTGATGGCCAGTCTGGAGCCACCATGAGCTTGCTCAGAAATGCCTTGATCTCTGCTGTTGTCATGGTACAGATAAGAAGAGGCTTAGAAACTCCGGAGCTCCAGTCGAGAAATTGGGTGAGTGTAGTTGCCTCAGTGTTGATGGATGGTGTTTTCCTGTGTCTCTCACACTGCTGTCTCCAGGCTGAGTCTTCTCATCTCTTTCACCTCTGATCTTCAGTATCTTCTCCACTGCATCTCCTCTCTCCTGTTCCTCTTCACTGCACAACATAGCTTGCAGAACAGACTCACTGTAACCATACCAAGCTGACCTTCTCACCGTAGGCATGACTATCTTCCTTACCTCTTCACATTGTTCTTTCAACAATTGCAGCTGGAAAAGGAGATGTCTGGGACCTTGTGTCCAATTGCTATTTATTTTTATATTGCATAATTTTCTAGAAATTTTAGGTAGGTAAATAACATATTGCACACAATTTAAAGCTAGTTGTTGATTTGCTACATGAAATTGTACCATTTTTTTTCACTAGTGCTTTTTAAAATTATGACAGCTCCAAAATTGACACACCCTACCGCCATATCATAATAGCACTACCAGGACTCACAAAGCACTAAACCCTACCTATCAAAAGGCAACTCTGCAAATATTAAACCAATATATCTCAGAGAATACCAACACATTTACTGGGGAAAGAGAATAAGTAGGACTGTCACATAGAAACTACTTGAACGGAATACTGCAGCTCGGTTATACATGCAAAACATACAGTAGATGTCAGCAAACCTAGGACAAGAGATCACAACACTGGAGAAATAAAACTATAGATTAATTTCCTCTTGTACTAAACAGTTAAATGCAAAGACGTTAGTGGTACACATTTCTAGAGTTAATATAAGAATTGTAAAATAAATAAATAAATAAATAAAATAAAAATTTAAAGGACGCCATCCTCGCTCCCGACATGCCTCCCGGCCCCCCGACCTCACACCTACATGGGAACGCCGCTCCCTCGTTAACGGTGGCCATCGGGGACCGTGCCCTGCGGCCTTTTCCTAACAGAGGTACGCTAGACCCGGTACTCCCCTTTCCCAACTCCCCCCCACCCCCCAAGCCTCTAACCCTCCACCACCCCCTCACTCCTCCTGTTCTTAGCACCCATTTCCAAATCAACACAACAATCATATTGGTTATGAACTGGTCGCAGCTTTATTAACATTTCAACGTTATTCAAAATCATATTCCAACATAAACTCATAACATTCTATCCGGTGGAACAATGCCTCACCAGCCATGCAATTAGCAAGGTGACATCATCTCCGCATCCGCCGCGGACAGGCCAAAGGCTAGCTTAACTACCCACCCTTCTTCTGGCCTCGCCATATCATTAGCAAAGGCCAACCAGGGTTGTCCGGGTCGGGGGCACCCCACCCACGCCCTAAACATTGCCTACGGCTCCAGACCCCAGAAACCTCCGGGATCCCGTCACCGGCACGGCTGACATCCATGGCCATGTGCTGACCCCCCCAAAACCAAACTGCGACCAGCCAAACTCCCAGCTAACCACATATTCCAAGGCCTCCTGCCAGTCATTGAGCAATAAATCCACTCCCACTGGGGATAAATGTACACCATCCTGCCTATACAATCCCGCACACCCAATCTCCACCCAGGAGTGCAGGATTTGATACCCCCCGTGCTCACACACCCATCGACTGATCTGACTATTAATCTTCATCAAGCACCGTGACCACCGCCGCTGATCCCAACAGCCCGGCCTTGGAATAATGTCAGACCACAATAAAACTACATCCTGGAACATTTGTAGAACTTCAGCAAGATTCCTCTTCGCCGCTCTTATCAATTGCTTACAAGTTCATGCTCTGAGGTCGTTGCCCCCCAAATGTAGCAAAATCATGGAAGGGTGCCTCTTCACACTCCCATGGTGCCGAAGCAAAGGCAAAAGCTGTGTCCAACATAGACCATGCTCGCCCAGCCATAGAACGGTCACCTGCATAGCATCCAGTCCAAGATTAGGCCCTATCAGCTGCACCGCTGCCCGTTGGCCAGCCCAATAAACAAATGAGTGACCGATGAGCCAGCAGTCGAGAAGACTCTGCCCCCCATCTGAAAGAAAACATACGAGTTAATATCTGTAGGTGGTCTCTAGGCTACCCACCTCATAGCTGTACATATCCCTGAAAAGTCTGAGAACGCCATCTGCCTATGCTCTGTATCTCATGCTCTGGTAGACCAGCCACTGCTGCACTGGTTGCTGCACCAATGCGGAAGGAATGCGGGGAAAACTGAAACGGATCCTCCCCCACCTGCTGTAGTGCCATCCGCAGCACTGCTGACATCTGAAAGCACGTCAGCAGGCCACCGTCCCTGTGGAGGAATAGCAAGCCTTCCATCACCGGCCGCGCCCTCAAAAAGGCTCTCAGGGATGCCACCGGGCAAGTCGACAAACCCGGAATCTCCCTCAAAACCACCCCCAATCCTTTTCCCGTCTGATCCGTCTTGGATCTCTCAATCAGTATCTGCAGCTGTCTCTCCCCAACCCGGACATGCTGCAACCGCAGCCCATTCCCCCCAGTTGCCCAACCCGAGTTTTCTACCAGCTCCCCAACCTGGAAAGCCCCGAAAAATGCCAAGCAAAAAACTGCTTTGAACAAAGTGGCTTCATAGGGCGAAAATGTCACTGCTGATAATGCCACGCAGAGCCTAACTAGCAACTTGTGCTTAATAGGCCGCCTGCTATCCCAAGGAGTTGGCTGAGCATGCTCCCACCCCTGTAGCAGCCTGTGAGTCAAAAAAACCCAGGCCGGGGAGCCCCAGCCCACCGCTCTAGAGAAAAAGGCAAAGCCTGCCACCGGGCCTTTGCATTGATCACATATTGCCCCATGGGTTTTCAGACACAACCCCTGCTGCCATCCTTGGGCCCTGAAAAAGTCAAGGACACTGTCACAGCCTCGCTGATATGCCAACCATGTCGCTGCAGGCACCGAACCCCTCAGCAGACTCAACATTTCTGGAGGCCAAGTTGCCATAATCGTTCCGGGACCATCATGCCCTCGGCATCCGCCGTTGGTGCCGAAGTCCGAAATAGGTCCCACTTGAAACGAGAAAGTGCATCAGCAATCTTGTTAGTGCTACCCGGAATATGCCGAGCCTTCACAGACACGTTCAAACGTAGATAGGCTAACACCACCTCCCTCATTAAGGCCGTTACCTGCCTACACTGCGATGCATAATGATTAATCACACTGACCATCGCAGCACTGTCGCACTACCAAATTAGCTTGTGGTTGCGAAGCCTGTCAGGCCACAACTCCAATACCACCAAAATTGGAAAAAGCTCAGAGAAGGCTACATTGCTGGTTAAACCCACATCCCGCCATGCCTGCGGCCATCCACCAGCACACCAAGCCCCACAAAGTATATTCCCAAACCCACACCCCCCGCCACATCCGTAAGTAGTTGCAAATCTACAGTGGATATCGCAGGCTCCATCAAAACCGAAGTCCCATTGAATTCTTTCAAAAATACATCCCAAACTCCCATATCCTCTCGGATGCTCCTGGACGCCCTAATCCGGTGATGAGGTTTACTTACATTCGATGTAGCCACTGCCAACTGCCGTAAAAACACCGTACCCATCGGGATAACCCTACACTTGAAATTCAGTGAACCTATCAAGGCCTGCATCTCCCTCTAATTTATCTTGCTGAACACTAAGACATTTGCCACTAACACCCTCAACCTCGACACCTTCTCTGGCGGCAGATGAGCAACCATTGCCACCGAATCCAGCTCCACCCCCAAGAACATGATCTTGACAGCCGGGCTTCTGTCTTACCCGCCGCCAATGGCACGCCCCATAAGCTGGACAATTCCACGAAACCATTGAGCAGCTCCTGGCACCCCAAGGACTGCGCCTCTCCTACAAGCAGGAAATCATCCAGATAATGCACTACATTCGCACAGCCGACCCTCCTAACAAGCACCCAATGCAAAAAAGTGCTAAACTTTTCAAAATAAGTGCAAGAAATTGAATAACCCATAGGCATGCATTTATCAAAATAACCTTTTCCTTCAAAACAGAAACATAGCAAATGAAATGCTGACGCATGGACAGGCAGCAAACGAAAAGCCGACTCAATGTCTACTTTTGCCATCAAACATCCAGGCCCACATCTCCTAACCAAATCTACCACCAAATCAAAAGAGGCATACCGCACCGTGCACCACTCCCTAGGGATGTGATCATTTACGGATGCTCCCGACGTAAAAGATAAGTTATGAATCAACCGGAACTTCCCCGGCTCTTTTTTAGGTATGATAACCAACAGGGAACCTACTAGATTCGGAAAAGGCCATTCTGTAAACGGACCCTCGATCCTACCCAGCTCCAACTCAATCCGCAATTTATCCCGAACAATGTGTGCGAACCACCTAACGGAGAATTTCGAACTTCCGACACACATACTCTCCCCTCTACTGGGATAACAAAACCATACTGAAAACCCAAGTTTAATACCCCACTGTCTCCCCTCTTCGGGTATTGGGAAAGCCAAGGCCTTAAGGCTTCCAGCCATATCAGCGTCGAAGCTGAGCCCAAACAGTCTCTACTGCTTGAGGACTGGCAAGGAGGCCCCCAAAGACCCTTTTTTTTAACACATTTGATTGCTGAATGTCCCCCGCCACAGACGGAACACGCATGGCAGAAATTGCAATCGGGAAATGAACACGAGGACTTGTTGAATCTCCAACAAACGTCACCCGATCCACTCCCTTTGTTGCCTCCCACTCAACCAATTTCCAACCCAAGCAGTAACTTTAGGGTTCATCCCTAGGGTGCTCAGTTTGTTTATAAGTCGCCTGAGAGGAACGGTGTGAAAGGCTTTACTGAAATCTAAATACACCACATCTAGGGCTCTCCCTTGGTCCAACTCCCTGGTAACCCAGTCAAAGAAATCTATCAGATTTGTCTGACAAGACCTGCCTCTGATGAATCCATGTTGCCTCAGATCCTGTAATCCGCTGGACTCCAGAAACCTCACTATTTTCTCTTTCAGCAGCGTATCCAATCATTTACTCACCACTGAAGTTAAACTAACCGGTCTGTAGTTTTCAACCACATCCTCACTTCCACTTCTGTGTAAAGGGACCACATGAGCCTCTCTCCAGTTCTTTGGCACCACTCCCAACTCCAATGAGGCATTGAAAAGGTGAGTCAAAGGAGCTGCTAGAACATCCCCAAGTTCTCTCATTATTTTAGGATGTATCCCATCCAGTCCCATTGCTTTGCTTTCTTTAAGTTTAGCTAGTTTCTCACAAACACAGTCTTCTGAAAATTGTTCAAGATGCCCCTCACTTCTGTTCCTGTTTGTGGGTGTTTTCCGAGGTCCTGCTCCTGGTTCTTTATCTGTGAACACAGAACAGAAATATTTGTTAAGCAATTCCGTTTTATCCTTATCAGCTTCTGCATATTCCTCCCCTTCACCCTTGAGTCTGACTTTTGCCCTTCCTCTTCTCACTAACATATCTGAAAAATGTCTTATCCACCCATTTTATTGCATTGGCTATTTCCTCCTCTTTTTGAATCTTTGCATTCCTGACTACTTTGCTAGCTTCTCTAAGTTTTTCCTGTCTTCCTCCCTCTGTGATCTCTTGTATTTCATGAAGACCTCCCTCTTTTTCTTCACCCTTTCAGCTGCTTCTTTCAAAAACCATAGTGGTCTCCTTTTCCTTTTACCTTTATTTACCATTTGAACAAAAAGGTTGGTTGCCCTTAAAATATCCCCTTTCAGTTTTGCCCACTGTTTTTCTACATCCCCCAGCTGTTCCCATCCCGCTAATGACTCCCTGAGGTATTGGCCGATCTTGGCAAAGTTAGTTTTCCTAAAGTCTAAGACCCTTGCTTTTGAATGGATTTTAATAGCCCTAGTCCTAATGCTGAACCACACCATCTGGTAATCACTGGATGCAAAATGATCTCCAACTATAACATCAGAAACACTTTCACCAGTGGTATGCACCAAGTCCAGTATGGCCCCTTCACGTGGGGGGTCTGTTACCAATTGCCTGAATAGTTCTCCCTGTAGAGAATCCAGGATCTCCTTACTTCTAGATGATACTGCAGCTGGAATGTGCCAATCAACATCTGGCATATTGAAATCCCCTATCAGTATCACTTCCCCTTTCCTAGCAATGCTGCATATGAGGTCTGTATATCACGCCAATGCAAATAGATTTCTCTTTCCCTCTTTCTAGTTTAACCCACAGTGCCTCCTTTCTCCTTTTTAAGCTCTGTAGTTCCAAAGCTTTAATATTATTTTTTACATATAGTGCCACTCCTCCTCCCCTTCTTCCTACCCTGTCCTTTCTGAATAAAGTATAGCCTGGTATAGTTACATCCCAGTCATGTTTTCTGTGAACCATGTTTCTGTAACTGCCACTAAATCCAATTCAGCCTCTCCCATTAAAGCTTCAACATCTGGGACCTTATTTCCCATAATATGGGCATTTATACACACTGTTTTCAATATGTTGCCCCTTTTACCCATTTCCATAAAGGTATTTAATGTTTCACTTACGTGGGGGCTTTCACTTAGCTGGGAGCTTTCTTTACCCATCCCCAATGAATCTAGTTTAAAGTCCTCTTCAGAAAATTAGCCAGTCTGCTACTGAAGACATGTCAACCTTTCTTGGACAGATGAACACCATCTCTTCTCTACAACCCTTGGAGCAGTATCCCATGGCCCAGGAAACCAAAATGCTCTCGGTGACACCATTCACGCAGCCATGCATTCATCTCCAGGATGCGAGCTTCTCTGCCTTGGCCTTTTCCCTCAACAGGGAGGATTGAAGAGCACCACATATGCCCCTATCTGCTTCACCTTCTGTCCCAGAGCCATGATGTCACTTTTGATATGCTCAGAGGGATACCAGGCAGTATCATTTGTGCTGACGTGGATTTGCAACATTGAGTATTAGTCAGTGGGCTCAAAGAGTCTCGGCAAACTCTCTGTAACATCTCGGTTTTTGGCACCTGACAGATAGCATACCTCTCTGGACATCAAGTCTGGTTGGCAGATGGATGCCTCAATACCCCTCAGAAGAGAGTCACCAACAACCACTTTGCTTCCTTGTGGTCACTGATTCTGAAACTTTGGGGCACTTCAGCTGTGGTTCTTACCTTTCCAGGGATGCTTTCATTTCCTCCACTTCCAGGGCTGCATAATGGTTCTTCAATTCAAGGGCTGGAGAAGTTGGATTGGTGATTCTGCAGGCCCTGGGGCTTGTGTACAACCTTCGTCATTCTGTAACCACCCTTCTCCTCTGCCAGAGAGCTTGGATATTGCAAGAAGCATCTTATCAATGTTCTTCTCACTGTCTTGAATGCTCATCAGCCTCGCCACCTCCTCTCTGAGTTCCTCCACTTGTTTCCTGAGAGCTTCAGCATGCAGGCATCCTGCACATGGAACCAGTCCTGCAACTGGCATTGGGACCTCTGTCTGGACAGAGGCAGAAGCTGTAACAAGGGCAACAGCTTTAGCGATATGATTTTCCCCAGCCATTGTTCAGTTCGTGGAGCTTAGGTATCTGGTAAAGCAAAAGAGAGAGATCTACCAGCCTGTTTCCCAGCTGTCCTTTCATAGAAAAAGCAGTTAAATCTCTTTAAGTGTGTTCAAAATGTGCTGTTCCAAGTCCTTGTGTGTAGTTAATTGGGGAGGTGCCCTATAAAGCAAGATTGCTCACTAGGGGTGGGTGAGTGGGTGGGACTTGGGAGGGAACTAACACCTGATGAGGTGTCATCCTGTTATTTGTTATTGTAATATGTCAAGTCAATGTAAACCTGTTAGCATATGTTTTTTGTAACTTGTTGGTTCAACATAAACTGCTTTGATTCATAGATAAAGTGGTATATAAGAATGAATAAATAAATAAAAGAGGGTCAATTGGTGCTTTTTTTCCTAGCACAAAAGGAGCCAATGCTCGCAAATAGGGCTACTCTTAAGGGATAGGATGGCAACTGAAGGACCCATACCCGTGATAGTCATGCCTTCTGCAACCAGCATTGCAAATATTATACCCTTAGGACACACCTTTTGTTGGGAGAAGAAAACAAGATGGATTGCTATAAATTCCTGTACAGAAACCATATGATCAATGGAAAGAAAGAAACAAAATTGTGTTTCCTTGTATACTGTGCAAAATGCAAATACTTCAGACATTTATTTATTGTATTTATTTAACAGGTTTTATATACGCCTTTTCCTTAGGTTAAAGCGGTTCACATTCAAACTTTCAGTTTACATTGAATATATCAAGTGAGGAATAATGAGTGCAGGTTAAAACAAAATAAAGTGTTAAAGGGGGTTGTATATGATATTTCAGCATGCAGGATAACTATGTGCATTTGGAATAACGTGAACAGGTATGAACAGGCAGCAGGTTGGTTTACCAGAGTCCGACTTCAGTGGGGATAGCCAATCATCCCTTCTTATGTGATGTTCCCATGGAGGCACATTCCAATGTGGCTGTTCAGCCCTCTGTGCAGCTGATCAGAAGCAGGACAACCAGAGATAGATCCGATTTTGATCCTACGGGGGCTGGATGTGCCCGTGGGATCAGAATTGGGTCTACGGCCTAAACATACAGGCCAGGCTCCGATTCTGGTTGGCCTGTATACCCAGTCACATGCCTGGCTATCTCAGTCAGGCTCCTGAATGGAGCCGCAGTGCCATGACGTCCCATCGCCATGGCACCATGGCTCCATTCAGGAGCTGCGAATGCTAGCTGCTGCCAATTTCCTTCTTTCCCCGCAGCTGGACTCTCGATCTGGCTTCCCATACCCCTTATCTTTCCATTCTGGCTTGACAGCATGATCCCCCAATATCTAGGGGGACTTATTTCACTTCTGTGGTGGAATAAGTCCCCTGTCTAAGTTCACAGCTCCGGATGTACAGGGCCGACTTCTGAATCGGCCCTGTACATCCGGAGTCGTGGCGTGCCCTTGCTCCGCCCTCACTCCACCTCTGGAACGCTTCCTCCTGCTCTGTCTAAACCTCCCAATACAAACACGCTGTTCATATGCGGAGGCTTTTGCTGGGGCCATCAGGAGGGCAAATAGCAGGGATGGATGTCCCAATGGTACGTATATCCCCACTATTCGCAGGGCAGAATGACCCCCATAGTGTTCTGTGAACAATAAGGTTTTTAAGTTCTTTCTGAAGTCTTTGGTATCATGTAGTGCTCGAAGGCCTTCTGAGAGGGAGTTCCATAGTGTTGGTGTATTAAGTGAAATTGCTCTGTTAGCTGTTGACTGCTTAGCTTTGGGGTAATCACTGGGTGTGATCAACATGTTCTTGGTATTTGTTCTTCTTGGCCAATTTTCAAGGTCCCTTTTTATGAGGTCTTGGAGTGTCTCAGCTGAACTCTAGTGCAGGATTTTGAAAATGTTAGGAGTAGACTTGTATCTGATGCGACTTAATTGGGAGCCAGTACAGTTGTTCTAATATGGGCATAATGCGTTCTTGTTTCACTGTGCCTGAAATGATAAATGCAGCTATATTCTGGGCCATTTGAAGAGGTTGGATTGTTTGAGCTCATAGGCCTTGATATAGTGAATTGCAATAGTCTAAGACTGGCGTAATGGTAGCCTGAATCACTGTGCGGAAGTCAGTCTGGCTGAGTAGTGTCTTCAGTTTCCTCATAATCCTCATTTTATGATACGTAGATTTTGCTGTCCTGTTAATGTGTGACTAGATTCATGTTCTGATCCAGGATGACTCCAAGGTACTTAATCTCCTTTTTGATGATTATGCTTGCATTTTATATTTTTTATCATGCTTGGAGGAGTGAAGAGTGTGTTGCTTGTAATTATAAGTGCTTCTGTTTTTTTGTCATTTATACTGAGGTTGTGGTCATTGAGCCATGTAATCATATCTGGGAGGAAGTTGGTTTTTGTTGAGTAGTCAGATTTCTCAGTATTAATGGAGGTGTATATCATAATGTCTTTGGCGTACAGCTTGTAGAGAATATCTTGTTTTTGGATGATACCACAGATAGGCTAGATGTAGAGGTTAAATAGGAGTGATGAGATAGCTGAATCTTGTGGAATACCCTGATGTACGCTGAATGGTATGGATATATTCCCTCCACATTTCACATATTGTAATCTGCCCTCAAGGTATGAATGGAACCATTTGAGTGGTGTGTTGTGAAGCCCGGTTTCTCTTAGTTGTTTCAAGAGTATGGTGTGTGAGACAGTGTCAAAGGCCAATGATATATCTAGGAATATTAACAAGGATCCTTTCTTTATATTGCCCATCCCTTTGATTATTGTGTCAAAGAGTGAGGTAAGCAGTGTTTCTATGCTATGGTTGGGTTTGAAGCCATGTTGGTGAGGACTTAGTGATGCATGTGTGTTGACGTGATCTTTTAGCGGCAATTGTACTGTCTTAGGCAGCATTTTGGGCTTTATGACCCTTTGTTCCTCAAAATGGAGAAACCAACTAGTGGTTTCAAAAAGTGTTCCAAATGTAACAGTACTATTTCTGCTACCGACACCCATGACTGGTGTCTTAAATGTTTGGGACCAGACCATTCACTATCAGAATCTCTACTCTGCAGAAAGATGACAAAGAGGGACCTGCAGAATAGAACTGCGAAACTCGACACCCTCTTTGACACGGATGCAATGTCTGTTGCATCGACGTCATCCAGGGCTTCATCTTCCTCCCATGGATCTCAGGTAACTAAACCAAAGTCTTCTTTGAAGACTGATCGGTCCTCAAAGGGTACATCTCCTTCTAAGCATTGAGATGCTTTAAGTGTTGCCCTAGAGGAGAATACACTGGCCAAACAGCCCAGGCGGGAGATCCTTTCCTCCAAAGCATTAACGGGGTCCCAAGATGTCCTCCGGAGAGCTCTTGGTGCCATTTTCTGAGGTCGTGGCCCACTGCTCGGGTACTGATAACCAGGCATTGGCTGGTTCCATGGATCAGCAGATCCTAGCCATTGAGAGGAGTCTTGTGGCCTTGCTGGCAGCTTTGGTACCGCTAAAGCCTCTGCATTCAGTTCCACAATGTATCGACCATTGCTCCACTCTCCATGCTACCACCCATGCCAGCCCTGGAGTTAGTGTCCGGCATCGAGGGTTCAGTACCGAGGCATTCCAATGTCGATTTTGATCGGTACCATCGACAGGCCGGGTGGGAGCACCCGGCCCGTCGATACTTCGAGTCTTCCGATTCCGATTCTTCTGATGAATCAGTCAGTACCAGAGAGACTCTTCCGGAAGATCTGTCTCATTCCCCACAGCGCTGTATGTCTTTTCAAGACTTTATACGGGATGTGGCTCGGGGCCTCTCCATTACGGTGACTTCCGAGAAGGAATTGAGAGCTGAAGAACTTGAAATTCTTCAGTATCCGGCAGCCCCAAAGGAGGCCGCTACCTTACCCATTCATCGGATATTGCATTATCTCATCCTTAGGATGTGGGAAACACCTTTAACATTGTCTCCACATTCTCGGAGACTTGATACCATGTACCGAGTACCGCAGTGCCCCGGTTTCCAGAAGGCGCAGTTACCACACCATTCCATGGTTGTGGAATCGGCAATGCATCGAATCAAAAGTGCTAAGACACATTCATCTAATCCTCCGGGCCATGAGGTGAGAACTCTCAATGCCTTCAGCCATCGATGTTTTCAGTCCTCTATGTTATTGGCCAGAATAAGTTCATACATACTCTACATGGGTATGTTTCTTTAGGAGGTGACTAAAGATTTGGAACTAATGGCTCCTCTTCTCCCAGATGACAAGAGGGCTGATTACCTGACACTTGTAAAACATGCCCAGAATGTTTCCAAGTTCATGAACAGGGCAACCTTTGATTGTTTTGAGTGTATTAGCAGGACTTCTGCTATTTCCATCGGTGCACGTCGGATTGCTTGATTACAAGCATCTGATCTAGAGCAGTGGGTGCAAGATAAGCTAGGGAATATTCCTTGCACGGGTGAAAACCTCTTTGGCAAGAATTGGCAGGACAAGGCTTCTCAGCTTGAGTTCGAGAATATTACCTTAAACAGGCTTTCTAGGACCACTGACAACCAAGCTAAGAAAAAGACTGTTAAGAAGCCCTTTTTCAACAAGAAAAAGAAGTTTTATCCTTCTTACACCCTTGCTGTCCACTGTCCGGTCCATTCTTCCTAGAAGGGACAACAACAATCGAAGCAACAAAGGAAGGCTCAGGTCCCCAGAGCTCAACCAGCTCAACAGACCCAGCCTCCACAAGGTCTTTGACCCCTTGCTAGAGAACTTAGCTATCCTACCTCTGGAAATTCCAGAGCCAGTCAACATTCCAGACAGACTGTGTTAACTTTGCCCAAAGGTGGCACCAGATAACATCAGAACATTGGACTCTCTCCATAGTGTCAGAGGGGTACAAACTTCACTTCCAAAGTGTGCCCCCTCCTTCCACTCCAAGAGAGTTCAGTTCTCTGCCCCCTTCCACCACTCTCTTGTGCCAGGAGGTTACCACCCTTCTCGCTCAGGGTGTGATAGAGGAAGTGCCACTTTCTCAACAAGGCCTGGGCTTCCTTACCCCAAAGAAAAAAGGAGGCTACAGGCCCATCCTGGACCTCAGAGAATTAAACAAATATCTGCTCCAAGAGAAATTCAAGATGATCTTTCTCGGCATACTTCTCCCTTACATCCAGAGTCAGGATTGGCTTGTTCCCTAGATCTAAAGGATGCATATACACATACTCCAGTGTAAATAAGATGTAGATATGTTCTGCCTGAAATCAGGTACCAGTGTGATACAATGTATAGAGTTAAGAATTGTACATAGTTTCCCCCAGTTACTTCCAAGTTGATCTCCCTGTTTATTGTAAATACAACTCAAAGTTCCTTGTGTTGTATAGTTGATGTTAAATGTAAACCGCTCTGATCTAAAATAGAGCGGTATAGAAGAACTGTTAAATAAATAAATAAATAAAATATCCTTATTCACGCAGAAAACAGAAGGTTCTTTGATTCCTCTTTCAGGGAAGACATTACCAGTACAGGGTTCTACCCTTCAGTCTGGCTTCTGCCCCAAGAGTTTTCACAAAATGCATGGCAGTAGTAGCAGCATTCCTAAGAACTCTAGGGATATTTGTCTTCCCCTACTTAGATGACTGGCTCATCCGAGCATCGTCAACTCCAGAGGCCAGTTCTGCTCTCTCCTGCACAATGCAGGTTCTTCAACATTTGGGATTTGTAATAAATCTTCCAAAATCCCAACTCACCCCTTCTTAAATTTAGAGTTCATAGGGGCTCTCCTAAACACGCAGCAGTCAAGGGCTTTCCTACCACAGGCCCGCTGCGCTCGGATAGTTCAACTAGCTTCTCAAACAGGTATAATGACTTTCCTAACTGCTCGAGAAATGCTTCAGTTGCTTGGTCTTATGGCTTCCACTGTACATGTGGTTCCCTATGCTCATCTGCACATGCGTGCAGCTCAATGGACTCTAGCTTCACAGTGGACTCAGGCATCAGGTCGTCTGGGGGACAAAATCATGATCTCTGCATGCCTCATTTCATCCCTCCAATGGTGGTGTGAAATGATCTTGAAATTAAAGTTACTCCTGGCCAGTATCAGCACCCTTCCTCCTCTCTTATGCGTTTGAGGGCAGTTGTATGCAGTGTATGCGGACAGTGTGAGTTGATGTAGGATGACTTGGTCTGTGTCAGTAAGCCATGTTTCCGTTATGCATGGTATGCAAGTGTATTGATCAGGCGGGTAATTTATGATTATGTTAGTTTTGTTTCTAACTGACCTGGTATTGATAAGTGTGCAGCTTACTGGTGAGTTTAGAATTGGGTTTGTCTTGGTAGGGCATTGAGGGCTGGTGCGTTTGATGTTTATAAGCCTCTGGGCCCACTTATTTGTGTATTTATTGGTGTATTGACACTGGTTGCTTTGTTAGATTTCTATAAATAATGGTAGGATGGTGATGTGCTTTGGGGTATGTTTACTAAACTGCGGTAACGTTACATAACGTGCGTTATGTAACATTAATGATCGTTAACACATCATAACGCTCATTATGATGCGTTAACGATCATTAACGTTACCTAACGCGCGTTAACCTAAATTAACGATCATAAAGTTCCGCGGCGCGGTAAAACACCGCAGAAGGTGGAGAGAGGGCGGAGAGAAGGGGTCAGTGAGCGGAGAGTGGGCGGGGAGAGGCTCCCTTCACACTAACGCGCTGATCTGAAGAGCTGAATCCTAACGCGATTGAAAACCTGCCGTTAGATGCACATTTGCAGGGGAGAGAAACCATTTCAGTGTCAGCAATGTACAGCATAGGCAGGGAAACCTATAATAAGTGATAAGTGTGATACATGTGCCCAGAACAAAAGGGCACAGAAACATTGAAAATGACCCCAACAAACTGGAAAAAAACCATAACCAAGCTGGCCAATAGCGATATTATTGGGAAACATCAACCCCCCCCCCCCGAGAAAGCTCCATAAAAAAAGATTATGTACTGTCTTACGTATATAGATACTCCACTTTGTTAGTTAACTGTTTTTTACACGGTCCCAGTTCAAAAACTCACCTTGTTTATTTTTGATATGTTAAGATGTTCTATGTAAAATTAAGATGTTCTATGTAAAACAAACTTAGCTTTGTTGAATGTTGTTGTTTGTACACCGCAACTGATCTATGGAAGATGCGGTATAAAAATGAGTGTTAAATAAATAAATAAATTACTCGTGGAAGGGTCTATGCTCCGTCCCCATACAAGGTGAATGAGCCCACAGTGAAATAGCGCTGTTCAGGGTTTTCCCCTCCATCGGACAGGGTTCCTATGGCGTGCACATGTCCTGCAACATCAGGGCGGGCATGTCGGAACGGCAACTGGACAGATGCCGGAAAAGGTGATACAGAGGGCCGCAGGCGGCACATGCTGTGCTGCAGCTGGGCCACAGTGCAGACCAGGGTGATGCCTAGGTGGCCCATACGAATGCTGAAACAGCAAAGCAGCCAGACAGCAACTGCTGAAGGCCCAACATGGGCACGAGTGTGTTTCCCACAGTGTCACAGGGGATAGTACCCAACAGCTACCCCAAGGGCACGGAACATTGGCAGGCGGGGCTGGTGGTGGAGGGGGCAGTGGAAGCTGCCCAGAGCAGACCGTGACCTAGCCCTGTGTAGGTGGGTGCCGTGTACTGCAACAGACAGGCCCTGTCTGACGAACAGTCATGGTATCACCAGGGAATGTACTGACTCTGTGACAACAAGGTGGTGCAGTGCACAAAATCAGTGTATTCAGAAGCAAAAGGTCACAGGTTCAAGTCCCAGCTGTGGTTCCTGCCAACCCAGTCCCCATATTTTACCCAATACTACTACGTGCTAATACAGACAGCACCTTTATTGCAGATGACGTAAACATGCCCAAGACACCTACATTTTACCCTACAGAGCACAGACACCATAAACATGTGCATTACTTATAGCAGAGTCTCCCAAATGCAGTCCTGGAGGGCCAAACACCATTCTGGTTCCATGCTGCCTCTAATAAAGATGCCTGTGCTGCATTTCTATGTGCCACCCCCATGGTATGCAGATGTATCTCATGCATATTCATGAGGGACAGCATGAAAACCCGAACAGTGTTTGGCACCGCAGGACTGGAGTTGGGAACCTCTGCCGTAAAGTAGCAGCCAACAGGGTCAGACATACCCACACCCACAGGCTCCATTATCCAATGCCTCCTGGAGAGGCAGGATGTTGGGCCCTGCGTGCATCTCCCAATACTAGCACTCGCATACCTTAGCAATGCCACCCTAAACCTGGGAATACGGTACACAGCTATCAAAAGGTTGCTATGATCACTGGCAGATAGCAATTCCTAAGTTAAGCTCAATTCGGTGATTGAGCTGCATCATAGCAACCTTTCCGATGTCTGTGGAGTGTGCCTCAGGTCTTGAGTCTGACAGAGTGACCCCAACAGTATTGCGTACCATAGCCATGCCTGCGCTGTGCCCAGGACTGGTGTGGTGGCCTGGGCTGCCAAACACCTCTATAGTTGCACACTGCTGGCATAGGTGTGGGAAGTGTGTGTCTGTCTATCCAGTGTGTGGTGGCTGCCAACGCCCTCCACAGCCCACACTGCTAGCACTGTTGCCAGTATTGGCCTGCCAATGTGCATAATGAGGAGCATAGTACCGTGAGAATAGCCTGGATAGGGTGGCCTGGCCTGGATGCATCTGCACACGGCATAGGGCAATGGCTCGGACATTGTTGTGCCCGGCCACCACCTGCACGGACAGGGTGGCCACAGCATGTCCTGCTGGGAGGTCACTCTCACCCTGACTGAGCAGTGACCATGGCATGGCTAGGTTCCCCCATAGTGCTATATAGAATTTCTTTCATGTGATATTTATGGGTTTTCTTTTGGGGCCCAATCACTGACTTATCTGCTTGGTGTGTATGCTGACATCCCCGTTCTGGGTACATGTATCTCCTCCAGGACCATGCACTATGGACTAGCTGGCAGACTGTCTGCAGCTAGTATGTGTCTTGCTGGAACACCTTGCAGGGTGCAGCGGCTGGAGGCTTGCTGCTGGAGAATGTCAGATAATGGTGGGGGGCAGCTGAGCATTTCCAGGCCTGCCGTCTGTCTGCTATTGCGTTATGGATGTGTACCGCTCTGTCTGTTCCCCTGCAGGACTGGGGTTGATGGTCCCCTCTACTGCTACCATTGCAGGGAGGTAGAATGTGGATCTATTGGTGGGTGATCCTGTTTCCCACCTTGAACCCCAGAGGGTGGGTTGTGTGGTGGTACATAATCTGCCTATGGGTCCAAACACCCCCCCCCCCCTTCACCTACAGCAGGTAACCATGGCACCAACACAGGATATGCACTATTCTGGGTGCATCATCACCCATAAGGGCTAGACATGACTGAGAAATACAGAAGGACACAGATGTATCCTAGGTGTGTCTAAAGGAACTACCTATCACACACTGATGGGGACCTGCAGCATGGCGTATTTCAGCCATGAAAGGTGCTGTGGACCTGGTGCTGGGCACCCCACCTCAACCTTAGGGTGGGCACAATACCCTGTCACCCGGTGATGGTCCCCAGGGCTGGAGCCTGGGTAATTCACCGGGGCTACTTCAATACTAGCAAAAGTGGATGATTACAATGCCCTCTGGGAGTTGTAGTCCCAATTGCTGAATAAAGAAGGTGAGTCGTGGATGAATAGTAAGGCTTTCAAACAGGACTTTTAATTCCCCTTCCGGGTGGATTTTTAAAGCAATGAGAACAAAAGGCAAAACACCATGCTTCTGGTACAAAAATCAAAAGGAACAAACTGGAACCAAAATATGCTTATCTTCAGCTGAACTCAAAAGTAACACAAACAGTCCGTTCAAAACAGGTAAGTTTTCCTCACTGCAGTTTGCTTATACTTTAACAGCTTCTTCAACAGAAAGAAGTAATGTCATCTGACATAATTAAAGTACAGTCCATGCATGTATCTGATATTGCTTCTTCATAATCATTACATTGCATTTCCTCTGGTTCCTCCTCTGAATAACATTCTTCAGGGTTATAGCAAATGTTATCTTTAGGCAAACTCTGTTCTCGGTAATTACACCTCCCCTCTTCCTGGTTAAGAGAGTGTAGTAAATAATTACCACCCTCTCTTGAGAGCTCCCTTTGTGAGTCACACAACTCCTTATACGTACAGGGCAAATCACTATATTCAAAGGCTCTTCTATTAGAAGGAATTGGCCTACCTCCCAACTGCCTTTTCTCTGAGCTCCTGCGTGTGAGTGAGTTATCAGAGCACTGCTGAGATGGAGACGTTTCTCTGCCTTTCTGTCTTGGCTTTTCCTTCCTTGTGTAGAATTACAAAACTCTTTTTGGTCTTTTCAGAGTATAGTAAACTATTATACTAATGAAAGTTACTCCACTCTAACTTATATCAATTATAATGATGGTTACTAGCAATATTTTTCTAATCCCATATGTAGTCTCAGACTTGTAAAGCGCAATTAACCTTCTCTCAAAAGAGAAACAAGTAGCGCTTATGTTGCATCAATGACTACTGGGTGATAAAACCCTTTTTTTTGATTGTTTGAATGAATATCACCAGTATTCCACCACCTGTGCGTATCTAAATGTTATTGGCAATCCCAAAAAGCTGTAAAACAAGCTTATCTTTGTTCTCTGCTTTTCTTCAATTCTTTATGAAGTTTCTTATTTTTCCTCTTGTATTTGTGACTGTTCTCTACGCCTTCTAGGGCACCTCGTTGAGCGTTTCTCTCCTCTTCGGAGTTTCATCAGGAGGATCTACGAGCGGGAGAAAAATAGAACAATGGCGCCAATCTTCCTTCTCATTCCCTGTGCACATTGATTATGGCTTGAATTAAACACTATTCTTAACTTCTAAAAATCATCTACCAGGCATACAGTTTATTCAGTGTTACTGCTTCCTCTTTACTTGCTGCTGTCCACGTCTCTTCGTGTCTGCTCTTTGATCAAAAAACGCCATGGCTGGGGTGAGGGAACGAGGCAACGAGCCATCCAGACAGTGACTCAGAATGCTCTCGCCCAAAGCCGCCCCTACACACTATTGTCCTGCTGTCCCCGGAGGCCCCCATTGGTTGGATCATGGTTGCAGGGACACGGCAAGGCCGGGGACCCGGGGTATAGGGATGTGGGATGCATTATACCCAAGGACCCCACGACTTATTCCACCATTGAGGTGGAATAGCCTAGGCTAACTAATGGTTGCTGGGGAATAGAGGCCTGACCTGAATTGGCTCTGTACTTCCTGGTGAATGGCCATTCCCCTGCTCTGCCCCTGCACCTCCCCCTCCTGCCCATGTCCAGCACTCGTTGTGTATGTGCGGGGAGTGCTGGTAATGGAATCAGGGCCAGCATCTGAGCGTGGGTTGGACGTGTATGCCGCACATCTAACTTTGCTATTCGTAGGACAGAATGCCGGCCATAGGGTCAGAAGGAGAAGTTTGAACTGGTGCTGCGTTAGCTGCAAAGGCCCTGCATTATCTATTGGGGCCATGCACAGTATTTCCCCAACAAATAAGCAGATAACTCATTGAAAATGCAACTAACATGGCCCGGCAGCATCATGAATGCAGCCAATGCCACCCATTGAGATGGTGTTAGCAGCATCCGTGATGTCTGCAAAGCATGTGGTTTCTGTATGCTGGTGATACTTGCAGTAATCACACATTGCAGACATATCCCCTTTCCACCATACCCCACCCACTCACATAGCTTATGTGCAGATAGCATAGATAATCACTGCGCTATCTGCAATTGCCCCACATTGGCTGTTATTGCCTGTCAAGCATGCTGCATTAACAGCTAACATGGCTTAGTAGACAGACCCCTACGTGTGTGTTTGGGGTGTGCAGAGTATGGGCTTTTTCTTATTAATACCTAGGAGCCAATTTTAGTCCATTTTAGTAAAATGGAAACAGTACTGATATTCAGTACAACTCAATACCCCTAATAAAAAAGCCTTGAATGTCTAATTCATATCCAGTTTCTCCTTAACCCTTTGAAGGCCTACTTTAAATTTTTAATCCACATTCTGCAGCCGGGTTAATTTTTGCATATTTCAGGAAAATTGTACCCGTCTTATTCAATATGTTCTAATAGTGATTTTCCTTCTGCTATGGTCATGTATTATATATCATTTGATAGGAATATTTAGTCAGAATTTTGGATCCCGAGAGTTTTGGGCTTGGCCTGGAAAGGTTTAATGATTCTTGTTGTGCATCGGCATATAAAAAGTGGTTCTAAGCAAGCTTAGAGGAAATTCTTTATGAACCTTTTCATTTTTGAGAGCTAAAGTAATCAAATTGAAAAGCCACTTTTTATATTGCATTAATGAACTCCAAACACTGGGGATTTATTTAGGTTACTCAAAACTTGAGAAAGATAAGATAATGTTTATTAATAAGAGTTCTGCCTTCATCCTGCCACATGTTTTTTCTTTACTCTGTAGCCATTATAGTGAAATAGTTTTCCATGGGTTATATTGCTTTTATACGTATCAAAGTAAGTTGTTTGCTATTATGATTATTATTATGTTTGTATAGTAAATTTTTCTAGAGTCTGTTGCTTTAGCAGATAGTTGTACAAGATAGTGAAAGATTTAGAGATGATTCTAAGAAGCATTTTTAAACTGTCTGTCCCCTATTAATGATGTACTTTGGACACTATTTTTATCTACAGTTATAGGTGAACTAGAGAGTTATGAAATCATTCCAGCTGAAAAAGTGAAACTTACAGAAAGACCAGAAATTCTCAGTACTAATCATGATATTCTGGATTGGGACGTATATCAATATTACAGATTTCTTGCAGAAAAGGGTGACCGATATGCACAGGTATTATCTGCAAATATATTTCTGTTTGCTGAAATCAGAATATATGCATTTTTAAAAGTCTGCATTGTTAAGAGAATTGATACCTATTAAACATTGCATTAAGTATGCATGTAAATGTATTAATGTAGTTTAAATTTATTTTACACAATTATCACTCATATTTGAAATATTGTTTCCATAAAACTATCTCTCTAGTAAACTTTAAAATATATAGTGTGTTTCCCCTTTCCGTGTGGTCTAGGCAGTTGCTATGGAACTGCTAGACAGATAAGGAGCACATCAGTCCAGAGACTATTAGCCAGAGTTTTTCTGAGCTCTTGGAGTGTTAAGTATCAGGGTCCAGACCTGTGAAGAGTTAGTTACTATGTGTTAGCCAATATTTAACACATTCACCCTTCGCAATAAGTAGCATCCAGGCCAGAAGTTTGTGTTCTGAACCAAGGGTTTACTTAAAATTTAGGGTCACTGATAAACAACTTTAACATTTAACAATGTAATATGAAGGATGGAACTATATTACAGTAGATTCATTTCTTCAGGTACTGTATGGAGTGTAGTTCACTCCATTACTTCCACAATCTGCACTCTTACTTAAAATGGTTACTTCTGTTTCAACCCTTTCTCAAAATATATAGCCAGCTTTATATTATTAAGGGGTTAATCTTCTGTCCTCCCTCTCTACTATCATCAAAGTACTCGGGCTTAGGGTGGTTTGCTTTTAGTTCCCAAGTACTGTAAGGATTCATTTCACTTAGGCACCTTGCTGCTTATTTTATTGTTCATTTATGCAAGTTTTCATAATATATCTAAGTAATTCTTGAATGAAGCATACAGTGTACCACATCCAGTGTATAACATCATGGCAATAGAGCAAAAGGGCAATAAGAGGGGAACATATGGAAACAAAGACCAGTTAATGTTGAATAAGGCCATCATGGCCAGCACAAAGAAATACATAAATCTCAGTATATCATGGATTGATTATAAGAACGCTTTCGACAGCATCACACATTCATGAATAATAAATTGCTTTGAAATGTATAAAATAAATCATGGTTTGATGGAGTACATTAAGTGCACCATGATAATGTCCTTATTTATAACCTTCTATTTTGTTAAAAAAGTACATTAAAGAATATTGTGTTTAATTATGATCAAATGATGACTATTAGAACCTATAATACTAGTCCTAATACTGAACCACACCATCTGGTGATTACTGGAGGGGAGATAATCTCCCACTATGACAACAGAAACACTTTCAGATCATACTGCTAGACCAGTCCAGACAAACGGGTTATGCTCCCCTGCCAGCAGATGTTGGAGACAGAGAAAAAATTCCAGAGCTCTTGATTGGTTAGGCTCTGGTTGGTATAGGAATGCCCCTAGAGGTCCTATCCAGTATTTCTCTGTCTCCAGCAGATGAGGGTGTTATTAATTTTTCTCTCTTAATGTTAATATTCATTTTAATATCTTTGGCTCTTCTGGATGCACCGAAAGCACACACGAGGCGTTCCTCAAGGATTCCCAGAAACCGCAGCCTGTATTTTTTTATTTAGATAGAAGAGAGAAGTGCTTCCTGTGGTGAGCTCCTGATCGAGAGATCAGTAGAGCTCCCTCCATCGGGGGTCTCCCATCCTAAGGCAAAGAGAGCCTGTGCCTTCTGCGGCTGTAGAACAAACGAATTTAGTTCATTTAATTTGGGTGGGATGGCACGGATTCTCCGAAGAGCCTCAGCAGCACTGACTTCGGTACCATGAGTGACAACCTGTTGGTTTACTTTCTTCCCCGCACCCCCCACCACTTCCGACGACTCCGGGGAAAGTTTAATTGCTGACCTGCTACTCCCAGACTGCTGACAGCACTCCTCTCCTCCCGATCGCTTTATTTTTAAAAAGCGTCATTGCGGACAGTTTTTATTTTAAAGCGTTCTTCTTTCTCTGTCAGTTTTTACTGCCGGTGGCCATTTCATGAGCGCACAATCATGCTCCTCACAGACAGTTTTTGGCGGGAAAGGTGTTTGTCGCCATTTTCTCCTGCTTTTCAAACTCGGAGGCCCTGCATCTGTTTCTCATTTCGGATTAGGGGCTGCCACTATCTTTTTTTCCAAACATCCCCAAATAGTGTTTGATCAGCATTTAAAAAAAACAAAAAAAAAACATGCCTTCCTTAATGCACAGATGTCTAGTGTGAAATAGGAAACAAAAGGATTTAATCAACAGGCTATGCCGCACATGCCATGCACATCCTGGAGAATCTTCCACTTCTCAACCTCGAGCACTGCCTGCCTTGGACATCAATGCCTCAATATCACCTTCTTTGGAACTGCCACACAGCCCTCCGCCCACAGAGGGAGCGCAGAGTGTTCCTGTGCTACTTTCTCAGTCTCCATCCATCCCTGCACAGCTTGAGGCATCAGTACAATCTGCTGATAGCCAGTTCTTGGCACTATTTCGCCAAGCTTGGGCCCTCTGGCATTCAGACTTCTCAGAGCTGCCCTCAGTAACTTTGCCTGCACTGGATACAGACATCTCAGGATCTGTACCTCGCAAACTAACTCAGAAGATAACAGATCTCAAAGGGGGACGTCCTCCCAAAGGCAGTTCATGGGCTGTACAAAATGGTCTAGTGAATCCTGAAGAAGACAAATCTTCGGCAGATGGGGAGTCCGGATCCCTCAGATCGGGAGGATGGAGAATACTCTCCTTCGGATTCATCTTTACAAGCTCAAGAGGACTCACAGGATATTCGACTCTTTGAAAAAGAGGAGTTATCCGCCTTAATATCACAGCCTCATAGACCCACCGGAGCCACAGAGCTCCCAGGCTCTGTCTCAAGTGGATCCTATAGTACAGGGCATACGTAAGCCTTCCAAGGCCTTCCCTTTCCCAGCGGAATTACAACAAATGGTATCTCGGGAATGGGAGTCCCCAGATACCTTGCTGCGTAGTGCATGCCATCTTGGTCAGTTATACCTTTGGTCTCCATCAGAACTCGACCATTGGTTAGCTTATCCTAAGGTAGATGCATTGGTCGAGGGCGGAGCAGCGCTGTGAGACCAACAGGACCATAAGGTTGAGAGTCTCCTAAAGACAGTCTTCTCCTCTTCCGCTCTTTCGCTCCACGTGACTGTTTGCGGGGGACTAGCGGCCCAAGCCTCTCTGCGTTGGATTCAGCGACTGTCAGAAGATCCGGCAATAGAACGTCTAGAATCCATTGCGGCTTTCCTCGCTGATGCCTTTTATGACCTTTTACGTCTATCAGCTCGGTCGTTAGCAGCGGTAACGGTAGCGAGGAGATGGTTTTGGCTGTGCCAATGGGCAGCGGGGAATGTCATTTCTAAGTTGCGTCTTTCAATGCTCCCCTTTAAAGGCAGGCTCCTCTTTGGTGAGGACTTGGATATAAGCTGGTTAAAGACCTAGGTGAGGTTAAACCACCATTTACTGGAGGATAAACCAATAACTTCTTCACACCGCTCTTCTCGTTCTCAAGGTTTCCGATGATTTCCTAGATCTCGTGACTCTCGGAGATACCGTTCTTTTAAACTGGGCAACTCTACAGCTCCTACTCGTTTTGGTCAGAGATCGAACTCCTTTTGAGGAGCCTGCAAAGGCACAGAGACCTATTCAGGCCGAGGAAAGCTTGCTCGAACAACACATCCTTTGTGCTGATAGGACAGACGGCCCATGCGAGACCTTGCCGCCAGTGGGGGGCCGGTTGGCACTGTTTTCTCGACAGTGGGCACTCATCACTTCAGATCAGTGGGCTCTCGACATTGTTTCTCACTGATACTCCCTCGAATGTTGCCGCC
The DNA here is from genome assembly GCA_033557465.1 of Ichthyophis bannanicus. NCBI lineage: Eukaryota > Metazoa > Chordata > Amphibia > Gymnophiona > Ichthyophiidae > Ichthyophis > Ichthyophis bannanicus. Next base: position 112,348,346 of record CM066033.1, on the reverse strand, counting down.
CCATTGAAGATGCCGTCCTGGTCTTCCCAGGAAGGTCTCCCGGGAAAGGCCTAGCCATTCAAACTGCAATTCAAAGACTTCTGTTCCTAAAGGCCATTTGCCCTGTCCCTTCCTTGGAAAGAGGGTTAGGCCGTTACTCTATCTATTTCATGGTGCCCAAGAAGGACGGATCCTTTCGTCCGATTCTGGATCTCAAAGAAGTCAACCGCAGTCTTCGGGTACATCATTTTCACATGGAGATGCTCAGATCCGTAATCCAGGCGGTGCGCAAACGAGTTTCTAATGTCACTCGATCTGGCGGAAGCATACTTTCACATTTCCATTCAGGTCAAACATCAGCGCTTCTTGCAGTTTGTCGTTCTGGGACAACATTATCAATTTCGGGCAATGCCGTTTGGCCTCGCCTCCGCCCCTCGAACTTTCTCAAAGGTAATGGTAGTAGTGGCGGCAGCCTTACGCAAACAGGGTATCCGAGTGCACCCCTACTTGTACGACTGGCTCGTTCGGGCAGACTCCTTTCCAGAGGCCTGCAGCACCATTTCAAGGGTAATCTCCTTCCTCGAAGTATTAGGTTGGGTGATCAATCGTGCCAAGAGCAGCCTTCAGCCGTCTCAGCAGATCAATTTTCTGGGAGCTCGATTCGACACCCATCAGGGTCGTGTATTCCTGTCTCAAGAGTGTTTCCTGAAACTGTCTTCACAAATTCGTCATTTTATGCTTCAGGATTTGCCACGAGCGTGGGATTACCTTCAGATCCTGGGCTCCATGGTGGCTACCATCGACATCGTTCAATGGGCCAGAGCGCACATGCACTGACTACAGAATGCGCTCCTCTCTCGGTGGTCTCCAGTATCGGAGAACTACCAATGCCGTCTCCCGCTTCAGCTGACAATCAGACAGTCTACGATGGTGGCTGTCTCAGCGCAATCTGTTCAGAGGAGTTCCTCTAGAAACTCCACGCTGGATATTAGTGACAACAGATGCCAGTCTGTCTGGCTGGGGTGCACATTGCCAGAGCCACACAGCGCAGGGCAACTGGTCTCCACGCGAGTCTCAATGGACCATCAACAGACTAGAAGCACGGGCAGTCCGCCTGGCCTTGCTGAGTTTTGTAAATCTCCTATGAAATGAATCAGTTCGGGTATTATCAGACAATGCAACAATGGTGTCTTATCTCAACCGCCAAGGTGGCATGAAATGTCCGGGAGTGTCAAAAGAGATGGCGCTTCTCTTCCCTTGGGCAGAGAAACATTTACTAACCATCTCGGCACAGCATATCATGGGAGCAAGCATTATTGAGGCCGATTTTCTAAGCAGACATACGCTCGATCCCGGAGAGTGGGAACTCGTTCCGGAAGCCTTTCAGAAAATAGTTCGGAGATGTGGTCGGCCTGTAATAGATCTCGTGGCCTCGGTGACGAATGCAAAGGTGACGCTCTTCTTCAGTCGGTGAAAACAGCACAGGTTCAGCGGCATAGATGCACTAGCACAGCACTAGCACAAATACGTAAAGGAGAGTGGCCAGTGCACACTCTCCTTTACGTATTTCTGCCTTGGGCAATGATCAGAAGAGTCCTTCAACACATCAGAGAACACCAGGGCCCGGTGATTCTAGTGGCTCCAGACTGGCCCAGGAGACCCTGGTATGCCGATCTAGTACAGTTATCTCGAGAAGTACCTCTGTGTCTGGAAGCTCCCGGGGGACTTCTCAGACAAGGGCCCATCTACATGAACAACCACGCTCCTTACTCGCTTACGGCTTGGCTCTTGAACGCCACAGGTTAGCCCACAAGGGATACTCTTCTAAAGTGGTAGCTACCTTACTCAATGCTAGATGATCCTCAACGACCTTAGCGTAAGCTTGAGTGTGGCGAGCCTTTGAGTCATGGTGTACATGGTTCCAGCTCTCACCATGGCGTTCCTGAATTCTGGAAGTTCTATCCTTTCTGCAAGATGGTCTTGATAAAGGATTAGCTCTTGGAACCCTGTGAATACAGGTTTCAGCCTTAAAATGTTTTCGTGGGCCGGTTCACGGATGCTCCCTAGCTTCCTTTGCGGATGTCTTGCGATTTCTCAAGGGGGTCAGACTTCTGTGCCCACCGCTTGGTCCGGTAGTTCCTTCCTGGGATCTAGTTCTATTCTGAAAGCTCTCATGGGCTGACAATTTGAACCTCTCAAGGAGAGTTCTCTTCGGGATTTGACTTTGAAAATGATGTTCTTGGTGGCAATAACTTTGGCTTGTAGGATCTCCGAGCTGCAAGCTCTTTCTTGTCGCGATCCCTATCTAACCTTTCCTGCGGAGGGAATATTTCTCTGTGCTGTTCCCTCCTTTTTGCCTAAGATCCTTACTCCGTTTCATCTCAGTCAACCTCTCCTGTTGCCTGCCTTTTCCAAAGAAAAATGCTCAGGGAAGAATAAGAATCTGCGAGCTGTGGACCTCAGAAGAATTCTTGTCCGCTATCTGAAAGTGACCAATTCCTTCTGTAGAACCAACCATCTCTTTGTTCTCTTTGCAGGACCACGGAAAGGTCTTCCAGCTTCTAAGTCAACTATTGCTAGGTGGCTACGTTTGGCCATTGAATCGGCCTATATTGGTCAAGGCAGGGTGGTTCCGACAGGTCTTCGAGCCCACTCCACTCGAGCTCAAGCTACTTCTTGGGCCGAACGGTCTCAGGTAGCTCCGCTCGATATCTGTCGGGCAGCAACCTGGTCTTCTTTGTCCATGTTTGTTTGTCATTATCGCCTGGACGTTCAAGCACGGGAGGACAGTCATTTTGGGGTAGGGGTGCTGTCGGCAGCTCTCTCGGCCCACCCTGAGGGTCGTTAGCTTAGGTACTTCCCGTTTGTCTGGACTGGTCTAGCAGTATGATCTGGAAGGAGAAATTTCACTTACCGTTTATTTCCTTTCCTGGAATACTGCTAGACCAGTCCAGAACCCTCCCGGTTGTCAGTCGCAGTACAGCACGTGCAGTGGAGCCAATGCTCTTTTTCATTACGCACTACCAATATATTCCCTTGGAGTGCCTACAGAAACTTCTTAAATGCTTGAAGTCCCAAGGTCAAATCTCATGCGGATACTTCAGCAAGCCTTCTCTCTTGTACATAGTTGGTTGGGTTGCTCAGTTTTTTATTGTTAATAGTTCTTGCTTGTTAAAAAAGATACTGGATAGGACCTCTACAGGCATTCCTATACCAACCAGAGCCTAACCAATCAGAGCTCTGGAATTTTTTCTCTGTCTCCAACATCTGTTGGCAGGGGAGCATAACCTGTTTGTCTGGAATGGTCTAGCAGTATTCCAGGAAAGGAAATTAACGGTAAGTGAAATTTCTCCTTTCCCCATTAGTAAGCACCAAGCCCAGTATGGCCCCTTCACCTCTGGGTTCTGTTACCAGTTGCCTGAATAGTTCCCCCTGTAGATAATCTAGGATCTCCTTACTTCTAGATGACACTGCAGCAGGGTTGTGCCAGTCAACATCCAGTATTACCAGATGTTCAAGTGGTAGTACCAATTCCCAGCGTTATTCTTTATTTAAAGTGTACTTATAAATATCCCTTTCCCCTTTGAAGGAAAAGGCAGAGAGGAACCCATGCATGAACAAGAAAGGGCAAGAAACAAATAGTCAAATGCACAAATTTATTTTTCATTTTGTTTCTTAAATCCTTTGGGCCAATCCCAGTTCAGGCAACTGTTTGTTTACATATTTTTGGTCCTGTGTTCTCTCTATAATATCCTCATAGGAGAAAATAGCCCCAGGATTTCTAAGTTTGGCATATCTAAGATGCCTGGATAAGACAGAGCAGAAGACTCGGGGATTGGGTGGCCCAGGGGAACGAGAGTTTTAGGGTTCACAGGAAAATCATGGGGCAGTGTGTGGAATGAACAAGGACTCAAATTGGGTATGGGGGATGTTGGGAATAGGGGATTTTGGGAGCAAGTAGGAGGAAAAGTGAGTGGCCCCAAAAGAGGGGAAATGGTGGGAAAGAAAGAGTGATCTGGGATGAAAGAGTGATGACTTGTGGATTGTGTTGGCGATTGATTTCTGGGGGACTGAGTGAAATTGAGAGCAGTGAAAGAGTAGAGAAGTAACAAAAGGATGGGAGGAGAGAGCAGGGATTTAGATAGGGTTTGGTTTGGTAAGGCAAGGCAAGTGAATATGGAGGGGCTATGGGGTTGAATGAGAGGGAGAAAAGAGAGAGGGAGGTGCTAGTTGGGGACTGTAGAGCAAAGACTCACATTGAGGGGAGCAGGGACTGGGATCTTGGGTTGAGAGGTAAATGCCAAAAAAAGGTGGATCTTGGATTTCATACCGGAGAAGGTCAGAGGGGGTGATCGTCTGTCTCGGTTACAACAACAAGAACAATATTGGATATACACTCTGGATACAATAGATTCATCTGGTTTGAATTCTTCACTGGGCTGGTGGAGCCTACTTTAAGAGTATACTTTGAAAATGTGGGTTTTGTCTGTTGTTCATTGCCTATAGGACGAAAACTGATCATGTGATCTATGATGGACTTATAAATTGGGAGGAAATGTGATGACATTTTATTACGCAATCAAAGTTTGAGGAAGGGCCAAGAGGTTCAATGGCCTGAAACGCAACCTTGGGTTACTATGGGTTGCATTTAATGAGAGGACTGTTTCACTTCGCAGTCATGCAGATTGGGATATGGCTAAGTCGCTGGGCTGCTGGAAGATTACCATGATTTGATATCGTGTGAGCTCACACTGGGTGTTGGACATACCGGTTCTTGGCAGCAACAACAACATCAAGGCTATGAAGGACAACTAATGGGTATGTTTACTAAACCATCTTAACGTAGCAACGCCGAGGTTATCGCGCGATATTATCACGCAATAACATCGGCAGCGGCGTTAAGGCACACTAATGCTGTGAAAGCTGGGTCTGAAGGGTGGACTAAGGCTCTCCAGAGGGCGGAGATAGGGGTCAATGGGTGAAGAGTGGGCGGGGAGAGGCTCCAGGCACACTAACGCCGTGAAATCAAGGTCTGAAAATTAGCGCCAGTGAAAACCTCGCGCTAGAGGCACATTTGCAGGAGAGAGAAACCATGTAAACCGCACTGATAACAAATAGCACGGTATATAAAAGATATTAAATAAATAAATAAAAATAAATAAAATTTCAGTCAGCAATGTACAGCAAAGGCAGTGAAACCCATAAAAGTGATAGTAGTGATACATGTGCAGGAAACAAAAAGGCAAATAAACATAGAAAATGACCAAAACCACATTTCAAATCCCAATAACCAAGCTGGCCAATAGTGATGTTAATGATAAACATAAAGCAACACCACTGACAAAGCACAAAAAAGAAGATATCATGTTTGGAAGGGTCTATTCTTTGTCCCCTACAAAGTGAATGATCCCACATTAAAATAGCGCTGATCAGGGTTTTTTCTCCTTTATATTGGACAGGTTTGTTATGGCGTGCACATCTGCAGCAACAGCAGAGTGGGCACGTAGGAAAGGGCAACTGTACTGATGCTTTAAATAGGATACAGAAGGCTGCAGACGGCACATGCTGTGGTCCAGCTGGGGCACAGTGCGGGCTAGGCAGATGCCTCGGTGGCACATAAGAACATAAGATATGCCATACTGGGTCAGACCAAGGTCTATCAAGCCCAGTATCCTGTTTCCAACAGTGGCCAATCTAGGTCATACGCACCTAGCAGTTTCTCCAAAAGACATAGGTTCCACAATGCTTGTACTGGGTCAAGCATTGATATCCTGGGTCCCTTCTTAATAATGGTTTATGGACCTTTCCTCCAGGAACTTGTCCAAACCTTTTTTAAACCCAGCTACACTAACAGCCTTTACTACATCCTCCGGTAACAAATTCCAGAGTTTGATTACACGTTGAGTGAAAAAATATTTTCTTTTATTAGTCTTAAATAGTTTACCCTGTAGCTTCATTGCATGTCCCCTAGTCTTTCTATATTCTGATAAGGTAAACAATCGATCTACGTTTACCTGTTCCAGTCCGTTCATTAATTTACAGACTTCTATCATATCTCCCTTCAGCCGTCTCTTTTCCAGGTTAAAGAGCCCTAACCTTTTTAGCCTTTCTTCATAGGAGTATCCTTCCATCCCCTTTACCATTTTGGTGGCTCTTCTCTGAACCTTTTCTAATATCGCTATATCCTTTTTAAGATGCAGCGACCAGAATTGCACACAATATTCAAGGTGCGGTCTCACCATGGAATGATATAGAGGCATTATAATATCTTTCGTTTTATTTTCCATTCCTTTCCTAATGATACCTAGCATTCTATTTGCTCTCTTGGCCGCCGCTGCACACTGGGCCGAGGGTTTTAACATGTTATCCACAATGATGCCTAAATCTTTTTCCTGGGTGGTGGTTCCTAATCTGCAACCTTGCATCGTGTAACCATAGTTTGGGTTGTTCTTCCCTAGGTGCATAACTTTGCACTTGTCCACATTAAATTTCATCTGCCATTTTGATGCCCAATCTTCCAATTTTCCAAAATCCTCTTGGGTTTTAACAACTTTAAATAGTTTTGTGTCATCTGCAAATCTGATAACCTCACTCATTATTCCACTTTCCAGGTCATTTATGAATATGTCAAAAAACAGCGGACCCAGCACAGATCCCTGGGGTGCACCACTATTCACCTTTCTCCAATGGGAAAATTGGCCATTTAGCCCTACCCTCTGCTTTCTATCATTTAACCAGTTCCTGATCCACAGTAGTACACTGCCTCCTATCCCATGACTCTTTAGTTTTGCCAAACGTCTCTGATGAGGGACCTTGTCAAAGGCTATCTGAAAGTCCAGATACACTATATCAACCGACTCACCTTTGTCCACCTGTTTATTCACTCCTTCAAAAAAACATAACAGATTAGTAAGACAAGATCTTCCTTGTCTAAAGCCATGTTGGCTGTCTCCCATTGGGCCATGACTATTGTGGTAAGGAAGCTCATCCTGAGCTAGGAGAAAGTGAAAAAAACAAAGAATTCACCCAAATAAAAGGACCTGTTTTGCAAGGTCAGAGAAATAAAACCACAACCACACCTAGAAACCAGACAATCCTCATCTGGAACAGGTTTCAGAGTTCCCCTAGTGGAGTAAGGGAGAGTGAATACAGACCCAAGGTAAAAGACCCTTACGTCAGTGAGCTCCCTGATTACTCAGGTGCCAGAGGGCAAACTGATCTCCATCACCTGGGAAGAGAAGAGGTGGGGCTGGAACCCTGGAGATTTAAGCCTAGGTTAGATTATATAGAGGTTAGCCAGGAGAGGAAGGAGAGCAACGGGAACAGGAGCAGGAACAGCAGGAGAGGAGAGTGCTGGAAAGAGCCAGAGAGAGTTACAGAGCATGAGAGAGGAGAAGCTGCTACAAGCCAAGGCACAGGTACAAGCCTTATAAACCTGTCCCATACTGAGCAGTGCAGAGTTGCAGGAGACACTCTCAGCTCTAATGAGAGGCTGTCAGCTAAGCCCAGTGAGCTACAAGGAGAGATAGAACTGATGCAACTAGGAGAGCCTGATGCAGCTTTGAATGGGGACGATATATTCATGGATTGCTCTTTGTGCCAAGCCTTAGCTACAGAGGGGTTGAAGGAAAGCCAACCTTAAGAGAAAACCTCTCCAGAGCAAGGTAACCTTGAAAAGCAAGGAGGATGTTTTGTGAATTCCCTGTGTTAAAGAGGGGAAACTTATGCTGAGAAGTGAGAACAAGCTGAAGCTGTATAATTGTGCTTCTTAAACACCTGCTATCCTGTGCAGTGAGACGGCAAGAAGCCAAGCTAACGGTGAGAGGAAAAAGCTTTTGTTTTGCTTTTGAATGTTCCTGAGAAAACCTGAATAGAGCTTTGTTTACTTATGTGTAGCAGTTAAACTACATTTCCCAAGAAGCATTGCGGGGGGAACCAGTTAGAGAAGGCTGAGAAGGGAAGTTTCTATTATAACCATGACCCTCCATGCTGAATGCAAGGAGCAAGGGCGTGACAGTGGCATAGTTTTTCGGATATTTTTACCTTAAGGATATACCAGGAGTTTACTTCAGGATAGGATTAGGAGTCTGCTGTCTTGGTACATGTCGGTACCAATGACATAGGAAAATGTGGTAGGGAGGTTCTGGAGGCTAAATTTAGGCTTTTAGGTAGGAAGTTGAAATCCAGAACGTCCAGGGTAGCATTCTCCGAAATGCTTCCTGTTCCACGCGCAGGACCCAAAAGGCAGGCAGAGCTCCGGAGTCTCAATGCGTGGATGAGACAATGGTGCAGAGATGAGGGTTTTGGATTTGTTAGGAACTGGGGAACATTCTGGGGAAAGGAGGGGCTCTTCCGAAGGGATGGGCTTCACCTTAACTGGGATGGAACCAGACTGCTGGCATTAACCTTTAAAAAGGAGATAGAGCAGCTTTTAAACTAGATATTAGGGGAAAGCCGACAGTCGCCCAAGAGCGGATGGTTCGGAAGAATGTATCTTTGAAGGATACTACCAAAAGCAGAGAGGTTCCACAAAAGAGTAAAGTAGCCCATATGCCCTCAAGTATGGAGCAGACAGAGCTTAAAGATCCCAAATTACCCATGTCTAACAATAGCCAAATTAATATGAATAAAATACTTTCTCTAAAATGCTTGTATGCAAATGCTAGAAGTCTAAAAATAAGATGTGGAGTTAGAATATATAGCACTAAATGAAAGGTTAGATATGATTGGAATATCAGAGACATGGTGGAAGGAGGACAACCAGTGGGACACTGTGATACCTGGGTACAAACTATATCGAAATGATAGAGCTGATCAAATTGGTGGAGGGGTTGCTCTCTATGTTAGAGAGGGCATTGAGTCAGAAAGGATTAAAGTTTTGCAGGAAGCAAAATCTGCTGTAGAATCTATATGGATTGAAATTCCATGTAAAAGGGGGAAGGCAATGGCAGTGGGGGTGTACTATCGAGCGCCTGGCCAGAATGACCAAATGGATGATGAAATGCTCAAAGAAATCAAGGAAGCTAACAAAAGTTACAGCGCAGTAATAATAATGGGCGATTTCAACTACCCCGGTATCGACTGGGTCAGTGTCACATCAGGACATGCTAGGGAGATAAAGTTCCTAGATGAAATAAATGACTGCTTCTTGGAGCAGCTGGTTCATGAACCGACCAGAGGGGATGCCATATTAGACCTAGTCCTTACTGGAACACCAGATCTAGTGCAAGAGATAAGGTTGTTGGGGCCACTTGGCAATAGTGATCATAGCATGATCGCCTTTGATTTAATTAGTGGAGGAGGGATAATAAGGAAATCCACAGTACTACCTTTTAACTTTCGAAAGGGAGACTATGATAAAATGAGGAAAACAGTTAAGAAAAAACTAAAAAGAGCAGTTGCAAAGGTTAAAGACGTACATCAGGCTTGGCTGTTGTTGAAAAATACTATCTTGGAAGCCCAGACCAGCTGTATTCCATGCTTTAAGAAAAGTGAAAGGAAGTCCAAAAAACTGCCAGCATGGTTTAAAGGTGTGGTCAGAGAGGCTGTTGTTGCTAAAAAGCATCTTTTAGGAAATGGAAAAAAGAGCCAAACGACGAAACCTGGAAACAGCACAAGCACTGGCAAGTCAAATGCAAGGCATTGATAAGGCAGGCAAAGGGAGAATTTGAGAAGAAGCTTGCTGCGGAAGCAAAAATGCGAAGTAAAGACCTTTTCAAGTACATTCGTAGCAAAAAACCTGTGAGAGAGTCAGTTGGTCCATTAGATGATAAAGGGGTTAAAGGAGCACTAGGAGGTGACAAGGCGATAGCGGAGAGACTGAATGAATTCTTTGCTTCAGTCTTTACTGAGGAAGATGTAGGTATGTTACCCTTGACTGAAGTGGTATTTAAAGGTGTGGAAGAATTGAAGGAAATATCGATACATCGGGAAGATGTATTACAACTATTAGATAAACTGAAGAGTAGCAAATCACCTGGGCCGGATGGTATACATCCAAGGTGTTGAAAGAACTGAAATATGAGATTGCAGAACTGCTATTAGTAATCTGTGAACTATCATTAAAATCATCTCTAATACCTGAAGATTGGAGGATCGCCAATGTAACACCAATTTTTAAAAAGGGTTCCAGGGGTGATCCGGGAAACTACAGACCGGTGAGCCTGACATCAGTACCCGGAAAAATGGTAGAAACCATCATAAAGAATAAAATTACTCAGCATGTAGATAATCATGACCTAATGGGAAACAGCCAACATGGCTTTAGACAAGGAAGATCTTGTCTTACTAATCTGTTATGGTTTTTTGAAGGAGTGAATAATCAGGTGGACAAAGGTGAGTCAGACGAACGAAAGAGCTAACATCTCTCACACGCAAAGACGATTCAAACGTTTCGACAGGGACGAATTCATACAGGACACAACACAACACTTGAACGTTACCACAGACGACCTAGAAGAACAGGTCTCCAGCTGGAACAGCATTCTAGCGAACGCCGCCAAACCATCTGACGGTGGGATCAAGAAACAACACCACAACAGGAGACAAAACAAGCCATGGTACTCAGAAAAAATACGAAAGGAAAAGAGAGAGCTCAGGAAGATTGAACGGAGATGGAGAAAAAACAAATCAACCGCTGACCAGCATCTCTATCTAACAAAGCAAAAACACTACAATGAACTCATCAACCAATCAAAGAGAGAATTCCACACAAACATGATAAATACTTCTATCAACAAACCCAGAGAGCTTTTCGAAATAGTAAAGATCCTCACAAAAGAACAAACAACAGAAGGCGAAGTACAGGTTGACCCACAGGATTTCGCAGATCACATCAAAGACAAATTTCACTCCACGGAGCGAACAACATCTAGTGGGACCACCAGGTCGGACGTACACCCCAAAACCTGGGGCACATTCTACTCACCCTCAACTGAACAGATATCCCACATCATCTCTACAATCAATACAAGCACTGCCCCTACAGACCCATGCCCAGTGTCATGGGTCAAAGCCACCAAATCCTGCTTCATCCCCACCATACATAAAATAATACACAACTCACTCAAGGACTCATGCCAAAACAACTAAAGCTTGCTTCAGTAAGACCAATCATAAAGAAAACAAATCTCGACAAAAAGGATCCAGCAGCATATCGACCAATCTCCAGCATACCCTTCCTTGCAAAAATCATTGAAAAACGGTCCAACTACAACTTCAGGAGCACATCGACAAACAGGAAACACTCGATGACAACCAACACGGATTTCGTCCCAACCATGGAGTCGAAACGCTACTGATCTACCTCTTCGACAGCATCCTAAGAATAATCGACAACACCATGAATAGAATCATAATGATCTTCATCGACATCTCCTCAGCCTTCGACACAGTGGACCACAACACCCTCCTAGAAAGACTAAAGAACACTGGTATACACGGTATCACATTGAAGTGGTTCCACTCGTACCTAACCGAAAGACAGCTACAGGTCAAGTCAGGACACAACACCTCCCGACCCATAAACGTCCAACAAGGAGTACCTCAAGGATCCGCACTCTCAGCTCTCCTATTTAACATCTACATACAACCAATTTGCAATATCATGAAAAAGAACAACATTCAATACACAATTTATGCAGACGACATAATGATTTACACCCCGATATCAATCAACAACCCGGACTTCTCTAAGATAACAGACTGCCTCACCCAAATGGAGAGTTGGTGTCAAAACAACAACCTAGCAATAAACTACAACAAGACCGAAGCCCTAATCATCACCCGGAACCAAGGCTTCAAACACCCACCAAATCTAAAGATACAAAGCACCACTATACCAATAAGATCAGAAGTGAGATACCTCGGAGTTACTCTGGACAATAAACTCAATCTCAAACCACACATAGACAAAACAACCCAAAAAGCCTACTACAAGATGCGAATCATCAGGAGACTAAAGCCGCTCCTTGCCCCGGAACACTTCCATACCGTCTGTCAAGCACTGATAACCCCACTACTGGACTTCTGCAATCCGATATACCTCGGCCTACCGAAACAAGCCCTCAAACCTCTACAACTAGCACAAAACACTGCTGCACGAATCATAACAGGAACGGCAAGACAGGAGCACATCACACCCACCTTAAAAGACTTACACTGGCTTCCAATCGGTGCACGCATCAAATACAAAACTATCATAAACATATTCAAGATCAAACACCACACATCAGCCAACAGCCTACACACACTCATACAATCAGACACCAGTACGCGTCCCAGAAGAAAACAAACCCACAACAGAGTCAGCACCCCCAGTGAATACAAACACACACGCAAGGACACAACAGACAGAGCACTCTCAATGGCCGCTCCAACAATATGGAACAAACTCCCGGACGACTTGAGGGCCGCTACAGACCTAAAAGACTTCAGAAAACAGCTAAAAACCATACTGTTCATAGAACACTATGGACACATCACATAACTTCAGAGAATGAACAACAGCGCATGATCCCGCCTAACCAATGTATGCATGGAATTTGTTTTTGCACCTCTGTATATAGCCCACTCTGTAAATAGCTCATACCAATCTAACACACAACACGACACACACTCAATTTCCCCCCACTGCATGTATAACACACTCACCTGACCTGATTGTTTGCCGTGATACCACCTTGATTATTAAGATAAGGCGGTTTAGAAATACTGTTAAATAAATAAATAAATAAAATTGTGTATCTGGACTTTCAGAAAGCCTTTGACAGGGTCCCTTATGAGAGACTTTTGGCAAAACTAAAGAGTCATGGGATAGGAGGCAGTGTACTATTGTGGATCAGGAACTGGTTAAAAGATAGAAAGCAGAGGGTATGGCTAAATGGCCAATTTTCCCAATGGAGAAAGGTGAATAGTGGTGTACCCCAGGGATCTGTGCTGGGTCCGCTGCTTTTTGACATATTCATAAATGACCTGGAAAGTGGAATAACGAGTGAGGTTATCAAATTTGCAGATGACACAAAACTATTTAAAGTTGTTAAATCCCAAGAGGATTGTGGAAAATTGCAAGAGGATCTTGATAAATTGGAAGACTGGGCATCAAAATGGCAGATGAAATTTAATGTGGACAAGTGCAAGGTTATGCACCTAGGGAAGAACAACCCAAACTATGGTTACACGATGCAAGGTTCCACATTAGGAACCACCACCCAGGAAAAAGATTTAGGCGTCATTGTGGATACCATGTTAAAACCCTCGGCCCAGTGTGCAGCGGCGGCCAAGAGAGCAAATAGAATGCTAGGTATGATAAGGAAAGGAATGGAAAATTAAACAAAGATATTATAATGCCTCTATATCGTTCCATGGTGAGACCGCACCTTGAATATTGTGTGCAATTCTGGTCGCCGTATCTTAAAAAGGGTATAGCGATTTTAGAAAAGGTTCAGAGAAGAGCCACCAAAATGGTAAAGGGGATGGAAGGATACTCCTATGAAGAAAGGCTAAAAAGGTTAGGGCTCTTTAACCTGGAAAAGAGACGGCTGAGGGGAAATATGATAGAAGTCTATAAATTAATGAACGGAGTGGAACGGGTAAACGTAGATCGCTTGTTTACCTTATCAGAATATAGAAAGACTAGGGGACATGCAATGAAGCTACAGGGTAAACTATTTAAGACTAATAAAAGAAAATATTTTTTCACTCAACGTGTAACCAAACTCTGGAATTTGTTACCGGAAGATGTAGTAAAGGCTGTTAGTGTAGCTGGGTTTAAAAAAGGTTTGGACAAGTTCCTGGAGGAAAGGTCCATAAACCATTATTAAGAAGGGACCCAGGATATCAATGCTTGGCATGTACATTGACTAGTGTCTTTTGGGGAAACTGCTAGGTACGAATGACCTAGATTGGCCACTGTTGGAAACAGGATACTGGGCTTGATGGACCTTGGTCTGACCCAGTATGGCATATCTTATGTTCTTTTGTTCTTATGATATAAAGCTGCAAGGATTTACAGTCCGAAGGATTGTGAAAGTGGCAGCAGGATTTCCCTGACAGTGTTGGTGATCAGAGGGAACGATCCAGTTGGAGTTCCAGAGGAAAAGACACCCTTTACAAGCGAGAGTCAACGCCTGAATAAGGTAAAAGATACCTAGGCGTGGCCTGGACCGGATTGTGGAAAATAAAAGTGAATGCTTGTGCATTAAAGGGGGCATAAAAAAAAGCTGTTGAGTGGTGTCGCCCTTGGTGTTTCTCTCTCTTTTTCTTACAGGTAACCCAAGGCATGGATCCAAAAGAGCTGGTGAACTGGATGGCAAACCAGTTCCAACACCAGCAGGAGATGGCACAGCTGGCACAGGAGAGTGCAATTGCCACCAGGAAGGAGCAACAAAGGCCTGTCCTGGACTTGGTGGAAGCTTTGATCATGCTCCAGAGAGAAGCAAGTGGAGGAGTATCAGCACCAGTAGGAGCAGCTATACCTCATGTGGACAATCTGGTAGACTTACATAACACTGGGGCATTTAATTTTGGGAAGCTTACCCTGGAGGGCAATATAGATGACTTTCTGGAGTCTTTTGAAAGGGTGGCTCAAGCTATAGGATGGCCAGATAGCCAGTGGGCAGTGCGCTTAGCAACATCGTTAACAGGAGACGCACTAGCTGCTTATAGAGCTATGCCAGCAAGCGCAGGCTATGGATTATAAGGCAGTGAAAAGTGCCATTAAAGACCGCTTAGGATTAACAGCGATGGTATATCACCGCTTGTTTAGAGCAACAACCCTGAGAGCCGGTGAGACGCCCAAGGCTCTAGGCCAAAGAATACGTGGCTTAGCACTAAAGTGACTGGCTCCAGAGGGGAAACTATAGAGATGGTGATTGATATGGTAATGTTGGAAAAGTTTATGGCAGCGGTGCCAAAGGACATACAATCCTTTCTAATCCAGCAGAACTGCCAAAGCACGGGAGAGGCAACCCTTTTGACTGAACGTTACATCGAGGCTGTTAGCTCGTCAGCAAAAGGGGGGCACTCCAAAAACAGGTGCTGAGGTTGGTTTTGTTGTATTAAAAAAGAAGAATGGAAATAATGCTGAGTTTGGAAAGATTTGTGTACCTGCTCAAGAAGGGAAGTGGGTTGAGAAAAAATGTTTCCGATGTGGGAAATTGGGACACTTGCAGAAGGGTTGCAAAGCCCGCACTAACCTAATGGGTACAAGTATGAAACAGATGGGAGAAGGTTTTCTCTTAACGGTTAGCATACAGGGGATCACTATCAATGCTCTCCTGGACTCTGGTGCAAACCAAAGCATGGTATCACGAAGGCTTTGGTGAGAAATAGAGGCCTAGAGTAAGTCTGAGCAGAGTAGACCAGAAGGTAGGGTTCAAATCAGATGCATTCATGGTGCTGCTTCTTTTTACCCCACGTACAGGTTAATGATAGAAGGATTAGGAGTGCAGAAAGAGATTCAATTGGCAGTGGTTCCAGAACTCCCCCACGACCTAGTTTTGGGAAAAGACTGGCCGCAGTTCAGGAAGGGATTGGAAATAGGCTTATGGCAAAAGGTTGGCCTTGTATCTACCCAGTCCCAGTCTATAGCCAAGGACCAAAAGGACGAGTCCCTAGAGGATTCATTAGGAGTTTTACCCTCACACGATGACTTGGTGGCTTCCCCATCTTTTAGGGTTAAGAAGGGGAAAGCGCTGAAATGTCACGAGAGGTGGTGTAGGGCACAGGGAAGGTCTAAGATGGAGGTTAGCCAAGGTTTACCCTGGGTGCCAGCGGAATTAGTTGAAAAGTTCCCAACTTTTCCCCAAGAGCAGCGAGCAGACCCTGCTCTCACCAAAGCATTTGAGTATGCCCGGGTTGTACCAGATGTCCTTCCAAGATTCCTTCTAGACAATGAGATATTATACAGGGAAAGTCAGGATCCCCGGACAGGGACGATCAGGAAACAGCTGATGGTGTCCACAACTTTTAAGGGGTTGGTTTTAAGACTTGCCCATGATCATCCAGTAGGTGGTCACAGAGGCGTACAGGGGACCTTAGATCAAATTCTATGTTTTTACTGGCCCGGCATTTCTAAAGAAACCGCCCAGTTCTGTGCCGCGTGCCCTGCGTGTCAGCGGGTCATGGCTGCACGACCTCCAGTCGTACCCCTAATTCCAACACCTATTATATCTGATCCCATCGGGCGAATCGCCATGGATATAGTGGGACCCCTGGTTAAAACACCCAGAGGATTCCAGTACATTTTAGTCATGGTGGATCAGGCTACTAGGTTTCCTTGGGCAGTACCCTTACGTAATATCTCAGCCAAAACAGTAGCCTTAGAGGTGGTAAAGCTGTTTTGCGAAGTAGGTTTCCCCAGAGAAGTGTTAACAGACCGTGGGACCAATTTTGTGTCAAAGTATCTGGCCCAGGTTTGAGATGCTTTTGGCATTCATCATGTGAAAACGGCCGCTTATTATCCCCAATCTAATGGCCTGGTGGAAAGGCTGAATCAAACCTTGAAACAAATGTTAAGAAGAGGTTTAGCCGGGAACGTGTCGGAATGGGACACGTTACTTCCTTTCGTTCTATACGCATGCCGGGAACGGATACAGGTTTCCCTGGGCGTATCTCCCTATGAGTTGATGTATGGTCGAGCCCCTCGTGGTCTCCTAGACATATTAAGGGAGCAGTGGTTGGAGCCGGAAAAGGAGGCTAAGGGAGTCCCTCACTTTTTACACGATTTAAGAGCATGGTTGAATAGGACCTCTCAAGTGGCTGAGAAGAATTTACAGGACAGTCAAGCTCGCCAGAAGGAGCGATACGACCAAAAGGCCAAGCCTCGCCAGTTAGCACTGGGAGAGAAAGTCCTAGTACAGGTAGCAGGCGCCACTCCCAAGTTTGAGGTTCAGTGGAAAGGGCCATGGAAAGTGATCAAACAAGTAGGCCCGGTGTCATATGAAGTAGAAATTAATAAGGGTCGCAGGCAGATTTATCACATAAACGTGCTTAGGTCCTGGCAAGAAAGATCTGCAGTTGATAGTCTACCCAGCGCAGAACATAGGGCAGGAAAACCGCATCAAAACAATGATGCCTCAGCAAGGATTACGGACTGTTCGGAGGAACTCTCACAACCTCCGCCAGCCTGTAATATCTTGGGTAGGGGGGGTATGTGGTAAGGAAGCTCATCCTGAGCTAGGAGAAAGTGAAAAAAACAAAGAATTCACTCTAATAAAAGGACCTATTTTGCAAGGTCAGAGAAATAAAACCACAACCACACCTAGAAACCAGAAAATCCCCAGCTGGAACAGGTTTCAGAGTTCCCCTAGTGGAGTAAGGGAGAGTGAATACAGACCCAAGGTAAAAGACCCTTACGTCAGTGAGCTCCCTGATTACTCAGGTGCCAGAGGGCAAACTGATCTCTGTCACCTGGGAAGAGAAGAGGTGGGGCTGGAACCCTGGAGATTTAAGCCTAGGTTAGATTATACAGAGGTTAGCAAGGAGAGGAAGGAGAGCAACGGGAACAGGAGCAGGAACAGCAGGAGAGGAGAGTGCTGGAAAGAGCCAGAGAGAGGTACAGAGCACGAGAGAGGAGAAGCTGCTACAAGCCAAGGCACAGGTACAAGCCTTAGAAACCTGTCCCATACTGAGCAGTGCAGAGTTGCAGGAGATACTCTCAGCTCTAATGAGAGGCTGTCAGCTAAGCCCAGTGAGCTACAAGGAGAGATAGAACTGATGCAACTAGGAGAGCCTGATGCAGCTTTGAATGAGGAAGATATATTCATGGATTGCTTTTTGTGCCAAGCCTTAGCTACAGAGAGGTTGAAGGCAAGCCAACCGTAAGAGAAAACTCTCCAGAGCAAGGTACCCTTGAAAAGCAAGGAGGATGTTTTGTGAATTCCCTGTGTTAAAGAGGGGAAACTTATGCTGATAAGTGAGAACAAGCTGAAGCTGTATAATTGTGCTTGTTAAACACCTGCTATCCTGCGCAGTGAGATGGCAAGAAGCCAAGCTAACGGTGAGAGGAAAAAGCTTTTGTTTTGCTTTTGAATGTTCCTGAGAAAACCTGAGTAGAGCTTTGTTTGCTTATTGGAAATGTATTCCTGTTGGAAGTTTTGCTTTGCTTATAAAGAGGAGAACAGCCTAAAAATGTTTGGAACTGAAAAGAAAGAAAACTGCCATTGAAGAAAGCTGTTTGTGTTTATGCTTTAACCAGCAAGGCTAGAGAAAGCTGGTAGCCTTGCTGTTAAAGGGCTTTTGTTTTGAGCTGAAGAATATTGTAAGCTGATACTTTGTTTTGACTTTTGCATATGTCCTGTTGTGTTTTTGAAAGAAACCTGGAGAAATAATCCTGAAAGAGGTAATTTATGAACCTTGCATTTGAGTTTAATAAATTTCTGTCATTGCCTTACCAAAAGAGCCAAACTACAAGTTTTTTTTCTACCTGAAGCCATATGTGTAGCAGTTAAACTACATTTCCGAAGAAGCATTGCGGGGGGAACCAGTTAGAGAAGACTGAAAAGGGAAGTTTCTATTATAACCAGGACCCTCCATGCTGAATACAAGGAGCAAGGGCATGACACTATCTACATGCTGAGTAATTTTATTCTTTATGACGGTTTCTACCATTGTTCCTGGTACTGACATCAGTCTCACCGGTCTGTAGTTTCCAGGATCACCCCTGGAACCCTTTTTAGAAATTGGTGTTACATTGGCGATCCTCCAATCTTCAGGTATTAGAGATTATTTTAATGATAGTTCACAGATTACTAATAGCAGGTCTGCAATCTCATATTTCAGTTCTTTCAACACCATCCAGCCCAGGTGATTTGCTACTCTTCAGTTTATCTAATAGTTGTAATACATCTTCCCAATATATCGATATTTCCTTCAATTCTTCCGCACCTTTAAATACCACTTCAGTCATCGGTAACATCCCTACATCTTCCTCTGTAAAGACCAAAGCAAAGAATTCATTCAGTCTCTCCGCTATCGCCTTGTCGCCTCCTAGTGCCCCTTTAACCCCTCTATCATCTAATAGACCAACTGACTCTCTCACGGGTTTTTTTGCTACGAATGTACTTGAAAAAGTCTTTATTTCACGTTTTTACTTCCGCAGCAAGCTTCTGCTCAAATTCTCCCTTTGCCTGCCTTATCAATGTCTTGCATTTGACTTGTCAGTGCTTGTGCTGTTTCCAGGTTTCATCGTTTGGCTCTTTTTTCCATTTCCTGAAAGATGCTTTTTTGGCAACAACAGCCTCTCTGACCTCACCTTTAAACCATGCTGGCAGTCTTTTGGACTTCCTTCCACTTTTCTTAAAGCGTGGAATACAGCTGGTCTGGGCTTCTAAGATAGTAGTTTTCAACAACACCCAAGCTTGATGTAAGTCTTTAACCTTTGCAACTGCTCCTTTTAGTTTTTTCTTAATTATATTCCTAATTTTATCATAGTTTCCCTTTCGAAAGTTAAAAGGTAGTACTGTGGATTTCCTTACTATCCCTCCTCCACTAATTAAATCAAAGGCGATCATGCTATGATCACTATTGCCAAGTGGCCCCAACACCCTTTTCTCTTGCACTAGATCTGGTGTTCCACTAAGGACTAGGTCTAATATGGCTTCCCCTCTGGTCAGTTCATGAACCAGCTGCTCCAAGAAGCAGTCATTTATTTCATCTAGGAACTTTATCTCCCTAGCATGTCCTGACGTGACACTGACCCAGTCGATACCGGGGTAATTGAAATCACCCATTATTATTAATGCACTGTAATTTTTGTTAGCCTCCTTGATTTCTTTGAGCATTTCATCATCCATTTGTTCATTCTGGCCAGGCGGTCGATAATACACCCCCACTGCCATCACCTTCCCCTTTTTACATGGAATTTCAATCCATAGAGATTCTACAGCAAATTTTGTTTCCTGCAAAAATGTAATCCTTTCTGATTCAATGCCCTCTCTAACATAGAGTGCAACCCCTCCACCAATTTGATCATCTCTATCATTGTGATATAGTTTGTACCCAGGTATCATAGTGTTCCACTGATTGTCCTCCTTCTACCATGTCTCTGATATTCCAATCATATCTGACCTCTCATTTAGTGCTATATATTCTAACTCTCCCATCTTATTTTTTAGACTTCTAGCATTTGCATACAAGCATTTTAGAGACTGTATTTTATTCATATTAATTTGGCTATTGGTAGACATGGGTAATTTGGGATCTTTAAGCTCTGTCTGCTCCAAACTCAAGGGCATTTGGGCCACTTTACTCTTTTTTGGAACCTCTCTGCTTTTGGTAGTATCCTTCAAGGATACATTCTTCCAAACCATCCTCTCTTGGGTGACTGTCGGCTTTCCCCTATTATCTAGTTGAAAAGCTGCTCTATCTCCTTTTTAAAGGTTAATGCCAGCAGCCTGATTCCATCCCGGTTAAGGAGAAGCCCATCCCTTCGGAAGAGACCCTCCTTTCCCCAGAATGTTCCCCAGTTCCTAACAAATCCAAAACCCTCATCTCTGCACCATTGTCTCATCCACGCATTGAGACTCCGGAGCTGTGCCTGCCTTTTGGGTCCTGCGCGTGGAACGGGAAGCATTTCGGAGGACGCCACCCTGGAAGTTCTGGATTTCAACTTCCTATCTAAAAGCCTAAATTTAGCCTCCAGAACCTCCCTACCACATTTTCCTATGTCATTGGTACCAACATGTACCAAGACAGCAGACTCTTCCCCAGCACTATCTAAGACCTTATCTAGGTGGCTCATAAGGTCCGCTACCTTCGCACCAGGCAGGCATGTTACCAGGCGATCCTCAGGTCCACCAGCCACCCAGCTATCTATATGCCTAATGATCGAATCACCAACTATAACGGCTGTCCTAACCCTTCCCTCATGGGCACATGACCCTGGAGAAACTTCCTCAGTGCGAGAGGGTTTTACATCACCTGGAGGACAGGTCCTAGTTACAGGATCACTTCCTGCCACACCCGGGTGATGCTCTCCTGTCACGTGACCTCTCTCCTCCATGGCAACAGGAATGCTGCCAGACTGGAGGTGGGACTTCAGGACTATATCCCTGTAGGTCTCATCTATGTACCTCTCTTTCTTATGTTTTCCAAGTCTGCTACTCTAGCCTCTAGAGAACAGACTCGTTCCCTGAGAGCAAAGAGCTCCTTGCACCTAGTGCACACGTAAGACCTCTCACCAACTGGGAGAAAATCATACATGTGACACTCAATGCAAAAGACTGGAAAGCCCCCATCTCACTGCTGGACTGCTGTCTGCATCATAGTTTTAAGTTTGTGTTTAGATCTTTAAGTTCTTTACTTACTAAGGGTTGCTATGGATATTTATACTAATAAAACTGTACCTAATACATTTAATATACCTTGTTCACCTGAAGCTTAATTAATCTCAGGTCCTTAGTGTATGACTGATTTGGGTAAGAAGCTTCACCTGAGAGCACCTCCTGTCTTTTAATATGTGTAAGTATCTATAAAGCTACGATTATCCCATGGGTGGGTGGGTGTTGGGGAGGGAGGGAGGGAAATAACACTTATTAAAAGAGGGCTGCTACACAGTACCTTGTCTTGTGATGCTGAAGTAAGCTATATTCTGATTTGATTTAAATTATAGCTCTTTGCTGCTGCTAGGCTCTAACTTATTATGAAATTTAAACTACAAGCTCTCTGCTGGGTTCTAAATTTAACCAGAAAGCTTGCTTCTGTGTTTTAAATTTAAACTAAAAGTTCTTTGCTGATGCTAGGAATGCTGAAACTGTAAAGCAGCAAGACAGCAACTGACGAGGGTCCAACATGGGCATGAGTGTGTGTCCCACAGTGTCACAGGGGATATTACCCAGCAGGTACCCCCAAAGGCATATAACATTGGCAGGCGGTGCCGGGGGAAGCACGCATGTCCATGGAGGCACCTCTACCTGAGAACCCACACCATAGGCAGCTGCCTACCGGCACACTGGATGGCATGGGACTGCGCACCACCAGCACCACTGGCATAAGGGCATGTCAGCATGGTGGCGGAGGGGTGCCGGTGGCGGAGGGGGCAGTGGCATCTGCCCACAGCAGACCATGGCCAAGCCCCATTTAGGTGGGTGCCTTGAACTGCAGCAGACAAGGTCTGTCTGATGAACAGTCATGGTATCCCCAGGGAATGATCTTCCCCTGTGGCAACAGTTTGGTGGAGTACACACATACAGTGTGTTCAGGAGCAGAAGGTTACAAGTTCAAGTCCCAGCTGTGGCTCCTGCCAACCCTGTCCCCATATTTTACCCAGTACTAAACCGTGGTAATAAAGATGGAACCTTTATTGCAGATAAAATAAACATGCCTGAAACACCTATATTTTACCCTACAGAGCACAGACACCATAAACATGTGCAATCCCTAGAGCAGAGTTTCCCAACTACAGTCCTGGAGGGCCAAAGACTATTCAGGTTTCATGCTGTCCCTAATAAATATGCCTGTGCTGCATTTGTATGCGCCGCCCCCATTGTATGCAAATGTATCTCATGTATATTCATTAGGGACAGCATGAAAACCTAAACAGTGTTTGGCCCACCAGGACTGGAGTTGGAAAACTCAGAGCTAGAGCAGAGGCCAACAGGGGTACAAACACCCACACCCACAGGCTCCACTATCGAACGCCTCATGGAGAGTCAGGCTGTTGGGCCCTGCGCAGAGCAGCATCTCCCAATACTAGCACCTTTATACCTTAGCAATGCCGTCTTAAACTTGGGAACACGTTCCACATATATCAAAAGGTTGCTGTGATTAATGTCAGATAACAAATCCTAAGTTAAACACGATTTGTTGATAGAGATTCATCATAGCAACCTTTCTGATATCTGTGGAGTGTGTTACAGTTGTTGATTCTGACAGTGTTTACCACCCCGGGGAGTGACCCCAACAGTTTTGCGTACCATAGCAATGCTTTCACTTTGCCCAGGACTGGTGTGGCAGCCAGAGCTGCCACAAACCTCTATATTTGCACAATGCTGGCATAGGTGTGGGAGTGTTTGTCTGTCTATCCAGTGTGTTGTGGCTGCCTACACCTTACTGAGCCCACATTGCTTGCACTGTTTCCAGTGTTAGCCTGCCAATGTGCTTAATGAGGAGCACGGTACTGTGGGTATGGCCCAGACAGGGTGGCCTGGGCAGGATGCATCTGCACAGGACATAGGGCAAAGGCTGGGACATTGTAGTGCCCGACCACCACCTGCATGGACAGGGTGGCCACAGCATGTCTTGCTGGGAGGTCAATCTCACCCTGACTAAGCAGTGACCACGGCATGGCTAGGTTCCCCCATAGTGCTATACAGTGTTTCTCTCAAGTGATATTTATGGGTTCCCTTTTTTGGGGCCCAATCACTGACATACCTGCTTGGTGTGTGGGTGCTCACATCCCATTTTTGGGTGCACACAGTTCCTCTAGGAACATGCACTATGTATTAGCTAGTAGACTGTCTTCAGTTAGTATGTGTATGGCTGGGACACCTTGCAGGTTTCAGCAGGTGGAGACTAACTGCGCCCTCTGCTGGTGAATGTCAGATAGTGGTGGGGGGCAGCTGAGCTTTTCTAGCATTCTGCCTGTCTGTCATTGCCTTATTGATGTGTACAGATCTACATTGACTGCCCTGTAGGGTGCCTGTTCCCCAGCAGGACTGGGGTTGATGGTCCCCTCTACTGCCACCGTTGCAGAGAGGTAGAATGTGGATCTGTTGGTGAGAGATCCTGTCCCCCATCCTGAGCCACAGCGGGTGGTTTGGCTGGCGCTACATAATCTGCTTTTGGGTCCAAACACCCCCCTTCACTTATAACATGTGACCATGGCACCCACACAGGATATGCACTATTCTGAGTGCATCATAGTCCACAAGGGCTAGACGTGACTGGGAAATACAGATGGACACAGGTGTATCCTAGGTGCATCTGCAAGGACTACCTATCACACACTAGCATTGATGACAACCTGCAGTGAGATGATCAGAATCAGATTTTTCTTTTTTAAATATTGAGTTCTGTGGGTGAATGTCCTGGTTCTGCTCTGCACCTCTGCACCTACTGTGGATGCAAAATATATGTTGAAAAAGAAAAAGCAAGAACCATAACGCAGTTTATAACAACAAAATAAAAATAAGTTATAATTTAGTTTTATAAACTGTGCTGTTGATTCGTGCTATCTTTTAGTTCCTTGGTGTGCAAACAGGACCATACCTAGCCTTGTGCAAGCAGTGCAGCCGCACAGGGTGCAAAGGCTTGGGGGGTGCATTTCAGCTGCCTGCTGTTGCCCTGCCGCCACTGGCAGGACAATAGCAGGCAGCCAAAATGCACCCCCCAAGCCTTTTTGCAGCACTTTAAGCAGGTCTGGTCCCTCCCTCCTCTGACGTGCTGTCAGAGCAGGGAGGGACAGATCTGCTTAAAATGCCGACGCCTTTCAGATCGGGCGCATGCCCCTCCTCCTCCCCCCCCCCCCTTACTTCCATCCAGCGCTGCCTGCTCTTTCCCTGTTGCCGGCACCACCGTGAAAAAAAAAACAGAGGCCAGCGGCAGCAGCAGGGAAAGAGCAGGCAGCGCTAAACGGAGGTATGGGGGGGAGAGGGGGGTCTGCGCCCAAGCTGCAAGTCACACAGGGTGCGATTGCAGCTCTATACGACCCTGTGTGCAAACATCTTGCATTTCCTCCATATAATCTAATCGGCTTTTTGGTTTGGTTCTGTCTCTGATTGGATTTCTAAAAAATCCCCGCCCCCCTCTAAGGTGGGAGGGGGCGCCATCTCATTCTTCGCCTCAGGCAGCAGATTGCCTTGAGCCGCCCCTGGTAGCCAGTGTAGTTGCTTCAGGATGGGGGTGATGTGGTCGTATTTTGAGGATCCTGTTATAATCCGGGCGGCAGTGTTTTGTGCAATCTGCAGGGGTCAAAGTGATTGAGTTGATAGACAAGGGTATATGGTGTTGCAGATGGGGGTGAGTATTGTTTGACAAACCGTGTGGAAGTGTTCTGGGCAGAGAAGGGACTTGAGTCGTCTGATGATCCGCATCTTCAGGTAAGCATTTTTGGTGGTTTTACTGATATGAGAGTTGAGGTTTAGTTTGTTGTCTAAGGTGACTCCCAGGTATTTTACTTTATGTTTGATGGGTAAGATGGTATTCCTTATCGTCTCTCCAGTCTAGTCCCAAACCTCAGGGTTGTGCTCCTCCTCCAACAGCTTGGAGACTGAGAAACGTCATCTCTTTTGTGATGTCACCGGTATATCCACTCCGGACCCGCATCCTGACTCCAGTTATCTCAGTCTCTAAGCAGCTGGAGAATTGGTGAGCCTGGAGGTCCAGGCTCGACAGAGGGACAATTAAGGAGAGAGAGGTGTAGGAAAGTGTTGGTTAAAATTGGGAAAAAAAAAAGAAAAGGGAGGTCTGTCCGGTTTCATTTTTAGTAAGGTGGCTAGACAGGAGGTCTTTCCCTCTTCTTGACCCTCAGGCCCCCCCCCCCTTCCACCTTCCCCCCCCCTCCTTTTTCCTCCCTTTACAGCTAGTGGATCTGTCAGGAGTACGGATCAGGAGCCGCCTGAATCGTGGGAGGAGCCCGCAGGGGCCGTTAGCACCTGCAGATGCTTTGCCTGGCGGTGCTGTGAAGAGATTCAGGCGGCGGGAATACGTGTGATTGGCTGCTTCGGGGTTTCTCCTGCTTCTGAAGCTGTCAGCAGCTCGATCGGTAAGCAGGGAGACCGGCCCTGATCGTTGTTGTGTGGCGGCTGGTCTCTGTGGGTCAGTGGCGCCTGCTCCCAGCCCTTTCAGTTGAGCGCGCCGGTAGAGCGGTGGGGGCAAGGCTGGCGGAAGGCAGTGTCAGCGGCGATTCTCTGCCTGGCAGTCTCTCCCGGCTCCCGACACAAGAGACAGATTGTGTCGGTGGAGCGGGGAGTTAGAGAGGAGACCTGAGGCATCCAACAGCTGTAAGCAGGCAGCGGAGGTAGGACACAGAGCTAAATTTCGGTTTCAGGCCCTGCCGCGTGGCATCAGCGCGGGAAGCGCCAGGCGGTCAGCAGGGCCTGCAGGAGCTCCGTTTTTGCGCGGGAAGCCTCGTTTTTTGTGCCAAAGATTCCTTTCAGCCTCAGAGCTTGGAGGGGGCGGCTGAAGGTAAGAACCCATCAAGCGTGCAGGATCCATCTGCGGCAGATTTGGGGGTCGGAGGAACCCGTGGCTGGGCCTTCCTCGGCCCCAGATCTCCCAGCCTCGCCGGTGGCCTTACCAGGGAGTTTGGCAGCCATTTTTTCACAGGAATTTGTGGCTCTCATCCAGCAGGCTTTTGGGAGCCAGCATAAGGAGCTGGGGACGAGTTCCAGAGGGGGGGCCCGCGGAGTTAAGAGACTGGGAACACCTTTGGCTGTGGGGAGACCAGGAAGCCCAGCTAAAAAGACCAGGATGGAGAAAGAACAGCAGGAACGGTACGTGGACTCTGAGGGGGTTCTATCGGACGAGGGAGAACTCGGCTTGGACTTGAAAGATGAGTTGGAGGAAGGAGAGATCACAGACAGAGAGGATCAGGCGAGAGTCGTGAGAGTGTTTAGCAGGGACGAATTGCCCACACTCATCTCTGAGACGCTTAAGGCACTAAATATGCCTTCGCCGGGGCCGGCAGAGGATGGTACGTTAGAAGATCCGTTGCTACAAGTATTTAGGAAGACCCAGAGAGCCTTCCCGGTGCATAGAGTGGTCAGAGAGATGATTCAAGAAGAATGGGATTTGCCGGAGGCCGCACTCAAAGGCTCCAGAGTGATGGGTAGACTCTACCCCCTGGTGGACCAAGTTCGGGAACTGTTTAAGTCTCCAAAGGTGGATTCGGCCGTCTCGGCGGTCACTAAGAAGACTATCATCCCAGTAGAGGGTAGTGCGGCGCTCAAGGATTCCCAGGCCAGGAAGCTGGATACCTTATTAAGACAAGTATTTGACGTTAATGCCTTGTCTGTTCAGGCAGCTATTTGTGGAGCTTGGGTAGCTAGAGCCTGCCTTCGCTGGGCTCAGCGAGTACAAGGAGATCAAAGCGGAGACGACTCAGTAGAAGCAGCAAAGTTGGAGTCGGGGACAGCATATTTGGCGGATGTCCACTATGACCTCATTCGAGACTTGTCAAAGAGCATAGCGTCGGTGGTGGTGGTGCGACGTTACCTTTGGCTGCACAACTGGGCAGTGGATGGTTCATCGAAGTCCAGGTTGAGCATGCTCCCCTTCCAGGGGAAGTTGCTTTTTGGAGAGGATTTGGACAAATTGATGAAGGATCTCGGAGAGTCTAAGGGTGGCAGACTCCCAGAAGACAAGCAGAAACAAGGGCGGTCTACTTCCACTGGCAGGGGGCAGCAGAGGGAGTTTAGGCGCTTCTGGTATCTGAAATTCAGTCAAGCTCACCGAGGAAGATTCCCGGGCAGGAGCCAGGGGTTTCGGGGATTTCAAGGAGCAGGAACGGGTTTTGGGGCCTGTACCTCTTCCACGAATTCCCAAAAGTCACAATGAGATCAGGAGGGCCCAGGCAGGCCTGGTTCCTGTCGGAGGTCGACTGCGGGATTTTTACCCTGCCTGGGTCAAGATTACCTCAGACCAGTGGGTGTTGGAACTCATTCGCGAGGGGTATGCGTTGGATTTCCAATGGCCAGTAAGAGAATTCTTTGTTCAGTCCCCGTTCAAGTTGCTGATCAAGTGCAACGCTGTGCGAGAGACGGTCGTGAGGTTGCTCGCATTAAAGGCGATAGTGCCAGTACCTCAATACCAATGCGGCTTCGGTCGATACGCCATCTATTTCGTAGTACCAAAAAAGGAGGGGTCTTTTCAACCAATTTTGGACCTCAAGGGGGTAAATCGGTGTCTTAGAGTGCAGCACATCCGTATGGAGATGCTCAGGTCTGTGATGGTGGCGGTACGGAAGGGGGAGTTTCTGACATCCCTGGACCTATCGGAGGAGTACCTTCACATCCCGATTGAGTGGGAGCATCAGAAATTCCTCAGATTTGCGGTGCCCTTGGGGCATTTCCAGTTCTGGGCTTTACTGTTCGGGTTGGCGACAGCCCCAGGGACATTTACCAAGATGATGATAGTCATAGCAGCAGCACTGAGAAAGGAGGGCGTTCTCGTGCACCCGTATCTAGATGATTGGTTGATCTGGGCAAAATCCAGGGTTGAAAGCGAGACGGCTACATCAAGAGTAGTAGCACTTCTGAAAACTCTAGGTTGGGTGGTCAATATGTCCAAGAGCAACTTAGTCCCATCCCAACGTCTAGAATATTTGGGAGCTTTGTTCGATACAGAGGCGGGAAGAGTTTTTCTTCCGCAGCAACGGGCGAAAGGTTTGAGATCGCTAGTCCGGCAGTTTCTGGGCAGACCTACCCCCGTAGCGTGGCATTACCTGCAGATTCTCAGAACCATGGTAGCGACGATAGAGCTGGTCCCGTGGGCGAGGGCGCACATGAGGCCATTACAGAGAGCATTGCTCAGGAGGTAGTCTCATGACCCATTGTCACAAAAGCTGCCCTGTCTCTCGGAGACACGACAAGCTTTACAATGGTGGATCAAGGCGGAGGTCCTCGACAAAGGAATGCCATTGGAGACACCTTCTTGGATGCCCCTGATGATGGACGCCAGCCTCGCTGGTTGGGGAACTCACTTCCAAGGAAGATTCGCCCAGGGTCAGTGGTCCAAACTGGAGAAGACCTGGTCAATCAACAGGTTGGAACTGAGGGCACTGCGGCTGGCATTGTGGGCGTTTCAAGCTTCTCTGCACAACGGGGCCATTCGAGTGCTGTCTGACAATGCCACTGCAGTGGCCTATATCAATCAGCAGGGCGGCACCAGCAGTATCGCTATGGAAGCAGAAGCAGAGCTGTTGTTAGAGTGGGCAGAAGTGAATCTCCTGGCGCTGTCGGCGGCACATGTAGCTGGAGTGGACAATGTGGAGGCCGACTTCCTGAGTCGAGTGAAGGTAGACCCAGGCGAATGGGTTCTCTATCAGGACGTGTTTGAGATGTTAGTCAACCGGTGGGGGACTCCGGTGATGGATCTCATGGCAACGTTCCAGTCAGCAAAGGTCGCTCGGTTTTTCAGGAGAATAAGAGAAAGGATGTCGGAAGGCCTGGATGCTCTTATGCAGAGCTGGCCGGAAGAGCAGCTCCTGTACGTTTTCCCCCCTTGGGTGTTAATAGGAAGGGTGGTACAACGCATAGAGCGTCACAGGGGAATGGTGCTATGGATAGCACCGGATTGGCCGAGGAGACCTTGGTACGCAGATCTGCTGAGACTCATAGTGGGGACACCATGGTGCCTGCCTCTGCGGGCGGATCTACTGTCCCAGGGACCACTGCACTTGCCTCAGGTGGATTGATTCTCGCTTACAGCTTGGCTATTGAAAGGGCTAGGCTGAGAGCCAAAGGTTACTCTGCACCCGTCATAACCACCTTGTTGAAATCCAGAAAGAGATCTACCTCTTTGGCCTTTCTGCAAGACAGTTTGGAAAAGGGTTTAGCGGCCGCTTCCTTATGAGTACATGTGGTGGCGGTGACGTGTTATAGAGGTAAGATTCGGGGGCAGACGATAGCTTCTCATTCAGATATCAAATGGTTCTTGAGGGCAGTTTCTCTGCTTCGTCCACGATATAGGCAGGGGGTGCCCAGCTGGAGTCTTCCGTTTGTGCTCGACGCAATAGGAAAAGCACTGTTTGAGCCCTTATCAGAGGCGTCATTGAAGGATCTTACCCTTAAGGTGGCGTTCCTGATAGCTATATGCTCGGCTCGCAGAATTTTGGAATTGCAAGCCCTGTCCTGTAGGAAGCCCTTTTTATCCTTCTATGATTCCAAAGTGGTGTTGAGACAAGTTCCGTTGTTTTTGCCGAAGGTTGTCTTGGCTTTTCACCTAAATCAGGCGGTCTCTTTGCCGGTGTTTAGGGAACAGTCCTTGGGCTCTTCCACTGGTAAGTTGCATCGACTGGATGTTCGTCGAGCATTGAAGATTTACCTATGTAGGACCACAAGTTTTCGTAGATCGGATAGACTGTTTGTTCTGTCTGGCAGACCTAGGAAAGGCCAAGCAGCTTCTAAGGTTTCCATAGCCAGGTGGTTGAAAGCAGTGATAGCGTCTGCTTATATTTTGAAAGGCAGAGAGATTCCCGAGGGGCTCAGAGCTCATTCTACGAGGGCTCAAGCTTCATCTTGGGCTGAGTTCCAGTTGGTACCAGCGGTGGAGATTTGTGAGGCGGCCACCTAGTCATCACTGGAGTCCTTTGTTAAGCATTACCGTCTGGATGTACAGGCGGAAAGGGATTCCTGTTTTGGATCGGCGGTGCTTCAGGCTGGTCTAGCAGGTTTATGTTTATGTTTATTTCTAATTTGATATACCGCTCAGGCCAGAGGCATTAGAGCGGTTTACAATGTAAATCATTCAAGGAAATAGAAAAGAACGCCATTTATATGATAGGACAGAATAGAGGACAGAGACAGTCAGACAGAAAAGAAGAGGAGAGGTCCCTCCCAATGAGTTTTTCTTTACTGCTCTGTTACTTACCCAGAGGTTTGGGACTAGACTGGAGGGACGATAAGGAAATTAGACTTACGTGCTAATTGTTGTTCCTTTAGGAACTCCAGTCTAGTCCCGTATCCCTCCCTGTTTGTTTGCAGGTGCCAGCCTGAAGCAGGATGCGATAACAGGTAAGAGAATGGTTTGTAGTGACAAGAAGGAGTGGTTGTCAGGATCCTCATACACCCAAAGAAGGGAGAAAGGACCTTATGGTGGTAGACAAAAGCCGGGGCGAGGAAGGGCAGCTGGTCGAACAGTTGGTTCTCTATTGTTTGTTATGAGTTAAGTTAGATAGTTAATACAGTTTTTCTACTTAATTGTTGCTCCAGTGAGTCTGCTTTGTCAGTAGGATACTGAAGTCAGGAGGCGGGTCTGGAGTGGATATACCGGTGACATCACAAAAGAGATGACATTTCTCAGTCTCCAAGCTGCTGGAGGAGGAGCACAACCCTGAGGTTCAGGACTAGACTGGAGTTCCTAAAGTAACAACAATTAGAAGGTAAGTCTAATTTCCTCTTATGTAGCTGTATTGTCATGAGGGTGGGGGGTGTAAATCCAGAGTTTCTTGTAATGATGAGAGCTTCTGTCTCTTTGTAGTTTATCATGAGATTATTTTGGTTTAGCCAGCATGTCATTTCTTGAAGGCAATTTGCTATTTCAGTGAAGTCCGGGTTGTCGAGGTTGATCAGCGTGTAGATCATTATATCATCATCATCGTATATGGTGTAGTTGATCCTGTGTCTCCTGATGATGGAGCAGATGGGTTGAATGTAAAGGTTGAAGAGGAGGGCGGAAAGGGATGAGCCTTGTGGGACTCCCTGCCTTGCTGTGAAGGATGAGGATGTGTTGGAGCCATATTTGACCTGTAGTTGTCTGTTTGTGAGGTAGGAGGTGAACCATTTCATGGTGGTGTCATGCAGGCCGATATCTTTTATTCTCTGGAGTAGTATGCTGTGCGAGACCATGTTGAATGCAGAGAAGATATCCAGGAAAATGAGGAGCACTCCCATCTTAATATTGTCGATGACTCTGATCAAATTATCAAACAGGGACATCAGAAGGGTTTCGATGCTATGATTTAGCTGAAAGCCATGCTGTTGCATGTCTATTGGAGCATGGGAGTCAATATGGTCTTGGAGTTGACGTTCTACCGTCTTTTCAATAATCTCTGTCAGAAAAGGGAGGCTTGAGATGGGCTGGTAAGCTGTTGGGTCAGCTTTATTCATGGCAGTGTTCTTAGGGATTGGTCTGATGGTAGCAAGTTTTAGTGCTTCAGGCATAATGCCTTGAGTGAGGGATATGCAAATTATGTTGTGGATGATTTGACAGAGATCGTCTTTCGATAATGTGATCCAGGTTACAGGGTATGAATCTGTGGAGGTGGTGCTGGTATTGAGTGCAGAAATGGTTTGGGATATTTTCTCGGCTGATAGTATGCTGAACTTCCCCCATGTCTGGCTGGGTCTTATAGGTTCGGAGCTAATGGTTGATGTGGTTTGGCTGGGAGGTGTGAGTTTGATTTACAGAAAGTTGGTGAAGTTCTGTGGATGTAAGGATTCCTCCTCGTTTGGGTTGGATTCTCTGGTGAGGGTGTGAACTATTTCGTATAGCTCTCTAGACCTATTTACAGATTTGAGGACGAGATTGGTATAATATTCCCTTTTATGTTGGTTGATGAGATTGTTATATTCTTTTTGTTTGATCTGATAGCGTTCTTGGGTGCAGTTTGATTTTGTTTCTCCTCCAGTCTTTCCAACCTGTGTAGATCTCTCTTTGCTGTCTTTATCTCCTTTGAGTACCAGAGGCTGATCTTTGCCCGGTGCCTTGGGATCTTGGGCTTCTAGATTCAGGTGCTTTTGCAGCAGAGAAGATGATATTATTCCACTCCTTAATTAGGTTGTCTAGGTCATTGGAGTCTATGTTTAGTTGGGGAGTACTTCTTGAAGAAACTGGTCCTTCTCAAAGCTCTTGAAACACCTTTAGTATAGTGGTTGGTCTGTATGGGAGTTTGTGACTGGGATCTGCTGGTCTATTCTTATCCTGTGGTGATCCAACCATGGAGTTGGTGTAATTATGGGTGTTGTTACAAGATTAAGGTCTACTAGATGTTTGGGTGCAAAGATGAGATCTGGTGTGGAGGTATGTCTGTGTGTGGGGGCGTTGATAAACTGGGTGTATTGGAGTGAGTCCATGGCTGACAAAAATGTTTCCGCATCTTTGGTGGAGGCAGACTTGAGATTTAAATCTCCTAGAACTAGCAGTGGTTTATGGGGAGTTCTACAGGCATCGACAGATTCTAGTGTGGAGGAGAGGTTATCTGAGGAAGCATTAGGGCCTCTGTATGTGAGGCACAGGGTGAGGTGCATGTTTTCTATGATGGTTGTGTTGCAGTTGATGGTGCTTGCATTTAGTTTGGTCTTGAATTTTAGATTATGTCTTGCCAGGATTAGGACGCACCCCCCCTCTCTTGTGCGAACGAGGACAGTTGAAAGCTGTGTAGGTGGGTGGGGTAAGCTGGTTGAGGATAACGTTGTCCGTGGGGACAAGCCATGTTTCAGTGATGCAAAGTATGTCTATTTGTTGGGATTTAATGTGGTCTGTGAGTGTGTTGATTTTGTTGCATATGGACTGGGCATTAATTAGCTCTATGCTGGTGTGTGGGAGCTTGTAATTGTTTGCATGCGGTTTGTGTGTCATCGGAGGGAGGGCAGAACTTACTGTTGTTAGGTTTCTTCGGGTAGCCGTTTGTGAACTGCTTGGGGTGCAGAGTAGTAGTGTGTTAAAATATTTTTGTAGAGGGCTGGCAGTGGAATCGTGTTAATCGAGAGTGGGGTGTTTTGTACATGGTGTAGGAGAAAGTGTATGAGGAGGATAACAGTTGGGAGGGATTTGAAGAAACCATTGTGAGGTTTTTTTGAGAGAATGAGGTAGTAAAAGTGGAGAGTAGGATGGGAGAGAGCTTTAATTAGATGATTGTGTGAAGGTGGGGTGCTCTCTAGATAGAATGTTAATACCTTGTTTCAGGATAGTTAGCGGAGTCCAGTATTGAAGGTTCCCTGAGTTGCATTTTCATTAATAGCTGTTTATTTGCAGTGTGTCGCTGGGAGGCTTAAGCAGGTAGAGGTCTGGACATGTTGCTATGGATTTTCTTGTTGTTGTTTGATGAGTCTCTTTTAGTTGCAGAGGTATCCTCCGTTGGGCCCCGCCAAAGGGCCCTTTGGCCTGGCCCTTCAGCGCGGGCACGCCAGGATGCAGCGGCTTTTGTAGAGGTCCTTCCTTGCCCAAATTGGGCCGGAGCTGTAGAGTGGGAAGAAGTTTCTTTTCCCGCTCTGCCGCTCAACCCCGATTGAGGGAGCGCAACAGATGGTGTCGGTGAGGTCAGCGATTTACTGGAGCTGTGAGCCGGGATGACGCGGCTTTTGTAGAGGTCCTTCCTTGCCCCGATTGGGCTGGAGCTGCAGAACAGGAGGAAGTTTCTTTTCCCACTCTACCGCTCAACCCCGATAGGGGGAGTACAGCAGATGGTGTTGGCGAGGTCGGTGGGCTCCGAATGTCTTTTTTGCAGAGCGTTATTACTTCACAGTTTGCCTGATAGTGGAGAGAGTTTGTGTTGCTTTTGCTGAGAAGACACCAGAATTTGAATATATTTTGGCACTGTGAAGTGCACATGGAAATAGAAACACGGAAAAATGATGGTAGATAAAGACCATATAGCCTATCCAGTTTGTCCTTCCATACCAACTACTAAGCTTTACAGTTCCTTCTTTTCTCTTAGAGATTCTCTGTGTTTGTCCCAGCCCTTCTTGCAGGACCGTACCAAGCTAGAAATGCACCCTGTGTGACTAATGAATCTGCCGCTCCCCCTCCCCCCAGACACGTTCAATAAATCACTTTTTTTTTAGCTTCCTGGAAGCCCATTGATGATATCAGAGCCCTCTTCTATGCTTGAGCCCTTTGCAGCTACACTGCTCTCACAGCCCTTGCTAGGGCCCTGCCTTCTTGAATTCAAAGACAGTTCTCTTGTAGGCTATTCCACACATCTGCTACTCCTAAACAAATATTTCTTCAGATTACTCCTGGGTCTAACCTTTTTCACCTCCATTCTGTTGCTAAATCTCCTAGAACTGCAGTGGTTTATGGGGAGCTCTACAGGCATAGACAGATTCTAGTGTGGAGGAGAGATTATCTGAGGAAGCATTAGAGCCTCTGTATGTGAGGCACAGGGCGAGTGGTTAATATCTGTTACTGAAGGGATTTCTGAGGGTACAGAGTATGTTTACAGAACTGGAGGTGCTGAGCTGACACTGAGGTTCTGTCCCATCCTTTTTCATTTGCATGTAAGAGAATTTGTTGCAGGGGTAGAAAAATATTTATAAAATTTAGGTGCTAGCCAACACTTTGTGAGTCAGAAAAATATAATTTTTATGTATTTATTTAGCTGTATTTATATCCCGCTTTTCACCGGGTCAAAGCAGTCAATTAGGGGATACATTTAACACGAGGGGATATGAGACACATATGCTAATACTTACAGGGAACATGGGCAATGGAGGGTTAAGTGGCTTGCCCAAGACCACAAGGAGTGCCTACAGGACTAGAAATCCCAGTCCCTCCGGCCTGAGATTGCTATCCCCAGGTGGGACTTGAACCCCTGGCCCTCCGGCCTGAAGTACCTTGTCCTAACCACTAGACCACACCTCCCTCAAATGTTAAATGTGGTAAGTTTCTTTTTGAATAAAAAGTGGCTAAAAGAACATTTGATGAGTTATAGTGATGTAGTAATTGACATTAGAAGGATTGAAATGGCCCATCCAGACTATCAAGTAAGGTGTTAGGGTTTTAACCTCTGCTCTGTGCAAGTGAACTCACTCCCCATACCTTCACTTAGGGCTGTAATCTCTGTTCCATGCAAATAATGTGCCCACGTATATAACACACACATGCATATTGTCACGCACCCACTTACCCCTGAAGGCAAAGGACCTGGGGTTTCAGTGAGGCCTCTTCTTAGGTAGCAGGGACAAGTAGTGCCCCCTGGGAGTTGAAGTCCCACTAGCTATTCAATAAAAAGAGTGTAGTCGTGGACGAGTAGCTAGGCTGATAAAGAGGTATTTTATTTCTCTTCCC
This sequence comes from Ichthyophis bannanicus, assembly GCA_033557465.1. NCBI lineage: Eukaryota > Metazoa > Chordata > Amphibia > Gymnophiona > Ichthyophiidae > Ichthyophis > Ichthyophis bannanicus. The sequence goes on along the minus strand of CM066033.1, from coordinate 112,312,700 downwards.
GGGAGAACTTCTGCAGTCAGGAATCACAAAGGAAAATAAACCATGCTTCTGGTGTAACACAAAATGGAACTACAAAAATTACAAAGGAATGCTTCTTTTCAGCTTAAGGAAAAACAAAAAGTGCAAAACAAGCCTTGTACCTTACAACCGTTGGGAATTGAAATCTGTTCTCTTAAACAGATTTCCCTTCTGCACACTTCAGCAGAGAGAGGTCACATTATCCGCAAATACAAGTGTACAATCCATTTGGAAATCCTCTGGGTTTTCCACACAGTAATCACAGTCCATGGCCTCATGAGCTTCCCTGCAATTCACTTCTGTGGGATTGGAACTTACACCAGTATTCAAAAATCCCTCCTCTCTCTGGCAAGGGCTTCTCTCTTCCTCACTATTAAAGTGGAATGGAAAGTTACCATGCAGTGTAGACTTTCCCTCTAGAGGGCCATACACTTCAGGACAAGCATATGTAGAAATCCTGCTTTTCAAGTGCCCCTCTACTCCAGGGAATTGGCCTTTCTTCAGGCTGGCCTCTGCCGGAACCTTTGTAGCTGGGAAGCTGAAAATAGCCTTTCTCCCTCGAAAGCTTTTCACTTCCCCTTACAGGACGTGTTTCTTTGAGCCTGGAAATCTCCCTTGGACCAGAGCTTCTATTCCCCAGGTACCTGCTCTCATGGAAATTCTCTCTCACAGCTTCTCTCCGTTTGCTAGTAGGAATCCCTCTGTGTCCCCAACGACCAGACTCTGGTTCAGTGCAGCCCAACTCTCTGGCACTAACCTCCGGTATTCCCTCTTGGGCAAACTCCTCTGAGGTGCTGCTGGAATCTCCGTCTGAAATTCTCAGGTATGTGTCCTGGTTAGCTTTCCTGTTAGCTCTCTGAATAGCTCTGTCCTGAGCTCTCCTGTTAGCTCCGCTGTTACCTCTCCCATGTGTTCTCTCCTTAGCTCTGCTTCTGCTCAAGACTGACTCAATTTTAAGTGCGTCATTCTTTGAGTTTCTCATAAGCTCAAGTATCTGCAGCTGTTCCTGCTCCTCTAATGAGCTATGAGGTAATGCTTTGCTGGGGCGTTTACCTACACCCGGTACTAGTGTTTTGGTTGGTTGCCTATAGCAACCCCTAGCCATGTGCTTTGAGCTGCCCATTTTAAAACTGCTCTGCACATTTTCTTCTGTTTCCATAGGCACTATTTGCCTTACGCCATGACAGATCCCCCCCTTAAAATATTACGGGCTGCAGATTTTTCCTGACAGCCCAGAATTTCCTTATGGGACCTATCTCGGTGTACTACAGTAACCAGGCTGGCAGTGGCAGACCTGTCCTTCCACAGCTTTAGTACATTCACGTGATAGACCTGTTGGCGGCCCCTCTCATTTTCCACCCGATAGGATACTGGGCCCACCTTCTCTACCACTGTACCAGGGCCCTTCCACCTGGACTCGAATTTCGGTCCGGGGTCGGATACTTGAATAAGTACTTTGTCCCCTATACTTAGCTGCCTCGGTCTAGTGCCCTTATCGTAATAATATTTTTGCTTACGTTTGCTGGCCTGTAGGTTTTCAATAGAGGCCTTGGATGTCCTCTCTAGGCGTTGTCTTAAATCTTTTAGAAATTGAGGCACCCCAATCTCTTGCACGTTCGGCTCCACCCCTTGCTCCTGTAGGATGTCCAAGATTCCTCTTGGAGCCCGGCCGAACAGCAACTCGTAGGGAGATGCCCCCAGGGACGCCTGTATGCGCTCCCTGCATTCATATAACGTGAATGGGAGCAACGTATCCCATTCAGTCATTTCCCCTGTCTTCAAACCTCTGCGTAGCAGTTGCTTAATAGACTGATTCATACGCTCCACGAGCCCGTTAGACTGTGGATGGTATGCTGATGTCCGTCTATGTCGGATGCCGAAGGCTTCCCAGACCATAGCTAGATGTTTGGATAGGAAGTTACTGCCCTGATCAGTTAGCACTTCTCTGGGAAAACCTACTTCGCAGAAATGTTTGACCAGTTCTAAGGCCACTACTCTGACGGATGTGTTTCTTAAGGGGATGGCCCAAGGAAACCGCATGGCATGGTCAACTATGACCAAGATATACTTAAAACCCCTCGGTGTCTTTACCAGAGGTCCTATTATGTCAACTCCCATTCGGCTTATGGGAGCCGCTATGGTGGGAGTTGGCACCATGGGTACTGCCTTAGGCTTTATAGCTGTCACTCTTTGGCAGCTAGGGCATGATTCGCAATACTGCCGGGTCTCCTTAAAGACCCCGGGTCAATAAAATCTAGCTAAGATTTGGTCCAGCGTCCCCTGGATCCCCTTGTGACAACCCACTGGGTGGTCATGGGCTAACCTTAACACACTAGCTTTAAATGTTGTGGGTACAACTAGCTGCTTGCGTATGGCATCATTGTGGGGATTTACACATTCTCTATATAAGAGATCATTCTCCAGGAAAAATTGAGGTAGGGTCAGTCTGGTTTCCTCAGCCCACTCAAACGCCCTTTTAAGAGCTGGGTCAGCTCTCTGCTCCATGGGGAATGATAGAAATTTTTTGACTACCTCTGCCGGTACCCAGGGCAACCCTACAGCCTCTTCTAGCTCGGCCCTCCCCCGGGTCCTAGAGTATCTCTCCCTCGGGTCCTAGAGTATCTCTCCCTCGGTTTATCCTTTTTCCCTTCTTTAACAGGGGGATGTATTAAATCATCATGTATAGGAAGAGTAGCTAGCCCCTCCTCGTCTGGCTCCTCCCTTTGAGAAGTTTCCTCCCTTTCAGGTTCCTCAGTGTTTTCTGCTGACTCTTCTCCCCTCCCAGAGGGTCCCGCTTGAGAGCGAGTGGATACTAAGCCTAACTTGGTACCAAAGTCTTTTCCCAACTCTTCATAAAAGGGAGGCCAATCCTTCCCCAGTACAACATCTTCTGGTAATTTTGGGACTACGGCCACCTTCACCTCTCTAATGGTGCCCAACCCTTGTACTGATACATTGTGTAGGGGATAAGGGACAAATGCGCCATGCACGCACTTGACGCGTACTTGGCCTTCTGCTTGACTCGGGGGCGACTGGCGGTGGCCCTCGATGGCTTCCCAGAGCACCCTTGAAATCATGCTCTGGTCAGCCCCCGAGTCAAGTAGAGCCAGTGTATGAATACCTTCCACTTGAACCTGGATAAGGAATTCGTCCTGATCTGTCTCCTCTGTTCCTGTCACCAGGACTGTTCTTTCGGGGCAGGATCTCTGAAAATGTCCTTTCTTCCCACAACTGAAACATTTTCCTTTAGGTACAGATAAGACATTATTACTATCAGAGTCATTCACATTAGACATTTCAGGCTTATACAGTTTATCATACAAACATTTTCCTTTTCTGCCACTATCTTCCTTACCAGCTGCTGGCCAGATACCTTGCCCTGAGGTGTCAGTCCTCTCTGCGGCGAAATACCGCTCCGCAAGAGTGGCTGCCTCCTCCGAGGTTTGGCAGTGCTGGAGTGTCAGAAACGTTTTTACACCGCTGGGAACAGCCTGCATGAATTGCTCCAGCACAATTCTATCGAGGACCGTTTCCAGGGTACTTCCCTCTGCCAGTAACCATTTTCTGGCTAAACTTTTCAGTCGCTGCGCCAGGGCCTTAGGGGTCTCCTGAGGCTTAATTACTGCCTCCCTGAACATTCTGTGGTAACGTAGAGGTGTGAGCCCCAACCTATCTTTTACTTCTTTTTTAACCTCTATATAATTAGAAGCTAAATCAGCCGGCATAGCTTTGTAAGCCGAAAGGGCCTCGCCAGTGAGCGGAATGGCAAACCTGGTTGCCCACTGCTCCTCTGGCCATTTCAAAGCTGTAGCTATCCGCTCAAAAGCGTCAAGATAGTCATCTAAATTGTCATGCGGCTTCAGTTGTCCCATTGAAAAAGCACCATACGAACTCAGTCCTGATCCTTGGAATACCATGGGGACGTCTGCTGTGGCATCTAGCGGCTTCTTTAAAAGCGCGTCCATGGTCTACATCAAGGGCTTTTGTTGTTCTTGTATGGTCCGCGTAGTCTGCTCCTGGAGATAGCGAATAAGCTCCATCTGCTTGTCCCACTGTGTCTTCATCCAGTGTATTACATCCTGTGGCTCCATTCTCAGCCTCGATGTACCTGTAGAGAGAGAAAGACAAAACAAAAACCCAAGTGCGATACCGCAACTTCCTTTTTTTTTTTTTTTTCTTTCCACCATTTATTTCTCTGCCCACCAGCGCCCCCTTTCTCACTTTTGTCCTCCCCACTTATGACTAGGTAACTTTTACCTGAGCCTTCATGTAGGGTTCAGCTTGTGAGAAAGTTTTTCTGGGTCCAGCACCTGGCAGCAGGAATTTTCAGGACGGCTCTCCCCCTCTGGAAAACAGTCTTCTCCAGCAGACAGTAGTTCTTTGTGCAGTCCTTTTGATCCTTATGCAAAAATCCAAAAACGTCGCCAATTGTCACGCACCTACTTACCCCCGAAGGCAAAGGACCTGGGGTTTCAGTGAGGCCTCTTCTTAGGTAGCAGGGACAAGTAGTGCCCCCTGGGAGTTGAAGTCCCACTAGCTATTCAATAAAAAGAGTGTAGTCGTGGACGAGTAGCTAGGCTGATAAAGAGGTATTTTATTTCCCTTCCTGGGAGAACTTCTGCAGTCAGGAATCACAAAGGAAAATAAACCATGCTTCTGGTGTAACACAAAATGGAACTACAAAAATTACAAAGGAATGCTTCTTTTCAGCTTAAGGAAAAACAAAAAGTGCAAAACAAGCCTTGTACCTTACAACTGTTGGGAATTGAAATCTGTTCTCTTAAACAGATTTCCCTTCTGCACACTTCAGCAGAGAGAGGTCATATTATCCGCAAATACAAGTGTACAATCCATTTGGAAATCCTCTGAGTTTTCCACACAGTAATCACAGTCCATGGCCTCATGAGCTTCCCTGCAATTCACTTCTGTGGGATTGGAACTTACACCAGTATTCAAAAATCCCTCCTCTCTCTGGCAATGGCTTCTCTCTTCCTCACTATTAAAGTGGAATGGAAAGTTACCATGCAGTGTAGACTTTCCCTCTAGAGGGCCATACACTTCAGGACAAGCGTATGTAGAATCCTGCTTTTCAAGTGCCCCTCTACTCCAGGGAAGTGGCCTTTCTTCAGGCTGGCCTCTGCCGGAACCTTTGTAGCTGGGAAGCTGAAAATAGCCTTTCTCCCTCGAAAGCTTTTCACTTCCCCTTACAGGACGTGTTTCTTTGAGCCTGGAAATCTCCCTTGGACCAGAGCTTCTATTCCCCAGGTACCTGCTCTCAAGGAAATTCTCTCTCACAATATAAAGCATGGAAATGATGACATTCTGTTTGAGAATTTTCAGATAACGCATCCATGCATATACCATGCACGCTCTTTTTGCTGTGGACCATGCCGCGAATGAAATGCAAGTCCTACACCACCGACTTCAAACTAAAAGTCGGTGTGAGAGCGGAAGAAGCAAGCAATAGAGAGGCAGCGAGAGAGTTGGAGGTTGGAGAGACGTCCATTCATGAATGGAGAAAGGAGAAAAAGGAGCTTGAGAAATGAACCTCGCAAACGCGCACATCATGGACCCAAAGCAAAATGGCCTACACTGGAGAATGACTTAGAGATTGGGTTCTTTCTTGGAGAGAATAAAATCAAGCTATCTCTACTGTCACAATTCAGATCAAAGCTAAACTTCTGGCAAATGAAAGACGAATCACTGATTTCAAAGCAGGTTTTACATGGATTTCTAGATTCATGAAAAGAAATGGACTTTCAGTGAGAATGAGAACCTCTGTAGACCAGTGACTTCCAGATGACTGGGAGCAAAAGATGAATGACTTCTGTGAATTCATCTCCAAAGAAATCTCTGAACATGCTATCTCTGCAATGGACATTATAAATATGGACAAGGTTCCAATGTCTTTCGACATCCCTGCCACCAGGACTGTAGCTGCTTCAGATACAAAAACTGTAGCCATTACAACCACTAGGCATGAGAAGGCCTACTCTACTGTAGTCCTTGGATGCACGGCGAGTGGGATGAAATTAAAGCTGATGGTAATTTTCAAGAGAGTTACCATGCCCCGTAAAAACCTGCCCACCAGTGTGGTTGTCCATTGCAATAGGAAGGGATGGATGGACTGTGACCTTATGAAAGCATGGGTTAATAAATGTTATAGGGCCAGGCAGGGAGGATTCTTCTCCAAAAAGTCCTTACTAATTTTTGATTCCATGGCTGCCCACAAAGAAAAAAATGTTCAAACTTATATAAACTCCACTGGTCCCCACATAGCTGTAATACCTGGTGGTCTTACCTGCAAGCTACAGCCAATAGATATAGAGGTTAACCATCCATTCAAGACATTCATGAGAAGAGAGTGGGATGAATGGATGCAATCTGGGATTCATGAATTCATACCATCAGGAAGGCTGAAGCAGGTGCGGTTTTCAGAAGTTTGCAAGTGGGTGTCTTCTGCTGGGGTAAAATAATGCCACAAACCATTCGCAACGGTTTCAAAAAGGCTGGGATTGTCTACCAGCAGAATACGACACATTCAGATACTGACGACAAAGGTGAAAATGCCAATAGCAGTGATGATGACATCACTTCAGAAATCACAGAAGAGCGACTGCAGTTGTCTCTTAGTTATTTCAATGATGACAGTGAGGAGGGAATGGACTTTGAAGGGTTTGAGGAGTCAGATGATGATGACATTGCTTGAAATGGAATTGGCCTAGTCTAATTTAGTTTCATTTACTCACATTTAGGGGCTTGATTTCAATGGGGCTGTGGCTCCGATAACGATCGGAAACCGCTACCGCGGCTTTGTAAACAAGCCCCTTAGTCTCATTGAAATTCAGCATTTCAGAAATAAAGAAGTTATAAAAAACATTAAAAATGGCTATCACTTTCTTTTTGTGTTGTGTTGATAATTAAGTATATAATGTGCACACTATAGCAAGTGAGGTTTGCTGTTTATATAAAAAGGTATATAACATGTATATTATATGCATGAAAATACGGTAATAGGTATTTATTTGGAAAAACTGAACTATGTGTGCCGAGTTGAATTGATGATTTTGTCATTACATCAGAAGGGATTTCAGAACATGTTATGGGACACTGCAATGTGTTTTGAGATGTCTGTCTTTACAGTGGATTTGTTCCTGGTCGAATTACATTTATGGGATACTGTCTCCTGAAACACTTCTAAATATACTTACATCACTTCCATAACTGCATATGCTTTTTATTTATTTAACAGTTTTATATACTGCCCTTTCCTTAAATCTAGGTGGTTTACATTGAACTTCAACTGTTTACATTGCAACAAGGTGTTTATATTCAACTCAATAACTTAATAAATTGTAGATAGAGTGGGGGTTGCACAACATACAGGAAGCTTCACAGTTAATCTTAACAGAACATTTTCATAACTTATTTACAAGTGTAGCTTATTTACAATTTGGGGTCATGTTCGTGTTCGTTAGTATCTCTCATTATTGATTGTCTGATGCTGGAGCGGATGGAGAGTACGGGTTATTCTATGTGATGTTGCCAAAACGTTCAATAAACAGGAATGTCTTCGACTTTTTCCTGAAGTCCTTTAGTGATGGCAAGAACGTGATGATAAATGCCTAAGTCACTGAGTTTATAATATTTAAAGTATCACTCATGATGATGTATTACAGCTGTTGCAGATTATTTACTTAGAAATTCATTTGCAAGTGCATTCTAAGGCATTGTTTGTTGATAGCTATATAACTAGTATGGCTCAGACCTCTATGCCTAGTGCCTGGCCATGTTACCTTCTTTGGGCCTCCCAGCCAAGAAAATCAGGTCTGGCTACGCTACTAATGCTATCTTTACATGCATCTCTTCCTATTTCTCTGCTGTTGCGCTACATGCAGAGTTTGGTTTCTTAGGGTTTCAGTTTAATGTGTCCACATATTTTTATTTTTAGTTTGTGGTCACCTATTCTGTACTTGATGAGGGTCTATCTAGGTTCTAAGTGTGTTACTGAGGCCAGGTATTCTGTTAGCATGAAGTTTCTATGTAGCGATGTGTAGTAAGTAATCTGATTTATTTCGGTTTTACAAATAGAAGTATGGATATTCTAAGGCCCACAGCAATATTTATGGTCTTGCCCTTTCTGGGTAGTCTCCTGTGAGTTTTGGAAGTTAGTGCCGATATGGAACGGTAGCTTTGCTCTGTAGGTCCTGTGCTGTGATTCTTGCTTTTTCTTTTTGTTTGTGTGGAATATCTGTAGGGTCTTGGTAGGGATAGTGGAATAAAGATAGTCTTTAAGATTTGCAGTTTTGTCTTTTTTATGATGCCAGTCTGAAATTTAAAATATTTTGTCAGTTCATACTCAAGAAAATCTCAAATTTAAAGGAAATATCTCAGTTTAATTTTGTTTTGGCCTAATAGCTTTAATGTTGCTAATTTCTGAGCTTTTCAAACTCTGACACAGTCTAATCCAGGCTGTGCACAATGATCTTGAATGCGTAACAACCAGGATTACTTTTTCACATTTTATATCTTTCTTCCTCATTATTAATTTGGTCATAGCGCTGACCAAAAAAATCCAGTATGCAAATATTTATGCAAATGAGGCCTCGCAATGAGTTTCCACACCTGGCTCCTCATTACCCTTGGGCCGCCCCTGTCAAGCCCAGTATCCTGTTTCCACAAGCGGCCAATCCAGGTCACAAGTACCTGTCAGGTTCCCAAAAAGGTATACAGATTCCATGTTGCTTATCCTGGGGTAAGCAGTGCAATTCCCTGTTCCTCTTTAATGATGATTTATGGACTTTTCCTCCACGAACTTGTCAACATCTTTTTTAAACCAAGCTACACTAACAGTTTTTACTACATCCTCTGGCAACGAATTCCAGAGTTTGATTACACATTGAGTGAAAATATATTATCTCCAGGAACAAGCAGGACCGTAGTCTTCACATATAGGTGATGTCGGTACCGACGGAGCCCGTGTGGGAACGCTCCCCAGTGTCCAATAGGAAAACTTTTGGGAGCATCCCACTGCACCTGCGTAGCTGCCCTACCACCTTTCCAGCTCTCCCTTCTCAGTTCTTCATTTTCCACAGAGCTGACAGGACGCAAGTCCTGTCACTGCAGAAAATTCCTGTTTTCATATTTTTGTGGTTCGCATCTGCCTTCCCGTCGATGCTGGTGCCGACTCACCATCAGTTCTTTCTTTCTTTCTTTCTTTCTTTCTTCTTTTACAAAAAAAAACTGTGAAGAAGAAAGTTCCACTTTCTTCAGGCACATCAACGTCATCTTAGGCCTAGGCCTTCCATTTGTCTCTGACACAATGGAAAAACCATCCAGTGGTTTTAAGAAATGTTCTGAGTGTGGCGGTACTATCTCGGCCACCGACACCCATGACTGGTGTCAAAAATGCCTAGGGCCTGATCACCAGCCGTCAAAATGTCCTCTCTGCAGGAAGATGATGAAGAGAAGCCTGCAGAATCGAGCTACAAAGTTGGGCACCCTCTTTGCCTCTGACACCATATCTTTAGCATAAATTGCTTATCCTCACACACAGAGCTCTTCACGCTAGCACACCCCAGTACTTAGCTGATGTCATTCATCTTCAGCCCTCTCCACGGCTTCTTCGTTCAGTGCACGGTAACCGTCTCTTCCTTCCCTCTCCCCCATTTGGAACTTACCCGTCACTCCGCCTTCTTCTTTCTCAGCCCTGCTTTATGGAACTCACTCCCCCTCCCCCTCCGCACTGAACTGTCTTATCCCCACTTCAAAGCCCTTCTCAAAACCCACCTCTTCTGTCAAGCCTTTGACCTTTCCCCCCCTGCCGGTGGCGCTCTGCTCCCCAGCCGCGTCCCCCACTCCTCGTAGCACCCTTTCAAATACAGTGTTACCTGACCCGTCCCCTATGTCCTGCCTTTCTGCTGTCTCCTTTTATACTTTACGACCTACTTTGGTTCTCTATTTTCTCTTTGCCTCTCTCTGTCCTATCATCATTGGCGTTCCTTTCTGACTTTATTTTTTCTGTAGCCATTGTTTTTGCATTGTACACCGCCCTGACGCCCCGGCTTGGGCGGTTTATCAAATCCTACGAATAAAGATAAAGATGTCATGGAGAGCTTCATCTTCCTCCCATGGATCTCAGTCTTCGCTGAAGACTGCCCCCCCCCCCCCAAGATAGATCGCCTTCTAAGCATTGAGATGCCTCGAGCATTGCCCTGGAGGAGGACACATGGCCAAACAACCCCAGCGGGAAGACCTTTCTTCCAAAGCAATCATGGGGGCCCAGGATACTCCCTAAGCCTTTACCTCCTGAGAGCTTCTGGTGCCATGCTCAGGGATCGTGGCCCGCAATTCCAGTACTAATACCCAAGCATCGGCAAGCTTCATGGATCAACACATCCTTGTCATAGAGCGGAGCTTAGTGGCCTTACTGGCGGCCTTGGTTCCAGTGAAACTCTTACAGTCGTTTTCGCAGATGTCGGCACCGTTGTCGGTACCACTACAGACTGCATCGACTTTCCTGTCGCTTTCCATGCTACTGCCCATGCCAGCCCTCAAATCTGTTTCCGGTACCGAGGTTCCGGTTACACAAATTCCAGTACCGAGTTCGCATGGAGCAGGAGCACCCTGCCCATTGATACTTTGAGTCTTCAGATTCCGATTCGTCGGGCGATGAATCGGCCAATATTCGAGACTTACAGACTCTACCGGAGGACCCATCCCTGTCTCCACAACATCACATGTCCCCACCAGAAAACATGTCTTTCCAAGACTTTATTCGCGATGTTGCCAGGGGCCTGTCCATAACAGTAACATCGGAGAAAGAGCCTAGGGCTGAAGAATTGGAAATTCTTCAATACCCAACAGCTCCAAAAGAAGCAGCTATGCTTCCCTTTCCTGATATACTCCATGTCCTCATGCTTTGTATGTGGGAAACACCTCTTACTATTTCTCCCCATACCTGCCGGCTTGATACCATGTACCAGGTACTGGAGTGTCCCGGTTTTCAAAAGACTCAATTGTCATACCATTCCATGGTAGTGCAATCGGCAATGCGTCACATCAAAAGCGCAAAGACACATTCCTCTAACCCTCCGGGTAGGGAATCGAGAACCCTCGATGCTTTATTTATTTATTTATTTTATTTTATTTTATTTAACTGTATTTATATCCCGCTTTTCACCGGGTCAAAGCGGCGTTACATTCAGGGGTGGGGAAATTAAGTAAGAGGGTGGGACCATCACCAGGGAGACAACATTGATGATTTTGACATGAGACGAACTTAGGACATGGACAGTTTAGTGCAGCTTTGGATCAGTGGATCATGGTTGGCAGATCAGAGGTTGGTGCACTTTTTGGTGGGAGTCGTATTGAAGTATTCCTGGAATAAGGTGGTTTTAGCTGTTTTCTGAAGGATAGTAGATTAGCATTGTTTCTGAGATGGCTCGGTAGAGAGTTCCATAGGGATGGAGCATAGAGTTCAAAGGCTCGATTGCATGTCCGTTGAGAGCATTTAGTTCTTTTGTGAGGGACGGTGAGGGAGTTGTTGGAGGCTTGTCTGGTAGTTTTGCCATGAGTTGGTCGAGACAGTAGGGTGCGAAGCTGGGTGTTCTGTGTTTGGTGGATGGCTTTGTGGGTGAGTAGGATGGATTTGTATTTAGTCCTTGCTTCGAGTGGAAGTATGTGTAGGTTTTTCAGGATTGGGGTGATGTGGTCAGTTTTCTTTGCTTTCTGAATGATTCTTGCTGTGGTGTTCAATGCTGTTCGGAGGGGGTTGGTCTGTGTGGCTGGAAGGCCATGGTAGAGTACGTTGCAGTAGTCCAGATGTGGGAGTATCATAGCTTGCATTATTGTCCGGAAGTCTTAATGGTCGAGAAGTGGTCTGAGACATTGCGCTAATTTTGCTTTGTGAAATATTATTCCAGAGGTTTTGGCAATTTGTTGCTTTAAGGTGAGGGCTTGGTCAATGATAATGCCCAGATATCTTATTTGTGGCTGAATTTGAATGCTTGTGGTTCCAATGTTGAGGTGTGTTGGTGGTGTGAAGTCAGGGTCTTTTGTCACTATGAGAGCTTCAGTTTTCTTTATGTTGATGGCCAGGTTTTGGTCGACATTGCTTCCAAGCTCCCATGCTTTCAGTGAGAATCAGTTCTTACATACTCTATATAGGTATGTTCCTCAAGGAGGTAACTAAGGATTTGGAGTCAATCGCTCCTCCCTTGTAAAGCATACTCAGAACGTCTCAAAGTTTGTCAACAGGGCAACTTTTGATTGCTTTGAGTGCATCAGCAGAACTATATCTATCTGCATCGGTGCACGCAGGATTGCATGGCTCCAATCATCGGATCTTGAACAATGGGTTCAAGATAAGCTGGGTAATATCCCTTGCACTGGTGAGAACATTTTGGCAAAGACTGGCAGGACAAGACCTCTCAGTTAGAGTCTGAGAACACTACCCTGAATAGGCTTTCTAGATCTACTGCCAACCCAGCTAAAAAGAAGGCAGCAGCAAAGAAGGCCTTCTTTAATAAAAAGAGGAAGTGTTATCCTTCTTATACTTCTGCTGCTCAATGTTAGCATCATGCTCCTGAAAAGGGACAATAGCCTCCAAAACATCAAAAGAAGTCTCACTCCCAAGTCTTAGCCACCTCAGCAGGCTCAGGCTGCTCTGGGTTTTTGACTCCTTTCTAGAGAACATAGCTGTCCTGCCTCTTAAGAATCCCAACCCTATTCACATTCCCTGCAGACTCTGTTATTATGCCCACAGATGGCATCTCATCACCTCGGATCAGTGGACATTAACAATAGTATGGGAGGGATACAGACTTCATCTGCAAAGTTTACTCCTCCCCCCAACCTCATTAAGAGAGTTCCATTCTCAGTCCCCTCTCACTGCTCTACTTCTGCAAGAAGTCACCTCTCTTCTACTGCAGGGTGCCATAGAAGAGGTTCCAACATCCCACCAGGGAATGGGCTTCTATTTTCCCTTCTTTCTTATTCCAAAGAAAACAGGGGGATACAGGCCCATTCTGGACCTCAGGGACCTAAACAAGTGTCTCATGCAAGAGAAGTTCAAGATGGTCTCCCTGGAGACCTTTCTTCCCTATCTTGAGAGTCAGGACTGGCTCTGTTCTCTAGATCTAAAGGAAGTGTACACTCATATTCTTATTCATCCAGAACACAGAAAGTTCCTGTGCTTCATGTTTCACGGAAAACACTATCAATATAGAGCCTACCTTTCAGCCTCGCCTCTGCTCCAAGAGTCTTCACAAAGTGCATGGTGGTAGTAGCTGCATTTCTAAGGACTCTAGGGATATTTGTCTTCCCTTACTTAGATGACTGACTCATAAGAGCAAGCACCGCTCAAGAGGCCAGCCTTTCCCTCTCATGCACCATGCAAGTGTTACAACACTTGGGATTTGTCATAAATCTTCCAAAGTCCCAACTCATCCCCTCTCAAACTCTGGAGTTCATAAGGGCCTTCTTAAATACTCAACAATCCAAGGCATTTCTGCCCCATCTCCGCTGCACTCATCTTAATCAGTTAGCATCTCAGGCCTGTCTCAAGGACTATCTCACTGTTCAAGAAATATTACAACTTCTGGGTCATAGGGCATCAATGGTACATGTAGTTCCCTATGCCCATCTGCACATGCACACAGTCCAATGGACTCTGACATCCCAGTGGACTTGAGCCTCAGGTTGTCTCGGGGACAAGATAAAAGTCTCTACCTCTCTGGTCACATCTATTACTGACTTAACACAATTCAGAAAGGCTCTCAAATCCCATTTATTTACTCAATACTACCAGATTAACCCTACCCCTACATAAATGCCTCTCCCTCACCCCCTCAAGTTAACATATCAACTCTATTGTACACATGCTTACACTGAATTCCCAATACTCGATCTCATTGTACATATGTAAGTAGTTTAGTTTGCATTCCCCGTTTATCCAAGTTATTACTCCTGTTCTATGTAAAGCAAAAGCATGTTATCCAAGTTGTTTTCTCCTGTTCTATGTGAAGCCAAACAGTTTGTTATGGTCATTTTGTTGTATGTAAACCGCGCTGACAATAGTGCGGTATATAAGAAATTGTAATAAATAAATAAATAATAAATAAATCTATCAAGTGGTGGTGTTCCCAAGAAAATCTCCTTGTAGGGTCACCCTTTCAGATGACTGCACATCAATGCACCCTGATGACAGACGTGTCCAAACTGGGCTGGGGAGCCTATCTGGGATCTCTCTCCATTCAGGGCATCTGGTCATAGCAGAAGTCACAACTCCAGATAAATCTACTAGAGCTCCGAGCAGTCTTCAATGCTCTCAAGGTATTCCAGGACCGCTTACGTTGCCAAAGAGCTCTAGTCCAAACCAACAACCAAGTCGCCATGTTCTACATGAACAAGCAAGATGAAATAGGTTCCTGGTCCCTCTGCAAGGAGGCTCTACACCTAACATCTATGGTCCTTTGCCATACATCATCACATTCACCTCCAAGCGGTGTATCTTCCGGGCAAATACAAGACAGATTAAGTCGGATCCTTATTCCCCAAGAATGGTCCCTTCATGTAAACACAGTGTTCTACGTCTTTCAAACCTGTTCGTCACTCATCAGAATGCCAAGCTTCCTGGTTTTGTACCAGGACCCCTGCATCAGACAGCCAACAGGTGGATGTTTTTCATCTCCACTGGGGACATGGCTTCCTTTATCCCTTTCCTCCCATTCCCCAAACTCCAGGCAGAAAGGGGTTTCATGATACTCATATCCCCATGCTGGCCATGTCAACCATGGTACTCTCTCCTGCTACGTTTGTCTCAGACTCAACCTATAGATCTGGGATCTGCTCCAGATCTCCTCTCGCAGGAGGTAGGGACACTGCTCCCAATATACAGTCTGTGATAAGGAAGCTTATCATAGCTCAGGTAGGAGCTATAGAAAAGATGATGTGACTCTGAACAAGCAACCTGTCAGTTCTGGTAGAAGTGAGAAAACAGAATTTTCACATAAAAGACTACCAGTCCCAGAATGCACCAGGTTTCCAGCAGCCATGAGAGGGGCTGAAGTGAGAGAATGTGTGTGCAATCAAGAGAGCTATGAGATAATCCCTAAGCACTCATCTCAAAGGGCAGGGCCTGATTTAACACAGCTGCGCTGTGTTAGGGAGCAGCACACATTAGAACAGGATAAGAATAGAGCTTATTCTTCAGATAACAGCTTCAGGGAGAGCTTCAGCAAAAGCTACAGAGGGAGGAAGAGATACAGAGACAGCAACGGCTACAAGCTCAAGCACCAGTATCACCTGGAGAAACAGAAGCCAAGCCAAGCGGATAGAGAGAGAAGGAAACTCTCTGGAAGGAAGAGAAGAAAGGCCATTGGAAGGTCTGGGAGATTCCAAGGCAGTACTCATACTGGGAGGTATTCCAAAAGCCAGCAGAGTCCATTGGACTGGATTCAGCCAGAGGAATGGAGTGGCAGAGATAGGAATCACCAGTGGCTACCTGGAAGAGAGAAGACTGCATGTGGAAGGGACTTTCAGACCAAGGCCAGAAGGTATGTGAGAGAAGATCCAGTGTCCAGGGATCAAGATTGGAAGGCTGGACATCAGAATTGGATTACATATTGGCCAGGCTATACAGAGAGGAATAATGATAGCAGGAGAGGCTCAGGTATGAACACTGATCCAGACCCTATCTATAATAGAGAGTGGCAGCAAGGGAATGAGCATTCTCATGATAGTGCCTTAATGAAAGACTCGTCTGTGCCAATGTATGATAGTGACCATATGCTGATTGATACAGCAGATGAAAATACAGTTTATATGGACTGTTCTCTATCTAAATGCTATTACTAGTTTTCTCTGAGCAAACACATCAGCCATCACAAAGAAACCTAACTTTGTTCTTTATTTCCACTGCAAACAGCTCTTAAAGCAGGATTTGGGCTCACACAGTAGCAGCCAGCCAGCTAAAGGCTTTCAGCTGGTCCATTGATAGTAATTAGGGCTGCACCTGATTGTGTGTGTGAGCAAGGGAGAATCCCTGCTGAGATCGGCGTGGAAAATAAGCAGAAGTTAACCTAACCAGCAAAGTTTATTCTTTACTTTGTGCCTTTGTATTTGGTAATTATTTGCTAAGAAAACATTAGCTAATTGCCTGACAAGCTGAAGGTTGTTTTCTGGTTTACTTTGTGACTTTTTGTTATCCATTTTAAACACTGCAAGCAAGTAACCTCATTTATAGTGCTATCAAGCATACATGTGCTGGGTGAATTAAACCCCATCAATAAAAGAAGTATTTTATTGATCTTACCACTTGGTTTTCACAACTCAAATTATTGTCATCAGCTGTGTTTGGGAGTGAATGAACTACAATACCCACAATACCTTGCAAGAATCATATGAATATATGCATCGTCAAGATTGTGTAAGTTCTCACCCTAGGCAGCCGTCTGACAAGTCTCTCCATCTTACAGCATGGCTGCTGAAGGCATAACCTTTCAAGGTATTAACCTTCCCCAGGAGATTAAGAGCATCCACTTAGCTTCTAGAAAGCCATCCACCAGATGCTCTTCCGCTTTCTATCTGGTGTTCTCAGAAGAATCTTAATCCCTTCTCAGCTCCAGTGGAGGCGCTGCTTCAGTATCTTCTCCACCTTTCTTCATCTGGACTCCAAACCAATTCGGTAAGAGTACACGTAAGTGCAATTATGGCCTCTCACATGCCCTTAGATGGACAACCCATCTCCTCTCAGCTGCTCATAGCATGCTTAATGAGAGGTCTTCTACTAACCAAACCTCCCATTAAACCACTACCAGTGGCATGGGACCTCAATGTTGTTCTAACGCAACTTTTCAAGCCACCCTTTGAACCTTTAGCCACTATGTCACTTAAGTTTGTGACATGGAAGGTCATCTTCCTCATTGCCCTCACTTTAGCAAGGTGCATTAGTGAACTTCAGGTCTTGGTGGCCGATGCGCCTTACACAAGGTTTCACCATGATAAAGTAGTCCTTAGGACTCATCCTCACCATGCCGATGGTGGTCTCGTCTTTCCATTTGAACCAGTCGGTTTACCTTCCTGTGTTTTTCCCTAGACCACATTCATCTAGGGCAGAGGCAACCCTTCACACTTTGGATTGTAAACATGCTTTAGCATTTTATCTTCAGAAGACTCAGGAGCACTGAAAAGCTTCTCAACTGTTCATCTCCTTTGACCCTAGTCATCTGGGGTTATTATCAGTCTCCAAACATACTCTCTCCAAGTGGATAGCAGACTGTATTACTTTTGTTTATGATGCGGCAGGACTACCCATTATGTTTAAGCCATGGCTACCTCGATGGCAAATTTATATTCTGTAGCTATTGACAAAATTTGCAAAGTAGCAACTTGGTCTTTGGTCCATACCTTTGCTGCTCACTGCTGTCTGGACAAGGACTTCCGTTGGGATGCCATGTTTGGCCAGGCTGTTCTCCAGAATCTCTTTCAGACTTGGAGCAACTCCTACCCTCCATACCAGAATTCGATACCAGACATCCTTGGGGGATCCATGACCTCTTTAGGCCTATTCTGAGGCAGACCTCCACCGGTCCTGAGATCATCTGTCTGGTATCTTCTAGCTAGAGAGTCCTATATGTAAAGACTACATTCCTGCTTGTTCCTGGCGATAGCATAGTTACTCACCTGTAACAGGTGATCTCTGGGAACAGCAGGAATTTATTCTTCACAACACACCCTCCTCCCCTAGTAGTTGTAGGTATTCTTTTCCTTTTCTCTCCTTTTCTCTCAGCTACAAACTCAACTAAGGAGGGAGAGCTGAAAAGGTGGGAAGGCAGCTATGCAAGCACAGTGGGATGCTCCCAAAAGCTTTCCTATTGGACACTGGGAAGCGTTCCCATGTGGGCTCCGTCGGTACCGACATCACCCATATGTGAGGACTAAATTCCTGCTGTTCCTGGAGATCACCTATTATAGGTGAGTAACTATGCTTTCTCCGATGAGAAATATCCAATATCTTTTCTCTTAATTAGTGCAGTACTCACAAGTTAAAGTGATTCCAGAGAAACTTCCATCTTATCTAAACAAGTGGCATGCTGCTTCAGAGTCTGATCCTGGAGCTCTGTTGTGCACACCACTTGATCCTAATCAGTTTTGAGCTTGCCAGCAAAAGAAAGCAAGGAGGAATCCACACTCTTGATAGCATTCCATAAGATCACACTGCAAGATCTGCCTTACTGGGTCAGAACAAAGATCCATCAAGCCCAGTATCTTCTTTCCAACAATGGACAATCCACATCACAAGTACCTGGCAGGATACCAAAAGGTAGACAGATTCTCTGCTGCTTTTCCTGGGTATAAACAGTGGATCTTGCAGTTCACTTTCATAATGATTTATGGATTTTTCCTCCAGGAACTTGTCCAAACCTCTCTTAAACCCAGCTACATTAACAGCTTTTACTACATCTTCTGGCAACAAATGTCAGAGTTTGATTACACACTGAGTGAAAAAATATTTGCTTTGTTTTAAAAGTGCTACATTGTATAGGTAGCTTCATTGTATGTCCTCTAGTCATTCTAGTTTTTGAAGGAGTAAACAACTTATTTATGTTGTTCTCTTATTGGCTGGATGACTTTTGACATATGACTGAGGATCAGAAATTGGTTTATCAGGTATGCAGACAGCAGGCTAGACTAAGCCCTCTCTTGCAATCAGGCAGGGGAGTGCTGGCTAAAAGGTTGGTAGGCCACTGGCATTCAGAGACTCTGCCTCCAGGTGACACCGAGTCACTGGATCCCACCAGCTTGTGTACACTGGGCAAGGGCTGGTGCATAAAGGCCATGTTAACAGATCATAGACATCGGGATTTCCTAGACTGCGAGTGCCGCACTCCTCGTATGGCAGTAGGGAGCTTTTGCCTGTAACAGATCAGGTGTAGCATAGCAGACTAAGGGACTAAGAACTAGCTTCCAGGCAACCCATTGCAGAAGGACTCCAGGCGATCATGCTAGTGGATTCCTTTCCCCATTCCCTCGCCCCAGGTCATCAGCCAGTGTGAGGAGGAAAAGGTGCATCTGCATGTCAGCTCATCAACTGCAATGGCAGAGGGGGCAGAGTCTCAAAATGACACAGTTTATGTGGTCAGATGTGAGCTGAGCCAAATTGGAGGCTGGCAACATAAGTATTAAATGCAGCTAGTCACTGCTTGCACAGAGGACAGCAAAAGCACAATTAGGGTGGGGGTGCTCCAAAAGAGCCACACACCTGTCCTCTCCCCCCATCATTCCAGAGTGGCAAGTACAATGGCAGCAAGAACATAGGAAGATAGGACATCTAAAATTTTGCAGTGACGAGTCACTGGCCTTGGTGAAAATGGCCAGCACATGGCAAAAAAGAGATGGATCCAATGGCGGTATGGCTGGTGGGAAAAGAGACAAGAAGAAGAGAAAGACAAATGTGAATGAGCAGAAGAAAAAGCATTCATCCACAACAAAGAGCAATCAGCAAGTTAAAAGAAGTGAGCAATTGGATAAAGAGCAATAGAACAAGAAGAAGAAAGAAACCTGATTATGGCAAGGTGAAAGGCTATGGCACAGAAGCACAGCAAGTGGGCTGTCACTCGTGAATTATCTTTATCTTTATTCCAGCACTTGATAGACCGCCCAAGAGGAAGTATCAGAACAGTTTACAAAACTAAAAACAAGCTGCAATTATAGATAAGGCACCCGGATGGATGGGATAGCTAAACAGAGGTCACCGGAAAATGGACAGCAATTTATTAAATATAACAAATAGGAACAAAATGAGGTTTGGGCAAGCTGGTTGGGGGGGGGGGGGCGTTCTGCGATGCTGTGGTCACTATTTCAGGATTGTCTTTCAGTCTTGTTACCTTTAAAACTTTTCAGGACATCTAAGACAATGCTTTAAAGAAAAATCTGCTGTATTCAGCAAAATAAACCAATTTGGCCCTCATTCTAGAGAGCGGTTTGCGGGGCTACATGTCCCACCGGGATTGTGCAGCCCCACAATCCGCTTAAACGCTATTCCTCCACCGGCTCTTCCCATACATCCTGTGCTTCAGGACGGGAAGAGCCGGCGGGGAGCGGAGCATGGGCAGAGCAGGAGCGGGCTGCCCGGCAGCACATACAGGGCTGATTCAGGTCACAACCCTGTATGTGCTGCCGTGCTTGCTGAGCCATACTGCTTATACCATCTCAGAGGTGGTATAAGCAGCATTTTTAAGTAAATTGGGGCACAGCAGTCACCACCAGGGCTGGGGCCAAGGGCGGGGTGTCCCCGCCGCCTGATCCAGGCCACAGGCATCCAGCCATGGGTTGGGCGGGAGGTTCTGGAGCCAGAGATGCCTGGGGTACCTGCGGGGAGGATGTCCATGCAGACAGGAGGGGCATGCTGGGATGTCCTCTGGCCCAATTCTGGCTCTCATGGGAATATTTTGTTCCCACGGACCAGAGTCGGGTCCTAACAGCTCCGTCTTCAGCGGGGGGATCCAGACGGCCTGGACGTCCCCCTCCTGGAATGGGGCTCTGTGTTACGCTGTGTTCACCCATTCAGTGGGAGACACTGAGCAACTGTACAATTTAGTCAGAATGATGCTATACAGTTGTAGTCAACATTATTAGCACTCTTGCATTTTAGGAATGTTGTGTACAATATCTTGAGAAATAATTGGAAATATTCCGACTGTATGTCATTATAATAGTATGTTCAAATGTATACAAAAAAAAGATGTCTGTGCAACTTAGATTTAGTAATTTCTGAGAAAAAAACCATAATATGACCTGGACAACATTTACTAATATTTGATTGCACAACCCTTGGCACGCAGCGCTGTACAGATATACATACAAGAGACAGTCCCTGCTCGTCAGAGGCTTGCTCGTCCGAGCTTACAATCTAGTCACGACAATACAGAGCATAATTCAATCAGTGCAAAGTACAATATTGTTTTTACAGTTCGGTCATGAGGTGAGAGTTAGGTTAAGATGAAGGATAGAAGTCAGGATCTGAACGCGACAGTGAAGAGGTAGGTCTTTAACCTGGATTTGAAGAGGGCCAGGGAGGGTGCTTGGCATATAGACATAGGTAAGCTGTTCCAGGCGTGGGGTGCAGGGAGGTGAAAGGAGCGAAGTCAGGAGTTGGTGGTGCGAGTGAAAGGTCTAGATAAAAGTAGTTTGTTAGCGGAGCGAAGTTGCCGAGTGGGGATGTAGGAAGAGATAAGAGATGAGAGGTATTGAGGGGCTGCAGAGTGAATGCATTTATAGGTCAGTAGGAGGAGTTTGAATTGGATGCAGGCTTGGATGGGGAGCCAGTGAAGTGACTTGAGAAGAGGAGTAGTGTGGGCATGGCGAGACTGGCGGAAGATTAGTCGAGCAGCATAATTTTGTATAGATTGAAGGGAGAAGAGATGGCTCACGGGGAGACCAGCAAGGAGTATGTTGCAATAGTCGAGGCGAGAGGAGATTAAGGAGTGGACAAGCATTTTGGTAGTGTGTTCAGACAGGAAGGGGCGGATTTTGCTGATGTTGTAGAGAAAGAAGCGGCAGGTCTTCACTATGAATATAGGTAGAGGGAATAGGCCTGCAGGAGTGACCACTGCAGGCTCCCACGGGCAAGCTTGACTGTGCACTGTCCCCCATCCCCTAGCAGATCCCACCTGTAAAGTGCATCACAGACTCCCACATAGAGCCACAACTGCCTACATAACAGAGCCACACTGAACATGTTTGATGTGCATAGGAACAACTTTATCTATCAAAACCATAAAAAACAAAGGTGATACATAAAATAAAGCCACACATATCTACACACATGCTACAACTCAAATATGCCCAAACTCCATCTCCCACCCCTTCTCCTTCCCCAAGCCCCATACCCCATTCCTCTGAGATACCCAGTACCTGCCCCCCTCCCTAGAATGCCTACACCATTCTTTCCCCTGCCCTGTGCCTTAGAGCAGACCTGCTGCTTCTGCTGGTGCAGCAACACTTGAATGACGGCCTGGGGGCCAGCCTATATCCCCTCTGCAGCCCTTTCCACCGCCTCTTTCAGGAGCTGCAGCTCATGCACCTCAACTGCCAACAATGGTACTGGCTCCTGAGAAGGGGACAGAGGCTATACTACTACTACTACTGAGCATTTTTATAGCGCTACCAGTCGTACTCAGCGCTGTACAGACATGTAAGAGACAATCTCCAGGAACAAGCAGGAATGTAGTCTTCACATATGGGTATCATCGGTACCGACGGAGCCTGCACAGGAACGCTCCCCAGCGTACAATAGGAACGTTTTTGGGAGCATCCCTCAGCACATGTGTGCTGCCTTCCCACCTTTCCAACTGTCCCTATTCAGTTCTTCATTTTCTGTGGAGCTGACAGGACACATACCTAAGTTGTCACCGCAGAAAAGTTCTTCTTTAATCTTGTTTTCTTGTGGTCGCGTTTGCCTCCGCACAACGCCTACTGGTACGGCCGGTTCTTTTCTTTTCTTCTAAAACAAAAAAATTCTGAATTGTTTCTCTTCAGAAACTTTTCTTTTTCGGTGCTAGGTGCCATTTTGGGCACTAGGCCCAATTTTTCCTTAAAGATGGAAAAACCAGCTAGTGGTTTTAAAAAATGCACTAAGTGTGGCGGTACCATTTCCGTCACCGACACCCATGACTGGTGTCTTAAATGTTTAGGCCCTGACCATTCTCCATCTGAGTGTCTCTCTTGTATGGGAATGATTAAAAAAGGAAGACAGAACTGGGCTGCAAAGCTCGGTACCCTCTTTTCTTCGGATGCCAGGTCCATTGCATTGACGTCTTCAAGAGCCTCTTCTTCCTCCAATGGATTTCAGGTAACTAAACATAAAAGCCGGTCCTCAAAGGGTAGCTCTCCTGCAAAGCATCGAGAGGCCATTGGCATTGCCCTTGAGGAAACCACACCGGCAAAACAGCCCTGGCGGGAGGCTTCGGCCTCCAAAGCATCAACGGGGTTCCAGGATGTTCTTGAGGCCTCAGCCTCAACAGAACTACTGGTGCCATGCTCAGGTGTCCCGGCCGCCTTCGCCGGTACTGACACCCAGGCATCGGCAGCGTCGATAGACCAGAGATTCCTCGCTATCAAACACAGTATTGCAGCTCTCCTTACAGCTGTGGTACCGTTGACACCGATGGTTGAACAGGCACCGGCACCGGTACCAATGCCGGTACCGGCACAGATACCAATGCCGGTACTGGCACAGATACTGGTACCAGCACCGACGGTACCGGCCCCGGTAGGAATTCTTCCCATGCCGTCTTTGCCTGGCATCGAAAGTTTGGTACCGGATCAACTCGGTACCGACTTCGATCGACACCGGGACCGTGCCTTACATGAACATCGTAATTAGAGATACTTCGAATCCTACGATTCCGATGACTCTGATAATTCTGCCGGTACCAGAGTTTTTCTCCCGGAAGACTCTTCTTCTCCCCAATGCAGAATGTCGCCTCCGGAGGACATGTCTTTTCAGGATTTTATTCGTGATGTTGCCAAATGCCTTTCAATCACGGTAGCTCCTCAAAAGGAACCTAGAGCAAAGGAATTGGAAATTCTCCAATATCCTAAGGCTCCACTCTGCCCATTCATGAAATTCGTCATGATTTGATGCTCAGAATGTGGGAGACACCTTTGACCACATCTCCTTATTCTAGGAGGCTTGATACCATGTATCGAGTTCCACCATTTCCTGGATTTCAAAAGACTCAGCTGCCACACCATTCAATAATAGTGGAGTCAGCCATGCGTAGGATGAAAAGTGCAAAGAGACATGCATCCAATCCTCTAGTTCGTGAATGCAGGACTCTTGATGCATTTGGACGTCAAACTTTTCAGGCTTCCATGCTTTCAGCTAGGATCAGCTCACATATTTTATATATGGGAATGTTCCTCGAAGAGGTCACAGGAGATTTGGAGCTTATGAGCCCACTTCTCCCAGATGACAGATGACAAGACTTCCATACACTTGTCAGGCATGCTCAAGATGTCTCCAAGTTTGTGAATCATGCAGCCTTTGACTGCTTTGAATGCATCAGCAGAACCTCTGCTATTGCCATTGGTGTACAACGGATTGCCTGGCTTCAGGCTCAGACTTGGAGATTTGGGTACAGGATAAATTAGGCAACATCCCTTGCACAGCAGAAAACCTCTTTGGCAAGAATTGGCAGGAAAAGGCTAATGAGATAGATGCTGACAATATCACCTTAGATAGATTGTCAAAATCTACAGCCACTCCAGCCAAAAAGAAACCCTATAAAAAACCCTTTTTCAGCAAAAAGAGGAAGTTTTATCCATCCTATACCCAGCAAAGCCAAGCTCACAGTCAAGTTGCCCAAAGGGGACAACAGCAATTCAAACAGCAGAAGAAGCCAAAGGGCCCGAGAGCTCAACCAGCTCTGCAGGTTCAGCCCCCCTCAAGGGCTTTGACTCCTTTCTAGAGAGCTTAGCCTTCCTGCCTCTGAGGGGTCCAGAACCCCTAAATATTCCAGGCAGGCTTTGTCATTTTGCCAACAGATGGCACCAAATCACAGCAGAAAATTGGACTCTGTCCATTGTAGGAGAGGGGTACAAGCTTCATTTTCACAGCATGCCCCCTCCTACAGTCCTAAGGCAGTTCAGTTCCCAGACCTCTGCAGACAATCTGCTGGATCACGAGGTCTCAACACTTCTTGCCCAAGGGGCAATAGAGGAAGTACCCATCCTCCAGCAGGGTAGAGTTCTACTCCCCCTATTTTCGTATTCCAAAGAAAACAGGGGGACACAGACCCATTCTAGACCTCAGAGAATTGAACAAATACCTGTTCTGAGAGAAGTTCAAAATGATTTCTCTAGGAACTCTTCTGCCATACCTTCAAAGTTAGGATTTGCTTTGCTCTCTAGACTTAAAGGATACATATACTCACATTCTGATACATCCAGATCACAGGAAATTCTTACGATTCCTTTTCAAGGGAAAACACTTCCAGTACAGGGTTCTTCCCTTTGGTCTGGCTTCCGCACCAAGAGTTTTCACGAAATGCATGGCAGTAGTAGCTGCATTCCTGTGAACCCTAGGGATAAGAACATAAAAACTTAAGGCATGGAGGAGTGGCCTAGTGGTTGGGGCAAGGTACTTCAGGCCAGGAGATCAGGGGTTTAAATCCCACTAAAGAACAGCAACCTTGGGCCAGAAGGACTGTGGTTTCAAGTCCCACAGGTGCTCCTTGTGGTCTTGGGCAAGCCACTTAACCCTCCATAGCCCATGTTCCCTGTAAAATAGTTATCCCCAAGTTATAATGCCCTGTTCAATGTAATTTCAGTTTGTTCAATGTAAACCTCACTGATGCAGAATAGCATGGTATATAAGAGAATGTAAATAAATAACATAAGATATGCCATACTGGGTCAGATCAAGCCCAGCATCCTGTTTCAAACAGTGGCCAATCTAGGTCATACATACCTAGCAGTATCCCCAAGAGACACAGGTTCCACAATGCTTGTATTGGGTCAAGCATTGATATCCTGGGTCCCTTTTTAATAATGGTTTATGGACCTTTCCTCCAGGAACTTGTCCAAACCTTTTTTAAACCCAGCTACACTAACAGCCCTTACTACATCCTCCGGTAACAAATTCCAGAGTTTGATTACACGTTGAGTGAAAAAATATTTTCTCTTATTTATCTTAAATAGTTTACCCTGTAGCTTCATTACATGTCCCCTAGGCTTTCTATATTCTGATAGCGTAAACAATCGATCTATGTTTACCCGTTCCACTCTATTCATTAATTTATAGACTTCTATCATATCTCCCCTCAGCCGTCTCTTTTCCAGGTTGAAGAGCCCTAACCTTTGTAGCCTCTCTTCATAGGAGTAGCCTTCCATCCCCTTTACCATTTTGGTGGCTCTTCTCTGTATGTTTTCTAATAACGCTATATCATTTTTAAGATACGGCAACCAGGGGGAGAGAGGTTGGAGGCAGCACTGAGGTCCGCAGACACCGGGCTTCTTTTCCCGCCGGCCCCGACGTCATCGGGGGCCCTTTAAAGCTGCACAGCTGATTTCAGCGTTGGGAGAGAGGTTGGAGGCAGCGCTGAGGTCCGGAGACACGGGGCTTCCTTTCCCGCCGGCCCCGACGTCATCGGGGGCCCTTTAAAGCTGCATAGATGATTTCAGCGTTGGGAGAGAGGTTGGAGGCAGTGCTGAGGTCTGGAGACACCGGGCTTTCTTTCCCGCCGGCCCCGACGTCATCGGGGGCCCTTTAAAGCTGCACAGCTGATTTCAGCGTTGGGAAAGAGGTTGGAGGCAGCGCGGAGGTCCGGAGACACCGGGCTTCTTTTCCTGCTGGCCCCGGCGTCATCGGGGGCCCTTTAAAGCTGCACAGCTGATTTCAGCGTTGGGAGAGAGGTTAAAAGCCTGGTAGGTCAGGCGCAGCCGGAGGTGCTAGTCGGGGCAGCGATATAAGGGGCTAGATACAAGGGGCATATTAGGTCCCTTGGGAGCCCCTTGGAGCCACGAAAGAGAGCAGGAGAGCTGGTTCAAGTGCTGCGTTGTGGTAGCTGTTGCCTAGATGGGTAAAAGAAAGAAGAAGATTCTGCCAGCGGAGCAAACGGAGGTTGCTGTTGGACCCATGGACAAACATGTCAAGGTAGTGACTAGTACTAATGTATCACTTGACCCTGACTTTCTTGTTCTACGATCGTCCCCGGCTTCTCTCAGTTCCCCGGACCGCTCACCACCATCTCCTCCAGTATATGTATCTCCACCTTTGTCCGCTCCTCTGGGCACCCAGTTTCAGCAGAGTACCCCGATAGATGTCGGGGAAAAGCTGAAACCAGTGCTATGGGTGCCCGTTCCAGACGAAGCCAAGGTGGTCCAGGATGACCAGGTCACCCTGGCAGATATCTGGAAAGTTGTTACCCGTATTGAAAACACCTTGGTGCCCACTGTAATACAACTTTGTGGTTTCTCTTCTGAGATTACCACTAGGCTGTCTGAAGTGGATAAAAAGGTTGAGACTATTTCTATACAGGTTGCTAAGTGTGAAACCCAGTGTTAGGCCCTTGCTGCTGTTAATTCTTCTCATATAAAGGAAAGTCTATATGTGCACACTAAGATGGAACAGTATGACAATATGTTTCGAGCAAAAAATGTTAGATTGTTGAATTTCCCTTTTTCTCATTTGCTTTCTGCTGAAAATTTGCTAAGAAAGTATTTCAAAGAAGTCTTGGGGTTGGCTTCGGCTGACTCCATTGCTCTCTCTAAGTTATATTACCTTACTGGTAAGAGGTTGGCTACCGGTTCTCTGGTTGGGTTTGATGAGGTTAAGGGCATGGACGCCCTGGACCTTACCAAATTTCTAGAGGACTCTAGGGACAATAGTTCTTCTAGAGCCACGTTGGTGGTATCTTTTCTTTCAGACCAGGATAGAATGCTTGTTTTTCGTAGTTATTTTAAAAATATGTCAGCTCTGTTCTGTGGTGCCAGGGTTCAAATGTTTCCAGATATTAGTAGAGTGACACAGACTAGGAGACAGGCCTTTTTGGCCCTTAAACCTAGACTGCTTGCTATTTCTGCTACTTTCTTTCTTAGATATCATTGCAAATGCTTGGTTTTGTATCAAGGTTCAAAGTTTGTTTTTCTTGATCATTCTCAGCTTGAGGTATTTCTGGCTGACAAGGAACAACTGGGTAATTAGTAACTGGAGGTGTGTGGGTTTAGTTTGTAAGCTGCCTGATAATTTAGAGTTTGCTCTATTTGTTCTTTGAGGTGTTTTTTTCTTCTTTAATGTATCTCCCCGGATTGTGGGCTATGATGTTGTATTGCTATCTATTGTGTGTTTTTTGGTCAATATTTGTCATATTTTGCCTTTATGAAACATCTGTGGTTTCTTTATGCTTGCTTTGTAAGTTTTTTTGAAATTCCAATAAAAAAAATAATAAAATACGGCAACCAGAATTGCACACAATATTCAAGGTGCAGTCTCACCATGGAACGATACAGAGGCATTATAATATCTTTTGTTTTATTTTCCATTCCTTTCCTTATGATACCTAGCATTCTAGTTGCTTCCTTGGCCGCCACTGCACACTGGGCGGAGGGTTTTAACATGTTATCCACGATGAGACCTAAATCTTTTTCCTGGGTGGTGGTTCCCAATGTGGAACCTTGCATTGTGTAACCATAGTGTGGGTTGTTCTTTCCTTGGTGCATAACTTTGCACTTGTCCACATTAAATTTCATCTGCCATTTGGATGCCCAGTCTTCCAATTTATCCAGATCCTCCTGCAGTTTTCCACAATCCTCTTGGGTTTTAACAACTTTAAACAGTTTTGTGTCGTCTGCAAATTTGATAACCTCACTAGTTATTCCCTTTTCCAGGTCATTTATGAATATGTCAAAAAGTAGCAGACCCAGTACAGATCCCTGGGGTACTCCACTATTCACCTTTTTCCATTGGGAAAATTGGCCATTTAGCCCTACCTTCTGCTTTCTATCTTTTAACCAGTTCCCGATCCAGAATAGTACACTGCCTCCTATCCCATGACTTTTTAGTTTTGCCAAAAGTCTCTGATGAGGGACCTTGTCAAAGGCTTTCTGAAAGTCCAGATACACTATATCAACTGACTCACCTTTGTTGACCTGACCTGTTTATTCACACCTTAAAAAAACATATCAGATTAGTAAAACAAGATCTTCCTTGTCTAAAGCCATGTTGGCTGTCTCCCATTAGGCCATGACTATCTACATGCTGTGTAATTTTGTTCTTTATGATGGTTTCTACCATATTCCCCGGTACTGACGTCAGGCTCACCGGTCTGTAGTGTTGCAGATCACGCCTGGAACCCTTTTTAAAAATTGGCGTTACATTGGCGATCCTCCAATCTTCAGGTATTACAGATGATTTTAATGATAGTTCACAGATTACTAATAGCAGGTCTGCAATCTCATATTTCAGTTCTTTCAAGACTCTTGAATGTATACCATCCGGTCCAGGTGATTTGCTACTATTCAATTTATCAAATAGTTGTAATACATCTTCCCGGTGTAGCGATATTTCTCTCAATTCCTCTGCAGTATCACCTTTAAATACCACTTCAGTTTGGGTAACATCCCTACATCTTCCTCAGTAAAGACCTAAGCAAAAAATTCATTCAGTCTCTCCGCTATAGCCTTGTTTCCTCTTACTGCCCCGTTTACCCCTCTATCATCTAACGGTCCAATTGACTCTCTCACAGGCCTTTTGCTATGAATGTACTTGAAAAAGTATTTATTTCGTGTTTTTGCTTCCGTAGCAAGTTCCTTCTCAAATTCTCGCTTTGCCTGCCTTATCAATGCTTTGCCTTTAACTTGCCAATGCTTGTGCTGTTTCCAGTTTTCGTCGTTTGGCTCTTTTTTCCATTTCCTGAAAGATGCTTTTTTGGCAGCAACAGCCTCTCTGACCTCACCTTTAAACCATGCTGGCAGTTTTTTGGACTTCCTTCCACTTTTCTTAATGCGTGGAATACAGCTGGCCTGGGCTTCCAGGATAGTAATTTTAAACAACACCGAAGCTTGATGTAAGTCTTTGCAACTTCTCCTTTTAATTTTTTCTTAACTATATTCCTCATTTTATCATAGTCTCCCTTTCGAAAGTTAAAAGGTAGTACTGTGGATTTCTTTACTATCGCTCCTCCACTAATTAAATCAAACAAGATCATGCTATGATCACTATTGCCAAGTGGCCTCAACACCCTTATTTCTTGCACCAGATCTGGTGTTCCACTAAGGACTAGGTCCAGTATGGCTTCCCCTCTGGTCGGTTCATGAACCAGCTGCTCCAAGAAGCAGTCATTTATTTCATCTAGAAACTTTATCTCCCTAGCATGTCCTGCCGTGACACTGGCCCAGTCGATACCGGGGTAATTGAAATCACCCATTATTATTACTGTGCTGTGACTTTTGTTAGCTTCCTTGATTTCTTTGAGCATTTCATCATCCATTTGTTCATTCTGGCCAGGCGGTCGATAGTACACCCCCACTGCCATCACCTTCCCCTTCATACATGGAATTTCAATCCATAGAGATTCTACAGCAAATTTATTTTCCTGCAAAACTTTAATCCTTTCTGACTCAATGCCCTCTCTAACATAGAGCGCAACCCCTCCACCAATTTGATAAGTTCTATCATTACGATATAGTTTGTATCCAGGTATCACAGTGTCCACTGGTTATCCTCCTTCCACCATGTCTCTGAGATTGCAATCATATCTAACCTCTCATTTAGTGCTATATATTCTAACTCTCCCATCTTATTGTTTAGACTTCTAGCATTTGCATACAAGAAATTTAGAGACTGTATTTTATTCATATAAATCTGGCTATTGGTAGGCATGGGTAATTTGGAATCTTTACGCTCTGTCTGCACCATACTCAAGGGCATTTGGGCTACTTTACTCTTTTTTGGAACCTCACTGCTTTTGGTAGTATCCTTCAAGGATACCATCTTCCGAACCATGCGCTCTTGGGCGACTATCGGCTTTCCCCGATTTTCTAGTTTAAAAGCTTCTCTATCTCCTTTTTAAAGGTTAATGCCAGCAGTCTGGTTCCATCCTGGTGAAGGTGAAGCCCATCCCTTCGGAAGAGCCCCTCCTTTCCCCAGAATGTTCCCCAGTTCCTAACAAATCCAAAACCCTCATCCTTGCACCATCGTCTCATCCACGCATTGAGACTCCGGAGCTCTGCCTGCCTTTTGGGTCCTGCACGTGGAACGGGAAGCACTTCGGAGAACGCTACCCTGGAAGTTCTGGATTTCAACTTCCTACCTAAAAACTTAAATTTAGCCTCCAGAACCTCCCTACCACATTTTCCTATGTCATTGGTACCGACATGTACCAAGACAGCAGACTCCTCCCCAGCACTATCTAAGATCTTATCTAGGCGGTGCGTGAGGTCCGCTACCTTCGCACCAGGCAGGCATGTTACCAGGCAATCCTCACATCCACCAGCCACCCAGCTATCTACATGCCTTATGATTGAATCACCAACTATAACTGCTGTCCTAACACTTCCCTCATGGGCACATGGCCCTGGAGAAACATGCTCAGTGCGAGAGGGTTTTACATCACCTGGAGGACAGGTCCTAGTTACAGGAATACGTCCTGCCACACCAGGGTGATGCTCTCCTGTTTCCTCCATGGCAACAGAGATACTGCCAGACTGGAGGTGGGACTTCAGGACTATATCCCTGTAGGTGTCATCCATGTACTTCTCTGTCTTTCTTATGTCTTCCAGGTCTGCTACTCTTGCCTCTAGAGAACGGACTTGTTCCCTGAGAGCAAAGAGCTCTTTACATTTAGTGCATACGTATGACCTCTCACCAACTGGGAGAAAATCATACATGTGACACTCAATGCATAAGACTGGGAAGCCCCCATCTTGCTGATAGACTGTTGTCTGCATCTTAGTTTAAAGCTTGTGTTTAGGTCTTTAAATTCTGTACTTACTAAGGGTTGGTGTAGATGCTTATACTAATAAAAGTGTATCTAATACCTCTAATATACCTTGTTCACCTGAAGCTTAATCAATCTCAGGTCCTCAATGTATGACTGATTTGGATAAAGAGCTGCACCTGAGAGCAGCCCCTTTCCTCTAAGACGTGTAAGTACCTATAAAGCTACAATTACCCCAGGGGTTGGGGAGGGAGGAAGGGAAATAAGACCTATTAAAAGAGGGCTGTTACAAGGTACCCTGTCCTGTACCCTCAGCAGGGGAGGAGGGGGTTAGTCCCTCAGGTAGGCTGGAGCAGGAAAAAAACTTTAAAACGCAGCACGTTCTAGGGACAGAGCAGGGAGAGATATTTAATTTAAAGTAACAGTTAACCTGGCTACCACACAAAGGCCAGTTAGTTGAGAGAGGCAGGGTAAGTTATACAGCTGAGAAAGCTGAAGTGCAAACTAAAGGGAACAGGGAGGTGAAGTAGCACACCAATAAAGACAACAAATAAATAAGTAAATAGACAGCTAGAACTCACAGCAAAGTCGTCACAGGAGTTAAATATCCACCTCTCTAGCAGAGCACTGTGAGGGCACTGCTCTTCCCAGAGCAGAGAGAAGATATTTGTCTTCCTTTACTTGTACGACTGGCTCATTCAAGCCCCCCCACGGGTGCAGAGGCCAGCTCTGCACTGTCTCGCACAATGCGAATCCTCCAATACTTGGGATTGGTAATAAACTTCTCAAAATCCCAGCTTGTTCCTTCCCAGTCTCTGGAGTTCATAGGAGCCTGTTTAGATACCAGACAGTCAAGGGCTTTCCTTCCACAGGCCCGGTGTCTTCGCAAAGTGCAGCTAGCTTCTCAAGCAGCGGGAAAATCCTCCCTAACTGCTCGAGAACTGCTACAGTTACTGGGACACATGGCATCCACAGTTCATGTAGTTCCCTATGTTCGCCTCCATATGCGAGCAGCCCAGTGGACCCTATCCACACAGTGGACACAAGCCACAGGACGTCTGTCAGACAAGATATCAAACTCTCATCGGCTGATCTTGTCCCTTCAATGGTGGCAATCACTGGAGAATCTTTTAGTGGGGTCTCCTTTCCAACAAGCCCTATTCCAGGCCACCCTAACAACAGATGCATCACAGGTGGGTTGGGGAGCACACCTGCATCATCTCTCTACCCAGGGCACCTGGACTCCACAGGAGGCTTGTCTTCACATAAACCTCCTAGAATTAAGAGCAATCTATTTAGCTCTTCTAGTATTCCATGCCCAGCTCAGCTACAAGACAGTCCTAGTCCAAACAGACAATCAAGTAGCCATGTTCTATGTGAACAAGCAGGGCGGAACAGGCTCTCTGTCATTATGCAACGAAACTTTACGACTTTGGGCCCTCGCTAGAGAGCATCAAATCCACCTTCTCAGGGTATATCTTCCAGGCATTCAAAACCTTTGGGCAGACAAACTCAGCCGAGTACTGCTGCCTCATGAATGGTCTCTCCACCTAGACCAGGTGACAAAGATATTTCACATCTGGGAGACTCCAGACATAGACCTCTTTGCAAATCCACTGAATGCCAAACTTCCCCGGTTCTGTTCCAGGATTCCGGCTCACAATTGCCAGGCAAGGGATGCCTTCCTCCTTCACTGCAGTCAGGCCTTCCACTATGCCTTCCCACCTATTCCCCTCATCCCCAAAACACCCTTCAAGTTTCAGAGAGACAGAGGTCGTATGATCCTCATAGCGCCACGGTGGCCACACCAAATGTGGTATCCCCTGCTTCTACATCTCTCTCAAGCTGCGCCTTTGGAGTTAGGGTGTGCTCCAGATCTCCTTTCCCAAGAGAGCAGGACCCTGTGGCACCCGAATCCCCAGTCCCTGCATCTCACGGCCTGGTTGCTGAAAGCTTAAATCTTCAGGATCTCAACCTTTCCCAACAGGTAAAGGATATCCTTCAGGCTTCTAGAAAACCTTCCACAAGACGATCTTACGCCTTCAAGTGGAAACCTTTCACTATATGGTGTTCCCAGAAGGGGTTAAACCCCCTGGTGATACCTTTGGAAGCGATACTAGAGTATCTACTTCATTTATCAAATTCTGGTCTAAAGACCAATTCAATAAGAGTCCATCTTAGCGCAATTACAACTTCCTATAAGCCTCTAAATGGACAACCAATTTCCTCTCATCCTCTCATATCCAGATTTATGAGAGGTCTTCTATTAACAAAAACTCCCATTAAACCACCACCGGTGGCATGGGATTTAAATATAGTTCTCGGGCAACTCATGAAACTGCCCTTTGAACCTTTAGCCACTACTACCCTGAAGTTTTTGTCCTGGAAGGTCAGCTTCCTAATTGCAATCACCTCTGCACGTCGCATTAGTGAATTGCAAGTGTTAGTGGCTGATCCTCCTTACACTAGGTTTCACCATGATAAGGTTGTCCTCAGAACTCATCCACACTTTATGCCAAAGGTGTTTCACCTTTTCATTTAAATCAATCGATTTATCTTCCTGTATTATTTCCGAGGCCTCATGCCTCTAATGCAGAGAAGAACCTTCACACTTTGGACTGTAAAAGAGCCTTAGCTTTTTATCTACTAAGAACACAGCAACATAGAAAGTCTTCTCAAATTTTTATTACTTTTGATACTAGTCATTTGGGACTTCCAGTCTCCAAGAGGACTTTATCCAAATGGATTGCACAATGCATATCCTTTGCTTATGAGAGTAAGAGTCTTCCTCTTCAAGGCCATGTCACAGATCATAATGTGAGAGCCATGTCAGCCTCTATGGCTAACCTTCACTATGTGTCTATTGATGACATTTGTCAAGCAGCCACCTGGGCTTCGGTACATATCTTTATAGCCCACTACTGCTTAGATAAAGCCTCCCGTCGGAATGCCTTCTTTGGCCAGGCTGTTCTTCAAAATCTCTTTCAAACTTAATACAGCTCCTACCCACCAGCCCTGGTAGGATGCCAGAGATCCATGGGAGGAAGCATGGCCCACCTCACTATAGGTGGCAGCTTCCTGGGGTCATCTCACTGGCATCTTCAGCTAGAGAGTCCCCATATGTGAAGACTACATTCCTGCTTGTTCCTGGAGATAGCGTAGTTACTCACCTGTAACAGGTGATCTCCGGGAACGGCAGGAATTTAGTCTTCACAACCCACCCACCTCCCCTAGGAGTTGTCTCTGTATCTCTCTGTCTCTTTCCTCTCTCCCTCTATCCTTTCACTCAGCTACAAACTTAACTGAAGAGGGACAGTTGGAAAGGCGGGAAGGCAGCGCGCATGTGCTGAGGGATGCTCCCAAAAGCGTTCCTATTGGATACTGGGGATCGTTCCCGCGCAGGCTCCAATGGTACCGACGATACCCATATGTGAAGACTAAATTCCTGCTGTTCCCGGAGATCACCTGTTACAAGTGAGTAACTACGCTGTCCCTGCTCATCAGAGCTTACAATCTAGTCAAGACAAAACACAGAAGGCACAAGCAGGGGTAAAACAGGGGGAAGGAAAAGGAGATCAGGTGAGTCAAGATCCAAAAACAGCAGCAAAGAGGTGAGCTTTAAACCTGGATTTGAAGAGGGTTAGAGAAGGTGCCTGGTATACAGACATAGGTAGTTTGTTCCAGGCGTAAGGTGCAGCAAGGTGAAAGGAGCAAAGTCTAGAGTTGGCAGTAGAAGAGAAAGGCACAGATAGACGCAGTTGGCTAGAAGAGCGAAGTTTCCAAGGGGAGTTGTAAGGAGAGATAAGAGAAGAAAGGTACTGAGGAGCTGCAGAGTGAATGCATTTATAGGTCAGCAGGAGAAGTTTGAACTGGATGCGGAAACGGATAGGGAGCCAGTGAAGTGACTTGAAAAGAGGAGTAATATGGGCATGACGAGGATGGCAGAAGATTAGCCATGTAGCGGAGTGTTGAACAGATTGAAGGTGAGAGAGATGATTCAAAGGGAGACCAGCAAGGAGTAGGTTACAGTAGTCAACAGGAGGTAGGAGGTGATTAAGGAGTGGATAAGCGTTTTAGTAGTGTGTTCAAAAAGGAAAGTGTGGATTTTGCTAATTTTATAGAGAAAGATATGGCAGGTCTTAGCTATGAGATGGATATGTGTGGAGAAAGAGAGAGAGGAGTCAAAGACAACCCCCCCAGATTGCGGGCCAAGGAAACAGGAAGGAGTACAGAGCTGTCCAGAGAGACTGAGAAAGGAGGAAGAGGAGGGGAGGTTTTAGGGGGAAAGATAAGAAGTTCAGTCTTGGCCATGTTCAATTTCAAGCGGCGGTGAGACATCCAGGCAGCAATGTCAAAAAGGAAGGCAGAGATCCGGGTCTGGATTGCTGGAGAGAGTTCAAGCGTAGAGAGGTAGATCTGGGAGTCATCAGCATAAAGATGGTTCTGAAAGCCATGGGAAGAGATAAGCGCACCAAAGGACTGGGTATAGAAAGAGAAAAGGAGCGGACACAAGACAGATCCTTGGGGTACACCAACTGGGAGCGGGGTAGCGGAGGAGGAGGAGCCACCAGAACACACACTGAAGGAACGATGGGAGAGATAGGAGGAGAACCAGGATAGTACAGAGCCCTTAAAGCCAAGTGAGGGCAGGGTATCGAGGAAAAGGTTGTGGTCAACGGTGTCGAAAGCAGCAGAGAGGTCAAGGAGGATGAGGACAGAGTACAGGCCCTTGGATTTTGCTAGGAACAAGTCATTAGAGACTTTGACAAGAGCCATTTCAGTAGAGTGTAAAGGATGAAAGCCAGACTGTAAGGGATCCAGGAGGGCATGAGAGGAGAGGAAGTCGAGACAGCGGCGGTGAACCACACGTTCAAGTAGTTTAGAAATGAAGGGGAGGAGAGAGATGGGTCGATAATTAGAAGGACAGGTGGGATCAAGTGACGGTTTCTTGAGGAGAGGTGTGACCACAGCATGCTTGAAGTCTGCAGGGACAGTTGCAGTGGAGAGCGAAAAGTTGAGAATATGAAAGATGGAAGGGACAACAGTGAAGGAGATGGGGCTTAGGAAACCGGTTGGGATAGGATCAGAGGAGCAGGTGGTGAGTTTGGAGGAAAAAGTGTGCAGTTTCCTCTTCAGAGATGACAGGAAAGGAAGAGAGGGTAGCAAGAGAAGGGGGGGGGGAGGGGAAATAGCTGAGTTTGTGGGGAATTGGAGGGTGATCTTGTGGATTTTGTCATGGAAATAGTCAGCCAGGGTTTGGGCAGAAAGGGAGGGAGGGATCAGAGGCAGAGGCACTTTGAGGAGAGAGCTTAGAGTAGTAAAGAGACGGTGAGGATCAGAGGCAAGAGAGTTAGTCAGATGGACATAATAGTCTTGTTTGGCAAGAGCTATGGCTGACTGGAAAGAGACAATCATGAATTTGAAGTGTAGAAAGTCTTCTGGGGAGCGGGATTTGAGCCAAGCACGCTCAGCAGAACGGGCACAGGAACGTAGATAGTGGGTAGTGGATGAGAGCCAGGGCTGGGGTGCAGAACGTCTCACGGGACATGGGGTGAGTGGAGCGAGAGTATCCAGAGCTGAGGAGAGTGCAGCATTATAGGAAGTTACTGCCTCATTGACAGACTTGGATGACGTAGTGGAAGAAAGAGATGGAGAAATGGTGGAGGAGAGAGTCAAGGGATCAATAGCATGAAGGTTTCTAAATAGGTTGGAGGAGACAGGAGTGGAGGAGTGGCCTAGTGGTTGGGGCAAGGTACTTCAGGCTGGAAGGTTGGGGGTTCAAATCCCACTAGAGGACAGCAACCTTGGGCTGGAAGGACTGGGGTTTCTAGTCCCACAGGTGCTCCTTGTGGTCTTGGGCAAGCCACTTAACCCTCTATAGCCCACATTCCCTGTAAATAGTTATTTCCAAGTTATAATGCCCTGTTCAATGTAATTTCAGTTTGTTCAATGTAAACCACACTGATGCAGAATAGCATGGTATATAAGAGAATGTAAATAAATAAAATAACAGGCCTCAGTGTCCATTAACTACACCTTGATCCCCAGGCCTTCCTGGATTTGTGGCTCTTATCACAACCTATTACACATTGTTGAGGGGTTTTCTTTCTGTTATAGTGCTGTGTGTACCACTCCAACATTAAATGTCTTACCATATAAAATCTTTATCTCTTTCACAACAGGACACTGAATTGATAACATAAGCACCGAATTTATTGGTTGGTCTACAGTGAACAAGCTCAGCATTGACTTACATCTGATACACACAATTTGCGGTTATAGTCAATCTTAAGCACCACCTAGTATGTGTCTTGGAGGGCAGAAGGTGACTTCACTCACATCTGGAGTGTCTGTCACTGTCTGCGCCAGTATACAGCTTTCAGTTACTCCTTATTTGTGCTCAAACTATGAAGCCTACCCTTGGTGGTTTGTAGCCTGTAAGTCAATTTCCTTGTCTTGACATGTTCTTAATCCCTCCCTCATTCAGCTATCTGATTTCCTAATTTACTATCTACCTCCCCAAATACCCTGGCTCCCCATTATCTAATCTTCTTGCTTGCTATGTCTGCTCATCTTTTAAACATGTATTCAGCAGTTTCCTTATCTCTGGAATTTCCTATCCAGCTGGTTTCCTTTATACCCTTTGTGAGAGTAGGGCCCCATCTGACCTCTGGTTTATGGTTGAAACAAATTCTGCAACATTTTCTGTCCCATTGTACAAGCTTTGGATATCAGTTTACAGCATGACTTTTGGCACAGAAAATAAAGTCTCATAGATCAGGAGAGACAAGATGGAATCTGTAGGAGAGCTTTATCCCTTCTCAACATCTTGTGCCTGTCTTGTAGCCCAGCACCTGCAATGTCACAGTGGTGGGCAACAGGAGAAGGAGCACCAATACTCTTGGATGGCAGCCGTCACTGGTATGTTTTCTTTATATAAAGCATGGTCTGGGGACCTCTTGCCATGGCAACTAGACCTGCGCAGTACTTTGGGCATGGTGGTCACAGACCAGTGCATATGTGTGCTTTATGTAGCTACATTCCATCCAGAGTAGCAGTTCATTCAGGTGCAGCCTCTGTAGGCCCCAGACCTGCATGGTACAACCTAGCTGAAGGCACAGTACGAACATTGGAAACATCAATAGCTGCAGTAGACCCCACCCTGGTAGAGCACCAGCACTTCACTCGATGGTGTGAGCACATATGACTATGCCAAATGGGCCACAGCATCTGAGTTGCAAATTGGGTGACCAGCATACTAGCAGTACTCATGGAGAGTGGCCTGCAACTGCACAGCCCTGGTAGTAAATGCGACAGTGGCCTTTTGGCCAATCCCTGTGTGACTCAGTGTCACTGGCTGACCATCCACATCAAAAGGCTTCTGTATTACGTTAAACATACCTATTTTCAATCAAATGCACCGTTTCCAACACAAAATTACTGTCTTATAACATCAAGCCTTTAACCAATATAATAATTCTTAAACGCCTTCAGGGAGCACAACCATACATATCATAAGAGCAGAAAGTAAAGGAGAAAAGACCTCATTGTTCAAGACTGATATTCCTCTACAGGGCAGTTACCCACCCAAAAGGAAAAGCTTTAAAAACATCAGTGGTTAGAAAAACTCCTTTATCTACAAATGTATTAAATCAACAATTCATAAAAGCCAGCTAAGCTTAGCGGGATATGTAAATACCACTCAAAGCAATTTATATTTTCTTTTTACTTTCTTTCTTTTATAGACTGAACATCAATATGGCTCTATTTTTGTACAATCTTCTTTCGTTCAATAGCATATACAGATATATAATCAGTAAACATTTTGACACCCTACACAGCACCACCAGTTAAGATGCCAAAACACCTACAAATGAAAGATGTTCATACTTCAGACATAGAATTGTGGTAGGCGACGGCCTATGATCCATGCTAATTGAACTAAGCAGACAGGCCTGAGCAGCTTGACCTGTAACTGAAGCCTGTAGTTAGGCCCAGAGGAATGAAAACCCCCCTGAATGACGACACCATAGAATTGAAACTTAACTCAGTTTAACTGAACATAGCTAAGCAGAAACGAAACTTGGAAAATAGAAGAAAAACAAGTTTAATTGGTACTGATAAGGTGTGCTATGCTTCTATGGAATTAATTAACTCTGCAGAGAGCAAGGTCACAGTGCCTCTGCTTCCCATATGTTTTAACAAGCTCAGCGACCTTGGAGGAGAGAAGTAACAAGTTGGAGACACTGACCATTGTAATTGGGACTAGAAGGGGGGCAACCAGGTGCTGGGCCCAGACCAGAGTCCCGATTGGGTAGCCATATCAGTACCGGGACCAATAGATGGGTGAGAGGGGTACTGGGACCAATGAAAAGTTTGCCTATGCTTAGAATGGACAAGAAAGCTATAAAAGTTGTTGTTTTACTAGAAGCCATTGCTCAGCCATTTTGAAATTGCTTATTGCTTGAGCCATGTGCACATTAAACTGGCTTGGATCCTTGAAAAGACTCCTGGATTTATTTATTGCATGCTTATCTGCTGCTACATTCTTGGTGCGTTGGCCGGGAAGTGCGAGTGGTGGATAGTGTTCAAGTGAATAAATCCACGTAATTCGCCTTGAGGTTTGGTCCAGTTGGAACCATGCCAATCCGACGCAGGGGAATTTCCCTGGGCCCACCGATCCTCTTGTATCGGAGGGAGTTCTGCCTGGCCTCGGCAGGCACTGAGTCCAGCTGGCCAACACTTCCGACCCGGGGGAGTCCAGGATCCAACTCAGAAGCTTGGGAACCAGATCTGGTAAGTATAGTTTTGAAAACCTGTCTAGACAGATGAGTTAGAACTGCAGTTTGAAAACTTTGGTAAGACTTAAGTCTTTGTTTGAAAATCCTTGCATGAGTATTCGCTAGGTACAGCTGTTATAGAGAATCATGATTCAGCCTGGTCAGAGCAGACAGGACTGGGTTTTTGGTATGTCTAGACAGAAATAGAAAGAGCAGTACTGCCAGTGGAACTTGGAATTTGTAATCTCGAGATATTGGGAATTGGTAAGAGAGCTCTCAAGGAAGGGCCGAGTAACCCCGCATGGGAATTCGCCGGGTGAAACCCTCATCCTTTTTGTAATTGGGAAAAAGACTAGTCAGAATAGATAGAAAGGAATGCATTCTAAGATACGTTGCTAGCATGATTGTGTGAATGAAGTGTGAATGAGAGGTCTGGCAGCACGGACCAAGCAGAGTGGACTCTGGACTAGCGCAGTTCCTAGTCGGGTGACTGCGTCTAGGTCGCGAAACGGATGAAGCGTTTGGTGTATTGTCCGTCCTGTGTATTTGATTTTTGCTATCTGTTGAAACTGCGAGTTTCCCTTTTGTTATATATGTGAGATTATTCTGTTGAGTAATTTGTGACAGTTCACTGATTAAGAAATTGTATTAATAGAGCAGAATGAAGACCCAAAACACCTACAGTCATTTTTAGAAATCAAAAAGCTGGTCTGACCCAGTTAGTTTTTCTACTGCAGTGTGAAAAACTGACAGGGGGCGTGTCTGAAGGAAAGAATGTCTAGTGTCGTCTTTCTAATCTTGTGCAGGCTTAAACCTCAATGCTGGTAGTTTGTGCTTATTTCAGGCAAATTGTACCTGTTTTATTTAATATGTTTTTGTTCCTTCTGCTGTGGTTATGTAATATATATCATTTATTTATCATTTAATAAGAATGTTTAGTCAGGATTGTGGGTCCCGATAGTTTTTGGGTTTAGCCTGAAAAGGATTAAGTTTGTATTAATCCCTTATGGGTTGCGGACCAAGTGAGAGGAATTTCTGTCGGCTGTATGTTCAAATTTTCAGTAAGCACTGAAACAGTTTAAATAGGAAATGATAAAGAACTGTTTTTGTTTTTCCTTTGATCTACAAAGTAATTAGATCACGACTTAACATTGATTCAAATTGTTTTTTTCTGGCATCTCTGTCCATGTGAATGAGAAGTCTCTTTTTATGAGCACAGTTCAATTGTTTCCCCGCGAGCAGAGGGGTGTGGCTTCCACATAGCCTGCAGAAAAAAAAAAAAAAGGGTTCTGGAGAGACAGCTGGAGACTGCAGGAGATTTCTCCTAGGAATGAAAAGGGACTCCCGATTTGAAAAGTCTCTTCATTTAATCGAAGCGTGATGAATTTATAATTAGTTTTTTCTCTGGTTTCACTAGCTCTGTTTAACCAAAAGTTTTAAAAACAAAGTTTATCTTTTTATGAATGAGTATAAGTCATTTGAATGCATGCTTCCCCTCTGTGCTGGTTACTAATGAACAAATCAGTTAGCTACACTGACCTTTACAATATTGGCTTTTAAGATAAATTAATCTGTGTTTCTGTATTTAAAAAAAAAAAGGAAAGGTGTACTGTATTTTATGAAAATTATCCGGAATGTCTTTTAAATATTTGCTTCCTGAACTAAAAAAAAATAATTTCTTTTGCAGAGACATGCTGACAGATAGCTATAGTTCTCTCTATAAGAAGCATAATGGATGTATGTGCTCAATCTAAGTGTTTCCTGCCTGCCCTATGTTTACAGAAATAATAAGTGTCTTTTCAAGTATGATCAAGAATTTCAGTAAGGGATTTACTGAAGATTATGAAATGTCTCTGTCCCAATCAGGATTTTGCCCCAGAATTTCTAGATATCCTGTCTCGTCTCTCTCTCTCTCTGTAAGTAGTTCTGTTCAGTGTGCTTAAGGGGGGGTTGGAGCCCAGTCCACCGATGATGTCAAACCCCCCCCCCCCCCCGCCCCGGTGGGCGTGAACTAATGTGCCCACAGCAGAGAAGTGGATCCTTAAAAAAAAAAAAAAAAATCAACCTCCTGGATAGAGCATTGCTAGGAGAAACAGAATCCAGGAGAGGGGGGGGGGGGGGGACTACAGATTCCCAAGTAGTTTGCTAGCCACCTCTGCAACAGGGGAATGTCCACCCCCTCCGGACTAGAAGTGAAAGTCAGCTGACCAGACTTGTTTAGAACTGAAAAAAAAAAACTGCATTATACACTGAGAAGTTTTAGGACTTGATTGAACTAATGAACGGAAATTGCAAAGAACTGGATGAATTTGCGGGCATAATGGTTAAATGAAAGTTAATCAGAGGGTGTGTGAATTGTGAAAATAAATGTAACAGAGAAAGTGAATGATATTTTAGTTGAATGATGTGAGGAGGTTATCTTAATCGAAGGAACAGAGGAAGTGAAAAACTGGGTGTGAGTACGCCCATTATAGAAAAAGAAGGACATTAGAGAAGTGAATGCCCGTATCTTGACTCCACCCCAGGAGGGAGTACTTGATTGTAGAATCATAGACAGAATAAAACCAAGCACAGTGTTTCAGCACGAGAGTGAAGCAGCTATAGCGTGAGTGGCAGCCGAAGAGGGCTACAGCATGGATGAAGACTAGGCCAGACCGGACTCTCCAGTTTCCCTGGGTCCCCAGGAGTCAGTCTGAAAAATAGGGGACCAATATATGGACTTTTATGGGGGATACAGGAGCAGAATACTAAAGCCAGTAGCCCCTGTGTTTTTCTCGCAAAGCCTTTTCTGCAGAACCACATGTGTGAACTAGAAAAATAATAATAATAATAATGTACCAGTTCCTGTATATGCCTGAATGCCCTATTCCATTTTTGGGCCGAGACCTGCTTGCAAAGCTTCAAGCACAGATATCCTTTGTTGAAGGGGAAAAAAATGAAACTCAAAATCTGCTGGCCTGATGGTGTTAACTGTCCCCAAGAAGAAGAATGGCGGTTCTATTCACCTGCATCCAAAGCAACAAGCTGTACACTTACCAACCTCATAGCCCCACCTGGAGGATGGGCAGAAGATAATCTACCTGGCCTAGCGAAGAACATAGCCCCTGCCATTGTC
The DNA here is from genome assembly GCA_033557465.1 of Ichthyophis bannanicus. Lineage (NCBI taxonomy): Eukaryota > Metazoa > Chordata > Amphibia > Gymnophiona > Ichthyophiidae > Ichthyophis > Ichthyophis bannanicus. Next base: position 112,269,342 of record CM066033.1, on the reverse strand, counting down.
ACCCTCAAGCCAGTCAAGAAGCCTGGGACAGGTGATTACCGCCCAGTGCAGGATCTAAGAAAGAATGAATGATGCAGCTGAAACTATACAACCAGTGGTACCAAAATCCTTATATTCTCTTGGAACTGATCTCTGCTGAAGCTATACATTTCATCATTCTGGACTTAAAAAGATGCCTTTTTCTGTATACGCTTAGCCCAAGACCCCACTACAAGGAGGCGGGGCCAACTCATCTGGACAAGATTACCTCAAGAATTCAAGAACTCGCCTCACTCAGCAAAAGATTTGACAAGTTATCCAGAAACTCAAGAAAAAAAAAAAAAAGAAAAAATTCTACTTCAATATGTGGACAACTTGCTCATAACCACCAACTCAGAAAGTGAATGTCCACCAGCCACCAGTGAACTCTTGCACCTTTTTAATGAGGCTGGATACAAAGTCTCAAGAGCCAAAGCATAATTATGTCAAACAAGTTAAATACCTAGGATTCCAGTTGTCCAGCGGAATTCGACGCCTGGAACCCTTACCAGAACGCAAAGCAGCTGTATGCAGTATTCCTACTCCAATCACCAGGAGGCAAGTGAGAGCCTTCTTGGGTGCCACAGAGTATGTTGTATATGGATCCCCAATTTTGCGCTGCTAGAGAAAAAAACCCCAAAAAAACCCCATTGTATCAAGCTATCAAAGGAATGGAAAAGTCTCCAGAGGAATGGGGACTTGAACAGGATGCAGTCTTTTGATCTTTGAAAAAAACACTCTGATGTTGTCACCAATTCTGGGTCTACCAGATGTCCAGAAAACCTTACAGTCTCTATGTTCATGAGTCGCAAGGAAATGTTCTAGGAGTGTTGACTCAATCTCTTGGACCTTGGCAACAACCAGTAGCCTATTTGTCAAACAATTGGATGTAGTTGCAAAAGGCTGGCCCCTTATTTGAGAGCTGTTGCAAGCTACAGCCCTCCTAGTGAGCAAAGCTGACAAGCTCACTTTGAGACAGAATCTTCAAGTTACTGTACCACACTCTGTTCTAACCATTATGAAACACAAAGGAAATTACTAGCTAACAAATCTATGAATGTTGAAATATTAGAGTATGTTGTGTGAAAACCCCAGATACAACTGAAGGGTCAGTCAAGCTTTCAATCCTGCTATGTTATCAGTTAGTCTTGATCCCCTGATCATGACTGTTTAGAAATTATGGACACTGTATTCTCAAGCCACCTGGATTTGACTGATGTCCCTCTGGAGAACCCTGAACAGACTTTCTTTGTGGCTGAAGGCAGTTTCATCATCAATGGACATTGTTGTGCTAGATATGCAGTGGTGACCCTTGATTTGGTAGTTGAGTCCTCAGCCCTGGCCCCAGAAACTTCACCACAGAAAGCTGAACTGATAGTCCTCACTAGAGCACTAACAATAGGAAAAGAGCCCTGTCTAAATGTGTACCCAGATTTCAAGTATACCCTTACAACCTTGCATGCATATGGGGCCCTGTACAAAGAATGAGGGTGGATAACCTTAGGAAGCAAGTCCATTAAGTATAGCCCCAAGATATTGATATTAATAGATACATACTGCCTATAGATCTCAGAATTTAGGAAAAGTAGAATATATGAATAGAACCCTGAAATCTCAGTTGTCTAAACTTTGCCAAGAGGTTTACCTGAAGTGGCCCTAGGTTCTTCCTATAGCCCTTCTTAGGATATACTTAGCCCCTGCTAAGTCTTTAGGAGTTTTCCCTTTTGAAATTCTGTATGCGCAACCCCTGCCTATTGTATAGGAAATAAAAGGAGATATGAGACAGATAGGATCTGAAATTATTAGACATAAACTATTGGTTTTAAGTTCTGTTTTGCAGAAGTCTTCATACCTGAGTACAAAATCGATTACTCATCAATTTGCCTGCACCCCTGCATCCTTTCAAGCCTGGAGTCTCGGTGTGGATCAAAGAGTGGAGAAAGATACTGTTAGCCCTGCATTGGAGGGGACCCTATGTCGTCATCCTGTCAACAACTCCAACTGCAGTAAAAGTCGCAGAATTTGAACCTTGGACCCATCATAATCAAGTGAAGCCAGCAGCTGCTCTTGAACCTGATCACTGGACTACTGTACAGCATCCTGAGACTCCATTGCACCTCACCCTACGACAACAACCACGGACCTAAGACTTATTGGTCCCTCAGAAACTGCACTATTTCAAGACTGTTTGTTTATCTGAAGGTAAGCCTCGCATCTGAAAAAAACCTGCAATCATCAGAAAGAGACTGTGTTGTGTTAAGACATTGAATCTTCTAAGAGACTGTGTTTAAATACTCTGAAAAGACTGTTTTGATCTCCTAAAGAGTGAACTGCTCTAAGGAAGCAATAATAGCCTAAGAGACTATGCTATGATATTTTAAGAAATTGAGACATCCCAGAGGACAGTGATACTTTGGAATCTACAGCCCTACTCCTGCCAAAACGCTGGTAGGTCTACGTACGGCAGAAGCTTGAGGATCTACAATCAACCCTACATCTGTTATCTGTTGTGGAAGTCGACAGTTCCACCAATTTTCCAGAGACTATGCCCATTATGAATTATTATTATTGCTTTATTTTGGCAGCAGCCTTGGAGTGCTTTGAAATGACTTTTTCCTTATCTCCCTGGGCAGCCTGTATAAGTACAACATGAACTGGACCGAAGGTCACTCAGACCTTGTTTTATCATTCTTCCTATACTTGCATTGGTATACTCTCCAATCCAAAAGTTGTTCTAGATCTTGACTTTCTACAAGGCTATGCAAGCCACCGTTGCAATTCCTCATACCACCACCAGAACTTGTTTCTTGAACTTACTGGAGCAATAGCATCTAGTCTCCACACTTCTGACTGTTTCTATTGTGGAGGAACTAAGATGGGAGATCAGTGGCCCTGGGAGACGCAAGAACTGAACTATTCTATCCTATACAATCAGACTGATTTACATAATACTACTAGTGAGTGGGTATTGGCCCACCCCATTGTTGACAGTTTGTGTTTTGTTCGGACTGGACCACAATCTACTACGAAGGATGGACAGCTGGTCTGTCTAAATCAGAAGCTTTACGACAGCACAACAAAAGATGCAACTGAACCTTCTAATCCTTTAGTTCTTTTTCCCACTCTTGCCAAACTATGGACTTTGACTATCTGCCTGTTGCTCCCTTGTTTCTTGCCATTTTGCTTGCAAATGATAACTTCAGTTATTAATAACACTGTAGAGCGTAAGACAGCTACAAAGATATTAGCTATGTGAACTTACTACCCTATACCACAGAGTGATACCTTTACCTAGTATTATGTGATTTGATTCTCACACCTTATTAACATGCGGGTGAGAATAATCAAAGGGGGGAATGTGGTAGGCGACGGCCTATGATCCATGCTAATTGAACTAAGCAGACAGGCCTGAGCAGCTTGACCTGTAACTGAAGCCTGTAGTTAGGCCCAGAGGAATGAAAACCCCCCTGAATGACGACACCATAGAATTGAAACTTAACTCAGTTTAACTGAACATAGCTAAGCAGAAACGAAACTTGGAAAATAGAAGAAAAACAAGTTTAATTGGTACTGATAAGGTGTGCTATGCTTCTATGGAATTAATTAACTCTGCAGAGAGCAAGGTCACAGTGCCTCTGCTTCCCATATGTTTTAACAAGCTCAGCGACCTTGGAGGAGAGAAGTAACAAGTTGGAGACACTGACCATTGTAATTGGGACTAGAAGGGGGGCAACCAGGTGCTGGGCCCAGACCAGAGTCCCGATTGGGTAGCCATATCAGTACCGGGACCAATAGATGGGTGAGAGGGGTACTGGGACCAATGAAAAGTTTGCCTATGCTTAGAATGGACAAGAAAGCTATAAAAGTTGTTGTTTTACTAGAAGCCATTGCTCAGCCATTTTGAAATTGCTTATTGCTTGAGCCATGTGCACATTAAACTGGCTTGGATCCTTGAAAAGACTCCTGGATTTATTTATTGCATGCTTATCTGCTGCTACAGAATCATTTAAACTTTCAAATCAACATATCTGACTTATCTTACAAAGAATGATCAGCATCCCATGAAGACAGAATAGTCCAACAAAGATCTCTGTTTCACCGTTATACTCTAAGCTTCATCAGGTACAAACTCTGCTCAATTCCTAACAAAAACTTCAGCAGTGGCATGTGATGTCAGCACTGACTAATATAAATAGCAGAAAATGAAGTGAAAGAGCCAATCACAAAAAAGTGTGGGGGGGGGGGGGGGTGGAGCAGCTATCTGTCAAAAAAATACTCTCCATTCAATTTTGAGATAGATTGATAGTTCTTCTGGTGTGTTTTTTGATTTTGCAATTTCACCATCCACATCACCATTAGCACAATTCCTCCATACTCCTCAACCCTAGGCATGTTCTTCTGGGTTCTTTCACACAGCTAACTCTCATGCACCTAGTATCACTTTATCCTTCAAGAAGAAGGCCTTGTTTGGCCTAGTTGTTAGGGGCCTTGTCCCATAACCACAGGAAGCAGGGTTCAAATCCCACTGGGACTCCATGTGCCTTTGGCCCTTGCAGTTCAGGTTTCTCTCAAAGAAGAAGCCTTACAGTTTTGCACTGGACTCCTGTGTCTGATGCTAGACAGATGCTACAGGCCTGGAATCAGCAATATACAGCAGAGCAGATGGTATATGGAAGTCACATAAAAGTCCCCTGTGCATTTCATCAACTGCCTTCTTCAGGGGTACGCATCCTCAAAAAGATTATAAATAAATTAAAAACATTATAAATGATATTAAAATGATATTAAACACAATAAGACATCAATGCATAATAATAACTAGCAATAAAAAAGTCAATAAATAGTAATAAAAAGTGACAACAGTTAAAACCCATATAAAAGGCAAGACAAAAGGCAAGGTACATACAAAAGTACTTAAACATATCATACTAAAATAAAAGCACATATTGTCTCTGTCTTGAGGCACTAAAGAGAGAGATGAGGAGGAACTGAATGTTTGAAACCATCTATAATATACTGTAATCTGTACTTATAGAAGCACTTTGTGAAAAATCTGAAAGAAGTGTAATAAAACATAACTTTTTTACACAACAGACTCCTCAGTGAAGCAAAGGGTTACTTTAATTACATTCTTGCAAGAATGGATGCCTGAACTTGAGCAGACACACCTATCCTCTGTTTCACAGTTCTTTTATAGTACACTATGGGGCATGTTTACTAAACATTCCTAACGTGCGGGGCCGCGGTAGTGTGCCTGTGCCATATAAGGAGTGGGCGGATCAGGCTGAAAAAGGAAAAAAAATGACCGTACGTGTGCGCGTCGTGTTAATGTGCGGGGCCCACATTAGTGCGTGGGAAGGCTAAGTGGGGCGCAGCTGGGCACATATAGGAACAGAGCTGTAGCACAACGGTGAAGACAATAACCAATGGTACAGGGACCATGGGTTCAATCCCCCAGTGTGCACAACCCAAAAAGGCTGGCTGAGGCACCACCTTGAATGTGGAAAAGTGTATCAGGAGGCAGATTAATTTTGTGCGGCGCACTGTTCATTTTGGGCGGCATAAGGAGGCGCACTGTTCATTTTGGGCGGCATAAGGCGGCGCACTGTTCATTTTGGGCGGCATAAGGCGGCGCACTGTTCATTTTGGGCAGCATAAGGAGGCGCACTGTTCATTTTGGGCGGCACAAGACGGCGCGCTGATGGGCACAAGGTGGCGCACTGATGCTAAAGCAAAAGAACACAGCCACAGCACAATGGTTACAACACTGACCAATGGTGCAGGGGCCACAGGTTCAATCCCTCACAGTGCCCTGTGAAAAAGGGTAGCTGAGGCAGTATGTTTTGTGCTGTAGGAGGCTTATTAATTTTATTTTGTGATAACTACTAGCAAACCCACTCTCACAGCATGTTAACATAAAGCGGCCCATAAGGCACATGTTACAGTGCACCGTCTGCCAAGGCACCCTAGAATGTCCCCTATAGGGCAGCATGTATGCTGCGACACAGGATAATGTATAGTGCACCCTATATGGATGGCAACCATAAAGTGCCCTATAGGGCGCCCCATAAAGCACCCGCAGGGGCACCTTATGGGTACAGTACGCTGAGGGTGTAATTGCTGGCATCAACATATGTACAGTAAATTAAAATAAAAGCTTTGGACACCCCTATCACAGAACCCCTCTGTGGGTTTGAACCCATGACCTCTGGCTGCACAGGCAGTGTCATAACCATTGTGCTACAGCTCTATAGCATTAAGCAAGCCCTGGCTGGCTGCAGATAGCCTGCACGTCACCTCACAGACAGTCTGCTGTTGTAAACAGGATCGGGTTAGGCCACCCGTACCCATGATGCACTGCAAATGCAAATCAGCTGTCCACAGGATGGGAAATGCACCCCTAAAGCTCCCCGGCCTGGTAGGGGGACGTGTCCATGTGCACCCACACAGCACCTCGGCCTGGTAGGGTGTTCTGAGTGGGTGGACAAACGGCAAAGAGTAGCTAAACAACATCACATTGTGCGGTAACTGTGCTCACCCTGAGTGTGTGATGTTGCGCCCAGGACCAGGTCCACAACACCTCGCATGGCTGAATGCGGCCATGCCAGAGCTCCAAAGCAGCAAGAATCTGTGAAATAGGTAGGTGCTGCATAAACATCTTGGAGATCTCTGTCTGCCTCAGTTAGTGGACACCCCCCCCCCCCTCATGGCAGCAGAGTGGACCATCAACCCCAGTCCTGCTGGGGAAACAGACACCCTACAGGGCAGTTGAAGCAGCTCCACACACATCCTATAACACAATATCAGACAGACATCAGGCCTGGATATTCACAGATGCACCCCCACCACTATCTGATATTCTCCTGCAGCAAGCCATCAGCCACTGCACCTTGCAAGGCACTCCATCAAGACACATACCATCTGTGCACAGTCTGCTGGTTGGTCCTGATGGAAATGCATGCACCCACAACTGGGGTGGCAACACACACAAGCAGATAAGTCAGTGAAGAGGCCCCAACAGGGAACCCATATATATCACATGAGAGAAACACAATATAGCACTATGGGGTGCCTAGCCATGCTGCCATCACTGCACACTCAGGGTGAGAGTGATCCCCCAGCAGCACATACAGAGGTCACCCTGTCTGTGTAGGTGGTGGCCGGCCACTACCATGTCCCTGCCAGTGCCCTATGCCCTGTGCAGCTGCATCCTGGTCAGCCCACCCTGTCTGGGATGTACCCATGGTCCCTTGCTACTCATTATGCACATTGGCAGGCCAATACTGGCAACAGTGCTGGCAGTGTGGGCTGTGGAAGGGGCTTGCAGCCAACACCCACTGTATAGACAGACACACACTTCCACACCTATGCCATCATGGTGCTACTATTGTGGAGGTAATTAGCCTTGCCCACCAAACCGGTCCTGGGCACACCAAGGCATGGATATGGTACGCAGTACTGCTGGGGGTCACTCCCCAGGGTGGTAAACACCGTCAGAGGCCAGGCCTGGAGCACGCACCGCAAACACCTCACAGATTGTTCGGATGGGGTCAACTAGCAGTATGTGCGTAACGTATGGATATCTATCTGCCAGTACTCCTAGCAAACGTCTCAGAGCTTTGTACCGTATACCTCAGGTGTAGGGTGACATTGCTAAGGTATGCAGGTGCTAGTATTGGGAGATGCACACAGGGGCCACTGTTCTGCCTCTCCAGGAGACATTGGCCAATGGGGCCTGTGGGTGTGGGTGTGTCTGGCCCTGTTGGCTGCTGCTTTACAGCAGAGATTCCCAACTCCAGTCCAGGTTTGCATCACACTGTTCGGGTTTTCCTGCTGTCCCTCATGAATATGCATGAGCTACATCTACATGCCATGGGGGTGGTGCATAGATATACAGCACAGGCATTTGTATGAGTGGCAGCATGGAACCTGACTGGTGTGTGGCCCCACCAGAACTGCATTTGGAAGATTCTGCTCTAGGTACTGCCCCTTTTCATGGTGTCTGTGCTCAGTGGGGTAAAACATAGACGTAGTACCATTGCATATGTCCTCGCCACGAAAGGTGTGTCCTTACTATCACTGTTTAGTTGTGGGAAAAATATGTGGGCAGGATTGGTGGTAGCCTCAGCTGGGCTTTGATCCTGTGACCTTCTGTTCTTGCATGCACTGTCTGTGTGCACTGCACCACCGTGTAGCCACAGATTGGCTGGATTCCCTGGAATATCCATGACTGTGGATCCGGCAGGGCCTGTCTATTGCAGTGGACTGTGCCAGCCTGCACATGGCTAGGCCTCTGTCTTCTGTGGCTAGCAGCCACTGCCCCCTGCACCACATGTACTCGTCCGCCAACATGCTGGCATGAGCTTCTCTCAGAAAAAGCAGATGACATGATTGCAATGTGGCAGTACGGGACTGCATTTGGGGGACTTGGCTGTAGGTAATGCCCATTGTTGTGGTGTGTGTGCGGTGTTGGGTAAAATATGGGTGTTTTCCCCATGCTTATGTTCCCTGCAATACAGGGGTGTCTGCGCTATCTTTGTTTAGTGGTGGGTAAAATATAGGGACTGGGCTGGCAAGTGCCCCAGCTGGGATTTGAACCTCTGGTCCTAGAGGTAATGGCTCTGTCCGCTGCACCACACTATGGCCACAGAGACAGTGCAGCCCCTGGAGGTAGTAAACCTGGCAGGATGGAGTCACAAACCCTGCTCTATGCATTTTTACTGTGGGCACATGCACCCTGTCTGGTGACAAAAGTGCACATAAACCCCGGAAATGACCACGGAAAATGGGGGACACAATATCACCACGCTGGGCAACAGTGATATTAATGGGCAACCATAGAAACCACTCCCAGGAAAGCTCCAACAAAAAGGCAATGTTTTTTGGAAGAGTCTCCGCTCCGTACACCTTTCCAAAAATCATTTCTTTTTGTTGGAGCTTTCCTGGGTGTGTTGTTTAGTTTTGCCCATTATTATAACTGTTCCCCAGCTGAATTCCTATTTTTACAATTTTTGTTGTGGTCCTTTTCTATTTTTAATTCCACTTTTGGGCTGTGCACATGTATCACACTGCTCACGTTTTGCAGGTTTCCCCGGTTTTGCTGTACATTGCTGACGGAAATGGTTTCTCTTCCCTTTAAATGCATTCTACCGCGAGTGATTCACTCGCGCTATTTTTCCTTTGAAATTCAGCCCCGATAATGTGCGGAGCGCCTCTCCCCTCCCCTTCCCCGCCCATTAACCCCTTCTCTCCACCCCTCCGGGGCCTTCCTCCGCCCTCCGTTAGCCTTTCCACGCCTCTATCGGACATTTGCGGGCCCGTACTTGTGCGTCACCCGTTAGTGTGACGCGCAAGGGTGCGGGGGTTCCTCGCACATTTGCGGGGCGCTTAAGCGCTTTTAAATACACTTTTAGTGCGCTATTTTGCGGCTGCGCACATTGGCGGTTTTTAGTAAACATGCCCCTATGTCCTCTCCCTCTTCCAGCATGTCTATAACTCTTTGATTAATACTGTCTCACTCCACTCCTTGCACTTCCGCACCTGTGGCAGGCTATGTGTTACAAGCCATGTAGCCTCTCCTTCCAGGATGCAGTTATAAACTGTCACTGTATCCTCAAAGAGGGGAGGTGCCATAATAAGCAGGGCCGGCCCGTCCATTGAGCAAGAATGTTTTTTGCACAGGGCCCCGCGTTTCAGGGGGCCCCGCGCAAAGAACATTCTGCTTTTTTTTTTTTAAATTACATTAAAAAAAAAAACCTGTCTCTGGCTGCTGCCGCGTCCGTCGCAGCAGCGGCAGAATGGAGTGTCCCGCGGGGCCCCCTCTCCTCGTTGAGCCCTCTGCAAGGGCTTTCAGATTCGCGAAGGGAGAGTGCTCCCTCGCGTCTCTGTAAAGCCCGCAGGGGCTAATGGGAAATTTCCCATCAGCCCCTCGCGTCTAAAGGGGCAGATGGGAAATTTCCCATTAGCCCCTGCGGGCTTTACAGAGACGCGAGGGAGCACTCTCCCTTCGCGAATCTGAAAGCCCTTGCAGAGGGCTCAACGAGGAGAGGGGGCCCCGCGGGACACTCCATTCTGCTGCTGCTGCGACGGACGCGGCAGCGGCAGCAGCTAGAGCCAGGTTTTGTTTTTTTTTAATTTGCCAGAAGGGAAGGGAAGGGAAGGGAAGGGGGGGGGGGTTAAGACTGGTAATGGGCTGGGGGGCTGATGGAGGCTGTCTGGAAATGGGGTGATGGGGGGGTTAGGACTGGAAATGTGCTGGGGGGGTTAGGACTGGAAATGTGCTGGGGGGGGTTTAGGACTGGAAATGTGCTGGGGGGGGTTAGGACTGGAAATGTGCTGGGGGGGGTTTAGGACTGGAAATGTGCTGGGGGGGGGTTAGGACTGGAAATGTGCTGGGTGGGGGGGGGTTAGGACTGCTAATGGACTGGGGCTGATGGAGGCTGACTGGAAATGGGGTGAGGGGGGGGTTAGGACTGGAAATGGGCTAGGGGGGGTAAGGACTGGAAATGGGCTGTGGTGGATAGTACTGGAAATTGGATAGGTGGGGGTTAAGAAATCTAATGGGCTGGGGCTGGTGGATGCTGACTGGAAATGGGGTGGGGGGTTAGGACTGGAAATGGGCTGGGGGGGTTAGGACTGGAAATGGGCTAGGGAGGTTAAGACTGGTAATGGGCTGGGGGTTGATGGAGGCTGACTGGAAATGGGGTGATGGGGGGTTAGGACTGGAAATGGGCTGGGGGGGGTGGTTAAGACTGGTAATGGGCTGTGGGCTGATGGGGGCTGTCTGGAAATAGGGTGATGGGGGGTTAGGTTTGCTAATGGGCTATGGGGGGGTTAGGACTGCTAATGGGCTATGGGGGCGCTAGGACAGGAAATGGGCTGATGGGGAGGGGTTAGGACTTGAGGTGGGCGGATGTGGTTAGGACTGGTAATGGGCTGTGGGCTGATGGGGGGGTTAGGACTAGCAATGGGCTATGGGGGGCTGACTGGAAATGGGCTGATGGGGTTAAGACTGGAAGTGGGCTGATGGGGGGGTTAGGACTGGTAATGGGTTATAGGGGGGCTTAAACTGAAAATGGGTTGATGGGGGGCTAGGACTGGTAATGGGTTGGGGGATTGCTATGACTGGAAATGGACTGAGTGGACGGGGAGGCTTGAACTGCAAATAGCTGATAGGGAGGGAGCTTGGAATGGAAATGGGCTGTGAGGGAAGGGAGCTAGGACTGAAAATGGGCTGATGGAGCAGCTAGGATAGGACTGGAAATGGGCTGTTGGGGGGGGAGCTAAGATTGGAAATGGGCTGTGGTGGGGGCTTGAATTGAAATGGACTCATGGAGGGGCTAGAACTGGAAGTAGGCTCATGGGGGGGCGGACTGGAATTGGGCTGAGTGGAGGGGAGCTAGGATTTGACATGGGCTGATGGTGGGGCTAGGAAATGACTAGAAATGGGCTGATGGGGGGCTAGGATTGGAAATGAGCTGATGAAGGGACTCAGACTGAAAATGGATGGGGAGCTAGGACTGGAAATGGGTTGATGTGGGGCTAGGACTGGAAATGGGCTGATGCAGGGACTAGAAGGGAATGGATGCTGGGTGAGACTGGAACTAGAAGGGAGCTGATGTTGGGGGAGGATTAGAATGGGATGGGGCTGGGAGAGTAAAATGGAGAGGGGAAAAATATTTTGTGTGGGAGGGATGAAAAATCTACAATTGGCCGGGTATTGGGAGAGTAAGTGGGGATTGAGGATGGAGGGGTAAAATTTGTGTGGATGAAATAAGAATGAGGAAAGAGCAAAAGGAGAAAGATTAGTATGTTAAAGCAGATGTAGAGAGAGAGGATGGAAAGAAAACTAGAAGAGAGAAGAAAGGACAAATGGACAGCAGACGATGGAGAGTTAGCAGAAAACATGAAGAAACCAGAAGAAAGTGGCTGGAGCAATTGCAACTGAAAAAAAATGCACAAAAGGTAGAAAGATATCTCTTTATTTTGAATTTATTAACTGGAATATGAAAGCTCTGGGAAATGTGCATCATTAACGTCTGCGCTTTGTTTGATACAAGAGGAAATTGATTTATAGTTTTATTTCTACAGTGTTGTTGTACATTCCAAGTTTGGCTTTTGGGGTTCCCAGTTTAATTATTGCCTTCCTGTTTCTAAATTGCGATTCCTTGTTTGGTGATGGTCTATGTTCTGCATGTGTAACTGAGCTGAGGTATTCTGTTTATGTAATTCCTATTTGACATTGCCACTTGTTCTCTTTCCCCAGTATTCTCTGAAATGTACTGGTTTAATATTTGCAGTGTTGCCTTTTGATAGGTAGGGTCTGGTGCTTTGTGAGTCCTGGTAATGCTGTCAGGATACAGCGGGTTTGCTATGGGTTCTAAATGGGCAGCGTTTGTAGTAGTTCCTAATGTGCCTGGCGGTTGGCACTGGATTATAGTAATGTAGAAATCTTTTAGTCTTTCTTTATCCATACACTCATTAAGAGACATGTTTACTAAAAGTTAGTGAATGGTAACATTATGCAAATATTTATGCAAATAAGACCACTTATGCAAATGAGACCCCGCACCGAGTCTCCGCACATGGCCCCGCACCCCCCTTGGGCCGCCCCTGATAATAAGCATCACTAACTCGATACAAAACATGGGAACCAAGGGGGTAAATTGTCAAATAGTATGACAGAGTTCAGTTTGTCTAACAGCACTTCTACAGAGTAATAATAATTGCTATAAACTCACAGTATACAAATGAGTGAATTAGAGTCCGACGATGTTGAGAAGATAAAAGAAATCCACGAGGGATGCAGCATTTAAAAGTAAAAAGAATGGAGCGTTTTATCATACTGTGTTGTATAGATAATAACTATCAAAAGGACTAAGAGGGATAACTTCTAAAGCCATTACTCTTACCCGGCTGTGAAAATCACTACACGACATAACGATCCATCAATCTACCAATGGTATTTTGAAAAGAACTCATGAGAGTGAAGGCACTTTAAATGCAAACAGAGGGGAGTCAAAGATAGTTCATTTGCATGCGCCTTTCAAAATATTCATTATTGGAAAAGACTCTCAAAATGTATCAAAGGTAAAGAGCTATATACTAGGTATTTTTAAAGAAACTAAATATGTGCTCATAAAAGATCATATACTTCTGATAACGTGTGTCCGTACGGAACCCTTCATAATGTCACTAGGGCCAGAGGAGCAAAAAATGCAGACAAAATTAAAAAACGGCAATGCAAATATACGCACTAAGAACTTCTGCAATTCAATAAGCATTATTAATTCAAGCAGACACAGAGTCTAACATTGAATTAGTTTACCACACAAAAAAAGGGCTTGGAATGGGCTGCAGAGAAGAAAATCTGCTCCGCAGTCTTGTAAAACAGCATGTGCGCTATTAAACTAAAAAGTGAAGCGCCGTTGTGTCCCACAGGTCTCACTTAATAGTTCAATATTCAGGTTATCCTAAGAAACAATAAGTCATGGAGAAGATCGATACCCAAAACTATTGCAGGCTGTGGCTCACCACACAAATTGTGCACTGTGGGAAGTAGAGTGAATGGGGAAGAGAGGGGGAAGGGGAAGAGAGGGGAAGGGAGGGGGAAGGGGAAGAGAGGGCGAAGGAAAGGTGGAGAAGGACCCAGGAGGACTCAATTTTGAGTCTCTCTTGATGAGGCCTTTTATACAAAAATGATTAAAATCAATCTAAAAAAGTGTGTGAAGCTATAAAAGTAAACCTTATAAAAAACAAAATAAAATATCTATCTCAAAATAAAACCAAAGGGGCAAGGTGGTACTAACAAGACAGTAAAAGATCCCATTAAGTAAAACAGAAGAATTTAAGGGAGGGAGGAGGGTAGGGGAAAGGGTGTTCTGTTTCCTTTTGCGAGTGGTCTTCGCTCCCTTTGTGGTTTTCTGGCATCAGCAATGGCACTTTGAGTGCCCTAGCATTTTATCCCAAACATGTATAGTTCTACCAACACGTGCCACTACCTGTGTGTCATTCATATCATACATTGCATTTGGGGCCCAGCCATTTGACCTGCACATTCTGCCCTGAACCCATCCCTTGCCTGATAGTTGTGGGTGTGTGCGATAGTTGTGGGTGTGTGCTACATTGTCTGATATCCCAGACTTTATACCAGGCACAGGGCAGACCCTTGCCACTGATAGTGTGCCTGATGATATGGTGATTTGTGTGTAGGGCCCTGTGGATTCAGATGGTATGCAGCCACTCTATACTACACTCTACCCCATGGCAACATTCAAACCCTTTGTGGATAGCAGACAGACATCAGTTACTTGGATTGCCAACTGTTAGAATCAGGATTCTGTGCTTGCCGGACCCATGACCTATGGCGCATCGTTTATTCACTGTGTGGGCGTTTGTGCATACATAGCATCACTGGAGAGCAGACAAATCGTTAGGTGAGTATGTTCTGTGATACAGATCAGGGTTGCTTGCTTGAATGCTGGCGGCTGAGATGCCATTTGGGGATGGGTTGTGGGATGCGTGCCAATGGGATGAGTATGGCCTGTACTGCATGTACCCACATCACAGCAGATTCCTATACTTGCTGGGGGCACCTGTCTGCATGGGAGTTCTACCATGTGGGTGTAAGTGCCATGGATAAGGCAAGACCCATAAGCTACAGCTGCTACTTCTTGGAGGCGCTTTATTAGCTCTGGCTTCTGCTGCCTCATTGTCCAGAACTGGCATTTGAGCACCTCCAGAGTGTGCCAGTCACCAAAGTCACTGTGGGAGAGATATGACATCATGAAGTGGCCCTTTTGGATCCACACACAATGCCTCCCCCACTTGCACACTGTACCCATCAGTCTCCACCTCATCTGCCACCCTTTGGGCTTTCTAGCATGCTGTCTCCCATTCTTTCACCCCATTCTTCCCACGCCCCTTCCTTTGTTGTCCCTTCACATCCTCAAACACCCGCCTTCTCTGTCCCCGCTACCCTCCTACTATTTCTGTCCCCCTTCTCTTCCTTGCTGGTTCCCATCCGATACCCTCACACCATCCTAGGCCTTCTCTGGCCTCCTTATGTTCCACATTCACCTCTTTCCACTCTCAGGTCACTAATGCCCTCTCTTTGATGCTCCCTTTCCCCAAGCTACTCCTCTTTCTCTGCCCATCCTGCCACCACCCCTTCTCTGATTCCCCAGCACCCTCTCCAATCTTTGCCTCTTTTCTTGAGAAGACCATAACACATCCACACTTGCCTCTATGCTCCCCAATCCCACGAGCTCTTGCCTTCTCCTCTAGCTGCTAAAACATTTCCTTTCCCTGAGCCACACTAGTGCCCAGGACAGTGTTCCCCCATAGTGAGCTATTGTCTCTCCTTAGTTGGTGGCTGGCTGTTTGCTACAGTGCCGGGATGTGAGCATCAGACAGACAGCCATGGCCTTGAATCTCAAGTGCAGGATTATGTGACATGGCAGAACTGCCTGCAGACACTTCCCAATGACTGTTCTCCCTTGATAGACAATCAGCTTTGGAAGCTTACTTTGGTTCTAGGGAAGATCACTGGGATCATCTCTCTGGTCATGGCTATGGATTACCCACATATATGGAACATGATATATTTCAGGGATTGGGCTCTCCTACCCTGGTTAATGAGTTTGGGAGGGAACATCTCCTGGATGAGTTCTTCATGGTGGGGCAAGGGCAGACAGGCCTGAGCCTATCAGGACACAGGACTTCTACCTAGTATCCACAGCACAGTTCTGTATAGACTGCCCAACCCTACCCTCCTCGGGCAGCATGATGGTGCCAGCTTCATGGCCTGTGCTCTCCAACACAGGTGGAACAAATTTGTGGCCAGGTAGCGTCATTTATTTATTTGAACAGGTTTTTTTATACTGCACCTTCCAACGATCAGGGGAAGTTTACATCAAACAAAAATCAGTTACAGAGAATGTTATAAAACAGTTGAACTATTTACATAACAGCAACCACTTATGCCAGTGAATAGTGTTAGCTGGTCGTCTTAACTATATACATGATAGCTAGATAGTGATTACAAACTAAAATGGAAATTATCATGTCAGATGGGTAGATGTAGAGATGAGACGAGGGAAAAAAGTCTTATGAGATTGATAGGTCCTGGGGGGGGGGGGGAGGTTTAATTGGAGGGAGTATAAAGGGTTGAAAGAGCAAAAATATTGTTGGTTCAGTTGGGAGGCATAGAAAGAGTGGAATGGGTAAAAGTGTAGTTAGCAGTGGTGGTGTTATAGTGTTTGGAAAAGAGTAATGTTTTTAGTTCTTTACGGAATGTTTCTAGGTCTTTGATTGATCTAATAGTGTCTGGGAGTGAGTTCCAAAGGGTGGGGGCTGTATACCTGAAAGTTCTGTTGCATGTTGGCATCGGGGTTACTGTACTAAATTTTAGGGGCGTGGACAATGGTACTGCAATGCTGGGGATTCACAGCATCCCTTGTGGGCTCTAAGGGCTCCTATCATTTTCTATGGCAGCTCTCACCCCTCCCCTTATCCTGGATTCTGTCAATCCAAATTCCACAATTGGGCAGTGCGTGCCTGTACCACTCTCTGGCAGGGACAGAGTTCTGTCCACCTTACAGCTCCATAGTCCTGGCACTGACAACACTTATGTGGACTTCAGGCTCAGCCACATGGTCACCCATACCCCCAAACCACATTCCCACAGACCATGGCTCTTCAAGGATCCAGGTCCCCTTTCTCATACTGTCATTTTGTCTTCATCTTTCTCTCCATCCGCTATGTTGATATCAGGGGTGAGACAGTGTCATGTCATCTGACATGTGTGACCTTTGGGTTACTTGTGCCTGGACTCTTGTGCAATGTGTCTTGCCAGTGCTGCCTTATGACACTATACAGACACTATCTTGGAAGCCCAGATCAGCTGTATTCCACGCTTTAAGAAAAGTGGAAGGAAGTCCAAAAAACTGCCAGCATGGTTTAAAGGTGAGGTCAGAGAGGCTGTTGTTGCCAAAAAAGCATCTTTCAGGAAATGGAAAAAAGAGCCAAATGACGAAACCTGGAAACAGCACAAGCATTGGCAAGTCAAATGCAAGGCATTGATAAGGCAGGCAAAGGAAGAATTTGAGAAGAAGCTTGCTGCGGAAGCAAAAACGCGAAGTAAAGACCTTTTCAAGTACATTCGTAGCAAAAAACCTGTGAGAGAGCCAGTTGGTCCATTAGATGATAAAGGGGTTAAAGGAGCACTAAGAGGCGACAAGGCGATAGCGGAGAGACTGAATGAATTCTTTGCTTCAGTCTTTACTGAGGAAGATGTAGGGATGTTACCCATGACTGAAGTGGTATTTAAAGGTGCGGAAGAATTGAAGGAAATATCGATACATCGGGAAGATGTATTACAACTATTAGATAAACTGAAGAGTAGCAAATCACCTGGGCTGGATGGTATACATCCAAGGGTGTTGAAAGAACTGAAATATGAGATTGCAGACCTGCTATTAGTAATCTGTGAACTATCATTAAAATCATCTCTAATACCTGAAGATTGGAGGATCGCCAATGTAACACCAATTTTTAAAAAAGGTTCTAGGGGTGATCCGGGAAACTACAGACCAGTGAGCCTGACATCAGTACCGGGAAAAATGGTAGAAACCATCATAAAGAATAAAATTACTCAGCATGTAGACAGTCATGACCTAATGGGAGACAGCCAACATGGCTTTAGACAAGGAAGATCTTGTCTTACTAATCTGTTATGTTTTTTGAAGGAGTGAATAATCAGGTGGACAAAGGTGAGTCGGTTGATATTGTGTATCTGGACTTTCAGAAAGCCTTTGACAAGGTCCCTCATGAGAGACTTTTGGCAAAACTAAAGAGTCATGGGATAGGAGGCAGTGTACTATTGTGGATCAGGAACTGGTTAAAAGATAGAAAGCAGAGGGTAGGGCTAAATGGCCAATTTTCCCAATGGAGAAAGGTGAATAGTGGTGTACCCCAGGGATCTGTGCTGGGTCCGCTGCTTTTTGACATATTCATAAATGACCTGGAAAGTGGATTAACGAGTGAGGTTATCAAATTTACAGATGACACAAAACTATTTAAAGTTGTTGAAACCCAAGAGGATTGTGGAAAATTGCAAGAGGATCTTGATAAATTGGAAGACTGGGCATCAAAATGGCAGATGAAATTTAATGTGGACAAGTGCAAGGTTATGCACCTAGGGAAGAACAACCCAAACTATGGTTACACGATGCAAGGTTCCACATTAGGAACCACCACCCAGGAAAAAGATTTAGGCGTCATTGTGGATACCATGTTAAAACCCTCGGCCCAGTGTGCAGCGGCGGCCAAGAGAGCAAATAGAATGCTAGGTATGATAAGGAAAGGAATGGAAAATAAAACAAAAGATATTATAATGCCTCTATATCGTTCCATGGTGAGACCGCACCTTGAATATTGTGTGCAATTCTGGTCGCCGTATCTTAAAGAGGATATAGCGATTTTAGAAAAGGTTCAGAGAAGAGCCACCAAAATTGTAAAGGGGATGGAAGGATACTCCTATGAAGAAAGGCTAAAAAGGTTAGGGCTCTTTAACCTGGAAAAGAGACGGCTGAGGGGAAATATGATAGAAGTCTATAAATTAATGAACGGAGTGGAACGGGTAAACGTAGATCGATTGTTTACCTTATCAGAATATAGAAAGACTAGGGGACATGCAATAAAGCTACAGGGTAAAACTATTTAAGACTAATAAAAGAAAATATTTTTTCACTCAACGTGTAATCAAACTCTGGAATTTGTTACCAGAGGATGTAGTAAAGGCTGTTAATGTAGCTGGGTTTAAAAAAGGTTTGGACAAGTTCCTGGAGGAAAGGTCCATAAACCATTATTAAAAAGGGACCCAGGATATCAATGCTTGAACCAATACAAGCATTGTGGAACCTGTGTCCCTTGGGGAAACTGCTAGGTACATATGACCTAGATTGGCCACTGTTGGAAACAGAATACTGGGCTTGATGGACCTTGGTCTGACCCAGTATGGCATATCTTATGTTCTTATGTTCTTATGACACTATGGCTGATGGAGGATGTGGGCATCGGACAACCCTGGGTATGGGTGCATGGCCCTGTGTCATGTTGTGGCACAATGATGTGCCATGGTTGTGTGATTGCACTCACCCTATGGTGCACCACCACTATCCCAGACCTATGGCTGCTGCAGGTGCTCCTGGGCTGCCTACTGCCATGCCCCTCCCCACCAAAGCCTACTATCCATAGCTTACTCATCTGTGCAGGTGCAGCTGGATTGCCCTCCAGATCCTAGTGCCTAGCTGTAAATTGGCCTTGTGGTGATCCCTGGGGTACAGCATCCACTCTCACCTCAGCACCATATGTGCAAGGGCCTCTGCCTCCTCAACTGTGAAATTTTTCTGTCGCCTACAGGATGCCATTTTGGAGATAAATGCATCACAGCGTGGCCACAACATGTGGAGTAGGCCACTCAGGAACCATGTTGTAATACCCAGTTAGAGGCACATGTGGGGTCTGGATGTGCCCAGTTATGAGGCCGTGGCCTTACCTGGTTATTAAGGCGCCATAGTCCATGCTGCCTAGACTCTTAGATGGGCGGTATATCAAACTAGCTAAATAAATAAATATCATGGCAATAATAGGTTTAGTGATATAGCCAAGAACTGTTATTTTAACTAGCTAGCTCACCCTCATTTTGTCTATGTGTGAGTAAGACCTTCAGGGTTACTGAGGTCTTTTCCACTTTAAAACTGATGTGTTTTGTATTTTTTGGATACTCTGTTGGATATTTAGTTTGATCCTTTCATTTAGCCACATTAAGGAGTTTTTTGGTTTTCTTTTGTAGCTTATTCTGGCTCATTGAGAGGGTTTTCTTTTTTGAAATAGTTCTACTATGGAATCTATTCCCCTATCTGGCCAGCAACTTTGACCTTTTCAGAAGATCAAGCATAGGAATTGCTTAGAGAACCCACCTGTTTTAACACCACAGATATATCAAGCAAACATGCCTCCTGGTCCTCTTTACAGAAGTTATGGAAACGACAAATTGGGCCGATTTGCACCGAGCCACGCTAGTGGAGAATATACGTAGACAACAGATTCCCTGTGTTTTCGGTTCAAGAAGGAACAACAACTTTTTGTGGAGGATGATAAGTTTGTAGAGGACTGGAATAAGATCCTAAATAAATGTTCACTGGATCTTATAGTGCTGATGGTCAATGCAACCAAAGCCTTCAATATCACAGCACTAGCTGAATTGGAGAAGAAAACAGAAGCTTTAAAAGTTGTGAAGAAAGAGGTTGGCTTTTCTCATCAACTACAACATTTACAAGCACAAATGGATTCCTTTCACTCAGAAATTAAGAAATTTAAATTGTCTAAATTACATCGAGATGACACAGATTATAAATCAGGATTCGTATACCCTTGGATGCATCCAGATAGGAGGAAGACCAATAATGTGTTATTTGAATACATGCAGCATAATAGCAACAGGATGTGTATGGAAGCGCTAAAATCACCTTATTCTGCGCGTCGATTTCTCCCATAAGCTGTAAGATGCCGTTTAGTGAGCCACGAAAACGTTCCTCGCTTAACGACCAATTCGCTTAACGACCGGGTCGTTGAAACGGAACTCGGTCGTTAAGCGAGGAATGGCTGTATTCTGAGGACTCCAGTCCAGAGGATTTTTTAGAATGGGGCAAAGGTGCACGCAAATGCAGAGGTCGAGGTAAGGGGAAACAAGGGGACGGCCCGATACCGTCTCGGCGTCCATGGACTCAGTCCCAGCCTGTAGTGGATCTGGAGGGCTTGTAGTTAATCTCTCTTCTCGTGTTTTGACTTCCATGCAATTACAAGTTTTGGAGAAGGGCTTTTCTTTCATACCACCTACGTTTTATGATGGTTTTCAGGCTCGGGTAGAATTTGAGCAACTTATGCGTAAACTACAGCTCAAAGTACCTTTTGCGGCATGGATACCTTCTCAGTTAAAGACACAGGTGGACACAGATTCAGGCGTAATTGATCGCCTTAGTTTGCCAATTCAATCAACTTGGGTTCTGCCTGGCCCACTTGATCCTTTTTTACAGGTGTTCTGTGAATTAGTGTTATGTGATGTAGCACAAGTGGAACAGACTTCCACTCGTCATATTTTTCACAGTTTATCATGCTTAGAACAGGAGGCTTTGACACACCTACGTTCCTTTTCAGATATCATTGTTCGACATGCAAATAAAAGAGGTACAGTAGTGGTTTTGGACAAATTCAAATATGTTCAGAAAATTACTCATCTGCTAGCTGACGGAGTCACATATGTTCCACTTCCAGCCAAACCCACGGAACATCTTCAAGTAGTTATTAAGGAAATTGTGTCACAGACATTGGAGAAGCACCTGATAAATAAAAAAAAGGCTTCTTTTCTTTACATAGTACATCCTATAGTGCCTCATTTTTATATTTTGCCCAAGATCCATTGTTTTCCAACGGGGCTCTTTATTAGAACCATTGTCTACTTTTGTAGACTCATTTTTGAGGCCATTGGTGTTTAAAATTCCTTCCTATTTATGAGATACCATGCATTTTTTACAAATTTTGGCAGATGGCAATGATAAGGATTTGCCTATGGCGTTGCTTCTAGTAACTATGGATGTATCCTCACTTTATACAGGTATTCCACAGGTAGCCACAGTTGAGGTGGCTAAACAATATCTCACTGCTCACTAGGATCTTAGTGACACCATGATAGCCTTCATTTTGCAACTCATGACTTTGGCAATGACTCAGAATTGTTTCTGTTTTAATGGTCAGTTTTTTCAACAAATTAAGCGGGTTGCAATGGGGGCCATGATGGCCCCTCCATTGCTAATTTATATATGGCCAATTTTGAGAGAGTCTGGCTAAGTGATGATCCTTTTCAGGCCCACATTTGTCTATGGGTTCGTTACATAAGCAATGTTTTTTTAATGTGGACTGGTACTTCTCAACAGTTATTGGCTTTTCATAATTAGCTTAATCAGTGTGACACTAACAGCAAGTTTTCACTTGAATTTAGTAAGGTTCGCATTTCATTTTTGGATGTACTATTGGTTAGACAAAATGATTGTCTTTCTACTACATTTTATTGCAAGCCTGCACATCATATGGCATTCCTTCATATTTCTAGTGCCCATCCTCTTCGTTTGAAACAAAGCTTACCACTGGCACAATTTCTGCAATACCACAGAAATTGCTCCACTATTTCTGAGTTTAAACAACAGGCGTTTTTGACTCAGGGTTATCCAGCACAACTGGTGCGTCAGGCTCATATTCGAACTCACTTTAATGATCGAAGATGGCTTCTGACACCCTGGAAACATCCTACATCTACTGATGATAAGTTGGTGCACTATATCAATCGGTTTAAGCCATACAGTTATAAGTTATCCAAAATTGTTCAGCGTCATTCTAATATTATTCACCTAATTCCAGGATTGCAACTACTTACAATAAGAACAGTATATACTAAAAATCATAATTTGAAAGCCTTATTGTGCACCTCGGCCTTTGAGGATGTTTGTACAACAGACCTTCAACTACTGGGCCATAGCAGCTATGGCCACTGTTCTGTGTGCTCAGTGATGTCTGTATGCACTTCCTTTTCATACAATGGCCAGTCTTATATGTTCCGCCAGACCACAAAGTGTGACAGTAGGGATGTGATTTACTTTATCTTGTGCCCTTGTGGCTTAAGCTATGTGGGGAAGACTCATTGTGCACTTCGGGTTTGTTTAATTGAACATTGGAGCAGGGTTTGACAAAGAACTGAAGGAGCCCCTATGGTCAAG
The DNA here is from genome assembly GCA_033557465.1 of Ichthyophis bannanicus. Taxonomy (NCBI): domain Eukaryota; kingdom Metazoa; phylum Chordata; class Amphibia; order Gymnophiona; family Ichthyophiidae; genus Ichthyophis; species Ichthyophis bannanicus. Next base: position 112,246,492 of record CM066033.1, on the reverse strand, counting down.
CATTGTCAACTTTCGAATCACGCGTTTTATGATTTACGTTGTTTAGTCATTACTCAATATTTGCCCTTAGTCTATGGTGGAGATTGGGACAGGACACGTTCAAATTGAACAACGCTGGATTTTTCAACTTAACACTCTGGAACTTAAAGGATTTAATGACTCCATAGATTGGAAGGCCTGTTTTTGATTTCTGATTTTTGGATCTGGGTGGGTTGGTGTGGGTTTCTATTATGCATTGATGAGTTTTTCTTTTTCTTGTTTTCTGATTCTCTTATTGGATGTGGTGTAGTTATACATCTTTTTACACAACATTTGTTTACATAATTTTTTCATCGTTATGTCGCTTTTGGTGTGCTTACTGTTTTTGGAATTGCTTTTTATTGGATTGGGTGTTAGAGGCAACTCCTGACATCATTAGGAGAGGATCTTAAGCCACACATGCATGGCATCTTTTGTCTTGACACTGGATTGCATAGCTGTGGGCTCAGCACCGCTAATGCTTATTTGGCTGGTTTTTCCCGTTTCTGTGGGTCTTCTGTTGATTTTGAACTGTTCATTTTGAGCGTTATTTCTCTAAGAGCATCACTGATCCATATTGTGCTGCTGATTTTCAATTTTGTTTTTAGGATTGGTCACTGCATCTGTCGGGCTCCCTGAAGAAGCTGTGAATGGCGAAACACCTGGTATCGGGGTTTTGACAACCGGTGGGATGTACAGTGCAACCGAGATGCCAAGCCAAGTTAAGTACCTTGAGGATTATTGAACTGAGTATTTTTGCATTGGTACTGTTTATATTTTTGCATCGATGCTGTTTATATTTGGGCTCAATACAACCAGCGGGATTTATTTATCATTCACTGCATAATTTAAGATACCATGCTAAGCACTTTGGAAGTTAAGCACTTTAAAAGATGATTGCTGTTTACATATTATAGCGTTTGAATTTTTGGAGAACATTTTGAGAGAGGTTTTGCAGTGCTTCACGTATTTGAAGAGGTTTTTGACCATTGATGTTTCAATTCTAGCCAAATACTGTTATTTTAACTGGCTAGCTTACCCTCATGTTGTCTGGATGTGAATATGACCCTGAGGGTTACTAAGGTCTTTTCCTCTTTAAAGCTGATGTGTTTTGGCTTTTTTGGATGCACTATTGAATCTTTGGTTTGATCCTTTCATTTAGCCACATTAAGGAATTTTTTTGTTTTCTTTTGTAGCCCATACAGTGTACACCATCTCTCCTTGTCTCCCTTCTGCAGCTACCATCCGATGTCTCTCTCTTTCTCTTTCCTTTACCCCCTGCAGCTACCACCTGATGTCTCTTTCTCATTGCCCCCCTCCCCCCCCAAGCTAGTTGAAGCTGTCCACGATGAATACAGCTTGGGCAGCTACTGATCCTCCTTCTTCTTCTTCACAGTGGCTAAAGCACCACCACTGGCTCCTCTGCGCTTTCCCACCTAGGCAGTCGTCTTGATCTCCCCTCCCTCTGCTGATGTACCACACCAAGATGTCATGCTATGGTGAGCCTCTAGGCATTAAAGACCCTACTGTGGACAGTGCATGAAGCAGAGAGCTGCGCATGCGCCACTGCATTCAGCGGCCTGTGAGTGGGAGAATTAGTGGAAAAAGAATCTGGGGAGAGGTGAGGCTGGAATGTAGGTGGAGCGAGTGTGAGGTCTACAGGAAAAGGCAAAGAGGGAGCAGGCCTGTGCTACCTTTTTCTGCTGCCCTGTGCAAGTAATTACTGTGCTACTCCCCCACTGATTAAAAAATCAAACAAACCTTCATAAGCCTAATTTTTGTTCCAACAATGACTTAAGGGCATGTTTACTAAACATTACTGTGCGTTAAGTGCAATAGAAATAAATGGGTGCTGCTGCATTTAGCGCACATTAACATTTATTAGTGCACATTAATCTTAACATGTTTCTTAATGAGTATATTATCATCTTTACACCATTTGCATGTACAGTGAGGAAAAAGAAAAGTTACTATATTTCTACATTACTATCCTCCAGTGCCAACTGCCAAGTACAAAGCCCTGCTCATTTAGAACCCATAGCAAACCTGTCATATCATACTAGCACTATCAGTACTCACACAGCACCAAATCCTACCTATCAGAAGACAGTACTGCAAATATTAAACCAATACATCTAATGGGAAAAGTGAACAAGTAGGACTCCAACACAGAAACTTCATAAACAGAATAATGCATTTCAGTCACATATGTAAAATACAGACAGACCCATCACTAAACAGAACAAAGGACTGCAATTTAGAAATATGAGGACAATAATTAAATTGGATCTCCAAAAGCAAAACTTGCAATGTACAACAACACTAGAGAAATAAAACTAAACATTTATCTCCTCTTCTACTGAACAAATTATGAAGATGTCAGCAATGCACGTATCCCAAAGCTAACTTATGCCATACTTTTCTATATTCAATATTTTTTTCTACCTTTTGTTGTTTGGGCATGTTATTTTTCAATCACAATTGCTCTAGCCTCTCTCTTCTGCTAACCCTTTCTAGTATCTTCTGTCGATTTGTCCTTTCTTCTCTCTCCTCCTGTCTTTTCCCATTCTCTCCCTCCATCTGACTGACATATTGATCTTTACTATTTTGCTCTTTCCTGTTTCATTCTTTACTCCTCCTCCATCCATTCAAATTTCACCCTGTCAACATTTCACCTACCTATCAATTTTCCATCTCCTTCGGCCCAGCCCATCTCCCAGCTCTCCCATTTTCCCTTCTCACTCCTTCCTTAGCCTCTTACTTCCTTGTATCTTTCAACCACTTTCCATTACCACATTTCCACCCTCTGTAGTCACCATCATCCTCTCACTCATTTCCTTGCCAACCTCCCATGGCATCTCCTACATAGTTCCACCATCTCCTCTCTTCCTATCCCCACCCACCACCCCTCATCCTTCTTCTTTACTCACAAGATCCAGCATCTTCCTCTTTCTCTTCCACCTCCTCAGCCCTTTTCTCCTTCCCTCCTCTCGAACAGCCCAGCAGCTTTCTATCCTTTCCCCTTCTCCACCCCCTCCCTCTCCAGTGGTCCATCATTTCTCCTCTTTCCCTCCCAGTCTAGCATCTACTCTCTCCCTCTCTTTTCCCCATCCAGTGACAAAAAAGATCACACAGCACCATCTCCAGATTCATTTTTCTTCCTCCATGTCAGAGACAGCAGCTAGTGCTGCCTGTAGCAAGTTGCAGGCCGCACCAACTGCTGCCATTGAATCAGTGGAGAAATGAAGTTGAGGCTAGTGCTGTGCGATGCCCTAGTGCTATACAAATGATAAGTAGTAGTAGTAGTAATAAGCCATGATCTTTATGCCTCTGTGGCTGGTGCTAATGTTCATATGCAATAAAAACTATAGTAGTTGAATTATGTAGCCTGGGAATCTAATATAAAGCATATTGATTCCTGATACTGCACACTAGACTGGCCTGGTATTTAATGTGAATATATATTCTGCAAAGACAAAGAAGATGCAAGATGATCACGTACCAAGGAGCAAAAACAAAAAGGGAGATCTACGGCACAGTATATAATACCAAAATAAACTATTATAACAAACTATATTTTGTCATTTTAAACTGTGCTGTGGTTTTTGCTTTTTCTTTTGAACATATACTCTGCAATCAAAGAAGCCCTTCTCCCACCAATGGGTGCAAGGCAGATCTATAAAACTTTCCAAATAACTCAACATACCAAAATAAACCATCACAGTACTGGACATGTTGTGAATACAAAACCTTACAAAAATTACTCAGGGCCTACCATACCAAAACAGCGTCAGCTTCAAAAACTCACACAAGTAGCTTACCCAGAAAACAGCAGCACTGTAAATATTGTAGTGAGCCCTAAAATATCCATACACCTAGTCAGAAAATGAAACAAGCTGGATTACTCCAGTCCCTACATAGAAACTCCAACCAACCAAAGCCCAAATCCCACACTTTGGATAATAAATTGCTTTGAAATGCATAAAATAAATCTTTGTTTGATAGAGTACATTAAGTTCACCATGACAATGTGGCAAACCACACTCTTTTTGAGATATGAAGATGATCAGTTTATCATTCCTAATATTAAGATACAGCGAGAAATATTTCAGGGAGATTCCCTGTTGCCATTTCTATTTTGTGTGGCGCTTAATCCAATGAATACTCTCATCAACTCTTTGGGATACGGATTTAGCCTGAATCCTAAAGAAGGTAACAACCCAGAAGCAACATCCCATCTACTATTTGTAAACGATCTGAAGTTCTATAGTTCAGGCAACCAACAATTAGCAGAGCAACTCTATGTGGTGAAAAGCTTTTCTGATGACATCAGGATGACTTTTGGCCTTGACAAGTGTGCTAAGGCAACTTGTTTTAGAGGAAACTTGTGCAAAATGGAAAACATCTCCCTGGCTGAGGGCTGTGACATTAAGGACCTTGAACAGGAAGGCATATACTGTATAAGTATCTCGGAATAGAAGAAGTAACGACACTCAAGCAGAAATGACTGAGAGAGAACATCAGTAAAGAATACTTTAACACCACGGAATAAGATACAAGCTATCAGCCAGTTGGTATTTCCTGTATTCTCATACAGCTTTGGGATTATGGACTGGCCCCTTAAAGATCTTGAAAAACTGGATGTGCGAATAAGAAAACTCCTTCATGCCCATAAAGAATCAGTGTATGCCAAGACTGTGCATCCCTAGAGCTGAAGGTGGGCTAGGCCTCATAGGGATTTATTACACCTACAAGGCTACTATCATAAGCCTCCAGGCCTACCTGACAGCATCACTGGATTCAAACATGTAAAAAGTGCTAAAATACAAAAGTAAATGTCCAGAATCTGTCTCCATCATCAAACTTTGACAAGCGTTCTGATGACTAGAAGGGATGAGTGAGAATCCACAAGCACACACAGGAAAGGAAGCAACAGAATTTGCAAAACAAGAGAAAAAACTCTTCAAAGAATTAGATCAGCAAACAAAGAAAAACAAGTAGCATATGCACAAATACAGTGGGAAATACGAAGTGTACTCCAGGAACCCTTTGTCCATTAAGGACGGACACATGAATGGTTAAGGAGAGGTGAAATGAAACTGAAGGATGAGAGAGTGATAGTTGCAGTCCAGGACAGTGGATTACAGATGAGATGGTTCACAGTGAGTATTGAAAAAATGGCAAAACAGACATATGTCTATTCTGTAAAAAAGACCTGGAAACAGTGACTCACGTTTTACCTGAGTCTGCCACTTACTTTAGCAGCAAAGGTATCACTTTAAAGTTACTGGGAACTTTGCACAGTAGGCATATATGCATAGAAGTAAAAGTTCAGTTTGACTATTTCTGTTTCCATTGTTGGAATTATCTGTTGCAAGCCTGCTCATAGGGTGGAGCTAATTAAATTACCTTACAGCCTGTCCACAAGTACCTGATCAACTCTTCAACTCTAGTCTTCACAGCTTCCACAGACTCCACACAGACTGCTTAATCAGCATGTCGTGTATTCAGTGCAATAACTGGTGCTTTCATTCTGAGAAGAATCATTTGGAACCTAAGAGCTTGCCCTATATGCGTCAAGTTAGCTGCCATGCATAAAGAATTTACTCTACTAAGGGAAGAACTAGCTGCAATGAAAAGCACCTCTTCTAGGATACAAACCGAACTAAGTCCATCACCGCTCACACAAAGAATCAAGCATCCCAGGAACAAATGGATCACAATGGCCTCTGGTAGGTTGTGACCTGCAACGCAGAGACACCCTATACATCAAGAGATATCCCTGCATAATGCCTTCTCTGCTATGGCTAATGAGGATGCCCAATCCATGGAAACTGAAGGGCCCTTAAATGAGACAGTCAATGCCCAATCTACTGATAAAGCACCAAATATGAAGAAAAAATCACAAAACAGAAAACTACTACTACTTGGAGATTCCATCATCAGAGGCACCAACTTGGAAACACAGTTCAAAGGAGAGAAGATAGTCAAATGCCTCCCAGGCTCTTCAGCCAGCAGGAATACAAACCAAATTGTTGATGTAGTTAGCGCAGAAAGTGAGCACTCCAAAATTGATGTTGTCATCCACTTGGGTACAAAATGACCTGGCTAGAAACACTGTCTCTGCAGTTCAAAGGGACTTCCAGACTCTGGGAGAGAAACTCAAGCCCATTGTTAACACTGTAGCATTCTCAGAAGTTCTACCTGTTCTTGGTAAGGGGGCAGAAAGGCTGCATCGCATAAACGGCTTTAATATATGGCTCCAGTCCTGGTGCAAACAAGAAGGATTCAGATTTATAGGCAACTGGGAGAACAGATGGACCAACAAGAGACTATACTGTGCTGATGGACTACATCTCACTGTTGCAGGAAAAATAATCCTAAGTGAAAAATTCAGGCAGTATGTGGACAGGCATTTAAACTAGAGAAAGGGGGTGATGGATGGGAAGGACAAGTTCAGGATGTCACTCCTGGCAAAAGCAGAATAACATCAGAAACAGCCATACTTTTTAACCACACATTAACGACAAGTGGGAGAGATGGGTAGACCAAAATCAATGCAAAATACATGCAAGCCAGTTAAATGCTGTAAAGAAATGAGCACACATGCTTGAAGCTTAGCCAACAAAGTTCCTGACCTGGAAGCCCTAATGGTGGAAATGGACTTGGACATTGTGGCCATTACAGAAACATCGTTTAATGAATCACATGAATGGGATAAAGCCATAGCTGGCAATAACCTAATCAGAAGAGACAGAGAAAGTGGAAAAGGAGGAGGAGTAGACTTATGTGTCAAAAGCAATATTAGAGCTACTGAAATGCAGGGTGCATGGGGAAAAGAAGAGGTGCTCTGGATTGTGTTGGAAAGAGGAAATGGCACTGTCATCCATACTGGTGTAGTCTACAGACCTCCAACTCAAATTGAAGAAATAGATAACAAATTGATTATAGATATTGCAAAGATAGCCACAAAGGGAGAAATGATCATATTGGGTGACTTTAATCTACCCGATGTGGATTGGAGTACTCCTTCTGCGAATCTGAAAAGAAGTTAAAAAATTGTGGATGCTTTCCAAGATGTGTTACTTAGACAAATGGTGATGGAACCAACCAGGGAAAGCTCAATGCTGGATTTAGTGCTCACCAACGGAGATAGCTTGTCGAATGTCCGGGTGGGTACCCCTGTGAGCAGCAGCGATCATCATATGGTGTGGTTTGAGATAAAAGCCAAGGTGCAGTCCAATCATAGCAAGCTGAAAGTCCTAAACTTCAAAAACACTGACTTCAGTAAAATCGCCAAGTACCTGAAGGAGGAGTTGGCAGGGTTGGAGGGGATAAGGGAAGTGGAATTGCAATGGGCTAAACTAAAGGTGGCAATAAAAGGGGCAACAGATATATATGCAAGGAAAATAAATAAAAACAAGAGGAGAAGGAAACCTATTTGGTTCTCCAAAGAAGTAGCTGCTCAAATAAAGGCAAAAAACACAGCTTTCACAAAATTCAAAAGTTTGCAAACAGAGGAACACAGAAAGGAATAGAGGATCAAACTAAAAGAGACAAAAAGAGAAATAAGGAAAGCAAAATCAAAGGCAGAGGAAAAGATGGCTAAAGATGTGAAGTATGGCGACAAAACTTTCTTCAGGTATATTCGGGGGAGGAACAAAATCAGAGGTGGAATTGCAGGACTCAAAAGTGCTGGGAACGGACTCGTGGAAAGTGACATTGAAAAAGCGAAATTGTTAAACAAATACTTCTGCTCTGTTTTTACTAAAGAAAATCCTGGAAAAGGACCACCTGTGACTCCAAAATATAAAAATTGGAATGAAGTAGATACCACACCATTCACAGAAGATGATGTGTTAGAACAACTTGCAAAACTGAAAGTGGAGAAGGCCATGGGACCGGATGGGATACATCCCAGGATACTGAAAGAGCTCAGAGAGATTCTTGCAGGGACGTTGAAGGATGTTTTTAACAGATCCTTGGAAACAGAAGAAGTTCCACAGGACTGGAGAAGGGCTGATGTGGTACCTCTTCACAAAAGTGGTGACAGGGAAGAAGTGACAAACCTCAGGCCACTGAGCCTTATCTCAGTGGCGGGAAAAGTAATGGAGGCACTCCTGAAAGAGCGAATAGTGGACTTTCTCAAAACCAACAGGATGCATGATCCGAGGCAACATGGTTTTACCAAAGGACTATCTTGCCAAACAAATCTGATTGAGTCCTTTGACTGGGTGACCAGAGAACTAGATCAGGGGCATGCGATGGATGTCATCTACCTGGATTTCAGCAAAGCCTTTGATACAGTTCCTCATAGGAGGCTTATCAATAAACCCAATAGTTTGGGGATGGGTCCCAAGGTGGTGAACTGGATCAGAAATTGGTTGACTGACAGACATCAGAAGGTGATGGTAAATGGAGCTCACTCAGATGAAAGGAGGGTGATTAGCAGGGTGCCCCAGGGTTCAGTCCTGGGACCGGCACTGTTCAATGCATTTGTGAGTGATATTGCTGAAGAACTGAAAGGAAAAGTCTGTCTTTGCAGATGACACAAAAATTTGCAACAGAGTGGACTCCCCTGAGTGAGTGGATAACATGAGGAAAGATCTACAAAAGCTGGAAAAATGGTCTAATGCTTGGCAGGTAAGATTTAATGCAAAGAAGTGCAGTGTCATGCACTTGGGAAGCAGAAATCCAAGGGAAATGTACGCGATAGGGGGCGAGAGGTTGGTGTGCACGGACCAGGAGAAGGACCTTGGTGTGATTATTTCTGAGGATCTCAAGGTGACAAGACAGTGCGACAAGACAGTGGCAAAAGCCAGGAGGATGTTGGGTTGCATACAAAGAGGAATTACTATCAGAAAGGAAGAGATACTAATGCCACTGTATAAGTCACTGGTGAGGCCTCACTTGGAATACTGTGTTCAGTTTTGGAGACCATATCTCGCAAAGGATGTAAAAAGACTGGAAACGGTTCAGAGGAAGGCAACCAAAATGATTTGGAGCCTGCGTCAGAAGCCTTATGAGAAAAGACTTGAAGACCTAAATACGTACACTCTGGAGAAGAGGAGTGATAGGAGAGATATTATTCATACCTTTAAATACTTAAAGAGTATTAATGAACAAACAAACCTTTTCCAAAGATGGGAAAGCTGTAAAACTAGAGGGCATAACATGAAGCTGCAATGGGGTAAATTGAAAGGCAATGTCAGGAAATATTTTTTCACTGAAAGGGTGGTGGATGCTTGGAATGCCCTCCCGATGGAAGTAGTAGGGGCAAATACAGTGACAGAATTCAAAATGGCATGGGACAGACACAGTGGATCCCTTTATAGCAACAGGATAAAATCAAAATAAACTTAACTATCTAATTTCTCAACAAACTGGGGGCCCTACATGGAGCGGCAGGTGCACCTACTCTTGCCACCTTGCTGGGCAGACTAGATGGACCATACTGGTCTTTATCTGCCGTCATTTACTATGTTGCTATGTTACCTCACAGCTGACTGTGAAGTTCTGTTGGTGGAAAATTTCTATACAGAAAGGCACAACAAAGTAACACGTCTCATACATTTGAAATCCTGTAAACACTACAACATCACTGTCCCTGAAAAGCACTGGGTTCATGACCCTAAGAGAATTATAGAGAATGAGTTTATGATTACTTGGGATATTCCCATTCTGATGGATAAGAAACTGGGTAGGAGGAAACCCGACATAGTGGTAAAGGAGAAAAACACCAGAACAGCATTAATAATATAAATGTCAGTTCCAAGTGATTATTCTGTGTATCGCGCAGGGAGGCAGAAGATCCTGAAATTCCAAGCAATGCAGTCAGAGGCCAAGAAAATATAGCAGAAATATATAGAAATATTTCCTATTGTATTGGGAACCACAGGCTTGATCAAGAAGAATTTTCTAGCACATCTTGACAAATTACCCATACCTGTTACATCTTACGAACTCCAGAAGGAAACTCTCTTTGGCACAATGCAAGTACTATGCTGAGCATTAGCAGTAAATTTGAGAGACTGGGATCATACTCCATATACCCTGAATAAAAAGTGAGATTCATGACTGTCATGGTATGCACAAACAACCCCATTTGGAGGAACTGCCCTGAGTAAAATTCCATGCTAACAGAACACCTGGCCTTGATCACATATTCAGAATATAGATAAAGCCACAGAGTAGGGAATAAATGACCACAAACTAAAAACAAACATATAAGAAGCTAGGCTCTGCATCAGTGGTGTAGCCAGGATTTATTTTTTGGCAGAACCAGTCCTGGAATTGGTTCAAAGTGTTGGCACCCTAGGCAAACCTTAAGCCTTACACTCTCCTGGCTTCCAAAATCTATTGTTTAGCTGTGGATGCCCTGCTCTTTGCTGCCCTTCATAAGTTACCATCCTAGGCGACTGCCTAGTTGCCTGGTGGTTGGGCAGAATCTGGGGCCGGGATTAACACTGGTGGGCACAAAGCAGTATAAATGCTGACACTACTGTTGCTGACTGGTTGGACCTGATAGCAAAGTGGAGGATCTATGGACTAACCAGGCCAACTCTTGGCTACATCCCCGCTTACAGTACAATTCTAAGGAAATAAAAAGAGATGTCTATTTATTATTATATTCTCTTATATACTGCGCTATTCTGCATCAGTGTGGTTTACATTGAACAAACTAAAATTACATTGAACAGGGCATTATAACTTGGAGATAACTATTTTACAAGGAACATGGGCTATGGAGGGTTAAGTGGCTTGTCCAAGACCACAAGGAGCACCTGTGGAACTAGAAACCCCAGTCCTTCTGGCCCAAGGTTGCTGTTCTCTAATGGGATTTGAACCCCTGACCTTCTGGCCTGAAGTACCTTGCCCCAAACACTAGGCCACTCCTCCACTCCACTCTATGTCCCTGTATGGCACAAAATATAATGATAGAACATGTAAATGCCAAAGTCTGACACAATCTAGCCACTAAATTGAAAAATAAAATATATTTTTCTACCTTTGTTTATTTATTTATTTAATAGATCTTCTATACTGCTTTATCCCTTAGTCAAAGCAGTGTACATCAAACAAAACATACAACCCAGTAAAAAACGTGGAATGCAATTGAAAGGACACACAAAATTCTTTATTAAAAATATTCCACTCCAGCCATTGGCCCAAAAACATAACATAAAACAATATAACTATGTAACTAAATTACAAACATTTGCACAAACGTAATAGATCTAGGGTGATATAGGAATAATGTTAGTATAAGTATAAAGAATAATAACATCTGGGGAACGGAGCCAACCGTGGAGCAAAATGGATGCCTAGGTTCCTAGATCCAGAGGAATCCTGAAAGTCTCAGCTGCCCAGCCTAGGAAATATCAGTTGTCCAGCCCTTCTCCCTATTATACTTGATAAGGAGCATGTCTGCGTCTAAACCGACATGTTTGGACTTCCAAAATAACCCTGCTGCAGGAGTGAAATGTTCCAAACAGGAACCTCCGTCTCCAAAGAAAATGGCGTTTCTTCGAGATCAGCCTGAAGGCCTGAGAGAGCTGCTCGCTGAAATTCGAGCGGTGAAAGAACTGGTCCAAAAGAATGGCAATTTGTTGTGTACCATGCAAAATGATATCTCAGACATGAAAGAGCAGCTAGCCTCGCTTACACTGTGTTCTGATAAAGCAGATAATATTATAGCGGCTCACGTGGAACGGCTTCATTGGGTAGATCAAAATGCTAAACGTATTCTACAACTGGAGCGCAATCTCGAGGACATGAACAATAGAGCTAGAAGAAACAACATACGGATTCTAGGGCTGCCAGAAGGGGCAGAGGGTACCAATTCAGTGCAATTCTTGGAGGCGTTTCTACCCAAGTTGTTGCATTTAGAGCTTGCCTTCCCTCTTGAGATTGATCGGGCTCATCGTGTTCCCTAGCACTTAAAAACTCCAGGGAGATAAACATAAGAACATAAGAACATAAGATATGCCATACTGGGTCAGACCAAGGTCCATCAAGCCCAGTATTCTGTTTCCAACAGTGGCCAATCTAGGTCATACGTACCTAGCAGTTTCCCCAAGGGACACAGGTATCCACAATGCTTGTATTGGTTCAAGCATTGATATCCTGGGTCCCTTCTTAATAATGGTTTATTTCCTTTCCTCCAGGGACTTGTCCAAACCTTTTTGAAACCCAGCTACACTAGCAGCCTTTACTACATCCTCTGGTAACAAATTCCAGAGTTTGATTACACGTTGAGTGAAAAAATATTTTCTTTTATTAGTCTTAAATAGTTTACCCTGTAGCTTCATTGCATGTCCCCTAGTCTTTCTATATTCTGATAAGGTAAACAATCGATCAACGTTTACCTGTTCCACTCCGTTCATTAATTTATAGACTTCTATCATATCTCCCCTCAGCCCTCTCTTTTCCAGGTTAAAGAACCCTAACCTTTTAAGCCTTTCTTCATAGGAGTATCCTTCCATCCCCTTTACCATTTTGGTGGCTCTTCTCTGAACCTTTTCTAAAATCGCTATATCCTTTTTAAGATACGGCGACCAGAACTGCACACAATATTCAAGGTGCGATCTCACCATGGAATGATACAGAGGCATTATAATATCTTTTGTTTTATTTTCCATTCCTTTCCTTATCATACCTAGTATTCTATTTGCTCTCTTGGCTGCCGCTGCACACTGGGCTGAGGGTTTTAACATGGTATCCACAATGACGCCTAAATCTTTTTCCTGGGTGGTGGTTCCTAATGTGGAACCTTGCATCGTGTAACCATAGTTTGGGTTGTTCTTCCCTAGGTGCATAACCTTGCACTTGTCCACATTAAATTTCATCTGCCATTTTGATGGCCAGTCTTCCAATTTATCAAGATCCTCTTGCAGTTTTCCACAATCCTCTTGGGTTTTAACAACTTTAAATAGTTTTCTGTCATCTGCAAATTTGATAACCTCACTCGTCTTCCACTTTCCAGGTCATTTATGAATATGTCAAAAAGCAGCGGACCCAGCACAGATCCCTGGGGTACACCACTATTCACCTTTCTCCATTGGGAAAATTGGCCATTTAGCCCTACCCTCTGCTTTCTATCTTTTAACCAGTTCCTGATCCACAATAGTACACTGCCTCCTATCCCATGACTCTTTAGTTTTGCCAAAAGTCTCTCATGAGGGACCTTGTCAAAGGCTTTCTGAAAGTCCAGATACACAATATCAACCGACTCACCTTTGTCCACCTGATTATTCACTCCTTCAAAAAAACATAACAGATTAGTAAGACAAGATCTTCCTTGTCTAAAGCCATGTTGGCTGTCTCCCCTTAGGTCATCAAACAAATATGAGGCTTCTTCAGAGTGAACTACAGTCAACACTCCAAGGCAATCAAATTCACTCAATTACTTATTATATAACCACTTTCTTTTTTAACTTGCTGGTGGTCTCAGATAAACGATAGAGTTTTGACACTTGATTGTGGGTTAGACAACCTCCCCCATCACAGTGTCCGTTCACATCAACGACCTTTAGCAAGTATTTTTTTAATTTATGTAAATATTGCTTATTAGCTTTTTCTTGTTTTTCATTAATTTCATTAATTATTTTATATAAAATGATAACGTTCACCACTCCACTTATCTTATGTAGAATGGTGTCGGAAAATGCCCCTTTCTCTGGCAAACAGCAGAATAAATAATCCCCAACGCCTCAATCCTCCAAGCGCTCCGGCGTTTCTCCGATTGGGTTTTTCAAGGGGAAGATATGAAATGCTTTGTTTTAGGGACCAATTGAATATTCATTTTCCACAATATTCTGAGTTAGCGTTCTTTTCCATTGGTTTACCGGTTTAGTACCTTTCACCGGTCATGATCTCATCATTTCACTGAGATCAGTGAAATGATGAGATCATGACCGGTGAAATGTACTAAACCGGTAAACCAATGGAAAAGAACGCTATCTCAGAATATTGTGGAAAATGAATATTCAATTGGTCCCTAAAACAAAGCATTTCATATCTTCCCCTTGGAAAACCCAATCGGAGAAACGCCGGAGCGCTTGGAGGATTGAGGCGTTGGGGATTATTTATTCTGCTGTTTGCCAGAGAAAGGGGCATTTTTCGACACCATTCTACATAAGATAAGTGGAGTGGGGAACGTTATCATTTTATATAAAATAATTAATGAAATTAATGAAAAACAAGAAAAAGCTAATAAGCAATATTTACATAAATTAAAAAAATACTTGCTAAAGGTCGTTGATGTGAACGGACACTGTGATGGGGGAGGTTGTCTAACCCACAATCAAGTGTCAAAACTCTATCGTTTATCTGAGACCACCAGCAAGTTAAAAAAGAAAGTGGTTATATAATAAGTAATTGAGTGAATTTGATCCCCTTAGGTCATGACTAACTACATGCTGAGTAATTTTATTCTTTATGATGGTTTCTACCATTTTTCCCGGTACTGATGTCAGGCTCACCGGTCTGTAGTTTCCCGGATCACCCCTGGAACCCTTTTTAAAAATTGGTGTTACACTGGCGATCCTCCAATCTTCAGGTATTAGAGATGATTTTAATGATAGTTCACAGATTACTAATAGCAGGTCTGCAATCTCATATTTCAGTTCTTTCAACATCCTTGGATGTATACCATCCGGCCCAGGTGATTTGCTACTCTTCAGTTTATCTAATAGTTGTAATACATCTTCCCGATGTATCGATATTTCCTTCAATTCTTCTGCACCTTTAAATGCCACTTCAGTCATGGGTAACATCCCTACATCTTCCTCAGTAAAGACTGAAGCAAAGAATTCATTCAGTCTCTCCGCTATCGCCTTGTCACCTCTTAGTGCTCCTTTAACCCCTTTATCATCTAATGGACCAACTGACTCTCTCACAGGATTTTTGCTACGAATGTACTTGAAAAGGTCTTTACTTCGCGTTTTTGCTTCCGCAGCAAGCTTCTTCTCAAATTCTCCCTTTGCCTGCCTTATCAATGCCTTGCATTTGACTTGCCAGTGCTTGTGTTGTTTCCAGGTTTCGTCGTTTGGCTCTTTTTTCCATTTCCTGAAAGATGCTTTTTTGGCAACAACAGCCTCTCTGACCTCACCTTTAAACCATGCTGGCAGTTTTTTGGACTTCCTTCCACTTTTCTTAAAGCGTGGAATACAGCTGGTCTGGGCTTCCAAGATAGTATTTTTCAGCAACAGCCAAGCCTGATGTACGTCTTTAACCTTTGCAACTGCTCCTTTTAGTTTTTTCTTAACTGTTTTCCTCATTTTATCATAGTCTCCCTTTCGAATGTTATAAGGTAGTACTGTGGATTTCCTTACTATCCCTCCTCCACTAATTAAATCAAAGGCGATCATGCTATGATCACTATTGCCAAGTGGCCCCAACAACCTTATCTCTTGCACTAGATCTGGTGTTCCAGTAAGGACTAGGTCTAATATGGCTTCCCCTCTGGTCGGTTCATGAACCAGTTGCTCCAAGAAGCAGTCATTTATTTCATCTAGAAACTTTATCTCCCTAGCATGTCCTGACGTGACACTGACCCAGTCGATACCGGGGTAGTTGAAATCACCCATTATTATTACTACTGTGCTGTGACTTTTATTAGCTTCCTTGATTTCTTTGAGCATTTCATCATCCATTTGGTCATTCTGGCCAGGCGCTCGATAGTACACTCCCACTGCCATTGCCTTCCCCCTTTTACATGGAATTTCAATCCATATAGATTCTACAGCAGATTTTGCTTCCTGCAAAACCTTAATCCTTTCTGACTCAATGCCCTCTCTAACATAGAGAGCAACCCCTCCACCAATTTGATCAGCTCTATCATTTCGATATAGTTTGTACCCAGGTATCACAGTGTCCCACTGGTTGTCCTCCTTCCACCATGTCTCTGATATTCCAATCATATCTAACCTTTCATTTAGTGCTATATATTCTAACTCTCCCATCTTATTTTTTAGACTTCTAGCATTTGCATACAAGCATTTTAGAGAATGTATTTTATTCATATTAATTTGGCTATTGTTAGACATGGGTAGTTTGGGATCTTTAAGCTCTGTCTGCTCCATACTTGAGGGCATTTGGGCTACTTTACTCTTTTGTGGAACCTCTCTGCTTTTGGTAGTATCCTTTAAAGATACATTCTTCCGAACCATCCACTCTTGGGCGACTGTCGGCTTTCCCCTAATATCTAGTTTAAAAGCTGCTCTATCTCCTTTTTAAAGGTTAATGCCAGCAGCCTGGTTCCATCCCGGTTAAGGTGAAGTCCATCCCTTCGGAAGAGAGCCCCTCCTTTCCCCAGAATGTTCCCCAGTTCCTAACAAATCCAAAACCCTCATCTCTGCACCATTGTCTCATCCACGCATTGAGACTCCGGAGCTCTGTCTGCCTTTTGGGTCCTGCGCGTGGAACAGGAAGCATTTCGGAGAATGCTTCCCTGGAAGTTCTGGATTTCAACTTCCTACCTAAAAGCCTAAATTTAGCCTCCAGAACCTCCCTACCACATTTTCCTATGTCATTGGTACCGACATGTACCAAGACAGCAGACTCCTCCCCAGCACTATCTAAGACCTTATCTAGGTGGCGCGTGAGGTCCGCTATCTTTGCAACAGGCAGGCATGTTACCAGGCGATCCTCACGTCCACCAGCCACCCAGCTATCTACATGCCTAATGATCGAATCACCAACTATAACGGCTGTCCTATGTGGCCTATTGTACTTTGCGTTTTGCGCTACCAGCAAGTTGTGGCGATTATGAATGCGGTCAATGCTCAATCTCCGGTAATGCATGAAGGGCACAAGATTATGTTTTTCCCAGACTTTTCAAAATCTACGGTGGATAAAAGGAAGCAGTTGTTGGCCTTGCGACCACGACTTCAGTGGTTACAAACTCGCTTTGGGATATATTACCCTGCGCAGATGCGGATCACGTTGCATAATCAAACTCGCTCCTTCGAGGATCCCATGGCTCTGTGTACTTATATTGAAGAGAAAGAAGCTATGTTGATGCAATGACTTTAATTTCAACCTTTACCAGCTGTATTTTCCTTAGCTGTTTGCTACTGAGTTGAGGTGTTTTGCCTGCAGTCATCTCCTTGTTGTGTCAGTTTTGGGCCAGGCGGCTGCAATCCTTTTTTTTTTCTCTCTTGTTTTTCCTTCTCCCCCCCCCCCCCCTTATTGTGTTTCACTTTGTTTATATCCATTCTTCTCCCCCCTTCCTCCCCTCCTCCCCACGATCCTATGCAGCTCTGGTCTCGACAGCCCTTGCCCAAAGTTTGATTTGTAAATGCCCTCTATAGTTGTGGTCAATTAAGTATGGAGTCTACTGCGGGCTGCTTGTTGATCGGAGATGTTCAGTTTAATAGTACTTTGAGAAAGCTGTGTCAATCTATTCTCAGCCACTTGGGTTTTTTAAGCTGTATTCTTTTTGTAGTATGATGTAATAGAGGGTTTAGTTGTATCTTGACGATGGGTTATAAAGGTTCCCTGTGTTTCTGTTGAGATGGGTGGGTTGTGAGGGTTTAAGGGGGCCTAAGTACCTCGATGTTGGTGTTGGGGTTAATGTGGGGCGGGGGGATTTTGTTTTTGTTTTTGATTTGGTTCGCGATGATGTAAAGTTTATTTATTTAACAATTTTTATATACCGTCTTTCTACAAGTCAAGACGGTTTACATAGAACATTTCTTGGCAGTATGTTTCAACTGTTTACATGGAACAATGTAACAAGAATACATAGGATAACGAAGAGAACTAATTACAATGAACAATGATCAACTATTTACATAGGTATTTACAAGGAGACCATAAGGCTGCATGATAGAATTTGAGAGGGCAAATGTAGGGAGGAGGGTGAAAAGGGTTAAGTACTAAGGTGGAAGGGAAAAGTGTTCAAGGAAGAGATAGGTTTTTAACTTCTTTCAGAACTCGGAGTGGTTTGAACAGTTCCGCAGCTCGTGAGGAAGGGTATTCCATAAGGATGGAGCATAGAGGGAGAAAGCCCTGTTATTAGTAGATTGTTTGCAAAGTTGAGAGTAATGGGGGAGAGATATGCGGGGTGTTATTTCTCTTTGTAGGGGGGGATTCATTGGTATGCTTCTGAGATACATCTGGGGAGGGGGGGTTATCATTCTTTGATGTTGGATGTTGAGGCTGGGTAGCAAGGGAATCCTAGCTGGGTGCCTCTGGTTTCCCTTGTCCCATTATTGGTCTCACCCTTATGAGGTGATGTAAGTTGTTTACTCGTCTAGGGCTTATTTGGGGCACATGTCATAGGAGGGTGGTCACCTGCTTTTACAGGGGAAACTTGAATTGTAGCTATCTGAATCAGTGCATGATAAATTTTGTTGAGCCAAGTCGAGGGAATAGGGGGCCTCACCGCATTCACGTTATGTTAGGCGATGAGCAATCTTAAATTTCTTTCACTGACCACGAAGGGCATCAATAACCCAATAACGCATAAGAAAATACACGCTTACTGTCAAAGGGAGAAAGCAGACATAATTTATCTTCAGGAGACGCACCTGAACATTGGTGAATCCCTGAAGCTTGCAAACAGGGTCTTTTTGTTGGCAGTTTTTTCACCAGCTATGCAAAAAAAGAATGGGGTAGCCATTATGGTTTGTAAATTGCTTGCCCTGACATTTATCCAAACAAGAAATGACACTGAGGGGCGATGGGCTAAAGTTGTGGTACAAATTGGTCAAGTCACCCTTCTTTTGATGAATATATATGCCCCCAACTCTGATCACCTTACTGTTTTCCACAGGGTTGCAGATGAACTAGTGGTAGCCAGCCCACACCCAATGGTTTTAGGTGGGGATTTGAATTTAGTTATGGATCAGTTGTTCAACCGGCAACCTTATCGACCACATAAAGCTGTCCGAGCACACAGTGTGCTTCAAGCTTTTTGTCAAGATAGCGCTTTAGTCGATATTTGGAGACTTCAGCATCCTACAGAGTGGGATTTTACTTTCTTTTCATTGCCACACTTTTCTCATTCGTGTATAGATTTCTTTTTGATTGCCAAGTCATTAGTCCCCGGAGTAGTCAACTCCGCTACCCATGTTTCAGATCATGCAGCAATATCCTTTGATTTTAAGGACATTTTAGATGAGCGACCCCCAGGGATATGGATGTTTGACAGGACATTTTTGCTGACTCAGAGTTTTGTGAACTATGCATGTAGTTATAAAAGAGTACTTTCAGTTCAATAGACCCACAGTCACCTCAGGGTGGGCATGGTGGGAAGCCTTTAAAGTCACAATTCATGCAAATGTCACCAGTTACGTGATATGACTAGGGCGGCAGCGTAAAGTGAAAATATGCATACTAAATGAACAAATTAAAGAGGGTGAACGCCTTCTTGTGTGACGTAAAGACCCTAATATACTTCTCCACTTGCAACGGTTGAGATTTCAGCATAATTCTCTCCTAACTGCGGAAGCGATTCAAACCCTGCAGGCTCAATCTGGTAGATATTATACTGAGGCGAATAGGGCAGGGAGACTCTTAGCCCATTGAAAGGTAGGAAGGCAGTGACAAAAATCACAGCGATACTCGAGGAAGACTCTCAGCGCCTATTGACTCGAGATGATGAAATAGCAAAGTGTTTTCATGCCTTCTATCTCAGTCTGTACTCCTCATAGGTACAAATGGAAGAAGATGCATTTGTGGATCTGATCAGAAACGTCAAAAGCCCTACTCTCTCGACGGAAGCAGCCACGAGACTAAATGCTCCCATACAAAGCAGGGAGGTCATGCAGACCATCAAGCTATTAGCATCGAGTAAAGCCTCTGGGTCAGATGGAATTACTCAGGAATTTTATAAGGCTTTTGCTGAGGACCTTCTCCCTTTCATGTGTCAATATTATGCCCTGTTAGGTCAGCAAGCCCCGGAGGTAGGAGACTTTGCTACGGCAACGGTAGTTGTATTGGAAAAGCAAGGGAGAGACCCGCAAAGAGTGGGAAATTACCACCCTATTTTGTTGTTAAATGCTGATTATAAAATATATGCATCTGTATTAGCTGCTCGCTTAGCGAAAGTAGTCCCCTTCTTGATCCACCCAGATCAATGTGGCTTTATTGCTGGACGCTCAACAGCAGACAATGTAAGAGTGCTGTGTCATGTTCTAGCACAGGCAGGGAGGAGGGGTGACCCTCTAATCGGTTTATCCTTAGATGCTGAAAAAGCCTTCGACAGACTGGAGTGGCCGTTCCTCCTCTCCACTCTTAAATGGTTTGGTTTTGTTGAGGGTTTTGTAAAATTCGTCAAGGCAATGTATGCTGAACCAAAGGCCTCTGTAGCAGTCAATCACACTTTATCGCAGCATTCCCACTCAAGCGAGGGACTCGACAGGGCTGTCCCTTGTCTCCATTGCTTTTTAATCTTGTGTTAGAGCCCCTAGCCCTTCTTATCCGTCAAAACCCAGATATTCGAGGACTACAGGTGGCTGATTTAGAAGTAAAGATATCCGCGTATGCCAATGATCTTCTACTTTTTGCTATGCCTGCATCCATTCTGAGAATACTTGAGCAGATTAATTTATATTCTTAGATCTCTGGATACAAAATAAATTGGGTCAAATCTGTTGCCTTTCCTCTTAACTGTCGGACACACAAAGCTGAGGTTGATCTCCACGCACTTATAGTCTAAGAGGATTAAATATTTGGGTGTGCAATATGCCACTTCACCTATTGAGACTATTTAACAAAATGTAGATAAGCTTTTGTCTGCAGTCCGTAATATGACGGAGCAGTGGTCACCTCTAAGATTGACTTGATGGGGTCGGTTGGAGACTATAAAGATGACCATTGCTCCCAAAGTGAATTATGTGCTGCCTATGCTGTCTTTTCTTCTTCCCACCACCTTTTACACAAAATTGGAGCGTATTCTAGTTCAATATTTATGGAAAGGGAAACCACCCAGGATTGCCACATGAAAACTAAAATGTAGCAGGGAGGTGGGCGGGGTTCAGTTTCCAGATCTTTGTTGGTATTGCTATGCTTTTCTCCTGAGGCAAGGTGCACAATGGGTGGGGTATAACGGCCTGGTCCAACGGCCAATATGGTATGAAATAGAGGAATGGCTGGTTGCACCCATACTGATAGTTACTTCTTGAAATGACTTTTCAAGATACTGAGGATGTCTCTGCAATAATTTGCGATATGCAATCTGCCTACCAGTTTCTAGTCAATATGATGCATAGTGACAATAAATCATCATGGAAGCTTCCTATATGGTTCAATCCATGCTTCAAAATTCAAGGTAAGACTGTTAAATGGAAGCTATGGTACTCTCGGAGTATCTGGTCACTTGGCCAACTCCTACAAGACTCCAAATGGAAAGCTTTTTCTACACTGCAAGAAGAATTTGCTCTTTGTAACTCTTGTTTTTATCAGTGGCTACAATTAAAGCATTGTATTAGCAAATCTAAGATAATAGTCTTTCCTCTCACAGAAGAATCGGAGCTAGCAAAGCTTGTGTCTTCGTTTGTAGGTTGCTTCACAGATATACAAGTTAATCCATGAACATAGTCAGTGCAGACCCATTGGAGTTGAACGTATCTGGTAACATGAGGTTGAGAAATTGGCTGTACCACGGCTATGCGCTAGGTTCTGGGATTCACTGATAAGAATGTCTCAATCTGCTTCTCTTACACAGTCTCTTTACACAGTCTCTCTTCTTAGCACATAAAGCACATATTACCCTGGTTAAATGGACTAAATGGGATAGCAGTGCTGGCAATGCCTGCTGGTTCTGTAAGGCTGCCTCAGGTACGCTAGCCCATATGCTATTGGAATGCCCTAACATTCAGATTTTTTGGACACCTGTGTGGGAACGAATTCAACAAATTTTAAAATTTCAAGCGCCACTGACTTGGCGAATACTTATTTTTAGATCTTTAGTGGATAGTCCCTCATTCAAAACTGAGAATCAGTTTCTATTAGACTTTATGTTGGGAAATGCACTAAACCTAATCTTTACGAACTGGAAAGACCCTTTGCAGCTTAACTGGTGCCTATGGTGGAACCATCTGTGCTTATATAGTAAATATGAGCACATTCGCTTGATTCTAACTAGTCCCCACCCTCTTACCTTAGAAAAGTGGAAGGCCCTGAACAAATATATTGCCCACACATGATAGGGTGTTTTCTTTTTACATTGTTCTTTCTATGGTTCCCCAAGTTGGAGCAGGTGGCTTCCAACCAGGTTTTCAGCTAGGCTTAGATGTAAGTTACTCTTATTAGTTATTACGGTGTACCCCTCTATACAGTCCCCAGTGTAAGTCAGGAATGGGCGGGTGGGCTAGTCGGGGTGTTATAACTGGAATGTTGGGATTGTTTTCTGTGTTTTGGTTTTCTTTTCTGTATTTCTTTTCTTGGTTGTGTTATATTGTTTGCTAAAAGGCAAATAAAAATAATATATAAAAAAAAGAAGAACATCTTGGAAGGAATCCACAATTATTTACTTCTTTCCAGATTTGCAGAAAGAATACTCCAATCCACATCGGGTAGATTAAAGTCACCCAATGTGATCACTTCCCTCTTCATGGCTACCTTTGCAATATCAATAATCAAGTCTCTATCCGTTTCTTCGGTTTGAGTTGGAGGGCTGTAGACTACACCAGTATGGATGATAGTGGAAAGAGGAGATGGCAGGGAGTTTGTACGGTGAAGCTAGATGGGGGCAGGAAGGGAGTGGAGCGGAGGTGGGGTTAGGTCAGGCAGTGGGTGGTCTGCAGCCCTGGACGTACAGGGCAGATTCTGATGTCGGCCCTGTACATCCGAGGCCGGCAGAGTAGACAGGGAATGTATTCCACCTCTGAGGTGGAATAAGCTCCCCTAGATGGCAGGGGAGAGCAGGCCCGGGGCACATCAAAGAGTGGAGGGGGCACAGGAGATTCCCTGCAGCTCAATCCTGGCCTTGGGAGGCCAGATCGGGTCAGGCTGCAGGGAATGAAAAAAGTGATTGGCGGCCAGGGATCGTGGCTCCTGAATGGAGCCGTGGTGCAATGGCAACCGGACACCATGGCGCCATATCTCTATTCAGGAGTCTTGACTGAGTTAGCCGGGGTCAGAATCTCATCTATGTCTGTGCATTTGGTTCTGACCAGACGCACAGCGGGCCGGGATGTCCAAATTAGAATATGCCTCATAGTGTGGTTTGAGATAAAAACCAAGGCAGAGTCCAATCACAGCAAGCTCAAAGTCCTAGACTTCAAAAACACTGACTTCAGTAAAAGAGCCAAGTACCTGAAGGAGGAGTTGGCAGGGTTGGAAGAGGTAACAGAAGTGCAATTGCAGTGGGCTAAACTAAAGGCGGCATTAAGAAGGGCAACAGATATATATGTAAGGAAAGTAAATAAAAATAAGAGGAAAAGAAAACCTGTTTGGTTCTCCACAGAAATGGCTGCACAAACAAAGACAAAAAAACACAGCTTTTACAAAATTCCGAATTTTGCTTAGAAACACAGAACAGAATACAGGATAAAGCTAAAAGAGACAAAAAGAGAAATAAGGATAGCAAAATTAAAGGCAGAAGAAAAGAAAGCTAAAGATCTGAAGTGTGGAGACAAATCTTTTTCAGGTATTTTGAGAAGAGGGAGATCAGAGGTGGAATCACAAGACTCAAAAGTGCCGAGAATGGAATCATGGAAAGTGATATTGGAAAAGCAAAAATGCTAAACAAATACTTCTGTTCTGCTTTTACTAAAGAAAATCCTGGAGAAGGACCACCTGTGATTGAAAAATTTACAAATGGGAATGGAGTAGATACTACACCATTCACAGAAGATGATGTGTTTGAACAGCTTGCAAAACTGAAAGCGGACAAGGCCATGGGACCAGATGGGATACATCCCAGAATACTAACAGAACTCAGAGAGGTTATTGTAGGGCCTTTAAAGGATGCTTTTAATAGATCCTTGGAGACAGGAGAAGTTCTACAGGACTGGAGAAGGGCTGACGTGATACCTCTTCAAAAAAGTGGCAACAGAGAAGTGACAAACTACAGGCCAGTAAGCCTTAACTTGGTGGCGGGAAAAGTAATAGAGGCGCTCCTGAAAGAGAATAGTGGACTTTCTCGAAACCAATAGGTTGCATGATCTGAGGGTAACATGGTTTTATCAAAGGACGATGATGCCAAACAAATCTAATTGAGTTCTTTGACTGGGTGACCAGAGAACTAGATCAAGAGCATACGATGGATGTGATCTACTTAGATTTCAGCAAAGCCTTTGATACTGTTCCCATAGGAGGCTTATCAATAAACTGTATAGCCTGTGGATGGGTCCCAAGGTGGTGAACTGGATCAGGAATTGGTTTTCTGACAGATGACAGAAGGTGGTGGTAAACGACACTCATTCGGATGAAAGGAAGGTGATTAGTGGTGTGCCTCAGGGATCGGTCTTGGGACGGTATTGTTTAATGTATTTGTGAGCGATATTGCTGAAGGACTGAATGGAAAAGTCTGCCTTTTTGCAGATGATACAAAAATTTGCAACAGAGTGAACATTTATGAGGAAGTGGGCAACATGAGGAAAGATCTAAAAACTGGAAAAATGGTCCAATGCTTGGCAGTTAAGATTTAATGTGAAGAAGTGCAGTGTCATGCGCTTGGGAAGCAGAAATCCAAGGGAATTGTGAGCAATAGGGGGCAAAACGTGGGTGTGCAAGCACCAGAAGAAGGACCTTGGTGTGATTGTTTCTGAGGATCTCAAGGTGACGAAACAGTGTGACAAGGCAGTGGTCAAAGCCAGAAGGATGCTGGGTTGCATACAGAGAGGAATTAACAGCAGAAAGGAGGAGGTACTGATGCCACTGTGCAAGTCGCTGGTGAGGCCTCATTTGGAATATTGTGTTCTGTTTTGGATATAAAAAGACTGGAAACGGTTCAGAGAAAGGTGACCAAAATGATTTGAAACCTGTGCCAGAAGACGTAAGAGAAGAGACATGAAGACCTAGATATGTATACACTAGAGGAGAGGAGGGACAGAGGAGATATGATTCAGACTTTTAAATACTTAAAGAATATTAATGAACAAACAAACCTTTTTCAAAGATGGGGAAGCTGTAAAACTAGAGGGCATAATATGAAACTGCAAGGGGGTAAACTGAAAGGCAACATCAGGAAATACTTTTTCACTAAAAGGGTGGTAGATGCTTGGAATGCCCTGCTGATGGAAGTGGTGGGGGCAAATACAGTGACTGAATTCAAAATGGTATGGAACAGACACAGTGAATCCCTTTATAGCAACAGGATAAAATCAAATTAAACTTAACCATCTTTTATATCTCAACAAATAGGGGTGACCTGCACGGAGCGGTGGGTACATCCCTAAATAAAGGCATGCGGAGGCATGAGCTGCACGGAGCGGCAGATGCACTTACTCTTGCCACCTTGCTGGGCAGACTAGATGGACACGTATCATAACTAAAGAAAGAAGAAGAGTAGCCAAAGATAAAGGTGTGAGAAAAGGATGGACAGAGCGGATCTGACAGAGAAAATAAAATGAATGCTGAATGATAGAAGAGATATGGTCACCAAAGGAAAGGGAAGAGTCAAGTGTAACACTAAGAGAGCAGAGTGTGGAAACCAGGGGCACTGGGGTGCTCGCAAGTGTTGGAACTAAGGTGGGGGAGGGGGCATGAGAGGAAAAAGAGACCCAGATAGCTGATGTTTTGAAGGAGTTAATATGTAAATAGTCGGAAGCCATCCAGGAGGAAATGGAGAGAGGCAGGCATTCAAGAGTGTCAAATCAGGGGCAGAGGAATTGGTGTGATGGACTAGAAGAATGTTGTCTGCATAGTAGCAGGCAGAGATTCCATGGTGCTGAACTATAAGAGAAAGAGGGGCCAGAAAAATGTTGAAAAGAATGGGGCAAGCACAGAACCCTGGGGGACACCACAGGGGAGAGAGGTAACAGAGGAAGTGGAAGTGCCGGGGAGGACAGAAAAGGGGCGAGACACTAGGAAAGCGTGGAACCACTGAAGAACGGAACCAGAGATACCTGAGTCACAGAGATGGAAGAGAAGAGAGCAATGATCCACTAAATCAAAAGCAGAAGAGAGATTCAGAGAGACAGTCAAGGAGAAATCACTGTGGTCATGGGTGGCATGAAGTTCATTGAGTAGGGAAAGGATAATGGTCTCTGTACTGTGTCCATGATGAAAGCCAGACTGATGGGGATGCAAGGCAAGGCTGGCATTGAGGTGTGAGGAAAGTTGTGCAAAGACTAATTTCTCGAAACCTTTGGAGAGAAAGAGAAGGTTGGAGATGGGGTACCAATGAGCAGGAATAGTGGGATCAAGTGAGGGTTTATTAAGGATTGGTCAGATAATGGCATACTTCCAAGGGTGGGAGAAAATGCCAGAGGAGAGGCTGGAATTGAAGATACCACAAACAATAGGAAGAAGAGCCAAAGAGGGAACTGTGAGCCATTCAGAGGGAATGGGATCGGAGGGGCAGGTAGTTTTGCGGAAAGACAAGAGAGCCTTAAGTAATTCTGCGGAAGAGATATGCTGTAAAGATGACCAAGAGTGAGAAAGGGGAGGGTCAGAGGGAAGGGTAGTGAGGCCTGGTGAGGATGATGGAGATGGGGGAGGAAAAAGGGGGGGGGGGCCGGCAGGTGGGAAAGGAAAGGCGCAGGGTAAGAACCTTATCTGAGACGTAAAATGCTAGTAAGGCGGGATCGGGAGAGCAAGAAGGAGGGGTGGGAGCAGTGGAGAGATGGAGAGATGACAGAAAGCGAAGGAGAACAGCTCATGGAAGGAGTTGGAAGAGGATGAAATGCGCCCAGAGTAATAGGAAAGCTTAGCAGAATGAATGAGAGCGATAGTGTGAATGGCAATGCCAAAAGTGGGCAAGGGACTGAGCAGAAGGGTGCTTATGCCAGAGATGCTCGGCACGATGGAGGTAGGAACGATGGAAGTAAAGACTAAGATGGAACATTGAGGCAAAGAGGGGTGGCTGTCCTAATTGGGGAGCGAGTGGCCTTTGAAGTCCATAGGATGGTGCAGGATGTGGAAGGCTGTTATGTTCTGGTGTAGGGGTTCTACAGGGCAAGAAAGTGGTGTTGTGCATCATCTATGCGCCGAATCTGTATCAGCATTCCTTTTTTGTGAAGTTGGTGGTGAGGCTGGTGGACCAATCTGAGGACTCTCTAAATGTGGGGGGCAACCTTAACTTGGTGCTGACCCAACGATTGATTATGATTTTCAACCCCCCTGACCAGTGCTCAACGTGCAGGATGCTCGGTCCTCAGTTTTTTCTGTCAGGAGCTGGAGATCATTGACGGGTAGTGTACTCTTCACCCAAGTGAGTTGGAGTACACCCATTATTCCGATCCCCATAAATCCCATATGTGCATAAATTATTTGCTCCTCTTGGAGCGCCTTTTTGGGAAATTGACAGGAAGCACTATTCATCCGCAGCTAATCTCTGACCATGCCGCTGTGCATGTGGCTCTTTGATCTACGTTTACCCGTTCCACTCCATTCATTAATTTATAGACCTCTATCATATCTCCCCTCAGCCGTCTCTTTTCCAGGTTGAAGAGCCCTAACCTTTGTAGCCTCTCTTCATAGGAGTAGCCTTGCATCCCTTTACCATTTTGGTGGCTCTTCTCTGTACCTTTTCTAATAACGCTATATCCTTTTTAAGATACGGCGACCAGAATTGCACACAATATTCAAGGTACAGTCGTACCATAGAACGATACAGAGGCATTATAATATCCTTTGTTTTATTTTCCATTCCTTTCCTTATGATACCTAGCATTCTATTTGCTTTCTTGGCTGCCGTTGCACACTGGGCCGAGGGTTTTAACATGTTATCCACAATGACGCCTAAATCTTTTTCCTGGGTGGTGGTGCCTAATGTGGAACCTTGCATCGTATGTTACATTGGCGATCCTCCAATCTTCAGGTATTGCAGATGATTTAATGATATTTCACAGATTACTAATAGCAGGTCTGCAATCTCATATTTCAGTTCTTTCAACACCCTTGGATGTATACCATCCGGCCCAGGTGATTTGCTACTCTTCAGTTTATCTAATAGTTGTAATACATCTTCCTGATGTATCGATATTTCCTTCAATTCTTCCGCACCTTTAAATACCACTTCAGTCATGGGTAACATCCCTACATATTCCTCAGTAAAGACCGAAGCAAAGAATTCATTCAGTCTCTCCGCTATCGCCTTGTCTCCTCTTAGTGCCCCTTTAAACCCTCTATCATCTAATGAACCAACTGACTCTCTCACAGGTTTTTTGCTACGAATGTACATGAAAAAGTCTTTATTTCACGTTTTTGCTTCCACAGCAAGCTTCTTCTCAAAGTCTCCCTTTGCCTGCCTTATCAATGCCTTGCATTTGACTTGCCAGTGCTTGTGTTGTTTCCAGGTTTTGTCGTTTGGCTCTTTTTTCCATTTCCTGAAAGATGCTTTTTTGGCAACAACAGCCTCTCTGACCTCACCTTTAAACCATGCTGGCAGTTTTTTGGACTTCCTTCCACTTTTCTTAAAGCGTGGAATACAGCTAGTCTGGGCTTCCAAGACAGTATTTTTCAACAACACCCAAGCTTGATGTAAGTCTTTAACCTTTGCAACTGCTCCTTTTAGTTTTTTCTTAACTATTTTCCTCATTTTATCAGTCTCCCTTTTGAAAGTTAAAAGGTAGTACTGTGGATTTCATTACTATCCCTCCTCCACTAATTAAATCAAAGGCGATCATGCTATGATCACTATTGCCAAGTGACCCCAACACCCTTATCTCTTGCACTAGTTCTGGTGTTCCACTAAGGACTAGGTCTAATATGGCTTCCCCTCTGGTCCGTTCATGAACCAGCTGCTCCAAGAAGCAGTCATTTATTTCATCTAGGAACTTTATCTTCCTAGCATGTCCTGCCATGACACTGACCCAGTCGATACCAGGGTAATTGAAATCACCCATTATTATTACTGAGCTGTAACATTTGTTAGCTTCCTTGATGTCTTTGGGCATTTCATCATCCATTTGTTCATTCTGGCCAGGTGGTCGATAGTACACCCCCACTGCCATCGCCTTCTCCTTTTTACATGGAATTTCAATCCATAGAGATTCTACAGCAAATTTTGTTTCCTGCAAAACTTTAATCCTTTCTGACTCAATGCCCTCTCTAAACCACTAAACCCCTTATGCCCCTCATTTGGGGGGGGTGGAGGGGCAGATGGGGTTTAGTGGTGGTTTCTTGCCCAACATGGTGCTTTAGTGGGGGGTGCTGGATATGGTTGGATAAGTGGCTAAGGGTTCTGAGAATGTGTGGGACCCATTTCATTACCCCTCCCCCAACCTGTGTGGCAGATGATGGCTGGGCAGTAGTATGTTTCTGCATAGACCCTTAGAATTTGGTATGTGAGGGAGACCTGATACTGCAGTTCTTATGGTACACTGTCTGGGGGAAAGCAGTGGGATGAAGTTAATCGCTGTGGGTGTCAGGTAAGGGTTAGACGTGGGCAGGTGGTTGAGAGGAGAGTGTGGAATTGTGGGTATGGGCCAAGAAGGGGATCTGGAGAGCTGACTTGAGCCTGTGGTATTTGCATTCGGTGAAGGGGACTGCTGGCTCGATTGGCTAAGGGGGGGGGGGGAGTTGGAAGTGAGGAAGGATGGTAATGGTATAGCATTCATGGGATGGGAGACCCTACACAGTATGATCCTTTGAAGGAGGGCTCTTTGGGAGCGAGGTGAGAGGCAATGAGAGGATTTAGAGAGTGGTTGGGGGAGAGAGGAGAGTATTTGGATGTTGGGGTCTGGTAGACTTAGGATTTGGGGTAGGGGATTGGGGGAGAGGAAGGGTAGGGGAGAGAGCTGTGAGAGGCTTGGGCTAGGGGTGTTATTAAATTGGTGGTGTAGTTCATGCTGGAGAGTCTTTTGAGAAAGCTAGTGGGCAAGCTGCCGGGGGCCTAGTCGGGGGGTGGGGGGGCTATGCAGCCTAATTGCTTGATATGAGTTATAGCTCAAGTGGTGTGTGGTTTCACGAAAGAGGATGTATAGAACTTTCCTCATTGTGTCATGAAATGTTTGAAGGATTGGCACCCCAATAAAAAGGAAATACTCCAGGCCCTACGTGACAAACATGTGGACATTGCATTACTCCAAGAAGCCCATCAAATGACAGCAGAACATGCCAAACTGAAGCATTGGTGGGTGAAAGAGGTATATGGGGCCTCAGCAAAATAATAGGCTTTGCCATGCAGTTGATAACTGCTGAACTGAAGGAGAGGTACTTACTTTTGTCTGGTAGTTTGCAGAGAAATCCTGTGGTTCTGGGCAACATTTATGCTCCAAATGTCTACAGTCATTGGTTCTATCAAGGTCTGCTGTGGGGTGTTTCCGGTATGAATACCACTAAACTGATTCTTGGAGGGGATTTTAATTGTGTTCTTGAGGAATCCCTTGACTGGTCATACCCAGGGGGTAAGGGGGACACTCACTGTTCTCAATGTATTAGGGGTCTCTGTGAGTGCTGCAATTTGCTGGATGCTTGGAGGGTATTGCATCCCTCGGAAGGGGATTAAATGCACATTTCGAGGGCACATAGATCGGGATCCCAGATTGATTATTTTCTTGTTGCAACAGGGTTGTTCAAGAGGATCCAGAGGGTGAAGATTGTCCCTGTGATTATTTCTGATCATGCTTTACTCTGGATAGACCTTGATTGGGAGGAGGGCAATGCTGGCTTCTCTTGGCACTATCCTCTGGCGTTGGCAGGGGATAAGAAATGTTCCTTCTTCCTCTGGAAGCAGTGGGTGGATTATGTTTTATGTAAGGGTCAACAAAGGGATAACCCCTCCATTTTCTGGAGGCTGCTAAGGCAGTTCTCCAGGGGCACATCATTGGCTATTGTAAGTAGAAGCACATGGGTGCCGGCAAGCGTATCCTGCTGCTTAAGAAACAACTGTGCACTGAGCATCATTGATACGCCGCTCACCTTACAGTTATCGTCAGGGCGACCATGGTGGCATTGCAGACTAAACTTAATTTGTTACTACATCAGCGGGCCCCCAAGAATGCTATGTTTTACTGAAAACAACTTTACCAATATGGCAACAAAACTGGGAAATTGTTGTCCTCACTGGTGAAAATGTGAGGAGAGCAGTGTTGGGTGTGGGCCATCAAAGATGCGAAGGGCAGGAGGCATACCTCTAAGAAGGATGTTGAGAAAATATTTTATGACTTCTATCAGTAGCTATATCAGGCAGAGACAGGGAATGTTGTCCATGCTCAGTGTTATTTGCAGGGTCGCCACTTGCCTGGCCTCTCGCAGGAGCACCTGAGCAAGTTGAATGCTCCATTCACAGCACAAGAGATGCAGGATTGCATTCAGCACCTTCGAAAATGACAGGCTTCGGGGCCAATGGATATTGGAGTCAGTTCTATCAGTTGCTCCAGGACAAGGTAGTCATCCCACTGGTTATTTTACAGACTTCTTTCAGTGCCAGAGCTTCGCTAATGAGCCCAACAAGGCGGTCATTATCGTTTTGCCTAAGTCGGGGAGGGATCCTCTACAGCCTGGTTCATATAGGCCCATCTCCCTTCTTAATGTTAACATCAAACTTTTAGCCATGATTTTGGCAGACAACTTGCTCCCTATATGCCTCTTTTAGTGCATGACTCGCAGGTTGGGTTCATGCAGAGGAGGAAAATTACTTTGAATATGAAGCAGATCATGGCTCTCAGTATTATAGTCACCAGCAGGGCATCTCTTCTATGTTGATCAGCTTTGATGTGGAGAAGGCCTTTGATCAGGTTTCTAGTTCAGGAGTCCCTGGGCATACATGAGTTCTTTGTGGATGTGGTATGATTGCTATATTCGGACCCCTGTGGTGCTATTTTGCTGAATGGGTCAGTGACGGAGGATTATCCTCTGAGAAGGGACACTCGACAGGGCTGCTAGCTTTCTCTTTTTTTTGCTTTGATACTGGAACCATTTTTAGAAAGGATTCGGATTCACTCACAGCTAGGTGATGTTAGGATGGGGGGAACGAAGTTTCAGTCATTGCTTTGCCGATGATATGCTTGTGTGTCTGTCGAACCCTATGCCCTCCATGGCTACATTGTTGCAGAAGTTTGAAGAGTTTGAGAGTTTTCCAGGCCTTAAAATTAATCTGAATAAGTCGGAGGCACTCCAGTTACAATGCATGGTGCGGCGAGAATGGGGGGGGAATTCCCCTTGAAGTGGGTGGATGGCTCCTTTAAGTATTTGGGCATTCAGCTGCCCAGTGATCCCTCTCGTCTATACGACCGTAATGTAAAGGCGCTGTTTTGGGATCTTGAATAGCATCTTCAGGGGTGGTGTGATTTCCCACTGTTGCTGAGCAGGCGAGTCAGTCTGTTTAAGATGGTGCTCTTTCCAAGGTGTCTGTATGTGTGCTGCAAGTCCTCCCCCTGTGGCTTAGGTGACAGGACTTGCAGCGACTGGACTGACTATTGGCCTCTTTTCTGTGGGATGTCGGTGGCCGAGGATTAATCTTGCTGCTCTTTGGAGACCATGGACCTCAGGGGGATTGGGGTTACCAGATATTGTCAGCTACAGTGTGGCTTATATAGGGTGCCATTTGCGCGATTAGCTATATAGTTCAATAGAGTACACACCCACTGAGATGGAGGGGGCCTTAGTGTTTCCGCTGTCGCTGTGATATGTTCTTCATATGGCTCCCTCTCGCCATAGACCTGTGTTTAGGCATAATGTTCTGTTCCATTCGGTGCATCAAGTCTGGAGATTTTTCTGTACTAAACTGCATTGGAATGTTCATACCACACCATACCTTCCCCTATGAGGGAAAGATGATTTTTTACCGGGTCTACAGGGGAAAGCATATGATTGTTGAGTGGCCCTTGGGATTGAGGATGTGGAGCAATTGGTTACAGATGAGAGTATGGTGTTGTACTTTGTGGAACTACAGAACTGGCAAGACATTCAAGATGGAGACATCTTTATGTACCTGCAGCCATGCAGTTTTCATAGTCTGTACACAGAAGATATCCAGAGCCGGGTTTGTACAAAAATGGAAGAAATTCTAATGTCAGGGGATGAGGTTCAGGTTCGCATTGTTACACTACGCCGATCAGTGGGTTCTCTGGATGAGCTGGCACAATTGGAGGGCCTGGTCCGGTATGGAATTTATTTATTTATTTTATTTATTACAATTTCTTATATACCGCACTATTCGACATCAGCGCGGTTTATATTAAACAAAAAGACCAGAACAACAGGCTGTTCGGTTTTACAGAGAACAGGTGTACAAACTTGGATAAGGTGGGTGAACTATTTACATGAAATATCTACAAGTAGGCGTTATGACCAAGCTCTAGAAGTATCATGTGGTTACTTTCTTTGGTGGGATTAGCTAGGTTTTATTGCTGCCTGGGTAGTACTTGAGGAACAGATGATATTTGAGTGCCTTCCTGAACTGGGCTAAGTCAACGATAGCACGAATGTTCGATGGTAGAGCATTCCAGCATCTTGGGGCGCAAAATTTGAATGCTATGTTAGGTACCAATGCATTGGGGAATGCCCTCCTTGGGGCCCTGGCTGGTGTTCCGGAGCTTACAATGAATGCGGACCTCTGGGAAATGCAGTTCAAAATCATTTGGCAACTTCATTTTGCTCCACATAGAGAATATTGGGCTGGGATTATTTATTTATTTTACTTATTTATTTAACATTTCTTATATACCGCGCTATTTGTCATCAGTGCGGTTTACATTGAAACAATATAACACTTGGTCATTTGAGTATGACCTTCGTTTACATATAACAGGGCTTTAACTTGGAGGTAACTGGGGAAACTATACATTTCTAGCAATTTACATGTTGATTATTAGTTCAGCAGAGTGCCCATGGTATGCTGCAGCATGTGTTACCCTGAGCTATATGTTTTGGCACTGCCCTGTTATTTCTCTGTATTGAGCAAAGGTCCATCATTTTGTTCAGAAGGTGTTGGGTACTCCTGTGGTGATGGGGCCCCACATGGCTGTGCTTGATGTTTGTGATACTTAGGCTGATTTGATGGATGATGCACAATGTTTGGTTAGGCAATCTATGTTGGCCATGTGGAAATGTATTCTTTGTGCTTGGCTGTCTGCTGAGGGTCCATCCTTTTGGCAATGGTATAATGTGCTTCATCGGTTGTTGCTCTTGGAGTGAGAGGGCGCCCGCGGATGCGGAAAAGCTGGGAATGGTTTCTGGCTGTATGGGGTCTTTACATTCAGGCCTTTTTGCCAAGGGCTCAAAGTCAGGTTCTTAATTAATACTAGAGGGTGTGCTTGGTTGTTTCGTTGATCCTCTTGGGACTCTTGGTCCAGCCTCACAAGGCCCTGGGGATGGGGGAGAGTCTTGGGATGGGTAGAGGGGAAGGGTTTATAGTGAGCAGTAGCTGGTGGATTATTTGTCATCTTCACGCTTACCATATCCCCTAAATATTGGAGGGGTGCTTAATGTTAATGGGTGGATGGTTCATGCTGTTGGGAGGGAAAGCATTTATATGTGCTTGCTGTAGGCAAGGAGCTCAATGACTGGTGGGTGTGGTAGGGTGTCTAAGGATGTAAGAATGGATAAGGAGCTTGTTGGTGTAGGGCACTCCCCATCCCCCTTCCTCTCTTTACCTTCCACATGCTTTACAGGTACTACTGAAGGTGAATGTCAGTGGGTGTGGGTATTTGTGTGTTTGCTGGTGGAGTCTCTGAGCTTGGGGAGGTGGGGTGGGCGGTGGGGGTGGTATGGTTTTCTTCTTCCCACTGCCTCTATATTTGGCTCCTCCAATAGCTTCTTTCCCTTTCTTCCACCCTTATTGTTGCACCTTGTTGGCTGGGGAGGGACCTTCAGTTATAAGGCTTCAGGGGTCTCTCACATTGAAGGATGTATGTTGGTCACTGGATATTCTTGGAATCTAGTGGGCCTGCCTTACAGTTCTTGCTAGTGTGATTGCTAATGTTTTTGGTATTGTCACTGTTCCTCATTCACTGGTTTGAGCCGAGGGGTTACCTCAGCTTTTTGTGTATTGCTCTGTTCAAAGTATCTCTCCATGCACTTTTCTAAACTCTGCTGGGATGAAGGGTGTGGGATAAGGAAGGTATAAAAGGGGAAAAATGGAAAAACTGGATTTGATGCTGCTTGTATTTTGGTGTAGCCTCTGGGTCTGTTGTTTTAGCTGCAAGTGCGGAGTGTTTGTTTTTTGGTATCCTGTTTTCAATGGAAAGTTTTACCACTAAATATATTTTATACTTCAACAAACAGAGTTTGATCTGCATGGAGCGATGGGTACAACCACTCTAACCACCTTGCTGGGCAGATTAGATGGGCCATACACAGTAGCATACTGTCATATACAACAGTATGCTACTGTATTACTATATATGGACTGAATATTACTGCTGCTTTCCAGATAACTCGGGCACTGACTGCTGTCCTCATATATTCAGCGCTGCTCACTAGCCAGATAGTGGCACTGAATATCTGTATTTCATTTTTTAAAAAGTTGCCCTAGAGCCTTAAATGGGCTATTTTTATTTGTAATAACTTTTTCTGCTGCTTTGCTTACTGATATTTTTGTAGCTTTGTTGCAGAAGAAGATTTTTTTGTGTTCTTAGGCAAAGCTTTTTTCTGCTGCTATTTTTTTCTCCTCTAACCTTTAGGTTCAAAGAGGAAGGCAAGCTCTTTGAAATCACTGCACTACTGAGGTATTAGATCCCTCCCTTCCAGCTCTAGCTCCCACCCATCCCACATGAGAACTCTTCTTACATTTTATTTATTTATATTCTCTTATATACTGTTCTATTCTGCATCAGTGCGGTTTACATTGAACAAACTGAAATTACATTGAACAGGGCATTATAACTTGGAGATAATTATTTTACAGGGAACATGGGCTATGGAGGGTTAAGTGGCTTGCCCAAGACCACAAGGAGCACCTGTGGGACTAGAAACCCCAGTCCTTCTGGCCCAAGGTTGCTGTCCTCTAGTGGGATTTGAACCCCTGACTTTCTAGCCTGAAGTACCTTGCCCCAACCACTAGGCCACTCCTCCACTCTAGGGCAACACCAATTTGCTTGTTGACAAGGATAACAGATTTTGTTATTGGTTAGAAGAAAACAATTCTAGGAAATAAATAGTTCCACATTTAAATATCTGCTAAAAGTAAATAATTTGATATATTTGAAGGAGCTTTGATTAGGTCATTTTACAAAGGAAACATTAGACTATACACCTCAGGCAGATGTCAGATTTTAGTGGTAAGAAACTGCTCCATATGTAAATACTTGTTTAGCAAGCAAGCAGGACTACACACAGGGATAGAACAGAGCTAATTGATCTCACATAAAATAGATTAGCTGCTTTTTATCTTAAAGGACATCTGAGGAAAGGTTTGGGACTTGGTAGGTCTTAATATTTCCTTTAACGGATAGCAAAACTCCAACAACTAAATTATAGCTGGGAAAAATCATTTTGCCAAAGCTGTTGCCTCTGTTCCAGCTTCTGCCTCTGTTAAGATGGACAACCTGATGCCAGGTGAGGGACTGGTTCCATGTGCAAGATGCCTGCAAGCTGAATTCCTCATGAAACAAAAGGATGAGCTGAGATAAGAGGTGGCAAGGCTGATAAGCATTTGTGACAACAAGAAGTACACTGATGAGATGCTTCTTGAGGCATCCAAACTCTCCAACAGAGGTGAATATGGTATACTACAGAAAGAAAAGCTGGACACCATATATTTCAGACTTGACACTCCAATTCCAACTTCACCATCCCTCAGACCGAAGAACTGATATACAGCCTTGGAAGTGGAGGAGACAAAAACATCCCAGGAACAGGAATAACCAAAGCTCAAACAGCCTGAAGATACAGAATCAATAACCACAAAGAAGCAAAGGGTAGTGGTGGTTGACGACTCTTCTGAGGGGTACTGAGGCATCCATCTGTCAACCAGATCTGATGCCCTGAGAAGTGTGCTGTCTGTCAGGTGCCACAATCCAAGCTGTTATAAAGAGTTTGCCAAGACTCATCAAATCTACTGACTATTATCTGATGGTGCTCATCCATGTTGGCACAAATGATACTACAAGGTATCCCTCCGAGCATATCAAGAGTGACTTCATGACTCTGGGAGAGAGGGTGAGGCCGACAGGTGTGCAGGTGATTTCTCCTCAGTTCTCTCTAGTGAGGGAATAGAGAGACTGTTTTTGATGTTATAGTAGGTAATTATCTCGCATCCAGTGATCATTGTATGGTGTGGTTCAGTATTAGGACAAGGGCGGATATAGTCCATTCAAAAGTGAGTGTCCTAGACTTTAGAAACAATAGAAACATAGAAATATGACGACAGAAAAAGACCACATGGCCTATCTAGTCTGTCCTTCCATATCAACAACTAAAACAGTCCCCTTTTTACCTTTAGAGATCCTCTGTGTTTGTCCCATGCTTTGAATTCAGTTACTGTCCTCATCTCTACCACCTCCACTGGGAGACTATTCCACGGATCCTCTACTCTTTCTGTAAAGAAATATTTCCGCATATCACTCCTGAATCTATCTCCATTCACCCTCATCCCATGTCCCCTCGTACTTCACCCCCTATACTTTGGGAAAACTAACTTTGCCATGATGAGACAATACCTCAAGGAGTTGTTAGCGGGATGGGAACAGCTGGGAAATGTAGAAAAGCAATGGGTGAAACTAAAAGGTACTATTTTAAGGACAACAAAACCTTCTGTCAGGAAATTAATTTTCATCTATACGCGGACGATATAATGCTTTATACACAATTGGACATATGTAACCCAAATTATGATCCCATAGAATCCTACCTTAAAGAAACCCAGTTGTGGCTCCAACAAAACAACATGAACATCAACCATAAGAAAATGGAAGTAATGTTTATCTCTAAAAACCCAGAATTTAAGCCTCCCCCCACAATCCATTTAAACAATAATTCCTACAACATCAAGCAAGAAATAAAGTACCTAGGTGTGACGCTTGATAAGGCTCTTAACATGGAAACACATCTAAGACTACTAAACAGAACAATATTCCATAAACTGAGAATTTTACAACTGCTATGCAATATCATCGAATAATCAGATTTTTGAACAATAGTGCAAGCACTCATAACTCCACACCTGGACTATTGTAATGGCATCCTCCATGGTCTACCTAATAAAACAATCAGCATACTCCAAATGGCCCAGAACGTCACAGCTCGAATATTAATGAATGTGCGTATCTCGGATCACATCACATACATTCTAATGGAACTCCACTGGCTCCCTATCCAAGCACGCATAAGATACAAAATAATAATTACAACATTCAAATTAATTCACAATATAGCCCCATCATTCCTCGCTACACTCATTAAAATACAACCACCCAACAGGAACAGAAGAACACCCAATCTAAACACTCTACAGATACCACACACTATACGCAAGGTAAAAATGAATACCAGCAATAGAAATTCACTTACCTAGCCCCCACACAATGGAATAAACTCCCTGACACACTAAGAGCTAACAAGGACCTCCAATCCTTCCGAAAAAACCTGAAAACTTACTTATTCCAAGAATATTACAATCCGTCAGAAATAACCTAAATCAAATCACTTTCAGGAATAAACATATCATGAATGAATCTAACAACTCCTTCATCATATGACACCCCCGAGTTTAGACATGTGACAATCTCTTCGAACGTCAATGTAAATACTATATATATAGTTAACTGAACATACTCGGTTCTCAATATAAATAGTTTGAGCTTGATTCTTATGCTACCTTTGCTATGTACATAGTTGTAAAAATGTTATATGTAACTGTTGTCCTTGCAGAGTTAAATGTTAAAATGTAAACCGCTCCTGATCACTGGAAGGAGCGGTCTAAAAATGAACCAAATAAATAAAAATAAATAAATAAAGTAATTAAATGTAAAATGGAAAGGAGGCTACTATAGTTCTTGAAAAAAGTAGCTGAAAAAATGAAGAAAACGATGGTGACCTTAATGAAATATAAGAGACCATAGAAAGAAGAAGACAAGAATTAATATTTAGAAAAGCTAAAAGAAATTAGGAAAGTAGTCAGGAAAGCAAAAATATAAATGGAAAAAAATATCCAATGCAGTAAAATGGGAGGATCAAACATTATTCTAGATATTTTAGTGAGAGGAGGAAGTGCAAAAGTGGTATTATGAGATTGAAGGGGGAGGTGAGAAATATGTAGAAGCTGATGAGGCTAAGGCAGAATTGCTTAACAAATATTTATGTTCTGTGTTCACAAATGAAGGGTCAGGGCCAGGACCTCAGGAAACATAGAAACATGGAAATATGATGACAAAAAAAGACCACATGGCTTATTTAGTCTGTCCTTCCATATCAACAACTACAACAGTCTCCTTTTTTCCTTTAGAGATCCTAAGTGTTTGTCCCATGCTTTTTTGAATTCAGTTACTGTCCTCATCTCTACCACCTCCACTGGGAGACTATTCCATGGATCCACCACTATTTCCATAAAGAAATATTTCCGCAAATCACTCCTGAATCTATCCCCCTTCACCCTCATCCCATGTCCCCTCGTAGCAGAACTTGCTTTCAATTGAAAGAGGCTTTCCCCCTGAACATTTATGCCACAGAGGTATTTAAACATCTCAATCATATCACCTCTATCCCGCCTTTCCTCTAAGGTGTACATATTAAGATCCTTAAGTCTGCCCTCATATGCTTTATAATGAAGACCACTAACCATTTTAGTAGCCACCCTCTGCACCGATTCCATCTTGTTCACATCCTTTTGAAGGTGTAGTCTCCAGAATTGCATACTATACTCCAAATGAGGTCGCACCAAAGATTTATACAGAGGCACTATCACCTCCTTTTTTCTGCTAGCCATTCCTCTCTGTATGCACCCAAGCATCCTTCTAGCTTTTGCCATCACCTTTTCTACCTGTTTAGCTACTTTAAGATCATCAGACCCAACCACGCCTAGGTCCCACTCTTCTTTAGTGGACAAAAGTACTTCACCCCTTATACTATATTGCTCCCTTGGATTGCTGCAGCCCAAATGCATGACCTTACATATTTTAACATTAAATCCCAGCTGCCAGATTCTAGACTATTCTTCAAGCTTAGCTAGATCCCTCCTCATGTTATCTACACCTTCCTGGGTGTCTACTCTATTGCAGATTTTGGTATCATCCACAAAAAGGCAAACCTTACCCGACACCCCTTCCGCTATATCACTAACAAAGATGTTAAAAAGAATTGGACCAAGGACAGATCCCTGGGGCACACCACTGGTAACATCCTTCTCCTCAGAGTGAGCCCCATTTACCAGAACATTTACATAGACAAAGAGGAACAGAAATGAGGCAGATCTTGAATGATTTTCAGAACACTGAGTTTGCAAGGAGATAGCTAAACTAAAAGCGATGAGGCCATATACTAAGGAACTTTGGGAAGTTCTAGCAGCTCCACTGCCAGACCTTTTCAGTGCTTCCTTAGTGTTGGGAATATCTCAGAGGACTGGAGAAGGGTGCATGTGGTCCCTCTACACAAAAGCAGATTTAAGGATGAGGTTGGGAATTACAAGCCGGTTAGTCTGACCTCTGTGGTGAGTAAATTAATGGAAACACTGCTATAACAGAGAGTACTGAGGTTTCTGGAATCCAATGGCTTGTAGGATCCAAGGCTGCATGGGTTTACGAGAGGCAGGTCTTATCGGACAAATCTCATTAATTTCTTTGACTAGGTGACCACAGAGTTGGACCGAGGGAGAGCCCTAGATCTAAGTATACTACATCTAGGGTTTTCAATAAAGCCTTTGACACTGTTCCACAAAGATGACTTATAAATAAATTGAGCGCTATAGGGATGGACCTTAAAGTGACTGACTGAATGGTTTAGAAATTAGTTCAGTGGGAGACAACAAAGGATACAGGTAAATGGAGCTCACTCTGAGGAGAAGGAAGTTACCAGTCATGTGCCTCAGGGATCTGTCCTTGTTCCAATTCTTTTTTTGTAAGTGATATTGCAGAGGACCTATCTGGTAAGTTTTGCCTCTTTGTGGATGATACCAAAATCTGCAATAGAGTAGACATCCATGATGGTATAGATAACATGAGGAGGGATCTAGCAAAACTTAAAGAATGGTCAAGAGTTTGGCAGTAGAGATTTAATGCTAAAAAATGCAAAGTCATACATATGAACTGCAAAAGTACAAGGGAGCGGTATAGTATAGGGGATGAAGTATGTCTGTCCACAAAAGAAGAATGGGACCTGGGGGTAATTCATTCTGATGATTTTAAGTGACTAAACATGTAGAATAGGCAGCAGCAAAAGCCAGAAGGTGTATAGGGAGAGGAATGGCCAGCAGGAAGAAGGGGGTGATAGTGCCTCTGTTTAGTATTTGGTGAAACCTCATTTGGAGTATTTTTTGCAATTCTGGAGACCACACCTTCAACAGGATGAAGTCGGTACAGAGGGCGGCTATTAAAATGTTCAGTGGGCTATGTCATAAGGTATATAGAGACTGAGATATCATTATGTATACTTTTGAAGAAAGGTGGGGAATGAAAGATATGATAAAGACAATATAATACTTCCATGGCATAAATACACAGGAGAGCCTCTTTCAATGGAAAGAAAGCTCTGCAACAAGGGGGCATAGGATGAATGTGAAAGGGGATAGATTTGGGAGTAATTTACAAAAATATTTCTTTGTGGAAAGAGTGGTAGATGGATGAAATAGTCTCCCAGTGGACGTAGTAGAGATGAGGACTGTATCTGAATTCAAGAAAGCATGGGAAAAAACATAGAAGACCTCTAAAGGAAAAAAAGGTACTGTAAAGCTTAGTAGCAGACTGGATAGACCATATGGTCTTTATCTGCTATCATGCTTCTGTTTCTATGTTTATCTGGATAGTGGACTGAATATCATTGGGGCTGACTGCTCTCCTCATATATTCAGCATTGCTCACTGTCTGAATAGTGGTGTTGAATATACGTATTTCATTTTAAGTACATATATTTATTCCTTGTGCATCCAGTGAAACAGAGATTTTCTATTTGTTGGACATGCTAAATTGAATATCAAATTTTAATTGTAACAGCCTCTTCAGCCCCCACCACCACCAGCAGCTCTCCCCTTCCCGGGGATCGAGCCACCAGCGGCAGGAGGGGCCAACTGCTGCACACAGCCCAGTCGGGGCTGTGCAACACATTTTAAAATCTTCGCGCCATCGGGCGCTGCTCCTCTTCAGCCCCCACCACCACCAGCAGCTCTCCCCTTCCCGGGGATCGAGCCACCAGCGGCAGGAGGGGCCAACTGCTGCACACAGCCCAGTCGGGGCTGTGCAACACATTTTAAAATCTTCGCGCCATCGGGCGCTGCTCCTCTTCAGCCCCCACCACCACCAGCAGCTCTCCCCTTCCCGGGGATCGAGCCACCAGCGGCAGGAGGGGCCAACTGCTGCACACAGCCCAGTCGGGGCTGTGCAACACATTTTAAAATCTTCGCGCCATCGGGCGCTGCTCCTCTTCAGCCCCCACCACCACCAGCAGCTCTCCCCTTCCCGGGGATCGAGCCACCAGCGGCAGGAGGGGCCAACTGCTGCACACAGCCCAGTCGGGGCTGTGCAACACATTTTAAAATCTTCGCGCCATCGGGCGCTGCTCCTCTTCAGCCCCCACCACCACCAGCAGCTCTCCCCTTCCCGGGGATCGAGCCACCAGCGGCAGGAGGGGCCAACTGCTGCACACAGCCCAGTCGGGGCTGTGCAACACATTTTAAAATCTTCGCGCCATCGGGCGCTGCTCCTCTTCAGCCCCCACCACCACCAGCAGCTCTCCCCTTCCCGGGGATCGAGCCACCAGCGGCAGGAGGGGCCAACTGCTGCACACAGCCCAGTCGGGGCTGTGCAACACATTTTAAAATCTTCGCGCCATTGGGCGCGCCCGCGCCTGGCGGGCCCGCGCCGGAGGGCCTCGCCAGAGGGCCCTTTGGCGTGGCCCTTAGGCGTGAAACGGGGCGGTAGACAGCGGCACTCCAGAAAGCCACGAACGAAGCCACATTTCTCACCCGGACCAGAGACAGCTGCCGATACCAAAAAAGGCAAGTCCTTCACAGATAACTGTTTCATTTTTGAGATAGCAGCTTTTGCCTTGACCATTAACCAGCAGTCACCTGAGCTTTTAGGGGTATCATGTAGATGTTGTTTTGTTGTTAAACCCTACTAGCAACAATACTCCTGTACCATTCTCTCCATTGATAACGTTCTGCATACTCTGTACTGCTTTTTTATGCAATTATCTTACTGTATACTGTATACCAGTAATTAGAATCCTTATGTACTATCACCACTATTGCTATTACCACCTGCAGTCACAGTACTATTGCAATTAATCCTTCCTGAATTGCGAATACTGCACCACACTGCTCTGCTCTACTAACACCCAAGAGAATGTACAAAGTTCTGCTCTTATTCATAACCTTCCTTACCCTTGGTCTCCCGTACACATCAAAGGCATTCAACCATGATACATACCATATACCAATCCTACGCACATACGGAAGGAGATGGTCCGAATTCCCCCACCACACTACGGCAAAAAATAACTTTTCATCCCACTCCCATCTACTCAACATTCCTCTCCAAACTATCAAAGGGATACAAGAAGAGAAGCAACATCACCAACGCCTACTAAAATGTGCACTGATAAATGCCAGATCAGTACGATCTAAATGGCCCGCAGCCATTGACCTTATACCCCAATATAATCTCGACATCTTGATGATCACAGAGACATGGCTATCCCACTGTGACAACGCACTACTGAATCAGATGCTACCACCAGGATTTGTGATATACACATCCCACAGATCCAGTCAGAAAGGAGGCGGAACCCTCATCCTCGCCAAAGCTGATCTACACTTCAAGATGTGCAACTCCTCTAGCTCAACTTACCTTGACTCCCTCACTATAGCTAACGAGCTCTGCACAATCAACCTTTTCTATCGGGCACCCTCCCCTTCTCCAGATGATCTTCCAACTATAATTGAGCAGGCATGTACCACATCCACCTCACGCTCACCAAGTTGGCTAATCGGTGATTTCAATCTCCCATCTCTTCAAGACAGCCACTCAGCAGCATTCCTTGACGCCCTGGAGGATCTAGGTTACAAACAGCTTGTTGATTCCCCCACCCACACTAAAGGTGGCAAACTAGACCTCATTTTCGCACCTCTCTCCAACGCCATAATACCCCTAACTCTTGCACTATCTGTAATACCAGTACCCTGGTCGGACCACAGTCTTCTCAGTTTCAATATACCCATTAATACATCCCACAAAAGCCGAAAGTCTTCTAACACATCTGGATCCCACACAACCCGCTTTAGACCACTCAACCAGAGCGTAGTCCTAGAGAATCTCAGACCTCTCATGGCCAACACAACCATGGACTTAGATGATCTCATATCGAAATGGGATGAAAACCTGAGAGCTGCCTCCTGCCCATCACTCACTGAAAAGAGAATTCGAAAATGTGAACATACTCCATGGTTCTCCACAGACCTTCGAACATCTCTCCACCATCTACGCAAACTTGAGCGACAGTGGCGACGAACTCACTCCCCTGAGGCGCTGATAGCATACAGCTCATACCTATCTACCCACCGAGCAAAGATATCACAGAGCAGAAAAACTTACCACACAGCCTTAATAAAACGCTCCATCAACAAACC
This sequence comes from Ichthyophis bannanicus, assembly GCA_033557465.1. Taxonomy (NCBI): domain Eukaryota; kingdom Metazoa; phylum Chordata; class Amphibia; order Gymnophiona; family Ichthyophiidae; genus Ichthyophis; species Ichthyophis bannanicus. Next base: position 112,201,692 of record CM066033.1, on the reverse strand, counting down.
ACATGCATTGTTCAGCATAGTAAAGTCCATAACAGGTGAACCGGTTTCAGCACAACCCCCTATGCCTCAGCCGCAGGACTACGCAAACTACCTGCAATCAAAGATGATTAAAACCAACACAGACATAAATGTCAATAATGCTGCCACTTCACCCATAGCATCCCAGGCAATGCCACTACACAACTTCTCCACTGTATCAAATAGAGAGGTTGTGAACATTATTGCCTCAATCAATCCCAGCACAGCTCCTAATGACCCGTGTCCAGCCAGTTGGATCAAGGACATGCGACATGACCTCAGTCAAATATTGAGCAAAATACTGAACCAGTCCTTCTCAACAGGTTCCTTCCCGCAGAGTCTAAAACACACTTCCATCAAGCCCCTACTGAAAAATAATAGACTGGACCCATCCAAGGTTGATTCCTTCAGGCCTATCTCGAGCATCCCACAGCTTGCAAAAATCATTGAGAAGGCCGCCCAACAACAAATCCAACATCATATTGACACTGAAGCACCACTAGATCCATCTCAACATGGCTTCAGGGAAGCGCATGGAGTCGACACAGTCCTTACAACCCTATTCAATGTTCTGGTAACAGGAATAAATAACATACAACAGGGTTTCGTCCTCATCTTCCTGGACATCTCCGCCGCTTTCGACTCTGTGAGTCATGACATACTCCTACAACGCTTGAAAGATAAGGGGATTCAAAGCACAGCACTCGAGTGGTGTAAATCCTACTTATCTAACAGGTGGCAACAAGTAAAAACAGGCCATGAATCCTCAGAACCATTCCTGCAATCACAGGGAGTACCCCAAGGATCGTCCCTATCGGCACTAATGTTTAATATCTACATGCAGCCGATATGTGACTTGATCAGATCCTTTAATGTACAATGTCTCGCTTACGCAGACGACATCCTCCTATATATGCCATTCTCAATTGAACACCCAGTATTCTCCCCAATAATCAACTGTTTTGAAGCTGTAGCCGAATGGTTGATATCTCAAAACCTTCGGATTAACCACAACAAAACTGACGTTCTTTTTGTCACAAGGAACCGTAAGTTCATACCTCCTCCATCACTTCTCGTCAACAACATAGAGTTGAAATCAAAAGCCACCATCCGTTACCTCGGCATTACATTGGATCAGCACTTGGATATGACAACGCATGTCAAGAACATCACAAAAACTATATATTATAAGATTAAATCGCTACGTCACCTCCGCTCCCTACTTGATCCCACAGACTTCCGAACAACCTTCCAGGCATTAGTCCTCCCACACCTGGATTTTGCCAACATCATCCTTCATGGCCTCCCTCAATAAACTTTGAATCCGCTCCGCCTAGCCATGAATACAGCCGCCAGAGTCCTTTCCGGCTCATCAAGATCTGACCATATAACACCCATCATGAAAGAACTGCATTGGTTGCCATTACATTCCAGAATCCAGTATAAGTCTTTAGTCCTTACTTTCAAGGCACTAAATAACTGCCCCCCTACGCCAATCAGCAAGCTCATCCACGTCACCCTGGAAAACAGAAAAAGGAGAACCACATCAATGAACACCTTAATAGTCCCGAAAATAATAACGAAGTGCACTAAGGCCACCTCCAACAGGGCCTTCTCCTTATTTGCACCTCTAAACTGGAATGCGCTACCTCCCGAAATCCGTGCTATCAAAAACCTAATCCTATTCAGAAAGGCATTGAAATACCACTTGTTTACAAAACACTACCCAGAAGTCAACCTAGACATTAACAAAACTAGCTCCTCAATACAACCTGAAAAGGGCTAGTTGGTCAACCTTCTCTCTAGTCCTATTAGTGAACCACATTGCAACATCCAAACGAGTTTCATATTACTGTATATAACATTAAGTTAATCTGTACATAGTTCCCCCGGTTGTCCTATTGTTGAAGTTCCCTGTTCAATGTAAAACTCAATGTTACTTGTACGCATTGTAGTATGTTCTTGTTCAATGTACACCGCACTGATTGTAATAGCGCGGTATAAAAGAATTGTTAAATAAATAAATAAATAAATAAACAGTGTTTTGATAATTATAATTTTAATGATATAAAGTAAAAAAATGATTTATTAATCATGTTTGTTAGCAGAGTACAAAATGTATTCTGAAATAAGCAATATCTTTTCAATCTCTTTTTAGGTATTTCTTGGAAAACTACACCTTGTAGGAAGGAGGGGACTAGAACAAGACAATTACGTGAGTGTATTCTTTATATTCCTTCATCTTTTACTATCTGCTTCTCCAATCTTAGACAACCCTCATTTGCTTAGAATTCAATGGGTTGATACCCTTATATCCATCCATGAAAGAACATGTTATAATGGGTGTTATTCTGAATGAATAATTTATTGGAAGTGCTTCCGAGGACTCTCAAGACACAATTTCTTGTTAATTTGTTTTGTTAAAATAAAAGATTTCTTCTGAGAATTCCTTGATAGAGTATGTGTATTGGCAAGGGCCCCTCCATAACAAATTGATAACACATTCCTGAAAAGACCTTTCCTTTTCAAACATCTAATTCCACTTTAAATAACATTTTACCAGTATAGATCAGCTGTCTGTGTAAGCGGGAAAAGTGCATGCCTAGTTTCTCAATGTGCATGCTTTTACCTGTGTTGTAGTGGACAAGTTCTGATGTGGGGTTACGTTAAGCAAGAAAGCAGCATACGTAGTTTAGGCTATTGGACTGATATTCAGAAGCCTCTATCCAGCTAACCATGGAGATTATCTAGATAAGGCACTGGATACTGCTGCTATATATCACAGACCACTCTGGCATTATCAAGGTAGTGTGTGGGCAATCTATGGGTGGATTAAGGGTGATGCCAGCAATCATCCAGATAGTGGGGATATACAGCCACTATTGGGGTCATTTTAGAAGCCCTATTCATGCTCTGGATGTCTGAAATGGGCTTAGAGACATCCAAAGCACTGAGATGTCTCAAGAGCTATTTTAGAAGCGAGCTTTGGGGATGTCCCCAGCGTGAGGACGTCCAAGTCTGATGGGGGCATAGCCAGAGCATTCCTAGGATTCTGGGCATCCTGCCTGATCTCAGAAACATCATGGACATCCAGCATCATGTCTAATGTTAGACCTGCTCCAGGCATGAACAAACATCTGAAAAGTGCTTGTTTTAGCTAAGAAACATCCAGAGGGTGTAGAGAAGAACGCACACTATCATCCCTAGTACTCAACACAATGTCAATGACAGCAGCAGTAGAATTTGTACAATGGCTGCCCTGTTCCTAACCCACCACTCTAACTATTAGGCTATCTTAGACATTCCAGTTCTGGGGAGTCTATATAGATGCCCCTGCAGATGTCCATATTGGGCATGTCCACAGTTCTGAAATCATATCTGCACCCGGATGTACCTGCTTTTTTATAAGACCTTCTAGCTTAAACGTCCCAGATTGCACTTGAACTTCTCTTCTAAAATTCCCCTCCATCTGGATAAATTCTGCCCTTATGTGGATAGCCTAGCCACATAATTTAGTACAGCAAAAAAGCTGTCCTAAGCGCTATCCAGATAGAAGCTGAATATCAGCGCTATTCAAATAGTTAGTGGCATTGACTACACTATCCTCGATAGTTTTTTAAGCATCACAGTCAGCATTTAGCCCTTTGAATATCAGGCTTTTTGACTATTGACCTCTAAGCATTTTGTTTTGTCAGGTAAGGCACCCATAGAAAATCAAAGGCTAATCTCTGCAAGTACCTTTTCCTTCAGCTGTTTCTAAAGTGATAGTACGTACTACATATATTGTTCCTTTGAAAAATAGTGCAATGACTGGGTAAAATTATTCGTGGACTTTGCAGCAATGTAGGCCCTTTGAAAATTGCTCTCACAAATGTTAACATTATTGGGTGTCAACAACTGGAGAGAATGGTATTTATTGTATGATCTTTGGATGCATTCTTGTATGCTGTATTGATTGCATCTGCAAACTGATTTGGTTAAATAAAAAGGAAAAAGAGAGGTATTCAGTGCTATTAAAAGAAGGATTTGAGATAAAGACAAAATAATTTGAGACATAGGGGTATGTTTACTAAACCGTCTTAACGTTGCAGCGGTGGTATTATCGCGTGATATATCATGCAATAACGCGGCAGCGGCGTTAAGACACACTAATGCTGTGAAATACGAGTCTGAACACTAACGCCAGTGAAACCCTCGCGTTAGGCACATTTGCAGGAAAGAGAAACCATTTCAGTCAGCAATGTGCAGCAAAGGCAGGGAAACCCAGAAAAGTGATAGTTGTGATACATGTGCAGGAACCAAAAAGTCAAATAAACATATAAAAGGACCAGAACCACATTTAAAATCCCAATAACCAAGCTGCCCAATAGTGATATTAATGATAAATATAAAGTAACACTACTGACAAAGCGTAAAAATTAAGATATCATGTTTGGAAGGGTCTATGCTCTGTCCCCCTACAAAGTGAATGATCCCACATTGAAATAGCGCTGATCAGGGTTTCTGTCATTTAGATTGGGCAGGTTTGTTATGGCGTGCACATGTGCAGCAACAGCAGAGTGGGCATATAGGAAAGGGCAACTGTTCTGATGCTGTAAATGGGATACAGGGGGCAGCAGGCGGCACATGCTGTGGTCCAGCTGGGCCACAGTGCGGACTAGGCAGATGCCTAGGTGGCACATAGGAATGCCGAAACTGTAAAGCAGCAAGACAGCAACTGATGAGGGTCCAACATGGGCATGAGTGTGTGTTCCACAGTGTCATAGGGGATATTACCCAGCAGATACCCCCAAGGGCACATAACATTGGCAGGCGGTGCCAGGGGAAAGCGCGCATGTCCATGTAGGCACCCCTACCCAAGAACCCACACCATAGGCAGCCGCCTACCAGCACACTGGATGGCCTGTGACTGCGCACCACCAGCACCACCGGCATAATGGCATGGCAGCATGGTGGCGGAGGGGTGCTGGTGGCAGAGAGGGCAGTGGCATCTGCCCACAGCAGACCATGGCCAAGCCCCGTTTAGGTGGGTGCCGTGCACTGCAACAGACAGGGTCTGTCTGATGAACAGTCATGGTATCCCCAGGGAATGATCTGTCCCTGTGGCAACAGTGTGGTGCAGTACACACAGCCAGTGTGTTCAGGAGCAGAAGGTTATAAGTTCAAGCCCCAGTTGTGGCTCCTGCCAACCCTGTCCCCATATTTTACCCAGTACTAAACCATGGTAATAAAGATGGAACCTTTATCGCAGATAAAATAAACATGCCTATGTTTTACCCTACAGAGCACAGACACCATAAACATGTGCAATCCCTAGAGCAGAGTTTCCCAATTGCAGTCCTGGAGGGCCAAACACCATTCAGGTTTCATGCTGTCCCTAATAAATATGCCTATGTTGCATTTGTATGCGCCGCCCCCATTGTATGCAAATGTATTCATGCATATTCATTAGGGACAGCATGAAAACCTGAACAGTGTTTGGCCCACCGGGACCGGAGTTGGGAACCGCTGCCCTAGAGCAGCGGCCAACAGAGGCATAAATACCCACACCCACAGGCTCCACTATCCAAAGCCTCATGGAGAGTCAGGCTGTTGGGCCCTGCACGGAGCAGCATCTCCCAATACTGGCACATGCATACCTTAGCAATGCTGTCCTAAACTTGGGAACACGTTCCACATATATCAAAAGGTTGCTATAATTAATGTCAGCTAACAAATCCTAAGTTAAACACAATTTGTTGATAGAGATTCATCATAGCAACCTTTCTGATATCTGTGGAGTGTGTTTCAGTTATTGATTCTGACAGTGTTTACCACCCCGGGGAGTGACCCTAACAGTATCGAATACCATAGCAATGCTCGCACTGTGACCAGGACTGGTGTGGCAGCCAGGGCTGCCACAAACCTCTATATCTGCACAATGCTGGCATAGGTGTGGGTGTGTGTCTGTCTATTCAGTGTTTTGTGGCTGCCTACACCTTACTGAACACACATTGATTGCACTGTTTCCAGTGTTAGCCTGCCAATGTGCATAATGAGGAGCAAGGTACTGTGGGTATGGCCCGGACAGGTTGGCATGGGCAGGATGCATTTGCACAGGGTATAGGACAATGGCTGGGACATTGTAGTGCCCGACCTCCACCTGCACGGACAGGGTGGCCACAGCATGTCATGCTTGGAGGTCGCTCTCACCCTGACTGAGTAGTGACCACGGCATGGCTAGGTTCCCCCATAGTGCTATACAGTATTTCTCTCAAATGATATTTATGGGTTCTTTTTTCTGGGGCCCAATCACTGACATACCTGCATGGTATGTGTGCTGACATGCCAGTTTTGGGTGCACACAGTTCCTCCAGGAACATGTACTAGCTAGCAGACTATCTGCAGTTAGCATCTGTATGGCTGCAGCAGGTGCACACTGACTGCCCTCTGCTGGTGAATGTCAGATTGTAGTGGGGGGGGGGGGCAGCTGAGCTGATTGGGCCCACTATCTATCTGCCAGTGGCCCTGTCCCAAGTGCAGATCCTCAGCAGCTGTCCGTTTGCCACCAGGACTGGTGTCGCTAGTCCCACAGCCTGTCCTCATGTACCTCCACTGCCCCCCCCCCCTTGCAAAGGGTGAGAGTGCTGGTCTGTTGGGGGCAGATCATATCCCCCACCCTGACACAGAGAGGTCGGTTTGCTAAGTACATTGTCGCCATGTGAGCCCTGACACACCCCTGCTCCCTAAACAGGTGACCATAGCAAGCACAGTGAATATGCACTATGTTGTGTGCATCATGGTCCACAAGGGCCAGACATGACTGGTAATTACAAATGGACACAGAGACCTCCTAAAAGTGTCTGCAACAAATACCTGTTGCACACTAGCACTGATGGAGACCTGCAACACAGCCCACCTCAACCAACCCGGGTACTGCGGACCTGGTGCTGGCCACTCCACCTCACCCTCAGGGTCAGCACAGATCACGCACATTTGCATGGCCTGTGGGTACTCTGTGCCAGTAACACGCACAGTCATTCCCCCCTACCAAGCTGACGTGATGTAGAGATGCATACCCCATCTGGTGAGCAGATGTAGACTGCTGTTCTGCATGTGAATTGCATTATGGGTACTGTTGGTTCTATCCTATCCTGGTAGCCAAAGCAGACAGTTTTATGGTGACGGGCACTCTTTCTGTAGCCAGCCATTGGTATGCTAGCTCCCATAGTGATGTAGCACAATGGTTAATGCAATGACTTCAGTAGTAGAGGTCATGGGTTTGATTCCTCTCTGTTCCCCCTTTTTTTTATGGCTGTCCTACACAACTACGTTTCATTTGTGTAACAGTCATATCTGTGCAGATCTGTGCTACCGCCACATTATAACCTCATCACTGTTGCCATCCATCCTTCTGTCCGTCTATGTGTGTGTGCCAGCTGTGTGGCATCCTGCCCTAATGTGCAGGCTGCTACCCCATGTCCTGCACTGGCACACTTCATGCTTGCCTCTCCTGTGTCTGCTCTGCATGGCACTGCTCTCCTCTGTCCTCCTGTCATTGCACTTATCCTGCCACCTCTACCTCCTCTGGTGGACACGTATCCCCATCCTCTGCCACACACTGTCATTGTTGCACTGTACATTACCATCACCCTGTACATCGGTACAGCTGCCCCCGATATGTTTGTTCACTTTATCTGCTGCCACATGGGCTGCACGCAGATTTGACTGGTCCGTGAGATCCGTCATCTACTTCCTTCCATCACTTGTTCATTGCCTTTCCTTGGTGCTATCTGCAGTGTTATGGTTACATCTGTGTTTGAGCCATACATTTCATGCTTGTGACTTTGGGGCACCTTTGTGCCCTTGGACACCATCTCCTCTGTCACCTTGGCATCCCTGGGGCATCTTTCGCAGCACCTTAGGTTTGGCCAGCTTATGGGGCGCCTTATATGCTGCCTTGGAGGGTGCCAACCTTTCCTACCGCCCTCTGGGGCACATTATGACATGCCTTGGATGACATGGTGCTTTATGATGTGCCTTATGGTGCGCCCTAAAAGGTGCATTAGGTTGCGGCATTGGGGTGAGGCTTTTTTGGCTGGCAGTGCAAATTGTTGGCATGTGTCTGACTGTTACAAGCAGGAAAAGGGATTGCCTCAGACAGTCTTTTAACTGAGACCACTGAGGGATCAAACTCATGACCACTGTATCAGCAGTCAATGTATTAACCAGTGTGCTACACCTCTGTTGCTGTGATTGCAGGTCAGCGCGCCTAATTAAGGCTAACGCGCATTAATGTGCCACAGCTCCCTCTATTGCGCAATAACAGACTTTATCACATGATAACCCGAAATGCTACTTAAGACCGGAACGCCCACTCCTTATATGGCAGCCTTCACATTATCGCTGCAACTAGCGCCGGGAACATTAAGACGGTTTAGTAAACATACCCCATAGAGATAGAAGGCAATTCCGATATGATCTAGTTTAATAGCATGAAGAATTGCTAGATTAGTCTTTGGGTCTAGTCTCTAATATTTGGATTGAAAACTTCTATTTTCTACTTCTGCACTATTTTTATTTCAGAGAATTACATAGTTGACCTAACCTAGTTGAAATTTTTGTCCAGCAGGAAGAAGAAAGACTTATACAGCGATACTAATTTAGAGTATTGTGTGCCATACTGGAGACCACACCTTCAGAAGGATATAAATAGGGTGGAGTCAGTGTAGAGGGTAGCTACCAAAATGATCAGTGGGCTTCATTATAAGACATATGAGGACAGACTTAAAGATCACAATATGTATACTTTAGAAGAAAGACGGTTGAGGGGATATATGATAGAGATGTTTAAATACCTGTGTGGCATAAAAGCACAGAAGGAGTGTCTCTTTTAATTAAAAGAAAGCTCTGCAATGAGGGGGCATAGGTTGATGATTAAAGAGGATAGACTATTATATAGAAGTATTTCTTTGCGGAAAGAGTGGTAGATGCGTGGAATAGCCTCCCAGTGGAAGTAATAGAGACGAACAGTGTATCTGAATTCAAGAAAACATGATAAACACAGAAGATCTCTAAAGCTGAAAAAGGGACTGTAGAACTTAGTATGGAAGGGGAGACTGGATAGGCCATATAGTCTTAATCTGCTGTCATGTTTCTTTCTATGTTCCTATGTTTCTATAATGCAATAATTGAGGTCCAGAAAATTCAATTGCATAAAATGTGAGGTTAATGAAAAAAATGTACTTCATAGTACATTCTGCTGTTCGGAATCATGCTCCTACTATTTTAACCTTCGTTGCTGAAGTGCTATAGGAGAGTTTGTCAAAGATAAGAATTCCATGCATGAAGAGGAAAAAATAGTGGGAGTGGTTCGGTACTTTCCTCCTCGACAGAATGAGCAAACAGATGATGAAATGTTATTAGAAATTATGGAAGCTAGCATTCTCCAGGAACAAGCAGGAATCAGTCCTCACATATGGGTGACGTCAGCGCTGACAGAGCCCTCGTGCGGAGCAATTCCCCAGCTTTCAAAGAAAGCCTTTGGGACTGTATCGCGCATGCGCGATCCCCTTCCCGCCCAAGGGTGCCATCTTGCTCAGTCTTCTTTTTTCCCCGGAGCCCAACGGACATGGTCCTGTTTTCACCATGGAAAAAGTAGAAACGTTGATTTTTTTTTTCAACTTCCTGGCTCGACACCAGTTCCCCTTCCTGCCCTCGGCTCGGTACACTGGTATCGAGTCCGGTCACATTTTTCATTTTTGTCCTTCGTGACTAGCGTTCGAGCTCTTTTTAGTTTTCACTGGCAGCCCGGTTGTTTGACCTCGCAGGGGCCCTTTTTCCCCCAATGGCTGCCAGCGGGTTTAAAAATTGTGATCGGTATAAGAAGTTGATGTCTCTCACTGCCTCCGATGCCTCGGCTCCGACCATGACCCGCTGGTCTGTGGGCCATGTGGTAAGATGTCTTCGAAGTCTTTGAAGAGCAGGCAGCAGCAGCGTGACAGGATTTTTTCTGAGTCCACATCCGGCCGGGCCCAGACCATGTCAGAAGCCTCGACATCTCCGGAATTGGAGCCCGAGCACCGTCGTGGGTCTTCTGAGCAGGGGTCTCCCTCCAGGGAACACCGGAGGAAGAAGAAACTCATGAGGGCGGCGTCACTGGACGCCTCTGATCGGCTTGGGCCCTTGGGTTCCGGGCCACGGAGCCCGGACTGCCGCCCCCGGTCCTCAGAGTCGGAGCGACCAGCTAAACAACCTCACAGGGAGCCGGAGGCGTCGGACAAGGTAACTTCTGTTGTCCTCATGGACTCTCCTCCGGGAGAGCCGGCGTCGGGCCCAACAGGAGCTGCGAAGCCTTATGAGCTTGGTCTCAGGTTGGCGGCCCTGGAGAGCAGCATGGCTGCCTTCATGGAGAAGCAGCGGGTATTGATGGCCGGTCTCGCCGGTCCATCCGCCCCGACCACCGGGACGTCGATGTCAAAGTCGACGCTGGAGGCCGAGCCGATCCTCAAGTCGATCAGGTCTCGAGTTGATCCTCGACCAAGGTCCCCCTCGACCTCCCGTTCGGGACCGAGGTCGTCAATGCCGGAGCCCTCGGCGTCAGGGCAGTAGGGCTCGAGGCCGGAGGACTCAGCATGGGAGACAGAGGAGGAAGACTCCCCAGATACCTTCTGGACCCGGTGCATCCCATCGGACTCTGCGGGTTCGGAGCCTCGGAATATGTCCCCTCCGGAGGACACTCAGTTCTCGGACATCATCAGGGACATGGCCAAGGCTTTGGCATTCCCTGTGGTTGCCGAGGAGGAGCCTCGAGCCGAGGAGCTTGATGCCCTCCAGTATGACTCTCCCCTGAAGGAGGCCCTTACTGTACGTGCCTCCGATGTTGGAACGGTTGATGCTCCACATGTGGGAGTCCCCGGCCTCGATGCTGGTGCTCAGCAAGCGGGTCAATTCCATCTATCGAGTCTGCAAGAGTCCTGGGTTACAAAAAGCGCAGCTGCCACACAACTCCATGGTTGTGGAATCGGCTATGCATTGGCTGAAAAGCCAAAAAAATGCACTCCTTGGTGCCTCCCGGCCGGGAGGCCTGGAACCTGGATGCCCTCGGCAGAAAGTGCTACCAGGGCTCGATGCTGTCATGCTGTGTCTAAACTTACGAGCTGTACATGGACATGTACTTGAGGGACCTGGCAAAGGAAATTGCCGGGTTCTCGGCTTGCCTATCCGAGGAACCCTTGCAGCACTTCAAAGCCTTGTCCACGGGGATCAGAGAGTGCTCGAAGTTCATGTCTCGAGCAACTTACGACGGCTTCAATTCTTCGGCCCGAGTAGCTGCAGCCGGCATCGGTGCATGCCATCAGGCCTGGCTCATGTCGTCGGACCTAGAGTCATGGGTTCAGGACAAGTTGGTCGATGTCCCATGCCGAGGAGACAACCTCTTCGGCAAACCCATGACTGAGAAAGCTGCAGAAATTGAGTCCGAGTACTTGACCCGGACGAGGTTGTCGAAGAAGACATCTGCACCTTCTCACAAGAAGAAGGCCTCAGGGAAAAAGCCCTTTTTCCCGAGGAAGGGTACAGCTTACAGAAACTACCCCACTTACCAGGCCACCCCAGCTCCCCAACAGGGGCAGCAGGCCAGGGGACAGGGACATGGCCCACGTAAGCCGAAGACCCCCAAGCCTCCAGCTCCGGCTCCTACCCAGCCGGGAGGGGGTTTTTGACTCCCAGTGCATAGCTCCTCTCCCACCAGTGGTCTGGCCCTGCACAGGAGGGAGGCTGACCCTGTATGGTCACAGGTGGCCAGCCATTACTACCGATGCCTGGCTTTTGCAAGTAGTCCAGCAGGGCTATCTCCTTCATTTCAACCAGGTGCTCTCCTCCTTTTTCCCAGGAGAGTCTCTCAGACCCCCTCTTCACAGGAACCTCCTCCTGCAGGAGTTGACAGGTCTGCTGAAGGATCAGGCGGTAGGACTGGTGTCCCACCACCTGCAGGGGCAAGGCTTCTACTCCAGGTATTTCCTCATACCAAAAAGAAAAGGAGACCTACGCCCCATCCTGGACTTGTGAAATCTAAAGAAGTTCCCGGTGAGGGAAAAGTTCAAGATGCTTTCCCTTGGGATCCTACTGCCTTACCTCCACCAGGGAGACTGGCTATGCTCCTTAGATTTTAAGGATGCTTATACTCACATCCTCATACACCCAGACCACAGACAATACTTCAGGTTTGTGGTCAGAGGAAACCACTTCCAGTACAAGGTGCTTCTCTTTGGTCTAGCTACCACTCCCAGAGTATTTACCAAATGCCTAGCAGTGGTGGTGGCCTTCCTCAGAAGCCAGGGAGTCTTTGTCTTTCCATACCTGGACGACTGGCTCATCAGGGGCCAATCGGCACAGGAGGCACAGCAGGCCACTGCTCGCACAGTCAATCTGCTCCAGCACCTAGGGTTTGTTATAAATCATGAAAAGTCCACTTTACTCCCCACTCAGAATTTGGAGTTCATAGGGGCAAGACTGGACACACTTCAGGCAAAGGCTTACCTACCGCTGGACAGGGCAAGGCAGTTGCTTGACTTGGTCCAGCAGGTCCAGCACAGGCCTCAAGTCTCCGCAAGGATCTTCCTACGCCTCCTGTGCCACATGGCCTCCACGGTGCATGTGACTCCAAATGCTCGATTCCACATACGCACAGCTCAATGGAGCCTCAGAGACCAGTGGACACAAACCACTGGCTGCCTCAGAGACAGAGTAGCAATTTCCAAGCTACTGGTGACAGCCTTGCAATGGTGGCTTCACCCCCCCAACTTGCTTCAGGGAGTACCATTCCAACCTCCCTCTCACAACAGAGTGCTGATGACATATGCCTCCTTGCTGGGCTGGGGAGCCCATTGCCAGGGTTCATGCACTCAGGGTCTGTGGTCCTCGCGAGAGGCCGCGCTTCAGATCAATCTTCTAGAGCTTCGAGCCATCCGCCTAGCTCTTCTAGCCTTCTGTCATCTTCTGGCATATCAGTCGGTGCTGATACAGACAGACAATCAGGTGGTGATGTTCTACGTCAACAAACGGGGGCACAGGATCTCACATCCTATGCCAGGAACCTCTGGACCTCTGCTCTTTTGCAGTGGCACATCACATGTCCCTAAAAGCAGTTTATCTGCCAGATCAGGAGAACCTCCTGGCCGACAAGTTGAGCAGGATTCTTCAGCCTCACGAATGGCAACTGAACCGGGATGTAGCCCAGCGGATCTTCAACCGTTGGGGTCTCCCATCTATGGATCTCTTTGCCAGCCTGCAAAACCATCAGTTGCCCTGGTTCTGCTTGAGGCAGCCGCATCCGCTGAGTGTGGCGGCGGATGCTTTCCTGATCTCGTGGGCACAGGGCCTTCTCTATGCGTTCCCACCCACGCCCCTGGTGGCACACACTCTGTTCAAGATTCTTCGGGACAATGCCTTGGTCATCCTGGTAGCACACAGGAGGCCCAGACAACCTTGGTTCCCTCTTCTCCTTCAATTGGCGGTCAAAACTCCACTCCCACTGGGAGTGCAGCCCGACCTCTTGACCCAGGAACAGGGTTCCTTGCTACACCCCAATCTCAGATCCCTCAACTTAATGACCTGGCTGCTGAGAGTGTAGTACTTGCTCCTCTACTCCTTCCCAAAGAGGTTGAGGAGGTGTTGCTGGCCTCTAGGAGGCAATCCACTAGGAAATCCTACGCGTTCAAGTGGCGTAGTTTTGAAGGGTGGTGTGCCCAGAATAAGGAGGACCCGTTCACTTGTCAAGTACCTCAGGTATTGCAGTAATTGCTCCACCTCTCGGAGTTAGGCCTCAAGTCTAACGACCAGTCATCTCCAATCAACTAAACAGCCACCCCACGCCACACATTATACATGACACTATCACAACATGTTAGCTCTACCAGAACCCGAGCAGGACCATGTACATAGTATCTAAGAATGTTTATAATAACCTAGAATGTAAATACCTAGCCTAAAACCTGTATATAGTTTACCCAGTTCAACCCAAGTTTACCAACCCTGTTCTCTGTAAGTCCAGTACGGGCCTCCACGACTGGACAAAGTTAATGTTACTTGTAAACCAAGCTGAATTTGAAAAGCACGGTATAGAAAAGACTTTAAATAAATAAATAACTCTGTCAGGGTCTACCTGAGTGGGCTATCAGCTCACCACTCTCCAGTGGATGGGCAACCTCTTTCAGCTCACCTCCAATTCGCCATCCGGCTACAGAGTGGGATTTAAATGTGGTCTTGCAGCGGCTTACTTGCCCACCTTTTGAACCAATGGCCACCTGTCATCTCTGCTTCCTTTCCTGGAAAGCACTCTTTCTGGTGGCACTCACATCTACTCGACGTGTGAGCGAGCTGCAAGCTTTAGTATCGGATAGGCCGTATACTCGGTTTTATAAAAACAGAGTGGTCCTACGTACTCACCCCAAGTTCCTCCCAAAGTGGTTTCCTCGTTTCACCTTAACCAAGAGGTGGTTCTTCCAACCTTCTTCCCCAGGCCACACTCCAGCAGGGAAGAAGTGGTTCTGCATACCTTGGACTGTAAGAGGGCGCTTGCCTTTTACCTGGAGCGTACGCGGGGACATTGGAGGGCTTCCCAGCTGTTCGTCTCTTATGACCCTAGTAAACTGGGTCTACCTGTCTCCAAGCGCACGTTATCCACCTGGGTGGCAGACTGCATCTCCTGGGTGTACAGGGCAGCGGACCTCCAGCTGCAGGGCCGAATCACGGCCCACTCTGTCAGGGCTAAGGCCGCATCAGTGGCTAACCATCGCTCTGTTCCATTGGCAGACATCTGCTGGGCCGCAACTTGGTCTTCAAGCCAGACCTTTGCAGCCCACTACTGCCTGGAGAGAGAGTCCTGGCGGGACAGTGTTTTCGGTCAGGCGGTACTCCGTAACCTATTCGAGGTTTAGGCAACTCTTACCCTTTGACCCTTTGGTGTCAGGCTACCATGGGGGTTGCGTTCTCGGAGAAAAATCCTATCACTGCTGCTGCGGCTCTTCTAGAGGGAGCCATTTTCAGCTATGGGTTCACGGTAGCCTATAGCTAGGGAGTCCCATATGTGAGGACTGACTTCCTGCTTGTTCATGGAGAAAGCATAGTTACTCACCTGTAACAGGTGTTCTCCAGGGACAGCAGGAATAAGTCCTCATGACCCTCCCTCCTCCCCTGGAGTTGCAGTCCTTTGATTAATTTTTTTCTCATTTTTTCCATCTTTTTAGCTATGTCATCTGACTGAGCAAGATGGCACCCTTGGGCGGGAAGGGGACCGCGCATGCACAATGCAATCCCAAAGGCTTTTTTTGAAAGCTGGGTAATTGCTCTGCACGAGGGCTCCGTCGGCGCCAACATCACCCATATGTGAAGACTGATTCCTGCTGTCCCTGGAGAACACCTGTTACAGGTGAGTAACTACGCTAAATTGGCAAAAAATGCAAAATGTGCCTTTGAGTCAATGCTGACTCAGCAGCTCCTGGGTTTTTTTGGCAGTGTGACTGGAAGTAGATTGCCAGGCCTTTCTTCCAAGGCAATGGGAGGTTAAGTGACTTGCTCAAGGCCACAAGGAGTGCTTATGGGAATCAAACTATACTCTCTTGGTTACTAAGCCAGTGCTATTAACCATTAGGCTACTCCTCCATGCCTAACAAAATTGGCAACACACTAATAGTGGGTGATTTCATTTCCTCCAGTATTGATTAGAGAAAAGTTATGTCAGGTCATGCTAGAGAGGTAAAGTTCCTAGATGAAATAAGTGATTGCTTCATGTTGCTGCTGGTTCGGAAATTGGCTAGAGAAGGATCTATTTTAGATTTAGTCATTTGTGGAACACAGGATTTCGTACAAGAGCTAACTGTGTTGGGACTTCTCAGCACTGTTGTTGTTGTTGTTGTTGGTAAGTGCCGTCGAGTCGGAGTCGACTCATGGCAACCCTCTGGATAGCTATCCTAAATTGTGTTCGGTCTTCAGTCAGGCGGCTAAGACATCTTTACAGCTTCTGACTCTCATTTCATGCGCAGCTACATCAGCAGTCAGACGTCCCAAGGGCTTTCATCCAACCACATCCTAAATGCTGGCTTTACTCTGAAAAGTCTTCAGCTCTTCCCCAGTAGCTAGTTGAGTGCCTTCCGACCTGGGGGTCTCATCTTCCAGCACTATAGCACAATTTGTTTTGTTGTGATCATAATATGATCACATTTGAATTAATTACTGGAGTGAATATGCAAAGGAAGTCTATCTTGTCAGTGTTTAATTTTCAAAAAGGAGATTATGATAAAATGAAAATGGTTAGAAAAAAACTTAATAAAAGCAGCTGCTAAATTCAAAAGTTTACATCAGACATGGATGTTTTAAAAATACAATATTGGAAGCCCAGACCAGATGTATTCCACACATTAAGTAAAGCAGAAGGAAGACCAAACGACAGCCATCTTGGTTAAAAGGTGAGGTAAAAGAGGCTATTAGTGCCAAACATTTTTCAAAAAATGGAAAAAGGAACCAAATGAAGAAAATAAAAAACAGCATATGCACTGGCAAGTTAAATGCAATGCACTGATAAGGAAGGCAAAAAGAAAATCTGAAAAGAAGCTTGTCATAGAGACAAAAACTCACAATAAAAACCTTTTCAGGTATATAAGAAGCAGAAAGCCAGAAAAGGAGTCAGTTGGACCATTAGATGATCAACGGGTAAAAAGGACACTCAGGGAGGACATGGCTGTAGCTGAAATACTAAAGAGGTAATTTTAAAAGTCTTAGGGGCATGTTTACTAAACATTCCTAACGTGCGGGGCCGTGCTAGTGTGCCTGTGCCATATAAGGAGTGGGCGGTTCAGGCAGAAAATAGAAAAAAAACGGTAGTAAGCAACCGGACGTGTGTGTGTCGCGCTAATGTGCGGGGGTCGACATTAGCGCGTGAAAGGCAAAGTGGCGCGCTGCTGAGTATACAAAACAACAGAGCCGTGGTACAACAGTGAAGACACTGACCAATGGTGCAGGGGCCATGGGTTCAATCCCCCAGTGTGCGCAACGACAAAGGTCAGCTGAGGCAGTAACTGTAATGATTAACATTGTTTTAGGAGGCAAATTAATTTGGAACGGCATAAGGCGGCGCACAGTTATTTTTGGGCGGCAGAAGGCGGCGCACAGTGCTTTTTGGGCGGCATAAGGCGGCGCACAGTTATTTTTGGGCAGCAGAAGGCGGCGCACTGGTCCCCTTGGGCGGCAGAAGGCGGCGCGCTGATAGGCACAAGGCGGCGCGCTGATGCACAAGCACAGGAACAGAGCCACAGCACAATGGTTAAAACACTGACCAATGGTGCAGGGATCAGGGGTTCAACTCCTCACAATGCCCAGTGAAAAATGCCTGCTGAGGCAGTATGTATTATGTTGTGGAGTGCTGTAGGAGGCTGTATAATTTTATTTTGTTATCACTACTAGCAAACGCACTCTCCCAGCATGTTAACATACGGCGGCCCATAAGGCACATGTTACAGTGCACTGTTCGCCAAGGCACCCTTGAATGACCCCTATAGGGCAGCATGTATGTTGCGACACAGGATAATGTATAGTGCACCCTATAGGGATGGCAACCATAAGGTGGCCTACAGGGCGCCCTATGAAGCACCCTCAGAGGCACCTAATGGGTATAGTAAGCTGAGGGTGGTCTTGCCGGCATAGACATATGTACAGTAAATAAAAATAAAGCTGTGGACAGCCCTACCAAAGGGCCCCACTGTGGGTTTGAACTCATGACCTCTGGCTGCACAGGCAGTGATGTAACCATTGCGCTACAGCTCCATAGCTGTAAGCAAGCCCCTGGCTGGCTGCAGATAGCCTACACGTCACCTCACAGACAGTCTGCTGGTGTCAACAGGATAGGGTTAGGCCACCCGTACCCATGATGCACTGCACATGCAAATTAACTGTCCGCAGATGGACACAAGATGGGGAATGCACCCCCACAGCACCTCGGCCCTGTTGGGGGAAGTGACCGGGTGCACCCACACAGCACCTTGGCCTAGTAGGGGGCACTGACCGGGTGTTTTACTGGCACAGAGTAGCCACACACCGTTACATCGTGCGGGTACTGTGCTCACCCTGAGTGTGCAATGAGGTGGCCAGGACCAGGTCAACAACACCTGCCATGGCTGATGGAGGCCAAGCGGGCGTTCCAAAGCAGTGTTAATGTGTAAGATAGCTAGTTTCTGCACAAACACCATGGCTATCCCTGTCTGCCACCATCAGGCACCCCCCCTAGTGGCAAACATGGTCCCCATCAAGGGATCCACACTCTACCTCCCTGCAAAGGTGGCAGTAGAGGGCAACATCAACCCCAGTCCTGCTGAGGAACACCACCACCACACCCCCCCCCCCCCACACCCCCCCCCCCCGGCAGGCAGCTCCATACACAGCCATAACACAATAGCAGACAGACATAAGCCCAGGGTATGGTAAGCTGCACTCCACCACCAGATATTCCCCTGCAGCAAGCCAACAGCCACTGCACCCTGCAAGCCATTATAGCAAGACATTTACCAGCTACAAACAGTCTGCTGGTTAGTCCATAGTGCATGTTCCCAATGGAGATGCATGCACCCAGAACTGGGCTGTCTGCATACACAGCAAGCAGATAGATCAGTGACTGGGCCCCAAAGAGAAACCCATATCTATCACATGAGAGAACTACTATACAGCACTATGGGAGGGCCTAGCCATGCTGTGGTCACTGCACAGTCAGGGTGAGCGTGATCCCCCAGAAGGACATGCTTTGGCCACCCTGTCTGTGTAGGTGGTGGCCGGACACTACAATATCCCAGCCAATGTCCCTGCCAGGGCCCTATGCCCAGTGCAGATGCATCCTGGCCACGCCACCCTGCCCTGGCTATACCCATGGTACCTTGCACCTCATTATGCACATTGACTGGCCAATACTGGCAACAGTGCTGGCAGTGCGGGCTGTTGAAGGGGCTTGCAGCCAACACCCACTGTATAGACAGACACACACTTCCACACCTCTGCCATCATGGTGCTACGATTGAGGGGGTAAGTAGCCTTGCCCACCAAACCGGTCCTGAGCACGGCAAGGCATGGATATGGTACGCATTACAGCTGGTGGTCACTCCCCAGGGTGGTAAGCACCGTCAGAGGCCAGGCCTGGAGCATGCCCCGCAAACACCTAACAGATTGTTTGGATGGGGTCAACTAGCAGTATGTACGTAACGTATGGATAACTGCCTGCCTGTGCTCCTAGCAAACGTCTCCGAGCTGTGTACCGTATACCTCAGGTGTAGGGTGACATTGGTAAGTTATGCAAGTGCTCGTTTTGGGTGCTGCATGCACGGTCCAATGTTCTGCCTTTCCAGGAGACATTGGCCAATGGGGCCTGTGGGTGTGGGTGTGTCTGCCCTTGATGGCTGCTGCTTTACGGCACAGATTCCCAACTCCAGTCCAGGTTTGCATCACACTGTTCGGGTTTTCCTGCTATCCTCATGAATATGCATGGGCTACATCTACATGCCATGGGGGTGGTGCATAGATATACAGCACAGGCATTTGTATGAGTGTCAGCATGGAACCTGACTGGTGTGTGGCCCACCAGGACTGCATTTGGGTGATTCTGCTCTAGGTACTGCCCCTGTTCATGGTGTCTGTGCTCAGTGGGGTAAAAGATAGATGTCTTACCATTGCATATGTCCCCGCCATGAAAGGTGTGTCCTTACTATCACTGTTTAGTTGTGGGAAAAATATGTGGGCAGGATTGGCAGTAGCCCCAGCTGGGCTTTGAACCTGTGACCTTCTGTTTTTGTATGCACTGTCTGTGTGCACTGCACCACTGTGTAGCCACAGATTGGTTGGATTCCCTGGACTGTCCATGACTGTGGATCCGGCAGGACCTGTCTGTTGCAGTGGACTGTGCCAGCCTGCACATGGCTAGGCCTCTGTCTTCTGTGGTTAGCAGCCACTGCCCCCTGCACCACATGTACTTGTCCGCCAACATGCTGGCATGAACTTCTCTCAGAAAAAGCAGTTGACCTGATTGCAATGTGGCAGTATGGGACTGCATTTGGGGGACTTGGCTGTAGGTAATGCCCATTGTTGTGGTGTGTGTGCGGTGTTGGGTAAAATATGGGTGTTTTCCCCATGCATACAGGGGTGTCTGCGCTATCTTTATTTAGTGGTGGGTAAAATATAGGGACTGGGCTGGCAGGTGCCCCAGCTGGGTTTTGAACCTCTGCCCTCTGGTCCTAGAGGTAATGACTCTGTCCGCTGTACCACACTTTGGCCACAGAGACAGTGCAGCCCCTGGAGGCAGTAAGCCTGGCAGGATGGAGTCACAAACCCTGCTCTACGCAATTCTACTGTGGGCATATGCACCCTGTCTGGTGACAAACGTGCACATAAACCCCGGAAATGACCACGGGAAATGTGGGACAAAATATCACCACGCTGGGCAACAGTGATATTAATGGGCAACCATAGCAAACACTCCCAGGAAAGCTCCAAAACGTGGAAATGTTTTTTGGAAGAGTCTCCTCTCAGTAGACCCTTCCAAAATTCATTTCTTTTTTCTGGAGCTTTGCTGGGTGTGATTTCTGTATTTGCCCATCACTATAACTGTTCCCCAGCTGAATTACTATTTTTAATAGTTCTGTTGTGGTCATTTTCTATTTTTATTTTCACTTTTGTGCTGTGCACATATCACACTGCTCACGTTTTGCTGGTTTCCCCGGTTTTCCTGTACATTGCTGACGGAAATGGTTTCTCTTCCCTTTAAATGCTTTCTACCGCGAGTGTTTCACTCGCGGTAGTTTTTACATGCAAATTCGGGCCCGATACTGTGCGGGGAGCCTCTCCCCTCCCACTCTCCACCCATTGACCCCGTCCCTCCGCCCCTCCGGAGCCTTCCTCCGCCCTTCTTTCGCCGTTCCACGCCTCTATCGGACATTTGCGGGCCCGCACTTGTACGGGGCCCGTTAGTGAGCCGCGTACCTGTGCGGGGGTGACACGCACGTGTGCGGGGCGTTTAAACGCGTTTCTGTGCGTTTCAGTGCCGCGTTGCCGTGCGCTATTTTGCGGCGCGCTATTTTGCGGATTTTAGTAAACATGCCCCTTAGTTATGATTTGGACATCCTAAAACCTGCATGTGGACGTCCAAATCACAGAGAATGCTTCAGAGCCATTTCACAAATTGTTTTTCAAGACATCTCCAGTGCAGTGATGTCCAAGTATGCTGGAGGCATGGTGGAGGCATGGCGGATGCGAGTTTGGGGCAGTGCAATGGACTTAGACATCCCCACTCAGTTTCAGAAATGTCGGGAATGTCTCTATGCCTACCCAAGTTTAGACTTGTTGAAGGCACCAATAGGCACTGGGAAAGTGCTTGTTTAGACCATAAAACATCCAGAGGGTGTAGAGAAGTTGGAGAATTAAGTGACTTGCCCAAGATTAAAAGGTGCAGCAGTAGGATTTGAACCCTGGTAGCAGCCCACTAGTCTAATCATTAGGTTATTAGACATCTTCATTCCAGAATACTATTCCAGGGATGTCTATCTACATATCCCCATAGATGTCCATATCGGGAATATCCACATTTGCGAAATAAATACCTGAACTTGGACGTGTCTGCTCTTTTTTTCAGATGTTTTAGCTTGGACATCCCAAATTGCCTTGGGCGTCCTTTGCAAAATGTGCCTTTAAGGTGAGCATTTTAGAAGCCCTATTGATAAGTTGGACATCTGAAAAGATGCGCTTATACGTGCAAAACATGGAGATGTCCCTGGAGCCATTTTAGAAGCCAGGTAAATAGAGGTCCCCAGCATGCAAATGTCCATGAAGCACAGGAGCTACTCCTACTACTCCTACTGATCATGTGTATAGCCCTACAAGTTGTACGCAGCGCTGAACAGACACATGTAAAAGACAATCCCTGCTCATGAAAGCTTACAGTCTAATTAGGACAGACAACACAAACAGCTGAGGACAAGGAAATGTCAAGGGGAATGGTAAGAAAACACATAAGAATCAAAGTGGATCAGGATCCAAAAGCCACTTTGAAGAGGTGAATTTTTAGCCTGGATTTGAAAAGGGACAGAGATAAAGCCCGATGCACAGACTCAGGTAGTTTATTCCAGGCATAAGGAGCAGCAAGGTGGAAGGATTGAAGTCTGTTGGCAGTAGTAGAGAAGGGCATGATAGAAGGGATCTGTCAGAAGAGCGGAGGTCCCAAGGAAGGGTGTAGGGAGAGCTAAGAGAGGAAAGCTAGTGAGGAGCAGCAGAATGTGCACGTGTAGGTCAATAGGAGAAGTTTGAACTGGATATGGAAATGGATAGGGAACCAATGAAGTGACTTGAAGAGAGGGGTTATATGAGCATAATGAGGCTGGCAGAAGATTAGCCATGCAGCTGAGTTTTGAACAGATTGAAGGGAAGAGAGATGATTTAGAGGGAGACCAGCAAGGAGGAGGTTGCAGTAGTCTAGACGGGAGGTGACTAAAAACTGGATAAGTGTCTTAGTAGTGTGTATAGAAAAGAAGGGATACATTTTGCCAATGTTATAGAGAAAGAAGCAATAGGTTTTAGCTATCTGTTGAATGTGTGCAGAGAAAGAGAAAGTGGAGTCGAAGATGACCCCAAGGTTGCAAACTGAGGAGACAGGGAGGACTGTAATGTCATCCACAGAAACAGAGATGGGAGGAAGGGGAAGGTGGGTTTGGGGGAAAGATAAGGAGCTCAGTTTTGGCCAGGTTCAGTTTCAAATGGCGATGAAACATCCAGGCAACAATGTCAGATAGGCAGGCAGAGAGCCAAACCTGGTTTGCCGGAGAGATTTCAGGTGTAGAGCGGTAGATCTGTGAATCATCAGTGTAAAGATGCTACTGAAAACCATGGGAGGAGATTAGGGTACCAAGAGACTGGATATTGAGGGAGAAAAGGAGTGGACCCTTGGGGTACACCATCTGAGAGAGGGACAGCAGTGGAGGAAGACCTATCAGCACAAATGCTGAAAGTGCGATGGGAGGAATAAGAAGAGAACCAGGATTGTACAGAGCTGTTGAAACCAAGCAAGGACAAGGTATCAAGGAGCAGGTGGTAATCAACAGTGTCAAAAGCAACAGAGGAGTCAAGAAAGATGAGGATAGTGTAAAGGCCTTTGGATTTTGCCAGGAGCAGGTCACTGGAGACTTTGGCAAGATGAAATCCAGATTGCAGTTGATCAAGAAGGGCTTGAGAGGAGAGAAAGTCAAGGTAATGGTGGTGAACCACACATTCAAGTAGTTTAGAAACAAAGGGGAGAAGGGAGATGGGTCAATAATTAGAAGGGCAGATAGGATCAATTGGGGGTTTCTTGAGGAAAATTGTAACCAGAGCATACTTGAAGATTGCAGGAACAGTTGCAGTGGAGAACAAGAGGCTGAGAATGTGAGAGATGGAAGAGATGACAGTGGAGGAGATGAGGGTTAGGAGATGGGTGGGAATAGCATCAGAGGAGCAAGTAATGAGTTTAGAGGAGGAAAGAAGATGTGTGATTTCCTCCTCCAAGAACTTAGGAAAGGAAGAAAGGGTGGCAGAGGTTGAGGGGGAGAGTTGGGAATGAAGAGGGGGAAGGAGGGATGGAGTGAACCTAAGTGGAGAATTGAAGTGTAATTTTGTGTATTTTGTAATTAAAATAGTCAGCCAAAGTTTGAGCAGAGAGGGAAGGAGGCACCTGGAGGAGAGAGTTGAGAGTTGTAATGAGACGGCAAGGTTCTGAGGCAAGAGAATTTGTCTGATGGAAATAATAGTCTTGTTTTGGTGAGTGCTATGGCTGATTGGAAAGAGGCAAGCATGAATTTGAAGTGCAGAAAATCCAGAAGAGTGTGGGATTTAAGCCAAGTGTGCTGCCGCCCCTCTCTGGACCTGCAGCAGCGACAATGGCTGCAAACAGCTGCGTGGCACTTACTACTTTGGCACCACAGGGCTGTTTGCTTCTGCCCTCTCGGACCATCTGATGCCAACTTCCTGTTTGCAAACAGCAGCAGCAATGGCTACTCCTCAAGGGCCGGAGCTCTACAGGACCGCCTAGTTAACCTAATGGTAGCACCGGCCCTGCTGCCTCTTGCCATGTGTGCTGTACCCACATGGATTCTTTCAAGCTGTATATGTGTTCACAATATACTAGCACTGTGTGTAAACCATTAATAAAGGTCATCTTTACATTGAGTAGGTGTGTCGTGTCGTACCTCCACATGTGTATATATGCAGTGCATGGTAATGCCATGTCCTTGATCTGATGAAGTGGTAATGGGAACACTAATAATGGGCACACTGGAAGGACAATGTGGATGCATGAGATGGCCCCTGATGGATAGATGTGGTCATGGCCAATAGAAGTACAGGAACATGGTGAACATAAGAACATAAGATATGCCATACTGGGTCAGATCAAGGTCCATCAACCCAGTATCCTATTTCCAACAGTGGCCAATCCAGATCAAAGTAACCAGGCAAGTTCCCAAAAAGACACACAGGTTTCACAATGCTTGCTCTGGTGTAAGCAGTGGATTTCCTGGGTCCTCTTTAATAATGGTTTATGGACCTTTCCTCCAGGAACTTGTCCAAACTTTTTTAAACCCAGCTACAGTAACAGCTTTTACTACATCCTCCAGTAACAAATTCCAGATTTTAATTACACATTGAGTGAAAAAAAGTTATCTTATTAGTCTTAACCTACCACCTACCATTAGAGCAATCACGGACCTCAAGCAATTCAGAAAAGCCATAAAACACCACCTCTTCCTTCTACACTTCTCCCAATCCCAGTGCCCATCATCAAACCTCTAACACATTCCAAGCCTTCATAGTAAAATTGTAAATATATTATTTACACAAGATGTTAATAAAATCTCTATTCATTGTATATAATTTCATAACATATATGTACATAGTTTCCCTAAGTTGAATCCCAGTTGAAATCTCCTGTTTCATGTAAAACTGTTGCTTGCTGTGAGTTTTCTTGTTCAATGTAAACCGCGCTGATGAAAAAGAGCGCGGTATAGAAAAGCTATAAATAAATTAATTAATTAAATGGGTTACATTGTAGCTTCATTGCGTGTCCCCTAGTCTTTCTACGTTTTGATGGTATAAACAGCCGATCAATGTTAACCTGTTCCACTCCATTCATTAATTTGTGGACCTCTATCATGTCTCCCCTCAGCCATATCTTTTCCAGATGGAACAGTCCTAACCTTCAAGCCTTTCCTCATAGGGGTATCCTTCAATCCCCTTTACCATTTTGGTGACTCTTCTCTGTACCTTTTCTAATTCCGCTATATCCTTTTTTTTTTAAACATTTATTTATCTTTTCAGCTAACACAACAAACAACCACACCTTCAAACAATAACAAATACAAATCAACAACCCAAGAAACACCCCCTACCACCCCCACCCCCACCCACCCACGTCCACTGGGCTCCAAGCTAATACATCAAGCAAGTGCTAAGTTCTTGGATACATCACATAGGTTCTTTCCTTATATGCATTACGATACGTACAACGTTTAAACATTGTAACAATGTGCACCAGCCCCAAATTCCTTTAGGGCTCTCCATTTCAGGGTGCTATGGGGACCTTGAACTGTACCCTTTCGAGGCATTTGCTCATATTTGCTATATACACAGACCTGATTCCACCATATTTGAAAATGGAGGTCTGCAGTGTGTTTCCAATTACGAACCACTAAGCAAATAGCCACCCCCAGAAAAAAGTCTAATAGGAATCTGTACTCCTTGTTCAACCCAGAGATAGCCATAGCCGAACGAAAAGCTACTATCCCCCATGTAAGGGGGGTGTTAAGGTCCAATATTACTTGTATTCTGGCCCATACCTGTGTCCAGAAGACCTGCACCCCAGAACACTCAAAGACTATGGGGTATGTTTACTAAACTGCGTTAGTGTGATTCGCGTTAGGATCCGCGTTAGAGGCAGAAACCCCAAATAAGGACATGGGCGGTACATCATTACCGATAACGCGCGTTATAAGCCACCACGCAGCAACGATCATTACAGGGTGCGTTACTGCGCGTTAAGCTTAAGAAGGCGCGCAGACACCCAAATACAGAAACAGAGCTGTAGCACAATGGTAACTACAAAGACTGATGATACAAGGGTCATGGGTTTGATTCCCCCAGTGTGCCTAATGAATAAGGCTGGCTGAGGTGTCATGGCCTACTATAATATTTTAATCCACATTCTGCAGCCAGGTTAATGTTTGCATATTTCAGGAAAATTGTACCCGTCTTATTCAATATGTTCCAATAGTGACATTCCCTCTGGCATGGTCATGTATTATATACCATTTGATAGGAATATTTAGGCAGAAGTTTGGATCCTGAAAGTTTTGGGCTTGGCCTGGAAAGGGTTAAGTATTGGGCTGTGAGGAAGTTTAGTTGTACTTTAATAGTGCTGCCAGCAAACACACCCTCACAGTGGCGTAACCTAAGGTGCCACATAAGGCACCCTAGAAGGCACTCCATAGGGCACATTATAAAGTGCGCTGTCTGCCAAAGCACCCTATAACGTCCCCTATAGGACACCATATAAGGCACCTTATAAAGCGCTTTATAGGGCGCCGTATAAGGCACCCTAAGGTGACAGTACTCTGAGGGTGTTTCTGCTGGCAGCACTAATATACAATAAAAATAGACAATGCCTAAGACAGCCCTATTGATGAACCCCACTGTGGGTTTTAAACCCATGACCTCTGGCTCCATGGGCAGTGAAGTAACCAGTGGGCTAGAGCTGGTAACAAACACCTGGCTGGCTACAAGAGGACTGCACGACACCACACCTGCATTCTGCTGTGGTTACCAGGATAGGGTCAACCCATCCGTACCCAGGAAGCACAGCACATGTAAATCAGCAGTCTACAGATGATCACAAGATGGGGTATGCACCCCACAGCACCTCAGCCTGGTAGGGGGTGCCGACGGTGTGTGTTAGTGGCACAGAGTAGCTACAGACCGTCACAGTGTGCGGGTCCTGTGCTCACCCTGAGGGAGAGGTATGGTGCCCAGCACAATTCTCACAGCACCTGGCTTTGCTGAGATAGGCTATGTTGCAGGTCCCCATCAGTGCCAATGTGTGATAGGTAGTCCTTGCAAACACCCCTAGGATATGCCTGTGTTCATCTGTATGTCACATCTAGCCCTTGTGGACTATGATGCACCCAGAAAAGTGCATACCCTGTGTGGGTGCCATGGTCACATGATGTAAGTGAAGGGGGGTGTTGGGACCCACAGGGAGATTACATACCACCACCCAACGCACCCTCTGGGGCTCAGGGTGGGGGACAGGATCTCCCACCAACAGATCCACTTTCTACTCCTCTGCAATGGTGGCAGTAGAGGGGACCATTACCCCAGTCCTGCCAGAGATCAAACACCCTACAGGGCAGGCAATGCAGAGCTGTACACATCCATAAAGCAATAGCAGACAGAAGGCCTGGAAATACACAGCTGTCCCCCCCCCCCCCCCTCTCTGACATTCTCCAGCAGCAAGCCTCCAGCCGCTGCACCCTGCAAGGTGTTCCAGCAAAACACATACTAGCTGCAAACAGTCTGCTAGCTAGTCCATAATGCATGGTCCTGGAGGAGATGCGTGTACCCAAAACTGGGACACATTACCAGTGAATCTTTTGGGTCGCGATTTCCTGGCTTCTCATCATGCAACTTTATCCTGGATGAGTGGAAAGTTACATTTTCAGTTGTATTCTCTCTCTGAAGTGCAGCCCCCTGCGGATGTCAAAGTTATTCACCCTGCTCTCGGGGGACTTCCATCTACTCTGTGGGCAGTTCCAGAATCCAATGTCGGATGCCTCTCGATTCCTCCTGTGAAGATTACCTTGAAACCTGGAGTACAACTTCCTAGACTCAAACAGTATCCACTATCAGCAGCTGCTATAGATGGAATTCATCCGGTAATTGAAGATTTACAGATGCAAGGTGTCATCTATCCTACTACGTCGCCATGTAATACTCCAATTCTTCCTGTACTGAAAGCTGACGGCAAG
This sequence comes from Ichthyophis bannanicus, assembly GCA_033557465.1. Classification (NCBI taxonomy): domain Eukaryota; kingdom Metazoa; phylum Chordata; class Amphibia; order Gymnophiona; family Ichthyophiidae; genus Ichthyophis; species Ichthyophis bannanicus. Next base: position 112,173,625 of record CM066033.1, on the reverse strand, counting down.
ACTTATCGATTTTGTGCAAGATCTGCGAGCTGTTAACAAGGTAATTTTGCCAATCTTTCCCTTGGTACCTAATCCGCATGATATCTGGACACAGGTACCTTCAGAGACTACTTGGTTTTCTGTTGTAGATTTGAGTTCTGCTTATTTTTCAGTGAGAATTAGCAAAGAAAACCAATTTTTATTTGCTTTTCATTTTGACAATCAGCAGTATACATGGACTACGCTGTGTCAGGGCTACACTGACAGTCCTGCTTACTTTTCGGCAGGCCCTAAGAACTGCATTATTAGATGTGAAGCTTGACCAATCCTCTTTAGTTCAATATGTGGATGATTTGCTTTTGTGTTCACCAAGTTATGAGATTTGTCTATCAGACTCTTTGTCTTTATTAGCTCATATTGCCAAATTAGGACTGAAAGTTAATTTGTCTAAACTGCAATTTGAATCTCAAAATGTTATTTTTCTGTGTGTTGTTCTAACTCCAGCTGGTCGTGAAATTACTTCTGCCAGATTGGAACCTATTCTATCATTGTCTTTCCCAGCGACACCAGTGTTGTTACGTAGATTCCTGGGATTATTGATTTTCTGTAAACAGTGGATAGCTAATTTTTCAGACCTTACAGCTCCGCTTTATGCGTTGATTGGGAAAGAGGGTCCACAGGGTCTCATTGTACCTACGTTATCACAGTGGGAAGCTTTTGTAAATTTAAAGACTGCACTAAGCACTGCACCATGTTTATCTTTTCCAGACTATTCTTTAACATTCAAATTGTATGTGGCTAGTTCAGCCATATCTGCCACATGTGTGCTTTTGCAAGCATTTCCAACTGGTCGCAAGCCGATAGGATATTTTTCAAAGTGGTTTGATTCAGTGACTTTGGGACTTCCTCCATGCTTGCGCAGTTTAGTATCGGTGGCATTTGCAATTGAACTTACTGATTTTTTAGTGTTACAGCACCCTCTTGAGGTATATGTGGCACATTCCGTTTCTAGGTTGCTCCATTTAACTAAAACTCAGCCTTTGTTTTCCACACGTTTGTTGACTCTGGACTTGATAATTTCTCAGTCTCATATAAAAATATGTACTACGTCCATATGCAATCCATCTACGCTCCTGGCTCCTTTGGCAGATCTGGTGGAGGAGGATGGGTCCCATGATTGTTTTCAAAGTATTTTGACATCTTCCCATGCTAGACCTGATCTCTCACCTGTACCCCTGCCAGCCCCGGATGTAACCTTATTTGTGGATGGTTCAGCTTTCAGAGATGAAATGGGAAAACTTCGTGTAGGCTATGCAGTAACCACAATTGATGACGTGGTTGAATCAGCTTCTCTGCCATTTTCTAGTGCCCAGTTAGCAGAGGTTTTTGCATTGACACGTGCTCTTGAACTCTCTAGATATCTTCTAGCAAATATAAATTCAGATAGCTCCTATGCAATGAGTGTTCTATGGGAGTTTGGCAATATTTGGGCGCAACGAGGATTTTTAACTTCTGCTAATAAACCAATTAAACATGCTAAACACATTTACCGTTTGTTACAAGCAGTTCTCTTGCCAGCACAAGTTGCAGTTTTAAAATGTAAAGGACATTCCTCTGCTGGTGATTTAGTTTCAAAGGGCAATCGTTTTGCAGACCAAGAAGCGCGGAAGGCTGCTCTTCAGGCATTAGTGTCACCAACACTGCTGTTTTTAAAGCCTTCTAACATGACTTTGTTCTCCTTGTCCTCTCTTTTACAGCAGTATCAAGACACTTCCCTTGAAACCAAAACTCTATGGACTTCATGGGGTGCATCCTGTGATACTCAGGGCTACTGGAAGAAGGAGCACCTACTCATTTGCCCTGACTCTCTTTTGTTTCCGCTTGCTCTGTTCCTGCATCATAAACTTCACTTATCCGCTGCAGCCATGACTCATGCCTTTGCGGTTTTGTGGTATCACCCAAAGTTTATTTCTGTGGCACAGACTGTGTTTGCTGCTTGCTTGGATTGTTTGCAGGCTGGCAGGGTGGGGCCCCTTCTGAAGATTGCTGCTGCTCTTCCCAGACCTTCTGGACCATTTTTGATTTTGCAGCTTGATTTTACTGATTTGCCCTGTGCCAGAGGAGGGAGGCAGTATTTGTTGGTGATCACTTGTCTTTTCTCTGGGTGGGTGGAGGCTTATCCCACTACCAGTATGACAGCTGGGGTTACCATAAAATTGTTGCTCACTCAGTTTATTCCTATCTGGGGTGTACCTTTTGTTCTTTCTTCTGATCAGGGTCCGGCCTTCATTGCACGTGTCTGGGAGGATATTGAAAATTGGTTTGGTGTCAAAAGACAACTGCACACACCCTATCATCCGCAAAGCTCTGGCCAAGTGGAGCGGATGAATAGGACTCTCAAAGGTTTCTTGCGCACTATGACACAGGATTGGGCTACAGATTGGACAGCAGCCCTTCCTTTTGCCCTTATGGCGGTGCGTAACTCCCCCCAGCGCACTCGAGGAGGTCTGACACCATATGAAATAGTTACTGGACGTCCAGCTACTTCTCCACATGCCTTGGCAGTTATCCCAGACCCCCAGTTGTTGCGCAGCAATATCTTAACTTATTGAGCACGATTGCACTCAGTCCTGTCTGTTTCCCCTTTATTGAAGGTGAATCCTCAACAAGATGCTCCTCCGGAATCATCGCATCCGGACATGAAACCAGGGGATTGGGTCCTGATTAAGAATTTGCATCCAAAGACGCTTCTGGCTCCGAAATTCCTAGGTCCATTCCGTGTACTTCTGGTGGGATATTCAGCCTGTAAAGTGGAAGGACATTCTCGTTGGATACATCTTACGCAGTGTAAGAAGGCTCCCTCACAAGATCCGGAAGGTGGTTCTCCGCATCCATGATTCAAGAAATACAACGCAGACTCCTCGGACAACAGTGATATTGCAGAAAAAGATTTTTATGATTTAATGTACTTTCAGAGCAAACAATGGTGACATCACAGAAATAGATTATTGTATTAAGTAAATTCTGAATGGACTATTCATGCAAAATGCTTTTATTCGGCATTTATAGTATTGCTTAGAGGGATGAGGTCAGTTTAGATTAATATTTTCCTGATATATATGTAATGACCTTTAGGTACTTAACCTCTACTTCATAAACTTATTGAGACTTAGGGGTATGTTTACTAAACTGCGCTCAAGTGCGCGGCGCACAATAGCATGCGCTAAGGTACCTTAGCGCACGCTAATGATGCGTTTTTGTGCCCCGCACGTGCGCGCTGCACTAAAGTGCCCGCTCATGTGCGCGGCGCGCTGATGTGCGATAAAGGCGTGGAAAGGCTCTCGGAGGGCGGAGGAAGGCTCCCCAGGGGCGGAGAGACGGGGTCAATGGGTGGAGAGTGGGAGGGGAGAGGCTCCCCGCACACGAGCGGGGCTGAAATTCAAGCAAAAAAATACCGCGAGTGAAAACCTCGCGGTAGAGCCCATTTAAAGGGAAAAGAAACCATTTCTGTCAGCAATGTACAGCAAAACCAGGGAAACCTACAAAAAGTGAGCAGTGTGATACATGTGCACGGAACAAAAGGGCAAATAAACATTAAAAATGACCCCAACAAAATATAAAAAAATCATAATCAAGCTGGGAAATACTGAGAGTAATGGAAAACATCAAAAAGCACTCCCAACAAAGCCCCAAAAAATAAATATGAATTTTAGAAGGGTCTACGCTCCGTCCCCATACAAGGTGAATGATCCCGCAGTGAAATAACACTGATCAGGGTTTCCCTCTCCATTGGACAGGTTACCTATGGCATGCACATGTTCCACAACAGCAGGGCAGGCAGGTCGGAATGGGCAACTGGACAGATGCTGGGAAAGGGGATACAGAGGGCTGCAGGCGGCACATGCTGTGGTGCAACTGGGGCACAGTGCGGACTAGGCAGATGCCTAGATGGCACTTAGGAATGCTGTAACTGAACAGCAGCCAGACAGCAATTGATGAGGGCCCAACATGGGCACGAGAGTGTTTAGCACAGTGTCACAGGGGACAGTACCCAGCAGGTTCCCCCAAGGGCACAGAGCATTGGCTGGCAGTGATTGGGGGACGTGCGGACAGATATGCAGGCACCCCTACCCCAGAACCTGCACCATAGGCAGCCACCTACCCGCACACAGGATGGCCTGAGACTGCATACCACCAGCACCACCAGCAGAAGGGCATGTCAGCATGGTGGCACAGGGGTACTGGAGGTGAAGGGGGGCAGTGGCAGCTGCCCAGAGCAGACCATGGCCTAGCCCTGTGTAGGTGGGTGCAATGCACTGCAACAGACAGGCCCTGCCGGACAAACAGTCATGGTATCATCAGGGAATACACTGTCTCTGTGGCAACATGGTGGTGCAGTGCACACAACCAGTGTGTTTGGAGACAGAAGGTCACAGGTTCAAGCCCCAGCTGGGGCTCCTGCCAATCCAGTCCCCATATTTTACCCACAACTATATCGTGATAGTAAAGACGAACCTTTATTGCACAGAACATAAGCATGGCTCAAACACCTCTATTTTACCCTACAGAGCACAGACACCAGAAACATGCACATTACCTAGAGCAGATTCCCCCAAATGCAGTCCTGGAGGGCCACAAATCCTTCAGGGTTTATGCTGTCTCCAATCTAAGGCTGGAGCGGTACTGGTGGTGGAGGTGGCAGCAGCTGGTGGCAACAGCAGACCATGGCCTAGCCCTGTCCAGGTGGGTGCCGTGCACTGCAACAAACAGGCCCTGTCGGATGTACAGTCATGGACTCCCCAGGGAATGCCACACATCTGTGGCAACACGGTGGTGCAGTGCACACAGACAGTGTGTGCAAGAACAGAAGAGCACAGGTTCAAAGCCCAGCTGGGGCTACTGCCAATCCAGTCCACATATTTTTCCCACAACTAAACCGTGATAGTAAGGACAAACCTTTATTGCAGAGAACATACGCATGGTTAATACGCTTATATTTTACCCCACCGAGCACAGACACCATAAACAGGCGCATTACCTAGAGCAGAGTCTCCCAAATGCAGTCCTGGAGGGCCAAACACCATTCAAGTTCCATGCTGCCTCTAATAAAGATTCCTGTGCTGCATATCTATGCACCACCCCCATGGTATGCAGATGTATCTCATGCATATTCATGAGGGACAGCATGAAAACCCAAACAGTGTTTTGCACACCAGGACTGGAGTTGGGAACCTCTGCCGTAAAGCAGCAGCCAACAGGGGCAGACACACCCACACCCATACCCACAGGCCCCATTGGCCAATGCCTCCTGGAGAGGCAGGACATTGGGCCCTGCGTGCATCTCCCAATACTAGCACTTGCATACCTTAGCAATGCCACCCTACACCTGGGTATACGGTACACAGCTATCAAACATTTGCTATGATTACTGGCAGATAGCAATTCCTACGTTAAGCACAGTTTGCTGATTGAGCTCCATCATAACAACCTTTCTGATGTCTGTGGTGTATGCTTCAGGTCTGGTCTCGGACAGTGTTTACCACCCTGGGGAGTGACCCCCAACAGTATTGTGTACCATATCCATCCTGTACTGTGCCCTTGACTGGTGTGGTGGCCAGGGCTGCTAAACTCCTCTATAGTAGCACAATGCTGGCATAGGTGTGGGGGTGTCTGTCTGTCTATCCAGTGTGTGGTGGCTGCAAACACCCTCCACAGCCCACACTGTCAGCACTGTTGCCAGTATTGGCCTGCCAATGTGCATAATGAGGAGCAAGGTACCATGGGTATAGCCTGGACAGGGTGGCCTGGCCAGGATGCATCTGCACAGGGCATAGGGCACTGGCTGGGACATTTTAGTGCCCGGCCACCACCTACACAGACAGGGTGGCCTCAGCATGTCCTGCTGGGAGATCACTCTCACCCTGACTGTGCAGTGACCACAGCATGGCTAGGCACCCCCACAGTGCTATATAGTATTTTTTTCATGTGATATTTATGGTTTTGTTTTTGGAGCCCAGTCACTGACCTATCTGCTTGTTGTGTATGCTGACCTCCCAGTTCTGGGTGCATGCATTTCCACCAGGAACATGCACTATGGATTAGCTAGCAAACTGTTTGCAGCTGGTATGTGTCTTGATGGATTGCCTTGCAAGGTGCAGTGGTTAAAGGCTTGCTGCAGGAGAATATCAGATAGTGGTGGGGTGCAGCTTACCGTATCCAGGCCTAATGTCTGTCTGCTATTGTGTTATGGATGTGTACAGAGCTGCATTGACTGCCCTGTAGGGTGTCTGTTCCCCAGCAAGACTGGGGTTGATGGTCCCTTCTACTGCCACCATTGCAGGGAGACCCTGTTTGCCACCCTCAGCCCTGGAGGAGGAGGGTGGTGGTGGTACATGATCCTCCTAGGGGTTACACCTGACTGAGACAGACAGATATATCCAAGGTGTTTCTGCAGAAACTACCTATCTCACACAGTGGCACTGCTGGGGACCTGCAGCATGGCCTATTTCTGTCATGGAAGGTGCTGTGGACCTGGTGCTGGGCGCATCACCGCACACTCAGGGTGAGCACAGTACCCGCACAATGTGACGGTGTGTAGCTACTCTGTGCCAGTAACACACACGGTCAGTACCCCCTACCAGGCCAAGGTGCTGTGGAGGTGGACATGGTCAGTTCCCCCTACCAGGCCGAGGTGCTGTGGGGGTGCATACCCTATCTTGTGTTCATCTGTGGACAGCTGATTTGCATGTGCAGTGCATCATGGGTACGGGTGGCCTAACCCTATCCTGGTGACCACAGCAGACTGTCTGTGTGGTGACATGCAGTCCCTCTACAGCCAGCCAGGGGCTTGCTAGCAGCTGTAGCCCACTGGTTATGTCACTGCCTGTGGAGCCAGAGGTCATGGGTTCAAACCAACAGTGGGGTTATTTGATAGGGCTGCCCAAAGCATTATCTCTTTTTAATGTACATAATTGCTGCCAGCAAAAACACTCTCTGCGTACTGTACCCATAAGGTGCCTCAGAGGGCGCTTTATAGGGCGCACTATAGGGCACCTTATGGTTACTGTCCATATAAGGTGCACTATACGTTATCCTGTGGAGCGACTTATAGGCTGCCCTATAGGGGACATTTTAGGGTGCCATGGCGGACAGTGCACTTTATAATGTGCCCTATGGAGTGCCTTATAGGGTGACTTATGCGGCACCTTCAGTTACGGCACGTGAGGGTGTGTTTGCTGGCAGCAATTAATAAAATATAAATGAAGTGCTGCAGGAAACAATACATACATTGCAAAGCTGATGCCTCAGTCAGCCTTACATATTAGGCACACTGGGGAGCAAACTCATGACCCCTGTATCATCACTCAGTGCCTTAACCATTGTGCTACACTGCTGTTCCTCTTTGTATGTCAGCGCACCTACTTCAGATTTCCATGCGTTTAAATGCACAGTGCTGCCATCAAAAACAGTGCTGTGACCTTGCGGTACCTCATACGGCACCCTATAAAGCGCCCTATAAGCAACATTCTAGGGTGCCTTGGCGGACAGTGCACTTTATTTATTTATTTAACGTAATTTGTCTGGAGGGCTTAAAGAAATGGACATGACTCAGTGGGCTTTGAATAATTGTATCCAGAATATATCTTGTCCCCAGAATTTGACAATCTGGGAAGATGGCTTAGTGGCTTTAGCAGGAGATTATTTTGTGTGTGGTACGTTTGCGTATACAGAGCTTCCCAGAGGTTGGTCAGGTACTTGTTATATAGCCCAATTAGATACCCCTTGGCGATTTGTACCTTACCAAAACATTACTTTATTATCAACCCTGAACAAATCTTTTAGAAGAAAAAGGGATGTTTCTCCTCAGGATAAGGCCATAGGTTACCGTCCATATAAGGTGCACTATACGTTATCCTGTGGAGCGACTTATAGACTGCCCTATAGGGGACATTTTAGGGTGCCATGGCGGACAGTGCACTTTATAATGTGCCCTATGGAGTGCCTTATAGGGTGCCTTATGCGGCACCTTCAGTTACGGCACGTGAGGGCGTGTTTGCTGGCAGCAATTAATAAAATACAAATGAAGTGCTGCAGGAAACAATACATACATTGCAAAGCTGATGCCTCAGCCAGCCTTATGTATTAGGCACACTGGGGAGCAAACGACCCCTGTATCAGCAGTCAGTGCCTTAACCATTGTGCTACACTGCTGTTCCTCCTTGTATGTCAGCGCACCTACTTCAGATTTCCATGCGTTTAAATGCACAGTGCTGCCATCAAACACAGTGCTATGACCTTGCTGTGCCTCATAGGGCACCCTATATGGTGCCCTATAGGCCACCCTTTCAGCAACATTGTAGGGTGCCGTGGCGGACAGTGCACTTTAAAATGTTCCCTCTGGGGTACCCTATGAGGCGCCTTATGCAGCACCTTATGTTACAATACTTTGAGGGTGTGTTTGCTGGCAGCACTAATTAAAATAAAAATAAAATGCCCCCTACAGCAATATTACCTATAACAGGTAATGCCTCAGCCAACCTTCTTCATTAGGCACAGTGGGGGATTGAACCCATGACTCCTGCATCATTGGTCACTGTCTTAACCATTGTGCTACACTGCTGCTCCTCTTTGCATGTCAGCGCACCTACTTATGATTTTCATTCCTTAAACTGCACAGTGCTGCCATCAAAAACAGTGCTGTGACCTTGCGGTACCTCATATGGCACCCTATAAAGCGCCCTATAAGCAACATTCTATGGTGCCTTGGCGGACAGTGCACTTTAAAATGTGCCTTATGGGGCGCCTTATGTTAACACGCTTTGAGAGTGCGTTTGCTAGTAGAGATAATTAAAATAAAGATAAAATGCCTCCTAAAGCAAACTTCCCCATAAGAGATAACACCTCAGCCAGCCTTCTTCATTGGGCACAGTGGGGGATTGAACGCATGATCCCTGCACCACTGATCAGTGTCTTAACCATTGTACTGTGGCTCTGTTCCTGTGCTTATTCATCAGCGCGCCACTTATGCTTCCCGCGCAACTTTCTCATGCGCTAATGTGCGGGGCACACATGAGTGCAGCGCACATTAGCGCATGATTAATCCCGGTTTTGCTTTTTTCTGACTGAAACGCCCACTCCTTATATGGCATCCGCACACTAGCGCGGCGCTCACCCTAACGGGGTTTTAGTAAACATACCCCTTAGAGGCTAATTATAGCTATAGTATATATCTTCATTATATAATGGAACGTTTATAGACTAGTAATGCTGCATAATTCTTCTATCTGGTATAAGAAATCCCATGTAGGAAACTCTTATATTTCAGTAGTACAATTAATGTCAGTTCAAGGGAACCAGGTGCATGATTATGAATTACTACAATATAATAGTTCTGGCTACCCTTTGAATGACTCTAGTTCAGACCTAAACATACCTAACTGGAGTCTCCCTTTACTAGTGTATTATCATCCCTGGAAACGTAATTTGTCTGGAGGGCTTAAAGAAATGGACATGACTCAGTGGGCTTTGAATAATTGTATCCAGAATATATTTTGTCCCCAGAATTTGACAATCTGGGAAGATGGCTTAGTGGCTTTAGCAGGAGATTATTTTGTGTGTGGTACGTTTGCATATACAGAGCTTCCCAGAGGTTGGTCAGGTACTTGTTATATAGCCCAATTAGATACCCCTTGGCGATTTGTACCTTACCAAAACATTACTTTATTATCAACCCTGAACAAATCTTTTAGAAGAAAAAGGGATGTTTCTCCTCAGGATAAGGCATAGAGGCTGCTCAACAACTGATAGACACTACAAAACCTTTAACTAAATCTCAAATAGATGCATTCACAGGTACTGTGTGGCTTTCAACCTTTGGAGCTATCGCACCCACCAGAGAATATGGTACCCAGATTATGCGACTACAGGCAGTTGTTGAACTTACAGCCCTGGATCTCACTGAGGCAATTCGTGTATTGCAAGGTGCAGTGAACAAAGTGTCAGCTTATGCAGCCCAGAACCGAATGACTTTAGACTATCTCCTAGCAAAGGAAAATGGTGTGTGTGGAGTAATAGTTGTTTTTTGTTGTAGTATGCTTGATAATAATGGAAAAATAGTAAAAGGCCTATTAGATAAAGTTAGAAACCGTACTTTTGTTTCAAGTGATAGTTATGTAAGTTCTTTTTCAGATCTATTTGATTCTGTTTCTTCATTTTGGAATTCATTATCCAGGCCTTTGCAAGGCATGTTAGCGTAATTACTTGGCTTTTTGGGGATTCTCATTCTAGGAGTATTAATTCTCTGTGTAATATCAGCCTGCTGTAAGAAATCAGTGGAATCACTGACCCCTACAATGATGTTACAGAATGACCCAGAATCTAGTTTTAATTCCACTTTAATGGCAATGTCTGAGTTTCCTTACTTTGGGAATGATTCTTTACAGAATCACAGGAGGGACTGAAAGTAAGCTTGTCTGTACAGGGTGGTGTACACAACCAGACTGTCTAATAAAACCTGAGAAAGAGTTACAATTGCTCAGAACTTTGCTTAGAAATAAACTTCATATATTTGCTTACTAAGTAGGTGAAGAGGTACAAGTCCTGTAAGCTATGTGAAATAAGAAAAAGGGCAGCTTGTCCTCCAGTCTTTCAGTCTCAGGGTTACCAGATATCAAGCAGTCAGCAGTAAGCTTAATATCTACAGTTATGACTTGGAATACATGTATGTCTCCTCATACTGACCTATGTTGATTAGAAATTGACCTATGATGTTATGAATATGTAATACCTGACGTAGAATAATAACGTGAAATTATGCTGTATCATCCAAAAGACCCTTATAAATAAAGTACACCATAGCTAATAGTTAGAGTAAATAAAGAGAACTTGTTTCTATTGGTTTCTCTCCCAAAGCTTTGGTATATATATACAGTCAAACCTCGGTTTTCATGATTAATCCGTTCGAAAAAGTCTGACTAAAACCGAAACGTATGAAAACTGAAGCAATATTTCCCATAAAAAATAATGTAAATCCAATTAATTCGTTCCAGACACCCAAAAATATTCACAAAAATACATTTTATAGAGAATAACTATATTTTTACATACAGAAAACAATGAGAAATAAATATAAATGACTAATGAAATGGATAAATGAACATTTAACATCACTGAAAGCAAGCTAAGTTCAGTACTGTACAGTACAGTATGTTAACATCTGGCCTTAGCCACCCCTGACAAGCTGCTGTGCCCTGCTGTCTTCGGAATCACATTGGATTCAGCCCATTAAAATACCTTTACATTATCTGCTCAATGCTTCAGAATGGCAGAAAATCTTAATGATATAGCTTCAGACGTACCATGCAAGAGAAAGAACTGCCTCCCACATTCATGCAACATCTCCTGCTTACGTTGACAGCTTTTCTTCCCTGCTACCTCCGAGCCTGAGGGGGCGCTCCAGAGAACGGGCAGGCGGTGGACGAGATCGGGACCTTCCTCTCGGCGCAATCCTTGCTTCTCTGACTCTGACCAGGCTCGATGATGTGTTTCATTTACGTGCTCAGCTGGCTTTTGCTTCTCATCACGCTGGCGATCGGTGAGTCCGGGGGGGGGGCAGTGCTGCCGGGACCGGGCAGGCGTTCTGGCAGTGTATACAGAATGGTGTGCAGCGCGAGGGTGTATGTATTTACAGTACTGTACTTTACGAAAACCGAGGCGATGTACGAGAACCGGGACAAAATCTCAGTCAAAAGACGTTGAAAACCGAAGCGATGTATGAAAACCGGGGCAAATGAAAACCGAGGTTTGACTGTATTGTGGTGATGCACAGGCAGCACAGCCCTTTAAAACTGAAAAAAAAGAGGTTTTTTTTCATAAACGGGGGATGGGCTCACCAAAGCATAGCTCCCAGGCAGAAAGAGAAACTAAAGCACACAATAGCAGAGCTAGCCTGAAGCCACACCCAGCCTCTAGAGCAGCTGCAGGGAGAGAGAGGGTGGGGCCAGAGAAGGAAACAAGCTACAGAACATTTAAGCTGCGTCACTCAGCAAGTGAGGCAGAAGAGGAACAGGAAGGAGGGCAGAGAAGGACGCCCAGAGAACAGGAAAGACTGCAGAGAGAGACGGCCAGAGGGCAGGAAAGACTGCAGAGAGAGACGGCCAGAGGGCAGGAAAGACTGCAGGAAAGAAGCCACGAGGAGAGGCAGAGAGTCCAGAGAGACCAGGGGAAGAGACAGCATTACAGGGCTGTGAGACCTGGTGGTTCAAAGGGGACCAGCCACAACTCCCAAGGCAAGTGTCAAGGTTGTGGGCAAGAAAGGAGCTGGGGAAGAATTCAGAACTATACGTCTGATTCTGAAGACAGCAGCTCAAGTCCTGGGCCCTTAAACAGACAGTACAGAAAGCCTGATAAAAGGAGGGTTTCTGCCAGCCAAGCAACTCATATATTTCCTGAAGTTGAGTTGTTAAGGGAAAGAAGGGCAAGAGGTTCTGACCCAGTTAAAAAGGGGAGCAGGAATCTTAAATGGGGAAAGCTTTTTAAACTTTTAAAGGAAGTGCAGCTGAGCGTTCCAGAACATACCCCAAGCCCTGAGCCTTACAGCACACAGGAGGAGATGGAAGTGGAGCTTTATCCAGATAGTCCAATGTCCTCAGAAGAGTCAATGGAATGTGGGCTTTGCACAAGCAAGGTTTAAAGCTTTTATGGAAGGCTGTATGAGACAGGGTAAGAAGATAATGTGTGCTGGTGTCAATTAATGCCAAGGAGAAGGGCAGACAAAAAGATAGAAACCTCGTGTTTTAAAAGCAGCCAGTTTTACCACTGCTAAAGCCATGTTAAGAAGGCTGTTGGTTTTAAACTGAGAGGCAGCACATGATTTGTATCCTAGTCTGCAGCAGCTGAGAATAACAGAATTCAAAACGGTCTTACTGAAGTTTAAAGTTTTGTTGAACTGTGCAGTTAACAGTGTTATGCTGGTTTGTTAAACTGAAGAAGTCAAAGTTAACTCAAGAGTGGAGAAAACTACTTGGACAGTGTTTTGCTGAGAAAGTTTACTGGAGAAATTATCCTGTTTTCAGTTTGTTATTTTGTTAGCCTTATCAAGGTCATTTGTCAAAGTTGACTCCGCAAAGAAAAAGAAAAATCAATTTATTTCACAAATTGTCCTGTGAGCCTCATCCACTCGTACTGCTTGCAAAGCAAGCCACAACTACATTAAAAGAGCTTCAGCTAATACGTTGGAGCAATTGAAAGAAGAGTGATGACCGGCGCGCCCCACTAGGCAGCCGCCTAACAGGGCAGCGCGCCGCCACAATATATATATATAAGTGTGTGGTATTTTATTGCTGTCTTATAGATTTCCTTCTCATTGCTTTGAGTGTGGTTTTCCGTTACTCCAAAAGCCCTGCAGTGTTGCTGGTGAGGGGGGCACAGAGTATCTTTCAAGCATACACACCAAGCAGATAAGTCAGTGATCGGGCCCCAAAAAAGAACCCATAAATACCACATGAGAGAAATACTGTATAGCACTATGGGGGAACCTAGCCATGCCATGGTCACTGCTCAGTCAGGGTGAGAGTGACCTCCCAGCAGGACATGCTGTGGCCACTCTGTCCGTGCAGGTGGTGGCCGGCCACTACAATGCCCAAGTCATTGCCTTATGCTATGTACAGATGGACCAAGGCCAGGCCATCCTATCCTGGCTGTTCCCACAGTACCTTGCTCCTCATTATGCACATTAGCAGGCCAATACTGGCAACAGTGCTAGCAGTGTGGGCTGTGGAGGGTGTTTGCAGCCACCACACACTGGATAGACAGATACACACTCCCCACACCTATGCCAGCATTGTGCAGCTATAGAGGTGTTTGGCAGCCCTGGCCACCACACCATTGCTGAGCAGAGTGCAGGCATGGCTATGGTAAGCAATACTGTTGGGGTCACTCCCCAGGGTGGTAAACACTGTCAGACACAAGACCTGTAGCATACTCCACAGACATCAGATAGGTTGCTATGCTGCAGCTCAAACAGCAAATTGTGCTTAACTTAGGAATTGCTATCTGCCAGTAATCATAGCAAACTTGTGATAGCTGTGTACCGTATTCCCAGGTTTAGGGTGGCATTGCTAAGGTATGCAAGTGCTAGTATTGGGAGATGCACGCAGGGCCCAGTGTCCTGCCTCTCCAGGAGGCATTGGATAATGGAGCCAATGGGTGCGGATGTGTCTGCCCCTGTTGGCTGCTGCTTTACGGCAGAGGTTCCCAACTCCAGTCCTGGTATGCCAAACACTGTTCGGGTTTTCATGCTGTCCCTCATGAATATGCATGAGATACAACTGCATACCATGGGGGCGGTGCATAGCAAGACAGCACAGACACATTTATTAGAGGCAGCATGGAACCTGAATGGTGTTTGGCCTTCCAGGACTGCATTTGGGAGACTCTGCTCTAGGTAATGTGCCTGGGTATGGTGTCTGTGCTCTGTAGGGTAAAATGTAGGTGTTTTGGCCATGTTTACGTCATCTGCAATAAAGGTTCTGTCTGTATTAGCACGTTATAGTAGTGGATAAAATATGAGGACTAGGTTGGCGGAAACCACAGCTGGGACTTGAACCTGTGACCTTCTGCTTCTGAATGCATTGGTTTTGTGCACTGCACCACATAAGAACATAAGAACATAAGATATGCCATACTGGGTCAGACCAAGGTCCATCAAGCCCAGTATTCTGTTTCCAACAGTGGCCAATCTAGGTCATATGTACCTAGCAGTTTCCCCAAGAGACACAAGTTCCACAATGCTTGTACTGGGTCAAGCATTGATATCTTCGGTCACTTCTTAATAATGGTTTATGGACCTTTCCTCCAGGAACTTGTCCAAACCTTTTTTAAACCCAGCTACACTAACAGCCTTTACTACATCCTCCGGTAACAAATTCCAGATTACACGTTGAGTGAAAAAATATTTTCTTTTATTAGTCTTAAATAGTTTACCCTGTAGCTTCATTGCATGTCCCCTAGTCTTTCTATATTCTGATAACGTAAACAATCGATCTACGTTTACTCGTTCCACTCCGTTCATTAATTTATAGACTTCTTTCATATCTCCCCTCAGCCGTCTCTTTTCCAGGTTAAAGAGCCCTAACCTTTTTAGCCTTTCTTCATAGGAGTATCCTTCCATCCCCTTTACCATTTTGGTGGCTCTTCTCTGAGCCTTTTCTAATATCGCTATATCCTTTTTAAGATACGGCGACCAGAATTGCACACAGTATTCAAGGTGCAGTCTCACCATGGAACGATATAGAGGCATTATAATATCTTTTGTTTTATTTTCCATTCCTTTCCTTATCATACCTAGCATTCTATTTGTTCTCTTGGCCGCCGCTGCACACTGGGCCGAGGGTTTTAACATGGTATCCACAATGACGCCAGGGAATGCACCATCTCACAGAGATGGTGCATTCCCTGGTGATACCATGACTGTTGGTCAGACAGGGCCTGTCTGTTGCAGTGCATGGCACCCACCTACACAGGGCTAGGCCACGGTCTGCTCTGGGCAGCTGCCACTGCCCCCTCCACCACCAGTAACCCTCTGCCACCATGCTGACATTCCCTTCTGCAGGTGGTGCTGGTGGAGCGCAGTCTCAGGCCATCCAGTGTGCGGGTAGGCGGCTGCCTATGGTGCGAGTTCTGGGGTAGAGGTGCCTTCATAAGTGTCCACGCTTCCCCCCAGCACCGCCTGCCAATGTTCCGTGCCCTTGGGGGTAGCTGCTGGGTACTATCCCCTGTGACACTGTGGGAGACACAGTCGTGCCCATGTTGGGCCTTCAGCAGTTGCTGTCTGGCTGCTCTGCTGTTTCGGCATTCGTATGGGCCACCTAGGCATCACCCTAGTCCGAACTGTGGCCCAGCTGCACCACAGCATGTGCCGCCTGCGGCCCTCTGTATCCCCTTTTCCAGCATCTGTCCAGTTGCCGTTCCGACATGCCCGCCCTGCTGTTGCCGCACATGTGCACGCCATAGGACATCTGTCCAATGGAGAGGAAAACCCTGCACAGCGCAATTTCACTGTGGGCTCATTCACTTTGTATGGGGACGGAGCATAGACCCTTCCACGATTAATATCGTTTTTTTAGAGCTTTCCCGGGGGTATGTGTTGATGGTACCCATTAATATCACTATTGGCCAGCTTGGTTATGGGTTTTTTCCAGTTTGTTGAGGTCATTTTCAATGTTTATGTGCCCTTTTGTTCTGTGCACATGTATCACACTTATCACTTTTTTTAGGTTACCCTGCCTATGCTGTACATTGCTGACACTTAAATGGTTTCTCTCCCCTGAACTGTGCATTTAACGGCAGGTTTTCATTCGCGTTGGGATTCAGCTCTTCAGACCAGCGCATTAGTGTGCAGGGAGCCTCTCCCCACCCACACTCCGCCCATTGACCCCTTCTCTCCGCCCTCTCTCCACCTTCTGCGGTGTTTTACCGCGCCGCGGAGCTTTACGATTGTTAACGCATCATAACGCGCGTTCTGTAACGTTAACGCTCGTTAGTGCATCATAACGCGCGTTATGATGCGCTAACGATCGTTAACGTTACAGAACGCGCGTTATGTACCGTTACCGCAGTTTAGTAAACATACCCCTATGTGTTTAAGGGTACCAGTCTGCTTATGACACGTCCAACACTGCACAGGAGCTAAGCTGTCCCATTTTGTTTATTTTCACTGGTGTTAGATATGCCCTGTGCGTGAAAAGAAATAAGGTCTGTGTAATGGAGGCTGCTTTTGATGTCCTAACTGATCTAATTTCGCCCAACTGTCCTGTGATAGGAACACACCTGTGTCATTCTCCCAAACCCGCTGCAGCCCAATTAACTGAGACAGCAATGATTGTTTTAATTCTTTGTAAAAGAAGGAAGCTGTCCGTGCAGCCAGCTGTGCTTGTTGAATTTTAATGTTTACCCCCCAGTCTTCCTGCAATAAGTCAACTCCCCATACTGCTTTCCCCACGCAATGCTTTAATTGTAGCCATTGAAAATACAGAGACCCAGGGAGATGAAAATCCTGCTGCAGTCTGTCAAAAAGTTTCCACTTATTCTCCTCAATTAATTGCCCAAGAGTCCAGATACCTCTCTCATACCACTGCTTCCACGCGAATGTTTTCTGCTGGATCTTAAAGGTTGGATTGTACCACAAAGGGAGACACGTAGAGTTATTCCCCAATGAGTCAGCTCCATGCCTCTCCCCTCTCCTTCTCTCCTCCAACAGCACAAGATCACGCCGCACTATTACAAAAAACTTACTGACCATCCCTATAAACAAGAGACACTCTAAACAATCGACAAGTAACAAGGCCTTCTCCCTCTATGCTCCATCCTTATGGAATTCCCTTCCTCACAAACTTCGGAACTGTTCAAACCACTCTGAGTTCCGAAAAAAGTTGAAAACCCATCTTTTCCTTGAACATTTTTCCCTTCCACCTTAGCTCATAACCTTACAGCCTCCTCCCTATTCCTTCTGCAAAACTCAAATTCTTTAACACAACCATATGGCTTATTGTAAATTCATATGTAAATAGTTGATCTTTGATCTTTGTATATAGTTCTTCTCGTTACCATATGTATTCATCGTTATCTTGTTCCATGTAAACAGTTGAAACATACTGCTAATTTGTTCTATGTAAACCGTCTTGACTTGTAGAAAGACGGTATATAAAAATTGTTAAATAAATAAATAAATTCCCCTTTGGGCCCATTGTGCTAGCTAAGATCCGGAAAGCTCTTTGTGTGTCTGAGATCATTCTTGATCTCTCTGAGTTCTCCCTAAAAACCATTCCTGGGAGAAGATTCATAGGGAAGGGGGCCACAATTTTTTCCCCTAAGATTAACCAGACCGGACTTTGATCAGATATCTGCTCCAACCATCTTGCGCCTTGTTTCAACAAGAACGCATTATGGTAAGCAAGAAAATATGGGAAACCTCCCCCCCCCCCTCTTCCTTGCGGGGTTTGAGTTCTTTAAGGGCAACCCTGGGCGTTTTGTTTTCCCATAGGAAGAGTGTTAATAGTCTCTCTATCTGACAAATACAATTGAGTTGGGAAATATAATGGCACCATTTCCAGTATGTAGTTTATTTTGGGTACAATGGTCATTTTAATTGTCTCCAGTCAGCCCCACCAAGATAAGAGCAGAGGGGACCACTTGGTAGTCAAATTCTGAATGCTGGTCAAAAGTACCTCTGCCTTGTACTTAAGCATTTCTTCCAAGGAATGACAGTAATGCACACCTAAGTACTTAACCTTTTTGGATTCCCAGACAAAGGGAAATCCAGCCAAGTCCGCCTTATGGACTCGCAAGTTAAGGGGAAAAGCTACTGATTTTGACCAGTTAATTTTATACCCAGATAGCAGAGAATAACAATCTATCTGTTCCAGAATATATGACACTGACTCCGGGGTAGTGAATAAAAGGAGATCATCGGCGTACGCTGATAATTTAATCTCTCTGCCAGCCAACCTTATACCATGAATTTTGTTGTTCTGCCTCAGAAGGAGGGCCAGAGGCTCAAGCACCAGATTAAACAGGATTGGCGATAAAGGGCAACCTTGCCGCGTGCCTCGGCCCAAAATAAGATCCCGCGATTGGGTGTCATTAACACAGATGCTAGCAGAGGGACACTCATACATAATTTTAATTAATTTAATAAAGCCTTCTCCGAAACCAAACTATTCAAGAGCAGAGTATAGGAATGACCATTCTAGACGGTCAAAAGCCTTTTCGGCATCTAATGATAGGCCCACTAGCGGCCCGTTCATACCCTCTGCCCCTGACAAGACATGGCATAAGAGCCTGGCATTGTCCACTTTGATCACCCTTCTACAAAACCACATTGGTCTGGATGGATTAAACTGGGGATTAGCGTGGCCAACCGTCGCGCCAACACCATTGCATATATTTTATAATCCACGTTTAGAAGGGAAATTGGACGGTAGTTACTCACTACTTGTGGATTCCTTCCTGGCTTTTCTAGCACTATAACCTTTGCAGCCGCAAACTTACCCACTTGGGGACTTTCCTCTAATAGTGCCTGATAGTACTCCTGCATGTGCGGACCCAGATCCTTGACAAACACCTTAAAAAACTCAGAAGGCAGTCCATCAGGGCCAACAGCCTTGCCCGGTGCCAGTGAATTCACCGCTTGATAAATCTCATCCAGGGAGATTGGGCTGTTTAGCGCCTCTGCCTTATCCTTGTCCAGTGTTAGTCTATCAACCTTATCCATTAGTTGTGCAAAGGCCTCTCGTGGACACACTTTTTCAGAGGTATATAGGTCTATAAAAAAGGACCTAAAGGCCTCTGCTATGTCAGTATCTTTTACCAACAAATTTGGATTCCCATCAACCTTGATGGCCGCGATACGACTTGCCTCTTTCCTCGCTTTCAAAGTATTAGCTAATAATCGGCCCGCCTTATTATTCTCCCTATAGTATATACCTTCCTGCGCTTTGATACTTTGGGAGACCTCATTGGTTAAAAGCTGATTATAATTATACCTTAACCGCTGGAGGCGCAACAATATACATGGATCCTGTCTCTTAGACCCGCTTTCATCTGGGAATCCAGTTCAAATAATTGCTCTTTGCATTGTCTGGCTAAATATATATTAAAACTAGTAATGGTCGCCCTAATGGAGGCCTTAAATCCTTCCCATCTCGCCCACCCGGATGTCCCTTGGGGAGGGTTAAATTGAAAATAATCTCCAGTAGCCGCCTGTATTTTATCCCGGAAATCCCCATTCTCCAAAAGGGTTCTGTCAAAGAACCATTTTGCCGGTACCGAACATGAATTTTTATTTTCCATCAGAATGGAGATCGCCGCATGATCCGAGATGTGAGTCGTATGTATCTCAGCAGCTAATATATTGGCAATCAGGTTTTTGGAAAGTAGCATAAAATCTATTCTCAATAAGGACTGATGTGGGGGGGGGGGGGGAATAAAAAGTAAACTCCTGGTCCCCAGGATGCAATAATCTCCATATATCCACCAAACCCATGTCTTGAAGGATCGAGACAAAAACTGAGTGGGCCCTAGGAGGTTTACATGTTTTAGGGGGCTTCCTATCCACTAGTGTATCTAGTACAAGATTAAAGTCTCCCCCTACTATTAACAGTATGGTAGGCTCCCTGTGTATTTCTTCCGCTAGGTTTCTAAAAAATTCTGGATTATCGCCATTGGGGGCATAAATATTCAATAAGTTTAATTCAACTCTCCCGAGCCGAAGATGAACTCTGACCCATCTGCTTTCGAAATCTGAATTGGAGTAGAACACCAATGGGACGAGGGATCTCCACACCAGAACCGCCACACCATTGTGCTTCTGAACCGCCACTGAAAAAGCCACTACGCTGAAAGGCTTGATATTGAGTTTTAAGGACTCTTTCATGTTTAGGTGAGTCTCTTGTAACAACAAAATATCGGCTTTTTCATGCTGTCCGTAAAGAATTATTTTTTCCTTTTTATAAGATTATTGATTCCCTTGACATTTAAAGATAATATTTTAATAGGTGCCATTATATTGCAACCCCAAGCTTCTCATTGTGCATTCCTTGTACCTTCACCACCCTCTGTGTCCTCTACTAACCCAGGATGTTGCCCTTGACCTTAATGCAGACCTGTCAGTTTGGATAGCCCTTGAGCACATTGTCACTTTAATTAACATCTTCCAGCGGAACTCAATCGTAATCCTATTCCCAGTGGTCCATTGGGGGGGGGGGGTGTAACCCTAACACACCTAATAGGTGAACCCTGAAAGGCAGAGCAAACACTGAGGGCCGATGCAATTTTCTATCAAATCTGCGCTGAACAGCTTGTCATGACGCTGCTCCCAACTCTTAATACAACAGCACTTGACTAACCACATCTTAGACATTTCCCCAACATCTTATACCCATGGTTGTTGTTCTTCACAGATCGCTGAAACCCCCTTTCTCTAACCTTCTACCACAGATACAGACACAGTACGACTGCTCAAGTCATCAGTTCCGCATCTTTGCCTTCCAAAAAGGCCTGCAGGGCCTCCGGCTCGTCAAAAGTCTTAGGGGTATGTTTACTAAACGTGAATAACACGCGTAGTATGACGTTAACGACCGTAAGTGCAGTGTAACGTGCGTAAACACGCGCCAACGACCGGTAACGTCGTACTACGCGCGGTAACCGCGCTTAACGATCGTAAAGCCTCGCGGCGCGTTAAAACAGCGCAGAAGGTGGAGAGTGGGCGGAGAGAAGGGGTCAATGGGCGGAGAGGGGGCGTGGAGAGGCTCCCCCTCACTAACGCGCTGTAATTCTGAGCTCAATTCCAACGCGAATGAAAACCTGCCGTTAAAGGCATTTAAAGGGAAGAGAAACCATTTCCGTCAGCAATGTACAGAAAAACCGGGGAAACACACAAAACGTGAGCAGTGTGATACATGTGCACTGAACAAAATAGCACATAAAATGTTAAAAATGACCACAGGAAACATTTTAAAAAGCATAATACAGCTGGGCAACAGTGATAGCAATGGGCAACAAGGAACAACACTGCCTGGAAAGCACCAAATAAAAAAGAAATGATGTGTGGAAGGGTGTACGCTCCACAGACCCTTTTAAAGATCATTTCATTGTAATGGATTGTCCTGGGAGTGTTGTGTAATGTTTCCCAATGATATCATTGTTGCCCAGCTTGGTTATGGGTGTGTGCCCCTTTTGTGAGGTATTCTCTGAGGTTTATGTGCACCGTTGTCTGCATACAAGGTAAATGAGGTCACAGTAAACCTGTTGCAGAGCAGGGTTTCTGACTCGTCAAGCCGGTTTAACTAACTCCAGGGACTGCACTGTTTCTGTGGCCACAGTGTGGTGCAACAGACACAGCCAGTGCCTATAAGACCAGAGGGTCACAGGTTCAAATCCCAGCTGGGGCTCCTGCCAACCCAGTCCCCATAGCTTTACCCACCACTAAACAGTGATAGTAAAGACACACCTTTATTGCAGAGAACATACGCATGGCCTATATTTTACCACACCAGAAACAGGCACATTACCTTAAAGCAGAGTTCCGCAAATGCAGTCCTGGAGGGCCCCACAACATTCCGGTTTCATGCTGCCTCCAATAAAGATGCCTGTGCTGCATAGCTATGCACCACCCCCATGTTATGCAGATGTAGCTCATGCATATTTATGAGGGACAGCATGAAAACCCGAACAGTGTTTGGAACACCAGGACTGGAGTTGGGGAACTCTGCCGTAAAGCAGCAGCCAACAGGGCCACACACCCACCCACAGGCCCCATTGGCCAATGCCACCTGGAGAGGCAAGACATTGGGTCCTGCCTGTATCTCCCAATACTAGCAGTTGCATACCTTAGCAATGCCACCCTACACCTGGGTATATGGTACACAGCTATCAAACGTTTGCTATGAGAACTGGCAGATATCAATTCCTCTGTTAAGCACATTTTGCTCATTGAGCTCCACCATAACAATCATTCTGATGTCTGCGGTGTGTGCTGCAGGTCTGGTCTCTGACAGTGTTCACCACCCTGGGGAGTGACCCCCCAACAGTCTTGTGTACCATATCCATGCCTGTACTATGCCCATGACTGGTGTGGTGTGTATGGCTGCTGACCACCTCTATAGTAGCACAATGCTGTCATCGGTGTGGGGGTGGTTGTCTGTCTATCCAGTGTGTGGTGGCTGCAAACACCTTCCACAGCCCACACTGCTAGCAATGTTGCCAGTATTGGGCTGCCAATGTGCATAATGAGGAGCAAGGTACCATGGGTATAGGCCGGACAGGGTGGCCTGGCCAGGGCGCATCTGCACAGGGCATAGGGCAGTGACAGGCACATTGTAGTGGCCGGCCACCACCTACACAGACAGGGTGACCTCAGTATGTGCTGCTGAGAGATCACTCTCACCCTGACTGTGCAGTGACCACAGCATGGCTAGGCACCCCCATAGTGCTATCTAGTATTTCTCTCATGTGATATATATGGGTTGCCTTTTGGGGCCCTGTCACTGATTTAACTGTGTATGCTGACATCCCAGTTCTGGGTGCAGGCATCTCCACTGGGCACTAGCAGACTATTTGCAGCTGGTATGTGTTGTGATGGAGTGGCTTGCAGGGTGCAGTGGCTGATGGCTTGCACCAGGGGAATATCAGATAGTGGTGGGGTGCAGCATGCCATATCTAGGCCTAATGTCTGTCTGCTATTGTGTTCTGGATGTGTACAGAGCTGCATTGACTGCTCTGTGGGGTGTGTGTCCCTCAGCAGGACTGGGGTTGATGTTCCCCTCTACGTCCACCTTGCAGGGAGGTAGATGTTGTATCTTTTGATAGGAAACCCTGTTTGCCGCCCTGGGGGAAGGGGTGGTGGTGCATGGGCCCTCCTAGGGGGCTACACCTGACTGACTGCTACAGACAGAGATGTCCAAGGTGTTTCTGCAGAAACTACCTGTCTCACACTATAACACTGCTGTGGACCTGCGCCATGGACGTTGCTGTGGACCTGGTGCTTGGCGCCTCACTGCACCCTCAGGGTGAGCACAGTACCCGCACGCTGTGACGGTGTGTGGCTACCCTGTGCCGGTACAACACACGGTCAGTACCCCCTACCAGGCCGAGGTGCTGTGGGGGTGCACATGGTCGCTTCCCCCTACCAGGCCGAGGTGCTGTGGGTGTGCATTCCCCATCTTGTGTTTATCTGTGGACAGCTGATTTGCATGTGCAGTGCATCATGGGTGTGACTGGCGCAATCCAACCCTGGGGGAATCCAGCGCCTGCTCACAGGCTTTGATAACCCATAGGCCATCCCACGTACATCTGTTAGCATTGTGCATAGGTGCAGGACACCCTACCGAGTCTGTCATATAAGGTACCCACACAGGTAAAAACACACATACCCACGCACGATTGTACGTGCGTCGCTACGCACGCCCCAACGTACATTGTTACGCACACTGCGAGGGTGTGTTTCTGTATGCAGTACTCGACGTAAAGCAAAACATGCCTTCTCACGGCACACTGGGGACTCAAACCCATGCTGCCTGTAACAGTGGTCAGTACACTAACCATTGTGCTACAGCTCTGTTTGGGTCAGGTATGTATGCTAGCAACCCTACAACACATACAGGACATATACATGCCCCCACACTCACTATAATGTGTGGGTGTGTTTACTTGCACCCCAAAAGGGAAGGGAACATAGACATACCCCCTCACTCACTATCTAATGTGTGGGTGTGTTTGCTTGCACCCCTCCAAAACAAAACAACTAAATGCCCCCTCCCTCACTGTATCATGTACAGGATGCTACATCAGCCAGCCTTCTGCAACTGGGCACCCTGCGGACTCGAACCCATGCTGCCCGTATTAGCAGTCACTGCAGTAACCATTGTGCTACAGCTCTGTATTGATCATGTATGTCTGAGTGGCTTCTTATGCTTAACACGCGGTGACGCCGCTAACGCGCCATGTAACGCTCGTTACTTTAGTAACGCGCGGTAGGTGTTCCGCTGTCCCGCCCATCTCCTTATTTGGGGGTTTGTCTTATTAACGCGGATCCTAACGCGAACTGCAATAACGCGATTTAGTAAACATACCCCTTAGTCTGATTGTGAAGGGTAACCCTCATTCTAGCTGGATAGAAGAGGCCATATCTTGCTTGAAGTTGCTGAAGCCTTGGTCTCATCACCAGAATATCTCTCCTCCTGTCCACTGTGCTCTTTGCAAAGTCTGGGAAAAAGATCAACTTATGCCCCTCGAACTTTAGTGGGGAACGTGCCCGTGCCATTTCCATAATTTTTTCTACTTGTTGGAATCTCAGGACCCTCAGGATGATTGATCTAGTTCTTTTGCTGTTTGAGGTGATCTGTGAAGGAACATGGTGCGCCCTCTCAATTTCAAGCGGCAGCTCGAAAGAAATCTTCAAAACCGCAGGGATAAGCTGCTGTAAGAAGGCACAAATATCTTTTCCTTCCGCACCCTCCGGTACACCTATGATCCTCACATTATTCCTCCAAGATCTGTTGTTATTGTCTTCGATTTCTCTTTGCAGTGCTTTTATTTGTTTGGCGTGCTTGCTAAGCTCTCGTAACCGTTCCTCGTGCACCGCCATTTTCTGCTCCGTTTTGTCTTGCCGCACTGCAAGAGTCTCCATCCTTTGTTTTAAGACATTAATTTCCCCTTGCATAGTTAGTAGCGACTCACTGTTTAAAGTGATGATTTCTTTAATTGCCCTTACTTCGGCTAACAACTCCTGCATCGCCTCCGGGCACTCTCGCATAGCCGCCATTTTCTGGGGGGACGGGGGCTCCGTTTTTTACCTCTTCACGCTTGTACTCTGTCCCCCAGCGAAGTCCAGCCGTGTCGGTTTTGATCCAGCCATCTTCCAGCAGCGACCCCAATCGACTGTCGTCTCTCTTTTATTTCAATTGCCAGCGCAAACTCCGGATTCTGCAGGGGGCCCTACAGAGCTCCATCCTAGACATCCATTCCGCCCTGTTCCAGGCTCCACCTCCGCCCCGCTATATCCTTTTTAAGATACAGCGTCCAGAAATGCACACAATATTGAAGGTGCGGTCACACCATAGAACGATACAGAGGCATTATAATATCCTTGGTTTTATTCTCCATTCCTTTCCTTATGATTCCTAGCATTCTGTTTGCTTTCTTGGCCACTGCTGCACACTAGGTGGAGGGTTTCAACGTGTTATCCATGATGACGCCTAAATCTTTTTCCTGGGTGGTGGTTCCTAATGTGGAACCTTGCATCATGTAACCAGTTTAGACTGTTCTTTCTTAGGTGCATAACTTTGCATTTGTCCACATTAAATTTCATCTGCCATTTGAATGTCCAGTCTTCCAATTTGTCAAGTTTCTCTTGCAATTTTTCACTATCCTCTTGTGTTTTCATAACCTTGAATAATTTTATGTCATCTGCAAATCTGAGCACCTCACTTGTTATTACCATTTCCAGGTCATTTATGAAGCTGTTAAAAAGCAGTGGACTCAACACAGATCCCTGGGGTACTCCACTACTCACCTTTCTCCATTTAGAAAGTTGGCCATTTAGCCCGACTCTCTGCTTTCTATCTTTTGACCAGTTCTTGATCCACAATAGTACACTGTCTCCTATCCCATAACTTTTTAATTTTGCCGAGAGTCTCTCATGAGGGACCTTGTCAAAGGCTTCCTGAAAATCCAGATACACTATATCAGCCAGCACACCTTTGTCTGCCTTTTATTCACACCTTCATAAAAATGTGACAGATTAGTAAAGCAAGACTTTCCTTTGCTAAATCCTTGTTGGCTTTCTCAAATTAAACCATGACTATCTACATGTTCAGTAATTTTATTCTTTATAATGATTTCTACCATTTTACCCAGTACTGACGTTAGGCTCACCAGTCTAGTTTCCTGGATCATCCCTGTTACACTTTGTAAAAATTGGCATTACATTGGCTATTCAAATGAAAAAAGAAGGATACTCTGCAGACAATACTAACCAAACACAGAGTGGAGGAAACAAGGCCACAGCCACACCAGAATAATCTTCACACAAGTGGTTTTATTTGGTGACCCGATTTGGTCAAGTTTCGGCACTCAGACCTGCATCAGGGGTCTTTAAAAAAAACATAAAACCCCACTAACAGTAATGGCATCTTGTAAAGTATCCCACAAAAGGAAACATATAAACAAACATTGAACATTAAGGAGGTCATTCTGAAAGGCAGGATGTGTGGCTGCACGTCCCGCTGGGATATGCAGCCTCGCAAGCCGCCTGTACCCTATTCCCCCACCGGCTCTCCATATATGTCCCATGCATCAGGATAGGGAGATCTGGTGGGTGGGCGGGAGAAGGCAGGATCAGGGCAGAGCAGGAGTGGGCCAGCCCGGCAGCACATACAGGGCCGATTCATGTCACAGCCCTGTATGTGCTGCCAAGCCTGTTGGGACATGCTACTTATACCACCATAGAGGTGGTTTAAAGCAGCAGAATCAGGAGGATCAGGGCAGGTGAGCCACGCCAGGGTTTGTGGCCAGGTGCGGGAGGGTCCCTGCTGCCTGATCCCAGACATGGTAAGCCAGCCGTGGGTCGGGTGGTGGAGATTTGGGAAGCCAGATGTCTGGGGCGCCTGCGGGGAGGATATTCCCACAGGCAGAAGGGGAACATTGGGCTGTCCTTGGGCCCGATTCTGGCTCCGGTGGGAACGTTTTGTTCCCACAGACCAGAATTGGCTCCAAACATCCCCATCTGTACCAGGGATGTCCGGATGGCCCAGATATCCACTTCCCGGAATTGGGCTCCACGTCAAAAGAAATCAATAAAAAAACAAACAGAATCAGAACCTGTTAGCAATCTTATAATATGGAAACATCCAGTGACAATGCAGATTGCTGTTGAAGGTTTAATCATAACCTATAAAATAAATACATAAATGACCATTACTCATCGCACAAAAATGAAAATGAGCTGATTCTACAAACATCAATAACAAAAAATACTCTATAGTATAGAATATCCATATTCATAAAAAATAGTACATAGTTCCGAATTAGGTCCCAAAAGAAGAAACTTTACAAAAGAACACTGCTAAAACAAAAGGGGAAAGGGGAAAAAGAGGGAGAGGAAGGGAAGGGAAAGAATGGGAGGAAAGGATACATGATTGACAGAACTACTCAGTACCAGAAAAGGAACAATAAAATCTCAAATTAATGATAATCTCAAATTTCCTTTCAGAAAAAAACACTTCCAAAAATGAAAAAGGATAAGAATCAAATCCGTATAATTTGAGTAGCAATCTTACACCTTACAGAAAATACTATTAAAAAGGAGAAAAGGCAAAACTGAAACAAAATTATCAAGATACAAAACATTATATCAAAAGGCTCTCATTCTCTGTTTTTTATTGATTTCTTTTGTATTTTTGTTGATTTAATGTGCAATGTTTGTTTATATGTTTCCTTTTGTGGGATACTTTATAAGATGCCCTTACTGTTGGTGTATTTTTATGTTTTTTTATAGACCCCTGATGCAGGCCTGAGTGCCGAAACTTGGCCAATTTGGGTCACCAAATAAAACCACTTGTGTGAAGTTTATTCTGGTGTGGCTGTGGCCTTGTTTCTTCCGCTCTGTGTTTGGTTACATTGGCCATTCTCCAATCTTCAGGTACTACAGATGATGTTAATGATAGTTCACAGATTAATAATAGTAAGTCTGCAATTTCATATTTCAGTTCTTTCAACACTCTTGGATATATACTATCTAGTCGAGGTGATTTGCTACTCTTCAGCTTATCAAATACAGTACTTGTGTATGGCAGCTGTGTCCAAGTGGCATGGGAAGGGATATCCTTGGTGGGGACTGAGAGGCAGATGTTATGGCCTTTTGGTGGCCTTTTGTGAGTACGTAGAGGTGAGGTTGCAGCGCACAAGTCAGGGGAGAGTGTGCAAAGTTGGTAGGGAAAGGGAATAGTTCACGAGCAGGCACAACTAGGCAGTGGGCAGGGGCAACGGCTTCCGGGGACAGCATGGAATAGCAGTATCCACAGCGCATTAGAGATTGTGACAGCCACACCAAATGCTAGAACCATCAGTATATTCTGTGATATGCAGGACAAACAGGCACACAGATACCTAAAGAGTAAAGAATCATCCAGAACTTTAGGATGGGCAATTATACATTTCCACAAACGTGTGGGTGGGGTGGTGTACACATAGTTGATGGGTTTACATGGTTGATCACCTCACTCCTTGTTCCCACTTCTAGGTCATTTACAAATATGTTAAAAAGCAGTGGGCCGAAATCCCTGGGGTATTCCACTATTCACATTTCCCTACTGAGAAAATTGGCTATTTAGTCCTTCTTTTCTATTTTCTATCTTTTAACCAGTTCCCAATCCACAATAGTATACTGCCTCCTTTCCCATGACTCTTTAATTTCCTCAAGAGTCTCTCATGAGGGATCTTTCAAAGGGTTTCTGAAAATCCAGATACACTATATCAGCTGGCTCACCTTTATCTGGCTGTCTAATCAACCTTCAAAAAACTATAAGATTAGTGAGACAAGATTTCCTTTGGCTAAATCTATGTTGGTTTTCTCCCATTAAACCATGACTATTGTGATGAGGAGAGCATGGCTGAGCCCATGCAAACAGAGGAAAATTATAAATCTACCTTTAAGGAAGGAGACAGGCAAGGTATCTGTGGCTTTCAGGATGCAGGCAAAGGAAAAAACACACACTTGCTGAAACTAAGCCACACCCAAGCTCTGCTGATCTAAGGGCAGGCTTGGAGGATAATGAGAGACACCTTGGAAAGGGACAGTGCAAGTTAGGGAAAAGGCAGCCTTATAAACCCAGAGAAACACGTGAGAGGAGGGCCAGCACCAGCACCAGCACCGGCTGGCGAGAGGATTCCACGAGAGAGCAGTACTCAGGGAGAGAGCAGCACACAAGAGAGCTGACTAGAGGGAGCACTGCAGACTTCCGTGGAGGGAGAAGCACCAGGGAAAGACCCAGAGAACTCACCGAAGAGGAGAATGGTGGAGATTTCCAGGGGGATTTCAGAAGTGAAAGCAGCACCCAGAAGGAGAGCCAGGCTTGCAGGGAAACTGCAATTGGTTCTGAAGCCAGTAGAGCTGTAGCTGAAAGAATTGCAGACAAGGGGCAAGGTGCAGTTCCTCCAGTACGTGGATCAGCTAAAAAATATTCAAGTTCCGAGAAGGTGGGTGGATAAAAATATATCTAAGAGTGACCTAAGCCAGTTAGAGGCACTCTGGCGTTTGAGTCAGGAGAAGAACCTTCTCACTCCAGGTGAAAACCCTTTTTCATAGTAAGAAGCCCCAGTGGAGGAGAATTCAGGAGCTCTTAGAGAGTTTCAAGCAAGAAGCATTGCATGAAGGCTTAGAGCCAGACATACCGGTTGAAAACCCGGAGGAAATGCAGATAGAATCTGTTGAATCTGATTCTGACTCAGAGGATTTATTGATGGACTGTTCATGGTGCAAAAAGGCAGAATAGAAGCTGCTAGTTAAAGAAAAAAGTCTGTAACCTGAAAACCACCAAAAGCAGTGAGTTAGACAGGGAGAATGATAATAGCCTGAATTGCCAAGTACCCTGTTGAAAGAAGAAAAGACATTTACTTTGATTTGAAGAAAAGAAACTGTGTTTGTTGCTGTATGTTTGAGAAACAGCTACGTATGTTGTGAAGGCCAGCTAAAGCAATTTCACTGTTGGGTTTTTGTGTGATTTTCCTGAAGATCATTTGTTTTGGAGAAGAATCCTGTTGCTTTGTTTGAGCTATATGCTTGTGAAAAGAAGGAAATAAATTCCTGTGTGTCTTTTAAAAAAAAACACCTCGGTTCTCAATACTACTGTTTTTTAAGTGGTAGCACAACTACAAGTCCCAGCAGCCCCAAGCTCTGAACGAGGACAAATAATTCTTTATTCAAAGACTAAACAGTGGCACCCGTATACCTATAGGCCGTGGCCTGGGCTAGGGGCCCCCACACTATCTGTATATTAGTAATTTTGTTCTTTATAATATTTCTACAATTTTGCACGACACTGACCATTGACATCAGGCTTTCCAGTCTGTAGCTTTCCAAATCACCCCTGGAACCTTCTTAAAAATTGGCGTTATGTTGCCACTCTCCAATCTTCAGGTGCTATGGATGACCTTAATGATAGTTTACAAATTTCTAATAGTAGATTTCATTTCGGAGTTCTTTCAGCACCCTCGGATGTATACTATCCATTCTCCAGGACCAAGCAGGAAGTCAAACCTCACATATGGGTGACGTCTGCGCCGACGGAGCCCTCGTGCGGAGCATTTCCCCAGCTTTCAAAGAAAGCCTTTGGGAATTGCAGCGCGCATGCACGGTCCCCTTCCCGCCCAAGGGTGCCATCTTGCTCAGTCTTCTTTTTTCCGCGGAGCCCGACGGACGTAGTTCATTTTTTGCCGAGGAAAAAGTTGATTTCCTTATTTTTTGTACTTCTCCTTTGGTTCGACGCTGGATCCTTTTCCCGCCTGTGCCCGATATGCTGGTATCGAGCACACTCTCACCTTTTTCGGTTTTTGTCCTTCGTGACTAGCGTTCGCGCCATTTTTTCTTTTTTCACTGGCAGCCCTGTCTTTTGACCTCACAGGGGCTCTTTTTCCCCCGATGGCTGCCAGCGGGTTTAAAAAGTGTGATCGGTGTAAGAAACTTATGTCTTTTACCAACACACACGACTGCTGCCTCCGCTGCCTCGGACCCGATCATGACCCGATGATTTGTGGTCCATGTAGCAAAATGTCCTCGAAGGCGTTGAGGAGTCGGCAGCACCAGAAGGATAGGATCTTCTCTGACTCCGCGTCCGGATGGGCCCGGACCTCGTCAGAGGCCTCGACGTCTCGGGACTCCGGCCCCGAGCAGCATCGAGGTTCCTCTGAGCGGGGGTCTCCTTCGCGGGAACAGCTCAGGAAGAAGAAACCCACGAGGGCGGCGTCAGTGGATGCTCCTGGTTCCTCGAGAGCCAGGTCGCATAGCCCCGATAGCCGTCCCGAGTCTTTGGAGTCGGAGAGGCCTGCCAAGCAACCTCGTCTCGAGATGGAGCTTCCTGGACACGTGAGGGCTGTAGTCCTTGTGGACTCTCCTCCAAAGGAGCCGACGTCGGGCCCGACGCCGTCGGGGCCCGAGTTGGGGGCTGCTGGGTCTCCTGAGCTCGGACTCAGGTTGACGGCCTTGGAGAGCAGCCTCGCTGCCTTCATGGAACAGCAGCAGGCATTGATCGCCAGTCTCACCGGTGCATCTGCCCTGACCACCGGGACATCGACGTCCAAGTCGACCCCGGAGGCCGAGCCGATCCCCGAGTCGATCCTCGGCCACGGTCTCCCTCGGCCTCCCGTTCAAGACCGAGGTCGTCGATGCTGGTACCCTCGGCGTCGGGGCGGAAGGCTTCGGTGCCCGCCCGACCGGAGCCGCTCGACACCTCCTCCGAGGAGTCAGGCTGGGAGACGGAGGACGAAGAGTCACCCGACACCTATTGGACTCAGTGTGTCCCGTCGGACTCGCCGGAGTCCGAACCTCGGAGACGATCCCCACCGGAGGATACCTGGTTCTCAGACTTCGTGCGGGATATGGCCAAGGCCTTGGCCTTCCCCGCGGATCCCGAGGAGGAGCCTCGAGCCGAGGAGCTCGAGGCCCTCCAGTATGACTCTCCCCCGAAGGAGGCCTTTACTGTACCGGTTCCTCCGATGCTGGAGCGGCTGCTCTTCCGCATGTGGGAGACCCCGGCCTCAACACCGGTGTTAAGCAAGCGGATCGATTCCATCTATCGAGTCCGCAAGAGCCCCGGGTTCCAAAAGGCACAATTACCGCACCACTCCATGGT
The DNA here is from genome assembly GCA_033557465.1 of Ichthyophis bannanicus. Lineage (NCBI taxonomy): Eukaryota > Metazoa > Chordata > Amphibia > Gymnophiona > Ichthyophiidae > Ichthyophis > Ichthyophis bannanicus. The sequence goes on along the minus strand of CM066033.1, from coordinate 112,141,244 downwards.
TGTGGAATCGGCCATGCATCGACTGAAAAGTCAGAAGATGCACTCCTCGGTGCCTCCCGGCCGGGAGACCCGGAACCTGGATGCCCTTGGTAAGAAGTGCTTCCAGGGCTCTATGCTTGCTTGCCGTGTCCAGACATACCAGCTCTACATGGGCATGTATCTCCGAGACCTGGCAAAGGAGATTGCCGGGTTCTCTGCTGGTCTCTCCGAGGAGCCTTTGCAGAGGTTCCAGGCCTTGTCCACCGGTATTCCAGAGTGCTCGAAGTTTATCTCTCGAGCAGCCTACGATGGCTTCGAGGCTTCGGCCCGAGTAGCCGGGGCCGGCATCGGTGCCCGCCGACAGGCTTGGCTACAGTCATCCGACCTCGAGCCATGGATACAGGACAAGTTGGTCGATGTCCCCTGCCGAGGTGAAAACCTCTTTGGCAAGCCCATGGCTGAAAAGGCTGCAGAACTCGAGACCGAGACTCTGACCAGGACTAGGCTGTCTAGAAAGACCTCTGCCCCTTCTCAGAAGATGAAGGGCTCGGGAAAAAAGTCCTTTTACCCGAGGAAGTCATCTGCCTATAAACAATACCCTCATTATCAGGCCTCTGAGGCTCCCCAGCAGGGTCAGCAGGCCAAGGGGCAGGGTCATGGGCCCCATAGGCAGAAGGCCCCCAAGCCACCAACATCGGCCCCTGCTCAGCAGGGTGGGGGTTTTTGACTCACAAATCATAGCCTCTTCTCCTCAGCTGGCTTCTCTCAGCACAGGAGGCCGGCTGGCCCACTTTGCCCACCGGTGGTCAGCCGTCACGTCAGATACCTGGGTACTTCATATAGTCCAAAAGGGCTATCTTCTCCATTTTCACCAGGTGCCTCCCTCCTATTTTCCAGGGGAGCCTCCGAGACTCCCTCTGCACAGGGACCTACTCCTTCAGGAGTTGGCAAGTCTACTAAAGGAACAGGCTGTGGAACCGGTGCCCCACCACCTGAGAGGTCACGGCTTTTATTCCAGGTACTTTCTGGTACCAAAAAGAACAGGAGGCCTCAGACCCATCCTAGACTTACGCAACCTCAACAAGTTCCTGGAGAGGGAAAAGTTCAAGATGCTTACCCTTGGAATCCTGCTGCCCTACCTCCAGCAGGGAGATTGGCTATGCTCCTTGGATCTAAAGGATGCTTATACTCACATCCTTATTCATCCAGACCACAGACAATATCTCAGATTTGTTGTGGGAGGAAACCACTATCAGTACAGAGTACTACCCTTTGGCCTGACCTCCGCTCCCAGGGTGTTCACCAAGTGCCTGGCAGTGGTGACAGCCTACCTAAGGCTTCAAAGTCTTTTTGTGTTCCTGTACCTGGACGACTGGCTCATAAGGGGCCAGTCTTCCCAGGAGGCCAATCAAGCCACCCTTCGCACTGTGGCTCTGCTTCAGCACTTGGGGTTTGTCATAAACTTCGAAAAGTCCACTTTGCTCCCGTCCCAGAACTTAGAATTCATAGGAGCAAGGCTGGACACTCTTCAAACGAAGGCTTTTCTGCCAATGGACAGGGCCCACAGGCTGATGGATCTGGCCAGGCAGTTTCACAGCAATTCCCTGGTCTCTGCCAGGCAATTCCTGAGACTACTCGGCCATATGGCTTCCACGGTTCATGTCACCCCCAATGCCCGCCTGCACATGCGGCCTGCTCAGTGGAGCCTTCGCACTCAGTGGCATCAGGCCACAGGGAGCCAAGCGGACTCCATAAGAATATCCGACCTGCTGGTCTCCTCTCTGCAATGGTGGCTTCATCTTCCGAATCTGGTACTCGGTTTTTCAATCCCCTCCTCATTCTCAAGTGCTGACGACAGATGCTTCTCTTCTAGGTTGGGGAGCACATTGCCAAGGGGCTTGTACTCAGGGTCTCTGGACCCCCTGGGAGGCTGCTCAACAGATAAACTTCCTGGAGCTACGGGCGATACGCTTAGCTCTGAGAGCCTTCTCCCATCTCATCTCTCACCAGTCTGTACTAGTCCAGACGGACAATCAAGTTGCCATGTTCTACGTGAACAAACAAGGAGGCACAGGCTCCTTCCTTCTATGTCAGGAGGCACAACGGCTGTGCTCTTGGGCCGTCAATCACAGAATCCTCCTCAAGGCTGTCTACCTCCCAGGTCAAGAAAATTACCTGGCGGACAGACTGAGCAGGATCCTGCAACCACACGAGTGGAGATTGAACCCGTTGGTAGTTCAGCAGATCTTTCTCAGGTGGGGCCTCCCCACCATGGATCTTTTTGCCAGTCCTCTGAACCGGCAACTCCCGAGATTCTGCTCCAGACAACCGCATCCTCTCAGAGTAGCAGCGGATGCGTTTCTGATCTCGTGGTCCACAGGCCTGCTGTATGCGTTTCCTCCCACGCCACTAGTGTCCCGAACACTGTTCAAAGTCCTCCAGTCCTCCTGTTCAATGATCCTGATAGCCCCCAGGTGGCCGAGGCAACCGTGGTTCCCACTTCTGCTGCAACTGGCGGTGGCCACCCCTCTTCCTCTGGGGTTTCAGCACGATCTCCTGTCTCAGGATCAGGGGTCTCTCTTGCACCCCAACCTCCAGTCCCTTCATCTGATGGCCTGGCTGCTGAAAGGGTAGTCCTGGCTCCCCTACTACTTCCCCGTGAGGTGGAAGATGTAGTCTTAGCCTCTAGGCGGCAATCCACCAGGAAATCCTACGCTCTTAAGTGGCGTAGATTCTCCACATGGTGTGCTCAGCACAGCGAGAATCCCTTCTCGTGCTTGGTAGTGGTAGTCTTGCAATATTTGCTTTACCTCTCCAATCTAGGCCTTAAGTCCAACTCTGTCCGGGTTCACCTCAGTGCTCTCTCAGCGCACCACTCGCCAGTGGATGGACGGCCTCTTTCCAACCACCCTTTGGTGGCTTGTTTTCTCAGAGGCCTCCTTCTGCTTAAGCCTCCTTTGCGTCCACCAGCCCCTGAGTGCGATCTGAATGTGGTCTTACAGCGGATTTCTTGTCCGCCCTTTGACCTATGGCTACCTGCCCTCTCCGTTTTCTCTCCTGGAAAACCTTGTTTCTGGTAGCTCTTACCTCTGCTAGGCGAGTGAGTGAACTTCAGGCGCTAGTGTCTGATCCTTCTTACACTAGGTTCTTCAGGAATAGGGTAGTCTTACGGACTCACCCGAAGTTTCTCCCTAAAGTTGTCTCCCCTTTCACCTCAATCAGGAGGTGGTTCTTCCGACCTTCTTTCGCAGGCCGCATGCCAACCGGGCTGAGATGGTCCTGCATACCCTGGACTGTAGGAGGGCGTTATCCTTCTACCTTGACCGTACACGGGAGCATCGGAGGGCTGTTCAGCTCTTCGTTTCTTTTGACCCCAATAAGTTGGGGTTACCTGTCTCCAAGCGTACTTTGTCCATCTGGGTCGCTGACTGTATCGCCTGGGCTTATGGGGCAGCCGGCCACTCATTGGAGGGTCGAGTCATGGCTCATCGTGTCAGGGCGAAGGCTGCATCAGTGGCTCATCTCCGCTCTGTTCCGTTGGCAGACATCTGCCGGGCCGCTACTTGGTCTTCAAGCCAGACTTTTGTGGCCCATTACTGCCTTGAGAGGGAGTCCCGCAGGGACAGTGCTTTTGGACAGGCAGTACTCCATAATCTCTTTGGGGTTTAGGCAACTCCTACCCTCCGGCCCTGGTGTTGGGCTACCGGTTGGGGGCGTTCTCAGAGAAGATTCCTTCCTTACGTACTGCCAAGCTAGAGGGAGCTCATTTTTTCACCTTGAGTTCTCCGGTAGCCTTAAGCTGGGGAGTCCCATATGTGAGGACTGACTTCCTGCTTGGTCCTGGAGAAAGAGTAGTTACTCACCTGAAACAGGTGTTCTCCAGGAGCAGCAGGAATCAGTCCTCACAACCCTCTCTCCTCCCCTTTGAGTTGCAGTCATATGATTTATTTTGATAATTTTTTGCTGTCTTTTAGCTATGTCATCAGACTGAGCAAGATGGCACCCTTGGGTGGGAAGGGGACCGCGCATGCGCGCTGCAATTCCCAAAGGCTTTCTTTGAAAGCTGGGGAAATGCTCCGCACGAGGGCTCCGTCGGTGCCGACGTCACCCATATGTGAGGACTGATTCCTGCTGCTCCTGGAGAACACCTGTTACAGGTGAGTAACTACTCTGTCTGGGTGATTTGCTACTCTTATTTGATCAAACTACTGTATTATATCTTCCTGGTTTATCAAGATTTGTTTCCATTCCTTTAGATATCATTTCTGGCATTGGTATGTTTCCTACGTCTTCTTTAGTAAAGATCATATCTCCCCTCTCTTCTAGGGTATACATATTTAGGTCTTCAAGTCTCTTCTCATATGTCTTCTAATGTATGCTTCAAATCACTTTCCTCTGAGCTGTTTTCAAGTCTTTTTATATTCTTTGTGTGATATGATCTCCAAAACTGAACACAAGACTCCTAGTGAGGCCTCACAAACAACTTGTACAGGGGTATTGATACCTCCTCCTCTCTGTTGCGTCTTCCTCTCTTTATGCAATCTAGCATCCTTCTGGCTTTTGCTATCATCTTGTCACATTGTTTTGCCACCTTAAGATCCTCAGACACTATCACTCCGAGGTTCCTCTCCTGATCCATGCACAGCAACCTGTCATCCCCTGTTGCATACACTCCTTTGGATTTCTGCATCCCAAATGCATAATTCTGCACTTCTTCACACTAAACCTTAGCTGTGAAGCATTAGACCATTCTAGTTTTGTAGATCGTTTCTCATATTGTCCACTCCCTCTGAGGAGTCCACTCTGTTGCATATCTTTATGTCACCTGCAAAAAGGTAATCTTTTCCCTTCAATCTTTTACAATATCACTCACAAAGACATTGGACCGTACCAGTTGCAGGACTGATCCCTGGGACACTACACTACTCATTTTTCTTTCTTCTGGGTGAATTCCATTTACCACCAACTTCTGTCGTCTGCGAGTGAGCTGATTTCTGATCCACTTCACCAGTTTGGGACTCATCCCCAGGCTGATTAGTTTCTTGACACGCCTCCTGTGAGCAACAGTATCAAAGACTTTGCTGAAATCTAGGTTGGTCACATTCATTGTATGCCCTTGATCTAGTTCTCTGGTCACCCAGTCAATGATGTTAAATTGTAAAATGAGTGTGAAAAATTACAAGTGGACCTTGAGAAACTGGGAGACTGGACATCCAAATGGCAGATAACATTTAATATGGACCTGTTGAAAAACTCAAACCAATTAGTTTGGCATGATCAGCCTTTGGTAAAAACCATCTTGCCTTGGATTATGCGACCAATTTATTTCTAGAAAGTTCACTATTCCTCCTTTTAATAGTGCTTCTATCACTTTTCCTGCCACCAAGTTAAGGCTTACTGGTCTATAGTTTGCCACCTCTTCCCTATTTCCACTTTTGTGAAGGGGGTATCATATTAGCCCTTCTCCAATCCTGATTCCAAGGATCTATTAAACACATATTTTAAAGACCCTGGCAGAACTTCTCTGAGCTCTCTCAGTATCCTGAGAAGTATCTCATCTGGTGCCATGACCTTCTCCACTTTTAGTTTATAAAGCTATTCAAAAACAACTTCTTTTCTGTGTTCCTCTTTTGTCAGCTTCTGAATTTTGTGACATCTGTGAGTGGGGAGGATTTTACGTTTCGGCGGCCGGCCATTTTGCTTTAACTTTGCCTCAGATATATGCTGGGGCCATATCCAGGCCCCAGCACTGAATATCAGATTGCCTGGATTGCAATTTTACAATCTGGTCAGCAGCGATATTCAACCGCTGGCCGGATTGCAAAACCAGCAAAAGTTAGGACAGCCATTCAGCTGTCCTAACTTTAGCCAGTTAGAGTAACCGAGCAGTAACTGAATATCAGCGCTGCCCATTATCGCTCGGTGCTGCTTCCATTCTGCGCCCAGAATGCTGATGCTGTGATAGTGCCGCTGAATATCCCGGTGACCGCGATTAACGTGGTTAGCAGGTTTGCTTATCGCTTCGATCGCACTGAATATCTCCCCTCTCCCCCATGTGTTTTATGCTTTTATTTGTGCAGCCACCTCTGTGGAAAACCATATAGGTTTCCTTTTTCTCTTATTTTTATTTACTTTTTTACATATAGATTTGTTGCCTTTTTCTAAGCCTCTTTCAGTTTAGCCCTCCGCCCTTCCACTTCCTTTATCTCCTCCCATCCTGCCATCTTCTCTTTCAAATACTTTCTCCTTTTACTGAAGTCAGCATTTTTTAAAATGGGCAACTACTTGAAGGAGAAGCTGGCGGACTTCACATTCCGTGATTTTTGGCTAAGTCGGCAAGATATTGAAATATATTTTAAATTTCCTTTTGTATGCATAGAATAGGTTCACTGTAAAGACAAAAAAAATCAAATAATGTAAATTGTGATTATATGATAGATGTTTATGACACTGTTGAAGACCACTTGGTAAATTTATATCCCATCAAATCTATTGTTTTTGTTTGCTTTTCTTTAGAAAGCATATTACTATTTGATGAAAGCAGCCAACAGTGGAAGTGCAAATGCTTTGGCGCTTCTGGGAAAGGTACACATTTTTTTCTTTCACTCCATGAATTTTATGAATTTTGTCATTGTGGTAATGAACTTGAAAAACTATAGTATTTTAACTGGAGCGTCTGGTAAAAACTGGCACTTAAAACAACTGGCCATCACCACTTAAAAACTGGCACTTAAAACAACTGGCCATCACCACTTAAAAAATGGCACTTAAAACAACTGGCCATCACCACTTAAATTTTGTCCCAGACATTCAATGCTGGAGCCATATCTGGGCACCATCGTTGAATAACTGGGTTGCCCGGATTGCAATTTTGTAATTTGGTCAGCGGCGATATTCAGCCACTCCCCAAATTGCAAAACTGGCTTAAAAGTAGGATAGCCATTCAGCTATCCTAACTAGCCGGTTAGGATTAACTGGGCAGCGGTTGAATATCGCGGCTGTCCAGTTAACCCGAGGTGCCTCCCTCACTATGTCCTCAGAATGCCTCAGTGCTAGCTGCTCAGCGTTGGTGCGTTCAGCAGCGCGAAACGGGGATATGCAGTGGCACTAACCGGGTTACTTCCACCGAATATCATGTTGAGCGGCATTTATGTGCTTTGCAGGTCTGCAGTGACTATATAAAGGGGGTTATTGTAGAAGGCCTATTTGTGCTTTGGATGTCTGAAACAGGCATAGAAACATCCAAAGCACAGATGTCCCCAGAGCCATTTTAGAAGCCGGGTTTGTAGATGTTCCCCAGCACACAGGGGCGGCCCAAGGGGGATGCGGGGCCATGTGCGGAGACTCATTGCGGGGCTTCATTTGCATAAACACCTCATTTGCATAAATATTAGCATAATGTTAACACGCCTCTTAATGAGTGTCTGGATAAAGAAAGACTATCGGATTTCTACATTACTATACTCCAGTGCCAACTGCCAGGCACATTAGGAAGTACTATAAACACTGACCATTTAGAACCCATAGCAAACCCACCATATTATAACAGCTCTGCCAGGACTCACAAAGCACCAAACCCTACCTATAAAAAGGCAACACTGCAAATACTAAGCCAATACATCTCAGAGAATACCAATACATCTACTGGGGAAAGAGAACAAGTGGCACTGTCAAATAGAAACTACATAAACAGAATAACTCCGCTCAGTTACACATGCAGAACATAGACCGTCACTAAACAAAGAACAAGGAATCACAATTTAGAAATCAGAAGACAATAATTAAATTGGGAACCCCTAAAGCCAAACTTGGAATGTACAACACCACTATAAATTAATTTCCTCTTGTACTAAACAAAAATGCAAAGACGTTAGCAATACACATTTCCCAGAGCTGACATATTCCAGTTAATAAATTCAAAATAAAAAAGTATTGTTTTACCTTTTGTTGTTTGGGCATTTTATTTTTCAATTGCAATTGCTCCAGTCACTTTCTTCTGGTTTCTTCTGTCTTCTGCTAATTCTCCATTGTCTGCTGTCCATTTGTCTTTTCTTCTCTTCTAGATTTTTTCCATTCTATCTTCTACATCTGCTTTAACATACTGATCTTTCCCCTTTTGCTCTTTCCCTGATTTCTTTTTTATTCCTTTATCATCTAATCAAATTTCTCCCGTCTATCCTCAATCCCCACTTACTCTACCAATTCCCGGCCACTCGTAGATTTTTCTTCCCTCCTACACAAAATATCTTTTCTCCCTCCATCCTCATTCCTCCAGCCCCATTCCCTTCTAGTCCTCCCCCAAAATCAGCTCCCTTCTAGTTCCACCCCCACTCATTATCCGCTCCCTTCTAGTTCCATTCTCCCACCCCCGCCCCCGCATTAGCCCTTTCCAGTCCTAGCCCCCCCAATCAGCCCATTTGCAATCCTAGCCTCCCATCAGCCATTTCCAATACTTGCCCCCCCCATCAGCCCATTTGCAATTCTAGCCCCCCAATAAACCAATTATAATCCTATTCCAGCCCCACATCTCCCCATTTCCAGTCCGAGCCCCCTCATCAGTTCATTTCCAGTCCTACCCCCCAAAGCCCATTTCCAGTCCTTGTACTCCCCATCTGCTCATTTGCAGTCCTAGCCACCCCCCCCACTCAGCCCATTTCCAATCCTAGCTTCCCCTCCACTCCACTCCACTCAGCACATTTACGATTTTAGCCCCCTGCTCCAACTCAGCTCCCTTCCCCGACTCAGCCCATTTCAAGCCAAAGTCCCCCCCCTTCTCCGAAGAGTCCCGCAGCAGGCTTTAGAGGCCCCAGTTCACCTCCTTTTAGCAGGTCGCGGCTCCCTGCAGGTCAGTAACAGCTCCTTACAGCCGCCGAAGTGAAGAGCGTTGTTTCCTTCACTTCAGCAGTTGTATTGTAATGAAGATTGCAGGCGCGCTGAGTACCAGGACACCGGAAATTTCCTTTGACCGCTGAAGTGTTGGTTTGTGGTCACAAGAGGTTTGTGAGAAGGGTTTGGTGTATAGTGGTTCGGTGGGTGGGATATGTGATAGAGGTGTGGTTGCAGGAAGGGAGATGGGAGAAGGAAGGGGATAGGGGATTTGCTGGTAGGCAACATCGGGTTTTGAAAGAAGTTCCTTTGGTGGAGTCTACTGGAGTGGTGTTGGGGATAAGTAATTATGGTTTTGTTGGGGCTGGAAGGAGGAGGTCGGGTGGTAGGGGAGTGAAACGGGAGTGTAGGATTTTTATTCCTAGCACTTGTTTATAGGACGATGGGGGCAGGGCTGGCCCAAGAGTTTCTGCTGCCGTAGGCAGAAATCCCTGTCGCGCCACTCCTGCCAAGCTGCATTGTTTCCACCCCAGCTGCTGTTAAGGCCAAGTCCTTCAGCACATCATTTCCCAGAGGCGACTTATTAATAAACTGTGGACCCCAGGGATGGACCCTAAAGTTAATGATTGGGTTAGAAATTTGTTGAGTGGGAGTCGACAAAGGGTACAGGTAAATGGAGCTCACTCTGAGGAGAAGGAGGTTACCAGTGGTTTGCCACAGGGATCTGTCCTTGGTCCGATGCTTTTTAACATCTTTGTTAGTGATATTGCAGAAGGACTGCCAAGTAAGGTTCTGTACAGCTCATCGCTAGTGTCCATGTACTGGGAATGGAGCCTGGGGATCCTGGCATAAGGGCGACGATGGGCTGTTTACCGGTGCTCATGGTCAGCGATCACCAGCAGGGCAGTAGTAAACATGGTGGTGGTCCCCTCGTGTACCATCCTCGGACACCTGGCAGCAGCCCCAGGAACCTGTGGGACAATGAGACAGGTGATCAGTCTGGGACCCTGGGAGTATACCACCAACTGTACCTCCCAATGCCCCCTGTGGGTGGCAGGCGGGCAGGTGTTGTGGTAAACTGCTGGCCCAACCCCTTCCCCCCTTGCACATGCTATCAAGGCACCCAGTGAGTGGCGTGTCCAACAGGCACTGCTGCACAGTCACATATGTGCTGTGCACATGCCCATTTGGTTGGGTTGCATCCCCATCTGTGCACTGTTAGGGTGACATCCGCTCCACGCATGCCATTGCATCTAGGTGTGTAGCTGCTGGTGACATCACACCGACAGGCATGTGCCTGTGGGGTCCACCCATGTGTGATCCCTGTCACCATAGCAGGGCTACATGTGTCTCCTCCCACAATGCATGGTCCATATCATGCATTGCTGTACTGAACGGTGACTACAATGCAGTTGCATGGGCATGGGGCCACAGACCTCCACCTGTATGGAGGTAGTCTAGTGCATAGGGGAGATATGTGGTCTGCCACTGCTAGCCAGTTGCTCCCTGCCCCAAACAGCCCCATGACCACACCAGCCTACCCTGTGGTGTGTGTCTGCGCAGAGCACTTGACCTTTGCACTCAGGTCCATGTACGCCACTGTCTCCCACTGGCTGTGCAACTATACATCTGGGGCACAGGCACCACCACACATAAGCATCCCAATCACATCATGCCTCCTTTGTACCTACCATGTCAGTGGCAGCGCAGTTATAAATTCCAATATGTGTAAGCAGGTCAGCCCTCACAACGGCAGTGCTAACATTTTCTAGGTAGAGTTGGCTCAGTTTGTGTTCTTGGATTTGTTACTGGTATGGTATGGTATTTTTTTTATTTAGTAGATTTTAGCTTATGCCTTTCCAGTATAAGTTAAAGGCAAGTTACACTCAGTTACAGTAGGTATTTCCCTGTTGCTGGGGGAGTTACAATTGTTTCTCCCCTTCAGTGTGGTCCTCACAGCTGCTTTTAATGACTTGGCAGACAAGGAGGCATACCAATACAGTGAGTCTTTCTTTCAATCTATTAGTCTGGAGCTTATTAGTATCAGGGTACTTTTGTGGGAAATGGCATAGCTAGGAGGCCCTTGACACTTGACACTCCCACACCATTCCATTCTCAAATACATGAGTCCAGGCCAGAAACTGTGTTCTGAACCAGGAGTTTACTTAAACTTGAGGGTCATTGAGAGCACAGTAATAACAATTGGTAGAAACAAACAAGAACTATGTAAAAAGCATGAGCCAAATGATGAAAAAGGAAGCAACATAAGTACTGGCAAATGCAATGCAAGGCTTTGATAAGGCAGGCAAAGAGAGAATTTGCAAAGAATCTTGCTGTGGAAGCACAAACTCATAATAAAAACTTTTTAAAGTACATTCATAGCAAAAAACCTGCGAGTTAGTTGGAAAATTAGATGATAGAGGGGTAAAAAAGCCCTAAGGGAGGACAAGATTATAACTGAGAGACTGAAAGCATATTTTTGCTTCAGTCCTTACTAAAGAAGATGTAGGGAAGTTACCCATATCAGAAATGATATTTAAAAGTGATATATCAGAGGAATTGCAACAAACCTGGATAAACCGGGAAGATGTAATACAGCAATTTGATAAGCTAAAGAGTAGCAAATCACCTGGATGGTGGACATACTAAGATGCTGAAAGAACTCAAAAGTGAGATTGAAGACCTACTATTATTAAACTGTTAACTATCATTAAAATCATCTGTAGCACCTGAAGACTGGAGAGTGGACATCGTAATGCCAATTTTTAAAACAGGTTCTGAGGCAATCCAGGAAACTACAGACCAGCGAGCCTTATGCCATTACCAGGCAAAATGGTAGACCATTATAAAGAACATAACTATTGAACATAGATATCCATGGTTTTATGGGCCTAAACCAACATGGATATAGCCAAGGAAAGTTTCATCTCACTAATCTGCTATATTATTTGAAGATGTGAATGAACAGTTAGCTTAAAGTGAGCCAGTTGATATAGTATATCTAAATTTTCAGAAAGCCTTTGACAAGGTCCATCAGAAGAGGCTCTTGAGGAAATTAAAAAGCCATGGGATATGAGGCAATGTACTATTGTGGATTGGGAACTGGTTAAAAGATGAAAAACAGTGAGTAGGGCTAAATGACCAATTTTCTCAGTGGAGAAAGATGTAGTGGAGTACCCCAGGGATTTGTGCTCAGACCTCTGCTTTTTGACGTATTCATAAATGACCCTGAAATGAGAACAATGAGTGAGATAGTCAAATTTGTAAATGACAGAAAATTATTCAAAATTGTTAAAACACAAAAGGTTTGGAAAAATTGCAAGAGGACCTTGAGAAACTGGGGGGCTGGGTATCCAAATGGCAGATGAAATTTAATGTGGACAAATGCAAAATTATGTACTTAGAGAAGAACAACCCAAACTACGATAAAGCGTAATTACTCACCTGTAGCAGGTGTTCTCTGTGGACAGCAGAAATAAGTCCTCATGTATGGGTGACGTCCCCGAAAGAGACCCATGCAGGAACACTCCCCAGATTCCACTGGAAGCTTTTGGGAGACTCTACTGTGCATACATACCTACCGCCCCATCTGCTGTGGTGCCATCTTCTCCCCAGTACAAGAACATAGCAGTAGTAAAAACAACTCCTTGGTGAGGTGGGATGGTTGTGAGGACTTATTCCTATTGTCCAAAGAGAACACCTGCTACAGGTGAGAAACTACGATTTCTTCATGGTCAAGCAGGAAGTAAGTCCTCATGTATGGGACTCCTAAGCTACAGGCTACCGAAAACCAAGGAGGTCAAAGCCCAACTGGGGCAACATCTAGAGAACGGGAAGAAACAATGTGGGTAGTCACCCCAGGGTACACGACTGATTCAGCATCTTTAGTGAACATCGACACTTAGAGGTCTCTTTTTGGTAGACTGGATGGACAGAAGGGTTGGTGGGAAGGAGTTGAACCTAAGTCTCAAAGAGATGCCAGAGTATGGCATGGCCAAAGTTGTTGCAGGGTTGGGAATGCCCATCTAGAAAGTAATGAGCTGTGAAGGTGTGAACAGAAGACCACACAGCAGCTCTGCAGATCTCCTCCATGGAGACCAAGTGCAAGTTGGCCACCGGCGCAGCCATGGCTCAGACATTGTAAGCCATGACATGACCATCAGGGCTCAGGCCTGCTTGGGCATAAGCGAAAGAGATGCAGTCTTCCAGCCAAAAGGGCAGTGTGCATTTGGAGGCAGCACCCAGCTTGCTGGAGTCAAAGGAGAAGAACAGCTGGGTGGAACACCGGTGCGCCTTTGTTTGTTCGAGGTAGAAAGCAGTCTAGCATATGTAGCACAGCCTCCCCACAGATGGCATGAGGATTGACTGAGGTGGAAAGTGGAGACCACCTTAGACAAAAAATGTGGATTCATTCACCAAACCAGCCTGTTCTGATGGAACCTGGTGTATGGCGGGTAAACCACCAATGACTGGAGCTCACTAACATGGCATGCTGAAGTGACTGACACCAGGAACAAGACCTTCCAGATCAGGAATTTCAGAGGATGGGAAGTGAGCAGGTCAAAGGGAGCTGACAAGAGCTGCACCAGAACCACATTAACGTCCCAAGCCATCGACAGGGGCTAAACCAGAGGTTTAAAGAGGAGTATCCCCCGCATGAAGTGAGCCACCAGAGGTGATCTGAGATGAGCTTCCCCTCTGAGCCGCTATGATAGGCCTCAGTTGCACTCAGGTGGACTCTGACCAAATTGGAATTGACACCAGAGTTCAAAAAGTGTAGGAGGTACTGCTGTAGCTCATCTACAGTGCATGAGAAGGGATCCAGAGCCCTGTCAGTACACCAGGCAGAGAACCTCCGTCACTTAGTTATGTAAGATCTGCATGGGGAATCCCTGTGGGAGGCCAGGAGAACTTCCATTACATCCTCCGGCAGGTTAAGCTCTGAGAGAACTACCCAGTCAACATCCAAGCCGTAAGGGCCAAGGTCTGGTCGTTGGGGTGCAGCAAGGTCCTGTCCTCCTGAGAGATGAGTTCTGGAGTGGAGCGCAGATGGAGATGCTCCCACTGAGAGAGTTGTAGTAGCAGGGGAAACCATGGTTGCCTGGGCCAATACAGGACGATGAGGATCATTGTACCCCTGTTGACCTGAAGCTTCAGCAAGGTCTTTGTCACGAACAGGATCAGAGGATATGCATAAAGCAAAACTCACCTCCCAGTGGAGGAGGAAGGCATCTGGAGTCAGCCAGCCGCTGGATGCCATCCTGGAACAGAACTGATCCACCTGGGCAGTGTGCAGTATGGCAAAGATATCTATCTTGGGAGTACCCTCCTCCCAAAAGATCTGGTCCACCACCTTCCTGTTGAGGGTCCACTCATGCGGCTGGAGGACCCAGTTCAGGTGATTCTCCAGGGCATTGAGCTCTCCGGGCAGATAGGTCGTCCATAGCTCCATCTTGTGGGTGGCTGCATACTGCCATAAGCGAATTGCCTCCCAGCACAGGAGGTATGATGCCATGTCTCTCTGTTTGTTGTTACAGAACATCGCCACCTGATTGTTTGGCCAAGTGCGTCTGGAAAACCCGGATGGCATTTGCTATAGGCCGGAGTTCGAGGACGTTTATCTGGTGCAGGCTCTCCCAATGATATCTCCAGCCAATCAGACTCATGTGTGGTTAGCGTCTTCTGGGGTGTTGACATCTGAAATGGGAGACCCCAGAGCAGGTTTTGTGGCTCCAGCTACCAGTGGAGAGATTGTATTAAGGGTGCAGTGACTGCCAACTGGTCCTGGAGGTGGTCAGTGGCCTGTTTCCACTGCGTGCTCAGAGTCAACTGAGTTTGTCTCATACAGAGATGAGCTAGCAGAGTGACATGTACAGTTGAGGTCATGTGGCCAAGTATCAAGCATCCCCCGTGCTGTTGTGTGTGGCGCTTCCACTGGATGTCACCAACCACTGCCATTAGCTGCATCATGTGGTCCATCAGAAGAAAAGCCCGAGCTTGAATGGTATCGAGGAGGGCTCCAATGAACTTCAGCTGCTGCGAGGGATGGAGATGAGACTTCGGGTAGTTGACCATGAACCCCAGCCGCTCAATCATCTGAATGGTGAGGTAAGCTGACTGCTGGATGCCGTCCAAGGTAAAACTCCAAGTAGGTTAAGATGAAGACCTCCAGGGTCCAGAGGTAAGTGACCACCACTGTGAGGCATTTTGCGAAGATTCTGGGAGTCGATGCAAGTCCGAATGGAAGCACTCAGTACTGGTAGTGCTGACCCTCCAGAACAGAGGTATTTTCTGTCAGTGGGGTGGCTCTGGATGTGTGTATACACATTCTTAAGATCCAAGGAGCATAACCAGTCATCCTTGAGAAGATATGGGAGCACTGTCCCCAGTGAGACCATCTTGAACTTTTCCCGTATCAAAACAATTGAGGTTCTGAAGATCCAAGATGAACTGGAAATCCGCCCTGTCTTCTTGGGGACTAGGAAGTACCTGGAGTGGAAGCCCCGCCCAACCTGAACTGGGTCACCATCTTGATGGTGAGCTCAGTCAAAAGGGCAGAGACCTCCTCCTGTAACAGGCTGAGAAGCAGTGGATCCAGGAGGTACCCCCTGGGGGAGAAGGGAGCAGCAACTGGGTGAAGTGCAGCATGTACCTGCTTTGGACTATCTGCAGGACCCAAGCATCTGAGGTGATGGGAGGCCAGCTGTGGGCAAAGTGGAAGAGCCGCCCTCCCCTTCCTGAGAAGGGACCCCTTTGGTCACCAGAAGATTGGCTACACTCCTGAGGAACCAGTCAAAAACCCACCCCCAGCTTTGGCTGAGGGGAAGGCTTAGCTTCCTGAGGCTTCTCCCATTGCTGCTGGTGAGAGGCCTGCGCCTTTGGTTAAGCACTCTGAGGGCTTGGTATTACCAACGCTTGCACTGGTAGAAGGTCATCTTGCCTTGGTACTTCTTATGCGAGGCATCAGTGGTGTTTTTTGAGAGCCTGGAGAGGGTCGTGTGCTCCTTCTCGATCTTACCCACTCTATCCTCCACCAGTTTCCTGAAGAGGTTCTCTCCCCGGCAAGGCACATCCACCAGCTTGTCCTGGACCCACTGTTCCAGGTCAGAGGACTGGAGCCAAGTGAGGCGATGTGCACCGATGACACAGCTGCAACCCTGCCAGCTGACTCAAAGTAATTAGCTCAAACCATATATTTAGAGCAGTCCTTGCGCCATGGCCCACTAGGGTGTGGAAGGAATCAAGGTGCTTCAAGAGAATGGGGGAGCCAAACTCAGCTAGGTCCATCATAATGTTCTTGAGGAACATACTCATATAAAGCTGGTATGAGAGGATCCTGGCCATTAGTAGGGAGCCCTGGAAACATCTCCTACCAAAGGAGTTGAGGGTCCTGGCCTCCCAGTCCAGGGACACAGAGGAATGGGTCTTGGTGCTCTTAATCTGCTCCATGGCAGATTCCACCATTAATCAGTTGTGGGGCAATTGCGGCTTCTGGACCCGGTACATGAGTCCAGCCACTGGCTGACTGCTGGCACCATAAGTGGGTTCTCCCATATTCTCAATAGCAACCTCTGCAGGATTTGGTGCACGGGCACCATAACTGCCTCCGTAAGAGCCTTTATCTTTATCTTTATTAAAATTTGATATACCGCTACAGCAGCGCATTGAGCGGTGTACAATAAAATTTGATTAACACTACAATCCAGGAAAAGAACGCCAAATTCAAGACAGGAAAGAAAGTTAAAAAAGTGACCAAATCAAGACACTAAACACTAACTCATAATAAATTTGACACAACTGATGTTAACAATGCACAGCAAATCATAACAAATCAAAAAGAAATTAACAATGATCAAAACAGGGCATACAAATACAAGGTACGTGGACATAGACAATACTCAGTTAGACACATAGACAGGACCAGTTAGGGTGGGTCTTCAGAGGGAAGGTCAAAACCTTTTGGAATAAATAGGTTTTTAGCCGGGATTTAAACTGAGGATAGGATGGTTCTAGCCGTAATGAAGTGGGGAGTGTATTCCAGAGTGAAGGGCCAAGGAAAAACCAAGCTGAATGCCGCGTCTGTTCCAGACGGGCTTGTGAGGGAGAAGGAAGAGATAACCGGTTTGTTTGGGTGGAGTGGAGCAGCCGGTGAGGAGTATACCGTGAGATACAGTCAGCGAGATAGCGAGGAGTGCAAGTGTAAATAGCTCGGTGAAGAAGAATCAGAAACTTGTAATGGTAGCGATATTGGAGAGGGAGCCAGTGCAAATGAAGCAGAATTGGAGTGATGCGATCATACTTGCATGAAAAGGTAACGAGACGGGCGGCTGTGTTCTGAATACGTTGTAGTCGTTGGAGAGAGTATTTGGGAAGGTTAGCCAGGTATACATTACAATAGTCTAGTCTATTGATTACAAGAGCGATAATAAGTGTGATGAGGGCACTGGAAGGCAAAATAGACCGGACGGCCCTAATCTGACGTAAAGCAGAAAAGGAGGAACGAGTGACATTGGACAGATGAGTAGAAAATGTTAAGGAAGAGTCGAGGGTCACACCTAAATACCGAACAGAAGTAGTAAGAGGAATGTTAGTTGAACCAATAGAGGGTGCAAGCGTAGGACAAACACCACTGAGTGAAATCCACATTGCTGAGGATTTTGCTGGGTTAAGATGAAGAAAGTTCTCCGATAACCAGGAAGCAACGTGAGAAAGACAGAGGTTCAACGGAGTGATATCAGGGGAGAGTGGTGACGTGTGAAACAGAAGGACTATATCGTCTGCATATAAATAGGATGAGATTGAATATTGCTGTATGATCAGGGGCAAAGGTGCAAGGAAAATATTAAATAACAGAGGGGAAAGAACAGAACCCTGCGGAACACCACATGAAAGGGGGAGGGTAGATGAGGATTGGTTCTTCATATGAACTGAGAAGGAGCGGGACAACAGAAAGGAGTGAAACCATGACCAGACGGGACCACGAAGACCAATATCAGAGAGTCGAGAGAGAAGTGTATGATGATCAGCCAGGTCGAATGCTGCGGATAAGTCAAGGGATACGAGCAGGGTAATGTCACCACGATCGTGAGAGATATGTAATTCATTGAGTAATGCTAACAATACGGTCTCTGTGCTGTGACCTTGGCAGAATCCTGCCTGGCGGGGGTGAAGAGCATTAACAGCTTCGACATGGGAGCTAAGTTGGTTAAAGGCGTTCAAGAAGCTTTGCAAGGAATGGTAAGTTAGACACCGGCCGCCAGTGGGAGGGAACGGATGGATCTAATGATGGTTGCTTTAACAGGGGATGGAGAATAGCGGATTTCCAAGAAGATGGGAAGTGCCCGGAGGAGAAACTGGTGTTGATGATAGTAGTGATGACTGGGACTAACTCAAGAGAGGGCTCTGAGAGCCATCTAGAAGGGATAGGATCAAGGGTGCAAGTAGTTTTTCTTGCAGCGGTAAGAGATTTAAGCACTTCTGCGGTGAGAACTGGTTGAAAGAAGGACCAGGTATGAGAGCAGATAGGGTCAACAGGTGTAGGACTGGACTGTAAGAAAGTAGCAGAGGAAGGTAAAGAAGGGTTGGGGGTTACAACTGGAAGAGTGGGGAGAGGGGAAAGAGGAGGGGGTGGAGGTGGTGTGATAAAGGATGAGCGGAGAGATAGGACCTTGTTAGCGAAAAAGTCAGCGAGAGATTGAGGGTCAGGGGCAGCAGGGACAGAAGGCTCGCTAGGCCTAGTGGACGATAGTGTCCGCAAGATGGTAAAGAGTTGACGTGAGGAGCTAGCAGCAGCAGAAATTTGGGCTGAATAGAAAGTTGATCGGGCAGAACAAATAGCCGAATGGTAAGCAGATGAAAGATGAGTGAAACGTAGGTGATGCTCAGGTGAGGGGTGGCGGACCCAGTGACGCTGTGCCTGACGTAATTGAGAGCGAAGCGTGAGCAAGGAGGGGTGGTACCAAGGGGATGAAGGTGAACGGGAAAGTCCCGAAGTAGAATGAAGAGGAGCTAGATTGTCAAGAGATTGCAATAGAAGAGAATCCCAAAGAACAGCTTGATCATGAATAGAGCGAGTGGCAAAGTCCATAGGAAAAATTGCAGAAGCTGAAGGAAAAGCATGAAGTGTCTCTGATGTTATTTTACGGTGAAGGGTTGTGGTTGAGGAGGGCAGCTGAGGACACATTGCTGTCTGAGGGAAGGAAAATGATGAAAAGACACAAAAATGATCTGACCAGGGGATAGGAGAAGTGTAGGGGGGTGAGAATACAAGTTGCATGGATACTGATGACAAAATTAAGTCTAAGGTGTGACCTGCCGCATGTGTGGGGCCGGTCACATGCTGCTGAAGAGGAACATCTTTCAGAAACTGAAGAAAAGCCTGATCCTTTGCTCGAACAGGATTGTCCACATGGATGTTAAAATCTCCCAGTAAAATAAGGTTTGGGAAGTGGAGGATAAGGTCGGAGAGAGATTGGAGAGTAGTCTCCCACTGAGAATTAGTAAGAGAAGGAGGAAGATAGAGAAGAAGGATATAAAGAGGGGGGGAAGGAACAGGAGGGGTAAGTTTTAACAAAAGAGACTCTGGAGGGAGCGACAATGGGGAAGATACCTCTTCAATTGAAACAGAAGTACGGTGAAGGAGGGCCACCCCACCCCCACATCTGCCCCGTCGTATACAAGAAAGCGCTGTATAGTGAGGGGGAAGGGAGCTAGAAAGGATGGGATGGTCACCCTCTCTAAGCCAGGTCTCTGTAAGAAAACAGAGATCGAGATTATGCTGTTCAATAAGATCACGGACTAAAAATGTTTTAGACTTAAGAGAGCGGCAGTTAAGAAGCAAGAGTTGAAAAGTTATCAAGGCAGTTGGACGAGAATTTTGATGGGGGGGAAGAGAAGCAGATGGTAACGTAGAAGCACAGTACAGCCAAAGTGCAATGGAGGATCTCCAGTTCTTCTGCCCTCAGCTCGTCCTCAGACTCCAAGGAGAAGTGTATGGCCTGGGCCATATCCCTGACAAAGTCCTGGAAGGACATGTCCTCCTGGGGTGATTTCCGCTGCTCATTTGGAGGGGAGGGATCTGAGAGTAGGTCCCGAGATCCCCAATCAGATACCTCTGACTCCTCCTCGGTCTTCCATCCATCGGAGTCCAACTCTGAGGAAATTGAAGTAGTGCCAGGTCTCCTGTCAACAGCATCTCTGGTCGGGCAGAGAAGTTTGGTGTCAGAGCAATTGAAGGTGCAGTGAGCTCTGGAGCTGGTGCCCCAGACCATCAGAGCCTGAGATGCCAGAGAGGAAGATGGCTGTGGGAACTGGCGTTGATTCCATTGATCGACCTGATGCATCTGCCTTAGTGGGAAGCGCATGGCTTCGAGGATCAGCTGGACGGAGTACGATGGCATCGGGGGCCAGCTTGTTGCATGGCCAGCACCACTGCCATGTGGGCCTTGAGGGCTCGAAGGTGTTTCTCTGATGATATCAGGGCCAAAATGACAACTTCAGCCACCGATCATGGCACCTATGACGGGGACTACATGATGGTAGATTCATTGGAAGACAGCCTGCAGCCTTCCAGGGTCCTGGGAGTCAATTCCTCGCACCTGTGCAATTTAGCGAGCCACTCCTGGTCATCACTCTCAACGTTCTGTCGGGAAGGGCTCCAATGCTGATGCACATGGCCCTTGGCCCGGTGCTCAGACGCCCCCTTCGACATCGACAGAGTCAATGATGGGTCTTTCCTTTGTTCCAATTGGAGGTCAATGGAGAGTCTCCGCTCCATAGCACCATGGCCCCTTGACTCCAGTGTGCTTGGGCACCCCTCAATGATGATGCCTCAATGAAAACATGCAAGGCCATACGATGCTAGGGCTGAGGACACTGAATCTGACGGCCCGAAGAGGGACTCCCTCTGTTTCTCCTGGCCCTTCATGCCCTTCCTTATCATCGGCAGGCACAGATTGCATGAGGCAGGTTGGTGGTCGGGCCTAAGGCACTGCAGGCACCAATTATGCCTGTTGGTTACTGAAATAGTGCATGTACACAGTGCAGTTTTTAAAGTTGCTGGATGGCTTAGACATATCAGCAAACACGGCCTTGTCAGGGTCAAATGGCTCGATGTTGCCAGCCACAAGAAAAACTGCAAAGAGAGGAAGCATGAAAAAAGAGAAAAAAACAACTGAAAAATGCATGTTGGCCCTGGCAGTAGGACAAGCAGATGGAAAGCAACCCACAAGGGAGTCAAAAATCAAACTTCCACCGATGGCAGGAAAATGTCCTAGGGGTTCTGCCAAAAAAAGAGACTGGAGAGAAGATGGCACCATGGCAGGCTGGAAGGCAGGTGCACATGCACAGTGGAGCCTCCCAAAAGCTTTCAATGGAAGCTGAGGAGCATTCCCGCACCAGGTTCCCTCAGGGACATCACCCATACATGAGGACTTACTTCCTGCTTGTCCACGGAGAAAACGCTGAAAAATTCCACATTAGGAATCACCACCTAGGTGTCATCATGGATAATACATTGAAACACTCTGCCCAGTGGGGAAGCCATACTGGACCTAGTCCTTAGTGTAACACCAGATCTGGTGCAAGAGATAAGGGTGTTGGGACCACTTGGCAATAGTGATCATAGCATGATCGTGTTTGATTTAATTAGTGGAGGAGGGATAGTAAAGAAATCCACAGTACTACCTTTTAACTTTCGAAAGGGAGACTATGATAAAATGAGGAATATAGTTAAGAAAAAACTAAAAGGAGCAGTTGCAAAGGTTAAAGACTTACATCAAGCTTGGGTGTTGTTTAAAAATACTATCCTGGAAGCCCAGACCAGCTGTATTCCACACATTAAGAAAAGTGGAAGAAAGTCCAAAAAACTGCCAGCATGGTTTAAAGGTGAGGTCAGGGAGGCTGTTGCTGCCAAAAAAGCATCTTTCAGAAAATTGAAAAAAGAGCCAAACGACGAAAACTGGAATTAGCACAAGCACTGGCATGTTAAATGCAAAGCATTGATAAGGCAGGCATAGCGAGAATTTGAGAAGGAACTTTCTACGGAAGCAAAAAAACGAAATAAAGACTTTTTCAAGTACATTCGTAGCAAAAGGCCTGTGAGAGAGTCAATTGGACCATTAGATGATAGAGGGGTAAAAGGGGCAGTAAGAGGAGACAAGGCTATAGCGAAGAGACTGAATGAATTCTTTGCTTCGGTCTTTACTGAGGAAGATGTAGGGATGTTACCCAAGACTGAAGTGGTATTTAAAGGTGATACTGCAGAGGAATTGAGAAAAATATTGCTACACCGGGAAGATGTATTACAACTATTTGATAAACTGAAGAGTAGCAAATCACCTGGACCGGATGGTATACATCCAAGAGTGTTGAAAGAACTGAAATATGAGATTGCAGATCTGCTATTAGTAATCTGTGAACTTTCATTAAAATCATCTGTAATACCTGAAGATTGGAGGGTCGCCAATGTAACACCAATTTTTAAAAAGGGTTCCAGGGGTGATCCGGGAAATTACAGACCGGTGAGCCTGACATCAGTACCGGGGAAAATGGTAGAAACCATCATAAAGAACATAATTACACAGCATGTAGATAGTCATGGCCTAATGGGAGACAGCCAACATGGCTTTAGCCAAGGAATATCTTGTCTTACTAATCTGATATGTTTTTTTGAAGGTGTGAATAAACAGGTAGACAAAGGTGAGTCAGTTGATATAGTGTATCTGGACTTTCAGAAAGCCTTTGACAAGGTCCCTCATCAGAGACTTTTGGCAAAACTAAAAAGTCATGGGATAGGAGGCAGTGTACTGTTGTGGATCGAGAACTGGTTAAAAGATAGAAAGCAGAGGGTAGTGCTAAATGGCCAATTTTCCCAATGGAAAAAGGTGAATAGTGGAGTACCCCAGGGATCTGTACTGGGTCCGCTACTTTTTGACATATTCATAAATGACCTGGAAAAGGGAATAACTAGTGAGGTTATCAAATTTGCAGACGACACAAAACTGTTTAAAAGTTGTTAAAACCCAAGAGGACTGTGGAAAACTGCAGGAGGATCTGGATAAATTGGAAGACTTTGCATCCAAATGGCAGATGAAATTTAATGTGGACAAGTGCAAAGTTATGCACCTAGGGAAGAACAACCCACACTATGGTTACACGATGCAAGGTTCCACATTGGGAACCACCACCCAGGAAAAGGTTTTAGGAGTCATCGTGGATAACATGTTAAAACCCTCCGCCCAGTGTGCAGCGGCGGCCAAGAAAGCAAATAGAATGCTAAGTATCATAAGGAAAGGAATGGAAAATAAAACAAAGGATATTATAATGCCTCTGTATCGTTCCATGGTATGACCACACCTTGAATATTGTGTGTAGTTCTGGTCGCCGTATCTTAAAAAGGATATAGCGTTATTAGAAAAGGTACAGAGAAGAGGCACCAAAATGGTAAAGGGGATAGAAGGCTACTCCTATGAAGAGAGGCTACAAAGGTTAGGGCTCTTCAACCTGGAAAAGAGACGGCTGAGGGGAGATATGATAGAGGTCTATAAATTAATGAATGGAGTGGAACGGGTAAACGTAGATCGATTGTTTACGCTATCAGAATATAGAAAGACTAGGGGACATGTAATGAAGCTACAGGTTAAACTATTTAAGACAAATAAGAGAAAATATTTTTTCACTCAACGTGTAATCAAATTCTGGAATTTGTTACCGGAGGATGTAGTAAGAGCTGTTAGTGTAGCTGGGTTTAAAAAAGGTTTGGACAAGTTCCTGGAGGAAAGGTCCATAAGCCATTATTAAAAAGGGACCCAGGATATCAATGCTTGACCCAATACAAGCATTGTGGAACCTGTGTCTTTTGGGGATACTGCTAGGTACGTATGACCTAGATTGGCCACTGTTGGAAACAGGATACTGGGCTTGATGGACCTTGGTCTGACCCAGTATGGCATATCTTATGTTCTTATGTTCTTAATGTGCAGCGGCAGCCACAAAAGCAAACAGAATGCTAGGAATCATAAGGAAAGGAATGGAAAATAAAACCAAGGATATTATAATGCCTCTGTATCACTCCATGCTGTGATCACACTTTGAATATTGTGTGCAATTCTGGTTGCCATATCTTAAAAAGAATATAGTGGAATCAGAAAAGATACAGAAAAGAGTGACTAAAATGATAAAGGGGGTGGAAGGATATTCCTATGAGGAAAGGCTTAAAAGATTAGGACTCTTCAGCTTGAAAAAGAGACTGCTGATGGGAGATATGATAAAGGTCGTTAAAATACAGAGTGGAGTGAAACGAGTAAACGTAGATCAGAATTTTACTCCTTCAAAAAGTAGAAAAACTAGGGGGACACACAATGAAGCTACAATGTAGCACATTTAAGACTAATTGGAGGAAATATTTTGCATAATCGAACTCTGGGATTTGTTACTGGAGGATATAGTAAATGCCATTGGTGTGGCTAGGTTTAAAAGAGGTTTGGACTAGTTCCTGAAGGAAAAGTCCATAAACCATTATTAAGATGGACCAGGAAAATCCACTATGTACCCTTTGGATGTTGTTGATGTTGATGTTGTTGTTAAGTGCCATTGAGTGGGTGTCGACTCATGGCGACCCTCTGGATAGTTGTCCTAAATTGTGTTCAATCAGGTTGGCACCCATAGCTGCTGTTATTGTATCGATCCATCTCTTTGCTGGTCTTCCTCTTTTTTGCGTTGAACTTCTACCTTGCCAAGCATGATGTCTTTCTCTAATGATCTCTTTGCGCATGATGTGTCCAAAGTATGAAAATCGAAGTCTTGTCATCTGAACTTCTAAAGAAAGGTTAGGTTTGATCTCCTCTAGTACTGACTGGTTTGTTCTTTGGGCAGTCCATGGTATACACAGTATTCGTCACCAGCACCATAATTCAAAGGCATCAATTTTCTTCCTGTCTGTCTTTTTCACTGTCCAACTTTCGCATCCATATGACGTTATTGAAAATGCCATGGCTTGAACAAGTCTTTGTATGGAGAGAGCCATCTCTGCTCTTGAGAATTTTGTCTAGGTCCTTCATAGTCATTCTACCAAGAGCAATGCGTCATCGGATTTCTTGAATGCTTGTTACTTCTTTATTGATAATTGATCCAAGTAGGTTAAAGTTGTCCACTATTTCAATTTCTTCTCCATCAACGATGAACTTATTGATTTTGCCAGTTGTCATCATCTTTGTCTTCTTTACATTAAGGTGCAAGCCCTTTTTAAGACTATGTTCCTTGATCTTGAGAAGCAAATGTTTCAGATCGTCTTCACTTTCAGCCAGTAATGTGGTATCATCAGCATAGTGAAGGTTGTTGATGAGTCTTTCACCAATCTTCACACCTCTGTTGTCTTCATAGTCTGTCCTTCCATGTCAACCACTACAACAGTCCCCTTTTTGCCTTTAGAGATCCTCTATGTTTGTCCCATGCTTCTTTGAATTCAGATACTGTCCTCATCTCTACCACCTCCACTGGGAGACTATTCCATAGATCTACCACTCTGTCCATAAATAAATATTTCTGCACATCACTCCTGAATCTATCCCCTTTCACCCTCATCCCATGTCCCCTTGTAGTAGAGCTGCTTCTCAGATGATTTGTTCTGCATATAAATTAAAGAGGTAGGGGGAAAGTATGCAGCTTTGTTGTACATCTTTGCTGATTTTAAACCAATCTGTTTATCCTTGTTCTGTTCGAACTGTTACTTCTTGATCAATGTAAAGGTTGTGCAAGAGAAAGATCAAGTGTTCTGGTATACCCATGCTTCTTAATGTGGCCCAGAGTTTCTCATGGTTTACAAAGTCAAAAGCCTTGATGTAGTCAATAAAGCGCAAATAGATATCCTTTTGGTATTCTTTAGTCTTTTCAAGGATCCATCTCACATCCGCGATGGTGTCTCTTGTTCCTTGCCCTTTCCTGAACCCTGCTTGGATGCCAGGTAGTTTTCGTTCCAGTATAGTTGTAGTCTCTGTTGACTAATCTTCAATAGAATCTTGTTGGCATGTGGGATCAGAGCAATTGTGTGATAATTTCCACAGTCAGTGGGATCACTTTTCTTTAGTATTGGTATAAATACAGATCTTCTCCAGTCAGTTGGCCATGATGTTGTCTTCCAAATTTCCTGGCAGAGCCTTGTAAGTATGGCAACAGCTGCATCAGATTGCTGTAATACTTCTGTGGGAATGTCATCAATGCCTAGTGCTTTGTTCATTGATAAGGATTTCAATGCTTCTTCGACTTCTTCTTTTATTACCAATGTTCCGGATCATAGGGGTACAGGTTGAAATGGCTGTTGGTCCATTTGATCTTTATCATATAAAAACTCTGTATATTCTTTCCACCTCTTATTGATCTTCTCAGCATCATTCAACATACATCATTGAGCATTTTGTAACATTCCAGTTTGAGGCTGAAATTTTTTCTTTAAGGGGTATGTTTACTAAACTGCGTTAGTGCAATTCGCGTTAGGAGCCGTGGTAGTGACAGAAACCCCAAATAAGGACATGGGCGGTACATCATTAACACTAACGCGCGTTCCAAAAACTAACGAGCGTTACAGGGCGCCGTGGCGCATTACTGCGCGTTAATCGTAAGAAGGCGTACAGACACAAATCACTGAAACAGAGCTGTAGCACAATGGTTACTGTACTGACCGCTGTTACAGGCAGCATGGGTTCGAGTCCCCAGTGTGCCTAACACAGAAGGCTGGCCCAGGCATCACCCTGTACATTACATAAGGAATGAGGAGGCATGTTTTTCTTTACGTTGAGTAGTGGTGTCAGAAACACACCCTCGCAGTGTGCGTAGCCACGTACGTTGGTGCGTGCGTGGCTGCGTGCGTTGGTAGGGGCGTAGCTACGTGCGTTGGTGCGTGGGTACGTGTGTTTTTACCAGCGTGGGCACCTTATATTACAGACTCTTTAGGGTGTCTTGCACCTATGCATTATGCTAACAGATGTACGTGTGATGGCCTATGGTTTATCAGAGCCTGTGAGCAGGTGCTGGATTTTCCCAGGGTTGGATTGTGCCAGTCACACCCATGATGCACTGCACATGCAAATCAGCTGTCCACAGATACACACCATGGGGAATGCACCCCCACAGCACCTCGGCCTGGTAGGGGGAAGTGACCATGTGCACCCCCACAGCACCTCGGCCTGGTAGGGGGTACTGACCGTGTGTTGTACTGGCACAGAGTAGCTACACACCGTCACATTGTGCGGGTACTGTGCACACCCTGAGGGTGCGGTGAGGCGCCCAGCACCAGGTCCACAGCACCGTCCATGGCTGAAAGAGGCCATGGCGCAGGTCCAAAGCAGTGTTAATGTGTGAGATAGGTAGCTTCTGCAGAAACACCTTGGATATCTGTCTGTTTCAGTCAGGTGTAGCCCCCATGGACCCCTAGGTGGCCCATGTACCACCACCCCCCTCCCCCCCAGGGCCGAGGGTGGCAAACAGGATATCCCAACAATAGATCCACATTCTACCTCCCTGCAAAGGTGGCAGTAGAGGGGACAAGCAACCCCAGTCCTGCTGAGGAACAGACACCCCACAGGGCAGTCAATGCAGCTCTGTACACATCCATAACACAATAGCAGACAGACATTAGGCCTGGATATGCTAAGCTGCACCCCACCACTATCTGATATTCTCCTGCTACAAGCCATCAGCCGCTGCACCCTGCAAGCCACTCCATCAAGACACATACCAGCCACAAACAGTCTGCTAGTTAGTCAATAGTACATGTGCCCAGTGGAGATGCATGCATCCAGAACTGGGATGTCAGCATACACAGCAAGCAGATAAATCAGTAACTGGGCCCCAAAAGAAAACCCATATCTATCACATGAGAGAAATACTATATAGCACTATGGGGGTGCCTAGCCATGCTGTGGTCACTGCACAGTCAGGGTGAGAGTGATCTCTCAGCAGGACATACTGAGGTCACCCTGTCTGTGTAGGTGGTGGCCGGGCACTAAAATGTCCCAGTCAGTGCCCTATGCCCTGTGCAGATGCACCCTGGCCAGGCCACCCTGTCCGGCCTATACCCATGGTACCTTGCTCCTCATTATGCACATTGGCAGCCCAATACTGGCAACAGTGCTGGCAGTGTGGGCTGTGGAAGGTGTTTGTAGCCACCACACACTGGATAGACAGACAGCCACCCCCACACCTATGCCAGCATTGTGCTACTATAGAGGTGTTCAGCAGCCATACCCACCACACCAGTCCTGGGCACAGTACAGGCATGGATATGGTACGCAATACTGTTGGGGGTCACTCCCCAGGGTGGTAAACACTATCAGAGACCAGACCTGCAGCA
The DNA here is from genome assembly GCA_033557465.1 of Ichthyophis bannanicus. Classification (NCBI taxonomy): domain Eukaryota; kingdom Metazoa; phylum Chordata; class Amphibia; order Gymnophiona; family Ichthyophiidae; genus Ichthyophis; species Ichthyophis bannanicus. The sequence goes on along the minus strand of CM066033.1, from coordinate 112,113,094 downwards.
CACACCGCAGACATCAGATTGATTGTTATGGTGGAGCTCAATGAGCAAAATGTGCTTAACGTAGGAATTGATATCTGCCAGTTATCAGAGGAAACGTTTGATAGCTGTGTACCATATACCCAGGTGTAGGGTGGCATTGCTAAGGTATGCAACTGCTAGTATTGGGAGATATAGGCAGGGCCCAATGTCCTGCCTCTCCAGGAGGCATTGGCCAATGGGGCCTTTGGGTGTGGGTGTGGGTGTGTCTGGCCCTGTTGGCTGCTGCTTTACGGCAGAGTTTCCCAACTCCAGTCCTGGTGTTCCAAACACTGTTCGGGTTTTCATGCTGTCCCTCATAAATATGCATGAGCTATATCTGCATACCAGGGGAGTGGTGCATAGATATGCAGCACAGGCATCTTTATTAGAGGCAGCATGGAACCTGAATGGTGTGGGGCCCTCCAGGACTGCATTTGCGAGACTCTGCTCTAGGTAATGCGCCTGTTTATGGTGTCTGTGTTTGGTGTGGTAAAATATAGGTGTATTAACCATGCGTATGTTCTCTGCAATAAAGGAGTGTCTTTACTATCACTGTTTAGTGGTGGGTAAAACTATGGGGACTGGGTTGGCAGGAGCCCCAACTGGGATTTGAACCTGTGACCCTCTGGTCTTACAGGCACTGGCTGTGTCTGTTGCATCACACTGTGGCCACAGAGACAGTGCAGTCTGGAGATAGGAAAACTGGCCTGATGAGTCAGAAACCCTGCTCTGCACAATTGTACTGTGGGCTCATTTACCTTGTATGGAGACAAAAGTGCAAAAGAACCTCACAAACAACCTCGAAAAAAGGGGCAAACACCCATAACCAAGCTGGGCAACAATGATATCATTGGGCAACATTGAAAAACACTCCCAGGAAAGCTCCAATAAAATGAAATGATTTTTGAAAGGGTCTACGGAGCGTAGACCCTTCCAAACATCATTTCTTTTTTTTGGAGCTTTCCTGGGAGTGTTTGTTATTGTTGCCCATTGCTATCACTGTTGCCCAGCTGAATTATAATTTTTACCATTTTTCTTGTGGTCATTTTAACGTTTTATTTGATATTTTGTTCTGTGCACATGTATCACACTGCTCACGTTTTGTAGGTTTCCCAGGTTTTGCTGTACATTGCTGACGGAAATGGTTTCTCTTCCCTTTAATATGCCTTTAACGACAGGTTTTCATTCGCGTTGGAATTGAGCTCTGAAATTCAGCACGTTAGTGTGAGGGGAGCCTCTCCCCACCCACTCTCCGCCCATTGACCCCTTCTCTCCGCCCACTCTCCGCCTTCTGCGCTGTTTTAACGCGCCGCGGGGGTTTACGATAGTTAAATGCGGTTAACGCGCGTAATGTACGATTAACGATCGTTCGCACGTCAGAACGCGCGTTCTGACGTGCGAACGATCGTTAATCGTACATTACGCGCGTTATTCACGATTACCGCGGTTTAGTAAACATACCCCTAAGTCTTATAGCTTTAGGAAAGCCAGTTTTGTTCTTCCTCGAATAGTTTCTGCTTCTATTTCCTTGCATGTGTCACTGTGGTATTTCTTGTCTTGTCTTGCTGCACATTGGTAATCTCTGTTGAGTTCTGAAATTGCCTCTCTTTCTCCTCTGGCTTTAGCTTTTCTACATTTCTGGGCAATTTTCAGAGTTTCTTTGGTCATTCATTTTGGCCATTTTTGCTTTTTTACCTTTTGTAGAGACTTCTCGCTTTCTTCCAACACAACTTTTTTGTTGTCATCCCATAACTCTTCTGGAGCTCTGTCATTTGTATCTAAAGCAGAAAATTGATTTTGCAGGCAGTCTTTAAATTCCAGTGGTATATTCTCAAGGTCATATTTTGCTATATTCATGAGTGGCTTGTTCTTTTTCAACTTTAGCTTGAGTTTGCATACTAGTAGTTGGTGATCTGTATCGCAGTCAGTTCCAGGTTTTGTCTTTGTTAATGTTATAGAGCTTTTCCATCGTTGACTTACACAGATGTAGTCAATTTGATTTTTGTGCAATCTATTGGGTGAAGTCTATGTGTACAGTCACCGCTTGTGTTGCTGGAAGAAAGTGTTTGAGATGAATAGATTGTTGGTCTTGCAGAATTCTATCAGTCTTTCTCCAGTTTCATTTCTGTTGCCAAGTCCATATTTTCCAACCATTCTGCCTTCTTCTTTGTTGCCAATTTTGTGTTCCAGTCACCCATGACTATCAGGATATCCTGTTTGCATGTTCTATCAATTTCAGCTTGTACCTACTCATAGAACTCATCAATTTCATCCTCTTCTGCAGCTGTTGTTGGGGCACATAGTTGAATTATAGTTGTGTTGATAGACATTCCTTGTAGATGAATAGAAATTAAATGTTCACTGACTGCATTATATTTCATTACAGTTCTTGCAAGTTTCTTCTTAATTATAAATGCAACACAATTTCTTCTTTGTCTTTCATTTCCAGCATAGTAGACCATGTGATCATCTGATGCAAAGTGCCCAATGCTAGTCCATTTCAGTTCACTGACACCCAACAGATCAAGTTGTACATGTTCCATTTCATTCTTGACCACCTTCCTTGGTTCATGCTTCATATGTTCCATGTTCCAATATGTAAGACATCTTTGCAGCTTCTGACTCTCATTTCATGCACAGCTACATCAACAGTCAGATGTCCCGAGGGCTTTGATCCTTTGGATGAGCATCATGAAATCTACTTTTTGGGAACCTGTCAGGTACTGGTGACCTGGATTGGCCACTGCTGGAAACAGGATACTGGGCTTGATGGACCTTTGGTCTGATCCATTATGGCATATATTATGTTCTTATGTAACTTCTTCTCAGTCCAGAAATGATTATAAGTAGTTTACGTATTTCTCCTCTCAGTTTGGGTATTTTTACCCCATTCTTTTTGGTTGCTCTTTTATCTTAATCTGAGCTGTTACTTTCTTATTCACTACTCTTTCCATGGTTACTCGGTTTATTTTATTTACCACTCATTAACAGTAGTAGTAGTAATCTTGTTTAGGACCACTTATGCACCTTCATCATTTAATGTAGATTCCCTAAGTGGAAATCCCTAGCTCCTCTGTCTAATACTTTTCCCCAGAGCATCTGATTTGATATGTAAAGCAGTCACAGGTCCCCGGTATTATGCTAGATGTCACAGGTGGATCAGGTGCTACTGGTGTATGGTGATCACTTCGGTTCCTTCTCCTGCTGAGAGCTGTTGGCTTCTACAGATGCAGGTCCCTGGTACTGCTTTGCCTGGCACCTGGCCCTGATGAACTGGAGGCTTAGGTGTAGGTACAATTTCTTAATACTCTTTTACAGGCTGAGCTGTTCTCCTACTTGAAACACGGCTTGCACAGACCTCATCCCTTTGCTCTTCCATCCTAAGCAGCTGCTCCAAGACATAAGAACATAAGATATGCCATACTGGGCCATACCAATGTGCATCAAGCCCCCTATTCTGTTTCCAAAAGTGGCCAATCTAGTTCTTAAGTACCTAGCAGTTTCCCCAAAAGACACAGGTTCCACAATGCTTGTATGGGTTCAAGCAGTGATAACCTGGGTCCCTTTTAATAATGATGTATGGACCTTTCCTCCAGGCAGGGCCATACCGATCGGGAAATGCACCTTGTGTGACTTGCACATCAGGCGCGCCCACACCCCCCCTCCTCCCCGCACCTCCATTTATGGGGGCAGGAGAGAAGAGGCGCACCCGATGTGACCTGGAGGGACCAGACCTGCTTAGTGTGCCGCGAGAAGGCTTAAGGGGCTCATTTCAACTGTCTGCCATTGCCTGTTGCCACTGAGAGAAGAAAAAGTGGTGGCGGCAGGCAACAGCAAACAGCTGAACTGCACTCCTTAAGCCTTTGCGCCCTGTGCGGCCACACTGCTCACATAGGGCTAGGTGTGGTCCTGCCTCCAGAAACTTGTCCAAACCTTTTTTAAACCCAGCTATGCTAACAGCTTTTACTACATCCTCTGGTAACAAATTCCAGAGTTTGATTACACATTGAGTGAAAAAAATATTTTCTCTTATTAGTCTTAAATAGGTTACCCTGTAGCTTCATTGCATGTCCCCTAGTCTTTCTATATTCTGATGATGTAAACAATCAGTCTACGTTTACCCTTTCCACTCCATTCATTAATTTATAGACCTCTATCATATCTCCCCTCAGCTCAGTTTAGGGATCTTTTCCAGATTGAAGAGCCCTAAGAACATAAGATATGCCATACTGTGTCAGACAAAGGTCCATCAAACCCAGTATCCTGTTTCCAACAGTGCCCAATCTAGGTCACAAGTACTTAGCAGTTTCCCCAAAAGATCCAGGTTCCACAATCCTTGTCTTTGGGTCAAGCAGTGGATATCCCGGGTCCTCTTTAATAATGGTTAATGGACCTTTCCTCTAGGAACTTGTCTTTATTACGCATTTTTGTTTCGACAGCAAGTTTTTTCTCAAATTCTCTCTTTGCCTGCCATATCAATGCCTTGCATTTAACTTGCCAGTGCTTGTGCTGTTTCCAGTTTTCATCATTTGGCTCTTTTTTTCATCTCCTGAAAGATGCTTTTTGGCAACAATAGCCTTTCTCTAACTTCACCTTTAAACCACGTTGGTAGTTTTTTTGGACTTCCTTCCACTTTTCTTAAAGTGTGGAATACAGCTGGTCTGGGCTTCCAAGATAGTATTTTTCAACAACACCCAAGCTTGATGTAAGTCTTTAACTTTTGCAACTGCTCCTTTTAGATTTTTCTTAACTATTTTCCTCATTTATCATAGTCTCCCTTTCGAAAGTTTAAAGGTAGTACTCTGGATTTCCTTATCATCCCACCTCCATTAATTAAATCAAACACAATTATGCTATGATCACTATTGCCAAGTGGCCCCAACACCATTATCTCTTGCACCAGATCTGGTGTTCCACTAAGGACTAGGTCCAAATTGGCTTCCCCTCTGGTTGGTTCATGAACTAGCTGCTCCAAGAAGCAGTCATTTATTTCATCTAGAAACTTTATCTCCCTAGCAGGTCCTGCCGTGACACTGACCCAGTCAATACCAGGGTAATTGAAATCACCCATTATTATTACTGTGCTGTAACGTTTGTTAGCTTCTCTGATTTCTTTGAGCATTTCATCATCCATTTGTTCATTCTGGCCAGGCAGTCGATAGTACACCCCCACTGCCATCGTCTTCCCCTTTTTACATGGAATTTCAATCCATAGAGATTCTACAGCGAATTTTGTTTCCTGCAAAACTTTAATCCTTTGTGACTCAATGCCCTCTCTAACATAGACTGCAACCCCTTCATCAATTTGATCAGCTCTAGTTTGTACCCAGGTATCACAATGTCCCACTGGTTAAGTGCAAAAGACTCCCTTTCTCCTTCTGGTGCACTGGTTGGATGCCAGAGGCACCTGCCCCTTAAGGGCAGAGACTCTACTCCTACATTGTGCAGAGGCTATGTACCAAAGATAGAGTTCTGCTTTTGGGCGTCGTTTATATACACCACCCCCCTCACCAATATGAAATGACCGGCAGTAAGAACCTCCCCTGTTCTGGAAAATTTCTGACTTTTCTCTATAACTCTTTGCAATATTTAGTAGGAGTACTGGTTGGCGCTACTTCCATTAGTACAGCATCTGAGTAGCTTCTACACAATCTAAGGGGCATGTTTACTAAAAACCGCACAATTGCGCGCCGCACAATAGCGCACTAAAAGCAGCACTTAAGTGCTCTTAAGCGCCCCGCACATGTGCGATGAACCCCCGCACACGTGCGCGGCACACTAACGGGCTCCGCACAAGTACAGTCCCGCAAATGTCCGATAGAGGCGTGGAAAGGCTAACGGAGGGCGGAGGAAGGCTCCCGAGGGGCGGAGAGACGGCTGCAATGGGCGGGGAAGGGGAGGGGAGAGGCTCCTCGCACATTTACGGGGCCGAATATACAAGTAAAAAATACCGCGAGTGAAACACCCGCAGTAGAGGGCATTTAAAGGGAAGAGAAACCATTTACGTCAGCAATGTACAGGAAAATCGGGGAAACCTACAAAACGTGAGCAGTGTGATACATATGCATAGAACCAAAGTGCAAATAAAAAACGAAAATGACCACAACAAAAATATTAAAAATAGTACTTCAGCTGGGCAACAGTGATATTAATGGGCAACAACAAAAAATGCTCCCTGGAAAGCTCCATAAAAGTAGAAATGAATTTTGGAAGGGTCTACGGAGTGGAGACCCTTCCAAAAATCATTTCTTGCTATTGGAGCTGTCCTTGGAGTGTTTTGTATGGTTGCCCATTAATAACACTGTTGTCCAGCTTGGCTATCTTTTTTCCCCCTTTTTTTGCAGGCATTTTCGTGGTGTATTTGCACTTTTGTCCCCAGACAAGGTGAACGAGCCCACAGTAAAAATGTGCAGAGCATGGCTTCCGACTCCTTCTTGCCAGGTTTCCTATCTCCAGGGACTGCATTGTCTCTGTGGCCACAGTGTGGTGCAGCAGACAGAGCCAGTATCTCTAGGACCAGAGAGTCACAGGTTCAAATCCCAGCACCTGCCAGCCCTGTCCCCATATGTTACTCACCACTAAACAGAGATAGTAAAGACACTCCTTTATTGCAGAGAACATAAGCATGTTGCAAACACCCATATTTTACCCTACACCACTCACACACCATAACAATGGGCATTACCTACAGCCGAGTCCCCCAAATGCAGGCCTGGAGTGCCACAACTCAATCACGTCATATGGTTTTACTACGATAAGGACATGCCAGCATGATGGCGGAAGGGTACAGGTGGTGGAGGGGCAGTGGCTGCTAGCCACAGAAGACAGTGGCCTAGCCATGTGCAGGATGGCACCATTCACTGCAACAGACAGGCCCTGTCGGATGTACAGTCATGGACCTCCCAGGGAATTCAGCCAATCTGTGGCAACATGGTGGTGCAGTGCACACAGACAGTGTGTGCAAGAACAGAAGGTCACAGGTTCAAAGCCCAGCTGGGGCTCTTGCCAATCCTGTCCACATATTTTTCCCACAACTAAACCGTGATAGTAAGGACAAACCTTTATTGCTGAGGGCATACGCATTGGTAATACGCCTATCTTTTACCACACCGAGCACAGACAACATGAACAGGGGCATTACCTAGAGCGGAGTCTCCGAAATGCAGTCCTGGAGGACCACACACCATTCAGGTTCCATGCTGCCTCTAATGCAAATGCCTGTGCTGCATATCTATGCACCACCCCCATGGCATGTATATGTAGCTCATGCATATTCATGAGGGACAGCAGGAAAACCCGAACAGTGTTAGGCACACCAGGACTGGAGTTGGGAACCTCTGCCATAAAGCAGCAGCCAGGGGCAGACACACCCACACCCACAGGCCCCACTGGCCAATGCCTCCTGGAGAGGCAGGACATTGGGCCCTGCGTGCATCTCCCAATACTAGCACCTGCATACGTCAGCAATGCCACCCTACACCTGGGTATACGGTACACAGCTCTCAAACGTTTGCTATGAGTACTGGCAGATAGACATTCCTACGTTAAGCACAGTTTGCTCTTTGAGCTCCATCATAACAATCTTTCTGATGTCTGCGGTGTGTGCTTCAGGTCTGGCCTCTGACAGTGGTCACCACCCTGGGGAGTGACCCCCAACAGTATTGCGTACCATATCCATGCCTGTGCTGTGCTCAGGACTGGTGTGGTGGGCAAGGCTGATAAACTCCTCTATAGTAGCACAATGCTGGCATACGTGTGGGAGTGTGTGTCTGGCTATACCAGGGGTGGGCAATCTCGGTCCTGGAGGGCCGCAGACCAGTCAGGTTTTCGGGATATCCCTAATGAATAAGCATGCGATATATATGCATTACAGATATCCTGCCAATCTGACTGGTCTGCGGCCCTCCAGGACCGAGATTGCCCACCCCTGGTCTATACAGTGTGTGTTGGCTGCAAACACCTTCCACAGCCCACACTGCCAGCACTGTTGCCATTATTGGCCTGCCAATGTGCAAAATGAGCAGCAAGGTACCATGGGTATAGCTCAGACAGGGTGGGCTGGCCAGGATGCATCTGCACAGGGCATAGGGCACTGCCTGGGACATTGTCGTGGCCGGCCACCACCTACACAGACAGGGTGACCTCTTTCTGTCCTGCTGGGGGATCACTCTCACCCTGACTGTGCAGTGACCACAGCATGGCTAGGCACCCCCATAGTGCTAGATAGTATTTCTCTCATGTGATATATATGGGTTTCCTTTTGGGGCCCAGTCACTGACTTATCTGCTGGTGTGCACTGCCATCCCAGTTCTGGGTGCATGCATTTCCACCAGGACTAGCTAGCAGACTGTTTTCAGCTGGTCTGTGTCGTGATGGAGTGCCTTGCAGGGTGCAGCGGCTGAAGGCTTGCTGCAGGAGAATATCAGATAGTGGTGGGGTGCAGCTTAGCATATCCAGGCCTAATGTCGGTCTGATATTGTGTTGTGGAGGTGTATAGAGCTGCTTTGACTGCCCTGTAGGGTGTCTGTTCCCCAGCAGGACCGGGGTTGATGGTCCACTCTACTGCCACCATTGCAGGGAGGTAGAATGTGGATCTGTTGATAGAAGACCCTGTTTTTTTCAACCTTGGCTGGTGGTACATAGCCCACCTAAGTGTCCATAAGGGGTTCCCCTGACTAAGACAGAAAGTGATATCCAAGGTGTTTCTGCAGAAACTACCTATCTCACAGATTAATACTGCTGTGGAGCTCTGGCATGGCCTCTTTCATTCATGGAGGGTGTTGTGGACCTGGTCCTGGGCGCCTCTTCACACCCTCAGGGTGAGCACAGTACCCGCACAATGTGACGGTGTGTAGCTACTCTGTGCCAGTAAAACACCCGGTCCATACCCCCTACCAGGCCGAGGTGCTGTGTGGGTGCACCCGGTCACTTCCTCCTACCAGGCCGAGGTGCTGTGGGGGTGCATTCCCCATCTTGTGTTCATCTGTGGACAGCTGATTTGCATGTGCAGTGCATCATGGGTACGGGTGGGCTAACCCTATCCTGGAGACCACAGCAGACTGTCTGTGTGGTGACATGCAGGCTCTCTGCAGCCAGCCAGGGGCTTGCTAGCAGCTGTAGAGCTGTAGCCTAATGGTTACTTCACTGCTTGTGAAGGCAGCGGTTATGGGTTCTAAACCCACAGTGGGGTTATTTGAAAGGGTTGTCTAAAGCATTGTTTTTCTTTAATGTACATATTTTGATGCCAGCAAAAACACCCTCAGCGTACTGTACCCATAGGGTGCCTCTGAGAGCGCTTTATAGGGCACCCTATAGGGCATCTTATGGTTCCCATCCATATAAGGTGCACTATACATTATCCTGTGACGCAACTTATAGGGTGCCCTATAGGGGATATATTAGGGTGCCGTGGCGGACAGTGCACTTTATAATGTGCCCTATGGAATGCCATATAGGGTGCCTTTTACGGCACCTTCCATTACGGCACGTGAGGGCGTGTTTGCTGGCAGCAATTAATAAAATACACTTACGGTGCTGCAGGAACAGATATGTACATTGCAAAGCTGATGCCACAGCCAGCCTTACGTATTAGGCACCCTGGGGAGCTACCTCATGACCCCTGTATCAGCAGTCAGTGCCTTAACCATTGTGCTCCACTGCTGCTTCTCCATGCATGTCAGCGCACCTATGTATGCTTTTCATTCCTTAAACTGCACAGTGCTGCCATCAAAAACAGTACTCTGACCTTGCGGTACCTCATACGGCACCCTCTAAAGCGCCCTATAAGCAACATTCTAGGGTGCCTTGGCGGACAGTGCACTTTAAAATGTGCCTTATAGGGCGCCTTATGTTAACACGCTTTGAGGATGCGTTTGCTAGTAATGATAATTAAACAAAAAATAACATGCCCCCTAAAGCACTCTTCCCCATAATATGCAATGCCTCAGCCAGCCTCGTTCATTAGGCACTGTGGGGATTGAACCCCTGATCTTTGTATCATTGGTCAGTGTCTTAACCATTGTGCCGTGGCTCTGATCCTATGCTTGCACATCTGCGTGCCGCCTTATGCCTCCCAATAATAGAACAGCCTCCTAAATCAATAGCGCACCGCCTAATGCCCATCTGCGCGCCGCCTTATGCCGCCCATTCTTTGTATGCTTCCTAAAATATCACCTCAGCCAACCATCATCATTGAGCACAGTAGGGGATCAAACCCCTGATCCCTGCACCATTGGTAGGTGCCTTTACCATTGTGCTGTGGCTCTGATCTTCTGTTTGCACATCAGCGCGCTGCTTATACCTCCCAGTATTAGACTGCCGCCGAAAACATCAGCACGCTGCCTTATGCCGCCCATCATCGCCCTGCTTTAGGCTGCCCAGTATTTCTCTACCTCATAAATTAACAACTCAGCCAGCATCATTGAGCACTGTGGGGGATCGAACCCCTGTTCCCTGCATCATTGCCCAGTGTCTTAACCATTGTGCTGTGGCTCTGTTCCTGGATATCAGCGCACCGCCTTATGCTGCCCACACGCATTTTCCATGTGCTAATGTGCGGGGCGCACCTTAGTGCATTTTTCATCCCGGTTTGCCTTTCTCAGCCAGACATGCCCACCTCCTTATTTGGCATCCTGCACACTACCGCGGCCCGCACATTACCGCGGTTTAGTAAACATACCCCTAAGTTTGTACCTGAGCAATAGAGGGTTAAATGATTTGTCCAAGGCCACAAGGAATGCCAGTAGGATTCAAATTATTTTTTATTTTTAGAATGCTGCTGTTCTAACCACTAGGATACTTCTCCACTCCAAAGGTATGTTTTTGGTGTCCATTTGCAGGGTTTTGTGTTACTTCACCCAGTGTCTAGCAGTGGAGAGTGAGAGACTGCATTGGGATGGGGAGGAAAAAAAGAGGGGTAGAAAATGTTCCAGTAGGAAAAGAGAGATGGAGGGAGTGCTCAGAGGAGGAGGAGGAGGAGAGAAAATGTTCCAGGAGGAGTTGGAGTGTATGAGAGAAAGTGTGAATGCCAGGAAGGATGGAGGGAAAGAATTGCTAGGAGAAGGAAGACAATGCTGAGAGTTTGTGTTGGATAAGCGGGATATGAAAAATATGACAGAAGGGTTTGGGGAGGGGGAGATAAAGGAGGGAGACAAAGTGGTGGGAAGAGCGAAGAGGGCAATGGGAGAGAGAGAGAAACATAGAAATATGACAACAGAAAAAGACCACATGTCCTGTCTAGTCTGTCCTTCCATATCAACCACTACAACAGTCCCCTTTTTGCCTTTAGAGATCCTCTATGTTTGTCCCATGCTTCTTTGAATTCAGATACTGTCCTCATCTCTACCACCTCCACTGGGAGACTATTCCATAGATCCACCACTCTGTCCGTAAAGAAATATTTCCGCACATCACTCCTGAATCTATCCCCTTTCACCCTCATCCCATGTCCCCTTGTAGTAGAGCTTGCTTTCAATCGAAAGAGGCTCTCCTCCTGTGCATTTATGCCACATAGGTATTTAAATGTCTCAATCATATCACCTCTATCCCGATTTTCCTCTAATGTATACATATTAAGATCCATAAGTCTGTCCTCATAGCTTTATAATGAAGACCACTAATCATTTTAGTAGCCACCCTCTGTACTGACTCCATCCTGTTTATATCCTTTTGAAAGTGCAGTCTCCAGAATTGCACACAATACTCCAAATGAGGTCTCTCTCTAGTCCTTTGGCACCACTCCCGACTCCAACAAGACATTGAAAAGGTCAGTCAGTGGAGCTGCTAGAATGTCCCCAAGTTCCCTCAGTATTCTAGGGTGTATCCCATCTGGTCCCATCACTTTGTCTACTTTAAGTTTAGCTAGTTTCTCACAAACACAGTCTTCTGAAAATTGTTCAAGATGCCCCTTGCTTCTGTTCCTGTTTGTGGGTGTTTTCTGAGGTCCTGCGCCTGGTTCTTCATTTGTGAACATAGAACAGAAATATCTGTTAAGCAATTCCGCTTTATCCTTATCAGCTTCTACATATTCCTCCCCTTCACCCTTGAGTCTGACAATACCACTTCCTTCTCTCACTAACATCTGAAAAACGTCTTATCCCCCATTTTATTGCATTTCCTATTTCCTCCTCTTTTTGAATCTTTGCTTTCCTCATTACTTTGCTAGCTTCTCTAAATTTTTTGAAATATAGATGCTTGTCTTCCTTTCTCTATGATCTCTTGTATTTCATGAAGGCCTCCCTCTTTTTCTTCACCTTTTCAGCTACTTCTTTCGAAAACCATAGCGGTCTCCTTTTCACAATTTTTGATTAACTATTAAATTTAGTAGATGATATTAATGATTTTGTATGTCTTTTACTTTTTATATCATGTTTTATTATTATATTAGATGTTATTAATTTTATTATTTTTATTTTGTATGCATACTTTTCATAGCTAACATTCGTTGATTCATATATAGGTTCACCTGTTAATTAATACATAAGGCTATTTCACATACGATCATCACTGTTTACGTTACAATTATATTTTAAGAAACAGCTGTTTAGCTATAATTATCATTTTACATTTATTTATTTATTTACATTCTCTTATATACTGTGCTATTCTGCATCAGTGCAGTTTACATTGAACAAACTGAAATTACATTGAACAGGGCATTATAACTTGGAGATAACTATTTTACAGGGAACATGGGCTATGGAGGGTTAAGTGGCTTGCCCAAGACCACAAGGAGCACCTGTGGGACTAGAAACCCCAGTCCTTCCGGCCCAAGGTTGCTGTCCTCCAGTGGGATTTGAACCCCCGACCTTCTGGCCTGAAGTACCTTGCCCCAGCCACTAGGCCACTCCTCCACACATGTGTTGTCTATGTATATTTATGGATAGAGCATTTTATTCTTGTTGAATAGTTGTCTGTCGTTTGTCTTTCTTTTCTGTATATTACGTTTCAATTTATCTTATGTATATAGAACCTGTATTTTGTGTACATTACAAATACCTTTGATGATCCTTTTATGATCTTTTCATGTATTTTTATGTTTTTAATTGTATTCCAACAGGTTTTCAGGATATCCACAAAGAATATGCATGAGATAGATCTGCTTAGAATGGAAGCACTACATGCAGAACTATCTCATTGTGGATATCCTGAAAACCTGACTGGCCTGGGGGTCCCAGAGGACTGGGTTGAGAACCCTATCCGGACATTTATTTATTTATTTACATTCGTTTATACCACTCTTTTGACAAAAATGTCATTCAGAAGTGTGTACAAAAAAAATAACCCATCCAAATAGGGTACAAAAACCCTACACTACCTCATCTCAACATGATTCCACCCACCCACTACCAACTCCAGAACAAAATCCAAAAACCACCCACAAACAGCAGCAGTCAACCACTCCCCTCCCACTCTCAGTGCTGGTCACTCTTCAAATACTGGTGCTGAATACCAAGTTTTATTTAGCCATGGTAGCTAACATTAAAAAAAACCTCAGACTACCACCGCTAAATATTGACTGGAATGTTTCTATGTTCTAGGTACATAGGGACTGATATTCTAAGTGATTTAAATGATTAGCAGAGTTGCTAACAGCATTGATTGCGGAGAACAGAATATTCAGTGTTAGTACTACTCAAGATCCGCAGCTACCAACTCTACATGTCCCAATGCCAATCACTTAGCACTGGGGCGTGATGGGGACATTCTGGGATGGAGCAGAGGTAGCACTGATCGCTAACCAGGCAGTGAAGATACTGAGCCATTAGCAGGTTAGTGATTTGCAGTGAAAGTCAGGTACAGGATACCCTGGCACTGAATATCTTGGTATAATGTTCAACTCTGGTGCTGAATATTGGGCCTATACTTCTTATTCCAAATAGGAAAAAACAATGGAGGCTTAAGAAAAAGATCAACAGATGGAGAAATATTGATATTTTAAGTGATGCAAGGAATAGTTTTGTACCCTATACAATAATATGTCCTTTTTTATGTTGTACAGATGCATTTAAAAGGAAGTGCTGTCGTGCCACAAAACAATTCTGCTGCCTTTCAGTACTTCACAATGGCGGCTGAAAGGGTAGGAATTCAAAATATTACTATAATGGGGGGGGGGGAGATTAATTTGTAAATGATAGGTAATTAATACAGGAAAATATTATTTATGATAAGCAACCCTGTCACATTGGGATAAGACTATTCACCCTTGCTTTATAATATGATACATTTTCTACTTCATAATGAGCTGGATTTATTTCTGTATGGTTTATTTAATTAAATGTCACAAAATATTGTAATGGATATTGCAATGTGGCTTATTTAATAAATGTATATTAGGGGCAATATTCAAAACCACTTATGCTTTCGGCAGTGGATACCAACCATATATGTGATTTGCACTGAAAATGCCATGCAGTGCATAAATTTTGGATGTGTAAGTGGTATGTTTACTAAACAGCGGTAGCGGCTTCCATGCAATATTGGAGCTGCGGTCCCATTGAATTCAATGCATCGACAGGCTGAATATACATACCTAAGTTGAAATGAATATTTTGTCTGCTTAAAGTTATACATTCAGCATCCCATTGAAAATTGGCCACAATATTTTTAAACTCTTTTATTTTTGTTTATTTATTTATTGCAAATATTGACTCATTTTGCTGTTTAACTGATTTAGGAATTTATGAGTGTTTTTAGTAAAACATCCATGAATTTATGCAGATAAATCGGGTTGTATAAGAAATATATAAGCAGATATATACATGGATATTATCCTCGTCTATTGGTTGTGCCAGTTCTGTTTGAGTAATAATAAAGCGGTAAGATGTCACAGTGGGTGCTTCATGAAAGAATCACAACAAACTTTGAGCAGGGCTGGATTTGAACTTCAGTACCCATAGACACTCTTAGGGATATGTTTACTAAAGCGCACTAAGGTAGCTTGCATTAGCATGCGCTAACGGCAGCTATAAGGCATCTTCCTGTGGAAAGCGCTCTGGGCATGTAGGGGGCATGGCAGCATGAAGCGTCCTATGTGTCCGTTAGCATGCGCTAACGGAACCTGGTGCAGTAAGGTGACAAGCATGCACTGTAATGTACGAAAAAGGCTGTAACTTCAATGCAGGATAAAGGAGCAGCAATGGAAGACAATCTGAAGGTGATGGATGGACAGACAAGTGGTAGCACATGGACCAGATGAACCCTTGCCATCTGATATTGTTGTCAGTAAGTGGGATGTGCAGATGTGGTTTGTACATGTCGCTGTCAGTGCTTTGCATAGGAGAGGCCTGAAAATTGTCTAGGTGGAGTCAACATGCTATCGATATTGTAATCAAAAGAAGGACTGAGCATGAGTAGAGAAATGGAGCAGTCACAGTAGAGGTGTGTTCTATCTGGTGAGCAGTTGCACATGTTCTTGCATGTGTCACGGTGTAGCAACTGCATGTCAAATATTGTACTGCATATGATGGCCATGCAGAGAGTGTGGATCTGTGTTTCCAATGGTGGTAGCAAAGAGTGTGTAATGTCCATGCCAGTCCAAATTTGCAAATGTGATGGCACACATGCCATTTGGGTCTGTTTGTGCAAGATGTAGGTGTGCCATGGGGACTTGGAAATACCATTGCTGCAGGTGTGGCAGCTGCCTCAATTGTTCCCAGAACCGCACAATTGACCTTATTCACATGGATGAAAGAAAGCTACATGTCTTTGTCTCAATATGGAGCAAGCAATAATGTGTAAGGATTTATTTAGCTGTGCTTATATACTGCTTTTCACTGGGTCAAAGCAGTTTACAGATATATGCTAATAGGCACTTTTTATTCCCTTGTCCCCAAAGGGCTCACAATCTATGTGTACCTGAGCTAACAGAGGGTTAAGTGTCTTGCCCAAGAGCACAAGGCATGCCTATAGGACTAGAAACCCCAGTCCCTCCAGCCTGAGATTGTTGCCCCCAGGTGGGACTTGAACCACCAGCCCTCCAGCCTGAGATTGCTGCCCCCAGGTGGGATTTGAACCCCCAGCCTGACATACCATGTCCTAACCACTAGGCCACTCCTCCCTAGGATGGCAGCAGATGGGCATTGAAGGAGTGGGATGTGGTTGCTCGTACAACGTATATGTGTCAGAGTTTCCAATGCCCACTCAAAGTCAGTGTGCCCTAGTTCAATTATGCATTGCATGTGTATAAGACATCCGCTGGCCCAACATCATCAGCCCCCTGCAATGTTGCATGCCAGAGACAAAAAAGTATTGCTGTCAGATATGAATGAATGTAATGTGCATGCATGACCTAAGTTAGGCCCCATTGTGGAATGGCTACAACTGTAAAGGTGCACCCTGGTCTGCAGCTGACAATATCTCCACATGAGAGTAACAAAACCCTGATGAAAACATGTGTTCTCCAGGACCAAGCAGGAAGTCAGTCCTCACATATGGGTGACGTTGGCGCCGATGGAGCCCCCATGCGGAGCATTTCCCCAGCTTTCAAAGAAAGCCTTTGGGAATGCAGGCACGCAAGCGTGGTCCCCTTCCCGCCCAAAGGTGCCATCTTGCTCAGTCTCCTTTTTTCCGCGGAGCCCTTCGGACGCCTGTCCTTGTCACCCGTGGAAAAAGTTGATCTTCTGCGTTGGGTCGAGTATTTTTCTTCGGTTCGACGTCAGTTCTTTTCCCGCCTGGACTCGGTACACCGGTGCCGAGCCCGAATCTCTGTTTTCGTTTTTTGTCCTTAGAGACTGCGTTCGTGCCTTTTTTCTTTTCCCTGGCAGCCCAATTTTTTGATCTTGCAGGGGCCCTTTTTCCCCCTATGGCTGCCAGTGGCTTTAAGAAGTGTGATCGGTGTAAGAAACTGATGTCTCTCACCGACACACATGACTGCTGCCTCCGGTGCCTGGGGCCAGACCATGATTCTACGGTCTGTAGCCCCGTGACAAAATGTCGTCCAAGGCATTGTGGAGCCGTCAGCACCAGCGTGAGAGGATCTTCTCTGAGTCTGCCTCTGGACAGGTCCGGACTTCGTCAGAGGCCTCGACGTCTCGGGAGTCTGACCCCAAGCATCGTCGGGGCTCCTCTGAGAGGGAGTCCCCCTCGAGGGAGCACCGAAGGAAGAAGAAACCCACGAGGGTGGCATCGGTGGACGCTCTTGGCTCCTTGAGGGCCAGGTTGCATAGCCCCGATCGCCGTCCCGGGTCTTCGGAGTCGGAGAGGCCTGCAAAGCATCCTCGTGTGGAGTCGGAGGCCCCGAGTCACGTGAGTACTGTTGTCCTCGTGGACTCTCCTCCGGGGGAGCCGGCGTCGGGCCCGACACCGTCAGGGCCCAAGTCGGAGGCTGCTGGGTCTCCTGAGCTCGGACTCAGGTTGACGGCCTTGGAGAGCAGATTATCTGCCTTCATGGAACAGCAGCGGGTGCTGATTGCCGGTCTCACTGGTGCATCTGCCCCGACCACCGGGACATCGACGTCCAAGTCGACCCCGGAGGCCGAGCCGATCCTCGAGACCATGCGAACTCGAGTCGATCCTCGGCCGCGGTTATCCTCGGCCTCCTGTTCGGGACCGAGGTCGTCGACACCGATTCCCTCGGCGTTGGGGTGGATGGCGTCGGTGCCCGCCCACTCGGAGCCGTTCGATTCCTCCTCGGAGGAATCGGCATGGGAGACGGAAGAGGAGGAGTCCCCGGACACCTTCTGGACTTGGTGCGTCCCTTCGGACACACCGGGATCCGAACCTCGGACAATGTCCCCCCCGGAGGATACTAGGTTCTCGGATTTCATGCGGGACATGGCCAAGGCACTGGCATTCCCGGCGGATCCAGAGGAAGAGCCTCAAGCTGAGGAGCTCGAGGCTCTGCAATATGACTCTCCTCCCAAGGAGGCCTTTACTGTCCTGGTTCCTCCGATGCTGGAGCGGTTGCTCTTCCGCATGTGGGAAGCGCTGGCCTCAATGCCGGTTCTAAGCAAGCGGGTCAATTCCATCTATCGAGTCCGCAAGAGCCCCGGGTTCCAAAAGGCACAGCTACCGCATCATTTCATGGTTGTGGAATTGGCCATGCATCGACTGAAGAGTCAGAAGATGCACTCCTCGGTGCCCTCCGGCAGGGAGGCCCGGAACCTGGATGCCCTCGGTAGAAAGTGCTTCCAGGGCTCCATGCTTGCTTGCTGTGTCCAGACCTACCAGCTGTACATGGGCATGTACCTTCGGGACCTGGCAAAGGAGATTGCCGGGTTCTCTGCTGGTTTGTCCGAGGAACCTTTGCAGAGATTCAAGGCCTTGTCTTCTGGTATTCAGGAGTGCTCGAAGTTTATATCTCGAGCAGCCTACGATGGATTTTGAGGCTTCAGCCCGGGTAGCAGGGGCCGGCATCGGTGCACGCCACCAGGCCTGGCTACAATCCTCAGACCTCAAGCCATGGGTTCAGGACAAGTTGGTCGATGTCCCTTGCCAAGGCGAAAACCTCTTTGGCAAGCCCATGGCAGAAAAGGCTGCAGAACTCGAGACCGAGACTCTTACCCGGATGAGGCTGTCCGGGAAAACCTCTGCCCCTTCTCAGAAGAAGAAGGGCTCAGGGAAAAAGACCTTTTACCCGAGGAAGACCACTGCCTATAAAACCTACCCTCATTACCAGGCCTCTGTAGCTCCCCAACAGGGACAGCAGGCCAAGGGGCAGGGTCATGGGCCCCATAGGCAGAAGGCCCCAAGCCTCCTACTCCGGCTCCTGCTCAGCAGGGAGGGGGTTTTTGACTATGCCAGCATAGCCTCTCCTCCTCTCCAGGGCACAGGAGGTCGGCTGACCCTGTATGCAGACAGGTGGCCAGACATCACAGGGGATACGTGGGTGCTAAGCATCATCAAAAGGGGCTATCTGCTCCACTTCACCCAGATACCCCCCTCCTACTTTTCAGGGGAGCCTCCAAGACCCCCCTCTGCACAGAAACGTACTCCTTCAGGAGTTGGAAGGTCTGCTAAGGGACCAGGCAGTGGAACCGGTGCGTCACCACCTGGAAGGGCAAGGCTTCTACTCGAGGTACTTCCTGGTACCAAAAAGAACAGGAGGCCTCAGACCCATCCTGGACCTGAGAAATCTGAACAAGTTTCTGGAGAGGGAAAAGTTCAAGATGCTTACCCTTGGAATCTTACTGCCCTACCTTCAGCAGGGAGATTGGCTATGCTCCTTAGACGTGAAGGTTGCTTATACTCACATCCTCATCCATCCAAGTCACAGACAATTCCTCAGATTTGTGGTGGGAGGAAAGCACTTCCAGTACAGAGTGCTTCCTTTCGGCCTCACCTCCGCCCCCAGGGTTTTCACAAAATGCCTGGCGGTGGTTGCGGCCTACCTCAGGAACCAGGGCATCTTTGTGTTCCCTTACCTGGACGACTGGCTTATCAGGGGCCAGTCTCCACAAGAGGCCAGGCAGGCCACTTTCAGAACCATATCCCTGCTTCAGCACCTGGGGTTCGTCATAAACTTTCCCAAGTCTACTTTAGTCCCCTCACAGGACATGGAGTTCATAGGGGCAAGATTGGATACCATCCATGCAAAGGCCTATTTGCCTGCGGACAGAGCTCAAAGGCTAATGAAGTTGGCCAGCCAGTTTCAGGCGAACTCTCTGGTCTCAGACAGACACTTCCTCCGGCTCTTAGGTCACATGGCTTCCACAGTGCATGTCACACTGCATGCCCGGCTGCACATGAGGCTGGCTCAGTGGCACCTCAAGGCACAGTGGTTGCAGGCCACAGGGAAGTTGTCAGACAGAATAAAGGTGTCCAAACTCTTGGTGGACTCCTTACGCTGGTGGAGGCGTCTCCCAAATCCGGTCAGGGGTCTTCCTTTCCAGGCCTCCCCACGCACTCAGGTACTGACGACCAATTCTTCCCTGCAGGGCTGGGGGGCACACTGCCAAGGGGCCTGCACACAGGGCCTGTGGTCTCCGTGGGAGGCCGCCCAGCAGATCAACCTGTTGGAATTGCGGGCCATTCGACTGGCCTTACGGACTTTCTCTCAGATCCTGTCTCACCAGTCTGTCCTAATTCAGACGGACAACCAGGTGGCTATGTTCTACGTCAACAAGCAGGGAGGCACAGGATCCAGACTTCTGTGCCTGGAAGCGCAAGCTCTCTGCTCCTGGGCTGTCGATCAGGGCATGACCCTCAGGGCGGTCTACCTCCCAGGCCGAGAAAACTACCTGGCGGACAGGCTAAGCAGACTCCTGCAGCCTCACGAGTGGCAGTTGGATCCTCTGGTGGTTCAACAGATTTTTATGAAGTGGGGACTTCTGACCATGGATCTTTTTGCCAGTCCGCTGAACAGGCAACTGCCCAGGTTCTGTTCCAGGCAACCGCATCCCTCGTGAACAGCGCCAGATGCATTCCTGATCCCCGGGTCAGGGAGCCTGCTGTATGCTTTTCCTCTCACACCTCTGGTGGCCTGGACTCTGTTCAAAATCCAGCAGGACCGAGCCACGGTGATCCTGATAGCCCCCAGGTGGCCCAGGCAGCCATGGTTCCCTCTTCTTCTGCAGTTGGCAGTGGATACTCCACTGCCTCTGGGGTTGCAACCCGACCTTCTGACTCAGGATCAGGGGTCCCTCTTGCATCCCAACCTCAAATCCCTCAATTTGATGGCCTGGCTGCTGAAAGGCTAGTCCTTGCCCCCTTACTGTTATCAAGGGAGGTTGAAGAGGTGGTGTTGGCCTCCAGAAAGCATTCCACTAGGAAGGCCTATGCTCTGAAGTGGCGTAGGTTCTCTACTTGGTAATCTCAACAGCAAGAGGACCCCTTCTCCTGCTCGGTCCAGGTGGTGTTGCAATATCTGCTCCACCTTTCAACCTGGGACTTCAGTCCAACTCTGTCTGGGTTTACCTCAGTGCCCTCTCAGCTCACCACTCACCAGTGGATGGACAGTCCCTCTCGGGCCACCCTCTGGTGTCTCGTTTTCTCAGAGGCCTGCTTCTGCTTAAGCCTCCTATTCGTCCACCGGCCACTGAGTGGGTTCTCAATGTGGTCTTGCAGCAACTGACTCGCCCACCTTTTGAGCCAATGGCAACCTGCCATTTACGTTTCCTCTCCTGGAAGGTGTTGTTCCTTGTGGCACTCACCTCAGCCAGGCGTGTGAGTGAACTTCAGGCCCTGGTTTCGGATAGGCCGTATACCAGGTTCTATAAGAACAGGGTAGTCTTGCGGAATCATCCTAAGTTCCTTCCCAAGGTAGTGTCCTCCTTCCACCTCAGCCAGAAGGTGGTACTTCCGACGTTCTTTCCCAGGCCGCACGCCAGTAGAGCAGAAACTGTCTTGCATACCCTGGATTGTAGAAGGGCTCTGTCCTTTTATCTAGAGCGTACGCAGGGGCATAGAAGGGCTTCTCAGCTCTTCATTTCCTTTGACCCTAATAGATTGGGGTTGCCTGTAACTAAGCGTACGCTGTCCATCTGGGTGGCAGACTGTATCGCCTGGGCGTACAGGGTAGCCGGCCTCTCCCTGGAGGGTTGAGTCACGGCCCACCGGGTCAGGGCAAAGGCCGCATCAGTAGCTCACTTCCGTTTTGTTCCGTTGGCAGACATCTGCCGGGCCGCTACTTGGTCTTCAAGCTAGACTTTTGCGGACCACTACTGCCTCGAGAGGGCGTCCCGTAGGTACAGTGCTTTCGGGCAAGCGGTACTCCATAATCTCTTTGAGGTTTAGGCAACTCCTACCCTCCAGCCCTGGTGTTGGGCTACCGTTCAAGTGTGGTCTCAGAGAAGATTCTCTCACTGTTGCTGAGGCTCTAGAGGAAGCTCTATTTTTCAGCCTGGGTTCCTGGTAGCCCAGAGCTAGGTAGTCACCCATATGTGAAGACTGACTTCCTGCTTGGTCCTGGAGAAAGAGTAGTTACTCACCTGTAACAGGTGTTCTCCAGGAGCAGCAGGAATCAGTCCTCACGACCCTCCCTCCTCCCCTTGGAGTTGCAGTTGTATATAGTTCATTTTCTTTTTTGCTGTCTCTTAGCTATGTCATTTGACTGAGCAAGATGGCACCTTTTGGCGGGAAGGGGACCGCGCATGCGTGCCTGCATTCCCAAACGCTTTCTTTGAAAGCTGGGGAAATGCTCCGCATGGGGGCTCCATCAGCGCCAACGTCATCCATATGTGAGGACTGATTCCTGCTGCTCCTGGAGAACACCTGTTACAGGTGAGTAACTACTCTGTATCTGAAATGTAGTCCACTCTCCAGAAAGACAGTGCCACAAGCATAAAAACAAAAAGTCATAGAACCTCACAGAGGATGCTGTATCAAGAAAGGGAATGTGCGTTGCAGCATACACTGCAGCTAAAAGTTGTCTGCTCCAAATCACTCTAGTGCTATATGTCCACATTTGGTATATATGGTATCGAGGGGAAGATGTGCAATTACAATTACAATTATATACCAATCGTTTGCACTCCGTGGCTCACACATGTGCTGTGGTCACAGTAGAAACAGTCTTTCAGGTCTCATAGCAGAGCGAAAAGCAGTCTGGTTGTCCTATAGTCATTATTGTAATGAGTATGGTAGAAATATATATTAGCAAGAATGGGGACATGGGTATATGATAGATCGCAGACACTGCACAAGTCTGGACAGAAAAATGAGGAGGGTTTAAAAAAACATCCATTACAAACACTGAGCTGGTGTCTGGTGTGTCCAAACACAGTGCTCTAACCATAATGCTAAACCTGCACGCCATCTGCCATGGCAGCAATTACCAATAAAGGGAATGTATGTATCTGCCTGCAATGTACAAACAGGTTGATACATCCACATTACCCCTGTAGGATGTGGCTGCACATTCTGTATATATGATGATATACAGAATGATCCTGTAAATACATATATGTAAATAGTTCAAAATATGTAAATAGTTAAATTGTTATTTAACAAATTTACCATATTTAGTCCAATCATGTTTAATGTATTTAGCAAAATTGTACCTAGTTAATTAATGTTTCATGTAAAACAGACCTGTTAATCTGTTCATTCCTTGTTCACTGTAAACCGCACCTGATCTGTGGAAGGTAGCGGTATATAAGCAACTGTTAAATAAATAAAATAAATAAATAAATTCAAACACAATGTGAAGGCAGCATGAACAACAAATATGTGCAGTGATGTTGGTAAGCAATCATGTAGGTGATGCCTCCCTTGCCCCTCTATGATATCTGGCATATTACCCAATAGTCTATTGTATGGGTAAAGGTAAAAATGCAATGTGTGCCTTTGAGTCAGTCCTGACTCCTGGTGACCCAGAAGCTCCTGGGTTTTCTTGGCAGTGTCACCGGAAGTAGATTGCCAGGCCTTTCTTCCGAGGCAATGGAGGGTTAAATGACTTGCCCAAGGCCACAAGGAGTGCTAGTGGGAATTGAACCCTGATGGGTAAAGGTAATGTATGTATATATGTGATGGCTGTGTGCACCAGGGGTGCTGCTGACAGTCCCACATGTGGCACAGAGGCTATGGATCCTGTGCAAGACATTGGAGGCCCAGCTAAATATGAGCATACTTAAAACGTGTCATCTATGCCTCAGACACAATGTTACATAGCTGGCAGTATTTTCTTTTTAGCAAGGGATGTCTGTGTGAACCACAGGTCAGATATCAATAATTAAGGCTCTGTTGGTGTATAATGTATGCAGAAATATGAGCCTCATAGCTCCCTCTGAGAAATGACCATGTGAAAGACAAATGGTGTACTTCCCCTAATGGCTGTGACTCTGAACAAACACATTGCTGCCACATCTGAACATTAGCAGTTTGCACCTTTATACACATGTGCTGTCTCAAGGAGGTTTGAACCATGCATACCATACTTGATAAATCTTGCTGCTCACAGATATGTGTTATATATCTCCATATTGGCCATTGATGACATTGGTAATGTTGGGATGGCAGTGTAGCGAGTGAGTTGTAGGGCATGCAATGATGTGTCCTGCAGTACCCCCAGGAATACCCATATCACATATGGGACATGACTGATGTCTCAACATAGTTCTAGTGAATGTGTGTAGGCAATGATAGAAAATGATGTTCTGATTTGCAGGGGCAACAACCTCTTGGATGTGGCACAGGCTGTTTAGGTCAATGCGTGCCCTCTGATGGCCTGCTAGATAGCAATGAGAAGGTGTATCCACAGAAGATGCTGCCACTACATGTCAGTGTGCATGAAAGCAAATGCTGCTATGGCTCAGGGAAGCTAAGTTCCCTGGGCAGATACCAGAGTAAGATGTGAATGGCAAGCACATGTATGGATTCTATGTGCTGAAATATCTGGTTCCCAGATTTTCATCTGGGTGCTGCAAAGTGTTGTGTGGTACATAGCATGACCGCCACCTGTCTAACGTTGATCTGAATGCTGTGGTCATATGTGGCTTGCCCAGTGCAAACCAGGGTCTTCACACACAAACAAGAAGGTGCAAGTGCTAGTCAGCTAGGCCAAAATTAACAATCTAACCACCAAACCCTGTGCCTGAAAGCTGAGGAAAACCAGTGCTGAGCTTTAATGCACAGATGGTTATGTGTGTTGCATAGAAATGCCACAGAATGCCCCTAACACACCCTGATGCTAACCACATAGCATATGGGCATGTTAAGGAGGTATCTGGGATCTCAGAGGGACTGCACCCAAGTAGGTGCCTTGCCAAAATCATCAAGAAGCCATGTACACAGGTAACTAGGGCAGTTACCTGTATCAATGCCTTTTGAAATCTGGGCCAGGCTCTACAATGTTGAGATAAAGGTAGTTATGAGAAGCACATGTGTTGGCATAGTAAAAGCCCTGTCTCACACAAGTGCAGAGTCAGCTAAATAAAACAGTTTTGGAATGTCACAGTATGCCACTATGTCCATGAAGTATACAAGTAGGAAAATGTTCATGGAATACATAATCTAAGCAATGTGTGCAAATACTGATAAGCACATCATTAAATGGCCTTTGCCATGTATGTGACACATTGTCATGAGAGACACAGGACGAAGTACACATGTGACTGTGTAAGCTGTATCCAAATCAAAAATAACAATTCTTTATTATGGAACAACAGGTCAACATGGTCTGTGAACTGTCTAAACATGAAAATTATGGTTGAGTACACATCCCAAAATTTGCACCATGTGATGTCACTGTATCAGAACATATTCCTGCACAGACATGTGTACACTGTAAATCCCCAGATGACACAGTGACACGCTGTATGCAGAGGATCACTCCTAGATATGGGGAAAGAGAGATGACACATGTTGTTGTGGTGCACCTTGTGGGGGATGTGTGACAGCCTGGGTGTCAAGAAAAAAACACACCCAATATACAATGTGCCTCTGCTGCTACACAC
Source organism: Ichthyophis bannanicus (assembly GCA_033557465.1). Classification (NCBI taxonomy): domain Eukaryota; kingdom Metazoa; phylum Chordata; class Amphibia; order Gymnophiona; family Ichthyophiidae; genus Ichthyophis; species Ichthyophis bannanicus. The sequence goes on along the minus strand of CM066033.1, from coordinate 112,087,745 downwards.
CCATTTCCTTATCGTTCCTCCAGTTTAGTCCTCCACCTCTGAGTAGTGCACCTCCTCCTGCAGCTTGGAGACTGGACCAATCAAAGTCTTGACATCACTGGATGTAGCCTGCTAGAATTCCCCATCAGCCCCAGTGTGTCCAGTCTCCATGCAGCAGGAGGACGTAGTGAGCCTAGGTGCTGGGTTCACTAGAGAAACTAATAAGGAGCAGGCTAGTTAGGATTTGATTAAATTCTTTAATAACTCTTTAAATTTGTTTCTTTAAATTATTTTAAATTGCTTTAAATTTCTTATTTCATTTCAGTTTGGTCAATTTGGTTAAGGGTTATGTTTCTTTATAAAAAAAAAAAAAAAAAGAAAAACAGTGAAAACGGAAGTATTCAGTGCTTTTTGCCCTGCCAAGCCAAAAAGAAAATATTTTTCTGTTTCAGCTCCAGGATCTCCCCCCCCTTGAAGGCATGGGACAGAGCTCCTCGAACGGTGCAAGGACAGCCCAGTCTCCATTGAGCTGCAGTCTGCAGCTTCGGGGCAGCGCCTAAGGCACACCGAGGCTTTTGGCTGCAGCCTTTGCTTGGACATCGCTCCACGTCTCTCGGAGCGGCGGTCTGCAGCACGGTTCATCGGTGGTTCCACTCCTTTCTTTCTTCCCGTTCTTGTGCAGTCCTTTCTTCCTCCCACTCTATTCCCCCTTCTGACCTATTCCCTCTCTCCTGTCGGGGTCCCCCAAGGCTCTGTCCTGGCCCCTCTCCTCTTCAATATTTTCCTAGCTCCACTCACTCTGTTAATTCAACAATCTGGGATTTCTGCTTTCTACTACGCGGACGATATTCTTCTTCTTCATCATACATCCCCCTCCTGCCCTGATCTTACTCCACTCAACTCATGCCTATCTATTGTTGCTGACTGGCTGACCCAAAACTGTCTTCACCTCAACCTCACCAAAACTGCCGCAATCTGGTTTCCGCATGGCAATCCCTCCCCTTCTCTGGCTCCATCTCTCTCTGGTACTCCTATATCTCTTGTGTCCACTTTCCGTTACTTAGATGTGCTCTTTGACTCTGATCTTTCCTTCCATGCTCATGTCTCTCATATCACTAAGACTTCCTTCTTCTTCCTCCGTCAGATCCGTTCAATTCGCCCTTTCCTCTCCCCATCCGCCCTTACAACTTTACTCTTATCACTTGTTATGTCTCGCGTTGACTTCTCTAACTCTGTCCTTGTTGGTCTTTCTAAATCCCAACTCCACCGCCTCCAGATGATCCAAAACACCGCTGCTCGTCTAGTCACTCACTCTTCCCCACATGAACATATCACTCCTCTCCTTCTTCATCTTCACTGGTTACCCGTTGCTTTTCGTGCCCAGTACAAACTACTCACTCTCGTTCACAGAGCCCTTCACACCAACACCCCGCAATACCTGGCAGACCTCATCCACTTCCACACGCCCAGGCACACTCCCCGCTCCTTTCATCTTAACCACCTCACACTTCCCCCTCCCACCCATGCCCATCTCCAGTCCACTCGTTCCTCTGCTTTCTTCTTTATTGGCCCTGCCCTCTGGAATTCCCTTCCTACCTCCCTCCGTTTGGAACCCCATCATCCTTCTTTCAAACGTGACTTAAAGACTCATCTCTTCTCCCTTGCCTTCAACCTTCCCACCCCCTTTGTGTGAACTCCTTCTCCTGGTCTATACCTTTTCTCTTTCCCAATCTCTCTCTTCTGTCCTTTGAAATATTGTAATTTCCTTTCAATTTTCTGGCCTAGTGCCTCACTCTGCTAATTTGTATATTGTACACCGCTCTGATTAATTTAGAAGGGCGGTTAATCAAGTAAATAAACATAAACATAAACATAAGGGCCTTTGCAGCCCGTTGGCGGCTATTGGGGGCAGACAGTGGCCCAGAGAAGGTGCGGTGAGTGTTATCTTCGGCCAAAGGGCCGCCCCTCGGAGTGCGCCAAAAGCGCTGTGAGGAAACCACGGCCATTTTGAACACACGGTTTTCCCAGCACTTTGGCTCGGCGCGGCGTCAGCGTCGGCCTGTGTTGCAGAGCGTTTCTCCTGACCAACATCAGGGTTTTAAACTGGAGAGCACTTAGTTTTGGGGCTTGTTTAGGTGTTTGTGACTTATTTTCTTTTATTTCTTGAGTTTCTGTTATTTTCTTAAATTTCATTTCTTTAAGCAATGGTTTCATTGGAGTGGATTGGAGCAGGTTAAATTTAAACAATTTTAAATCCTGGAGCAGGAAGAGTGCCTTAGTTAGGGCACACAGCAAAAAAAAAAAAAAAAGTACAGCAAACTTAAGGACTTTTTTCCTTAGTAGAAACAAGGGACCCTAGGGACAGTCTGAAGGGCAATCAGCTCATGTCAGTACGTCCGCAGTGTATAGTTTGTGGCACACATAGAGGCACGGTTGCAGATATCGGCATCTGTCGGGGTTGTGCAGCTGTCTCGGCCAGTGTAGAACAGCAAATGGAGAGTTCCATGGTATCCGTTCCCCAGGAGTCCATAGCGGGGACGGAGGGAGAAGTGTGGATGGCGGTCCCCTCCACGTCTGGTCTGGAAGCTACATCAGGGGATCCTAGTGCGGGTTCCGGTCTCGGATCCGGTACGCAGCTGGAGGATTTTTGTCCAGACTTCGTCTTACTTATGCATCAGGCGTTCTGTCTCAGACGGCAAGGTAAGTTGCCGGAGCCCTTACCTATCCCTTCCTCTGTTTCGCGGTCAGGTCTGCCGGATCACGAAAGTCTAGCACTTAAACCTTCCAAGAGGCCTCATCCACCAGATCCCTTGTCCTCCGAGTTGGGGTGGCAGGAAGGGGAGGAGGCAGAGCTAGACATGGATGTAGATGTGGATGAGTTGGAGGAAGGGGAGATTCCTGAGCCTGAGGATCAGGCGAGGATTATACGAGTGTTTCGGAAGGATGAGTTGACGGCCCTTATTACGGAGACCCTGCAGACGCTTAAGCTGGCTACGGTACAGGCGGTTGAGGAAGAGGATGGGGCAGATCCCATTATTCAGGCGGTGCGTCAGACGCAAGTGGTGTTTCCCATCCACAAGGTGATAGATCGAATGATTCAGGATGAGTGGGATCATCCCAAAGCGGGGCTCAAAGGGATAACGATTATGAACAAGCTATATCCCCTGGCAGATAGAGACAAGGAGAGATTTCGCTCTCCGAAAATTGATGCTGCAGTCTCGGTGGTCACTATAAAGACCACACTTCCAGTGGAAGGCAGCGCAGCCTTAAAAGATGTGCAAGATAGGAAAGTGGATGGATTATTAAAACAATCCTTTGAAGCGGATGCGGTTTCTTTGCAAGCCTCCATCTGTGGGGCTTGGGTGGCAAGGGCCTGCCTCTGCTGGGTCCAACATTTAAGGCAGTAAATGGCCTTAGAGCAGGATGGGGTAAGAGAGCTGCAGCATTTGGAATCAGGGTCTGTGTATTTGGAAGATGTACACTACGACCTGTTTAGAGCCTTATCGAATATTATGGCTTCATTGGTGGCTGTGCGGCGATCAATTTGGCTAAGAAATTGGGCGGCCGATGGTTCTTCTAAGTTGCGGCTCGGTAAGCTCCTGTTCAAGGGGAAACTGTTGTTCGGAGAAGACCTGGACAAGCTGGTTAAGGATTTAGGGGAGTCCAAGGGCAGTAGACTTCCAGAGGACAAGCCCAAGCAAGGAAAATCTTCAATGGCCTTTCGGGGTCAATTTCGAGACTTTCGACGGTTTCGCTCTCCCCGTTTTGCGGGGTCCCAAAGAGGAAGGTTTGTTTCTCGGGCCCAAGGGTTCCAAGGGTTTTGTGGTGCAACTAGAGGATTTGCAGCGGCATCCACAGGGGCCGCTCATAAGCCGCAATGAATGGTGGCAGTCCTGGCAGAAAGTCAACCGATCGGAGGTCGTCTTCAGGGTTTCCTTTCTGCCTGAACCCACAGTGGGTACTGGAGATCATCCGCGATGGTTATGCACTGGATCTAGCAAAGCCGGTGCTGGACTCTTTCGTGCGCTCACCCTGCAGAGGTCCGCAAAAGGCCTTCGCGGTGCGTCGGACTTTGAACCGTATCTTGCGACTAGGGGCTGTCGTACCGGTGCCAGCAACGGAATATGGCATGGGACGCTAGTCTATTTATTTCATGGTGCCAAAGAAGGACAGGTCTCAGCGCCCAATTCTAGATCTCAAAGGAGTAAATCGTTGCCTCCGGGTGCCGCATTTCCGAATGGAAACGCTGCGATCCGTCATTGTGGCAGTTTGTCGGGGAGAGTACCTGACGTCTCTCGATCTTACAGAGGCCTATCTCCATGTCCCGATCAGGACGTCGCATCAAAAATTTCTACGGTTCGTGCTGCCTTGGGGGCACTACCAGTTTCAGGCGTTGCCCTTCGGGCTGGCGATGGCCCCGTGTATTTTCACCAAAATAATTGTAGTGGTGGCAGCTGCTCTTCAGAAGGAAGGGATCTTGGTCCATCCTTACCTCGACGATTGGTTGATTCGGGCAAAATCCCGTGCCGAGATTGAAAGAGCCACGGAAAAGGTGGTAGCATTTCTCCAGAGTCTAGGCTAGGTGGTCAATCCGGTCACTTGAATCCGATTCAGGTCCTCGAGTATTTGGGGGGGTGCAGTTCGATACTCGGAAAGGCTCGGTGTTCCTGACGGAGAGCACAAGCTCTTCAGAAGCTCGTGCACACCTTCAGGAAGCTTTCAGCGCCTACAGCGTGGAAGTACCTTCAGGTGCTAGGGACAATGGCGGCAAGGTTGGAAGTAGTCCCTTGGGCCAGATTCCATATGAGGCCTTTGCAGCGGACCTTGCTTCGCCGCTGGTCCAACCAGTCCGACTCGTTGAGCAAGCGTCTCCCTTGTCCACTGCAGGTCCGGCAGGCCCTTCAGTGGTGGATGCTGCCCACGTCCCTGCGGGCGGGAATGCCTTTGGATCAGCCGGAGTGGATTCCACTATTAACGGATGCAAGTCTCGCAGGCTGGGGGGCGCATTGCGGAGTGGATTTTGCGCAGGGCCTGTGGTCGGCGGAAGAGAGCAGCTGGTCGATCAACCGCCTGGAGCTGAGAGCAGTGTTTCTGGCCCTGAAAAGCTTTGAAGCCCAGGTGATGGGGCAAGCGGTGCGGTACTGTCGGACAATGCCGCGACCGTGGCCTACATAAATCGGCAGGGCGGTACCGGGAGCATGGCCATGGAGGAAGAAGGGCCATTCTCCTGGATAGAGTCGCAGTTACAAGCAATATCGGCGGCACACATCGCAGGAAAAGACAACGTGACTGCGGATTTTCTCAGCAAGGTCCAAGTGGATGCAGGAGAATGGGAATTGCATCCCGACGTGTTCGCACAATTGATTCTCCGGTTGGGAACTCCAGTCATGGATTTGATGACAACTTTCCAGTCGGCGAAGGCAAGTTGATTTTTCAGCAGGAGGTGGGAACCCATGTCGGAAGGGATTGACACCTTGATACAGCCGTGGCCGTCGACAGGTCTTCTCTATGTTTTTCCTCCATGGGCGCTCATCGGGCGCGTGGTTCAGCTTATCGAAGCACATCTGGGGCGGGTGCTATTGGTAGCACCGGACTGGCCCAGGCGTCTGTGGTACACCAACCTGGTAAGATTACTGGACGGGGTCTCTTGGTGGCTTCCGATCTCGCAGGAACTCCTGTTGCAGGGCCCACTTCGGATGCCTCGAGTGGATCGATTCTCGCTTACGGCTTGGCCATTGAGAGGGCGAGGCTGAAAAAGAAAGGTTACTCCAGATCAGTTGTGGCAACTCTGCTTCAGGTGCGGAAACGCTCGACTTCATTGGCTTATGTACGTGTCTGGCGGATTTTTGAAGACTGGTGCTCAAGGCATCAGGTCCGCACCGCTACGGTGTCAGTGCCGTTGGTGTTGAGTTTTTTACAAGATGGATTCGAGAAAGGGCTGGCAGCCAGTTCTTTGAGAGTTCAGTTAGCGGCCTTAGCCTGTTATAGAGGTAAAGTGCAAGGCATGTCGCTAGGAGCTCACATCGATGTGGTATGTTTTCTTAAAGCCGTTACCAGGATACGTCCAGTGTGTCGAATGTCGGTTCCGCTGTGGGATCTCAACCTGGTCTTAAGGGCGCTGGTAAAAAGTCAGTTTGAGCCCTTAAGCCAAGCCTCCGTCAAGGATTTGACCCTAAAGACGGTATTTTTGGTAGCCATTTGTTCGGCACTGCGCATTTCGGAGTTGCAGGCACTATTTTGTAGAGACGGCAACACAAGGAGAGCAACCTCTTGCAGTAGCTGAGAAAACCACACAAAGAGCGGAAGGTGATGGGTGGTCACTAATGCTTTATTAATTTAAAAATGCCCCAACGCGTGGGCAGAGGCTTCGTCAGGGGGCTGAGAACTGCAAAGCAACAAACAAATATATGAAAACAAATAACATGGTAATGCATAATTATATAAATAATGATAAAAATAATAAGTTAATAAAACATATTAATAACAATAAATATAAGAAATGATTCAATATACATCAAAAAGATAAGAACATATATAAATAAATAAATATAAATCATATAAGCACAGCCAAGGACTACAAGTTAAGGGTTACACATAGAAGATAAAAAATTACAGAGTAATATATTACTTACAGGAAAACCGATCAACACTCTTTATAGATTGCACAGCACCCAATAAGACCGTATTTGTAAGATAAATGCTGAAATTATATTGCAAACACAGTATTAATAAAAAATCTGGAACAAAAAAATATATATGAAAACAATATATAAAAACAAAGTACACTAACAACAGTCAACTACAAACAAAAACAGCGGGAAACCAAGACCAGGAAAAGTAAAGGACCAAACTAAGAAGTAAAATAACGATTATAATAATTTTAGAGTAAGCATGAGTAACAGTAAATAGTTATGAATTAAATTGAAACATTAAAAATGAACTTAGGAGACCACGGTTATAACAACAAGAAAGATGTGTCAGTATCAGGAAACATGAAGTAATTAGAAAATGGGTGATATGGGGGAACTATATGTTCTCCAGCACCAAGCAGGAAGTCAGTCTTCACATATGGGTGACGTCGGCGCCGACGGAGCCCTCGCGGAGCAATTTTCCCCAGCTTTCAAAGAAAGCCTTTGGGAATTGCAGCGCGCTGGCACATCACTGCATGGGTAATGCATGTACAATCAAAATTACCCAGAAAACAACCTATGTGATGCCACAGCATTGCCATTCTGCAACACAACATTGTGCCTCATGATGTTTGTGTGATGTGCATGTCATCTGAACCAAACAAATATTCTATCGGCATGCATAATATGGCCCAACCTAACATCTGCAGGTATCTGTTGGTCATTTTCAACATAGCTGAAAGCTACAGACATGTTGCCACATGTGATATGTTAGGAAATCTCAAGATCAACTGATAGCTGGGTGGAATCGGAACCCGATAAGTCTCATGTTGTTGACACACCCACATAAAGTATGCCACAGTAAGACTGAGTCTGTCAAGGATAGCACATGGGTTCAGAAAGGGGCAAAAGCGATCTATACTATAGACCCACCATGCACCTTGTTTCACCAAAAAGATGTATTATCTAAGAACAAGTTGCTTACTCTCGAACTTCTGTAACTCAGTTCTTCCCTTATCTGACCATCACCTTTTAAGCTTCAATCTTCATCACCCGCTGCCTCAATCTCGTCCTATCTCCTCCAACATATTCAGAAATCTTCATACTATTGATCCTTTGGTTCTCTCTTCCACTGTTTCTTCATCTCTTTCTTCCACTATGTCATCTGTTGACAAAGCAGTAACTTCCTATAACACTGCACTCTCCTTCTGCTCTGGATGCTCTCGCTCCGCCCATGCCACATCCTGTGAGGCGTTCTGCACCCCAGCCCTGGCTTTGATCCACTATTTACGTTCCTGTGCTCGCTCTGCTGAGCGTGCTTGGCTCAAATCCCGCTCCCTTGAAGACTTTCTACACTTCAAATTTATGCTTGTCTCTTTCCAGTCAGCCAAAGCTCTTGCCAAACAAGACTATTATGTCCATCTGACTAACTCTCTTGCTTCTGACCCTCGCCGTCTCTTTACTACTCTCAGCTCTCTCCTCAAAGTGCCTCCACCCCTGATCCCTCCCTCTCTTTCTGCCCAGACCCTGGCTGACTATTTCCAGGATGACAAAATCCACAAGATCACCCTCCAATTCCCCATAAAGTCAGCTACTTCCCCTCCCCTCTTCACGAGAGTAAGCCCGTTTAAGAATCTGCCTAGGGTAACCCCTTTTCTCAAAATCACGGAATAACTGTTTAGACTTGATCTTAAAATCCGCTTTATTAGAACAATTCCGGCGGAAACGTAAAAATTGGGAAAAGGGTAATCCCTCCTTCAATCGTCTTGGATGCATACTATCAAATCGGAGAAAAGTAACCCTATCAGTAGGTTTTTTATAAATTGTCGCTTCCCAAACATTTGTTCCCCTAAGGGGTTACCCTAGGCAGATTCTTAAATGGGCTTACTCTCATGCTCTATTTAATCATAGGGCGGCATTATTGACAGTGAGGTCCCCCGGCTTAATACAAGAGTCCGATGAAACAAATATAAATTTTGTTTCAAAATTTTCCCCATTAAGCACCGGCATCCAGAAAATCCTTAAAAAACATTGCAATATATTGGCGGTGGTGCCGGGGCTTCAAGATAAAAGGGTGCGATGCGTGTGGCAACGACATCGGAATTTAAAGGAGTGGTTGAGTCCCGCAGTCTTGCCTGAGATCAGAGGTGACATTGAGGGGTTGCAACAGGCCGGTCATCAAGCCTGTGGTGCTTGCGATATTTGTGATGTTACTATCACAACTTAGCTCTTTGAATATCAGGGAGTTGTTTTTCCGTTGAAACAAGTCACGACCTGTGACTCTCCCAATGTAGTTTATGCAATAGTATGTCCTTGTGGATTATGTTATATAGGGAAGACAACTAGGCCTTTTAGGGTGCGTATGAGGGAACACCGTAGCCGCTTAAATTGTAAGGTACTAGCGGCCCCGCTAGTGACACATTGTTTACAACAAAATCATATTTTTGAGCAGTTACGATGTTTGTGTTTGATCCAAATTCAGCGGGGGAGGACAGGCAAGTCATTAGATCAAGTTTTAACCACACAGGAGCAGCGCTTAATTTATACCTTTAACACCTTGGAGCCAAAGGGTTTAAATAATGTTATAGAGTGGGCAGCATGCGTTTAGCCTCTTGGAGGTCTGTAGGGTCAACATGAATTAGGACGTGCTAACCGCGCGGTGTAGAGTAGATAAAAACTGTTTGGGTTTAATTTTTATGGACCTGTTCTGCAATGACGGTAAAAAAGACTATGGTGGATAGTACAGTTTTTTCATGATGTGTAGAAGATTTGAGATGTGTGCTTGGACTTTTGGTTTCAGACGAAGGCGGTATATCTTTAAGGATGGAAGTAGCGGTATGATTAACAGCTGTTTGCCTCTGATTGGTAGAAACCGGGGCCTTTAAAAATGGCGCCTTGAGGGATAGTTGACATGCGTGGCGTTTTTGTGAAGTGGAATGAAATCTTTGGAAGTTACACTTGTGTGAGTGAAGACGCGGGCAGCATCTTTGGTAAGTTTTGTATTGATGTTTATTAGGGTGATTTTACGTGTGAGGGATAAGAATTTTAAAGGGAAGGATTGGAGACTTATCAAGGTTTTTCACTATTTTTTGTTTTTAGATTTACTTTATGATCCCCTGAGGAAACAGTATTGTGAAACGTCCTAGAGGTACCGGGGATTGACGTTGGGATCCGAAGCAGCAAGAGAGGAGGAAAAAGAGTACAGACCCCTAGCATTTCGGGGAAACAGACTTTATCATCTTCTTTTTGATACTATTTCAATCACATTTTGAGAAGAGCTTACATTTTGAGAAGAGCTAATTTGGAAGGAAAACCCCATAGCGATTTAGGGTTCTGACTCTATTTCTGAGGAGGTCACTGATGTGAATGTGCAATTAGCCTTATTTTGACGTGAGTCTAAAAGGCGGTGCTACAGTTTTTACTGAGACCTCGAAGAAATTTCTGTCTATTTCATGCAATTTTTGAGGACAATTTTTTTGATTGATTTCTCTAGTCCAGTGTTAAGATTTCAGTGAACGACTTTTTCTTTATTCTATGCAAGTATCGTTCAAGAAGTAGGGGTCACTAAATTTTGTGTGGGCACAGACACACACATGGCATTTCCATACCACTTCCTCAGGGGAGGCTCCTAGCTGGTAATTCACCAGCAGGTCTCCTCTTCCTCCAAGGAGGGTCCTGGCTATCATTTTGACAGTAGGTCACCAGACACAGTCAAACACACTAATGTGTGTAACCTGTGCACAGCTCTGATGATTCCTCCTTGGGCGGACAACAGATTGTGTGGGGATATGTCCTTTCTGTTGGCCAGCTATGGGAGGCAACAGATATTCTCACTGGAGCACAGTTGGGATTCCAACCCGCTAATGGTGCAATGATGTTGTTGGACATGGTACTGGGGCTCATGTCGGGGCTCGTTTGGTGATTCTTCATGCTCTGGCTTCAGATAAGACTCTAGCTTTAACCTTTTGGCTATTTGCTGCTTCGCTGACCTGCTACTAATTTTCTCATGCTGAGTGACTGTGCTGTTGTGTTCAAACTCACCGGTGGGTGCGTTGTTTTTGCATCTCCAGAGTTTTTTTGTCTGACGATGTGAGAAGAGTCTTTTCATTCTTATTGGGCTTTGTACCCTGATGTTAGACTCACTTCCTCCGCTGCCAGTATCGGAGGATTACTGAGGTCTTTTTTCCTCTGTGGTGCTCACCCCACCGGTGTTTTCTGTCTCACTTTGTGTTTGTTTTTGTTTTTTTTTATTTTGTTTTTTTGGTCTGCCTTGTTTAGAGTCTTGGGTTGTTTAGATTTGATTGTTTTGGCTCTTTGAGGAATTTTTTTCAAATATAGTGGACATGGTACTGGAGGCATATCACTCTTTAGTGGAGGATATCTCAGGAGTTGCGCTCACTCTGCCACAAGGTCATGCCTTGGATAAAGGTTGATCATTGTTTCCCTCAATATGATTAGATTCCTGTCAGTTTCATTTCCATCAGGAACATTCCTTAAGGAATGTTCATATTGGAGCAACATTTTTCAGCCACTGGGACAGGCATTGTATGAGAGATTGTGATGGAAGTGGCTGCTGCTGAGAGCATCAGGCTGAGAATGGTTTTGAGAGACGAATGTCACCTATGGGATCCTCTTGCATCCCTCTGGGACCGCCTCTTTCAGCTGTGGATGTTCTCTAAACCATAGTGTCTAGGGATATGGCTACTGTAATGACCTCTTCACATATGCAAATGCTGCGGACAACATCACCTACTAAGCGGCACGCTCTGAAGAGGTTACAGGAGTTGAGTGATGGAGTCATTCAACAGGCAGATGATAGATGAGGCGTTGTGGTTTTAGATGGGGCTGCATGTTGGGATGCCTCTGCTAGACAGCCGGGTGACAGTTCTGTATATGAGCTGTTGTCTGTTTATCAAAATGCAAGGTTACAACCACATATTGCGATGCTCATGGAGAAGCCTGTGAAACAATTTTTAGCACATGGGAGGGGTTATCATTTCAGAATGTATGTGCCCCAGGAATTGCCGTTTTCTCTCAGTTCCCACAGATACATAGGGATTTCCATAACCCTCTGGTTTGGCTCACAGTATCTACGAGGGGGACTGTGCTTGTGCCCCTATTGCTTTATATTGGGAACTTTTTACATCCCTTGGCCATGATATTGCATCAGATGTTTGAGATATTAATGTATTTAATATGAAGAAATGCAGTGTCATGCACTTGGGATGCAGAAATCCAAGGAAATTGTATGTGATAGGGGGCGAGAGAGATTGGTGTGCACGGACCAGGAGAAGGACCTTGGAGTGATTGTTCCTGAGGATCTCAGGTGGCAAAACAGTGTGACAAGGCAGTAGCCAAAGCTAGAAGGATGCTGGGTTGCATACAGAGAGGAATTACCAGCAGAAAAGAGGAGGTACTAATGCCACTGTACAAGTTGCTGGTGAGGTTTCACTGGGAATATTGTGTTCAGTTTTGGAGACCATATCTCGCAAAAGATATTAAAAGACTGGAAAAGTTCAGAAGAAGGTGACCAAAATGATTTGGTGACTGCGGCAGAAGACATATGAGAAGAGACTTGAAGACCTAAATATGTAGAGGAGAGGAGGGTTAGGGGAGATATGATACAGCCCTTTAAATACTTAAGAGTATTAATGAACAAACAGACCTTTTTCAAAGACGGCGAAGCTGCAAAACTAGAGGACATAACATGAAGCTGCAATGGGGTAAACTGAAAGGCAATATCAGGAAATACTTTTCTACTGACAGGGTGGTGGATGCTTGGAATGCTTTTCCGATGGAAGTGGTGAGGGGTAAATGCAGAGACAGAATTCAAAATGGCATGGAACAGACACAGTGAATCCCTTCATAGCAACAGGATAAAATCAAAATAACCTTAACTATCTCTGCTATCTCAACAAATAGGGGTGACCTGCACGGAGCAGTGGGTATACCCCTAAACAAAGGCATGGGGAGGGGTGGTCTGCACAGAGCGGCAGGGGCACCTACTCTTACCACCTTGCTGGGCAGACTAGATGGACCATGATGGTCTTTATCTGCTGTCATATACTATGTTCCTGTGTGTGCTTGTCAGCTAGCATGTATACAGGTTATCCACCACAAAGGATCATCTTGGATAAAGAAGTCCATGGTTCAATAGTACAGACCAACACCATAACACTATATCTGCTGTGTGATCAATGCTGTATCTTCAGGTGTCCAGCTAACCGATTCTGGAAACGAGCTTATGGATGTCCATCTACTGAACATGTCTACGCAAATGGCTCGTTTTGGATGTGGAGATGTACATTGGCGATGCAGATGCAGCCCATCTAGACATAAATAAAAGCAACGGCATATGTGCGAATGGTCAATTTTAAAACACGATCCAACAGGAAATGCTACTGATCTTTCACCATGGCACCCAAAGGCAAGACTTCCTCCAGGAAGGAAAACGTCTGCCATGGAGAGGTGGATCTGCTGCTCAGAGAGATCCTTGCTAAATACCACATCTTCTTTGGTAATGCGAGCGCTAACTACAATGCACATCATAAGGAGCATCTGTGTCATACTGTATGTACCAAACTGAATGCCATCTACCACCATAATCACAACGTGAAGGATGTAAAGAGGAAGTGGAGGGTGATGAAGTACACTGCAAAGGCTAAGGCAGCCAAATGCAGTTCAGATGGGAGGCTACCTATTCTGAGCAAGTTAGAGGAACCATGGACAAGGGGGCATTAACAGGAGTCATCGATCTTGATAGTTCACGATCCTCACAGCAACCAGATCAGTAGTGCTCTCCTGAAATATAGAAAATGTGTTGTGAGTCATGGTGGCACCTGGATCATCTGCACTGGTTGCCATGGTCATTCTACACATACCTCCTCACTGTCCATAACACCAGTCTGCATAGTGCATGCTTATCCAACCCACCGCAAACCCCAGGGATGGTGGCATTGCACCCACTGCACATCTCAGTCGCTACATCAGAGGGTAGCATACCCCATTCTATATGGTGCTGGGCTAGTGCCCAGGGTTTTGTATGGTCAGCTATCATGGCAGTGCAGGCATTTCTGCAGCTTTTACACAGTCACAGCATGCCTATGTAGTGACAAATATAAACATCAGTATCATGGGCATGCTAGCTTCATACATGTGTGGATGATAACAGCTGACCACCTGGGGCCCCTGTATGCCACAGGGTGGATGGCAGAGCTACACAGGCTTATCTCACTCATCCCCCTTTCCCGCCTCCAAACTGTGTCCTCATGCACCTCACATTTCTCAACCTTCTGTACACATCCAGCCCCTAAACCTTGGCATTAGGTGCTCACTTTATATGCTCTGTGTCATTGTCCATTGCATTCGCTGCCTTACCCATATACACAAATGGAATGCTTATGGGGCACCTGGTTACCTAACCCAATGACACCTGTGTCAGCAACATATGTGCTGCAAGACTGACATTCTTCCTTCACCTGCAGGTGATGATGCTAGCGGTCTGCAGGCCTCTATGGACAAAATGTCACAGAGTATGGAGAGGGACAGCCCCTCTGGCACATTGGTGGCAGATACAGAGACCAGCCAGAAGGAAGAGGAGCATGGCAACACTGAGGACAGGTCAGCAGATGATGCAATACTGCAGGACAAATAAGAGAGGACTGGGAAGGAGATGTTATCTGATCACCAGGAGTAACATGTATCATCACCACCAGCTCTGACATTGCCACTGACTCACCTGTTAAGGAGGCACTACTGGATCCACCAGGGCGGTGTTGACAGATGGGCCACAGATGACAGCAGCTGATATGCTGTGGGGACCACCTCCTCCAGCAGAATGCAGAATACTTAGCAATAGAGAGAGAATACAATGATATCCTGAGTAATATCTTGGAAGAGCAGAGAGAGAAAATGGAATCAGGTGATTGGCATCTGCAGGAGCTGCACCCCATCAGTCGGTCTCTGGGCACATTCTTTTTGCGATTTAGCCATCTAGTCTCCCAAGCACCCCTACAGGCTACTGTCTTGTCAAATGTTCCCTCAGTCTCTGCACCAGCCACGTCGGGCCCCACTCTCACCAATAGCAATGGCAGAGATGCTATGAGTCACAGGGGCCAAACCAAAGCAATATCCTATGTGCACCGTCATGGGGCAGTGGCTCCCCCCTACCCTTTCATAACTTCCAAGCAACAAGGAGGTGAGGGGATAGGGCTGGATGTAGATAGTTCATCAGAGTTTAGCAAAAGTAGTGAGGAGGACTTGGTGATCACTACTCAGTCTCTATCTATCCCTCAGAGCAGTAGGGGACATAGTGCAAAGGGACAGGGCAAAGGCAGGGGGCAACACACCAACTAGGATTTTGTGTGGCAACAGCCAGAGCTGCTTCTTAAGGAGGTAAATGTATTGTGTTCGGAGCCGTATGTTCCAAAGCTGAGCTGTATTGTATTTGCTCTCGGGCATCCCCATGTCTTTGTAGGGGGGAGAGGGGAGGCAGAGGTGGTGGGTTAGAGGGAAGAAGGGGTGTTTGCAAATTGGGGTCCCTTGGGTGCTGTGTGCTGCTGCAGAAGTGTATGACTGGGTCAGTGGAGAATTGCAGTGGTGTTCTGGGGAGTCACAGGTAGGTGGTTTCAGGCACTAGGATGAGGGCTTTCTGTGGGGGGGGATGGGTGAGTGGGCGGGCAGGATATGTCATTACTATATGTCAGCTGAACCACAATAAAGACATACCTCACATAAAGTGATTCTGAATGAATCTGTTCCTTGCTCCCTCTCCTAGTCAATAGGGCTACTCTTTCACATCTGCGATGATATCAGTGCTCTCCTCCATGTCAGCCTCCTCTAGTGTGCTCTCTGGGGGCAGGGGCAGCACCTCCTCTTGGGAAGATTATATATCATGTAGCATGTCATGAAAATCTGCATACTTTCTGTAGGTTTTTATTTATTTATTTATTTAGACAGTTTTGTATACCGCCTTATCCTTCAATCAAAGCGGTCACAACACAATTGGGGGATACATTTAACACACAGGGATATGAGACACATACACTAATACTTACAGGGAACATGGGCAATGGAGGGTTAAGTGGCTTGCCCAAGACCACAAGGAGCATCTGTGGGACTAGAAACCCCAGTCCTTCCGGCCCAAGGTTGCTGTCCTCTAGTGGGATTTGAACCCCCGACCTTCCGGCCTGAAGTACCTTGCCCCAACCACTAAGCTACTCCTCCCTCCCTTGTTGTAGTGTAGTTCAGCCCCTGACCTGTCCAGACACCAGAACCGGGTTTTCAGCTAGCCGAACGTTCTCTCTATTACAGAAAGCATGATCCTGTCAGCCTGGTTATAGTGCTCCTCCGCTTCATTGTGAGGTGAAATAATGGGTGTCATGAGCCAGCTCTGTTCCCTGCAGGACAGAATGGGGGGCGGGGAGAGAGGAGGACCTTATTGAGTAGGCCATGTCACAGACTATGCTGTCCTTGTCACTGTTGTAGTTCACATCCATTCCTATACCTTTATCCTTCTTTCCATGGACTTTAGCTAGATGATGGACAGCTGGTGCCTGCCATATGATTCCACAGTGCCTAACAACCCAAGGTGCTGTAGCTGACGTTTGCCCTGCCATTCCTCATACACACCCTTTCTCTTCCTTTGTAGGGAACAGGCTACAATTATTTCTGTGACCCCCAGGGCCAAGCACTGTTATTATCTGTGGCTCTTGCTGAGCATGCCTCCACCAGCTTACCTTCCTCTGTGGCATGCTTTCCATGCATTACCCTTCATTCCTAGCAAGCCTACATCACACTGCTGCCCATTGTATTCAGGCAGTGCACTTCTAGTGGCTGTCGAAGTCTACCTTGCTTCCTAGCTAGTGCCGGGTGTGAGATTTGCATTCTGACCTTTGGTGTATCTACCTGTGGGCACACACCCACACCCTGGCATTTCAAGACATATCACCTGCTTTGCTGCCAGCAAATGGTGCTCCCTGAAGTCACTAATCACTAACTGCTGTTTTGTTAGATTTGGCAGTGCACGTAGGGACATGGAGGATTTGAGCACTTACCAAGGAGCCAGCCACCTGTGATTTTCCCACTGCTGAGGTGCTCATGAATGCCTTATTGCACCAGGATGTGATCCTGGGAAACAAGGAAAGATATCTGTTATTTCCTCTTTAACATTGCAGACCATCTACATATTCATTGAATGGTAGGTCTTTCTATTTCTGTATGTAACTTTCAGCTCCCTCAAGGGTCACAGGGCCACATGTGTGCAGTCAATGACACCCAGCACTGAGGTAAAGCCTGCTAGCTAATGAAATTGGAATATGCTCGGTTGGTGCTGGGGAGAAATGCTATGAGGAACTGTCAGACATTGCAACATCACCGAGTGGTTGATTCCTGCCGTGGCATCCAGAATGATTTGAAAGCTGCCGGTAGCCAGAAATGTGAGGGCTGTCATGATCTTGATGTGCATAGGGATGAAACTGCCTCTCTGTGTGGCTATGCTGAGGTCTTGCTCCAGCTCTTGACAAAGCTGATATATGGCAGCTTTGTTCAATCTGAACCACGTCAGACCCTGGTTATCAGTGAGCCCCATGTATGGGGACCTCACGTGGTACACACTTTGATAGGGTCACCTCTCCACACCTTCATGCACTTCCTGTCCAGCTCCTCCTCTGTGACCACTGCAAACTAATAGTTCATGCACTGCATTGCAACAATCCTCCACCAACACCCGTGGGGAGCACCACTTATACCCCATCATGCCCTACACCAACACTCTCCACCAACAACCAGTGCTCTGTGCTGTGTGAGCTGCGACACAGATGAATACGGACACTCACTCGTAGCCACGCGGCCACAGATACCTGCACCCACACCAACAATCAAGTGCTCTCCTCAGCTCCCTCACTCCTACACACACTGACAAACACACCCTCCCACTGCCTCAGCAAGAACACAGACAGGAGTGGGTGGAGGGACACAGGGAGAGAGGAGTCTGGGGAGTAGCAGTTCCAGGTGATGACAGGGGGCAGCTGGGGGACATTTGGCTAGATTGAGCAAGGGGGTTGCTGGGAGTGCCTATTAATGATGGGGCAGCAGTGACAGATGTAGAGGGAGTGTGGTTGGGACATAGGGGGGGTCACAGAACACGCTATGTGGCAGACAGGATAGACTCTTCTCTCTCGACTTCTCTCTCAGCTTCACACTCCTCCTAACACAATTGCGTTTGCGGTCAGCATGGACAGAAAATTCTCATACCAGTTCATGCTTTATAGCAGGTCTAGGCCAGGACATCTGGCTGCTGTGCCTGGCACGTCCAGAATGCTATATGAAATATGTCTTGGATGTCTATACCCTTCACCCTTACTCCAGAATGCTCCAAATATGCCCATGTTGGGATGCCTAGACTTGAACATTTTGCCCACAGGGACATTCAGATCTTCCTGGTTCTGTAATTGCACTTTGTATATCCCTGCTATTCAAATGTCCACAATGCACATTTCAGATGTCTAAGCCATGTCTATCTCTTTTAAAATCCCCCAAATGACTCTCTGCTAGAGGATAACTAGGACTGTGAATGGTTAAAACTGATAATCAGGGATTATTTGGAAATTAACGATTCATTCTTGCGAGGTCATTTGATTTCCTTGGGGACACAGAAAAAAAAAGGAACTAGGATGGAGCTGTCCTGCCTGGAAGAAAGGCATAAAAGGGGGAGATGAATCAAAGATGTCAAAAGTATCTAGAAAGGCTTGGCTGCAGGAACCCCAGATCAAGGAGTTTAGGCAGTCTTCAGAAACAAGCAGGAAGTCAGTCTTCACATATGGATGACTTTGGCACCCAGGAGCTCAGTGTGGGAACACTCCTCAGCATCCAATAGGAATGCTTTTGAGACTGCTCCTTCATACATGCGTGGCTGCCCTCACACCTTCCCTCCTGGTCTCTTCAGTCATCTTTTTTCCATGGAGTCATCGGGACCTTGTCCCTGTCAGCCATGTCTAGAGACTTCAAAAAATTCTTCCAGGTACCGTTGAAAGTACTCTGGTTGCCTGTATTTTATTTCAATTTTTTTTATATTTCTTCTTTGAGGCTTACGGTCTCCTTGGGCACCATTGCCCAATTCGATTTTGCCTCCATATTATTTTCAAATATGGACAAACCCCGAAGTGGGTTCAAAAAATGCTCCAATTGTTCTAGCACAATTTCCATCATGGATGAGCATTCTTGGTGCCTGAATGTTTAGACTACAACGTTGAGACCTATCTCTCCTGTCGCCATATGACTTCCAAAGGTCAAAAGAACTGGGACAAACAGAAGGCTAAGCTATTTCCTACAAACTCAGCTCTTTTGGTGCACTCCTCGGGGGCGTCGACTCCATCAAAGTCATCCCATGCATCCAAGTCCTCACCAGCAAAAGAGAAGCATCACTCAGAATCACCAGTGCTTAAGAAGAAGAAGACAACAACTTCAGCATTGAGGTCATTGACTTCCAGGTCATCATCGGCTTCTGACACCAAGCATCGACATTGCTATTCATTGCATTCCAATGCAGACCATCCATCTATTCAACCCAGGCAGGAGGTGTCATCCTCCAAAGCCATACAGGGGTTAGGGGATACCCCTGAGGTCCAATCCTCAGTGTAGCCCCCGATACCGGCATTGGGAATTGTGACCCACACATCTGTGTCTGGAGCCACTCCTCTGGTACCATCATTGGATGACCACGTCATTGCCATCGAGCGTAGCATCGCTAAACTCTTAGCAGTTTTAATGCCAATAGCATCAACTGCTTCGCAGCCGGCACCAGTGCCGGTTCCACCAATACCACCAGTGACCACAGACATTGGCACTCTACCGCAGGCATCCCCTGCTTCACATAGTTCAGAGCAACCGATACCAAGGCCCTCGGTGGCATCGGTTCCAATATCCTTGACATCCAAACAATGAACTTCTGAACAACGAAAGTATTGAACATCTCTTAGAGATTATTTTGATTTTTTTCCGGACTCCGATTCCAAGGATGCATACGAGGTAGAATCCATCCAGTCCGAGAAACCCAAGGTTATACTGTCAGATCTGTTGCCTCCCTATGAGCGTCGATGTTCGCCTCCGGAGGACGTCTTTTCAAAACTTCATTGATGCTAGTCAGCTAGCATCAGGGTGTTCAGTGGTGACACCAAGGATATTCAGTGGCACTAACTGCATTAGCATCACGGTTGCTGCGATTAATTAGGTTAGCAGATCAGCTAGCCACATTAATCACTTTCACTATCAGCCCTGTTATGTTCTGATCCTGCACAAAATGTATCTCCAGGAATGCTTCACTCAAATGTATTTATTTATACAGTTTTGTATACCACCTTATCCTTCAATCAAAGTGGTCAACACAACTAGGGGATACGAGACACATACACTAATACTTACAGGGAACATAGGCAATGGAGGGTTAGGTGGCTTGCCCAAGACCACAAGGAGCACCTGTGGGACTAGAAACCCCAGTCTTTCCAGCCTCAAGGTTGCTGTCCTCTAGTGGGATTTGAACCCCGACCTTCCGGCCTGTGATACCTTGCCCCAACCACTAGGCCACTCCTCTCTCAGTAGTATGTAGTTAAACCGCTGCACATTCTGGAACCTCACATATAATTTTAGCTTAGTCAATATACTTGGGTAAATTGTTATTTAGCCACATATATGGCTTTGAGAAATGCCTTCTTCTGGCTTCTGGCCTGATTTTATGAAAGGACACCAATGTGAGAAGTTTAAAAACACACGTATTTTAAACCTATTTTACAAAAACAACAAACACATTTTATTAAAATAAACACCCCAAACCACCCCCATAGCATTCAATAGCAGATGTACAGATTTACTCCTGCTGCAAGGTTAGTGTACATGCAAACATGTACTCTGTACCCTGTTTTATATACATTATGCATATGCATCACAACTCTGCCTCTGCCCCACTCGAACTATGCTCTTGGAAATGCCTGTACACTGAGCACATATAGCTACAAACAGTCTTGTAGGCACATAGAAGTATACATGTGTAAACAACCACAGAACTATATAAAAGGTCTTTTCCACATATAAAACCATATCTATGCATGGAAAAGACCTTTATAAAAATATACCTTAAGGGTCTGATATTCGAAAGGCATTTACACAGTTTACAGCCCAGTAAATTGTGTACGTGCCTTAATTCGGGATATTCAATGGCCTTTACATGGTTATTGCTATTGAATATCCCCTGCTACATCCCCTATGTGCCCAAATGCTATCTGGTTACCATCGGGGCATGTCAGGGGTGTTCTGGGATGGAGTGGAGGCAGAGACTGCCGCTAACCGGGTAGCGGCAATATTGCACTGCTACCTGGTGGGCAATCTATGACTAAAGCTAGGCCAGCTAGTTTTAGCCACGGATGCTAACCAGATAGTGGTCCAATAACACCATTACCCAGTTGGGCTCTATGGGGGCTTCCACTGTGCGCCAAAGCTGGATATTCAATACCATCGCTGCGGCATTGAATATCCGGGGTTAGGGGTCAGCAGACAGGGCTATGCGCAGTAGCGGCGCATCAGGCCCTAAATGTCTACTTTCTGTTGTGTGGCCAGAGTTTGCTTCTTTTTACCCAGATTAAGAAGGTCATTTTAGAAGGTTTTTGTGGCTTTACATGTATATAGTGGTATTTACACATATAAATGACTAATGCATTAAATAATTATTATAGAAAGCCACAATTTACATCTGCACAGTTTCCACAGGGGCATGTTATAGTCATAGTTTAGGTAGGCCAGAGAAGCATGCATATATTTCCAATTTTACAGCAACAATATATGCATACTTTAAAAAATCTACACATTGGGATTTACAACTCCAAGGCAGGTGTTAAGTGACAGCTAATTGCTCATTTGTACTTGGGGTTTACATGAGTGATTGAAGAGGCAATTTTAAAAAGTTTTCCACTCAGCTTCTTAATTGCCTCTTCCTTGATGTCCAGATCGGGAAACTCCAGCACTTAGGCCTACAAATGCTGACACTTACATGCACAGTAGTAGGGTGGTCCACAAACCAATGCAAAAAGTTAATGTTTGTAGAATCATTTCTCCACAAGGCTTATTTTTGTTCATTAGAGATAGCTTGCTTAACTGTGAAATTTCAGCCTGATTGCAAAACATTTAGAGGTCGCCCCATTCTGAATATTTTATGGATTTATGTATTGAAAATATTCCTTTTTAAGGCTCAGGTCAGGATGACTGCACGTGAGACCAAGAATATCACATTGGCTCTATTTGTTAGTCTTGTTTACATCAGACAATGGAATAAAGCAATATTTGCAATCCAAGCTCCTCTCAATGACATAAAATTTTTATCAGTTCATAAGACTTACACAAACAGGCTATTGCATTTTCAAGGCACCTCTGGATTTTGTCTGAACATTTCACAGGCGTAGCCCTTTTTGATAACAGAGTCTCAGCAGAAACAAAGAAATAAGTGGTGCAGAACCTTTAGCGGCAACCATTACCAGATATTCCAGCTGTCTGCCAAATGGGGTGACCTCATTAGGGCCGTACCAAGCCATAAATTTATTTATTTACTTAGACAGATTTGTATACCACCTTATCCTACAATCAAAGTGGTGTGCCCAGTTTGTCCTTGGCCTCATGCCCAGCATCTCCCCATCACACCTCTATGTCTCCAGCCAGCTCACCACCCAGCCTGTCCTTGCCCTGTAGGGTTCCCATGGCGGCAGCAGCAGGATCTCCAACTGAAAAAGAAAAACATGCAGGTCTCCAACTCCGCGCTTGCATGCTGGCCTGATCCCCCCTCCTCTGACGTATGCTCATGTCAGAGGAGAGAGGGACCAGACCAGCCATTCAAACGTGGGTCTTTGCAACTCCACATTTGAATGGCTTGTCTGGTCCCTTCCTCCTCTGTATTACTACAAGTTTGCTGATCCTTTATTCAGGGTGAATAGATGACATAAGGATGAAACAACATGATTTTTGCATTATGAGGGTAATTTTATTATGGACTACCAATTTGTGAAGCTCAAATAGGTGCCGATTTTAAGTCTATTTTATAGACACATAGGTGTTATCACGTCTAGCAACTCTGCAATGTGGTCTTTGGCAAAACTCCATTGGTCGCTCTACCAGTAAAACAAAAAATATCAGCTTCCACTCGGGGTAAATCATGTGGAGGCACATTCTGCTTTGTACGTCTGCAGGTCGTCCAGACATACAGACATCTGGACAACCGGAAGACGCAGCCGATTCTGCTCCCTTGGGGGCTAGTCCCATCGCCAAGGCACCACAGCTCCATTCAGGAGCCACAATCCTCGGCTGCTGCCAAAATTGTCTTTTCCCTGCAACTGGACCCCCAATCCAGCCTCCCATGGCCAGGGTCCGGCTGCAGGGACTTACTCCCCACTCCTTACATGTCTCTGCCATCTGCCGCAGAAAGCCCAGGGCCATGGGGACTTATTCCACCTCTGAGGTGGAATACGTTTCCCGTCTACACGGCTGACCCTGGATATACAGGGCTGACCTCAGAATAGGCCTTGTATGTCCCAGCAGATGACCCGCCCTTGCTTCGCCCTCATTCTGCCCTCCCCCACCCTGTCTAAGGCTCCCCGTACAACTTAGATGTACGTACAGAGAGCCTTTTCCCAGCAGTTACATCTGGATGAATATCGGGGATGTATGTTCAGGCTGGACATATATCCCTGTTATTCATGGTGAATGACCCCCATAAGCCTTAAATTCTCAGATTAAAGAAAAACATATGAAAAACTGTATATTCAGTACTGGAATCATCTATTCTAATGCAGCTAGCTGTCATCGCTGGAACTTAAACCCAGATATTCAATGCCGGGGTCATATCCAGCCCAAGCATTTAATATTCAGGTTGCCCAGATTAGCAGGAAACTTCCAAGCCTTTGCTGCGTCTTACTTTTGCCATTTTGCCATAACCAGGCAGTGGTTCAATATCGCCGCGCCCAGTTATGACTTTGTGCTGCCCCCGAAATGCCCCAATGTAATAAGTCTGAAACACTGTATGTATATCTCTCTAATATCATTTTTGTTTGGTGTCCTATACATACCAAATTTTAATGACATGCCAGGGGGCACATGAGGACTCTCACGATATTGTTTTTTTGGAACTGCTCGTGCATTGACTGCACATACATGCATTCAAGAAAGTTTTCTTAACTTCCGGATGGAACTTCTTATACAGTGTAGAATTAATTCATAGATTGGAAAGTAGGGGTTAATTTATTATTCATGCATTTATACTTTCACCTTCTACCTCCCAAAATATTGGAAAATATAGTTTTGTTTTATTTATAAAATGCTTCGGGTTTTTCTTTAGAGGGGGAAATATATCGTATTTTTCCCTATTCGAAATTAATAGAAATCCTAATTTATTATTTGCTATACAAATATAACACATAAAAAGGATTGCTAATGAAAAAGTGAAATGAAAATAATCTGAATTGCATCTATAAACTGTTTTAGGGTAATCCAATTGGCCTATGTGGCTTAGGTGTTATGTACCTTCAAGGACAAGGAGTCCCAGCAGTAAGTATTGTTTTACGTACCATATCAGGATTTGTTTAGTCTTGCAGTAGGACATTTGGCAAGTAAAATCATTAGCTAAAAATCAATATGAATCAGTACTCACAAGATATAATATTTACTAACACTAGATGGTGCACAGTGGAACTCTGCTTTAAAGGATTGATTCACTCAAATTCTTGTAAGACTCTGAAGGGCGAATACGAAAAAAACCCCCCCACCTTTTTAAAAAGCTGATATTCAAGAGATCTGGAGGAAAAAAAAAAGAAGACATTTATCACAACCCGAGAAAAGGTATTTTTGACATGCAGGAAAATGCCCCACCAGAGATGCTACATTAATTAGTAGAGCTTCTAAAATGCTTTATACAGCAAACACTAAACGAAAAGGCATAAAGAACTAAAGATAAACTCTGTGGAGGAAAGAAGGAAATAGCATGGAAATATCAAAAAATATCAAATATTCAGCATACTTCAATAAGATAGCATTTTCTATATGAAAAGAAACTCGTGAACAATGATTCATGATGTGTGGGAAGAAAGAAGGAAGAATGAAAAGACATATGAGAAATACCTCTTTACAGAGAAGATGGTGGCTATCTGGAATATCACATCAGTAGAGATGGTAGTCATTAAAACTGTGAGAGGATGCCTGGGGCAAATGCAGAGGGGAATGATGAACATAAATAAGGAGGTAGATAACATAAAGAAACAAGTGGGGAAAGCAAGGACAGCATGGCTTGTGAAATTCTTTTGAACCCGTGTATGTGTGGGGTTTGTTTTTTGTATAATCTTTTTATTTGAAACATACAGATCACACCCAGCATGTGGGTACACTTACAAACCACCAGAAGTACAAATCTAGACAGTGCACAGCAGAATAATGCAGAACCAACCCAAGGGCAGGTGCAGCCCCTTGTGCTTTGTCCATCCCAACCTCAAACCATTTTGATATAAATACGAACATTATAAACAGTATAAACATTATGAAAATTATAAATATTATGAACATCACCTTCCCACCTCACCTCACCCCACTCCACCCAACCCCCCACCCCAGCCCAGCCCAGTGGCGGCCCAGCCTCATAGTTCTTGAGGGACTGTAACACTCTTGGAATGTGCCTCCCCCCCCCCCTTATTTTTCTCCCCTACCCGCCATCCACCTGCAATCTAGTTAGGTCCAAAGGTCCCCCTCCCATGGGAGTCTGTTGTTTCCTGTCCTCCTATGCAGATGTGGATGCACAGCAATCACCACTAGTCTCATAAAGTCAACACCTTATTCCGTACTCATGGGGCTAAACTTTGGATATAATCTCCCAAACCAACAAAAAGGTCTCCACTCTCTGAGGATGTCCTCGAGCTGCTAAATGCTCCATCAGCATTAGCCTGTGGAAACAGTTCTGCCACTCTCAAATGGAGGGAGGCTCCGTATCCTGCCAGTTCTTTAAAACCAGCTGCTTCCCAACAATACATGCCTTCTGCAACAGAAGGGGGGCTCCTTGCTCCTTACACAAGCCTCCTCCTCTGTGGGCTCTCTCCCACCTATGTATTTCTTCTGGCCTCTGTTCTCCTCTCCATCCCTCTTCTATGTTTCCTCATCACTTTGTCTTTCTATTCTTCATACTCCCTAATTGTCTCCCGTCCTTATCTCCCCTTTACCATCCTCACTTCCCCCTCCATTCTGTCCTCTAACCTGTCATCAGCTCTTGAGCTTCACCACTTTCACCCTCTCATTCAGCCATCTCCTCTCTCTCTAAGACAACCTCACCCTCATTTCCACCATACTGTCTCCTTTCTGCCCCACACTCTTCTATTCCTTCTTCTCCCATCCAGAGATATCAACCCCAACCCTGGTCCCTCTAGACTTTTGTCACACTCTGAGAAGAGATCTTTACGCAACACCTCTAATCTTATTCATATCACTCTCCTTTCCCCTTCCTCTCTCCCTTTCTCATGTGCCTTGTGGAACACACACTCCATCTCAGATAAACTTGGTTTTACTCATGATCTCTTTATCTCTAATGCTCTCTATCTTCTTACTCTAACTGAGACCTGGCTCCTCCCAGAAGACACGGCATCCGTCACTGCTCTCTGTCATAGTGGTTATCAGTTCTCCCACATGCCTCGTCCCACTGGCCATGGTGGTGGTGTTGGGCTTCTACTTTTTGCTTCCTGCCAATTCCAAACCCTCTGCTGCCTCAGTCTCACTCCTTTCCCTCTTTTGAAGTCCACTCCATCCGCCTTTTCACTCCACTATATCTCCAGATAGCTGTTATTTATCAACCTCCTGAGAAGTCTACTTCTACCTTTCTCACTGACTTTGACTCGTGGCTTTCCTTCTTTCTGGATTCCTTTTCCCCCACTCTTATTCTCAGGGATTTTAACATACATGTTGATAACCCCTCTGATTCTTGTGTTTTAAAGCTCCTTCACCTTACCTCCTCAATTGACATCCAGCTTTGCTCTACTGCCCCCACTCACCAGCATGGCCACTGCCTTGACCTTGTTTTTTTCTCTAATTGCTTACCCTCAAACTTCTGTACCTCAGTTCTTCCCTTATCTGATCATCACCTGCTAAACTTCACACTTCATCACCTGCCGCCTCAACTTCATCCTGTCTCCTCCAACCTCTTTAAAAATCTTCATGCTATTGACCCTTTGGTTCTCTCCTCCACTGTTTCTTCATCTCTTTCCTCCACTATGTCATCTGAGTCTAACTTTTCCTATAATGCTGCACTCTCTTGTGCTCTGGATGCTTTCACTCCACCCATGCCATGTCCTGTGAGGCATACTGCACCCCAGCTCTGGCTTTCATCCACTACCTGCTATCTGCGTTCCTGTGCCCATTCAGCTGAGCGTGCTTGATTCAAATCCCACTCCCTTGCAGACTATTTGCACTTCAAATTCATGCTTGTCTCTTTCCAGTCAGCCATAGCACTTGCCAAACAAGACTATTATGTCCATCTGACTAATTCTCTTGCCTCTGACCCTCACCGTCTCTTTACTACTCTCAGCCCTCTCTTCAAGATGCCTCTGCCTCCGAACCCTCCCTCCCTTTCTGCCAAGACCTGGCTGATTACTTCCATGGCAATATCCACAAGATCACCCTCCAATTCCCCACAAAGTCAGCTACTTCCTCTCCTTCCTCTCCACCCCCTCTTCACTCCCAACTTTCCCCCTCTACCTCTGCTACCCTCTCTTCCTTTTCTGTGATCTCTGAAGAGAAAACTGCTCAACTTCTTTCTTCCTCCAAACTCACTACCTGCTCCTCTGATCCTATCGCCACCCGTCTCCTAAGCCCCATCTCCTCCATTGTTGTCCTTTCCAACCCTCATATTCTCAACCTATCGCTCTCCACTGCAACTGTCCCTGCAGCCTTCAAGCATGCTGTAGTTACACCTCTCCTCAAGAAACCCTCACTAGATCCTATCTGTCCTTCTCACTATCAACCCATCTCCCTCCTCTCCTTCATTTCTAAACTACCTGAAGGTGTGGTTCACCATTGTTGCCTTGACTTTCTCTCCTTTCAAGCCCTCCTGGATCCTTTACAATCTGGCTTTCGTCCTTTACACACTACTGAAACGTCTCTTGCCAAAGT
This sequence comes from Ichthyophis bannanicus, assembly GCA_033557465.1. Classification (NCBI taxonomy): domain Eukaryota; kingdom Metazoa; phylum Chordata; class Amphibia; order Gymnophiona; family Ichthyophiidae; genus Ichthyophis; species Ichthyophis bannanicus. Next base: position 112,059,966 of record CM066033.1, on the reverse strand, counting down.
CTCCAGTGACTTGTTCCTGGCAAAATCCAAGGACCTTTACTCTATCTTCATCCTTCTTGACCTCTCTGCTACTTTTGACCACAACATTTTGACCAAACTCTTCTCCATTATACCCTGTCCTTGCTTGGTTTTAAGGGCTCTGTGCTATACTGGTTCCCTCTTATTTCTCCCATCGCTCTTTCAGTGTTGTTCTGGTGGATCCTCCTCTGCTACTGTCCCACCCTCAGTTGGTGTACCCCAAGGATCTGTCTTGAGTCCGCTCCTTTTCTCTCTATATACCCAGTCCTTGGTGCGCTCATCTCTTCCCATGGCTTTCAGTACCATCTTTATGCTGATGACTCCCTGATCTACCTCTCTATACCTGAAATCTCTCCAGCAATCCAGATCCGGATCTTTGCTTGCCTTTCTGACATTGATGTTTAGATATCTCACCACCACTTGAAATTGAACTTGGCCAAAACCAAGCTTCTTATTTTTCCCTCTAAAATCTCCTCTTCTCTTCCTCCTTTCTCAGTCTCCGTGGATAACTCTCTACTCCTCCCTGTTTCCTCGGCTTGCAACCTTGGGATTATCTTTGACTCCTCTCTCTCTTTCTCCACACACATCCATCTGATAGCTAAGACCTGCCATTTCGTTCTCTATAACATCAACAAAATCAACCCATTTCTTTCTGAACATACTACTAAGACACTTATCCACTCCTTAATCACCTCCCGTTTTGAATATTGTAAGCTACTCCTTGCTGGTCTCCCTTTGAATCATCTCTCTCCCCTCCAATCTGTTCAACATTCTGCTGCACAGCTAATCTTCCACCAGCCTCGTCATGCCCATATTACTGCTCTTCTCAAGTCACTTCATTAGCTCCCTATCTGTCTCCACATCCTGTTCAAACTTCTCCTGCTGACCTAAAAGTGCATTCACTCTGCAGCTCCTCACTAGCTTTCCTTTCTTATCTCTCCCTACAACCCCCCCCCCCCTCGAGAACTCCGCTCTTCTGGCAAATTGCTTCTATCTGTGCCGTTCTCTTCTATTGCTAACTCCAGACTTCGCTCTTTTCACCTTGCTGCACCTTATGCCTGGAACAAACTACCTGTATGTCTGGCACCTTCTCTGACCCTCTTCACATCCTGGCTGAAAACTCACTTCTTCGCTGCCACTTTCGGATCTTGACTCACCTGATCTCCTTGTGTTTCCCATGTGTTGTCTGTCTTGAATAGCTCGTAAGCTCTAATGAGCAGGGACTGTCTCTTACATGTCTGTGCAGTGCTGCGTATGTCTTGTAGCGCTATACAAATGCTCAGTAGTAGTAGTAGTAGTAGTAGGTCATCAGAAAGGATTAACAAGGGTGTGAGCACCATTCCTGCCCCAGTATCCCAGCCATGTATGCCTGTACGCTTCCCCAGTACAACTGGATCTGACCACAGGTCCATCTCATGTGCTCCAAGGTCAGCGAGGGCAGTTCCCTTCCACTGTCATCCCTATGCATACCGCCAGCAGGGAAAGCAGTGGGGCAGAGTGTGTTTTTACATAAGAACATAAGAAATGCCATCCTGGGTCAAACCAATTTCCATCAAGCCCAGTATTCTGTTTCCAACAGCGGCCAATCCAGGTCACAAGTATCTAGCAGTTTCCCAAAAAGACACAGGTTTCATAATGCTTGTACTGGGGCAAGCAGTGGATTACCTGGGTCCTCTTTAATAATGGTTTATGGATCTTTCCTCCAGGAACTTGTCCAAATCATTTTTAAACCCAGCTACACTAACAGCTTTTACTACATCCTCCGGTAACGAATTCCAAAGTTTGATTACTCGTTGAGTGAAAAAATATTTTCTCTTATTAATCTTAAACGGGTTACACTGTAGCTTCATGGCATGCCCCATAGTCTTTCTACTTTTTGATGCCGTAAAGAATAGATCTACGTTTACCCGTTCCACTCTATTCATTAATTTATAGACTTCTATCATATCTCCACTCAGCTGTCTCTTTTCCAGATTGAAAAGCCCTAATCTTTTAAGCATTTCCTCATAGGGTGATTCAAGTACTGAAGTTAGATTGTTATGGATGGGTGAGGGAGGTCTGTAGATAAGTCAGAAGGACATATTTTTATTTTCAATCTTAAGCTTATCTACTCCATCAAGATTGCTGGAGAAGGAGGAGGTAGTTTTAAGTCCTACTTTACTTAAAATGCGTACCCCACCTCCTCTCTTGGAGTCCCTAGGACAGTTGAAGAGGTTGAAACTTTTTATGTTCAGCTGCTTCAATAGTACCTTTTCAGAGGAGGAAAGCCAGGTCTCAGTGATGCATAGTATGTCAGGACTCTTATACTTGACTAAGTCTGTGATGACTGGTATTTTGTTTCTTACTGATCTTTCGTTTATGAGGATGCATTTTACTGGGGAAAGTGTGATGGGTGTATTTGGTGTCTGGGTTATCAGTAATGGTTTGATACATATTAATCAATTGTGGGGTCTGTTATGCCCTGTGTGGGAACCATGTGCATGTGTATCATTATACAGGTGTAAGTTTGTATTATGTTTGGTTGGGCTGTGAATGATTGGGATGGGACTATATAGGTTGGCATCTTATCAAAGCGAATGAGTGCTTGAGATTACAAGGAGTAGATGAGATATGCAGGCAATGGCTTTGTTAAACTCCATTGTGGTGTGCAATGTAATTGTAGCTGTAATTGAATTTCAGGAGATGTTCTTGAGGTATTTTGGGCCTTACTATTCCAAGTAAATTATAGTGCTGATCACTGTATGAGAATTCAGGGTGGGAGTGTAAGAGAGGCAATGGGAAGAGTTGCTGTATGAGTTGCGCGAGAATCAGGTTATAGAAAACAATGGTTGTCACCAGTAGCAGGGGCCATATAACAGACTAGTACTAAGTTTGCAAGCAATGAATCAGAAGTTACAGAGTTATTCTAAGGGAGCGAGGGCAGCTCCATTACAATTACAATGTTTTGTAGAATGTGTTACTATTTATCAATATCGTTAACAAAGTATCAAACGTTGGAGAATTGTTCTGAGGCAGCAGCTCAAAATAAAGTAGATCAGATTATATGCAATATACTGGTAGAAGAGACAGAACAAACATTGGGACATTCACCAGTGAGTAAGTGATAATTTTACAGAGAAGCTTATGCTGTTCTTATTGGACAACTGGATGCAGCTAAGATGTATACCATGAGATAAGTCAAACTTATGTTTAACTACCAATCTGTTAGGATGGTAAAAAGTGGCAAAGTTGCTGGATGGACTTATTGCTTGCCAGATTTTAGTAAGGCAGTCTAGATGAATCTGTGATTTTAGTTTAGACGACTGTTGTTTCAATCCCCATCTAAGGGCCACGCCAAAAGGCTCTTTGGCGCAGGCCTGCCAGGCACAGGCACGCCCAATGGCCCTTTAAATTTAAAGTTCCCTTCAGCCTCCTGAATGGCCTTGGGCCGAGTGAGCGGGGAAGAGTTAGGCTTCCCGCTCTCTCACCTGATGCCGGTCAGGGGGCTTCAGCTGGTGTCGGCAGCGCTGGCAGTGTTCCTTCTTTGTGCCCGATTGTGCTTTAAATTTAAAGTTTCCTTCGGCCTCCTGATTTGGCCGTGGGCTAGGCAAGCAGGGAGGAGTTGGACTTCCTGTTCCCTCACCCGATGCCGGTCAGGGCACACAATCTGTTTTTGTACCTGAGGTAATGGAGGTTAAGTAGCTTGCCCAAGGCCACAAGGAGCACCTGTGGGACTAGAAACCCCAGTCCTCCTTCTTGGCTTTGCCGGTGACTGTGCCTTCAGCTTTTTTGAGGAGCCTGCAGGTGAGGGGTTTTGACTTTATTTGGAATAGGTGACCATCCAGGGTTAGGAATGGGGTCCTGCAAAAATAGAAGAAAGGGGGGGGGGTACCAGTTGTTTACCACTAATACCAGGAGGATCAAATGAAACTGATTTTTGAATGGCAGGGCCTGCCCGGGATTAAACAGTGGGTGCAAACTGAGCAGGGACTGTGGGAAAAGTGGTCATTGGTGGAAGCTACATGACAGTGATGGAGAAGGAGGACCACGGCTAATCTATACCTAGATCTCACCTGACAAGTGTGGCCAAATACTGGAAGACCCTGATGGGGACCGGAGGTTCTCTACCTTCTCCCTGATTCAGGCCATCCTACATTTCATCCAGGGTGTGAGGCGGGGTAGGTTTGGGATTTGGGAAAGAAGGGATTGAATAGGCTGGGTCAGTTGGTGGTACTGAGAGGGGGGTGGGGAGGTAGTGAAGGAATTTGCCCAGGTGACAGAACACTGGGAGTTGATGGAACGGGATAGCTATTCTTTTGTCCAAATATGGCACTTCCTGAACAGTGCGTGGGTGCAGGAGAACTTGAGGAAAGAGCAGACCATGGTGGAGGACTTATATAAAGGGATCAAGGAGACAAAGGGATTGCTGCCTAAGATTTACATACTATTAATGGCTGGGTCAGTCTGAGGGTTGGGTCCCTTTGCTAGATGGGAGGAGGATCTCAGTGAGGTCTGGAATAATAATAGATGGGGGAGAAATCTTTGTGGCTACAGCCAAGCTCTCGGTAGCGGCAAGTTTGCTTGAGAATGCCTATAAGCAGGGGCAGCTCTGTCATTAGGCAGAGTGAGGCAGCCACCTCAGGTGGCAACGTTTTGGGAGCAGCAAAAAAATGCCCCCAAAACATCCCAGTGGCGCTGCCTCTGTTGGGAGAAGTGCCTGCTGCTGCCATCATTTCACCAGGCATCACTCTCTCTCCTCCCACCGCTGCCGCCAATCCAGACCCAGTGAGAAGCAGTGGCATGGCAGCAGGCTGTCAGTTTTAATTTTAAAAAAACAAAAACCTCAAAAGAGCAGGGTCTTCGCAACTCCAGCACACTCGGAGGTCTTTACCGGTCCTGCCCCCCTCTGATACAAAATGCTTCAGTAGGGGGGGCAGGACCGGCAAGTCCTTCAGAGCACACTGGAGTGAAAAGACCCCATACTTTTTTTTTTTTTGTGATAGAAGTCACCGCTGCTGCTGAGAAGGGCAGCAGCACCAGGATGGGGGAAAGAGTAGGAACTTGAAGGACAGATGTTGGACAATGGAGGGGGAAAATAGAGGTAGAGGACTGATGCTGGAAATGGGGGGGGGGGATGAGAGAGGAGAAAAGAGAGCCAATGCTGCACATGTGGGGGGAGACTGAAGAGGGGGGAGAGAGCTAATGCTGGACATGTGGAGGGGAGATAGAGAGAGTGAAAGAAGGCCAATGCTGGACATGTGTGGGGGGGGGGGGGGTGGAGAATGAAGAGGAGGAGAGAAAAAGAAATGGAAGAAAGATGAAATTAAAAGATCAATACCAGAGATGTAAGGAAGTGAAAAAGACAGGAGGGGCACAAAAGTGGCAGATGGACTGGTGACCCTGGAAAGCGAGTTAAAAGAAGACAGTAGAAAGCAGAAACTAGAGACAGAGATCAGCATGATTAGAGAACATAATGTCAACAAAGGTTGAAAAATTAATTTTATTTTCAGTTTAGTGATTGGAATATGTCAGTCTGGAATTAACATGTTCTGTCTTTATGTTTTGCACGGTACAGGGGCATATGCTTCTCTTTCTAGTTCTCTGGTGCTAGCCAAGGGTGGGCCTGGGTGGGCAATGGCCCCTCTATTTTGGCATCAGCCAGCAGCAGCAGAACAATCGAATGAGAGGATAACTGGAAACAGAGTCAGCATTTGCACTGCTTTGTCTCACCAAAATATCAATCCTGTCTATGCTACTGATTCAGAGTCTGGCTTCTTGAGGTTTCAGTTTAATTTTTGTCTACATATGTCAGGTGTGGGGGAGGGGGATATTCAGCGGCGGTGGTAAATGCTGAAAAAGCCACTAGCCATCGCTAGTGAACTTTGAACCTGGATATTCAATGCCGAAGGCATATCTGCCTACTGGAATTGAATATCCAGATTGGCTGGAGAAGGTGGCGGCAATCATAAACTTTCTAAGGGTCCGCGTAAAATGAAACAAGCTCGAAAAGAACTGGAGAAAGCATCTGCGGGAGCTGCAAAAATGGCGGATGGGCCTCCTTCCCCAAGCCAGCCAACAGTGTCATTGGAAGAGGTGACAAATGCAGTGGTAAACGCGTTGAGTTGCAGATTCAATGCCATTACAGGACAACTGGACGGTATCAGTAAACAGCTAGATGATGTTGGCATGAGAATGCAACTGGCAGAAGGCCGCATATCACAGTTAGAGGATGATCTGCAAAACGCGGGAAGAGAGATCACAGCATTACAGGCCACAGTAAATAAACACGGAGAGAAGCTTGATGATCTGGAAAATCGGGGGTGTAGGAAGAATCTCAGGATTATCGGCATACCAGAAACAGTTAAAGATGTGGAACTACGCAAATACTTTATGGACATGATTTCAACTTTATGTCTTGGCGAGGATGACGCCCAGATAATTATTGAATGGATACACCGATTAGGGTCAGTTTGTGCAGGAGATTCGCAGCCCAGGACAGTGCTTGCTAGATTCTTGAACATCTTGCACAAGGATAATGCTCTACGTGCGGCTAGAAAGAAAGGACCTTTGCAATATGAAGGAGCTCGCATTCAATTATTTCAGGACTACTCGGCTCAACTGGGACTGCGGCGCAAGGCATATGCCACGGTTTGCCAACAATTGATAGCAGCTCACATGAAATTTGTAGTACAGTACCCGGCAATTAAACAATCAACAGAGAGGATCCTGAAGGACTGGATGGGAGTTATGGCTGATAATTGGAAAGGATAGTAAAAGACAGTCATCCTGCAATGCCTGAGCGTCGTGGTGATGTGAGGACTGTATAGGAAGACTGCAATGAACTGAGAAAGAGGCTTTATTTCTGTTGAATTACTCTTTTCTCCTCTTTATTCTTGGAGTTATATTGCAATGCGGGGGGGGGGGGGGGAGGCGTTATAGGTGCCTTGGGGAATAAGGGTAATGATGCTGTTCCATATTGCTGATGTCTATGAAACCCTTTTGTTTGGTTTTTGAGTCATGCTTTGACCCATAAGTAGGAGAAAGGGGGGGTGGGTCAAGATAGGGGATAAAAATGTTCCTGGTTTGATAGGGGCGACCTAGGTCACTGGGAGGTTGGAGCGGATAGTAAGAGCAGAAAGAGAGGGTGGGGGAGCACTAACGTCAAGAATGACTAATGGAACTGGAAGAGGAGATGAGTGGGTTTGGGGATAAGGGGAGGAGAGGGGTGTAATGGGGGGTGGGGGTAGGAGGGACATAGGATATTCTGGGACAGTAGATAAGCTAAGCTACTTAGAGCTCAAAAGAAGAGGCCTGACTTGTCTGTGGGGCACTGGGGGGATTCTAGGCTGGGAGGACCCCTCCAACAGATACAAACACATGACTAAAGTACCCTTATATAGTATGCGATAGAAACATGTGGTGGGCTGAGAGTACTTTCCCGGAATGTTTGTGGGTTAGCTAGCCCGTTGAAGCGGCGAAAAATTCTACGAGCTTTGGAAAGGCATAGAGGAGATGTTATACTGTTACAAGAAACACACGAGACCACTGGGGACCTAAACAGGCTGAAGGGGGGGGGGGGAAGATAGAGTCTATTTATGGGGCTTCTGCATGAGGTAAGAAGGGCAGGGTTGCAATTCTAATTTGGAGAGGAGTGGGGTTTCAGGCTGGATACACAGTGGTTGACCCAAAGAGCCATTTTGTTTTGTTGCAGTGTGTCCTGCAGGGGTTGTGGGGAAATTTGGCTCAGGTCTGCTTTATATGTTTGCTTTATATGACCGCACCCTTGCCTGCTGGAAATGTACACAGGCAACATATGGCTGGCACAGAAGGAACAGCATGTGGGCTACAAGACAGAGTGTATGCGGCCTACTATGAAAGAGTCTGGGTAACCATACTTTGGACAGGAGTGTGCAGGGTTTGGGCCCAAGCAAGAAAAATACAGGCCAAGCTAGAAGCAATGAGCATACATACTCTCAGCCTTGAAGATTACAAATAGTGCCAAGAAATGAAATAACATGTACAGAACACAGGAAGGAGCAGAGAGGGCTGCGGTTGGCAACATAGATAAGCAGACCTTGAAACTTCAGCTGCAAAAACTAATAAACATGGGAGGGTCCCCGGGAGAGAAGTTTGTGCAGAAAGCTGCAAATGACATAAGGATTTATGCAGAACTTTCTGGAACTTTGGAACAGAGAGGTATATAAGAAAAGCAACTATAGAGCATCGTGGGCAGCCTTCTCTCCCCCACCATTGTGGAGGTGGAGAACGTTGCCTGCACTCAGATCCCTCAGACAGACACTTGTATATCTGTGCTTGCAGCTTTTTTTGCATGTACTAAATAAAAGAGTTTTGCTGACAAGTGACTGTGATCTGAGTTTTTATTTTCCTGGTGTATGGCTCCCATGTGCCCAGGCAATCTTGGTGACAATTAGGGATGCTTTGTAGGTGAACCCTGCCTACAGGGTGAAAGGTTATATTGGGAAGTGTGCATGCGCCAAATGTGCCAGATCCAAAATTCTTTGTAACAGTAGCTACGGAGATTGATAAAATGCCTGAGTCACCAATTATTTTAGGGGGTGACTGGAATGGGGTATTTGATTTGACTTTGGATGTCTCAGGGGGACAGCGAGCGAATCGCGTTTTCACGACTCGGTATTTGAGGCAGTTTTGCCAGAGGTGCCAAGTAATGGATGTGTGGTGTACCCTCCACCCAATAGAGAGGGACTATACGCATTTGTCTAGAGCACATGGGACGAGTGCATGCCTAGATGCAATACTGGTCTCAGAGGAACTTTTTCAAACAAGAACGGAAGCAACAATCGGGCCATACGAAATATCGGATCATGCGCCAGTCTGGATAGATTGGATGAGCGGACGCCCAGACCGTAACAGAATAAATTGGCATCTGCCATTAGATTTATGTCAAGATGAAAACTTTAGGGCTTTCTTAATAGACAAATGGAACAATTATGCTATGAATAACCAGGTACACCAAGGGGAGGCCGAGCTCTTTTGGGAGGCTTCTAAAGTAGTAATGCGAGGAGACATTATAGCTTACGGAATTCGTAGGAAAAGAGAAATGGCGGCGAGGATTCTAAGATTGGAGAAGCAGGTTTGTAGGAAGCGCCGGGTAATGGCACGCAACCCAACAATGGCTAATAGGGAACAGGTGTTGGCAACGCAGGCAACCCTCAATACTTTGTTACAGCAGAGAGCCAAAAAATCCTTAGTCTATTATAAATACCAATTATTTAAATTTGGTGATAAAACTGGGAAGCTCCTGGCGCATTGCCTGGCCCATGACCAGGGATTCAGATTTGTGCCACTAATAAGGGATGGGGCTGGGAAATCCCAGACTGAGGCTGCAGCAGTTGGACAGGTTTTTGTAGATTATTATCGCAAACTATATTCGAGAGATGATGCCTCACATTCCCAGATTCAACAGTTTCTTGCTAAAGTGGCTCCACCACAATTGTCACAGGAGCAACAGGGTCACCTAGCATCCCCAGTGACAATGGGAGAGGTTCAGCGAGGTATTGACAAGGCAGCTGTCTGCCGAGCCCGGGACCGGAGGGGTTTCGAGCTGAGCACTATAAACTCATGTCAGCTCAGGTGGCTCCAGTATTGGTGGTGGTGTTCAACTCCTGGCTGGATACTGGAGTTCTTAAGTACAATAGCAATACAGCCCATATAGAGGTACTACCCAAACCAGGGAAAGACCCAACAGAGGTAGGGTCATACCGTCCAATCTCGCTAATCAAATATGATCTTAAATTGTTTGCTAAGATCTTAGCTGATCGCTTGGCATTGTATCTTCCTAATTTGTTACACACCTGTCAGACTGGGTTTGTAAAGGGAAAGTACCCGACAAAAAATGTCCTGTGTCTCTTGGGAGCCCTTGGGTGTGTGCATAGACAGGGTATCCCCTCACTGCTAGTTAGTTTCGATGCAGAGAAAGCCTTTGATAGGGTTGGTTGGACATATATGTTTGAGGTTCTTAAAACATATGGGTTGGGAGATCGGTTTATCCAGGGTGTTCGGGGACTCTATCAGAGACCAATGGCAGTGGTGGGGGTCAACGGAGTGGCTGCAGCCAGTTTCGAGAGAGCGGGGAACACGGCAGGGGTGCCCGCTTTCCCCACTATTGTTTGTACTCTCACTGGATTCATTGCTGAGAATGATCTATCTGAGGGATAGTGGGAGTAACATTGAGGACCTGTACGTTTAAGATTTCGGCCTTTGCTGACAACCTGTTGGTCTTGATGATAGACCCGCAGAATTCTCTCAAAAATTGATAACGTTATAGCACATTATGGTACCTTAGTGGGTTTAAAATTGAATATGGCGAAATCTGAAGCTTTGGACGTTTTAGAGGGTCTACGAACGTCTTGGAATGGGATGTTTCCCCTTAGATGGGCAGATCACAAATTCAAGTATTTGGGAATTTGGTTGTCGTGAGACCCTGCAAGGCTGTACCAGTTAAACATTCAGCCTTTAATGCAGAATATTTTGGACAAGTTAAAGGACTGGATGCCGCTCCCGCTTTCCTCATTGGGTCGGGTGGTGGCATATAAAATGATGATCTTCCCCAAAATTCTATATGTCATGCAGCTGCTTCCCTTAAAGGTGCTAAGACGAGATATCCAAAGGTTGGAATGAGTGATACAGTCTTTTGTCTGGAGAGGAAAAAAGCCGAGACTTAGAGTTAGTCGGCTACAGGGTCGGTGGCAACAGGGAGGAGTGGGGCTCCCACAAGTAGAACAATATAATTTGGGGTGTATGTTGAGACATGTGCGGGATTGGTTGGGGGGGACGTCAGTGTTCACCCCATCTGATTTTGAATCAGCACTGGTGGCTCCCTATTCCCTTTTATCTGTGTTGCATGCTCCCCATTCAAAGATGCTGGATTGTTTTCGGAATAATGGGGTTCACTGGGGATGGCATAAACTGTGTGATCAATTAGATATTTCACATGAGACATCCAGATACCTGCCATTACAGGGGAATGTGTCCTTTTTGCCAAGTATAGATTCTAGTTTTTTTGGGAAGTGGGTTGCCCGGGGCCTAACTCAGCTGAGGCAAGTATTGATGACGGAGAATTAAGGTTCTTTCCAGAATTGAGGGAGAAATATGATTTACCAAATGGGCATTATTATGCATACGTACAATTAAAACATTATTTGGCTACTTTCAAAGATAGACAGTGAGACCTAGGACAGGAGAATTTTGACAAATTAACAAGATGGTTTCAACTGGAGGACAAAGAACGAATTACAGTAGCTAGCTACTGCAGAGCAATCACTGGACTTGCCCCGGACAAGAGCTATGTACAACTTACTATACAATGGGGGTTGGAGTTTGGAATAGATTTAGGCATATTTGCATGGAGGACAGCGGTGGGAAAAATACCTCCCTGTATTCTTTACACCTTCCCTACATCCATCTATTTCAACTTTTTGTTTCTCTACCCACTTATATTTCACTCCTTACTATCCAGTCTTCGATCTCCCTTATTTTACTACCTTCCATCTCTTTCCCCTCACCCTGGCCTTCCCACTCCCATACCCTTATTCTCCAGTCTCAACCCACCATCCAGCATTTCTTCTTTCTTTCTCCCCCCTCCTCCTAGCAAGCATCTCATATCTTCCCCTTTGTTCAAAATCTTTTCTCTCTTTTTCCCTTAATCCAGGATCTCTTCTCTCTCTTCTTCCCCTCCATCTAGCTTCTCCCATCTGTCTTCCTACTTCCACCCCACCATGTGCAACATTGCTCTTGCATCTTCCTATTCTCTCTCCCATGTTCAGCATCTTCCTATATCCCTATCCCCCTTTGTCCAGCTTCACCCTCTTTGTCCCTTTCTGCCCTATATGCCCAGCATCTCCCCTTGGTCTTCATACTCTCCCTTATATCTCTCTTGTCACCTTATTCCCCTCACATATCAAGCATCTATCCCCCCACTCTGTATCCACCATCTGCTCACTATCCCCTATGTTCAGAATCTTCCTTTAGGCTCTGCCCATCCTTTTGTATCCAGCATCTTCCTTCCATCGCCTCTTTGTGTCCAGCATCTTCCTTTGCCCCCCCCCCCCCTTCATGTATAACATCTGCTCTCTGACTCCTAGAATGCGCTCCCTCGCAAACCCCCCTCCCCCACCACTACCACTGCTGCTTTTTCTGAGCCTGCAATGGTGGCGGCAAAATGGCAAGCCTCCAACTTAAAAAAAACTATGGGGTTTATGCGACTCTGCACTCATAAGGCTGGTCAGAGTCCCGCCCTCTCAAACTCAAACCATACATCACAAGGGATGGGACCAGATCAGTCTTCTCAGCATGGGAGTTAAAGATTCAGCGTTTCTGACTTTTTTGTTTTTTAATTTGGAGGCCCACTGCCACCATTGCAGGCAACGGAAAAGCAGCGGCAACAGGCGGGTGGCAGAGGGGGCAGAAGGCTGCCACTGAATCAGCGATCGGATTCTTACCATTCATTTTTTCAATAGAGTAGATGAGATTACTGTAATGTGGCCCTTGCTAACTTGCCTCTCTATCAATTTCAGCACTTGCAATTACTACAAAATACAGCAGCTCGTCTCATTACTCATGCTAAGCGGTCTGATCATATCACTCCCCTTCTAATTCATTTCCATTGGTTACCTCTCCGCTACAGATTTCAGTATACTGTAAGTTTTTAATTTTGACTCACAAAGCTGTATATACCTCAACTCCTCAGTAACTCGCCGATTTCATATCACTGCATACACCTTACCGTCAGTTCCGGTCACTTGATGCAAATCGGCTTTCCTTTCCATCCCCATCCCAGGCTCATTTAGAGCTAATTCACCGCACTGCATTTTTCTTTCTCAGCCCCTAACTCTGGAACGCCTTTCCATCTTCACTCCGTCTCGAACCCTCTTACCAAAAATTTAAGACACTGCTTAAAACTCACCTATTTCAACAGGCATTTGAGCTCCCAACTGATAACCCTCCTTAGTTGCTTCCCTTCTGTGCCTTTTCGTCTCTGTTAGCCTATACTTTACTTCCTACTACTATGCAAGAAGATAACAAAGAGAAGCCTACAGAATTGGGCCGCAAAACTCGGCTCCCTTTTTGTCTCAGATGCGGTTTCACTCGCTTCAACTCATCAAGGCCATTGTCTTTCTCACATGGATCACAGGTATCGAAACACAAGCCTCTAAGAAAGGCCGTCATCCCAAGGGTAGATCTGTATCTAAACATAGAGATGCCTCGAGCATTGCCCTGGTGTTGGATCGACCGGCCAAACTACCCCGGTGAGAGGACTTCCCCTCCAAAGCCACAAAAGGTTTCCAGGATGCTTCCAAGACCTTCAAATCAGGAGAGCTCCTGGTGCCATGCTATACATAGAATTTGCTGATACCAATACAGGCATCGGCAGGCTCTAAGTATAGCATATGCTGTCCTTTGAGCGGAGTCTGGCAGCTCTGTTAGCAGTGTCGATACCGGTCAAGACATAACCAGCGGGATCGTCGGTACTGGTACAATCAATGATGACGATGCAGTCGGCATCGGACTTCATGCCGCTCGGCACACTTTCACCCATACTGGCCCTCAAGTCCATTCCCAATTATGAGATACCGGTACAGCAAGTCTCTTGAGCCGATACCAATCTCAATCGATACCTGACCTTGCAAGAGCAGGAGCATCACTCCCGACGATGCTTTGATTCTACTGATTCCGATTCTTCAGATGATGAATTGAACAGTATCCGAGAGATGCAAAGTCTTCCAGAGGAACCCTCACTATCGCCACAATGGCGCATATCCCCTCCAGAAGATATGTCTTTCCAAGAATTTATCAAGGATATGGCGAGGGGCCTATCCATTACTCCTATATCAGAGAAAGAACTCAGAGCAGAGGAGTTGGACATTCTCCAATACCCTATAGTTCCTAAAGAGGCAACTACTCTGCCTGTTCACTGTATACTCCAGGATCTTATGCTTCGGATATGGGAAACATCCCTCACCATTTCTCCCCATATTCAATGACTCGATACCAGAAAGCCCCGGGTTCCAGAAAATGCAGCTTCCACACCACTCAATGGTAGTGGAATCAGCTATGCATCGAATTAAAAGTTCTAAGATGCACTCCTCCAACCCCCCAGGCAGGGAATCGAGAACCCTCCATGCCTTTGGGAGTCAGTGTTTTCAAGCCTCCATACTTTCAGCACGGATAAGTTCATACATACTTTACATGGGTATGTTCCTTAGGGAGGTAACTAGAGATCTGGAATCAATGTCTCCTCTTCTCCCGGATGATAAAAGGGTAGACTATCTTACATTAGTCAAACATGCCCAAAATGTTTCCAAGTTTGTGAACAGGGCAACCTTTGACTGTTTTGAATGCACTAGCAGAGCAACTTCTATCTGTATAGGTGCACATAGGATTGCATTGCTGCAGACATCAGACCTTGAACAATGGATTCAGGACAAGTTGGGTAATATTCCCTGTACTGGTGAGAACCTATTTAGAAAGGATTGGCAAGATAAGGTCTCTCAGTTAGAGTCTGAGAACACTACCCTCAATAGTCTTTCCAAAGCTACTGCCAATCCTGCCAAGAAAAAAGCTACTGCAAAGAAGCCATTCTATAGTAACAAGAGGAAATTTTACCCTTCTTACCCCCCAGCTTCTCAATACCAATCTCATAGTACCTAGAGGAAGCAACAAAAGAAGCAACAGACTCCTAAACCCCAACCAGCTGCGCAGACCCAATCTGTGCCTGGGTTTTGAGTTTTTCCTAGAGAACATAGCCACCCTGCCTCTGGAGAACCCCCGCCCCCTCCACATAGCAGGCAGACTGCCATTATGCCCACAGGTGGCATCTTATCACTTCAGAGCAGTAGACACTAACCATAGTGCGAGAAGGGTACAACTTCATCTACAAATCATACCCCCCCCCCCCCTCCACTCTATTGGAGGAATATCATTCTCAACCCCCACTCATTGCTCTTCTGCAGGAAGAGATCACCTCTCTTCTGTCAGTGTGCCAAAGAAGAGGTTCCAACATCCCAGCAGGGGATGGGGTTCTATTCTCCTTTCTCATACCAAAGAAAAACAGAGGGTACAGACCCATCTTAGACCTCAGGAACCAGTTTCTAGTCCAAGAAAAATTCAAAATGGTCTCACTAGGAACCCTTCTGCCTTATCTTCAGAGTCAGGACTGGCTCTGTTCTCTAGATCTAAAGGAAGAGTATACTCATATCCTCATTCATCCAGAACACAGGAAGTATCTATGCTTCATCTTCCAGGGAAATCACTATCAATACAGAGTCCTTCCCTTCGGACTCGCCTCTGCCCCAAGAGTCCTCATAAAGTGTATGGCGGTTGTAGCCACATATCTAAGGACTCTCAGAATATTCGTCTTCCCTTACTTAGACGACTAGCTTATAAGGGTAGCCACCTCAGGAGGATACTACCAAAAGCAGAGAGGTTCCACAAAAGAGTAAAGTAGCCCAAATGCCCTCAAGTATGGAGCAGACAGAGCTTAAAGATCCCAATTTACCCATGTCTAACAATAGCCAAATTAACATGAATAAAATACATTCTCTAAAATGCTTGTATGCAAATGCTAGAAGTCTAAAGAATAAGATGGGAGAGTTAGAATATATAGCACTAAATGAAAGGTTAGATATGATTGGAATATCAGAGACATGGTGGAAGGAGGACAACCAGTGGGACACTGATACCTGGGTACAAACTATATCGTAATGATAGAGCTGATCAAATTGGTGGAGGGGTTGCGCTCTATGTTAGAGAGGGCATTGACTCAGAAAGGATAAAGGTTTTGCAGGAAACAAAATCTGCTGTAGAATCTATATGGATTGAAATTCCATATAAAAGGGGGAAGTCAATGGCAGTGGGGGTGTACTATCGAGCACCTGGCCAGAATGACCAAATGGATGATGAAATGCTCAAAGAAATCAAGGAAGCTAACAAAAGTTACAGCACAGTAATAATAATGGGTGATTTCAATTACCCCGGTATCGACTGGGTCAGTGTCACGTCAGGACATGCTAGGGAGATAAAGTTCCTAGATGAAATAAATGACTGCTTCTTGGAGCAGCTGGTTCATGAACCGACCAGAGGGGAAGCCATATTAGACCTAGTCCTTAGTGGAACACCAGATCTAGTGCAAGAGATAAGGGTGTTGGCGCCACTTGGCAATAGTGATCATAGCATGATCGCCTTTGATTTAATTAGTGGAGGAGGGATAGTAAGGAAATCCACAGTGTTACCTTTTAACTTTCGAAAGGGAGACTATGATAAAATGAGGAAAACAGTTAAGAAAAAACTAAAAGGAGCAGTTGCGAAGGTTAAAGACGTACATCAAGCTTGGGTGTTGTTGAAAAATACTATCTTGGAAGCCCAGACCAGCTGTATCCCACGCTTTAAAAGAAGTGGAAGGAAGTCAAAAAAACTGCCAGCATGGTTTAAAGGTGAGGTCAGAGAGGCTGTTGTTGCCAAAAAAGCATCTTTCAGGAAATGGAAAAAAGAGCCAAACGACGAAACCTGGAAACAGCACAAACACTGGCAGGTCAAATGCAAGGCATTGATAAGGCAGGCAAAGAGAGAATTTGAGAAGAAGCTTGCTGCGGAAGCAAAAACGCGAAATAAAGACCTTTTCAAGTACATTCGTAGCAAAAAACTTGTGAGAGAGTCAGTTGGTCCATTAGATGATAAAGGGGTTAAAGGTACACTAAGAGGCGACAAGGCGATAGTGGAGAGAGTGAATGAATTCTTTGCTTCGGTCTTTACTGAGGAAGATGTAGGGATGTTACCCATGACTGAAGTGGTATTTAAAGGTGCGGAAGAATTGAAGGAAATATCGATACATCGCGAAGATGTCTTACAACTATTAGATAAACTGAAGAGTAGCAAATCACCTGGGCCGGATGATATACATCCAAGGGTGTTGAAAGAACTGAAATATGAGATTGCAGAACTGCTATCAGTAATCTGTGAACTATCATTAAAATCATCTCTAATACCAGAAGATTGGAGGATCGCCAATGTAACACCAATTTTTAAAAAGGGTTCCTGGGGTGAGCCGGGAAACTACAGACCGGTGAGCCTGACGTCAGTACCAGGAAAAATGGTAGAAACCATCATAAAGAATAAAATTACTCAGCATGTAGATAGTCACAACCTAATGAGAGACACCCAACATGGCTTTAGACAAGGAAGATCTTGTCTTACTAATCTGTTATGTTTTTTTGAAGGAGTGAATAAACAGGTGGACAAAGGTGAGTCAGTTGATATTGTGTATCTGGACTTTCAGAAAGCCTTTGACAAGGTCCCTCATCAGAGACTTTTGGCAAAACTAAAGAGTCATGGGATAGGAGGCAGTGTACTATTGTGGATCAGGAACTGGTTAAAAGATAGAAAGCAGAGGGTAGGGCTAAATGGCCAATTTTCCCAATGGAGAAAGGTGAATAGTGAGGGATCTGTGCTGGGTCCGCTGCTTTTTGACATATTCATAAATGACCTGGAAAGTGGAATAACGAGTAAGGTTATCAAATTTGCAGATGACACAAAACTATTTAAAGTTGTTAAAACCCAAGAGGATTGTGAAAAATTGCAAGAGGATCTTGATAAATTGGAAGACTGGGCATCAAAATGGCAGATGAAATTTAATGTGGACAAATGCAAGGTTATGCACCTAGGGAAGAACAACCCAAACTATGGTTACACGATGCAAGGTTCCACATTAGGAACCACCACCCAGGAAAAAGATTTAGGCGTCATTGTGGATACCATGTTAAAACCCTCGGCCCAGTGTGCAGCGGCAGCCAAGAGAGCAAATAGAATGCTAGGTATGATAAGGAAAGGAATGGAAAATAAAACAAAAGATATTATAATGCCTCTATATCGTTCCATGGTGAGACCGCACCTTGAATATTGTGTGCAGTTCTGGTCGCCGTATCTTAAAAAGGATATAGCGATTTTAGAAAAGGTACAGAGAAGAGCCACCAAAATGGTAAAGGGGATGGAAGGATACTCCTATGAAGAAAGGCTAAAAAGGTTAGGGCTCTTTAACCTGGAAAAGAGACGGCTGAGGGGAGATATGATAGAAGTCTATAAATTAATGAACGGAGTGGAACGGGTAAACGTAGATCGATTGTTTACCTTATCAGAATATAGAAAGACTAGGGGACATGCAATGAAGCTACAGGGTAAACTATTTAAGACTAATAAAAGAAAATATTTTTTCACTCAACGTGTAATCAAACTCTGGAATTTGTTACCAGAGGATGTAGTAAAGGCTGTTAGTGTAGCTGGGTTTAAAAAAGGTTTGGACAAGTTCCTGGAGGAAAGGTCCATAAACCATTATTAAGAAGTGACCGAAGATATCAATGCTTGACCCAGTACAAGCATTGTGGAACTTGTGTCTCTTGGGGAAACTGCTAGGTACATATGACCTAGATTGGCCACTGTTGGAAACAGAATACTGGGCTTGATGGACCTTGGTCTGACCCAGTATGGCATATCTTATGTTTTTATTTATTTATTACATTTTCTTTTATACCGCGCTATTTAAGATCAGTGCGGTTTACAATAAACATTAAATCTACACATCTCAGTTTAGTGATTTGTGCTTACAATAAACAGTATGTTTATTGTAACATGTTCTTATGTTCTTATGTTCTTATGTTCTCTATCCCTCCTTCGTACAATGCAGGTACTGCGGGATCTGGGATTTGTGATAAATCTTCCAAAATCCCATCTAGTTCCCACTCAAAAACTAGAATTCATAGGAGCTCTCCTAGACACTTGATGGTCAAGGCCATTCCTACTCTAGGACTGTTGTACTCATCTAGTGCAGCTAGCATCTCAAGTAAGGCTCAGAGACAACCTATCGGCCAGGGAGATGCTGCAACTTCTAGGCCATATGGCCTCTACAGTGCATGTAGTTCCATATGCCCATCTGCACATGAGGACAGCTCAATGGACTCTTGCCTCCCAGTGGAAGCAGGTCTCTGGGGTCCTCAGGGAGCAGATCCAAGTCACAGACATTCTCATTGATTCCCTTCTGTGGTGGTCTACCCCAGCAAATCTCCTCATAGGGTCCCCTTTTCATATGCCTCCACAACAACGCATCATGACAACGGATGCCTGCAAAGTGGGCTGGGGGGCCCACTTGGATTCTCTCTCCACTCAGAGCCTCTGGACAAAACAAGAATCACAGCTCTAGATAAATTTACTGTAGCTTCGTACTATCTTCAATGCCCTCAAGGTGTTTCAACAACAACTACAAGGCCACAGAGTTCTTGTCCAGAAGGACAATCAGGTAGCTATGTTCTATATGAACAAGCAGGGATGAACGGGCTCTCAAACTCTGGTCCTTTGCCATTACTCATCGAATACAACTCCAAGTGTATCTGCCAGGACACAAAATGTCTTAGCAGGCAGGTTGAGTCAGATTCTCCTGCACGAATGGTCCTTCCATCAGGATACAATCTACATCTTTCAGACCTGAGGAACTCTGGAGATAGGCTTTTTTGCCACGCTGCAGAATACCAAACTACCTCGTTTTTGCACCAGAACCTCAGTGTTCAGCCTCCAACAAGTGGATGCTTTCCACCTTCATTGGGGTCAGGATTCCCTATATGCCTTTCCTCCCATACCCCTGATTCCCAAAATGCTTTTCAAGCTTCAAGCAGACAGGGGCCACATGATCGTCATAGCCCCATGCTGGCCACGTCAACCGTGGTTTCCTCTCCTACTACATCTGTCCCAGACTCACCCCCTGAGTCAGCTCCTGATCTCCTCTCACAGGAGGAAGGGATGCTACTCCATCGCGGTCCACAGTCTGTCCATTTCATGGCTTGGCTGTTGAAAGCATAGTGTTGCAAGCTCTTAACCTTCCTCAGGAAGTAAAGCAGATCTTGCTAGCCTCAAGGAAACTCTCCACCAGATGTTCCTATGACTTCAAGTGGTATAGATCCTCCACTTGGCGTTCTCAAAGAATCTTAATCCTTTCTCATCTCCTGTAGAAGCTCTCCTTCAGTATCTCCTTCATCTTTCCTCCTCTGGTCTGAAGACAAACTTGGTGAGGGTTTACCTCAGTGCATTTGCTGCTTCTCACCATCCCTTGGAATGGGCAGCCTATCTCCTCACATTGTTTGTGATGCATTTCATGAGAGGGCTGTTATTGACCAAGCCTCCCATCAGGCCACCACTGATGGCATGGGATCTTAGGGCAGCTCCTAAAGCCGCCTTTTGAACCTTTAGCCGCAACCTCACTAAAGCGTCTCTATTTCCTTATTGCACTCACTTCAGCTAGACACATCAGTGAGCTTCAGGCGTTGGTGGCAGACCCTTCTTATACTCAGTTCCACCGTGATAAGATGGTCCTTAGGACTCACACCCATTTCATGCCCAAGGTGGTGTCTCCTTTCCATTTGAATCAGTCAGTCTGCTTTCCTGTCTTTTTCCCTAGACTACATTCTTCTAGGGAAGAGGCAACCCTCCATACCCTACACTGTAAACGGGCCTTGGCATTCTATCTTCAAAGAACAGCTGAGCACCATAAAGGCTCTCAGTTATTCATCTCTTTGATCCCAGTCATTTGGCGTTGCCAGTATCCAAATGTACCCTTTCTAAACGGATAGAAGATTGCATCTCATTTGCTTATGATAAGGCAGGACTATCCCTTGAAGGTCATGTCACTGTGAATAATGTTTTTGCCATGGCTGCCTCGACGGCAAACCTACATTCTGTCGGCATTGATGAAATTTTCAAAGCAGCCACCTAGTCTTCAGTACATACCTTTGCTGCTCATTACTGTCTTGACAAGGACTCCCACCAGGATGCCATGTTTGGTCAAGCTGTACTCCAGCACCTCTTTCAGACTTAGGGCAACTCCTACCCTCCATTCCGGAGCTTTTCGATGCTCGATATCCATGAAGGATCCATGCCCTCTTGAGGCCTGCTCTGAGGCAAACCTACCAATTCTGGGGGCATTTCTCTGGCATCTGTGAGTTAGGAAGTCTCATATGTGAAGGCTACATTCCTGCTTGTTCCTGGAGATAGCGTAGTTACTCACCTGTAACAGGTGATCTCCGGGAACAGCAGGAATTTAGTCTTCACAACCCAACCTCCTCCCCTAGGAGTTGTAGGATTTCTCTCTCTCTTTCTATTGTCTCCTTTTATCTCAGCTACAAACTCAACTGAGGAGGGAGAGTCACAAAGGCGGGAAGGCAGCAGCACAGGCGCAGTGGGATGCTCCAAAAGCTTTCCTATTCGATGCTGGGGAGCGTTCCCGCCTGGGCTCCGTCGGTACCGACATCACCCATATGTGAAGATTAAATTCCTGCTGTTCCCAGAGATCACCTGTTATAGGTGAATAACCAAGCTTTACAACCCCAAACACCTTGTTGGACAAACTAGATAGGCCATTTTGTTTTTCATCTGCAGTCATCTGCTATGTTACTATGTGCAGTCCTGCTTATAAGGGAACAAGGATGAAGTAAAGAGTTTAAGAAGCGATTATTTTTCTTTTTTAGTATCTGTGCATATAAATTCCCTAATTCAAGGGCTCTCAAACCAGTCCTAGGACCTCACAGCCAATCCAATTTTCAGGATATATGCTATGAATATACATGAGATAAATCAACATGCATAACACAGGTACACTACCAAAAAACTGCCTCCAGTTTTGCAACTGATTCCTATAGATTTTGGGGTGCTGAATCCAGGAAAAATGTTCCATCACGTCACGTTTTCTTGCAAAATTAGATTTCTTACCCATATAAGGAATGTTCACATAATTTCTTTTTAGCCGACTGCAGTTTATTTTCTTGGCCCAAAATAGAGGTTGTAATGGTTAACTAACTAGAAACACTCCCTCATGATATTTTAGAGTGTTTTGTATTCATTTTATACATTAACAGGACAATTGGGAGGCGGGGGACTAAATCCAGTACTCGCGCTGGCGCATGTTCTTTCCTGTTCGCCTCGCCTCGTTCGCTCGCTCAAACACGGTGGTTGCGACATGAACGTTCCTGTCAAATTTCAGTTTCTTGAAAGTTCATTATTACCTTTTGTTTGCTCAGTCGTAATCCAGCTTTATTCCGAAGTGGTTCACTACAGTTGTAGTTTGCAGTGCTGTGTATTTGTGATGGCTCACAGAGCCAGAGGTTGCGTCAACTCTCCGGACAGTTTTTGTTTTATTTGTGGGGAATATACCGTGAAAAAGCGGCAGAGGAACATTTCTGCATTTATTAAAAAAGTATATTTCGCCTATTTCGGTTTGAAGTTAGGCGATCAAGACAAACCGTGGGCTCCTCACAAAGTGTGCAAGACATGTGAGGAAGATCTACGCTTATGGATGAAAGGTAAAAAACAAGCATTTCGTTTCGGAATACCTATGATGTGGCGTGAACAAAGAGACCACAGGCAGTGACTGCTATTTTTGCTCTTGCATTGTGAAGGGATACAACTTAAAAAATAAGAACGTAATAAGTTACCCCAACCTTCCCTCAGCAATTAGGCCTATGCCTCATAGCAACGAAGTACCTGTGCCTGAACCACCAAAATCTTTGGATCATATTTGTGTGGACGGTTCTGATCATGATGAGACTCATCAGATGGCTTTTCCCGATGAGTCCAGTACTTCCGAGTTTGAAACTGAACCAGATCCAAAACCTGAACTTTTCTCTCAAGCTGAATTGAATGATTTAGTCCGGGATTTAGGACTCCCAAAAGATGCTGCCCAACTGCTAGGTTCTCGGCTTAAACAGAAAAATCTATTGTCACCAGGAACAACTTTTTATTGGTACCGCAACCGCGAGACACAATTTTTGAAGTATTTCAGCAAAGAGGAAGATTTGGTATTTTGCAACGATATATACGGAGTGATGGAAAAGTTTAAACTCAAGTATGATCCTGCTGAATGGCGGCTGTTCATTGATTCGTCAAAAGACAGCATAAAAGGTGTTCTTCTTCATAATGGCAACACATTCGCTTCAGTTCCTATTGCTCACTCTGTTATTCTCCAAGAAAAATACGAGAATTTGGCCCTGATTCTTCAGAAGATTCATTATGATGAGCATAAGTGGATGATTTGTGGAGACTTTAAAATTCTATCCATGCTATTAGGGCAGCAATCCGGTTTCACCAAATATCCCTGCTTCCTTTGCTTGTGGGATAGCCGGGCCCGCAACCTACACTGGGGGAAAAAAGACTGGCCAATTCGGGAGTATTTGAGACCCGGTGAGAAAAATGTTCTTCATGAGAGCTTGGTACCTCGTGATAAAATTCTATTACCACCTCTCCACATTAAGTTGGGTCTCATTAAGCAATTCATCAAGTCCCTTCCAAAAGATGGTGAGTACTTTCGGTACCTTTGCTCAAAGTTCCCCCGACTTTCTGAAGCAAAGCTAAAGGAAGGAGTGTTTGTTGGCCCTGATATAAGGAAACTCATTTCAGATGGAGCATTCGCTGAAACGATGTCTGAGAAGGAAAAAGAAGCCTGGGATTCCTTCAAGGATGATGTTCTCAAATTCTTGGGGAACAGGCGGGATGAGAACTATAAGGATATTGTTGCCAGGATGCTCAATGCCTTCAAAGAACAAGGCTGTAACATGTGCCTGAAAGTCCATTTCTTGCACTCCCATGTGAACAACTTTCCCGAAAACTTGGGGGCGTACAGTGAAGAACAAGGTGAAAGGTTTCACCAGGACATCAAGGACGCAGAGAGAAGGTACCAAGGAAGATGGAACACCACTATGATGGCTGATTTCTGCTGGTTGCTGCTGCGGGAAACCCCAGATGAAAAATACGCCAAGCAGCGCACCAAGAGAAGCATTCGGGGGAAGAAGAAACGGGCCCACCAGGAGATTGATTGACCCAAGAATGACTTTAAAATCTAAACTGTGTTGACAAATATCGTGTTTTTACTAAACTTTGAAATAAAAATTTGCTAGTTATTACCACAGTGTCGGATCTCATTTATTAGAATTTTATTTTCACACCATCGGGTGTTTGTCTTCATGTATTGCAATGGTGCGGTTTGCGTTTTCTATTCTTACATACATACCTGTACAACATTTTTTGCACATTTCTTTGCTTTGCTTTGTGTCTAACCTCGCTCTTAATTGCTCAATGTTTGTGCACATGTATGTGGCTGTTTTAAGTGCAGACAATTTTGCTACTATCACAGTGTGTTTTGTTGACATTACTCTATTCTTATGTGCTGCCTTGTTACAATTTTCTTTATTCTTATTTGAATAACTACTAAACAATTAGTATAAAGAATTCATCCAAGAAACTTTTATCTCAATCGCACTCAATCTGAAACGTTCACCTCAAACTGCTAACCCAATGTAGCAAAACATCTGTACGTGATGGAGCAAATTGGTTACCAGATTTGGATTCAGCGCACCAAAAAACGTAAAAATCAATCGAAACATTAGAGGCAGTTTAAAAAAAATGTTTTTTAGTGTACCTGTGTAATCATTGTGGATATCCTGAAAACTCAACTGACGGTGGAGTCTTCAGGGCAGGTTTCGGAGGTCTTGCCTAATTCCTGCATAAAGTACAGCAACGTATGCCATACTGGGTCAGACCAAGGATCCATAAAGCCCTGTATTCTGTTTCCAACAGTGACCAATCCAGGTCTCAAGTACTTGTCAGTTCCCAAAGGTATACACATTCCATGCTGCTTGTCCCTGGGGTACACAGTGGATTTCCCCAGTCCTCTTTAATAATGGTTTATGGACATTTCCTCCAGGTACTCTTCCAAACCTGTTTTGAACCCAGTTACAGATTTTACTATATCCTCCAGTAATGAATTCCAGAGTTTGATTACATGCTTAGAGAAAAAACATTTCCTCCAATTATCCAAAGTGTGCCACACTGTAGCCTCCTTGCATGTTTCCTAGTCTTTCTACTTTTTAAAGGTATAAATAACTGATCTATGTTTACCTGTTCCACTCCATTATTTATAGACCTCTATCACATCTCCCCTCAGCCATCTCTTTTCCAAGTTGAAGAGCCCTAACCTTTTAAGCCTTTCCTCATAGGGCTATCCTTCCATTCCCTTTACCATTTTTGTCGCTGTTCTCTGTAACTTTTCTACTTCTGTTTTATTCTTTTTAAAATATGGTGTCCAGAACTGCACATAATATTCAAGGTGCAGTCACACGATGGAGTGATACAGAGGCATTATAATATCTTTGGTTTTATTTTCTATTCCTTTCCTTATGATTCCTACCATTCTATTTGCTTTCTTGGCTGTGGCTGCACACTGGGCCGAGGGTTTCAATGTACTAGCCAAGATGATGTCCAGATCCTTCTCCGGTAGTGATTTCTAATGTAGAGCCTTACATCATGTAACTGTAGTTTTGGTTGTTCTTCCCTAAGTGCATAACGTTGCACTTGTCCAAATTAAATTTCGCTTGCCATTTGGATGCCTAGTCTCCCAATTTTTCAAGGTCCTCTTGTAATTTTTCACAATCCTTTTGGGTTTTAACGACTTTGAATAATTTTGTGTCATCTGCAAATTTGATCACCTGACTCATTATTCCCATTTCCAAGTCATTTATAAATACGTTATAAAGCAGTGGATCCAGCACAGATCCCTGAGGTACTCTACTATTCACCTTTCTCCATTGAGAAAAGTGGCCATTTAGCCCTACTCTCTGTTCTCTGTCTTTTAATCAGTTCCTAATCCACAGCAGTACACTGCCTCTTATCTCATGACTTTTTAATTTTCGCAAGAGTCTCTCATGAGGGTCCTTGTCAGAGGCTTTCTGAAAATCCAGATACACTATATCAACTGGCTCACCTTTATCTACTTGTTGATTCATACCTTTGAAAAAAATATATACAGATTAGTGAGACAAGACTTTCCTTGGCTAAATCCATTTTGGCTTCCTGCCATTAAGCTATGATCTTTCACTTATTCAGTAATTTTGTTCTTTATAATGGTTTCTACCATTTTGCCCGTACAGACATCAAGCTCAGTGATCTGTAGTTTCCTGGATCACCCCTGGAACCCTTTTAAAAAATTGGCATTACAATGGCCACTCTACAGTCTTCGGGTGCTACAGATGATTTTGAAGATAGTTCGCATATTACTGTCTCATATTTCAGTTCCTTCAGCACCCTGGGATGTATGCCATCCGGTACAGGTAATTTGCTGCTCTTTAGTCTGTCAAATAGCTGTAATACATCTTCCTGATTTATCATTTCCTGATTTATTGTTTCAATTTCTTTGATACATCACCTTCAAATATCATTTCTGGCATCGGTAAGATTCCTACACTTAGTTCAGTAGACTGAAGCAAAAAATTCATTCAGTCTCTCTGCTATGGCTTTATACTCTCTTAATGCCCCTTTTACCCCTCTATCATCTAATGGTCCAACTGGCTTTCTCACAGGTGTTTTTGCTATAAATATACTTGAAAAAGTTTTTATTATGTGCTTTTGCTTCCACAGTAAGCTTTTTTTCAAATTCTCTCTTTCCCTGCCTTATCAATGCTTGAATTTAACTTGGCAGTTCTTATGTTTAATGTTTTCATCATTTGGCTCTTTTTTCCATTTTCTGAAGTATTTTCTCTTAGCTGTTACAGCCTCCTTGACCTCAGCTTTAAGCCATGCTGGCTGTTGTTTGGCTTTCCTTCCACCTTTCTTAAAGCATGGAATACATCTGCTCTGGGCTTCCAAGACATTATATTTAAATAATTCCTAAGCCTGATGTAGACTCTTAAACTTTGCAGTTGCTCCTTTTAGTTGTTTTTTAAGCATTTTCCTCATTTTATCATAGTCTCCTTTTTGAAAGTTAAATGCTAGTGCAGTGGATTTTCTTGTTATCTTCCTGCTATTTATTAAATCAAATATGATCATGTTATGATCGCTATTGTCAAGCGGTCCCAACACCATTACCTCTCGCACTAGATCCTGTGTTCCACTAAGACCTAGATCTAAAATAGTGTCCCCTCAAATCGGTTCTTAAACCAGCTGCTTCATGAAGCAGTTATTTATTTCAGCTAGAAACTTTATCTGCCTAGCATGGCCTGATGCAGCATTGGCCCTGTCAATACTGGGGTAACTGAAATCTCCCATTATTGTAAACTTTGCAAGCTTCCCTAATTTCTTTTAGCATTTCATCATCTGTCTGTTCATTCTGGCCAGGCACGCAGTAGTACACAACCATTGCCATTCCCTTCCCCTTTATACATGGAATTTCTATCCATAAAGATTCTCTAGTATATTTTATTTTATTTCCTGCACAACCTTTATCCTGTTTGACTCTATGCCCTCTTTAACATATAGTGCCACCCCTCCACCTATGTGATCTACTCTATCATTGTGATATAGTTTGTAGCCTGGTATCACAGTGTCCCATTGGTTATCTTTTTTCCACCAGGTCTCTATGATGCCAATTATATTTAACCTGAGATGCTAAAGAATTGTAAACAAATGTAAAGGTAAATAAATAGATTGTAAATAAATGTAAAAAAGGACAATTTCTGTATATAGTTATGAAAGCCCGCCATGTTGTTAAACAGCTCAGTGATAGAGGGCTCAGCCCGTATATAGTTACTCCAGTTAACCCGTATATAGTTACCCCAGTTATAAGTCCAAGCTACAATACCTGTTCAATGTAAGTGCAATGCAAGTCCTGATTTGTTCAAAGAAATGTTAATTGTAAACCGCACTGATTTCAAAAAGCGCGGTATAGAAAAGCTTTTAAATAAATAAATAACCTTTGATTCAATACCATATATTCTAACTTAGCCATTTTTTTTCAGAAGTCTAAAATTTGCATTCAGGCATTTCAAAGTTTGGTTTTTTTGCTTATATTAACAGTCTGGCTATTGGATGACAGGGATCTGGTTTTTACTTATAGGCACCTGGGTTACTTTTACTTTTACTGGAACCTCTCTATCAGGATTCCCTAACTTCCCTGTTTTGCTAGTATCCTTCAAAGATACATCATTCCGAACCATGTGCTCTTGGGTGACTGTTGGCTTTCCCTCATTTTCTATTTCCTAGCATGTTCTTTCTATTTATGAAAGTAGTAACCGAGGTATCCAGATGCCCACCCCTTGCCTACCAGCAGCCATGCCACTTTACCACCATTCCACACTCCAAGCCACATTACATCAAGAGCACCCCCACACCCCCCTTGCTTTCCACACCCTCCTCCCATAACAGAAAACACACAGACCATAACATTGGTGAACAATTAGTTGGTCGCAGCTTTATTTATAACATTGCAAACCGGCCCAAAATAGGCCAAACAAACGTTCGTAATCGAAACATTCCCCCCCCCCCACCTCCCGAATTTCCGGATGATACCCCACCAGCCATTTATAGCAAAGCGGTGCATCATCCACCCCCCCCCCCATTCCCCCTCCGCCCGCCTTGCCATGTTATTAGCAAAGGCCGGCAATTTTCTTCCACCGGGCAGAGACCACAACCGTGATGTCTCTCCCAACCTACAGCACTGCCGCTCCCCTGCCAAGCGGCATCCACCTCAAATGCCCCGCCGGGTCGGCGAGCGCCGGCTCGCTACCCCGCCAGCCCACAGCTACAATGACCCCCCCCCCCATACCCAGCTGCGACGACCATACCCTTCCTTACTACTATGAGCGAGGGGAGGGTGGGAAGGGACACTTTTTCCAACGGCTGGCCACGCTGCAAAGAGGGAGAGCGCACACCGGCGATCTCCCTCGCGTGCCGTTGCTCCGCCCCCCCGGCCGGCACCAGCACCAATCATCTTCCACTACGTGAACACACAGGTTGCTGGTGCCAGCCGCGCTTCTTCCTCCGCTCTCGCCCCCCCCTTACACGCCGGACCGCGCTACTGCCGCAAGGAGGCTGGGCCCCGGGAACCCGGTTACTACCGGCCTCGGGACCCTGCCCTGCGGCGCAGCGGCATATTTTTCCACTAGTAATGAAAGATTGCCATTTCTATGTTAGTTTTCCCTCTTAAATGTCAGAGAGTAGGGCTGCATAACCACACTTGAGCATATTTAAATGAGGAGGTATGGTGGCTGAAGCATGGACAAGTCATTTTAGTTTCTTAATCACAATTCAAGTGCCATCATGATAAGAGAATGCTCTTTATATTTCCTCTGCACACTTATCATGCTGGCGATTATTGTAGCAGGATAATGAGAATCCTGCGCATTGTAATAAAGCTGATAATGTATTACATATTTCTGGAATAGGTTACACCTGGGGGAATTCTATACAAAAATTTTAAAAATTCTGCGTGCAGTATTTTAAAATTCTGTAAAAGTTTGCATGTTTATTAGTAAATTTTTACGCAGAATTCCCTCATCATAAAGCTTAACTTCTCCTCTAGACCTGAAATTTCTCCTCCATTTTTCCTCCTTAACTCTCTCTTGTTCCAGTCACAGTGCTGTCCCCAACCCATCCTTGTTTCCTCCCCCCCCTGTTTTCTCTCTCTCTTACTTCTAGTCCGCAGCCATCCGCCAGCAGCCCTTGTCTTGCCCCCAGCGACTCCTCCCCTGCTTACCAGCATCCCTTTCCTGCCTCCAGCCAGCCACTCCACCTACAGTTCACCAGCAGCCAATCACAGGAACACAGCCATGGGAGCACTTCTGTTTGCTCCTGCAGCTGTGCTAGAGTGTGATGCCAGTGCATTTTTCAGAGGTTCACAGGAAGTGCACTTTTCAAAATGTGCCAGCGTTGGACTCTAGCACAGCCAGGGGAGCAAACGGAAGTGCTCCTGTGGCTGTGTTGCTGATAACAGTGAGGCAGGATCGGGCGCTTTTAAAACTGGTGCTCCCAATCCTGCGTCACAGTCGGGCTGGCCGGTGCCTGTGCAGAATTCTGCATAAATTCTACATTGTGCAGTTGCACAGAATTCCCTCAGGAGTAAATAGGTGCAGGATGAACAAAAGAGGGAACCCTGAGGCCCTTTTACTAAAATGTTTTAAGCACCTACCTCATGAATTTGCACGCACTGTTAGCGGATGGCTTAATAAGAGTTTCAACTTAACATGTAGCACATGCTAAATTGCACATAGCATTAAAAGGGGTGGGGAATGGGCAGGGAATAGATATGGACTGCGCCTTATAGTTAATGCGCCGTAACTTAGTACATGTTGACTGTTATCATAGCAGATTAATGCCACATCAAAAGGTGACGTGAAATGTATCCACATGATCAATCATTTAACATGCAGTAAGTGTTTTTCTTTCTGTGCTGTTGTTGTGTACCATCATTTCTCTGCATTAACTGTATGGAAAGATGCTGGGCATGCCCCCACCAGTTACTGCAAAGACTCTGCATTTACCACTTGTTAATTTTTGCATAGTAGTTGCTAAATGTACTGGTAAAAGGATCCTTTTGAGGTTTTTTGAGTTTGTGTTTCTAATAGAAAAATTTTTAACTCTTTAGTCTGGATTCATCAAGCCATAAGTGATTATATCTTTACCTGCTACATTTTCAAAATACAACCTAGTAAAACTGATTAAAACATTGTCATTGATCAGTCCATGATATAATGTCTATTTTCCAGAATTATGGCCACGCTTTTGTGTATTTCCAGAAAGCAGCAGAGAAAGGCTTAGCAAGTGCACAGTTTCATCTTGGAGTCATGTACTATTGTAAGCATAGTAGCTTTCACATTCTCTAAATTAATAAAGAATCATTACTCTGTTGGAAGTTACTTTTGAACTAAAAATACGTTAACATTTTGACCTACAGCTGGGTTTGGAGTGAAGAAAGATTTTAAAACTGCCTTCCGATATTTTCTCTTCGCATCGCAAAGTGGACACCCCCTTGGAATATATAACTTGGCTAATATGTATGCATCAGGAACTGCAGTATTCAGATCATGCCAAACTGCAGTAGAGGTGAATAGATAAGGGATATTGTGATAATATTTCAGTAGTTCCATAACGTTTCTGTGTAACAATATTGTTTTTCAAGTTCTTCTTATAGAAACGGCTGTCTTGCAGATTACTGTGGACAAATTTCTTCAAAAGGTGATGAATAAATCTTGATAAATACATCAGTAATCACTTTGTAAAATGTTAAGTCCTTAAGGTGCAACACAAATCAAAGATGAGAAATCAGTCGTAGGCAATTAAGAAGAAATAATATTGGAAAGTGTGCCAGTGATGCAAAAGGTCATAACCGGGTAAGGCGGACCGAGCGATCCCAACCTTGTTCCCCCCCCTCCCCCTTTGCCTATCCCATGCACATATCTGACATTCAAATAAAACCATTACACAATCTATGGAATTGAACTGGTCGCAGCTTTATTACTTATAACAATCACAATTTACAATTAACAAGTTAACATACCCCCCCCCCCACCAGCAGAACGCGCCACCACCCGCCATGTTATTAGCAAGGTGCCGCCGCTTCCGCTTCCGCCAGGTACAGGCCCCAACAAAATCGCCTCGCCCTCCCTCATCCGGCTTCGCCATATTATTAGCAAAAACCTGAGGGATTGTCCGGGCGGGGGTACCCCACCCCCGCCGTAATGCTTGCATCCGGCTCCGGACCCCGGAAACCTCCGGGATCCCGCCAACCCCCCTCCAGCTGCAACACCCCACAACCCCTCTGCCCATCGCAACACAAGGGAGGGTGGGAGGGCGTCCGTCGGCTCCGGCATCCGAAGGCAAGAGGCCGGAGCCACGCTACGTCCCCGCACCATCTCCTCGCGAATCCTTCGTCCCATTGGCTGCCGCGCTATGCCATCATGCGCTGCAACCAATGGAACAGGATATTCCCCGGCCGCTCCTCCCCTAGGGCTTGCCTCACCGCGCTAACCGTTGGGGGTGCGCGCGGCCGCCCCCCCGGTTAACGGTGGCCGCGTGCACATGGCTCCGCGGCCTTGCCATAACCGGGTAAGGCGGACCGAGCGATCCCAACCTTGTTCCCCCCCCTCCCCCTTTGCCTATCCCATGCACATATCTGACATTCAAATAAAACCATTACACAATCTATGGAATTGAACTGGTCGCAGCTTTATTACTTATAACAATCACAATTTACAATTAACAAGTTAACATACCCCCCCCCCCACCAGCAGAACGCGCCACCACCCGCCATGTTATTAGCAAGGTGCCGCCGCTTCCGCTTCCGCCAGGTACAGGCCCCAACAAAATCGCCTCGCCCTCCCTCATCCGGCTTCGCCATATTATTAGCAAAAACCTGAGGGATTGTCCGGGCGGGGGTACCCCACCCCCGCCGTAATGCTTGCATCCGGCTCCGGACCCCGGAAACCTCCGGGATCCCGCCACCGGCTCCGGACACTGACGTCCTGAGCCGCCCCCCATTAAAGAAAGCTGCGACCAGCCCGTCTCCCATGCATGACCACCTCCAAGGCCTCCTGCCAATCGTTAAGCAGCAAATCCAAGCCGATCGGGGATAAATGTACCCCGTCTGGCCTGTACAAGCCAGCGCAGTTTACATCAGCCCAGGAGTGCAAAATTTGGCGCCCTCCATTCCTTATGACCCATCTGCCTATTTGGCGATTGATTTTTGCCAGCCCTCTGGACCAGCGCCGCTGAACGCTGCAAGCAGGCCTTGGAAGTATATCTGACCACAAAATGACCACGCCCGATAACATTACTAATACAGCCCCCAAGTCTTTGTGCACTGCACGAATCAACTGTCGACAAGTCCAGGACGTCAAGTCGTTGCCTCCCAAGTGTATCAACAGAACATCAGGCTTCTCTCCCCGACTCCCTTGGTGCCGCAGCAACGGCAGGAGCTGGATCCACCGCATTCCGCGCTCTCCCAGCCATGCGACGGACACTTCAGAGACTTCCAGTCCAAGATTCATGCCAATGGGTCGTGTTGCTGCCCGCCGACCAGCCCAGTAAACGAATGAATGGCCAGTCACCCAACAGCGACACCGACCATCTCCTATATCTGTAATATAAAATAAGATAGATTAGAGACCCCCCCCCCCTACAAACGCACATAGGTTTGGAAAGCCTGCGACCTCCAACGCCCGATACGCTGGATCTCCCGCTCCGACAATCCCTCCGCCGCCGCGCTGGTAGCCGCCCCGATCCTGAACGAGTGTGGAGCAAAACGACCAGCATCCTCCCCTATCATCCGCAGCGACATCCGCATGACAGCCGTAAATTGAAAACGCGTAAGGACCCGCGCATCGCTATGCACGAATAAATTTCCTGAGCCCGGGGGGCGCGCATCCAAGTATGCCCGCAACAACCCAACCGGACAAGTCAATGCCCCGGCCACCTGTCGCAACACCACCCAGGAGCCTTTCCCCAACTGATCGGTTTTTGAGCGCGCAACATGTATGTGCACCCCCCCGGCAACCAACTTGACGTGGTGTAGTTGCAAGCCACCGCCCCCCGTGCGTTTTCCCGACTCAGCCACCAATTCACCCACTCGGAAGGCCCCAAAAAAGGCAACTGCAAAAACCGCCCGAAATAGGGAACATTCGTAACGCGATGAGACCACCCGAGGCAAAACCGCACACAATCGCTCCAACAAGGCATGCGTTATTGGTTGCCTGGAATCCCCGGTCGATGGATGCGAGCGCTCCCAGCCTTGCAACAACCGAGATGTCAGAAAACCCCCCCGCGCCGGACCCCACCCCACGGCTCTCATAAAAAAGGAAAAACCGGCCAAATTCTTACGTACTGTAGAACGCGACAAGCCCGCCGCCTTCGCAGTGAAAACATACTGACCCAATAGCCACTCAGATGCAGGGCCCCGTCTCCATCCCCGCTCCAACAAGAAAGACTCCACGCTGCGGTAGCCTTTTCGATAGGCTTCCCACGTCGCAGCCGACACAGAGTTTTTTAGCAAGTCAATCATGCCGACAGGCCAATCTGCCATAAGTTGTCCGGGACCGATGCTCCTCGCTCTTCCGCGTCCGGTGCCAAGGTCCGAAACAGCTCCCACTTGAAACGGGAAAGAGCATCAGCAATAGTGTTAATACATCCCGGAATGTGCCGAGCCTTCAGTACCACATTCAGCCGCAAACAGGATAAGATCACTTGCCGCATTAAATCCGCGACCGGTCTGCATCGCGGGGTATAATTATTTACTACGCTGACAACGGCCTCGTTGTCGCAGTTCCACACTACCTGGCGATTCCGCAGCTTCTCTGGCCAGATGGACAGAACCACCAAGATCGGGAACAACTCTAGGAAGGTGATATTACGAGTAAGTCCAGCTTCCCGCCAGGCCAATGGCCATCCTGCCGCACACCAAGAGCCGCCAAAGTAAATCCCCAAGCCCGCTCCTCCGGCAGCATCGGTATATAACTGCAAATCCGCACTGGACACTACCTTCTCCCGCAATACCGAGACCCCGTTAAATTCACGCAGAAAATCGTCCCAAACCCCTAAGTCCGCTCGCATTTTACGGGAAATCCTGATCCGATGATGAGGTTTACCCACCCCCGCTGTAGCCAACGAGAGCCGTCGGAGGAATACGCGGCCCATGGGAATAACACGACATGCAAAATTAAGTGAACCGATAAGGGCCTGCATCTCCCGCAGCGACATCTTAGCTGCTGTCATCGCATTCGCTATCAATACACGCAACCTCGCTACCTTGTCTACGGGTAACCTCGCTACCATTACGTCAGTGTCTAACTCCACCCCTAGAAAAGTAAGACTCGTAGTCGGCCCTTCCGTCTTTGCCACTGCCAACGGTACTCCCCATTCCTGAGCTAACTGGTGGAAATTGTTCAATAAGTCCCGACATTGCCCGGACTGAGCCGTCCCTACAAAGAGGAAATCATCCAAGTAATGCACAACTTGCGCACAACCCGAACGCTGTACCACCCACCAGTGCATAAATGTACTAAATCGTTCAAAATATGAACAGGATATCGCGCAACCCATTGGCATGCATTTGTCGAAATAAAATTGTTCCTCGAAAAGAAAGCCCAACAAATGAAACGCCGAGGGGTGCACCGGCAACAATCGGAAAGCTGACTCAATATCGGTCTTAGCCATCAAGCACCTCGGGCCACACTCTCTCACTAAATCAACCGCCTCATCAAAAGATGCATACCGCACTGCACACAATTCCTTTGGGATGTGATCATTAACAGATGCACCCTCCGGGAAGGATAGATTGTGAATCAGTCTATATTTACCTTGTTCTTTTTTGGTATTATGCCCAATGGGGAAACTACGAAATCCTCGAAGGGTTGTTCAAGAAAAGGGCCAGCTACCCTCCCCAGTAAAATTTCCCCTAACAATTTGTCTTTCACAATATTACAGAAACGTCTCACCGATGGTGAATTCGCCGATCTGGCCGAGGCGACCCGACCCACAACAGGAATCTGAAACCCCCACTCGAATCCATTATCTAAGATACTGCCGTCCGCCCTCCTGGGATACCTATTCAGCCATGGACGCAAAGCCATTAACCTAATGGGAGTAGGGGCTAAGCTCGACGTAATCCTATTGTTTTGTAGGGGGGGGGATGGATCCAGTAGGACCTCTTTTAACACATTTAAGGGCGGAATGCCCTCCTCCGCAAACAGAGCATGCGTGCCGGAATTTGCAGTCCGGAAAGGGGCAGGAAGACTTATTGAAACGCCAACAGACGTCGCCAGCGCCCCCTCCCCCCGCAGGTCTCTGAACTGCCGGGGGCACGCCTCCGCGAACGGGCTTCCCACCCCAGCTGCACTGACTAGCCCCCCCTTGCCCACACCCCCCGCTCCTCCACCTGATTTGACCGCCATCTGCGTTAACCATAAATTGATATCTTGTGTACCCCAAGATAACAACTGGTTCTCTTCCATCTTGTCGCGAAACTTTTCATCATAGTTGAGCCAGGCCCAACTGTCATGGTTTTGTGACGCTTCTAAGATGGAGTCCATGTATGCCAAAAGCATACCATACTGTTCCGGATGCTCGTATCCCCAAACACTGGCTAGCCGTAGAAAGGCCCTCGTCCAGTTCACTACATTCCTCGCAACTCTCCGCACCCTACCAGCTTTCTCGTCTTCCTTCCTCTTTCGCCTACTGTCCCCTGAACGTTTTCTACCCTCCAGCAAACGAAAAACATCAATATAACGACGTTTTTGAATTTTTCGCCGCAAATATTTTGGAACGCTTTCCCATAACTCAGAAAACGCAGCTACCGTAGGCACTGGACCGCTGGGTTCCCTCCCCCCGACCGGCCTCCCTAATACCCGGCCCCGACTTCCTTCCCGCGATGTCGAACTAGACGACGAATCAGTGGACGATGAGTACGACGAATCCGATCGCCTGCGCCTATGACAAGAACGCCGCCGCTTCCGGCTTCTCTTCTTTCGATCGCTGACCACATTCCCCGTTACCAACCCAGACTCCGCACCTATTTCCAATGCCAACTCACCCGCAGTCTCTTCATTCGCTGGCACACTGAGCTCGGGTCGCTCCGAAGTAGTTCGAACCGCTGCCTCCGTCTCAACAGCCGCACCGCCCTCCGCTCGAGAACTTGAGCTGCCTCCTGGCCGCGATACACTCCACCAAGGATTTCCCATACATTGCCACGTCGGAGGTACCTGCGGAGAAAAAACAGGGAGAGGCGACGAGACACCCGCCCTAATCCAAGGAGACTGCCAAGCCCCGAGCCACTCCGCCCGCGAGGAGCCCTGACCCCCGCCTTGCCAGTGCTCCCACGAGGGTGAAGGGGGTCCCCCCACATCCTGTGGCCACCCCCACATGCCCGCAAACCCCCATCTATCAGCATTTTCCATGGGGGACGGACCACCACCTGGCCGGCCCTCAGCTGCCCAGGCTGACCTATATCCCAACCCCCCCCGCAAGTGCTCCCCATCCCCACCTCCCGGACAGCCCAGGGGGATACCCTGCTCCAACTCTAACCCCTGAACCCCTGTGTCACCTTCCAACTCCACCCGTGTCCGCGAGGTCCCACCTGCTCCCCCTCTGCCCCTCTGTCCTTTGTTACCCCTGACAGACTCCCCTGCTGGCTGACCCCTCCCCTGATCAGTCCCTGAAGTATGCGCTGTTCTGCCCCTGGCCCTTCCCCGCGCTGACTTACCTCGGACCACAGTACCGCCCTCCCTGCTGGAACCAGCCGCCATCCGCTTCCCCCCCGAGCCATCTGCCCCTCCCTACTTCCCCCCCTGGGGGCTTTACTTTTCACCGCCCGCTTGCCTCCGGGTTTATTTTGCGGCATATTTAAGGAGGGAAATAAGCCCACAGCAATATCTATAAGCCCTGGCCAAGCCGCACCGGAGATCCCCGACTTTAAATTCCCTGCCTCAACCCAGCACACCGGACGGTAGCGGAACTACCGCTGCACGGAGCCCCCCCTTCCTCCCCTTAAAATTGGCCCGGCAGGAAAATAATTCAAAATAACGAACGGGCACGCTGCTGCAAACTAGAACAGGGAGAAAATCACTACCCACCCGAGAGAAAGACACCGCGCAAGTATATAAAATAATTGCATCCACAGCAAACCTCTGCACACGTCCGTCGGCTCCGGCATCCGAAGGCAAGAGGCCGGAGCCACGCTACGTCCCCGCACCATCTCCTCGCGAATCCTTCGTCCCATTGGCTGCC
Source organism: Ichthyophis bannanicus (assembly GCA_033557465.1). NCBI lineage: Eukaryota > Metazoa > Chordata > Amphibia > Gymnophiona > Ichthyophiidae > Ichthyophis > Ichthyophis bannanicus. Next base: position 112,022,424 of record CM066033.1, on the reverse strand, counting down.
GCGCTATGCCATCATGCGCTGCAACCAATGGAACAGGATATTCCCCGGCCGCTCCTCCCCTAGGGCTTGCCTCACCGCGCTAACCGTTGGGGGTGCGCGCGGCCGCCCCCCCGGTTAACGGTGGCCGCGTGCACATGGCTCCGCGGCCTTGCCATTCCAGACAAAAAGAAATGGTGCTAGAGAGCTTACCGATGATTATATAGTAAGACAGAATAGAGGGGAGAAATGAGCTAGTGGAGAGAACTGTTAACGAAGATTTTAGATAATTCTTGGAGAGGGAAATTTACGCATTCAGATTAGGACGCAGAAAATTCCTATAGTATTTTACAACAGGCACAGCCAAACAGAGCCTTTTATAAAATAGGTACAGGACTGCATTGAATTGGTAGCAAATACATGCGGGGAAAAATACATGCAAGTACCCCTCACATGTGTGTGGAAACAGCTTTTTAAAATCTCTACTCCCATTGTAAACAAACACCCTAAAGGGGTCATTCCAGAACAGGATTAAGACATTTGGACGTGCGGCATAGATGCTGCTCTAGCGAAAATGTCTATGACTGTATACTGAAACACCCGTGGCCCTGCACGTACATGGTGCTAGCACGGAGATCTCAGAAGGTGGCGGGAGGAGGCGGAATGGAGGTATGGTCAGCAGTGAAAACGTGCAGTGCATATTCACGAAAGGCCCTTGTACATGTCTCGCAGATGTCCACGTTATAACAGCGGAAAAATGGAATAAGGCCAGGACTTAGAAACTTTTCTGTTCTGCTCTGCAATGCATCCCATAGAGATGAATGGCTGTGACAAAGATATTTTGAACTGGTGTGTCTGCAGTCTGGAAGACCACAAGATATAGTTGTAAAGAACAGAATGCAGAGGTGGGGGAAGGTTGTATGGTAAAGACACATTACTAAACATCCCTACAGAAATATTCAGAGGTGCAATGGTGATTATTCCGACTATGCTGACAATTGCTGTGTGAGCTAGAGGAGATGATCTAGGGCACCCTAACAATTTCTGTCATCCGAGAAGTGGAACTGTTGTTGTAGGTGTTGTATGTAGGTCAGAATAGGATGGATGCATGTGTGGGTGAGAAACGCAGATCAGATTGCTAGTCCTGGGATCCCATGCTATCATGTTATACCAGTTGTTTTCTAGAGGTGCAGGGCATCTGTACTGCAGATGTGTTTTGTATAACTGCAAGTGAGTGTGTGTGGGGGGGAAGGGGGGTTAGAGGAGTGCATGGGGGGACCTGGTGTGTGCAACTGCAATTTTAGGGGGACATCAGTGCCTTGCCAATACCTGGTCCATAGGGCTGACCACATCGTGACCAGGTGCCTCTCTGAAAAGCCAGGATACAACAGAAGGGGGGTCTCTATGGCAGAAGCCTTCTCTTAACCCTAGTTGTCCTTCAAATTATCGACCCATCTCACTTCTTCCCTTTATTTCTAAACTTCTTGAGTGTGTAGTCCTCCACTGTTGTCTTGAATTCCTTTCTTCTCAAGCCCTGCTGGATCCAATTTAATCTGGTTTTTATCCCTTAAATTCTACCAACAGGGCACTTGCGAAGTCTCCAATGACTTGTTCAGGCTAAATCCAAGGGCCTTTACTTTATCCTCAACCTTCTTGACCTTTCTGCTGCTTTTGACAGTGTTGATCAACACCTTCTCCTTGACACATTGTCCTCACTTGGTTTTAGGGACTCTGCACTGTCCTGGTTCTCTTCCTATCTCTCCAATTGCTCTTTTAGTGTTTCTTCTGGTGGTTCCTCTTCTACTGCTATTCCTCTCTCTGTTGGTGTACCCCAGGGATCTGTTCTCGGCTCTCTCCTTTTCTCTCTTTATACCCAGTCCCTTGGTGCTCTCATCTCCTCCCATGGATTTCAGTATAATTTTTATGCCGATGATTCTCAAATCTATCTTTCTACACTTAATATCATTTCAACACTCCAGACCCGTATCTCTGCCTGCCTGTCTGGACATCGCCACCTGGATGACTAACCACCATTTGAAATTAAACATGGCCAAAATTGAACATGGATAATACTCTTCTACTTCCTATTTCCTCAGCCTGCAACCTTGGGTCATCTTTGATTCCTCCCTTTCCTTCTTCTTATGTATCCAACAGATAGCTACAGCCTGTCGTTTCTCTCTCTATAACATTAACAAAATTCGCCTCTTCCTTTCTGAACACACTCCTAAAACACTTGTCCACTCTCTAATTATGTCCCATCTTGACTATTGCAACCTCCTTCATACTGATCTCCCTCTTAATCACCTCTCTCCTCTTCAATCTGTTCAGAACTCTGCTGCACGACTAATCTTTCGCCAGCCTCGATATACTCATATAGCCCCTCTTCTCAAAATCACTTCACTGGCTTCCTTTCCGTTTCCATATCCAATTCAAGCTTCTTCTTCTAACCTGTAAGTGCATTCACTTTTCTGCTCCTTACTACCTTTCCTCTCTCCTCTCTCTCTACACGCCTCCTCATGAACTCTGCTCTTCTACTGGCTTGCTTCTCTCTTTGCCCTTTTCTTCCACTGCCAACTCCAGACTTCAGTCCTTTCATCTTGTTGCTGCTTATGCCTGGAACAAGCTCCCTGAGTCTCTGCATCAGACTTCATCTCTGCCCCTTTTCAAGTCCATGCTGAAGGCTCACCTCTTTGAAACTGCCTTTGGATCCTGACCCTTATTCCTTATGTCTCCTCACTCTTTGCTTTTCCTCTTATCCTTACCTTTTGTCTTGTCTATCTTAATTAGATTGCAAGCTCCAACAAATCATTATATATATCTGTACAGTGCTGCATATGTCTTGTAGCACTTTATTAATGTTTAATAGTAGTAGTAGTAGTAAAGTGTCAAAGCATATTCCTGTCAGTGATATGGGACCCTCAGAATGAGTGCATGCAACAGGGCACACGGCACCATCAGCAGCCTCACAAATGTGCACATTTGTGTAGACAGATATTGGTGCTCTTGGCCATCTAGTGGTGCTGTTTGCACTGGTGCATACACTCAATCGGAGGGTCCCTATTTAATGTCTGGGATATGCTCTGGGATAGTTGCAGAGGACCATTTCTGATTTCTTCTGGTCCATACATAGCATTGTACAGATTGTTGTCAGAGATGACCAATGCAAGCACAACTAAAATGTTGACCTACTGCCATGCATGTTGTGCTGTACAGTGTGTCAGGACAATCATATTACTCTCTACTTGCTGTTGTAACATCTCTGAGTGCACTATGATGACTTCGCAGTATCCTGGTCATGCAAAGGACTAGCTTATATGGTCTGTTTTGCATCAGCACATCTGTATCATCCATTTTCATGGGTAGTTGGCATGGGCACCATACTATCAATGTGAGGAGCAGCTTCAGGGATGCATTTTTTAACTGAGGAAATATGGCTGCATGGAGATGGGCAGCAGCAGAGCCATACATCTTTTTGGAATTTGCTGAGGGCAGGGACGTCCATGCCCCTTACTGCATATGCCCATGTCCCAGAGTTTTGCGTGCCATGCCGAACACATCTATGTAATTGATTCCAGACCAGTAGGCACGTTCAGACCCGCACATGCAGTATTAGAGTCAAACTGGGCCCGTTTTTTATTTTTAAGTGTCTGTGGGCTGGACGTGCATATTATGGAATTGTGCTCCATGCCAGTAGACCGCTCAACAGTAACTCCCCTGACATCCAGTAATTCCCACCTTCATGACAGCCGACTCTTCTCTCAGACATCTGATCCTCCCCCATGAAGAACTGCCCCTGCAGCATAGACAACCTCCAATGACCCCCCCCCCCTCCACCGTATCACCCACACTTTCCACCCCAAGACCCCATCCAATGTCTTGTGGGAACAGGAGCGATCCCCAGTTACTCCTGCTTTTTGGCTCTGCTTCCAAAATGATGCCCTGGATCCCTAATGATAATCATGTTGTGCTGATCCCCTAGCAGTGGTACCACTAGATTAGAGCTGGAAGTCACAGGTGCCCAATTTTAACACCCTCCCTTTATTTATTTGAGGGTTGACAATCGTGGGGATTGTAGAAATCTCCTGCATATTTGTAAGGCAGTGTAACTTTCCTAGCAAAAATGGTGCCATACAGAAGAACTCAGCACCCACAAGCTCAATGTCATGGCTTTCTTCGGCGTATTTACTTACAAAAAAACATGCCTACATTGCAGTTCCAGTTGCAGTTGTAGTTACTAAGCTGAAGAAGGCTAGCAGGCACGCCAGTGATTGTGGGATCCTATGTGGAGTGAAATGCTGCTGACCTTGGAGTGTGTTTCACTGGGTTTGGTGACCCGCTGTTAAAATACCATCCATGACCCTCCTTTGAGGAAGAGGAGAAGTGAAATGTCAGCTAGGACTCTCCCCTGAGGAAGCAGAAGCAAAACACTATCTGGGCGTCCATTATAGCATTGGGATCAGTTGATGATATTACAAGTGCTGAGATAAGTGGTATTCAGAGACACCCTTGAGAAAGCTTTTTAAAGGATAAGGGATAAGCTAAGATATTATAAGTGCTGAGGCTTAAGGGGTGTCTGTAATACATACAATATTATAGAGCTTATATATCTTATATACAGGGTGGCCCAAAAAAAGTGAGAACATCTCGTTGCATATAAGTTATTTAAAATTTCAAAAAGACAGATGTAAGCGATTGACAAATTAAAAAAAAAAGATGGCGACCAGAAATTGTCGAAATAAAGACGTTATATAGCTAAAAAAGGTAAATAAGTAAACTATTTAAGCTTTTAATTTACGAGATGTTCTCACTTTTTTTCGGCCACACTGTATATTTATAATGTGTATTTTTATGCTGTGTGCAATATATGTCATGGCCTGAGGCATAAGGGTTGTGTGTAATATATGTAGTATGTATTATATTTTTGTTATGCCTTTATGTTTGTGATGAGTTTAAGGGCATACTGATTGTACTGAATAGATGTGTATCACATCTGAAGGGAGTTTTATGGGCCCATGATGTCACAGAGCTAATACATGGCCTAATTATTTTAAGCTGGGACATTGAGATTGTGGGTGCTGAGTTCCTTTTTCTCCCTTATTGATGTGAGTTAGGAATTATCTCCATTTGTTAAGGATAGGTAGAATGATGTTATTTGGAATTTAGGCATTATAGGCATCATTCTGGTAGAATAGACTAAGAAATAATGTAAGTACTCATGTACAGAGCTCTTTTTCATTAATACATAAGGATCATAGATCAGTTAAAAAGATGCCAGCACTCAGTACAAACAAGTACTCTCTCAAAAAAGCTTTGTCCATAAAATAATGATTTATATTAAGAATTGTTTGATTACTCTTAAGTAAGGCAATTATCCTCAAACCCATACCTGAAGCTGAAGAAGATACAGTTTGCTGGGGGACTTTGAAGCATCCTCCCAAATTTCTGCCTTGGCATAGAAACACGACAGTAGAAAAAGACCACATGGCCTATCCAGTCTGCCCTTCCATATTAACTTCAATAGTCCCCATTTGACCTTTAGAGATCCTCTGTGTTTGTCCCATGCTTTTTTGAATTTAGATACTGTCCATGTCTCTACCACCAAAAATGGAAAAATAATCCTTGCACCTACCACATTTTCCGTAAAGAAATATATCCGCATATCACTCCTGAGTCTATCCCCTTCCACCCTCATCCTATGTCCCCTCGTAGCAGTACTTGCTTTCAATCAAAAGAGGCTCTCCTCCTGTGCATTTATGCCATAAAAGTATTTAAACATTTTTAGCATGTCATCTGGCCTGCTCTTAGGCCAAGACTTGGAATAATGGCATCTACATGAAACAACTATAGAAACATGACCGCAGAAGACCTGTCCAGTCGGCCCTTCCATATCACCCACTACAAGAATCCCCTTTTTCCTTTAGAGAGCTTCTGTGTTTGTCCCATGCTTTTTTGAATTTACTATAGATACTGTCCTCATCTCTACCACCTCCACTGCGAGACTATTCCATGCATCTACCACTCTTTCCGTAAAGAACTATTTCCGCATATTACTCCTGAGACTATAGTGCAGGCTGCTTTCCATTTTTTCCCTTTGTCACTGCAACTCCAATATACATGGGGAGTAATGTTATAACAGATGTTATAACAGAATATCTAGAAAAATTCTGAAAAATTATGTTTTTTAACTGTTTCGTTAGTGCAGGCTTATGTATCTTTATAAAATAGGCTCCTATAATAATCTCTCAGTAGTGCATAAATGCTCTTGCACACATTTACACCTGCTCTGAGGCACATATAATTGTGTGTGTGTACTCTATGCGTGTATGTGCATGTTTTACAAAATACATGCCTGCATTGCAGTTCCAGCCAAACTATGCTTTTGGGAATGCCTACTTGCGGAGTCCATAAACATGCACATGCTCCTGTGGACTCACCAAGGCCAATGCAAGGACTGGAGGTGCCCTATTATTTATTTTATTTATTTAACTGGTTTTATATACTATTTTTCTGCAAGGCAAAATGGTTTACATAGAACATGAATGAACGTTTACATGGAACAATTGGAACTATGTACAGGTAACTTTGATATAAATATTACAGTTCTATTGGGGGTGTTAACAATGAACAAAAGAACAAAGAAGAACTATTTACAAATGGCATAGAAGCTATGCGGTGAGGCGGTGTGTTTGGCTACTTGGGGAAATAGCTGGGTGATGGAGGGGGGTACTTGTGTGGGATGAGGCAGGGGGGTTAGGGGGTGAGTGGTGGGAGTGGTGAGGAGGGGCAGGGTATGATCTTGTGGGGGATATGTGGCAGTGGATGTGTTAAAGTATTCTTCAAAAAGAAAGGTCTTGAGATGTTTTTCGAAGAGGGTGTGGGATTGGGGGGGGGGATCTTATTCTGGGTTTTCAAGGTGTGACCATAAGTATCAGACCTTTTCTTCCAAGGCAATGGAGGGTAAAGTGACTTGCCCAAGATGGAAATCAAACCTGAGTCTTGGGTACTAGGCTGTTGCTCTAATCACTAGGCTACTCCTCCACTCAAATACTGACTATTGCAGCTAAAACGTTTTTGGGATATTCAGTGTCAGTATCCGGATAGCGGCTGGTGCTGAATATCCAGACCGTTGTGGATAGTGGCAATATTCATACTGCTGTCTGGATAGGTTATCCTGATAGCCCCTTAGAACAACTTTTTCCTGTCCTAAGTTCTCCAGATATTCCTTATGGCCGCACTGAAAAACGTCATTATACAGATAATTATCAACTCTGGACCACCCCTAATCACATCTTTTTATGCACGATATCAGTTCTCAGTGGTGCTTCTAAGTTGTCAGATACTTGCATTAACATGGTGCCAAAAAATGTACCCTGCATTTTGAAACAGCTGTTGTGTGACTATCTGGATGGCCAAGGTGCTCTGTCAATATATTCAGCAGCACTATATGGATAGTGTCGCTAATTATCTCCTTCAGTGGCACTTACCTGATTAGCAGGTGCTGCCAGATATGTGCCACTGCAGAAAGTGCTTCATAGAATCATCCCTTTCCTGAAGATGTGTAAATTATGGACTCGTTTGATTAAAATGTAATGTTTCTACAGATCTCTAAGTGCTGTTTCCATTTCCTTCTCTGTGCAGCTTTACAAAACTGTTTGTGAACTAGGAAGTTGGTCTGAGAAATTCTTAACAGCATATTTTGCCTACAAAGACGGCAACATAGATTTATCTCTTGTTCAGTACATGTTGTTAGCAGAAATGGGATATGAAACAGCTCAAAGCAATGCAGCGTACCTTTTGGAATCTCGTAAGATCATTTCAGATACTTTTCAATACTGAAATACTTTGTTGCCGATTACAGTGCTATTACTTAAGCATACAAATTGTATGTATATTTCTTTTTCTAGAAAAGTCTAACATTATCAGTAAAGATGCAGTATATCCAATGGCATTTCTTCTATGGAATCGAGCAGCAGCTCAAGGTAACACCATCAAGATAAGCATAATTTGCGCATAGCTGTTAGTTGTTTTTTCTCTGAGATATTTTTATTTTCTTGAATAACCTTCCTGAAACATATCAGATTAATCCTCTGGTATTTCAAATTTCTAAGTAGCACAGCTGCTTTACATATTGCAAGACTACTTATTTTGAAACAAAGGGAAGGGGGGATAAAATCAGGGCTGGCTCTGGTGTGAGTGGTCCCTTGATGGGAATTTCAATGGCAAATTCTAGTCCCTGTGAGACTGATGGGGCCCTGTGGTTGATCTCTACCCTCTGTGATAAGGTGCCTTCTTGCAAACTTGCTCATTCATTTTCTATTTTGCGAAGGCAGCAGTGCCGGCCTGGAAGGTCAGGGGGAACAATGGCAAGGCAGGCAAGGCTCTGGACTATTTTGAAGCAAGCACTTGCTTCATACGGACAGCAGACGGGAGTTTGGTGTGCGGCAGAGGTGCATCCTGTTCTGGTTTGTGCATTCTCTCTTTCTACCCTGGCACAAGACCCAGCTTAGTGCCCCTTGTGATGCCCTTTGTAGCATGGCACTTTGGGCAACCACCCTGCTTACCCTATCCAAAATCTGACCTTGATAAATTGCCAGAAATTAAATTTCATCAGATCTTTTTGTCCAATATCTTTATTTAATACCTAAATGAGATTTCTCAGTACACTGGACCAAACTGTTAAGCTGATCCTTTGAATAAAAATCTAGTATGCTGCTTGCTTTAAATCCAACAGTCTCCCCAAAGATAAGACTCTTCAATGAATCATACCGGTAGAGGAAATGTATCAGCTAACTGAACAGAAGCCTAATCCTAGAGCTTTTTCCCCTTGCATACAGAATTGAGCTATAACTCTGACAAAATAATCTGATCATGCTACTTCCCCAGTGGCAAAAGCCAGTATCATGCCAGGATGTCTGGGAAAGCAAAAAATCCAAAGTGCAAGGATAAATTGCAAGCATCAGCCCAACTGTCTGCCAAGGCCTCAACACATGCAGCATCCCCTCACAGCATAGTGGCCGCTGACTTGGACAGCAGGACCGCGAGTGAGACTGCAGTAAGTGCAGATGGAACTAGAACGCTCGAAAAAGAATTCAGACATTGTTTCACCACCCTACTATGAGAAATGAGCTGATGGTCAAGATTTATGATATTCATAGTGATCTGAGGGATTTGGAAGTAAGAGTGGTTTACCCCAGCCTTCATCTACTTTGCTCCCAACTGAGGCAGACTGAGTGACACTGGAAGAAGTGTCGCTCTCCAGACTCTGTGGCATGCTTCAATGTGCTTTACACCCTCTATAGATCCTCACTTATCTCAGCCAAAATAACACACTTCACAAATATTATTACCTCTTCCTCAAACCAGCCCAAAACGATTTATTCTGTTGTCTCCCCCTTATTACATCCACCTACTACATCAATAGTGACCAATACTTCCTCCACTGAACAGTTAGCTTCCTTCTTTATTAAAAATGTCTTAGACTTGAGTTCTGAGCTCTCCCATTTGGGATCTTGACCACCCCCCACCCAACATTGATCCATAGATGAAACTCTTTATCCTTCCATCTCTTACATCTTTGTCTAAAATTATTGCATCTATACAGAAAACTTATTCTCTTGACTCCATTCCCTTCTCCTGGATTCTCATTGATTCTCTCACCCTTCTACCAATCGCTTGTTCGATCCTTCATAAGAGGATTTCATCTGGTTCTATTCCTTCTCTTTGGAAAAATGTTTTGGCCCGCTCCATCCTCAAGCATAATACTTTCAGTTCAGTACTTCCAGCAAACTACAGGCTCTTCTCTAATCTTCCATTTGTATGAAAAGTCTTAGAAAAATAGTCTTTTCTCAACTTAATGAACACCTTGAGAAATCTTGTATCTTATACCCTCGCCAATCTGGCTTTTGCTGTGGTTACAGCACCAAAACAATCTTGGCCTCCCTTCTCAGCAAAGTTCATCAGTCTTTCAGTTAGAGTAATATTTCCCTCCTTGATTCACTTGATCTTTGTTGCACTTTTGATCTGGTAGATCACTTCATCCTTATTTCTCGGCTTCACAATATTGGCTGATGTGATATAGTCTTCACCTGGTTTCGTTCTTTTCTCACAGATTGTACTTTTGCAGTTACATTCAACTCCTCTACTTCTACCAGCCATCCATTAACTTGAGGTGTCCCCCAGGTCTCTGTCATTGTGCCCCTTCTTTTCAAATTTCCTTGCCCCACTATCCCTTCTCATCCAGAAGTTTGGAATACCAATTTACTACTATGCTGATGATATTTTACTCATTCTTCATATTCATCCAGATGCTCCTAATCTTACATCTGTTAACAACTGTATTTCTACTACAGCTTCATGGTTAAGTGACAATCTTCTTAAACTTTAATATTCAAAAAAACTGCTGCAGTTTGGTTCTCTAGTACATCTACAGTACCTTCTATTTCTCCTCAAATCCATAATGTCCCCATTTCCTTTGCTCGCTCTATTAAATATTTAGGTGTTATCTTGAATTCCTCTCTGTTCTTTCACGATCACATAAGCTCCATCATGTGACGCTCCTAGTATTCTCTTTATCAAATCAGGTCTATATGCCCTTTTCTTCAACTGCACTCGCTACACTTCACAGCCTGGTCATAACTCGCCTCAATTCATGCAATATTGATATTCCAGAATATGAGATCAAACACTTACAGGTTATCCAAAATTTTGCTGTCAGATTGCTGTCACATGCTACAAAGTACGATCACATTACTCCTTTGCTAATTCATCATCATTGACTTAACTTATAATGGAGAAACAATGGGGGTCATTCCAAATGACAAATAGTGGGGATGTACGTCCGATATGGATGTACATCCCCGCTATTTGCCCAGGCCCCTATTCACTACCCAAAGCTCCCTGCACATTCATAAGAGATGTGCAGGAAGCTCTGGACAGGGGCAGGCAGGAGCAGCGATGGGAAAGAGAGTGAGCAGACCGCGAGCGGGGCACACAACCTGGACATACAGAGCTGATTCTAGTCATGGCCCTGTACATCCAGGTTCACCAGGCATCTGGAATTTGTTACCGGAGGATGTAGTAAAGGCTGTTAGTGTAGCTGGGTTTAAAAAAGGTTTGGACAAGTTCCTGGAGGAAAGGTCCATAAACCATTATTAAGAAGGGACCCAGGATATCAATGCTTGAACCAGTACAAGCATTGTGGAACCTGTGTCCCTTGGGGAAACTGCTAGGTACGTATGACCTAGATTGGCCACTGTTGGAAACAGAATGCTGGGCTTGATGGACCTTGGTCTGACCCAGTATGGCATATCTTATGTTCTTATGAAGGATGGCACTATCAGGCCCCCACAATTGGGTAGTTGGCTGCAGGGGGTTCCCTGCCACCCGATTCTGGCCTTGGAAGTTCTTGAATGTGCAGTTCTCCAATGCCATCTCAAATTTCTCTCCTCTCAATCCTTCCTTGATCGATTTCAATCTGGTTTTCATCCTTTTCATTCTACTGAGACAGCTCTTGCCAAGGTCTGCAGTGATTTGTTCCTGGCTAAATCCAAAGGCCTTTACTCAGTTCTCATTCTTCTTGATCTTTCTGCTGCTTTTGATACTGTCGACCATCTAATCCTCCTCATCACATTGTCCTCAGTCAGTTTCAGAGGTTCTGTGCTGTCCTAGTTCTCGTCTTCTCTCTCGAATCGCTCTTTCAATGTTTGTTCTGGTGACTCCTCCTCTACTCCTATCCCTCTCTCAGTTGGTGTACTTCAGGGATCTGTTCTAGGCCCTCTCCTCTTCTCTCTCTACACCCAATCCCTTGGTGGTCTCACCTCTTCCCATGGCTTTTAATATCATTTTTATGATGATGACTCTCAAATCTATCTACACCTAACATTTCTCCTTCTCTCCAAGCCTGTATCTCTGCCTGCTTATCAGACATTGCCACCTTGATGTCTCACCGCCATCTGAAACTGAATATGACTACAATTGAACTTCTTATCTTTTCCTCTAAACCCTCCTCCCCCCTTCCTCTTTTCTCTATCACTGTTGAAAATACTCTTCTTCTTCTTGTTACATCTGCCCTCAACCTTTGCGTCATTTTTGACTCCTCCCTTTCCTTCTCCTCACATATTCAACAAGTGGATAAAACTTGTCACTTCTTTCTCTATACAACATTAACCAAATTCATCCATTCGTCTCGGAACACACTACTAAAACTCTCATCCACTTCTTGGTCTCCTCCCGTCTTGAATATTGCAATCTTCTCCTTGCTGATCTCTCTGTCTCATCTCTCTCCTCTTCACTCTGTCCGGAACTCTGCTGCATGGCTAATCTTCCACCAACCCTGTCACATTCATATTGCCCCTCTTCTAAAATCACTTTACTGTCTCCCCTTCCCTTTCCACATCCAATTCAAACTTCTCCTTCTAACATATAAATGCATTTACTCTTCTGCCCCTCATTACCTTTACTCTCTCCCTACATCCCTCCTCGTGAACTCCGTTCCTCCTCTAGTTTTCTTCTCTCTATGCCCTTTTCTTCTAGTGCCAACTAAAGACTTCAGTCTTTTCACCTTGCTGCCCCTTATGCCTGAAACAAACTTCCTCTATCTTTTTTGCTAAATCTCTTCCCTGCCCCTCTAAGTCCATGCTAAAAGCTTATCTCCTTATAGCCACTTTTGAATCCTAATCCCTTGTTCTCCTTGTGTCTCCTTTCCCTATTGAACCCCTTGTTTCTCTTTTTCTGTACTGTCTGTCTTGATTAGATTGTAAGCTCTACTAGCAGGGATTGTCATCTATATGTTGTCACGCCCTTAGCCCCTTACATTGGTATGGAGGGGCGTGGTTTTGTTTTTGCCATTGGGGTGCTTCAACTTCTGGCCTTTTTCTAACTGGATGCCTTTAAATGCATTCTGGGAAAGGTAGTTCAGTTAGGTATCATTTGGGCTCAGATGAAAAAAAACCACCTTCATTGTAGTTGGGTTGAGTAGGTGCATTGACAATAATTTATTCAAAGAAAAGAAAGACACGCTAGGTTCACAGATCCACCTTTTAAGATATTTCACCAGGAATTCTTGTAACTCATTACAGGATAACCTGAACTGAAACAAAACAGCTTTCCTCAGCTTAATTAACAGCACCTGCTTTCAGCAGAGCTTTCCGTGCAGTCCAAAACATACAAAAAGAAACTTTAAACCAGGTTTTCTTTCCCTTTCCAGTCCAGAACAAATACCTGGCTATCTTGTATGCTTAAACTCAGCACTTCATACAGATAGACAAATTCTCACAAGCAGATAAAACTCTTTTCAAGGTTTTCTCAGTAGTTAGACAAACAAAAGCATTTCTTACTTCCTTCAGTTGAAACGGCATCAAAAAGAGCTCAGCACTGCTCACAGCTGTTTCTCAAAAGATAATCAGGAAGCTTCAGCTTTTCAATGTGTAACACTTCACCTGAACTTAGAACATTAACAAGCTAAGACAGCTCTTAGGGCTTTGGACACTGGAAGCTTCTCTTAACGGTTGACATCCCTGGCAACCATTCTTAATTGGCAGACTGGCATGCAGAGCAGTCCATGTATGAGACCCCTTCTTCACAAGGTAAATCTGGCTCCCCCAATTCCATTGGTTCACTCTCTGGCTCAGATTCAGATAGCTTACTTGACTGCCTTCTGTTATGGTTAAAGCTGTCTCTGGCAAATACGTAGTGCTCCTTATTAGCTAAGCTTCTGGGACTCATACCTTGATCAAAGCCTGTAGTAGCTTCACTTCTTACATGCTCTGGCCACCATCCAGCACGTTCTGTTCTCCAATTAGTGCTTCTGGCTCTTACTGCTCCATTCCTTCTTGAGTAGGCAAAACTTCTGCTCTCTCTCTCTCTCTCTGGTCAGCAGTTACAGCACTCTCAGGTCTCAGGAGTCCTTCCAGTTCCTCTCCACGTGTTCTTCTTGTCCCTCCTCATCTTGGTCCTTGACTGCTCTCTGGTCTCACTGAGCTAAACTTAAACCCCTCAGGCTCCTGCTCCACCCTCTCCCCTCTCAGGTGAGAGAGATCAAACTCCCTTGTGGCAGCTGAGTGATTAGGGGATGCAGTGACATAAGGGTTTCTTACCCTGGGCCTGTATTCCCTATCTTTTCCACCACTAGGGGCACTCTGTTCCTCATTGTAGCCAGGAATTACCTGCTTTCTAGGAGCAAATGGAGTTTTAAGTCCCTGGCCTTTTAAAATGGGTCCCTTTATTAAGGTAAATTCCTTCTTTTTACCCCTCCCTTCTAGGTCCTGATAAGCTTCCTTATCACAATGTGTTTGTACAGCGCTGCATATGCCTTGTAATGCTTTGTAAATGATTAATAGTAGTAGTAGTAGTGATGGTTGAATCAAAAAGGTTCTCCATGGACAGCAGGATAAGTCCTCATATATGGGTGATGTCATTGAGGGAGCCCTCCCACGAGTACCTTCCCCAACTTCTTCTAGGCATTTAGTGGGGCTGGATGTCCCCAGGATATGACTGAACCAGTATTATTCAGTAGATGGTCTGAGTGGTACTGCAAAGTGTCATTAGAGAGGCAGATGTTATACACTTTGAGCGCGATTCCATAAAGTGCCCGTCCGGCCCACAGACATGTGTAAAACAAAGATGGGCCCCCTTTGAACTTAATTCCACATTTGTGGGTCTGGACGGGCCCACGGGTCCGGAATCAGGGAGATAGACATGTTCTGAGGGTATGTGCAAGGCTTATTCAGCCGGCCCTGTGCCTCAGGTGCAGGGAAACATTTTGGACATCCCCGCGCCCACCGTATTCTGAAACATTACATGTTTTGGATCCTGCCCGTCCCCCCAATCTACCCATGGGCGCCATGCCCCTCAGGAAAAACGTGCATCTCCTAAGCTGCTCATCACAGACAGTAGTTTGCTGATGCACACTAGACATAAATACCAATGAGAAATGACAGCTGCTGCAACCTAGACCATATACCAGTCCCCCTCATGCCCTGAGAAGTGCTAGATAAGCCCAGTGCACCCCAATATGGTATACCAGAATGGAAATGTGAACATATATCTATGTATGTCAGGACAATACCTTGCATCAAATGGTATGTGGCATTAGGAACCAACCTCAGTGATTCCTGCCCTGGTAATCTCTACAAACGTACCTTAAACTGCTAGGGATAGACCCTCACCAAGTGCACAAAACCACAAACATTGCAGGTCCACAAAGGATGCATAATATTGCTGAGGAACAAATGTATGCCCATTTTATGCCTATAGCCTATAAGTGCACTCATTCTGCTGCTCTGCACTATCATGCCCCTCTTATCTCTCCCTACACTCCTCCCCATGAACTCTGCTCCTCTGTCAGATTGCTTTTACCTGTGCCCTTCTCTTCTACTGCCAAATTCAGATGTTGCTCCTTTCACCTTGTTGCTCCTTATGCACACTTCACACACACAACCACACACACACATACACCCTCCCTTTCTGTCACAAAAACATCATTCTGCCAAAAGGGTGCCCTGAACCTATACATAACAGCTATGACATAATATAATCGTATGAGGTACCAGGACTATAAATATGATCTCCGTTTCTCACCCAAAAGGGAATCCTTTCCCTGCTCACGCCCATACTATCCTTGCATCGGCAGTCCCATTTTTCTGAACATGGGAAATGTTAGGGTCCCAAAGATTTGCTCCTTTAGCACAAACATCACATTAGTGTATAGCCTGCAAAACCACAGTTGTTCTTCTTAATATTTCTGTAAGGGTGTTTATTAATGTGTATAGGTATACCTTACAGCATTCCCTCACCTCTGCTCCCTATACCTTACAACTGCATCTTGTGTTTTTTCCAGACTGCAGTCACACCAGTTCATGATAGACTTGTCACAATCATTCCTCAATATGGGCCACATTGCAGAGAAGAGCAGAATGTTTTCTAAGTCCAAGCCTTATATCATGTTTCAGCAGGAATAATGTGGAGTTTTCCAGGATACACTTCCTATGTCTCTGTGGCTGACTATGCCCTCGTCCCACCCTCTCCCACCCACATTCCAAGAGCCCCATGCTAGCGCTGTGGACGTGCATGTCAATATTGTTTCAGATTACAGTCTAGGATGTCTTCAGCACATAAATGTCCCCGCCACATGTACAAATCTCTTATTCGTGTTCTGTAATGACCCTCTTTGTGAGCAATAGAAAAGGAAACATTCTGGGGAAAGAACAAATGAAAACAAATTTCCAGGCTCTAGGTAATACAAAATGTGTGAGGTGGTAAGTGAATAGGAAAGCTTTGCAGCTAGGGAGCATGAAGAAGAATTATACCAGCAGGAGGTGTCAGTCTCTCGAAAGTGATTCCGTTGATATTGAAAGGAAAAGGAGTCTGCTCACACAAACTGGGATCAATAGGTTTAAATGAAGTCCCACTGTCATCCAGAGGCTGTACACAAGTAATGTGGTCGAAACGGTAGATAAGCCTATTATCCAACTGTACACAATATTAACAGGGTAAATAACAGTATGTTGCCCTGACCAAGTACAGATAGAACATCCTTGTGATGAACAGATTGGAACACTAACTGTCCACCAATCAGCGTGAGCCATAACAAATTTAGGCACTTTGGTGCTAGCCATCTGGACAAGAGATGGTGGCCAGTGACCTAATTAGCAGTGATAAGAATTTCTTTTAGGATAGTAATAAGCTCAATCTGTATATGATCACAGGCAATAGTCCAGGAAATATTCTTTCCCAACATGTATTCCTCAAGTGCCAGGGTAACAATTTTCTGTTCTATAATAGGTGATATGAGAGCAAAGGTATCTACAATTACAATGGAAAGTTAGAGGAAGCCTCACTGATTGTATGTTGTAAGACAAAGCCATCAGAAGCGTGCTGAGAGGTGGATCCCATCTTATTATAAAGCGCCTCTAAATCAATTAAGGGCAACATGTGCAGTACCCATGCCACCTAAAATCTATCAAGTGACTTGCGCTTATATCAAAATTGATTAGCTTGTGGTATGACTGACTTCATATCAAACCAAACATTAAGCATATGCATGTGATTAGTGACAAACTGAGAGCAAACAGTAACTACAAACAATTCAGGAAATAAGTGCCAAGTAAGAAAATAATATGCCACATCATACAAAACATCACATTGGGAAATGTTATCAATTGTTGTGTTCTCTGTAGAGAAGTTGAAACCAGTGGTGCCAACTGTACTTGAGTGATGTTTAAGGAATAGAACACTGGCTTTTCCTCTACAGAAAAGAAACATAGAATGACAAGATCTTTTCCTTCACAGAAAGATGAAGGTATTTCTTGATAGTGATATACTCCATCTATGAAGTTAGCCCGACCAATCATGCCTACCATGGCAATAGTTCATGTAACAGAACTGAGTTAAAAGAGAACATATGCAATAAGAAAATGAAACAAAGACATGATAAAAGCGAACGGTAGCAAAACTAACAATATTATGAATAAAGAATGGATAATACTACAATAGAACAAATGAAATGATACTTATTACTGACTTACTTAGATACAAAGAGTTTTATTAGATAGAACTTATCAATTATACAGCAGAAGCAAATAAAAGTGTGATTGCTATCACATAGAAAACTCTTCTCAGAGTGCAGGCATCAGTGTAGCATTTAGTTCAGCCAGTCACATCCGAAAATAAAGACTTCCATATCATTCCACTAGAACAGTCCAAACAAGTGGGTTGTGTTCTCCTACCAGCAGATTGGTGGAGACAAAGAACCAGTGAAAAGCCCAGATTTCAATGGCATCATTCCTATGTCTCTATTCGCCTCAGCCACCTGAGGTTCCTTCAGTATTTCTTTGTCTCCAGCAGATGGTGGATGGATTTTTTCCTCTCTGAAGAAAATCTGAGGATTGAGAGGAAAAGATTGATTAACGCTAGTGAACGACCACCTTGAGGACAACTCTCTCACTTGAATGCAATGTGGGAGGCTCCACTAGACTGCAGTCTTTTCGGTAGCCATAGGAGGAGGGAAAACTGGTTCAGCTCCACGCTTCTATCAACAAAATTGGAAGGATCTCGAAGAGAAAGCAGCCTCATACAACCTCAACCCCCTTGCATTCTCCTGAAGATTACAGAAGGTTCTCAGAGGGATCTGCTTGCCAGTCACCTTAAACGCAATGCTGCCAAAATCAGTGAAACAGTATCATGGGAGTAGAGCTGAGCCGAGCATGGGTCCTCTGCCTGGGGCTCTCAGGGTGTGACTACCAAGGCTTGACCTTATCATTGTCCTTGTTGGAGGCTCCCGATGCCATCCGTGTGAAACGCAATTCGGGATAGAGTTTCCTGCCATTTTCTGCATGGTTGGTAGCATTTGCTCCTTTTGTGTGCCTTGCAGTTGTGTGGTCTGTACACACATTCTGTCCAAGTAGCTCCAACACGCGGAACACATTACAGGTGCTAGGTAGGTAGAAACCCTAGCACCTGTAACATGCATTGTAGTAAAAGCGTAGTCAACACATACTGCAGTAAAAGTGCAGTTGACCCGCACCACAGCAAAAGCGCAGTTAACACACTCCCTCAAGATGCCGCAACCTTAGTGCGTGCTTTTGTAATACAAGGTGTGACAAAAAAGAAACAAGACTGTCCCATAAATGACCAAAATCTACAGAGAAATTACACATTGCCCCTTTCAAAGTAATCCCCCCTATAGTTAATGCACTTCTGCATTTGCTTCTGCCACGTACAGAAGCACTCAGCAAAGTCCTCCTCCTTGAGGTCCCTCAGCTCCCTCGTCACAGTGGCCTTGATCTCTTTTACAGAGGCAAATTGAGTTTCTTTGAGCACAGTCTTCAGCCTGGGGAAGAGCCAGAAGTCACATGGTGTGAGATCTGAGGAATAAGGAGGGTGGTCGAGAGCTGTGATTTGTTTGTTGGCCAACAACTGCCTCACAATGAGTGCGGTGTGCGCGGGCGCATTGTCGTGGTGGAGCAGCCACGACTTGTCTCTCCACAGAGCCCACCTGCTGCGCCAAACCTGGTCATGGAGGCGATTGAGGACCTGCTGGTAGAAGTTCTGGTTGACTCTCTGACCCTCAGGCACAAAATCATGATGGACCACTCCCTTCTGGTCGAAGAATGCGATCAGCATGACCTTGATCCTTGATTTGGACATATGCGCCTTTTGGGTCTGGGTGACAGTCGAGTCTTCCACTGCAGGCTCTGTCTCTTGCTTTCAGGGTCATACTGGAAGACCCAAGTCTCGTTTCCTGTGATGACTCGGCCAACGAACTCTGGATCTTCTCTAGCAAGTCCTTTTGGTCATCCGATGAAAGCTTGGCCACCATCTTGGCACACACCTTCCACATCCCCAGCTCCTGCACCGAGATGGTCCACATTGACTCCCTGTTCAGGCTGAGCTCCTCAGCTATCATCCACACCATCAATCTGTGATTACTCCACACCAGCTGGTTCACTCTGTCTATGTTCTCAGCTGTCTTTGTCGTGGAAGGCTGTCCTGACTTGGTGTCATCCTCCACCTCCTCATGGCCGGTCTTGAAGCGTTTGTGCCACTCGAAGACTCGGGTCCTTGACATTGCATCTTCTCCATAAGCCTTTTGGAGAAGTTGGAGACACTCAGTCGGGCCATTCTCCAACTTAACCAGAAATTTCAAATTGATTCTTTGCTCCATATTTCTGCCACCTCCAGTTGAGTGACAAAGTGATGGAGCAAAAAAACCTGAAAAAGAAAAACAGAGTGAGAGAGAGGAAAAATATTATAGCAGAATAGTGGCGAGATGTTGCACAAAACAGTGACATAAGCGATTAGCCAAATGGCATTGAGTCATGGGCAGGGATGCCACAGTCTCGTTTCTTTTTTATCACACCTTGTACTTCTAAAAACATAGAAATATGACAGCAGAAAAAGAACACATGGCCTATCTAGTCTGACTTTCCATATCAGAAACTATAATCCCTTCTTTTTCTTTAGAGATCTTTTGTGTCTGTCCCATGCTTTTTTGAATTCAGATATTTATTTATTTTATTTATTTAACAGTTCTTCTATACCGCTCTATTTTAGATCAGAGCGGTTTACATTCAACATCAACCATACAACACAGGAACCCTGAGTTGTATTTACAATAAACAGGAGATCAACTTGGAAGTAACTGGGGGGAACTATGTACATTGTATAACATATCTACATCTTATTTACACTGGGGGTCCTGATTCCATTTCAGTGGGTATCTTCTGAGCGATCAGTTGATTATCCTTTTTCATGCTGAGTCTGATTGTTTAATTGCAATGAGTGATTGTCTGAGGGGGCATATGTATGATTACTAGTGCTGGATTCAGGGTAGTATGTGGTGAATAGGTGCTGCTTTAATGCCTTCCTGAAGTCAATTAGGTAAGTGATGTTTCGAATAGAGGTGGGGAGAGCGTTCCATGCTCTGGGTGCGTAAATCGTAAAGGCCCTATTTGTCGTTGCTTTTGTGCATTTTGTTATTACTTTTGGGACCTCTAGTGTGTTTTGCATCATGGGTCTTCTGTTTCTGTTCTGTGGTACTTTATGTATCATCTTGCTGAGGGCTGTGGGGGTCAGGGTGTTTGCGGCTTTGAAAGTTAAGGTTAGAACTTTGTGGCGGATTCTTGCTTGAACTGGTAGCCAATGGAGGTTCATCAGTACTGGCGTTATGTGCTCTCTCCGTGAAGCCCCTGTTAGTACTCTTGCCGCAGTGTTCATTGCAAGCTGGAGAGGAGCCAGTGTTGCTTGAGGGAGACCGTGTAGAATTACGTTGGCATAGTCGAAATGTGGTAATATTAATGCCTGATAGATCGAACGGTAGTCGCTGAAGTCAAGCAGCGGTCGGAGATGTTTTAGGGTTCTTATTTTCATGTATACTGTTTTTACTGTGTTTCTTATGTGGGTTTTCAGATCCAGTTGTTGATCCAGTGTAACGCCAAGGTAGCGGATTGTGGGTTTGGTTTTCAGCTCTGTGTTGCCGACCTTTAAAGAGGGTGGAGGGGTGAAGTCCTGGTTTCTTGAGATGAAAAGGACATCTGTTTTACTGTAGTTGATTCTCATGTTTTGTGTGCTGAACCATTCTGCTGTTGCCTCAAAACATCTTGTTAGAGGGGAGAGGTCTGGTTGGTTGGTCCTGAATGGGATGTATAGTAGGATGTCATCTGCGTAGGCTAGACAGTTGACCTTGAATGAACGTGCTAGGGCACATATGGGCTGCATGTAGATGTTAAACATCAATGCAGATAGTGACGAGCCCTGTGGTACACCCTGGTTCTGTAAAAATGGTTCAGAGGTTGTGGAGCCTGACCTTACATGTTGCCATCTATTAGTCAGGTATGACTTGCACCACTTTAGGGCTGTTCCCTGAATTCCTTTCTCGCTGAGGCGTTGTATGACGATCTCATGGTTCACCGAGTCGAGTAGATACTGTCCTCTTCTCTAGTACCTCCACTGGGAGACTATTCTATGCATCTACCATTCTTTCTGTAAAGAAACATTTCTCCATATTACTTCTCAGTCTATCCCTTTTCACTCTTATCCTATGTCCTCTCATAGCAGAGCTTGCTTTCAATCGAAAAAGGCTCTCCTTTTGTGCACTTATGCCATGGAGGTATTTAAACATCCCTATCATATCTCATCTATCCCACCTTTCTTCTAATATATACATATTAAGATCTTTAAATGTATCCTCATATCCTTTATAATGAAGACCACTAACCAATTTAGTAACCACCCTCTGCACCGACTCATCCTGTTTATGTCCTTTTGAAGGTGTGGTCTCCAGAATTGCACACAATACTCCAAATGAGGTTGCACCAAAGACTCTTATACAGAGGCACTTTCTGTTCCTCCTCCTTTTCGCCTCCTTTTTTCTGCTGGCCATGCCTCTCCCTACGCACCCAAACATCCTTCTGGCTTTCACCATTCCCTTTTCAACTTGTCTAGCCACCTTTAAAGCATCAGAAGCAGTCATGGCCAGGTCCCTCTCTTCTTTCGTGGACAGAAGTACTTCACCCCCTACACTGTCTTTTTTAGCATTAAATCTCAGCTGCCAAATTCTTGACCATTCTTCTAGTTTAGGTAGATCCCTCCTCATGTTATCTACTGCTTCCTAGGTGTCTACTCTATTGCAGATTTTGGTATCATCCGCAAATAGGCAAACCTTACCCGACAGTCCTTCTGCAATATCAAATAACAAAGATGTTAAAAAGAATCGAACCAAGGACAAATCACTGCTGCACACCACTGGTAACCTTCTTCTCCTCAGAGTGAGCTCCATTTACCTATACCCTTTGTTGTCTCCCACTCAACCAATTTCATACACAGTCAGTCACTTCAGGGTCCATCCCTAGAGTGTTCAGTTGGTTTATAAGCCGCCTGTGCGGAACGGTGTCAAAGGCTTTACTGAAATCTAAGTACACCACATCTAGGGCTCTCCCTCAGTCCAACTCCCTGATCATCCAGTCAAAGAAAATCAATCATATTTGTCTGACAAGACCTGCCTCTGGTAAACCCATGCTGTCTCGAATACTGCAATTCATTCAACTTCAGAAACCTCACTATCCTCCTTTTAGCAACGTTTCCAATAATTTACTCACCACAGAGATTAGACCAACCTCATCCTTACTTCTACTTTTGTGTAAAGGGACCACTTGTGCCTTTCTCCAGTCCTCTGGGACCACTTCCAACTCTAAAGAAGCACTGAAAAGGTCAGTCAGTGGAGCCACTAGAATGCCCCCAAGTTCCTTCAATATTCCCAGATGTATTCCATCTGGTCCCATTACTTTGTCTACTTCTAGTTTAGCTAGTTCCTCAAGAACACAGTCTTCTGAAAATTGTTCAAGATCCCTGTCACTTCTGTTCCTATTTGTGTGTGTTTTCTAAGGTCCTGCTCCTGGCCCTTCATCTGTGAACATAGAAAGAAATATTTGTTAAGCAATTCCACTTTATCTTCATCAGCTTCTACATATTCCTTCCCTTCACCCTTGAGTTTGACAATACCACTTTTGCACTTCCTTCTCTCAATAACGTATCTGAAAAATATCTTATTCCCCCATTTTATTACACTGGCTATGTGTATCTTTGCTTTCCTGACTACTTTGCTAGCTACTCTTTCCAAATATAGACACTTGTCTTCCTCTTTCTGTGATCTCTCGTATTTTATGAAGGCCACGCCCTTTTTCTTCACCTTTTCAGCTACTTCTTTTGAGAACCATAGGGGCCTCCTTTTCCTTTTACATTTATTTACCTGCCTAACAAAAAGGTTGGTTGCCCTTAAAATATCCCCTTTCAGTTTTGCCCATTGCTTTTCTATATTCCCCAACTGTTCCCATCCCGTTAATGACTCCTTGATATATTTTGCCATCTTGGCAAAGTTAGTTTTCCTAAACTCTAAGATCCTCACTTTTGAATGAATTTTATTAACCCTAGTCCTTATACTGAACCACACCATTTAATGATCAGTAGATGTGAGATGATCTCCCACTGTGCCATCAGAAACACTTTCCCCATTGGTAAGCACCATCCAGTATGGCCCCTTCACGTGTGGGTTCTGTTAACAGTTGCCAGAACAGTTCTCCCTGTAGAGAATCCAGGATCTGCTTACTTCTACATGATGCTGCAGCAGGGATGTGTCAAACAACATCTGGCATATTGAAATCACCTATCAGTAGCACTTCTCCTTTCATGTCTTCTATTAAATCCCCGTCCACTTCTTCTCCCTGTGAGGGAGATCTGTATATCACACCATTGTAAATGGATTTCCCTTTCCTTCTTTCTAGTTTAGCCCATAGTGCCTTCTCACTCCCTTTTAAGCCCTGTAATTCTATAGCTTTAATATTATTTTTTACATAAAGTGCCACTCCTTTTCCCCTTCTACCTACCCTGTCCATAGCCCGGTATAATTGCATCCTAGTCATGGTTGACCATGAACCTTGTCTCCGTAACTGCCACTAAATCCAAGAGACTCTTCCATTAAAGCCTCAACATCTGGGATCTTATTTCTCATGCTACGGGCATTTATACACAACGCTTTCCAGATGTTGCCCCTTTTATACATTTCTACAGAAATATTTAATGTTTCACTTACCTGGGGGCTTTCTTCATCCTTCCTCAACGAATCTAGTTTAAAGCCCTCTTCAGTAGGTTAGCCAATCTTCTGCGGAAGACACTTCAATCCTTCATGAACAGATAGACACTATCTCTGCTCTGCAGTCCTTGGAACATCATCCTATGGTCCAGGAAACCAAAATGCTCTCGATGACACCATCCATGCAGCAATGCATTCATCTCCAGGATGCGAGCTTCTCTGCTTCAGCCTTTACTCTCAACAGGGAGGATTAAAACGAACATCACCTGTGCACCTATCTGCTTCACCCTCTGTCCCAGAGCCATGAAGTCACTTTCAATGTGCTCGGAAGGATACCTAACAGTTTCATTTGTGCCAACATGGATTAGCAACATTGGGTAATAGTCAGTGGGCTTGAGGAGTCTCTGCAAACTCTCCATAGCATATCGGATTTGGGCACCTGGCAGACAGCACATGTCTCAGGACATCGTCTGGTTGGAAGATGGATGCCTCAGTACTCCTCAGAAGAGAGTCACCAATTACCGCTACCCTTCACTTCCTTGTGGTCACTGATTTTGCAACCTTGGGTTGCTCGTGCTCTGGTTCTTCCTTTTCCTGAGATGTTTTCACCTCCTCCTCTTCTAGGGCTGCATAATGTTTTTTCATTTCAAAGGCTGGTGGATTTGGATTGTTGATTCTGCAGGCCATGGTGACTCTAGTCCAACTTTCTTCATCTCTGTCGCCTCACATCTTCACCTCTGTTGGACAAGCTTGGATGTTTCAAGAAGCATCTCATCAATATATTTCACACTGTCTCGAATGCTTCTTAGCCTCATCGCCTCTTCTCTGAGCTCCTCTACTTGTTTCATGAGGTCTTCAGCTCTCAGGCCTCCTGCACATGGAACCAATTCTTCAAGTGGCATCAGACTGTCTATCTGGACAGAGGCAGAAGCTGTAACGGGGGCAACAGCTTTGGCAATATGATTTTTCCCAGCCATCTTCCAGTTGATGGAGCTTGGGTACCTGTTGATGTGTATGAGAGAGACCTACCAAAGACCCTAACTTTTCCTCAGCTATCCCTTAAGAGAAAAAACAGTTAACCACTTTTGTGTGTGTTCTAACAGCGTTCTTCTATGTCCCTGTGTGTAGCTAATTGGGGAGTTGTCCTATAAAGCAAGAATTCTCTCATGGGTTCATGGGAGCTGGGGTGGGTAGGGGACCTAACACTTGATGAGGCCAGTGGCTGTAAAGAGTTCACTCTGAATGGCAATCTGAAAAAAGAAGACAATTAACTCTGATAAGCAGAGCTTTATCCAACACCACAAAAAATTCCCCTTTTGCAATACAGAAAATGAGTTAAGGGGTTATTCTGAACCACAAATAAACCATTTACACGTATAAGTTGAATGTTTTCGGCACTAAAACGTCTAGATGCAATTCCGAAAGCAAAACGTTTTACATGTACAGTCGAGAAAGATGGGCAATCTGGATGTGGGCATGGAGGGGAGGAGCGTGAGCATGTCGAGCTGCTTAAACCTTTAGACTGTATTCTGATGAAAACATGTACGTACAACCTAGATGTTTAGGTTAGACCTGCTAAAATGTGGAATAACTGCCTAATGTCAGCTAAAATAGCACTGTATTGTAACAACACAGAAGGACATCTATGTTTAAATAAAGCATAGTTGTGTCATAAAAGGATCTGGACAAGTTCCTGAAGAAAAAATCCATATCATAGACATGGGGAAAACAACTACGTATCCTGGGGGTAAGTAATATAGCATGTTGCTATTGTTGGGGATGCTGCTCTGTAAATGCAATCCAGATTGTCTACGTCTGGAAATATAATAGGCCGAATAGGCCTTTGACCGAAGGGAAACAAACTGAAGCATGTGGAAGCAGTAGGAGTCCAATGGTAATCTGTAATTGAGAGCATTTTCACAGACTACACAGCTGATTGGTGTGTAAAAATGTCTACGTCATGTAGATAAACTTTATGCATATGACATTTTCCAAACAAGTGCAAACCAGTAACCTCTCTCCATCTAAAACATATTCCCATTAAAAAAAACTAAGAACCCTCCGTTATCAAAGACCAGTATACTGTTTTATTTATTTATTTATTTATTTATCTATTTCTTCTATACCGCCCCTTCCAGAGATCAGGGGCGGTTTACATGGAACAATTTAACAGTTTTGTATACGTTCGTATAACATTACATTGAACAAAAAATTATTAACTTTTTACATATAACAGAGCATTAAACTGTTAAAACTATTTACAAGGTGTATACTTTTTGTATACTTCTGTATCATTATATTGATCAGAAGTTTCTAACTTTTTACAGGGAATAGGCAGCGAACTGCCATTGCTATTTACAAATGATATTTACAAAAAGGTTAGGATACGATGAGTTATAGTGTAGAGTATTCGTCATTCAAGTGGGGGTGTGTATGTGTGTGTGTGGCGGAATTTATTTCCATTTTTTCGTGGATTTTTTGGTGTGTCTTTGGGAGAACTGTCTGAGAGAGGGCTGTGTATGTTCAATTAATTGTGTTTTTGCGGGCTTTTTTTTGTGTGTCTGTGGACGCTGTGTGGCTGGAGGGTAGGGGATTTCAAAGTGTTCGGTGAATAGGTATGTCTTGAGTTCTTTCCTAAATTTGGAGAGGTCTTTTATGATACGGATGTCTATTGGGAGATCATTCCAAAGTGTGGGAGCAGTGAATGTGAAGGCTCTGGCACTGGTGGATTTTTTAGTCTTCGTGAATGTTTTTGGTAACTCCAGTGAGTGGGTTGCGTTTAGTCTGCGGGCTCTTGAATCAGTTGGGGCGTGAAGTAGTGTGGATAGATGTGAAGGGGCGATATCGTTTAGGAGCTTGAAGGTTGTTAGTAGAATTTTGTATTTGATTCGGCTATTTATAGGGAGCCAGTGAAGTTCTAGCAGTATAGGGGTTACATGGTCTGCTAGGCGGGCTTTAGTGACTACTTTTGCACAAATGTTCTGGGCTCTTTGTAATAGGTAGATATTTTTTTGTGGGAGGCCGATTAGGAGACTGTTACAATAGTCAAAGTGAGGGGTGATGAGTGAGCTAACAACTGATCTAAAGTCATGCGTGTCAAGAAGGGGTCTTAAGTGTTGAATAGTTTTGAGTTTGTAGAATATGGTTTTTACTGTCTGCTTTATGTGTGGTAGCATGGTGAGTGTATGATCGATTATTACACCTAGGTATTTTACCTCTTTTTTAACTGGTATAGTTGTGTTATTGATTGAGATTGCTGTTGGGTAAGTGTCTTCGGCCACGGGTGATCTTGTTACGAACATTGCTTCAGTTTTTTTGAGATTGATGCTGAGGTAGTTGGTTTCCATCCAGGATGTGGTTTCCGCCATGCATTCGGATAGAGTGTTATAAGTGGGGGTTTTCGTGGTTATGGGGAGAGCGAGCATAATGTCGTCAGCATAGATAAAATGATTGATCTTGTGTTTTCTAAATATTTGTGTGATGGGTTGTAGGTACAGGTTGAAGAGGAGAGCAGAAAGGGCTGATCCTTGGGGTATTCCTTGTCCTTGGGGGAAGGTTTCTGATGCTTCTTGGTTTAATTGAACACGCATTAGTCTGTGTGTGATGTAGGACTTGAACCATTTGAGGACAGTCCCGCCTATTCCTAAGTTTTCTAATCTATTGATCAGTGTAAGATGGTTGATGTTGTCAATTGATGTTATCAATTGCTTATGCAAAGGCCAAATAAATTTCCTGGGGGAGGCTTATCTCTAAACTAGTATTATATCTGAACAATGAGTATGTCTCAATACTGGTGTGAAAGCATCTCACTCTCTTACCCACTTACTGTGAAGGTGGTTAAAAATAACCTGAAGATGCTTTTGGAGCCATATTCACTCGTCAGAACACTGAATAGTAGTGCCTTTCCAGGTGCGTGTCCACACCAGAGTTACACGTTTTGATGCGGTTATAGTACAACGACGTATATGTGCAATCGAACACACATGTACATATAGATTTACGTGTATGTCCGACTTCCGCGTTATATGTGGATACCTGCTACAGTTGAAAAGTTTAACATTTCCTGTGTGCTACACCGCTTGGATATTTTGGGAGCTTATTTTATGCAACATATCGGCCTCTATAGCAACACTGCCACTGACATGGTAGGTACAAATGGTCTCTAATGTAACTGCGATGGTATATGTGCTGGGGCCTGTGCCCCAGATGCATGTCTGTGGTACATGTGACCCTGTGGAAGACAATGGTATGCATGGACCTGGGTGCAGAGGTCAGGTGCCCTGCGCAGACACCCATCACAGGGCAGGCATGGGCATGTCACTGTCCGCGGCAGGGACTGACTGGCTTGCATGTGGGTGTGGTAGGTCCTTCCCCAACACCACATCCCCAGCCCCATACTGTGGTCACTGACCAGGAAGTGCGCATGTTTGGCCCCCACAGTTGCATGCCTATAGGTGTTACATAGACGTTACATAGTATATGATGGCAGATCAAGACCAGTATGGTCCATCTGGTCTGCCCAGCTAGGCGGCAAGAGTAGGTAACCAGCTGCTCCGTGTAGGTCACCCCTATTGAAATTTAAGAGATGGTTATGTTTATTGTGATGTTATCCTGTTGCTATAAAGGGATCCACTGTGTCTGTCCCATACCAATTTGAGTTCTGTCACTGTATTTGCCCCCACCACTTCATTTGGGATGGCATTCCAAGCATCTACCACCCTTTCATCCTGTCATTGCCTTTAAGTTTACCCCCTTGCAGCTTCATGTTCTTCCCTCTGGTTTTACAGCTTCCCTGTCTTTAGAAGAGGTTTGTTTGTTCCTTACTACACTATAAGTATTGAAAGGTCTGAATCATATCTCTCCTGTCCCTCCTCCCTCCAAAACATAT
The DNA here is from genome assembly GCA_033557465.1 of Ichthyophis bannanicus. NCBI lineage: Eukaryota > Metazoa > Chordata > Amphibia > Gymnophiona > Ichthyophiidae > Ichthyophis > Ichthyophis bannanicus. The sequence goes on along the minus strand of CM066033.1, from coordinate 111,993,478 downwards.
ATAGGTTTTTAAGTCTCTTCTCATAGGCCCATGCTCATAGGCCCATGCTCCAAATCATTTCGGTCACCATCCTCTGAACCGCTTCCAGCCTTTTCATATCCTTTGCAAGATGTGGTCTCCAAAACTGAACACAATATTCCAAGTAAGGCCTCACCAGCAACTTGTACAGTGGCATTAGTACCTCTTCCTTTCTGCTGGCAAGTCCACTCTGTATGCAACCCAGCATCCTTCTGGCTATTGCCACTGCCTTGGCACACTGTTTTGCCACCTTGAGATCCCAAGAAACAACCACTCTGAGGTCCTTCTGCTGGTTCATGCACACCAACCTCCCGCCCCTTATCGCATATGTTTCCCTTGGATATCTGCTTCCCAAGTGCATGACACCGCACTTCCTCGTATGAAATCCTAACTGCCAAGCATTAGACGATTCCTATGGCTTTTGTAGACCTTTTCTCATTTTATCCACTTCCTTAGGGGAGTGCACTCTCAGCCTGCTTCTGTCCCGGATGTGGATCTCCTTTGTATGTCCGGGCTGAGTCAGCTGTACAAAGATGATCGCGATTCCGATCCCGCGGGGCACGTCTTGCCCCACGGGATCAAAATCACAAACAGGCATGTACGTGCAGGCCGGGACTGCGATTCAGTCCTGACCTGCACATACAGTCACAGCCCAACTAACTCAGTCAGGGCATTTAAGTAAAGCCACAGCATCATGGCATCATGTTCCCATGGCACCGCAGCTCCATTTCAAGGTTGCGATGCCGGTCGCCACAAAATAGAGTTCATTCCCAACAGCCCGACCCCCGATCCGACCTCCTAACGCCAGGGTCGGGCTGCAGGAAATTAACCCCTGCCTCCCCCCAGCCCCATCCGTGCCCCAAAGCTGAACAAAACAAACGTCCAGGGAGGTTATTCCACCCAGGGGGTGGAATAACCTCCCCTGACATTTCACCGACCCTGGACGTACAGAGCCGACATTAGAATCGGCCCTGTATGTCCAGGGCCGGTGACCACCCACTGCCCGCCTATTCACCGCCCCATGCTGCACCTTCCCTACCCCAATCTAATGTCCCCACACAACCGGCAGGGACGTTAAACAGGAGGGGAAAGCCGGCACGAATAGCAGGGATGGACATCCCATTGAGACGTCCATCCCCACTATTCATGCCTCAGAATAACCCCCTCTGTGTTGTCACTGGTACCTGAGCACCTTGCTGCATGTGTAATGCAAAGGACACCCCAGGGGTGCACACATGAGGGTGCACCCACCCCTCATGGGCATGTTCGCAGGTAGATATTCAAACATGCAGCATTGCGTGGTGGACAGGCCACCCACTGGCTGCCCTGGGCACATGTGCGCGGTGGGACAGTGCAGCACCATTGGTGTAGTGCAACACCTACCCCCTGCCACCCACAGGAGGTTTGGGGGGGACATTTGGTGGTACCCAAGAGGCTCAGACTGATCCCCTATGTGGACATACACATGGACAGAGTGTTAGAAAGTAAAGCATTTTATTCAAACTATGTACATAGGTGATGGCCCCATTTTCCCACCCACAGGCAGGCAGCCCAGGGGGGCCTCAATGCTGATCACTTATATGGGGTCAGGAGCACCTCCATGAGCTGTTCTGCAGCCTGTGTGAGGGCCTGGAGGTCGCCTCTGATCCCCACCCTGTCCTCTACCCATTGGGTGGCCCTAGGTGGGGTGGCCCTGAGTCCCCCCCCCTCCAAGGGCTATTCTTCCTCCTCTTGCTCTTCAGGGCCATCCACCCAGGGGTACCCTGCCTCCCAGCCAGGGGGCCCTGGCCAGCCCCCATAGCACTGGCCAGCCCCTCCCCCTCAGGGGAGTAGGGCACCACCATGAGGTCCAGGGTGACCTCATCCCCACTCTCCCCTGATGGGGAAGTGCTGGATAGTACTGTGAGGCTGGGCGTAAATGGGCGGTCTGATGTGGCAGTGGTGGCGAAGCTCTGTGCTGGGGCTGGTGCCGGCTGCTCCACCTCCTCCTCCTCCTCCTCCTCTGCGAGGGGGGCTGTCCTCAACTGGGATGGCTGTGGAAAGGATGCAGAGAAGTGGCTGTTAGTTCTGGTAGTGGGTGTGTCTGGCCGCCATGTCCCTATTGTCAGATTCCTCCCCATGCTCTGTCTGCTGTTGCCCCTACGTTGCCCAGCCACTCCAGCCATGTGCCATGTTGCATGTCATGGCCCCATTCCTCTACCATTCCGCCACACTTACCTCTATCCCGCTGCAGCTGATGCTGGATACAGCGCAGGAGCCCAGGCCAGGTGTGCCTGATGGTGAGGAAACACACCCTCAGCACCTCCGCCTCACACAGGACATGGAACCGTCAGTGGGGGCAGGAAGGAGGTGTCATACATCTGCATGTTTCTTTCTCCCCCCAGGTCTGTCACCACGGCTGCCTGCTTGCCATGACACCACCTGCATACTCCTTTCTCATCCTGCTGCCACATCTCCAGTTCTGCCACACCCCGGTCCCTCCGGCCTCCTCTGTCCTGTGTGCCTGCATTGCTGACTGGCCAGGCCATGGGCTGAGGGGGCCACAGGGACAATGCTGCCTACGACATGAGCTGGGATTGGGACCAGAGTGGCAGGTAGGATGTCCAACTATCCTCATTTTCATACAGTGCGTCGATGTGAGAGTGTGTGTGTGTGTGTGTGTGTGTATGTATATCCAGGACTGTACCGAGCCCTGTGCGAGCGGTGCGGCCGCACAGTGTGCAAAGACTTAAAGGGCGCATTTCGGCTTTCTGCTGTTGCCTGCCGCCTCCACTTTTTCGGTGGCAAGCAGCAGCAGAGAGACTAAATGCGCCCCTTAAGTCTTCGTGCCTGAATACTAAGCAGGTCTGGTCTCTCCAGAAGGGACCAGACCTGCTTAGCGTGCTGGCGACTTGCAGATCGGGCGCGCGCACCCCCTCCCGCACCCCCATAAAGTGTCTAAATGGACGTGCGGGAGGGGGGGGGGCGCATGCCCAATGTGCAAGTCGCACAGGGCGCATTTCAGTCTCAGTATGGCCCTGTGTATATCCATTGTTTTGTGGCTTTCTACACCTCACTGAGCCTTGCAATGCCTAAGCCAGTCCCTAATGAATATTCATGAAATATATTTGCATCCACCACCTTCCCTTATATGCAAATAGAAACATAGAAAAATGACGACAGAAAAAGACCACATGGCCTGTCTAGTCTGTCCTTCCATATCAACAACTACAACAGTCCTTTAGAGATCCTCTGTGCTTGTCCCATGCTTTTTTGAATTCAAATATTGTCCTCATCTCTACCACCTCCACTTGGAGACTATTCCACAGATCCACCACTCTTTTCATAAAGAAATATTTCCGCATCTCACTCCTGAATCTATCTCCCTTTCACCCTCATCCCATGTCCCCTCGTCGCAGAACTTGCTTTTAATTGAAAGAGGCTCTCCCCTGTGCATTTATGCCACGGAGGTATTTAAACATCTCAATCATATCACCTCTATCCCGCCTTTCCTCTAAGGTGTACATATTAAGATCCTTAAGTCTGTCCTCATATGCTTTATAATGAAGACCACTAACCATTTTAGTAGCCACCCTCTGCACTGACTCCATCCTGTTCACATCTTTTTGAAGGTGCGGTCTCCAGAATTGCACACTATATTCCAAATGAGGTTGAACCAAAGACTTATACAGAGGCAATATCACCTCCTTTTTTCTGCTAGCCATTCCTCTCCGTATGCACCCAAGCATCCTTCTAGATTTTTCCTGTCACCTTTTCTACCTGTTTAGCTACTTTAAGATCATCAGACACAACCACGCCTAGGTCCCGCTCTTCTTTAGTGGACAAAAATACTTCACCCCCTATATTATATTGCTCCCTTGGATTGCTGCAGCCCAAATGCATGACCTCACATTTTTTAACATTAAATCCCAGCTGCCAAATTCTAGACCATTTTTCAAACTTAGCTAGATCCCTCCTCATGTTATCTATACCTTCCTGGGTGTCTACTCTATTACAGATTTTGGTATCATCCGCAAAGAGGCAAACCTTACCCGACAGCCCTTCCGCTATATCACTAACAAAGATGTTTTAAATTAATCGGACCAAGGACAGATCCCTTGGGCACACAACTGGTAACTTCCTTCTCCTCAGAGTGAGCCCCATTTACTTGTACTCTTTGTCGCCTCCCACTCAACCAATTTCTAACTCAAGCAGTACCTTTAGGGACCATCCCTAGGGTGCTCAGTTTGTTTATAAGTCACCTGTGAGGAACAATGTCAAAGCCTTTACTGAAATCTAAATGCACCACATCTAGGGCTCTCCCTCGGTTGAACTCCCTGGTCACCCAATCAAAGAAATCAATCAGATTTGTCTGACAAGCCCTGCCTCTGGTGAATCCATGCTGCCTCAGATCCTGTAATCCACTGGATGCCAGAAACCTCACTATTTTCTCTTTCAGCAACTTTTCCAATAATTTACTCACCACCGAAGTTAAACTAACTGGCCTGTAGTTTTCAACCACATCCTTACTTCCGCTTTTGTGTAAAGGCACCACACAAGCCTCTCTCCAGTCCTTTGGCACCACTCCCGACTCCAACGAGGCATTGAAATGGTCAGTCAATGGAGCTCCTAGAATGTCCTCAAGTTCCCTCAGTATTCTAGGGTGTATCCCATCTGGTCCCATCACTTTGTCTACTTTAAGTTGAGCTAGTTTCTCACAAAAGCAGTCTCCTGAAAATTGTTCAAGATGCCCCTCGCTTCTGTTCCTGTTTGTGGGTGTTTTCTGAGATCCCGTTCTTGGTTCTTCAACTGTGAACACAGAACAGAAATATTTGTTAAGCAATTCTGCTTTATGCTCATCAGCTTCTACATATTCCTCCCCTTCACCCTTAACAATACCACTTTGCCCTTCCTCTTCTCACTAACATATCTGAAAAATGTTTTATCCCCCCATTTTATTGCATTGGCTATTTCCTCCTCTTTTTTAATCTTTGCTTCCTGACTACTTTGCTAGCTTCTCTAGTTTTTTCCAAATATAGATGGATTTTCATTGGAGACATCATGAAAACCAGGCTGGATTGTGGAGCACCAGGACTGGAGTTGGCCACCCCTGGCCTATGCTGTTTCAGCATTAGCCTGCAAATGTGCATGATGCGGAGCCAGATATTGTAGGTATGGCCTGAAACAGGGCAGATTGGCCAGGATGCGTCCGCATCGGGGGTAGAGCAATGGCTGGGACATTGTGGTACCCACCTGCTACCTGCATGGACCGAGTGGCCACAGCATGTCATGCTGGGAAGGCACTCTCACTCTGACTGAGTAGTGACCATGGCATAGATATGTATCCACATAGTGCTATACAGTGTCTAGTTCTAGTGATGTGGGTGCATGTCCTGTCCTTGGCACCTGATCACTTGACCAACTGCTGGGTGCACACGATCACTCTGTGCCCATGCAATGTGTACTGACCAGCAGACTGTCTGCAGTTGGTATGTGCATGGCTGATAAACCCAGTGGCGGGCAGCAGGTGCAGTATAACTGTGCTTATGGGTGAATGTTAGACCTCGGTGGTTGGGACAGGGGGTGTTCCCAGTCTACTTCCAGTTCCATTGTAGTGCCATGGTAACAACCCCATGCAGGTCTAGACAGACCCCCCCGGGTAGTTGGCATTGTAACACTAGGTATTGACATGTACTCTTCTAGGTGGGTCTCTGTCAGAAAGGGGCAGAGCACAGGGCCAGAGGTAACTTGCATATCACACTACAGACAACACCTGCCACACACTGGCAGTGATGGGGATCTGCAGCATGGGCAGCAGAGACCATTTCTAGTACTGCAGGTACTGGGGACCTAGTGCTGGGCACCTGTCTTCACCCTCAGGGTGACCGCAGAAACTGCTCGGTGGCACGGTTTGTATCTGCTGTATGCTTATTTTACACACTGTCAGTGCATCTTACATATTGCCTGAGGTGATGGATATGTGCATCCATGTGTGGATCAGCTGAACCCGTCTCCTGCTTATCAGAGGCATTACACTAACCAGTAGGCTACACCTCCACACCTCACAGCACAGCAGTGGCTGGATATGAAGAGACTGCAGGTCACTGCCTAGAACGTCTGCTGTGTATGCCGGCATAGGGTAGCCCCCACCAGTACCCATGATGTTCTATGTAAACCGCGCTGATCGCAAATAGTGCGGTATATAAAAGAAATGTTAATAAATAAATAAATAAATGATGCGGTGCAGATTCCCAACAGCAGTCTACAGCTGATCCACACATGGATGCACATATCAATCACCTTCACCTCAGCCAACATTGACAAACAGTGTGCATATGAGGGTATCCCTTAAAAATATATTGTTTTCCGGGCACCCTCAGTGTGGCTCCTACTCACCTCCTCAGGATTAATATACAGATATATTTTATGGATGTTCAGTATAAGAGTATGTCCAGATTGGTGAAGACTCCTGAGAACTATAATCACTATTTTATTTACACCTTTAGGTGTCATAATTTGCTTTGTTTGCATAATTTTGTAATTGTTACACATTAGGTAAGTAATCATCCTGTTCTTACAATTGGGTTTTTTTGGATGTTGTTTGTCTATATTTCTAATGTACTTTTTTGTCTCACACTCTAATTGGGCTCAACATTTATCATTTGATAAGTTTTGCCGTGTTTTGTGAATGTGATATATGATATAACTTTAAACATATACATGTTTTATTATTCATATTTTTATCTTTAGGGTTTTAGTAAATTTTTACATTATGTATGTTATTATTTTATCTTTATATTCATAACTATTCATTTATTCGTTGTTTATTCATTAACAGACCTATGGGTTCTGTAATGTACTAAATGATATATTTTAGCTTTGTATGTTTTTGATTGTTTTTAATTGTTCTATTATTTATTGTAGAGGTCACTAACCCCTGAAGAAGGCCTCTCAGCCAAAACACATGTCGGGTTGACCTCCTAGTTTCTAATAAACATCCATCCATGGTTGGTCTTTGTCCTGCCCTCTTTGTGCAGGGCAGACTGCATAGGCCATATGGTCTTTATCTGCCTTTGTGTTTCTATGCTTCTATGATTTCATCTACTCATTGGCAAGAATCTCACTGTAGTGTCCACAGGAAGTCAGCATTCGGCCTTGGCAGGTGCCAGAGTTGAACAGCCTCGCAGTATTGGAGGTTGAAGGTAAACACTGCAAGGCTGTATGACCATCGCTGCAGCTGCAGGTCGTGGAGAGGGGTGGCAGTGATGGCAATGGGGGCTGGGGTAGGGGCAGGTGCAGGAGCAGGAGTTAGGGGGGGAACAAGAGATGAGATTCACCTAGGGTCTCTCATCTCCTTGCACTGGCCCTGGGGCCATGTGGAGGCTCTCTTATCAACTGCCCTCTCCTCTCTTTAGGTTGCCTTCCGAATAAGTCATAGATTACACAGGAGGAAACCTGATCCTGTATAATCATGTATTATTTCTGGCCACGACACCAAAGGTTAAGGATAGACTGCTATAGATAGATAGATAGCTATAACAACGAACTCCTCCTTTTTCATGCATAAAAAGCTTTGGTGCGAGTGGGAGAAATGATGTGTTATGGTATGTGTTATCAGGGCTATCCTACATTAGTTTCCTCAAATGGAAAGCTCGGGGACAGTTTTCTGCAGTGTTATAAAATAATTTTATGGTACCACAAATGACCATAATTTGTGGAGCTTGTTGCAATGGCAATACCATGGCCATATGGGACCTATATGGCATGCATCTACTAATACAGTATGTTTCCTTTCACCAAAGACATCTTCTTTCTGTATGCTTTTATTTTAATTAGGTGAATTCTCTGAAACCTCTATCAATTCTTGTGCCATAGACCAAAGTGACAAATGATTCAGTGGAACCTTCTGTAGATATTAAATTTTCCATGGACAGGTAGGAAAAAAGTCCTCACGTATGGGTGATGATATCCAACAGAGTCCCACTCAGGAGTATTCCTAGGTCCTTCTAGAAGCTTTTGGAAGCTTCACTGCGCATGCATGTGCCTTTCCACCTACCACTACAGTGCCATTTTGACCTCAGTCCTTTTTTTTCCCCCATGGAGCCCTCAGAAGTACTTTAAATTCTTTAAGTGTGAATATGCATTTTTCAGTTTTCCATCGCTTTTTTCTTCATGTTTGCTTGCCCTGCCATCATGGGTTCTTTAGTTCTTCCCCCTAGTTTTCCCTAGTTTAGCATTTTTATGTGTTTTAAAGTTTCCTTTGTTTTCCATGGTACCATAGCCTCTTAGACATTCATGCTTCATCCGTGAACTGTATCTTTTTTCTGTAAAAATCGAGCCATTTAATTTTGCTGCGGCTATTTTTCTTGGTGATATGTCACAGAAACTAGCCAGAGTGTTTAAAAAGTGTTTCAGGTGCTCAAGGACCATATCCCTAACGAATACTCATAGTTAGCGCCTTCAGTGCTTGAGACCCGATCATTAGCCCTCTTCTTGTTGAAATTGAACATGGCCAAAACTGAGCTTCTTATGTTTCCCCCCTAAACCCTTCTCTCCCCTTCCTCCTTTCTCAGTTTCTGTGGATAACTCTCTACTCCCTGTCTCCTCAGCTTGCAACCTTGGGGTTGTCTTTGACTCCTCTCTCTCCTTCTCCACACACATCCAACTGATAGCTAAAACCTGCCCATTTCTTTCTCTATACCATCAACAAAATTTGCTCATTCCTTTCTGAACACACTATTAAGACACTTATCCACTCCTTAGTCATCTCCCGTCTAGACTATTGTAACCTACTCCTTGCTGGTCTCCGTCTGAATCATCTCTCTCCCCTTCAATCTGTTCAACACTCTGCTGTGCAGCTAATCTTCTGCCAGCCTCGTCATGCTCATATTACCCTTCTTCTCAAGTCACTTCATTGGCTCCCTATCCATTTCTGCATCCAGTTCAAACTTCTCCTGGTGACTATAAGCGCATTCACTCTGCAGCTCCTCACTACCTTTCCTCTCTTACCGCTCCCTACACCCCTCTTTGGGAACTCCGCTCTTCTGGCAAATTGCTTCTACTGTATCTGTGCCAGGGCCAGATTTACCTATACGCCATGTACGCCATGGCGTAGGGCCCACAGCTGGCAAGGGCCCACAAAAATGAACAAGTTAGGCTTTTTTTTTAAATAAAATTTTTAAAAAAAACCTGCTGGCTGCCGCCGCGGGGCCCCCTCTGCTGCCGCGGCAGCATGGACTGACCCGCGGGGGCCCCCTCTGAAAGCTCGATCCCTCCCTCCGTGCCTCCCTCCCTCCCTCCCTCCCTCCCTCCGTGCAGGCTGTGAGAGACGCAAAGGCAGACTGTCTCCCTCGCGTCTCTGTTAAGCCCGCAGGGGCTGATGGGAAATTTCCCATCAGCCCCTGCGGGCTTAACAGAGACGCGAGGGAGACAGTCTGCCTTCACGCCTCTCACAGCCTGCACGGAGGGAGGGACCGACAGACCGACATTGCAGAGGGGGCCCCCGCGGGTCAGTCCATGCTGCCGCGGCAGCAGAGGGGGCCCCGCGGCGGCAGCCAGCAGGTTTTTTTTTTAAATTAAATTTTACTTTAGGCCGACGGGGGGGGGGGGGTAGGACTGGTAATGGGCTATTGGGGGGGCTGGGGCTGGGACGGGCAATGGGTTGGGGGATTAAGGCTGGAGGTGGGCTGATGAGGTTAAGACTGGTAATGGGCTGGGGGCTGTTGGGGGGTTAGAACTGGTCATGGGCTTTGGGGGGTTAAGACTGGTAATGGGCTGTCGGCTGATGGGGGCTGTCTGGTAATGGGCTATGGGGGGGCTAGGACTGGAAAGGGGCTGGGGGGTTAAGACTGGAGGTGGGCTGATGGGGTTAGGACTGGTAATGGGCTGTTGGGGGGGTTTAGAACTGGTAATGGGCTTTGGGGGGGTTAAGACTGGTAATGGGCTGTGGGCTGAGTGGGGCTGTCTGGTAATGGGCTATGGGGGGCTAGGACTGGAAATGGGCTGGGGGGGTTAAGGCTGGAGATGGGCTGATGGGGTTAGGACTGGTAATGGGCTTTGGGGGGGGTTAAGACTGGTAATGGGCTGTGGGCTGATGGGGGCTGTCTGGTAATGGGCTATGGGGGGAATAGGACTGGAAATGGGCTGGGGGGGTTAAGACTGGAGGTGGGCTGATGGGGTTAGGACTGGTAATGGGCTGTGGGCTAATGGGGGGGTTAGGACTGGCAATGGGCTATGGGGGGCTGACTGGAAATGGATTGATGGGGTTAGGACTGGAAGTGGGCTGATGGGGGTTAGGACTGGTAATGGGTTATAGGGGGGGCTTAAACTGAAAATGGGGTGATGGGGGGTTAGAACTGTAAGTGGGTTGATGGGGGCTAGGACTGGTATTGGGTTGGGGGTTTGCTAGGACTGGAAATGGGCTGATGGGTGGCTAGGACTGGAAATGGGCTGATGCAGGGACTAGAAGGGAATGGAATGCTGGGTGAGGCTGGAACTAGAAGGGAGCTGATGTTGGGGGAGGATTAGAATGGGATGGGGCTGGAAGAGTAAAATGGAGAAGGGAAAAATATTGTGTGTGGGAGGGATAAAAAATCTACAATTGGCCGGGTATTGGGAGAGTAAGTGGGGATTGAGGATGGAGGGGTAAAATTTGAGTGGATGAAATAGGAATGAGGAAAGAGCAAAAGGAGAAAGATTAGTATGTTAAAGCAGATGTAGAGAGAGAATGGAAAAAAACTAGGAGAGAAGAAAGGACAAATGGACAGCAGACGATGGAGAGTTAGCAGAAGACACGAAGAAACCAGAAGAAAGTGGCTGGAGCAATTGCAGCTGAAAAAAATGCACAAAAGGTAGAAAAATATCTCTTTATTTTGAATTTATTAATTGGAATATGTCAGCTCTGGTAAATGTGCATCATTAACGTCTGCGCTTTGTTTAGTACAAGAGCAAATTAATGTATAGTTTTATTTCTACAGTGTTGTACATTCCAAGTTTGGCTTTTGGGATTCCCAGTTTAATTATTGTCTTCCTGTTTCTAAATTGTGATTACTTGTTTGGTGATGGTCTATGTTCTGCATGTGTAACTGAGCTGAGGTGTTCTGTTTATATAATTCCTATTTGACATTGCCACTTGTTCTCTTTCCCCAGTAGGTCATGTATTGTTGTTCTCTGAAATGTATTGGTTTAATATTTGCAGTGTTGCCTTTTGATAGGTAGGGTCTGGTGCTTTGTGAGTCCTGGTAGTGCTGTTAGGATACGGCGGGTTTGCTATGGGTTCTAAATGGGCAGTGTTTGTAGTAGTTCCTAATGTGTCTGGCAGTTGGCACTGGATTATAGTAATGTAGAAATTTTTTAGTCTTTCTTTATCCATACACTCATTAAGAGGCATGTTTACTAAAAGTTAGTATATGGTAACATTATGCAAATATTTATGCAAATGAGGCCCCTTATGCAAATGAGGCCCCACACACACACACCCTTGGGCCGCCCCTGCTGGGGGCCCACAATTTTTGTTGGCGTAGGGCCTCACTCAAGGTAAATCCGGCCCTGATCTGTGCCCTTCTCTTCTCTTGCTAACTCCAGACTTCATTCCTTTCATCATGCTGCTCCTTATGCCTGGAACAAACTAGCTAAGTCTACATCAGGTGCCTTCTCAAACCCTTCTCAAATCCATGCTGAGAACTCACCTCTTCGCTGCCTCTTTCGCATCTTGGCTCACCTGATCTCCTCCGTGTTTCCTTACCATTCCCCCTAGATATATCCTATGTCTTATGTTGTCTGTCTTGAATTGATTGTAAGCTCTGATGAGCAGAGACCATCTTTTACATGTATTTGTGCTGCATTGCGTACATATTGTAGCGCTATACAAATGCGCAGTAGTAGTAGTATTTCTTGTAAATTGTGTTTACCGATGACAGAAGAAGAGGTCAAGCGTCGTGAGAAACAGTGTGAAGTTATTTTTGGCGCTTCTAAGTCTGAATAATCAAAACACAGCAAAATCCCCAATATTAAAGTGACACCAATGTCCTTTAGGCCTCCAGGAGGGCCTCAGCGTGAATGCAAATGGGGGAGGTTTGCTGTTTCATGTGAGAAATGCTCCCTAGATCCTTTCACCTGTCCTATACAAATACTACTTGAGTATCTTCTGCACCTTTTCGAGTCTGGACTTAAGTCCAACTCCGCAAGGGTTCACCTCAATGCAAATGGAGCATACTACCGAGATGTAGAAGGTAAACCCACCTCTTTACAGCCTTTTGTTTTTTGCTTCATATAAGGCTTATTACTGTTAAAGCCGTGGTGTTTTGGGACCTTGATGCGATTCTTGCGCAGCTAATGAAAGCTCCTTTTCAGCCGCTCAATATATGTCCTCTGAAGTTCTTGATCTGGAAAGTATTGTTTCTGCAGGTGGTTACTTCAACATGCAGAGTGAGAGAGCTTCAAGCCTTAGTAGTTCATCCACCTTATACAAGATTTAATCATAACAGCGTGGTCCATCCCAAATTTCTTCTTAACCAATCAAACAACCTTCCAACATTCTTCCCAAATCCTCAGGCTCACAGAGAGGAAGCTGCACAACCCATGTTGGACTTCAAGCGGGCCTTTGTTTCCTACATGGAGCAGACAAAAGCCCTTCAAAGCCCATTCAACTTTATGTTTCTCTTGACCCCAACAACCTAGGAGTTGCTATCTCCAAACACACATTGTTGCAGGGCATATGGAAACCTCAGAAGTCCTTTCCTATTCACAGTGCCATAAAGGAGATGACTCGCATGGAATGGGAAAGGCCGGAGGTGGGACTGCATATGAGTAGGGCTATTGCTTGTCTGCATCCATTTCCTCAGGATGAGAAGGAACTTTTGAGGCTTCCTAAGGCTGATGCATTGGTATCAGTGGTGACAAAAAAACCAACACTTTCCGGTGGAAGGTGTTGCAGTTGTTAAGGATTCTCAGAATCATAAGCTCGAAACCCTCCAGAATTAGTCATTTGAGATAACTTCTGGCAATCCAGGCCTCTGTATATGGTGCCTCTGTGGCAGAACATGATGCTCAAGGTATTATGTCAGATATTGCTAAATTGGAGTCTGGTTTAACTTAACTTGCTGATTCGTTCTATCATCTCATTAGAGCTTCAGCTAAAAATTTGGCCTCTGTCATCTCAGTGCGTTGTCTTTCGTGGCTCCATAACTGGTCTGCAGATGTGGCTTCTAAGACTTGTCTTACTAAGCTACCTTTTAAGAACATAACATAAGAAATGCCATACTGGGTCAGACCAAGGTCCATCAAGCCCAGTATCCTGTTTCCAACATTGGCCAATCCAGGTCACAAGTACACAGCAGCTTCCCAAAAATGCACACAGGTTCCATAATGCTTATATTGGGGCAAGCAGTGGATTATCTAGGTCCTCTTTAATAATGGTTTATGGTTTTTTTCCTCCAGGAACTTGTCCAAACCTTTTTTAAACCCAGCTACACTAACAGCTTTTACTACATCCTCCGATAAAGAATTCCAGAGTTTGATTACGCATTGAAGAATGTCAAAAGCTTTACTGAAATCTAAGTAGACCATCTAGGTCTCTCCCTCTGTCCAACTCTCTGGTCACCCAGTCAAAGAAATCAATCAGATTTGTCTGACAAGTCCTGCCTCTGGTAAAACCATGCTGTTTCAGATTCTGCAATCCATTGGAGTCGAGAAATCTCACTATCCTCTGTTTTAGCAGCGTTTCCAATAATTTACTCACCACAGAGGTGAGACTAACCGGCCCATAGTTCCCAACCTCATCCTTGCTTCCACTCCTAGGATACAAACTGAACAAACTCCACCACCGCTCCCACAAAGAACCAAACGCCCCAGGAACAAATGGATCACAGTGGGTTCTGGTAGATTGCGACCTGTAACACAAAGACATCCTATACATCAAGAGATATCCCTGCACAATGCCTTCTCTGCCTTGGCTAATGAGGATGCCCAATTCAAAGAACCTGAAGGGCCTTTAAATGAGTCAGACAATGCCCAATCCCCTGCTAAAGCACTAAATATGAAGAAAACCTCACCAAACAGAAAACTACTACTAATTGCAGATTCCATCATCAGAGGCACCAACTTGGGAACACAGTTCAAAGGAGAGAAGATAGTCATGTGCCTACCAGGCTCTTCAGCCAGCAGGAATACAAACCAAGTTGTTGAATTACTTAGTGCAAAAAGTGAACATTCCAAACTTGATGTTATTATCCACCTAGGCACAAACGACTTGGCTAGGAACAGTGCCTCTACAGCCCAAAAGGACTTCCAATCTCTGGGGGAGAAATTCAAGCACGTTGTTAACACTGTTGCATTCTCAGAGGTTCTACCTGTTCTTGGTTAGGGGACAAAAAGACTGCATCGCATTAACAGCTTTAATACATGGCTCCAGACCTGGTGCAGAAAAGAAGGATTCAGATTTATTGGCAACTGGGACAACAGATGGATCAACAAGAGACTATACTGTGCTGATGGACTACATCTCTCTTCCACAGGGAAAAGAATCCTAAGTGAAAAATTCAGGCAGTATGTGGACATGCATTTAAACTAGGAAAAGGGGGTGACGGATGTGGAAGGTCAACATCTGCATGCCACCCCCAACAAAAGCAGAACAACATCAGAAACAGCCACACTTTTAAACCACACATCAAAAACATGTGGGAGGAAGTGGGCAGAACAAAATCAATGCAAAATACACACAAGCCAGGAAAGTGCTGGAAAGCAATGAGCACAAATGCTCGAAGCTTAGCCAACAAAATTCCAGACCTGGAAGCCCTAACGGCAGAAACAGACTTGGACATTGTGGCCATTACAGAAACATGCTTTAATGAATCACATGATTGGGATATAGCCATAGCTGGCTATAATCTATTCAGGAGGGACCGAGAAAATGGAAAAGGAGGAGGAGTAGCCTTGTATGTCAAAAGCAATATTAAAGCTACTGAAATGCAGGGGACATGGGGAAAAGAAGAAGCGCTCTGGATTGCGTTGGAGAGAGGAGATGGCACTGTCATCCATATTGCTGTAGTCTATAGACCTCCGACTCAAATTGAAGAGAGAGACAATGAATTGATTAGAGATATTGCCAAGATAGCATCAAAGGGGGAAGCAATCATATTGGGTGACTTTAATCTACCTGATGTGGATTGGATTACTCCTTCTGCACATCTGGAAAGAAGCAAAAGAATTGTGGATGCTCTCCAAGATGCATTATTTAGACAAATGGTGATGGAACCAACCAGGGAAAGCTCAACACTGGATGTAGTGCTCACCAACGGTGATAGTGTGTCAAATGTCTGCGTGAGTGCCCCTGTGAGCAACAGCGACCATCACACGGTGTGGTTTGAAATAAAAGCCATGGCACAGGCCAATCATAGCAAGCTCAGAGTCCTAAACTTCAAATACACTAACTTCAATCAAATGGCAGAGTATGTAAAGGAGGAGATGACGGGGTGGGAAGAGATAAAGGAAGTGGAATTGCAATGGGCTAAACTAAAGGAGGCATTGAAAGGAGCAACAGATAAATATGTGAGAAAAGTAAATAAAAGCAAGAGGAGAAGGAAACCTATTTGGTTTTCCAAAGAGGTGGCTGCTCATATAAAGGCAAAAAAACACAACTTTTGCAAAATTCAAAAGCTTGCAGACCGAAGAACACAGAAATGAATACAGGATCAAACTCAAAGAGACAAAACGAGAAATAAGGATAGCAAAATCAAAGGCAGAGGAAAAGATGGCTAAAGATGTTAAGGGTGGCAACAAAAATTTCTTCAGGTATATTCGGGAAAGGAAAAAGATCAGAGTTGGAATTGCAGGACTCAGAAGTGCTGGGAAAGGACTCGTGGAAAGTGACACTGAAAAAGCAAAATTGCTAAACAATTACTTCTGCTCTGTGTTTACTAAAGAAGATCCTGGGGATGGACCAGCTGTGACTCCCAAATATAAAATGGGAATGAAGTAGATACCACACCATTCACAGCAGAAGAGGTGTTAGAACAACTTGCTAAACTGAAAGTGGACAAAGCCATGGGACCGGATGGGATACATCCCAGGATACTGAAAGAGCTCAGAGAGGTTCTTGCAGGACCGTTAAAGGATGTCTTCAACAGATCCTTGGAAACAGGAGAGGTTCCTCAGGACTGGAGAATGGCTGATGTCGTACCTCTACACAAAAGTGGTGACAGGGAAGAAGTGTCAAACTACAGACCCGTGAGCCTTACCTCGGTGGCAGGAAAAGTAATGGAGGCGCTCCTGAAAGAGCGAATAGTGAACTTTCTGAAAACCAACAGCTTGCAAGACCTGAGGCAACATGGTTTTACCGAAGGACGATCTTGCCAGACAAATCTGATCGAGTTCTTTGACTGCGTGACGAGGGAACTAGATCAGGGGCATGCAATGGATGTCATCTACCTGGATTTCAGCAAAGCCTTTGATACTGTTCCTCATAGGAGGCTTATCAACAAACTCAGTAGCTTGGGGATGGGTCCCAAGATGGTAAACTGGATTAGAAATTGGCTGACTGACAGACGACAGAAGGTGATTGTACATGGAGCTCACTCGGATGAGAGGAAGGTGATTAGCGGGGTGCCCCAGGGTTCGGTCCTGGGCCCGGCACTGTTCAATGTATTTGTGAGTGATATTGCTGAAGGACTGAATGGAAAAGTCTGTCTTTTTGCAGACGACACAAAAATTTGCAACAGAGTGGACTCCCCTGAGGGAGTGGTTAACATGAAGAAAGATCTACAAAAGCTGGAAGACTGGTCTAAAGCTTGGCAACTACGATTTAATGCAAAAAAGTGCAGTGTCATGCACTTGGGTAGCAGAAATCCAAGAGAAATGTACAAGATAGGGGGAGAAAGGTTGGTATGCACAGTTCAGGAAAAAGACCTTGGTGTGATTATCTCTGCTGATCTCAAGGTGGCAAAACAGTGCGACAAGGCGGTGGCAAAAGCCAGGAGGATGTTGGGCTGCATACAAAGAGGGATTACCAGCAGAAAAGAAGAGGTACTTATGCCACTGTATAGGTCACTGGTGAGGCCTCACTTGGAATACTGCGTTCAGTTTTGGAGACCATATCTTGCAAAGGATGTAAAAAGACTGGAGACTCTTCAGAGGAAGGCGACCAAAATGATTTGGAGCCTGCGTCAGAAGCCTTATGAGAAGAGACTTGAAGACCTAAATATGTATACCTTGGAGGAAAGGAGGCACAGGGGAGATATGATTCAGACCTTTAAATACTTAAAGAGAAATGATGAACAAACAAACCTCTTCCAAAGACAGGGAACCTGTAAAACTAGAGGGCATAACATGAAACTGCAAGGGGGTAAATTGAAAGGCAATGTCAGGAAATATTTTTTCACTGAAAGGGTGGTGGATGCTTGGAATGCCCTCCCGATGGAAGTGGTAGGGGCGAACACGGTGACGGAATTCAAAAAGGCATGGGACAAACACAGAGGATCCCTTTACAGAAATAGGAAAAAAAAACCAAATAACCGGTACCATCTAACTTCCGAACCATATAACGTCTCAACAAATAGGGGTGTCCTATATGGAGTGGTGGGTTTACCCCTGAACAAGGATATGGAGAGGGGTGGCCTGCGCGGAGCGACAGGTGCACCTACTCTTGCCATCTCGCTGGGCAGACTGGATGGACCATGCTGGTCTTTATCTGCCGTCAACTACTATGTTACTATGTTACTATGTTACTTTTGTGTAAAGGGACCACATGTGACTTTCTCCAGTCCTCTGGAATCACTCCCGACTCTAATGATAATACCACTTATCAGTAGTTGAGGCCAACAAGACCTCTGTACTGTACCCACTCCTAAATCCAAAATGATACTTATCCAGCAACTGTCGTTCATTTACAAAAACCTGCAGCTGTAGGAGTACCACATGTTCAATCACTTTAACAAAAAATGGCAATGTAGAAACTGGCCAATATTTAACTGTTTCTGTCAGATCAAAATCTTTCCCTTCAATACAGGGTAGACAGATGCCTTTTTAACATGACTGGCATCATGCCATACTGTAATGATAAATTTATTGCATTGGAGAACAAAGTAAGGATTTGTGCACCACATTTATTTATAAGGCCCACTGTTAACATAGGTCTAGTTTCTCTGTGCTATCGGCAACACTTGAGAAAATCTTTTCAACTTGATCAAGAGCCATTTGCTGAAAATTATCCAAAAGAGTCACTATAAAAGAATCCTCTGCTTTAGTCAAATTCATGAATTCCTTTTGCAATTGAAAAGCCATTATTTTATCACTTAAGTATTTCGCTAATTGCTCACACCCTACACATTTACTGACACCCTGGACATCTCTCAATTGAGTCATCTAACAGACAATTGGAAATAATTCCTACTAATTGAAGTTCGCAACTTATCCTCATAACTCGGTTTCTTCACTTCTTCCACAAGTTTCCAATACCCACTCAAACATTCAAAAAACGTCTACTGTTGCCTTGCATGGTGCCATCTACATTCTTGACATCTCTACTACCACTGCTAATCTTTTGGGCTACCCGGCATATGCAGCGCTGTACAGAAACATGTAAGAGACAGTCTCTGCTCATAAGAGCTTACAGTCTAGTCAAGACAGACAACACAACAGTCAAGTCAGAAAACGCAACAACTGGGGACAATGATATATTCAGGCGAATGGTAAGGAAACACATAGGAGGTTAACAGGAGACTAGAGGGATCAGAATCCAAAAGCAGTCTCAAAGAAGTGAGTTTTTAACCTGGATTTGAACAAAGCCACAGATGGAGCCTGAGGTACTGACTCGGGTAGTTTGTTCCAGGCATAAGGAGCAGCAAGGTAGAAAGATTGAAGCCTGGAGTTGGCAGTGGAAGAGAAGGGCACAGATAGAAGGGATCGGCCAGAAGAGTGGAATTCCCAAGGAGGGGTGTAGGGGGAGATAAGAGAGGGAACATAGTGAAGAGCAGCCTTATAGGTCAGTAGTAGAAGTGGAAATTAATAGGTGGCCAATGAAGTGACTTGAGAAGAGGGGTGAGATGAGCATAATGGCGCAGGTGGAAGATTAGCTGTGCAGCTGAGTTTTCAACAGATTGAAGTGTCGAGAGATGATTTAGAAGAAGATCAGTGAAGAGGAGGTTGCAATAGTTTAGACAGAAAGGGCTCGATATTCTAAGGCCTTTACATGGGTTGTGCCCTTCGAAAATCCCAGCTAAGTCCCTAACGTGCCCGTATAGCATCAGTGTGTGTTAGGGGCATTCCGGGGTGGAGCGGGGGCAGAGGAAGGGGCTACAAGGGTAGTAGCGATTTTCGATGCTACCCGCGTAGCCCTCTGCACCTTAAAGATAGGCGAGGAAAAGCTTTGCCTATCTTTAAGACACAGAGGCTATGTGGGTAGCATCAAAAATCGCTGCTATCCATGTAGCCTCTACGGCTGCTGGGGCTTTCAGGCTAACCTAAATTTTCACTTCCGCCGTCACGGAAGTGAAAATCTGTGTTATGGGGATCAGCGAGCAGGCTATGCATCTCTGCGGCGCATAGCCTGCCGAACTCAATATCAGGCCCGAAGTGATTGGAGAATGGATAAGGGTCTTAGTAGTGTGTTCAGAAAGGAAGGGACACATTTTGCCAGTGTTATAGAGAAAGAAATGACAGGTTTTAACTATCTGTTGGATGTGTGTGGCGAAGGAGAGGGCGGAGTCCAAGATAACCCCAAGGTTGTGAGCCAAGGAAACAGGGAGGTGTAGAATGTTATCCACAGAAACAGAGAAAGGAGGAAGGGGAAGGTGGGCTGAGGGGGGAAAGATAAGGAGTTCAGTTTTGACAGTGGTGGACATCAGGCACTAATGTCAGATAAGCAGGCAGAGATCCAGACCTGGATTCCCAGAGAGATTTCAGGTGCAGAGGGGTAGACCTGAGAATTGTCATCATAGAGATGGTGCTGTAAACCACAGGAGGAGATGAGTGCACCAAGGGAATGAGAGGTCCTGCTTAACCTCCCTTACCTTTGATGTATACCGTAGAGCACAATAATTCCTTTTTACAATTTACATAGTCATAGGAGCAACCTGATCCAAAGTTTTTCTTAATGAAGCATCCCATTCATTAACTGATTATTATTAGTGCTGATTTTAGCATTACACTCCTCCTACCGCTGAGCAATAACCCTGCATCTTAGCAGCCCGCCTGTGTTCTTATATTGAAATTTCTCATTAGTAAACATACCCCTTAGGGTGGTGGAACAATCAGCAGTAGCGGCTTCCATGCGATATCAGAACCGCGCCTCCATTGAATTCAATGGGACCGCGGCTCCGATATCGCACGGAAGTCACTACCGCTGATTAGTAAACATACCCCTAGGAGATATTCCATCCAGATGAAAGTATGTAATCATCTGACTATGGCACTTTCTGCACTTCCAACCACATAATATGAGCCCTACAATGAACTGGCACAAATGTCATACTTCAAAACAGTGGCAGAGCAAGCTCCTTTGGTGCCATGGCAGGCCTTTAAGCACCTATGGCTTGCTGCTCCTGCCCCCTCCAATGCAACCTTCCTGTCGGAGGGGTCAGGAGCAGCAGGCCATGAGTGCACGTGCATGCGGGTGCTTCAAGGCCTGCCATAGCACCAAAGTAGCTTGCTCTGCCACTGTTTTGAAGTATGTGAAGGAGCTGCGGTGTGCCAGTAGTGCCTCAGGGACGTAGGACTAACGGTTCATCTAGGGCAGCAGATATCCTATGCTAAGGACAAAAACTAGAGTGGTTATCATTGAGAATACAGCTAGAATCTAGGTCACTCAGCCAACTGCTGCACTATGATCCCTAATGAATATGCATGAGATAAATTTGAATACAATGGGGCAGTGCCTGCAAATATATCTCATTCATATTCATTAGGGGCATCCTGAAAACCTGACTGGTTTGCAGCCCTCCAGGACTAGAGTTGGAGACCCCTGGCTTAACCAGTTAAAGTTAGGACAGGCTGTCATAATTTTAACAGGTTAGCAGCTGAATATTGCTGCTTACTGGTTAATGTTGCTGATGTCTGGAGAGCCTGGATATTCAGTGGCGGAAACCAGATATGTTCTGCCACTGAATATCCAGTTATTAAAGCGGTAATGGCTAGTTGGTTTAACCAGTCTAGCCAACACCACTGTTGAATATGGCCCTCTAATATGTAGGTTTTCATATCTAAGAGAATTTTTTTTCCATTTCCATTAGGTAATGCATTTGCCAGAGTTAAAATTGGAGATTACTATTTCTATGGTATTGGAACAAAGAAAGATCATGTCACTGCAGCAATTCATTACAGGCTTGCAAGTGAACAACATCGTAGTGCTCAAGCCATATTCAACCTGGCATATATGTATGAGCATGGCTTAGGAATAGAAAAGGTAACCTGATCTACATGCTATACAGTTACAGGATGCATGATAAATTATCATAGTTTGTAATACAGACATTTCAAACACAGAGGACATTTGGAGGCACATTTCAAATCGGACGTCCAAGTGCAATCTGGGATGTCAAGCCAGAATGTCTGAAAAAGAAAGGCAGGCACATGCAAGTTCAGGCACAATTCCAGAAACGTGCGTGTACCCGATATGCATGTGCACCCGATATGCGAGTGTACCCAATATGCGAGTGTACCCAATATGCATGTGTACCCGATATGCGAGTGTACCCGATATGTGAGTGTACCCGAAATGCATGTGTATCAAATGTCTATACAGACATCCCCAGAAGATAATTTCAGAACCAAGATATCTAATAGCATAATGGTTAGAGTAGTGGCTTAAGAGCTGGTTGGCCAGGGTTCTAAAGCTAGTTGCTTAATTCTACATCTTCTCTATACTCTTTAGATGTTTTAAGGTGAAAACAAGCACTTTCCTGATGTCTATTCTTTCCTGGAGCAGGAATAAACATGCCTGTGCCTACAGATGGCTCCCCTGCTTCTGGGATCAAATGGGGATGTGTAAGTCCATTGCCCCTCCCCAGACATGCCTCTGCCACACCCCCATGCCTACTTGAACATCCTTGTACTGGAGATGTCTGCGAACAGCATTTGTGGGATGGTTACAGAGACGTATCCCGTGATTTCCATGTCCGGGTGTATATCTGCAGGTATATTGCAGATGTCAGTGACGTGTCAATTGTTGATGGGCAAAAAGGTACAATAACCTTTTCCATCAACAAGCAGGATACAACCAATCACAAATAAATGACATCATTGCATGGCACTGGGACAGAACAGCTCTCCCAGAGCTCATAATAAGTTGAAAAGATTTTAGCATGTACAGTTCTTTCTATACACAATGATCTCAATTCCTCACTTTGTTCCCACTGTGCCAAACAGACATGAAAACAAAATTCTCACAATTCCTCACTTTTCTGACATTATTATTTTTTAATTTAAATTTTATGAAAGACAAAGAAAAAAAGAAGAAGAAAGAAGAGACTTTTTTAAATTTTAGTTTATTATCTTCTTAATTATGGCTCAGACTAAGATCTTTATCTTTATTTATACATTTGATATAACACCCTTGTCGAGACATTACAGCGGTTTACAATAAACATGTCTACACCATAGAAAAAGGAAAGGAACACCATTGCATTATAGGAGAGAATTAGAGGGAATAGTAAAGTCAGCAAACGTAGACAAACAAACAATAGCTAGGTAGGGTTATCCACAGGGAACCTCAAAAGATCTGTTTTAGTGTGGAAGAAAGATCTAGAACAGGGGTGGCCAACTCCAGTCCTGTGCACCACAATCCAGTCTGATTTTCATGATGTCCCTAATGAATATGCATGAGATATATTTGCATACACTGCCTCCCATTGTATGCAAATATATCCATGAATTATTGTTAGGGACATCATGAAAACCAGGCTGGATTGTGGTGCACCAGGACCAGAGTTGGCCACCTCGATCTAGAACTTCAAAATCCTTAACACATATCCTATATGTTTGGGTTCTGAGTACAAGAGTGATTGCAGCATTGCAGGAGACTATTCCTGTGGGCCTGGAAGTCTTGCCTCCATTGTCTTCTGAATACTACGAGATGGAAAAGAATATTCTTCTATGTACAGATTAATGGATTCTGTAAATTCCAGTAGATCCTCATAAACCAATATAATCTCCACTACTCAGTACAGTGACTTAAGGTAATTTTATAAAATCTGAAATTTTTCACATATGTGAAAAAATAATTATAAAATTCCGACAGCATAAAAGGACGTGCGTTGAAATGACGACACATACTTTGCCAGCAGTTGTGTACAAGGACAGTGTTTGGTTGGAGCATGGGTGGACTTTGCAAGTATGCATGTAGATTATAAAATATGCTAATTGTAGACTCATATAAATGACCCCTATAACAAAATACCTGGGTTCTTATCTCCCAGTGCTTCTTAACAGGAAAGAAAAAGACACGACACAGTGTTAATTAATCAATCAATTGCTATAGAGCTCCATAGGGAAGAGACACACCGAGTCTAATTCGACTATCCCAACATGCCTCTTCAAAGATGGTTCTGAAGAGCTTAGCTTTTTATTAGGTGATATCAGCTGATGCAGTTAATTTTTAATTAACATCTGGTACTTTCCAAATTCCACGTGTACATCAATTTTGCCAACATAGACATTATTATTTATACCAAAAAGCAGAAGTTCTATATAAAAATTACATTCATTAGATCCAGCAGGTGTCGCTATACTGCTAAAAGCTAGTTAGTTACTTATTATATTTTGCTGATTTCGGTTATATTTACTAAATGGACTAGAGTCAATTTCATAAGAGCAGGGCATCCTGCCCCAGAGACAGCTTAGCCTATCCTCTTGCAGAATGATCAGCTTCACCCCTTGTTCTATTTAATTAAGGAACTTCAATCTGACCTAATATCTGTTGGGTATATAGACTGTTTGCGTAAGCTATAATGCTTCTAATTTCCCAATTTATGTCTAACTAAAAACGGGAACTATGATTTAAAGGAATAGCTTCAAAAGCAATCTTTAACCTATACTTCTATTCAGGCCTATACTGAGCTGGATTATACTTTTGTGTCCTGTATGGTTTCATGTGTAGCTGACTTTGGTTTCATTCCAATTGAGATTATTGAGCCTGATCTGCTGTCTGTTCCTATATCTGAATCTGAATCTGACAGGTCCAAATCTGCATATCCAGGATAAATCATAGGTGTATAGATTTGTTTATCATCAGTGCTCTCATCTGCTTCATTAATTACATCCAACTTACATTTGGGGCCTAGCTGGGGTAGGCCACGCCCACAGTCCTCCCTTTGGTTCTGCACAGAACCACAATCTTCATAGAAAGGCATTTCACGAAGCAAGTCTCCTGTACTAGGAACACTTCGCAATTTCAAAACTGCAATAGTGTGTGTAGCTTTAGGCAGGTATGTAGTACAACACTTCATAAAACAGACAAGACCAATTCCTAAAAGTAGGAGAGCTACTAGGAACCCAAACAAGCCTGTCAGTATCGCTTTTACTGGACCTGACAAGCCACTCCATATATTATCAAACCAAGGCCATATAGAATCAGACGTTCCCTCTATATTATCTTTGGAGAAGTGGGTTTCTTTTCTCACCTGTTCTAGGATACCTGTGACTACCTTACTTTGTGAATCCACAATCGTACAGCAGTGATCTCTCACGACGCCACAAACTCCGCCATCTTTGGCTAGCAAATAATCTAAGGCCATCCTATTCTGTGCAGAGTAAGCAGTCAACTTGTCTACAGTACCTTGCATGATTGTAAGAGCATCAGTCAAATCTTGGGCTGTTACTTCAATTAGAGCATAAATTCGCAATAATTGCTCACCATAACGTTGTGTAGGACGTATGGCACCAAAAGTACTTAGCCACACTGTTCCTGCGAAAGTGCTCACTTCTTGTTGGGTTAACATAGTGGTATCTTCTAACAATTTCCTTGCTGCACGTATATCAACACTAGAATCATCTGTTGCTCTGCGCTGACGACTTGAGGGCGTCCCTAATAAAGTCTCATAAGGGACCAGTTTCCATGGTAAGTCAAGAGTAGCTATGTAACAATTGCCAGACCAATCAGCAGGCAATCGAACATAAGCAAGAGTTCCGCACACAAAATAATGACCTACCAAGGCAAGTAGTCCATCAGGCCAAATTTTAAAATCTTTAGGATTTGTGATTAGAACTTCAGTTCCAGGCTCAATGTTTCTTAACCATGGGTGATAGTATCCTAAATAGGGATACACATAGTTGTCAACATACCCAGATGACAAACCATCTTTACTATTCTGCAATCTATACTTCCCATATGCTGGAAACCCATCCTGATCATAGTACTGTAATTCATACTGATCAAGACGAGACTTGGGATCAGGGATGACATTGACTACCTTCAAATTTGAAAGGGCTTGCACAGGACTTGGTGTAGAGGACTCTAACACTAAATGGACATGGTCGTTAGTCATAACAGTCTGACACTTAGACAAAGGAGTGTCACCCACAGGATATGTTCCTTTCCTTTGAAAACAGATAGGAGGATCAGCCATTGGCTGAGGGCTAATTATTCTTGGAGCAGGAGTGACTCCTTCTGGCCATGTCATAGTAAGATTAAACAGGGTTTCATTCATAGACAATTCCTTCAGCTCTTGCAAGGAGAGAGGTCTAGGTCTAGGCAGGAATCCGAACTGTGTAGCTACTGGGTGAGGCAAGCAGACTGCACAGCTGGAAATATTAAATCGCTGAATTAAGGAATAAATGTGTGAATGAAACACATTATAAAAAGTACCATGTTTTGCCCACGGTGCATGTGGGTCATATTCAGGAACTGTATGATCAGGGACTGTAGGAACTGGATCTGGAGGAGTAGTAACACCATGAAAGTCCCTGAGCATCTTATCTATTATTGCCTGTTGTTTAGGGGGCATTGTTGGCTTTTCTGATAATCTTCTTATCAACTCATCTATACTGTTGATACTACCACGAGAGCTGACAGACACCAAATCCAGAAGAACAAAAACAATGCCAATGCTATTGCAAATATGCATGTTAACCACTTTTCAATAACCACCTCTGGATTGCGTTGTGAATGTTCAACAATTTCACAGTCACTTTCTTGATCAAGTGGAGATGATCCTGGAGGAAATGAGTCCAGTTCTATTTTATTTTATTTTTATTTATTTATTTTATTTATCTATTTCTTCTATACCGCCCCTTCCAGAGATCAGGGGCGGTTTACATGGAACAATTTAACAGTTTTGTATACGTTCGTATAACAGTACATTGAACAAGAACTTTTTAACTTTTTACATATAACAGAACAGTAAATTATTAAAACTATTTACAAGGTGTATATCTTGATCAGAAGTTTCTAACTTTTTACAGGGAATAGGCAGCGACTAATTCTTCAGGAGGTGGTCTCGGTGGAAGTTGTCTTATCCAGGGGACGGCGCCTTCTTGCACTGGTCCAGATGTATCCACGCTTTGCGCCCCTTCACCTTCAATGCCGAATATCCCACCAGCAACACTTGGAACGGTCCCAGAAACTTCGCTGCTAAAGCTGACTTCGGTGCTGGATCCTTGATGAGCACCCAATCTCCTGGTTCCACGTCTGGGGTTGATTGTGACTGAGCTCCCTGCTTTGTAAGCTGCAAAAAGGAAGGAGACACTAACGTTTGGTACAAATATTTACAGTAAGATAATAAATCGCTGCGCAATAGTTGGGGATCCGGTAATTGATCTGGTGGAATTATCACATGTGCTGGAGTAGTCGCTGGACGTCCCGTCACAATTTCATAAGGGGTAAGACCTTGTCGAGTTCTCTGAGGAGAGTTACGGACTGAGAATAAGGCAAACGGCAAAGCTTCCACCCAATCCTGACTCCAATCATGAGTCAGAGACCGGAGAAGTGCCTTCAGCGTCCGATTCATCCGTTCCACTTGGCCAGAGCTTTGGGGATGATATGGAGGATGAAGTTGCTGGTGAAGGCCAAAAAATGCAGTTATGCCCTTCCATACCTCCGCCGTAAAGGCTGGACCTTGATCAGAAGACAAAAGTAAAGGCACACCCCACAAAGGAATAAACTGAGTAAGCAAGCATTTCAAAACAGTAGCAGCAGACAAAGAATTTGTCGGATAGGCCTCAGGCCATCCAGAATATAAGCAAGTAAAAACCAAAAGATGTTTCCTTCCCCCCTTGGCACAAGGCAGATCAGTAAAGTCCATTTGCAAGAAGAGGAAGGGTCCTCGAGGCTTAGGCAAGGACGGAGAAGGCGATGCACGCAAAGTGCTCCCGGACTTTCCTGCTTGCAAACACGGGAGACAAGAAATACACACAGCATGAGCAGCAGAAACAAATGTAGGATTATGCCACAATTGAACAAAAGCTTTTGTCATAGCCAGTACACTTAAATGCAATTTGTGATGCAAAAATAAGGCAACAGGATATAGCAAAGATTTAGGACAAATAATCAAATTGTCCTTTAACCAGAGTCCAGTACCATCAGGAGATGCTCCCCAAGTGAGCCAGTTCTGTTTTTCAGTGAAGTCCGCTGAGTCCTGATGGGAACGCATCAAGTCCAAAGATATTGAGCCAGAAGGAGAAGCTGCAGGTGAACGAAGAGTTAATAAAAGGTGTGGTGGAACTGCAGGTCCTGCTGCTGCAGTTTTAGCAGCTTGGTCTACAAACTGATTGCCTTGTGACACCATAGTACCATTAAGATCATGTCCTTTGCATTTCAACACAGCCACCTGAGCTGGCTTAAGCACTGCAGCAAGTAGACGCTCAATATAGCGGGCATGCTTGATGGGCTTATGGGCAGCCGTCAGGAACCCCCGTTGAGCCCAAATATTTCCAAAATCCCACAGAATTCCGATTGCGTAACTACTGTCACTATGGATATTAACAACCAAATGCGTAGACATCTCCAAGGCCCGAATGAGAGCAAATACTTCTGCCAACTGGGCACTTGCAAATGGCAACGCTCCTGCTTCTAGTACAGAATCAACAGTAGTTACAGCATACCCCACCAGTAAATGTCCATGTTCATCACGGAAGGCAGAACCATCAGTGAATAGAACCCAATCAGGGTTTGGCAAAGGTACAGCAGATAAATCAGGCCTAGCCTTTGAATAGGCAGTTACAGAAGAAAGACAATCACGAGTTCCATCAGGGTCAGACAAATGTAACAAGGGCTCCAAAGAAGCCAAAATTTGAGCTGGTTGTAACAAGGAAACTTCATGCAAGGTTACATGTGCTTGAGAAATAGCCAAATCAAATAACAGTAAACGAGAACTAGATAACGGTTGAGTTTTAGCTAAATGCAATAGCCTAGCTACTGAGTGAGATGTGTACACATGCAGTTCATGTTGGAGAACAAGGAAGTCAGTGGTCTGTATTGCAAATACCACAGCAGCTAAAGATTGAAAACAAGGTGGCATGCCAGCAACAACAGAATCAAAACCTTGAGAGAAAAAGCCTAGCGGCTTGAGTCCAGAAGGAAAACGTTGTGCTAGAACACATACTGCAGCCTTAGTAGATGTCGCTACATAAAGGCGGAAAGGCAAGTTATAGTCTGGAAATGAGAGACAAGGAGACTTCAATAGCGCTTGCCGTAGAGAATGGAAAGCATTATGCTGTGCTTCAGTGGGCACTATAATACCCTCTGGAGCTTCACGGCCTAGCAGGGCATAAAGTGGAGCAGCAAGTTCAGCAAAATCTGGTATCCACTGGCGACAGAACACTAGAAGGCCTAGAAAGCGTCGTATCAGAGGTACAGTAGCAGGAAAAGGCATTGACATTATAGGGCCAATTCTCTGAGCAGTAATAGAGCGTCCAGCAGCAGAAAGGCATACACCTAGAAAGATCACTTGTGGTACAGCAAATTGTAATTTTGATTGGTTTACTTTCAATCCTAAACGAGAAATATGTACAAGAGCTAACATAGTATCAGCAATACAAGCATCATAACATGGAGAACAAATGAGTAAATCATCTACATACTGGATCAGCACAGATTTGTCCAACGCCAAGTCTTGTAAAGCAGCTTTTAGGGCCTGTGAAAAATAAGCAGGACTTTCCGTGTAGCCTTGAGACAGGGTAGTCCAGGTATACTGGCGCCCTTCGAACGTGAATGCCAGTAAATATCTCGACTCCTCCCCTACCGCTATGGAGTAGTAGGCGGAGCTTAAATCTATAACTGAGAAGTGGGTGGAGTCACATGGTATGCGAGTCCAGATATCATGAGGGTTGGGCACAAGAGGGAAGATGGGCATGACAATACGATTGATTGCCCTCAAATCTTGCACGAATCTGTAGGACTTACCATCAGCTTTTAACACCGGTAAAATAGGAGTATTGCAAGGAGAAGAAGTAGGCACCAACACACCCTGGGCTAGCAGATTTTCAATTACTGGCCGTATTCCAGCCACCGACGTTGCAGGCAGTGGATATTGACGCACATATGGTAGTGGAGCTCCTGGTTGTACTTCAATCTTGACTGGAGGAATATTGAGATGCCCAATATCATCACCTGGTACTGCCCACAAGGTGGAAGGAAGGGTATCCAATGGTGGAGTAATCGCAACAGCCGGTGTTACAGCTATAGGCTGTTGTACTTGCAGGGGACACAAGGTACATGTCAAAGTGCCAGTTTCCCAGCTTATAACAGTCTTGTTCCTAGATAAAAAATCTCGACCAAGCAAGTTGACAGGCAGAGTAGGGCCTACCAGAAAATCTGTATGATATAATTTTCCCTCTACTATAATTGGCACATCTGATAACTTTTGATGCATTATAGTCTTTCCTTCAATTCCTTCACAAGGTACTTTAGGAGCTGCAGGTAGGGCCTCAAACAGAGGTGGAGGTAACTGGGATAGCGCTATGGCAGATGTAGAGGCACCTGTATCTAGCAGGAAAAGCAATTCACACCCCATAACAGTAGCACGTATCTCCCCTGTGTGTTTGGACACACAACCAGGCCTAGTCAATCCTCGCTATAATCCACATCAGTCTCTGCATAGTATTGAGCCATCACTGAAGGCTGGTTAGGGGTAGATACAGGGTATGAGACAGATGGATATCTAGCACCATCCTGTATCCCAGGCTGGGGAATATTGCCCCTTGGCTTAGTACAATCTCTAATAAAATGGCCCACTTGCCCACACCATAACAAGTACGCTCCCCTTGCTGTCCCCCCATATAGCCACGTCCTCTTCCTCTGAAGGGGGCTGCACCTCTTCCACCCCTTGATCTACCACGTCCTCTGAAGTTGGACTCATAACTTGCTACTTGCAAATTTAAAAGTTTTTGACGCTGGCGGTCAAGTTTACCTTTATCAGCATCCTTCTGCCGTTGAATTCGTTTCTCAGCATGCAGAGCCGCCTCCAGGATTTCTTGTGCAGACTTAGTAGACCAGCCAAGCAAAGCATTTTCAAGAATACTTTTTATCTCTGGTTGCAGTCCATTCACAAAAATAGAAGCAAAACCTTCCATCTCAGCATTCTGAGGAGAAAAATCTCTGAACGCTAGGCAACATCTAGTGTGATACTGGTTTACCGTCTCACCCCCACACTGCTTTACTTCCAAGAGTTTGGACAGATCACGGACTGGGGTACACTTTTTCTCTATGGCTTTTAACAAATTATCCCTATGTTCTCTAAATGCAGTCATTTGAGCAACATCCGTAGCATTAATTACAGGATCTATACCAGGCCACACCCAATTAATATTATCACGCAGTTGAGGGTGGGTGACTGCCCTTAGCTCTATAGGATTCAGAAAAACTGCTTTCAATAAATTTTGTAAATCTACCCAAGTAGGATCATATGTAGTTATTAGCTGTCGCCAATAATCTACAAACTGACCAGGCTTCTCCCTGGAGTCAGGACAGGATCTAGCTAAGCTAAAAATTTCGGCTGGGGACCAGTTCGTTGCTAAGGTAACTAACCCCCCATCTCCTCTCGGGAATGCCCGAAACGGAGCCAACAAATCACCTTTATTCTGATCCTTCGTTTGTTTGTCTGAAGCCGATGAGTCACCCAATTCCAAAGTTAAACACTGTAAACTTTGACAGTTAGAAATCAAGGGAGCCTTGGTCCAATGTTCAAGTCCCTTGGCAACAGCTGACATTGCTTCAATTACAATTTCCTTACGTGTACTGAGAGGCAACAAACTTAAAGTATGCTGCTTTACCTGCAAATCTAATGCTTCAAATACAGTTGTAATGAGTTCAACTAATGTATGAGCTTTATTCACAAGATAATCATGATACTGTGTTAACTGCTCCACAGTATTCAAGCCCTTAAGGTGGCTTGCTTCAATGCCAATTAACTGCTCAAGTTCTATAATATCCTTAGTCAATCGTTGAGCTCTAGTCGTCCGAGGTTTATAATCTATAGGGGTAGAGGCACAGAATTCACCACCCCCAACTGCACCCTCCAAAGAAGCATCAGAAGGTGATACAACTACGCTGGACATGTCAATTTTAACAGGGGTAGAAATATCAGACACAGCACCCAGCCGGATCGAGGGCGCCTCTCGATCGCGACCAGGGACTATGGCTGGGACATTATTTCTAGACAGAGAAATAGCTAGTGCATTAACCTCATCTTCATAGGCAGGTGGCGCAGATGCCACGGTACAAGGCTCACAATTATTTACAGTTTTATTCACATCATTACCTCTGTTAGTTAAAACACATATTTGCTCTTCCATGCGATACACCTGATCTCTGACCTTCCTAAATGTAGAATCAATAGTATGTTTGCTCTTCTCGGCCGCTTTAGAACACCAGAAATTATAAGTAATCCATTCATGACAGGATTTCTCATCTAACGCTAGTACTGATTGCAAATATTTCAATTTAGATTCATGAAAAGTCCCTCCAAGGGGGAACTGCAGTTTGGGGTTCGCTGCAGTAACAGAATGCCATCTGGCCACATAATTTAAAGAATTGTCCCCATATTCTCTTTTCATCACATAATTGGGACTCCCTTTTTTATCAATTGCTATAGCACGTACTTTCTCTTCCCAGTCTTCTAACTGAGACTCCTGCTTTACCTTAGCAGATTTATTACCCATTGTAATATTTCAGATATCTGTCAATATACTCACAACTTGTGTCCTCAGGATGTTTGTTTCCTGCTAAAGAACAATGGAATCCGAGTCACGGCACTAAACTGTAGACTCATATAAATGACCCCTATAACAAAATACCTGGGTTCTTATCTCCCAGTGCTTCTTAACAGGAAAGAAAAAGACACGACACAGTGTTAATTAATCAATCAATTGCTATAGAGCTCCATAGGGAAGAGACACACCGAGTCTAATTCGACTATCCCAACATGCCTCTTCAAAGATGGTTCTGAAGAGCTTAGCTTTTTATTAGGTGATATCAGCTGATGCAGTTAATTTTTAATTAACATCTGGTACTTTCCAAATTCCACGTGTACATCAATTTTGCCAACATAGACATTATTATTTATACCAAAAAGCAGAAGTTCTATATAAAAATTACATTCATTAGATCCAGCAGGTGTCGCTATACTGCTAAAAGCTAGTTAGTTACTTATTATATTTTGCTGATTTCGGTTATATTTACTAAATGGACTAGAGTCAATTTCATAAGAGCAGGGCATCCTGCCCCAGAGACAGCTTAGCCTATCCTCTTGCAGAATGATCAGCTTCACCCCTTGTTCTATTTAATTAAGGAACTTCAATCTGACCTAATATCTGTTGGGTATATAGACTGTTTGCGTAAGCTATAATGCTTCTAATTTCCCAATTTATGTCTAACTAAAAACGGGAACTATGATTTAAAGGAATAGCTTCAAAAGCAATCTTTAACCTATACTTCTATTCAGGCCTATACTGAGCTGGATTATACTTTTGTGTCCTGTATGGTTTCATGTGTAGCTGACTTTGGTTTCATTCCAATTGAGATTATTGAGCCTGATCTGCTGTCTGTTCCTATATCTGAATCTGAATCTGACAGGTCCAAATCTGCATATCCAGGATAAATCATAGGTGTATAGATTTGTTTATCATCAGTGCTCTCATCTGCTTCATTAATTACATCCAACTTACATTTGGGGCCTAGCTGGGGTAGGCCACGCCCACACTAATTATGCATGTATTCATGTACTCTGAGACACCTTTATGTTTAAATCTTTTTATTAATTATCACATATTACCACAACAGAACATCACACAGGTAGAAACATTGCAAACTGATTAAAGATTATATATAGCATACATAGCACGGCGTATGAAACATTTAGAGTACATTTAAAGCCATCCTAGACCAGTGGAATAACTACCAGAGATGATCCCATGAAACAACTGGCTCATTGAACCATATGTGAGAGAGTGGCAAGAGTAAAAAGTAAACAGAAATTCTGTAGAGGAATCCCCCAATACAACTTGATAAGCTGCCGAGGATCTAACACAAAGCACCAGCATACAGCATACAGCATTGCCCGTAGTCACTGCCCCTTCCCACCCCTCTCCACCCCCTCCCCCCCCCCTTATGTTAGAGGACCTGGATGATCCCACCTTCCCCGCCGGCTTCCCAATCCAATCCGTCCATCCAAGGGTAACGCTGGCAGGCACGAGGTTGGTTCTGCTCCCGTGCCCGCCCCCTCCACCACGAATGACCAAGCCGTGGGATTCTGCCAAACTGATTAGTCCCCCACCCCCCCCCCCCAAGCCATTACCTCCCCCCCAAACCACCACAACAACAAAGGAGAGGCCGTCAAACCTAACCGATCACCCTGGCGCGAGCGTCAGAACGCCCAGAACATAAGTACTGTTGCTTTTAGCCGGACACTGTCACTGCTGGGGGAGTTCAGGGTTCCCCCAGAATACGCCGGCGCATCCCCACTGGTAACAACTGCACGTGAGGTCTCCACATCTGTAGAAAGCAAGACCATCTCCGTTCCACCCCAGCCGCATGCAGCCGGTCCATAAGCAAAACTTTATGTAATCTAAGTCTCCAGAGCCCAGAACTGGGCCCGCGCTCATCCATCCACTGTTGCAGCACCGTCATACGCGCAGTCATCAACACCAATCGTAACCATCGCAATCCCACTGCCCCCAGCCTTCCCCCCCAGTCATCCTCCCACACATCCAACACCACATTCTGTGCACTGAACGGCTCCAATGACGAGAAACATCGTCGAAGATGACCGAATACCCGATCCCAAAAAACCTGGACCCTAGGGCAATTCCAAAACATGTGTCCCAACGTCGCCCGATTCTCGCCGCACCGAGGGCAGCAATGACTAGCACTGACCCCCGCCCTCCACGCCCTCACCGGCGCAAAATACAAACGGCGCATGATCCGATATTGGGTGTCGCGGTGAATTACTTGGACACTAAGGGTCGGGATGGACGTCAATCCCCCCAGAACCTGCTCCGCTCCGATCTCAGCCCGCAACTCTTCTGACCAGATCGACGCCAGAGCTTCCAGCGCCAGAGGCGACACCCCTTCCCAGAGCATTTTGTAAAGCCCGGATACCCGAGCCCCCGCATCCCCCCCCCATCAACGCCAACTCAAGCTCTGTACAGACCTCTCCCCGCATCGTGTCCAAAGGTAGCGAATGAAGGTAACTTCGGAGCTGGGCATACAAAAAAATATCCCGATCTCCTAAAAGATATTGGCGACGCAACTCAAAGTAAGGCAACATCGTTCCCTCCGGGGTCAGCACATGCTCCAGGTTCACCACCCCGAGGGTTTCCCAGCTCTGGAAATGAGAGCGCCCCAGGCCCGGTAGAAAATCCGCGTTGCCTCTGATCGGGAGATACGGTGTAGAAAACGCTGAAAGCCTACGGCTCACACAAAAAGATCGCCACGCCTGCCAAATGGGCTTAAAAAGAAGGTCCCGAATCTCCTCGGGTACCACTCGTAGCGTCTTAGCATGCAGCAAATACCGCAGACGATAGGGAGCTACAATAGCCTCCCACATCGTCGGAGAGCAATCAGTGGAATCCCACAGCCAATCCCGGACATATTGCAAAAGACACGCCACATTGTAGCGCTTGATGTCTGGGAAACCCATGCCTCCCAGGCCCCAAGGCTGCCGCAATATCCCCAAACGCACCCTGGGCCTCCTCCCCCTCCAAAGGAGTCTATTGAACAGGCACTCCAGCTGCCGAAGGTCTGCACGCCGTAAAAGCAACGGGAGAATCTGAAGCGGATAGAGTATTTTAGGAAAAATCGCCATCTTACTGAGAGCCACTCGCCCCCCCAGGGACAACGGCAAGTCTCGCCATCTATCCACACATGCCGAAACCTCCTTCAGGATCTTAGATACATTAAGACGATAGAGATCCCCCAACCGTGCCGGCAGATAGATTCCCAGATACTTAAAGTATCCCGTTGCCCACTTCAAAGGGAAAGGTCCCTGCCATCCCGGATGCCCGTCGGGGGCTATGAACATCGCTTCAGACTTGTCAAGATTGAGACGAAGACCGGAAGGATCCCCGTATTCCTTGATCAGCTGCAACAGACAAGGTAGTCCGGCCACTGGGTCCCCCAGATGCACTAACAAGTCATCAGCAAACGCAGCAAGACGGAATTCCTCCCGCCCCAGCTGAATCCCCCGAAACTGGGAGGAAGTCCGAATGAGAGACAGAAGAGGCTCCAACGATATTACAAAGAGAAGGGGGGATAACGGGCATCCCTGCCGGGTGCCCTTCTGGATATCAAAATCAGCTGACATAGTCCCATTGACCAGGACCGCCCCACGGGGCTGGGCGTATAGCAAGTGGATCACATCGACAAAGAACGCTGCAAACCCCATCATTTCCAGAACCTGGTACATGAAACCCCAGTTGACCCGATCAAAAGCCTTCTCGGCGTCAAAGCTGATCAGTAAGGAGGAGTCCCCGGTCAATTGCCCCGCTCCCAACGATAGCAAAATTCGCTGCAGACTGTACGCTACCTGACGTCCACGCACAAACCCCACCTGGTCCCTATGAATTAAAAGTGGTAAATAGTTGGCTAACCTATCCGCCATTATTTTTGCAAGAAGTTTAATATCAACATTAAGCAAGGAGATAGGGCGGTAGGAGCTCGGCAGAAGAGGATCCCTCCCAGGCTTAAGTAAGATAGTAATCAGAGCCTTGTTGGCTTCAAATGGGAAACTACCACGCTGTACCAGGTCCTCGAAATATCCCACCAGGGGGGGACACCACCGCATCCCCCAGGGCTTTATAGAACTCGCTGCGGTACCCATCAACCCCCGGAGCCTTCCCATTCTTCAATTTCTTTATAGCGGTTTGAACCTCCTGCCCAGTGAGAGGTTGGTTAAGGGATTCAAGATGCTCTGCCGCTAGCTTGGGGAGCCGGCAGCGTTCAAGAAAAAGACGCCCCGCTAACTCTTTGTCACCATCGCTGGCATAGAGGCCCCGATAGAAGTCAGCAAATACCTTTTCGATTGCCGTAGTGTCACGTGTGACGGTCCCATCTGCCCGCCGAATGGCCCCTATCAATCGGGACCCCCCGGCCGGTCTCAGCAGCGAAGACATCAATTTGCCCGCTTTATTCCCAAACCGATAGAGCCGATACCTATGATATAGCAGCGATTTCTGGGCCCTTCGGTGGAGTAACATCTCCAGCTCAGCTTGCACCTCTCGAAGCCTATGCAGATTGGCCGCTGTTTTAGAACCGGCCACTGCTCGGCGTGCCTTGCCTAATTCCCGTTCCAATTGTAAAATCTGTTGATTCAACCTTTTGCGCCGCTGACACTGATAGCTAATTATGTCCCCGCGGAGGACAGCCTTCCCAGCCTCCCAAAAGAGGGCCGGGGAGACGCCCGGAGTGGCGTTCAAAGTCTCATATTCCTTCCATCTTTTCCTCAGAAAAGCTTCAAACGATGCATCACCACATAACTCCAAAGGGTATCTCCACGTACTACCCCCAGGGGTGCCACCCCCTCGCAGTTCCAAAATTACCGGTGCGTGATCAGATATAACAAGAGACCCGATGTCCGCACTCGAGACCCAACTAAATAACGATTCCGTCACTAAGAAATAGTCTATACGAGACCAAGTCCTATGCGCCCTAGACTGATGCGTATAATCTCGGTCCCCAGGG
Source organism: Ichthyophis bannanicus (assembly GCA_033557465.1). Taxonomy (NCBI): domain Eukaryota; kingdom Metazoa; phylum Chordata; class Amphibia; order Gymnophiona; family Ichthyophiidae; genus Ichthyophis; species Ichthyophis bannanicus. Next base: position 111,956,382 of record CM066033.1, on the reverse strand, counting down.
TGCAACGCTCTCCAGATATCAAGCAAACAGTAGGCTTCACTTAACCCCTTCAGACGTTGTCTCGTCCGTCGACCCCCACTGCCCACAGATCCGGACCTATCGAGGCCAACATCCAAAACTTCGTTGAAGTCCCCGCCTAGTATAACCTGATACCCACCAGCGTCGGCTAACAGTTGGGAAAGATGCATGAAAAATCTAGCTTCGTAAACATTCGGCCCATAAACCGAGCATAACACCACTTTCCGTCCAGCAAGTCTCCCCCATACACCCACATATCTACCCTCAGCGTCCGAAACAACCTTTTCTTCCACCCAACTAACCGATTGAGTTACAAGGATGGCCACTCCACGCTTTTTCCCCACCGCCGGGGCTCCGTACACATGCGCAATACGCCCGCTGCCCAATTTCTTATGTTCCGCCTCCAACTGATGGGTCTCCTGTAACAGGATCACATCCGCCCTTTGGCGTTTTAAATGCTGCAAGATTTTATACCGCTTCACCGGGGAGCCCAGCCCACAGACATTCCAAGAGACTATGCGCAAACTCTTATCCACCGCAAATGATGAAACCAAGATACCTCAACGTAGGAATCCAATTTGTATCAGAGCGGCAATCCCCCCAGCCAAGGACCGCCCTCCATTGTTTCCAAACCGGGTCATTCCACCAGACTCGACCGCCCGACTCACTCAGACCGGTACCACTCACACCAACACCCACACATCCAGCCTCCCCTATATAGCTAAGTTCCATTACTCCCCCCACCCCCGCCTCCCTTACACTATCAGACCCCCCCCCTTTCCCCCCCCTTCCCCCCCCCCGTCCTCCCTCCCACTCGCCTCGTCCACAAACTCACCACCAGCTCCCCCTGGCACCACCTTGACTTCCTGAGCATGCAGCCCCCCCTGCTCCCCCCCCCCCGCTTAATATCGCTCCCATCCCTCCCCCCCGTATCAGGCATAACAAGAGTAGGGACCCAAAGCTTTACACTAGGGCAATAAAGGAAAACTGTAAGAACTCCCCTTTTCCACCACCCCCACAGGCCTGAGCAATTCCACACAAGTGTCCTTTACCTTGGCCACTCCTCCAGCATGCCCCCCCTATTTCCTATTACCCCCCGTGACCTCCTACCCTACCTCCCTGCGGGGTTAGTCAAGTAAGTACCTCCCAGCATCTGGTTCCCACTAAGAGTTGGCAAGAACCCTCCACATCCCCAAATGAAGGGAGGGTATCACGGAGGAGATCCATAGACACCGATGTGAAGTCTTCACTCGGGTTCCGTCGGCCCCCACCCCCCCTCCGTTGCTCCCAATCCTGGCTACTAACCAGAGGGCCAATTCCAACGAGCAGGCCACCGGCCTCGCACAGCCCCTTAAACAGAAGAGGATCCGCCCCCCCACACTGGGCCATGGAAAGCATTATCGAGGTCACCCCTCCCCCCACAACGGGCGCCCCTCCTCGCCTACTGGTCACCCGAAATTAAACAGGGAAGGGAGAAGCCCAAAACACAAGACCCTTTCCCCCCCCAGGAGGCCCGCCCGATTACCCCCGTCAGGCAGATGTCTCCATGGCTATGTGCCTTAATGAGCAACTAAACAGTTAAACAATTATGCCCACCTACTGCCCACCCTGGCATAGCATATTACGGGCACCATAGCCTCCCCGAGGTGCCAGAGAGTACAGAGGATGACCCATTGACCAACATGCCATGCTGAGAGCTAAATAAAAATTGAATAAGAGAGAAACCTGAGAGAATCAGAGCACATTGAGATTCACATGAAGATATATCAGAGCATGAGAACACAAGCTTAGAGAAATGCATATTACGAGAGGACTCATATCTAAAAGAGTATGAGAAGTGAGATCTATAAATGAGAAGATTTCAGAAAATGAGAACTTAGGAGATCCTAGGGGTCCGCCCTCCCAAGGGCCCGGCTGCAGGGCAGCGTCAGGTAACCGCTCCCTGCCCGCCCATTAGGCCCAATGTTCTTGAAGCCTTCAACCTCTCCAAGAGGGGGGGGTGAGGGTCGGTCCCGCTCTGCAAAATCTGAACAGTAACCCCACATATAAGTACCCGAAACTGTCCCCCACACGTTATAAATACAATGCAAAAGTACAAATGCAATTGTCCTAAACATGCAGCAGGCTAAACAATAAACAATAAACGGTGAACATATTCATAAGTGCACAGTCCAGAAATCGATGATAATGTAAAGGTCCTCTGCCCCCCAAAACAGACGAGGCTTCTTAGCAGCCACGCCAACCTGCTCAGCAAAAAAGAAAAGATAATTGGGAGACCCAGTCCATCAGCAGGCAATGCTAACGAAAATATCAAAGCCCTGACCCAGCACTCCCCTCCCCGGGGGAGGCAAATCTGAGGGCCCAGGCTGCCCATGTCCCCGCATGAAGCAGGAATCTTACTACGTCTCTGAGAGGCTCTTCTCAACCCAGGCCGTTGCAATAATCTCTCGCCTCTTCAGGGGAAGAGAATGTTCGATTCCCCCCATCACTGAACACACGCAGAATCGCTGGATACGCCAAGGTGAAACGGATGCCCCGCTCAAACAGCTTCTTGCACGTGTCCTGGAAGGCCTTGCGCTGCAGGGATACCCCGGCGGAGTAGTCTTGAAAAATAAGGACTTTGCATGCGTCCGCTCCAGACCTTTTCAGCTGCCTCGAAGCCCGCAGCACTCCCTCCTTCTGGGCTGCGTTTAGGAACCGGGCAATTACTGCTCTGGGTCTTTGCTCTCCGGACCGATAGGGGCCCAGCCTGTGCGCTCTCTCCACCACCACAGCGCCCACATCAGCAGCCAGAGGTAGGTGAGCTGGCAGCCACTGCTCCAAGTGCCTCCGTAGATCTTTTTCAGGCACGGTCTCCTCAATCCCAATAAACCGCAGGTTATTTCTCCGGCTGCGGTTTTCTAGATCCTCTAGTTTATCTTGGTGTTTCCGGAGGGCTGCCTCGAGACTCTCAATCCGGGCCACATCTCGCACCCGCAGATCTTCCAATGAGCCTATACGGGCTTCCGCTTGCTCAACCCGCCGGGTGAAATCAGAGACTGCCTGCACAACCTCCTGCATCTGGGTTGACAGCCCCCCGAGCCGGTCCTCCAAGGCAACCACCACTGCTTTGGACACCTCGGCGACTAGCGACGATGCTTCCAGTGGTCCCGGGGTCGCCTGCACGCTGTCGGCCATTTTCACTTCACCACCTCGTGCTCGGTCCCGGCGAGTGTTTCTCGTGGCCATACACCTTTATCCCCAAAGGTTGAGTTCTGAAAGCGGGCCAGCAACTACCCACTCGTTCTCCCCCGCCTTGCAGCAAATCAAATGCAGATAATGGCTAATAAGACCGGCGGGGGGGGGAGAGCAGGCTCCGGAGCCGAGACACTCACGTCTTCTCAGCTCACCATGCCACCGGAAGTCTCCCTGAGACACCTTTAATAAAACATGCTGACCATTAGTGCGGGGATTAGCATGCAGTAAGCATGCCATGCTAAAAGCATGGGGCTCTGTACTAAACATTCCACACTAACTAGGTAGCACGTGATTGGGTGGAGACTGGATGGGTTACTGGCAGAATGGAGGTGTTGATGGCACATTGCAATTATGGGTTTTATGGGCGCACACTAACCAAGAATCTTGCTGTTCGCACAGATGCACTTAACACCACTTCAGTGTGTGGTGTTGAGTGCACCTATGTGCTGGATTGTGCTGTTCCATGCGTTAGAGAAGCACCAATACTGTGGGGATGGACCCACAAACTCTCTGAAGTTGATACAGGCCTCAATGCTACACTGGAGACCCAAGTACATGCTATTGGCACGTTCTTTACTAAACCATTCCCTCAATGGGCAGACATTTACACCTGCTTGAACAGGCGAAAAATGTCTACACTTGCATTCCAGGCACCTAGGTAGCCATTCCTAAAAGGATCTCCATTGCAAGCAAGGTAATACTGTGTGGCTTTTAAATTTAAGCTCTCTGCCTGAGAGCTCTTAAAGGGGTTTTGGTTTTCATTTTTAATAGCTAATTCTTTATCTGGTGCTGTATTGCAAAAGGGGAATTTTTTGTGTTCTTCAGTAAAGCTCTGCTATTAGAGTTCATTGTTTTTATTTCTAGCCTTCCATTCAAAGCAAGCTCTTTGAAGACACTAACCTCATCAGGTGTTAGTGGTCTTAATTGGCTTGCATAAGAGCTAGACAGCTAAGTGTTGTATAAAGGTCTACACTGCCTTGCAAATACTGCCATTCCTAAAAGGGTCTCCATTGCAAGCAAATAATACTGTGTGGCTTTTAAATACAAGCTCTCTGCCTGAAAGCTCTTAAAGGGGTTTTGGTTTTCATTTTTAATATAAACATGACAGCAGAAAAAGACCACATGGCCTATCTAGTCTGCGCTTTCCATATCAACTACAATAGTCCCCTTTTTACCTTTAGAGATCCTCTGTTTGTCTCATGCTTTTTTGAATTCAGATACGGTCCTCGTCTTCACCACCTCCACTGGGAGACTATTCCACGCATCTACCACTCTTTCCATACAGAAATATTTATGCATATTACTCCTGCATCTATCCCCTTTCACTCTCATCCTATGTCCCTTGTAGCAGAGCTTGCCTTTAATTGAAAGAGACTCTCCTGTGCATTTATGCCATGGATGTTTTTAAATGTGTCTATCAAATGTCCCCTTTCCCGCCTTTCCTCTAAAGTATACATATTAAGATTTTTAAATCTGTCCTCATATGCTTCATAACAAAGACCACTAACCATTTTAGTAGCCATCCTCTGCATCGACCCCAACCTGCTTAATAGCTAATTCTTTATCTGGTACTGAATTGCAAAAGGGGAATTCTTTGTGTTCTTGGGTAGAGCTCCACTGTTAGAGTTCATAGTTCTTTTTCTAGCTTTCCATTCAAAGCAAGCTCTTTGAAGTTATTGACCTCATTAGGTGTTAGAGCCCTCCCTACCCACCCCAGCTGCCACCCACCCCATGTGAGAATTCTTGCTATATAGGGCAACTCCCCAATTAGCTTGTTGACAAAGAATATGCCATTCTTCAAGGAGCTTTGATTAGGTAATTATACAAAGGGAACACATTAATCTGTATTTCTTATGACACATAATATCAAAATATACTAATGTAAGGTAATAACTGTCTAGCTTAAGCAGGGCTACACACAAGGACATAGATCGGCACTATTAGAAAACATATAAAAGGTTAGCTGCTTTATCTCTTAAGGACAGCTGAGGAAAAAGTAGGGACTTTGGTAGGTCTGTCTCATTTATTTCAACAGGTACTAAAGCTCCACCAACTGAACGATGTTTGGGAAATTGTATTACCAATTCTGTTGCCCCAAGTACAACTTCTGCCTCTGTCCAGACACACAGCCCAATGCAGTTGAAGGACCAGTTCCACGTGCAGGATGCCTGCAAGCTGAAGCTCTCATGAAACAAGTGGAGGAGCTCAGAGAAGAGGCAGTGAGGCTGAGAAGCATTTGAGACAATGAGAAGTACATTGATGAGATGCTTCTTGAAGCATCCAAGCTCTCAAATAGAGGTGAAGATGGGATGCTACAGAATAAAGAGAGTTGGACACGAGTCACTAGAGCCTGCAGAATCGACAATCCAACTCCCCCAGCCCTCAAATTGAAGAACCAGTATGCAGCACTGGGAGGAGGTGAAAGCATCCCAGGAAAAGGAAGAACCAGAGCTCAAACACCCTAAAGTTGTAGAATCAGTGACCACAAGGAGGTGAAGAGTATTGGTGGTTGGTGACTCTCTTCTGAGGGGTACTGAGGCATCCATCTGCCAACTAGATTTGATGTTCAGAGAGATGTGCCTTCTGCCAGGTGCCAAAATCCGAGATAATACGGAGAGTTTGCCGAGACTCGTCAAGCCTACTGACAATTATCCGATATTGATCATCCATGTCAGCACAAATGATACTGCTAGGTATCCCTCCGAGCATATCAAAAGTGGCTCCAAGGCTCTGGGACAGAGGGTGAAGCAGATAAATGTGCAGTTGGTGTTCTCTTCAATCCTCCCTGTTGAGGGTAAAGGACGAGGCAGAAACGTTCACATACAGGAGATGAATGCATGGCTGCATGGATTGTGTCATCGAGAGCATTTTGGTTTCCAGGATCATGGGATGATTTTCTAAGGGATGCAGAGCAGAGATGGTGTCCACCTATTCAAGAAGGGCCAAAGTGTCTTCTGCAGCAGACTGGCTAATCTAAAGGATGGCCTTGATAAAACACAAGAGATCACAGAGAGAGGAAGACAAGTTTCAATATTTGGAAAAACTCAGTGAAACCAAGAAAAGCTGGTTAGTCTGACCTCTGTGGTGAGTAAATTAATAGAAACACTGCTAAAAACAGAGGATAGTGAGGTTTCTGGAGTCCAATGGATTGCAGGATTCAAGGCAGCATGGGTTTACCAAAGGCAGGTCTTGTTAGAAAAATCTGATTGATTTCTTTGACTGGGTGACCAGAGAGTTGGACAGAGGGAGAACCCTAGATGTGGTGTACTAGGATTGCAGTAAAGCCTTTGACACTGTTAAATTTATTAATAAATCACCTGTATTGAACACCCTAAGGATGGACGCTAAAGTGACTGACTGGGTAAGAAATTTGTTGAGTGGGAGGCAACAAAGTATACAGGTAAATGGAGCTCATGCGGAGTAGAAGGAGATTACCCGTGGTGTGCTGCAGGGATCTGTCCTTGGTCCGATTCTTTTTAGCATCTTTGTTAGTGGTATTATGGAAGGGCTGCCAGTTAAGATTTGCCTCTTTGCAGATAATAACAAAATCTGCAATAGAGGACTCCCAGGAATGAGTAGATAACATGAGAAGGGATCTAGCTAAGCTTGAAGAATGGTCAAGAATTTGGCAGCTGAGATTTAATGCTAAAAAAGGCAGGGTCATGCATTTTGGCTGCAAAAATCCAAGGGGGTGGTACAGTGTAGGGGGCAAAGTACTTCTATCCACAAAAGAAGAATAGGACCTGGGCATGATTGTTTCTGATGATCTTAAAGTGGCTAAACAGGTAGAAAAGGCGACAGCAAAAGCCAGAAGGATGCTTGGGTGCATAGGGGGAGGAATGGCCAGCAGAGAAAAGGAGGTGATAGAGCCTCTGTATAAGTTTCTGCTCTTTGTGGGTTGGGTTTGGGCTGTGGCGTCTGTCTTGGTCTGCACTGTTCAACTTGGATATTCCTGTGTCTTGTCTCTCTTAGTATGTCTTGTCTTGACTGGCTCTTCTGGGACCAGCCCAGAGCGCTGGATATTTTTTCCCTGCCTTTGGGCTGGCTCAGTGCTGGGTCATTGCTTGTGCTATTGTCCTTTTTTGTGTTCGTGCCTGTGCCTCCTTTGGCTAATGTTTCTGCCTTGGATCTGCCTATGTCTCTTCCCTTGTACCATCTTCCAGTTTGCTGCTGCTTCTATGCAGGACTCTTGTACCAGGTTCTCTCTTTGACTAGCCTTGTTTCTTATTTCTTTGGAATTCTTGCTTTGAACATTGTTTTGGACACTTGCTAGGGTGTATTTTAATATGCCTTTAGCATTTAAAGCCAGTGACAAACTTGCCTTACCAGCACTGTAGGTTTATATTCTTGTTTTTTTCCCAGAAGGGGCCCTTTCTCAGTAGCTGCCCATGTCCTAGCTAGCATTCGTGATAGCTGCTCACCAACTCTCTATATGGTGCATACCTTCCATCAATGAATACTAGTGTTTTCCCCTAACTTACCTTCTTGATCTGCTACTGCTACTACTACTATTAATCATTTATATAGCACTACAAGGTGTACACAGTGCTGTAGAGACACCTATAGAAGATGATCCCTGCTCATCAAGGCTTACAGTCTAATCAAGACAGACCGTACAATAGATAAGAACAAGGGTACAGTAGGGAAGGGTAATGAGACAGAAGGAGAACAAAGGATTAAGATCCAAAAGAAGTCAGCCTTTAGCATGGATTTGAAAAGGAGGAGAAATGAAACCTGATGAAAGATACAGGTAGTTTGTTCCAGGTCAAAGTCTGGAATTGGCTGTTGAAGAGAAGGGCATAGAGAGAAGCAAGCCAGAGGAAGAGTTGAGTTCATGAGGAGGGGTGTAGGGAGAGAGAAGAGAGGAAAGGTAGTGAGGAGCAATAGAATGAATACACATATAGGTCAGAAGGAGAAGTTTGTATTGGATACAAAAACAGAAGGGAAGCCAATGAAGTAATTTGAGAAGACGGATGATATGAATATATTGGGGCTGGCAGAAGATTAGCCGCACAACAGAGTTTTGAATAGACTGAAGGGGAGAAAGATGACTCAGAGGGAGACCAGCAAGGAGGAGGTTGCAATAGTTGAGGCAAGAAGTGACTCAAGAGTAGATAAGTATTTTAGTAGTATCCTCAGAAATGAAGGGACGAATTTTGTTAAATTTTGTAGAGAAGAAATGACAGGTTTTGCTATCTAATGGAAATATAAGGAGGAGTCAAAGATGACCACAAGGTTGCGGGCTGAGGCAACAGGAAGCAGAAGAGTGTTATCAACAGAGATAGAGAAGGGAGGAAGGAGGGAAGAGGGTTGAGGGGGAAAAATAAGAAGTTCTGTTTTGGCCAAGTTCAATTTCAAACTGTAGTGAAACATCCAGGCACCGATGTCAGATAGGCAGGCAGATATACAGACTTGGAGTGTAAGAGAAATATCAGGTGTAAATACATAGATCCGAAATTCATCAGCATAAAAGTGATATTGAAAGCCATGAAAGGAGATGAGAATGCCGAGAGACTGAGTATAGAAAAAGAAAAGGAGAGGGTCTAGAAAAGACTCTTTGGGTACACCAACTAAGAGGGATAGCAGTAGAGGAGGAACCACCAGAACAGACACTGAAGGAGCGATGGGAGAGATAGGAAGAGAACCAGGACAGTACAGAGCCCTTAAAACCAAGTGAGGACAATGTATCAAGGAGAAGGTGGTGGTCAACAGTGTCAAAAGCAGCAGAAAGGTCAAGAAGAATGGGGACTGAGTAAAGACCTTTGGATTTAGCCAGGAACATGTTGCTGGAGATTTTAGCAAGGACTGTTTCAGTGGAGTGTAAGGGATGAAAGCTAGATTGAAAGGATCGAGGAGGGCTTGAGGGGAAAGAAAATCAAGGCAACAATGTAGAACTGCACATTCAAGAAATTTGAACATGAAGAGAAGAAGGGAGATGGGTCAATAATTAGAAAGACAAGTAGGGTCAAGCGAAGGTATCTTGAGGAGAGATGTGACCAAAACATGCTTGAGGACTGCAGGGAAAGTTGCAGTAGAGAATGATAGGTTGAGAATGTGTGTGATGGAAGGGATGATGGAGTTAAGGAGATGGGTGGGGATAGGAGCAGAGGAACAGGTAATAAGTTTAGAGGAGGAAAGAAGATGAAAGGTTTCCTCTTTGGAGATCTTTATAAAGGAAGAAAGGGTAACAGAGATTGAGGGAAAAAGTTGGTGTTGAAGAGGGGGGAAGAGAGGATGAAGCTGATCTTGATCTTGAGGGGAATTGGAGTGTGAAGTGGGAATCATCAGCAAGAGTTTAGGCAGAAAGAGAAGGGGGCAGTCTCAGAGGTGCACTGAAGAGAGAATAGAGAGTAGAGAAGAGACAACGAGGATCAGAGGCAAGAGAGTTAGTTAAATGGACATAGTAGTTTTGCTTGGCGAGTGCTATGACAGATTGGAAGGAAATAAGCATGAATTTGAAGTGAAGAAAGTCAGAAAGGGAGTGAGATTTGAGCCCAAAGTACTCAGCTGAACAGGTACAGGAACAAAGGTAGCGTGTAATTGAAGACAGCCAGGGCTGAGGTATAGTGTACCTTACAGGATGTAGGATATGGGGAGCAAAAGAATCCAGAGCAGAGGCGAGCACAGTATTATAGGAAACTATAGCCTCATCAACCGAGTTAGAAGACAAAATGGAGGAGAGAGGGGATGAGACAATAGTGGAGAGAGCTAATGGATCAATAGCATGAAGATTCCTAAAAAGGTAGGAGGAGACTGAGCGAGATTGAGGTGGGGAGTGATGAAGAATGAAGCTAACCAGGTGATGGTCAGCTAAGGGAAGAGGTGAGATTCAGAAATTAGAGGGCAAACAATTAGAGAAGAAAACAAGGTTAAGGCAATGGTCGTGCTGATGAGTAGGGGCAGAAGAGCAAAGCTGAAGGTTAAATGAGGAGGTAAGAGAAAAGAGTTTGGAAGCATAGGGATCAGAAGGGCTATCAACATAAATGGTCTCAGTCTGTGTTAGCTGGTATGCTATCAGATGTGGATGAATGTGGCAACATTTTTTTATGGTAAACTTATTTTGGTGTCTGCCATTTCTGCCAGGCATCTTGCATAGCTGCAGGTCTCTGGTGCATGTGACATACTTTTTGGAGGCAAAGTTAAAGAAACTGTAGACCCCTTAATATCATAGATCTCACTATTACAGGAAGAGGGTTTTCATACTGTTCTCCAGACAGCCACTACCAGCCTTGTACAAGGCCTTCTCAGAATGACATGAGGCAAGCCTAATCAACAACTGCTGTACAATCTAAACAGCTTTCATCCTTCTGATTCTGCTGTCTGGATGCTTTCAGTTCCTTTCACAAACACACATCCTATTAGGGGTCAAGTGCAGTTTTCTTCTTCTTCAGAAGTGATAAAAAAATAACATCCGATTCTTAGATAATCAGTATTATCAGATCAGTGTCCACCTCTCCAAGAAGGATCAAAGTGTCTTCCGCAGAAGACTGGCTAACCTAGTGAAGAGGGCTTTAAAGTAGATTCATTGGGAATGAATGAAGAAAGCCCTCAGGTAAGTGAAACATTAAATACCTCTGTAGAAATGGGTAAAAGGGGCAACAACTGGAAAGCGGTGTGCAGAAATGTCCGTAGCATGGGAAATTAGATCCCAGATGTTAAGGCTTTAATGGAAGAAGCTGACTTAGATTTAGTGGCGGTTACGGACATTCTTCATGGACAACCATAGCTGAGATGTAATTATACCGGGCTATACTTTATTCAGGAAGGACAACATAGGAAGAAGAGGAGGAGAAGTGGCACTACTTATAAAAAAATAATATTAAAACTCTAGAATTACAGGGCTTAAAAGGAAGCGAGCAGGCACTATAGGTTAAACTAAAAAGGGAAAGGGAAATCTATTTGCATTGCTGTAATATAGAGATCTCCTTCACAAGGAGAAGAAATGGGTGGAGATTTAATAATAGACACACGCAGTATTGACATGAAAGGAGAAGTGCTACTAATAGGTGATTTCAATATACCGGATGTTGATTGGCACATCCCTGCTGCAGCGTCATCTAGAAGTAAGGAGAGCCAAGATTTTCTACAGGGAGAACTATTCCAGCAACTGGTAACAGAACCCACATTTGAAGGGGCCATACTGGACTTAGTGTTTACTAATAGGGAAAGTGTTTCTGACGTTATAGTGGATGATCATCTTGCACCCAGTGATCACCAGATGGTAGGACTCAGTATTAGGACTAGGGCTGATATGATCCATTCAAAAGTGAGGGTCCTAAACTTTAGGAAAACTACCTTTGTCAAGATGGGACAATACCTCAAGGAGTCATTAGTGGGATGGGAACAGCTGGAGGATGTAGAAAAGCAATGGGAAAAACTGAAAGGGGATACTTCAAGGGCAACAAACCTTTTTTAGAAAGGTAAATAAATGTAAAAGGAAAAGGAGGCTACTATGGTTCTCAAAAGAAGTAGCTGAAAAGGTGAAGAAAAAGAGAGTGGCCATCATAAAATACAAGAGATCACAGAAAGAGGAAGACAAGTATCAATATTTGGGAGAATAAAAAACCTTAGAGAAGCCAGGAAAGTAGCCAAGAAAGCAAAAATACAAATAAAAGAAAAAAAAACGCAAATGCAGTAAAATGGGGGGACAAGACATTTTTTCAGATATATTAGTGAGAGAAGGAAATGCAAAAGTGATATTGTCAGACTCAAAGGAAAAGGGGAGGAATATGTAGAAGCTAAGAACATAAGATATTCCATACTGGGTCAGACCAAGGACAATCAAGCCCAGTATCCTGTTTCCAACAGTGGCAAATCTAGGTCACAAGTACCTATCAGTTTCCCCAAAAGACACAGGTTCCACAATGCTTGTATTGCGGCAAACAGTGGATATTCTGGGTCCACTTTAATAATGGTTTATGAACCTTTCCTCCAGGAACTTTTCCAAACCTTTTTTAAACTCGGCTACACAAACAGCTTTTACTACATCCTCTGGTAGCAAATTCCAAAGTTTGCTTACACATTGAGTGAAAAAATATTTTCTCTTATTAGTCTTAAATAGATTACCCTGTAGCTTCAATGCATGTCCTCTAATCTTTCTATATTTTGATGGCATAAACAATCGATCTATGTTTACCTGTTCCACTCCATTCATTAATTTATAAACCTCTATCATAGCCGTCTCTTTTCCAGGTTGAAGAGCCCTAACCTTTTTAGCCTCTCTTCATAGGGGTATCCTTCCATCCCTTTACCATTTTGGTGGCTCTTCTCTGTATCTTTTCTAATAATGCTATATCCTTTTTAAGATACAGCGACCAGAATTGCATACAATATTCAAGGTACGGTCGCACCATGGAATGATACAGAGGAATATCCTTTGTTGTATTCTCCATTACTTTCCTTGGGATTCCTAGCATTCTATTTACCCTCTTGGCCACCGCTGCACACTGGGCTGAAGGTTTTAACATGTTATCCATGATGACGCCTAAATCCTTTTCCTGAGTGGTGGTTTCTAATGTAGAACCTTGCATCGTGTAACCATAGTTTGGGTTTTTCTTTCCTAGGTTCATAACTTTGCACTTGTCCACATTAAATTTCATCTGCCATTTTGATGCCCAGTCTTCCATTTTATCAAGATCCTCTTGCAATTTTCCACAATCCTCATGGGTTTTAACAACTTTGAATAGTTTTGTGTCATCTGCAAATTTGATAACCTGACTCGTTATTCCCTTTTCCAGGTCCTTTATGAATATATCAAAAAGCAGCGGACTCAGCACAGATCCCTGGGGTATTCTACTATTCATCTTTCTCCACTGAGAAAATTGGCCATTTAGCCCTACCCTCTGCTTTCTATCTTTTAACTAGTTCCTGATCCACAATAGTGCACTGCCTCCTATCCCATGACTTTTTCATTTTGCCAAAAGTCTCTCATGAGGGACCTTGTCAAAGGCTTTCTGAAAGTCCAGATACACTATATCAACCAACTCACCTTTATCTACCTGTTTATTCACACCTTGAAAAAAACATAACAGATTAGTAAGACAAGACCTTCCTTGGCTAAAGCCATGTTGGCTGTCTCCCATTAAGCCATGACTATCTACATGTTCAGTAATTTTGTTCTTTATGATGGTTTCCACCATTTTTCCCGGTACTGACATCAGGCTCACCGGTCTGTAATTTGCCAGATTACCTCTGGAACCCTTTTTAAAAATTGGCGTTACATTGGCCATCCTCCAATCTTCAGGTATTACAAATGATTTTAATGATAGTTCACAGATTACTAATAGCAGGTCTGCAATCTCATATTTCAGTTCTTTCAGCATCCTTGGATGTATACCATCCGGTCCAGGTGATTTGCTACTCTTCAGTTTATCAAATAGTTGTAATACATCTTCCTGGTGTATCAATATTTCTTTCAGTTCTTCCACAGCATCTCCTTTAAATACCATTTCAGTCATGGGTAACATTCCTACATCTTCATCAATAAAGACCAAAGCAAAGAATTCATTCAGTCTCTCTGCTATGGCCTTGTCCCCTTAGTGCCCCTTTTACACCTCTATCATCTAATGGTCCAACTGACTCACAGGTTTTTTGCTACGAATGTATTTGAAAGAGTCTTTATTATATGTTTTTGCTTCCACAGAAAGCTTCTTCTCATATTCTCTCTTTGCCTGCCTTATCAATGCCTTGCATCTAATTTGCCAGTGCTTGTGTTGTTTCCAGTTTTTATCATTGGGCTCCTTTTTCTATTTCCTGAAAGATGCTTTTTTGGCAACAACAGCCTCTCTGACATCACCTGAAAAACCATGCTGGCAGTTTTTTGGACTTCCTTCCACTTTTCTTAAGGCGTGGAATACAGCTGGTCTGGGCTTCCAAGATAGTATTTATAAACACCACCCAAGCTTGATGTAAAATCTTTAACCTTTGCAACTGCTCCTTTTAGATTTTTCTTATCTTTATCTTTATCGTTATTGAGTCTCTTGATTAACCGCCCAGGCCGAAGCATCAGGGTGGTGTACAATAACAACTGCAGAAAATAAAGTTAGAAAAGAACGCAAGAGCTTATAGGACAGAGAGAGAATAGCAAGATAAGACAGAAAACAAAAGAACCAGGGGGAGGGAGAAGGAAAATAGGAAATGGACGAGGTGATTCAAGGTGGTTGGAGGGCAGAACTGGGGGATGAGGTGCCGTCAGAGGAAGAAGGAAGGTCAAAGGCCTGACAGAAAAGGTGGGTTTTTAGAAGGGTTTTAAAGCGGGGATAGGAGGGTTCAATGCAGAGGGGAAGAGGGAGGGAGTTCCAGAGGGCAGGGCCCAGAAAGAAGAAAGCAGAGTGACGAGTTGATTCTAGGCGGGCATGAGAGGGAGAAGGAAGGAACAAACGACCACCAGAAGATGAGCGGAGAAGACGGGGAGAGGGCTGGAAACGGATAGTGTTAGCTAAGTACTGAGGGGTATCGGTGTGGAGAACCCGGTGAGTGATAATGAGAATCTTGTAGATGAAACAAAACTTGATCGGGAGCCAGTGTAAGGCCAGGAGGCAGGGGGAGATGTGGGAGCGCGCAGAAGTGAAGGTAACCAGGCGGGCGGCAGCGTTTTGAGCGATCTGAAGGCGGCGAAGTTGAGAAGAAGGGAGACCAGCATAAATAATATTACAATAATCCAGACGTGAAACTACTAAAGACAGCACAAGAGTGATAAAGGGAGGAAGGGGGAAGTGACGATCGAACAGCTTTGATACGACGTAGATGAAAGAAGGAAGAACGAATGACAGAGGAAATGTGAGTGTGGAAGGAAAGAGCGGGGTCCAGTGTGACACCCAGATATCGGAGAGAGGGAGCCAAAGGGATAGAAGAGGAGCCCATGACGGGAGATAGCAGGGGAGCAGACAGACCAAAGGAAACCCACATAGCAGATGATTTAGCGGGGTTAGCGTGGAGAAAGTTCGACCCAAACCACGACGCGATAGTGGAAAGACAGCGATTAAGTGGATCGAGATCAGGGGAAGTGGCAGAGGTGTGGTGAATTAACAGGATATCATCAGCATAGATGTGAAAAGAAATGGCAGACTGTTGAATAAGCAAAGCTAAAGGAGCAAGGAAGACATTGAACAGTAATGGAGCGAGGATGGAACCCTGGGGGACACCACAGATAATGCTAGTGGGGGGGGAGGCTGCGGTGTCGGAGCGAACTGAGAATGAGCGGCAGGATAGAAATGAACGGAACCAACAAAGAACAGTACCATGAACTAATTAACTAATTTTCCTCATTTTATCATAGTCTCCCTTTTGAAAGTTAAAAGGTAGTACTGTGGATTTCCTTACCCTCCCTCCTCCATTTATTAAATCAAGCGTGATCATGCTATGATCACTATTGCCAAGTGGCCCCAACACCCTTATCTCTTGCACCAGATCTTGTGTTCCACTAAGGACTAGGTCCAAAATGGCTTCCCCACTTGTTGGTTCATGAACCAGCTGCTCCAAGAAGCAGTCATTTATTTCATCTAGAAACTTTATCTCCCTAGCATATCCTGCCATGACACTTACCCAGTCGATACCGGGGCAATTGAAATCACCCATTATTATTACTGTGTTGTAACTTTTGTAAGCTGCTCTGATTTCTTTGAGTATTTCATCATCCATTTGTTCATTCCAGCCAGATGGTTGATAGTACACCCCCATTGTCATCGCCTTCCCCTTCTACATGGAATTTCAATCCATAGAGATTCTATAGTGAATTTTGTTTCCTGCAAAACTTTAATCCTTTATGACTCAATGCCCTCTCTAACAGAGCAGATCAAATTGGTGGAGGGGTTGCACTCTATCATTACGATATAATTTGTACCCAGTTTAACACAGTGTCCCACTGGTTGTCCTCCTCCCACCATGTCTCTGAGATACCAATAATATCTAACCTCTCATTTAGTGCTATATAGTCTAACTCTCCCATCTTATTTTTTAGACTTCTAGCATTTGCATACAAGCATTTTAGAGGCTATATTTTATTCATGTTAATCTGGCTATCGGTAGGCAGGGGTAATTTGGAATCTTTAAGCTCTGACTGCTCTGTACTCAGGGCATTTGGGCTACTTTTGTCTTTATTGGAACCTCTCTTTACTGGAACCTTGAAATATTTATGAAGCAACATCAAAGAGGAAAGGAAATGTGTTTTAGGAAAACTGAGGCACCGTAAATTATGGGAGCACAAGAATTTTTTAGTGCTTCTATTTAGCTTTGCAGAACTATCTTTAATTCCAGTACTCCTGAAACCTGAACATTGGTCAATGAATGTTCAAGTTTCCTCATTCTAATATCAAACTGAGACAATTGATCTTGAGAAGAAAATCTAGCAATTGTTTCCTTTGAAAAGGAAGAGGTTTGATCAATAATTAAATATATTAGATATTAGATTTGATATATTAGATATTAGATTTGATATTTTTCCCAATTGAGATTTTCAACTCTCTACAAACAAATAGCCTACAAACTCAACCTGTACCCTGGTCCGACCACTATAGAATCAAATTCCAACTTCCATCCCACACCTTTATTACTTCAGCAAAGCCCTGTGTCACGCCGCAGAAAAAAGTTCAAAAAGTTTGAAAAAGAGAAATTTCTAGATCAGATTCTCCCCCAATTAGACCCGGACCCTTCTAATTTAGATGACATACTAAAAAACTGGCATGATACAATATCCAATGCGGCTGCCATCACAACACCTCTCGCAACATCACCCAAAAAACAATCTGCAGGTTGGTACACTCGTGAACTAAAAATAATCAAAAATAACCTGCGCAGAATAGAGCGCAAATGGAGACGTCACAAATATTACATACTTCAAATGCAATACATGAGTACATTGCAAAACTGCCGTGATGCAATCAATAATAAGAAAAAGGAAAATTACTCTAATATTCTAAAAAAATTCCCTCAACCGCCCCTGCAAACTTTTTCAAATTCCTTACATGCAACAATTGCAACGATGACCACCTAAATCCCGCCGTTGACCCCCAAATGCTAGCAGATTTCTACAAAGATAAGCTACAACTACAAAAAAACCATACAACCCCTATACTATCAAATTTACCCCCTCAGTCTATCTCTTGGTCAACCTTCTCCTTAACCAGGAAAGATACACTTAACAATATACTATCCAAACTTAACATAACCACATCCAGCTTTGACCCCTGTCCTGTCAGCTGGATAAAAGCCACCAAATCAGAACATTCCTCATACATACCGAATATAATTAACCACTCCCTTGAACAAGGCTACATGGCCCACCGCCCCCCCCCCTCCCAAAGTATGCAATAATTCGCCCTATACTAAAAACCAAAGCTCTAGATGTAAACAATCCATCCGCTTATAGACCAATATCCAGCCTTCCCTTCCTGGCTAAGGTAATTGAAAAGGTAGCCCAAATCCAACTCCAGGACCATATTGATACTTATGCGCCCCTTGATGAACGTCCATTCCACAGGGCTGAAACCCTATTGATTGCCTTATTTGACAATCTAGTTTGCAGATTAGACAACTTTAGACAGCCCTTTATACTCATATTCTTAGTAACCGGGCAAGGCGGACGTGTAGCTCGCGCCCCGCCACCCTCACCCCCCCCTCCCCCCCCCCAACAATCATCCCCCATGAAATGACCACAACCAGAGACAAAATGGCATTACAACTGGTCGCAGCTTTATTAATATACCATTATACAAACAATAAACAACCATAACTTCTTAACCCAGGTTCCAGCAGCGGGAGGAACCCTCACCAGCCATGTTATTAGCAAAGTGAGTTTGCTCCCGCCTCCGCCGGGCACCGTCCACCGGCAATTCCAAACCCCCCTACTCCGGCTTCGCCATATTACTAGCAAAAGCCCCGGGGGGTCCACCGGGTCGGGGGTACCCCACCCCCACCCTGCGCATTGCCAAGCCTCCAGACCCCGGACACCTCCGGGATCCCGCCCACCCCCACCAGCTGCAACCCCCCATTCGCTAACCGCCCCCTGTCAGAAACCCCACCACAGGGAGGGAGGGCGGGAACTCTGATCCTCCTGGCTAACCCCCGAGGACTGAAGTCTCGTGGCACGTGCCCTCTCCCCTCTCCCCCCCCCCAGACCTTTTAACCCTATACAATTGGCTCCCGCACCAACTACTCCTTGCGGGAGCCAATCACTTTAAACAATGCCACTTTCCGTGCCTCCCCAACCGCCGGACTCACCGCCGATGACAGGGCACGCACACGCCGCCCACCCGGTTATCGGCGGCCTGCGCGTATGCAGCCCCGCGGCCTTATCGTAACCGGGCAAGGCGGACGTGTAGCTCGTGCCCCGCCACCTTCACCCCACCCCCTCCCCCCCAACAATCATCCCCCATGAAATGACAACAACCAGAGACAAAATGGCATTACAACTGGTCGCAGCTTTATTAATATACCATTATACAAACAATAAACAACCATAACTTCTTAACCCAGGTTCCGGCAGCGGGAGGAACCCTCACCAGCCATGTTATTAGCAAAGCGAGTTTGCTCCCGCCTCCGCCGGGCACCGTCCACCGGCAATTCCAAACCCCCTACTCCGGCTTCGCCATATTACTAGCAAAAGCCCCGGGGGGTCCACCGGGTCGGGGGTACCCCACCCCCGCCCTGCGCATTGCCAAGCCTCCGGACCCCGGACACCTCCGGGATCCCGCCACAGGCTCAGAGACACCTGTCCCTGAGCCCCTCCCCAACAGGAAAGCTGCGACCAGGTAACCTGCCAGGCACCCCCTCCAAGGCCTCTTGCCAGTCATTGAGGAGTAAATTCACCCCCACCGGGGATAAGTGTACTCCATCGGACCGAAATAAACCTGCACAACCCACTTCCACCCAAGGGTGTAAAATCTGCGCCCCCCCCACTGCTCACAAACCCAGCGGCCAATTTGCCGATTAACTTTAATTAACCCACGCGACCACCGCCGGTGGCCCCAGCAAGCAGGCCTCGGAATGATATCCGACCACAGCAACAAAACATCCTTAAACATTAACAACACAGCAGCAAGGTCCCTCTTCGCAGCTCGTATCAGCTGCTTGACCGTCCAAGCTCCTAAATCATTGCCACCAAGATGCAATAACAGGACAGCCGGGGAACCTTTCCCACGCCGATGGTGCCGCAGCAAAGGCAAGAGCTGCAACCAGCGAAGGCCACGCTCGCCCAGCCATGAGACGATCACCTCAGCAGGATTCAGACCGATGTTCGCCCCCAATGGTTTGTCCGCCGCTCGCCGCCCTGCCCAGTATACAAAAGAATGTCCAATCATCCAGCAGGCATACGGCGTCCGACCCCATCTACAAGAAAGCACAAAGTTAAAAAACAGCCCCACCCAAACCCATCACATACGAACATATCCCTGAAAGGCCTTGGAGCGCCACCGGCCTATGCGCTGAATCACCCGCTCGTCGCACCCCGCCGCCGCGGCACTAGTGGCAGCCCCAATCCGAAAGGAGTGTGGCACAAAGTCTCGAGGGGACAGACCCATGTGGCGTACCGCTAACCGCAGGACCGACGTGAACTGAAACCGCATTAGACGGCGCGAATTCTGATGAAGAAAAAGAAAACCGCCCCCAGGAGGCCGCACCCGCAGGTACTCCGCCATCGCAGCCACCGGGCAAGTGGACGCATTAGGAATAGCGAACAAATGCACCCAAACACCCCTGCCCCTCTGGTCCGTCTTAGACCGAGGCAACCACAGGCGCAATTCCTCGGCGGACAGCCGAACATGGTGCAACTGCAAGGTCCCCTCCTCCCCTGACGAGCTGGATGCTGCCACCAGCTCCCTAATACGGAACGCCCCAAAAAAGGCCACGCAAAAAACCGCCCGAAATAATAAGACCTCATAAGATGTGTCCCCCACCCATGGTAACGCGGCACAGAGCTGCACCAACAGAGCATGCGTGATAGGCTGCCGTCCATCCCCCAGCGGCGGGGTACCCCTCTCCCAACCCAGCAACAGCCGCCGCACGAGAAACCCCCAACCGTGCGTCCCCCACCCTACCGCTCTACAGAAAAAAGCAAACCCCGCAATATGTGCCCGCACAGAAGAACACAACATGCCCGCCGCCTTCGCCTCTGCGATGTACAGACCCAGAAGGTGATCCGGAACAGAACCATGCCACCATCCCCGTGCTGCCAGGAACTCCACAATCTTGTCACAGCCGCTGCAGTAAGACCGCCAAGTCAATGGGGACACAGAACTCCGCAGAAGGTTCAGCATGCTCACAGGCCAAGATGCCATAAATGCTCTGGGACCCGCAATCCAACAGGGTCGGCCTCTGTCGCCAATCTCCGGAACAGGTCCCACTTAAAACGAGAAAGAGCATCCGCCAACTGATTAGAATACCCAGGGACGTGACGAGCCCGCACCACCAAATTCAAACGCAAACATCCCAACACCACCTCCCGCATCAGCGCCGCCACCCGCAAGCACCGCAGCGTATATCTATTGATGACACTCACAACGGCTTCGTTATCGCACCACCAGAGCAACCGACGGTCCCGCAACCTCTCCGGCCACAGCTCCAGCGCAACCAGCACTGGAAATAATTCAAGAAAGGTAACACTATCAGTCAGGCCTGCCGTGCGCCACGCCGCCGGCCAGGGCTCCGCGCACCATGAACCTGCAAAATAAATTCCCAAGCCGCAACTACCAGCCGCATCCATAAAGAGCTGCAGATCAAATGTAGACATTTCCGCCGTCGGCAATGCTGTGATACCATTAAAATTCCTGAGAAACTCATCCCAAACCCCCAAATCTGCCCGCATGCCTCTCGATACCCGAATCCGATGATGTGGCCGAAGCACACCCGACGTCGCCGCTGACAACCGACGTGTGAACACACGGCCCATCGGGATGACCCTACAAGCAAAATTCAAAGAACCAATGAGTGCCTGCATCTCCCGTAAAGTCACCTTGTGGGAGCCTAACACGTTAGCCACCAGCACTCGTAGCCGCGCCACCTTCTCCTGCGGCAAGCGAGCAACCATGTCCTGCGAATCCAGCTCAATACCCAGAAACGTAAGGCGGGATGTGGGTCCCTCCGTCTTCCCAGAAGCCAACGGCACGCCCCAGGACCGAGCAAGTCCCTCAAAACCATCCAACAGCTCCTGACAGTGACCAGACGAGGCACTGCCGACGAAGAGAAAATCATCCAGGTAATGCACAACATTAGGACATCCGACCGACTCCACTAAAGCCCAGTGGAGGAAGGAACTGAACATCTCAAAATAGGAACAAGACACTGAACAACCCATCAGCATACATTTATCAAAATAAAACTCCCCCTCGAACGAAAAACCGAGTAAATGAAAAGAGGCAGGGTGGAGGGGCAACAATCGGAACGCAGACTCAATATCGACCTTGGCCATCAAACACCCTGCACCGGCTTCCCGTACTAAACGCACCGCCTCATCAAAGGACGCATAACGAACAGCACACAAATGCCTAGGGATAAGGTCATTGACAGACGCACCAACGGGGGAGGACAAGTTGTGAATCAAGCGGAACTTCCCCGGGTCTTTTTTCGGAACAATGCCTAATGGAGAGACAACAAAACGCGAAAAAGGTTGGTCAGCGAATGGCCCGGCCACCCTCCCGCAGAAGAACTCGACGTCTAACTTCTCCCGCACAATAACCGCCAGACGCCAAACCGATGGAGAGTTCACTGCTCTGCCCGGACCCCCAACCCCTACGACCGGTATGAGAAAACCATACTGAAAACCCCCCTCTATCACCATCCCCCTGCTATGATGCGGATATCTACTCAGCCATGGCATCAGCGCCTCCAGCCGGATAGGCGTCGGGGCCAAGTGCCGCAAGTCCCTATTGCTTGGCCGGGGAGGAGGCAAGGCTGACACTCCTTTCTTGACGCACCGAAGGGCCGAATGTCCGCCACCACAGACCGAACAACTGTGCCGGAACTTACAGTCCGGAAAGGGGCAGGAGGATTTATTGAAACGCCAGCAGAGATCGCCTGCCCCTGAACCGCCTGGCTTGGGCAGCCCAGGAGCTGCGCCCCCACGAAAGGACCGGCCCGCACTCGCGGTAGGAAGACTACCCCCTTTTTGTCCACCACCCCCAACTCCGGCCCCACCCTTTGCCGACATTTGCGTTAACCATAAGTTAATGTCCTGCGTGCCCCAGGACAGCGACTTATTCTCCTTCATCTTATCCAGGAATTTTTCATCGTAGTTGAGCCATGCCCAACCATCATGCGTCTGCGCCGCCTCCAAAATGGAGTCGGCATAAGCAAGCAACATGCCATACTGTCCCGGATAGTGATGCCCCCACATGCTCGCCAGCCGTAAAAAGGACCACGTCCAATTGAGAATAGAACGCGACGCCTTCCGCACCCTCCCCGCCTTCTCATCTTCCTTGCGTTTCCGTTTGCTATCCCCCGACCATTTTCGACCCTCCAACAACCGGAAAATATCAATATATCGCCGTTTTCCGATTTTACGCCGCAACTTCCGGGGAACCCCCTCCCATAGTTCCGACAAGGACGCCAGCGTCGGACCACCCGTAACGACCCCTCCCCCCCCACCACCGCCAACCTGTGCAGCCGCCCTGCTAATCGCAGAAGAAGAAGAAGAAATATACGAAGAGGACGAGGACCGGGACCGCCGACGCCGCTTATGTCCACGCCGCCCCTTCTTTTTGGCTTTACCAGGCCCCCTCCCCATGCCCCGCCCAGGCAACTCACCAATCGCCATCGCCCCGGCTTGTGGTACTCCAGCGATGGGCACAGCCGCCGTCCGACTGACCTCCACCCGAGGCTCCTCGCGCTGTTGTTCACTGGAAGCCGCTGCCTGCAGAGTGTCCACTGGCGCCACATCAATCCCCGCATCCTGGACCAACAAACCGCCCGCCTGCTCCGACCTCTGCGTCCCGGCAGCCTGCACCTGCGAAGAAAAAGAAGGGAAAAAGGGGGCAGGGCCTGCCATAGACCACGGTGTTTGCCACACCCCCAACCACTCAGCCCTCGAGGAACCCTGTCCACCACCCTGCCAATGCTCCCAAGGAGTAGGATAACCCCCGCCCGCAGCAATAGGAGAACCCCACGCAGCGCCACCCGGCACGCTGCCCTGCCCTCCTACCTCCCCGGGGGCCCCTGCCAGCCCAAAAGCTGACCCAAGTAACCCAACAGCTCCCCTTCCAGCCGGACAGGTTCCCCCACCCCGAGCTGCCGCCTTCCCCCTGCCCCCCCTAGGAACCCCTTGGCGCACAGCCCCCCTGGCCCTGGAAGGCCTCCCTACCAGCCTCCCGGCCCCCCCCCCCGCATAGACCCCGTAGCACCCAAGGCATCCCCAACCACAGGCCCAGCCCCGGAGCCCCTCCCCCCATGCACTGGCCCCTGCACTCCCCTCCTACCACCTACCTGCCGCCCACGCGCTGCAGCTGCCCGTCTCCCTGAACCCCGGGCCCTCCGGTGATGATTACCCGCACTTGCCGGCATTATCTCAAACCGCGGGAAACCTCCCCCCGAAGGCAAATGCACTTCACTGCCTACACAAAGCCCATGCAGGGTTTATGTGCTGTTGTTGTTGTCTATATATTTTTTTTTTTGATAGTGAGTGTATGCGAGTGAGCCCGAGAGGCTGAAATCACACGGCGCCCTGAACTAAGCTAGGCAGAACCGGCCCATACTCGCCTGTGAAGAGCACCCCCGCTCAACGCTGCAGCCACTGACACTCCCGCCAGGTCGATCATGATGCAGTCAGCCGCTGTCCACTCCTGCAAGGTCGCTCTTGCTGCAGTCCGGCTGCCAACCCCTCCGCTCCGTGCCGAAAAACGCTCCGCTGCCACCACCAAACGGAACCTCGCCGAAGAGTGTAACGCCGCAACTGCACCGCTGCTGCAAATGAACCCGATGCCGATAGAATAACAAAAACCGCCGGAGAGAAGAAAACGCAAAGTCCGATCCTCCTGGCTAACCCCCGAGGACT
Organism: Ichthyophis bannanicus; assembly: GCA_033557465.1. Taxonomy (NCBI): domain Eukaryota; kingdom Metazoa; phylum Chordata; class Amphibia; order Gymnophiona; family Ichthyophiidae; genus Ichthyophis; species Ichthyophis bannanicus. Next base: position 111,932,150 of record CM066033.1, on the reverse strand, counting down.
GAAGTCTCGTGGCACGCGCCCTCTCCCCTCTCCCCTCCCCCCAGACCTTTTAACCCTATACAATTGGCTCCCGCACCAATTACTCCTTGCGGGAGCCAATCACTTTAAACAATGCCACTTCCCGCGCCTCCCCAACCGCCGGACTCGCCGCCGATGACGGGGCACGCACATGCCGCCCACCCAGTTATCGGCGGCCTGCGCATATGCGGCCCCGCGGCCTTATCGTTATCAAGGCTGCTTTTGATAGCATCAACCACACGCTAATGATCTAACGCTTACAACAGATAGGTCTAAAAGACACAACTCTCAAATGGTTTCAATCTTATCTCTCAGATAGAACCCAACAAGTAAGAATAGGCCACCATATTTCCAGTCAATACAATAAAAAACAAGAACTACCCCAAGGTTCCTCCCTATCTGCCCTCCTTTTCAATCTACATCTACAGAGTATTTGCACTATTTTCAAAAAAATTCAACATCTCATATAACATTATATTATAAATAAATATAATAATTATATATATAATAATTATATATAATATATATATTATATATATATATTATATATATATAATAAATAATTATTAATATATAATAATTATAAATATAATAATAATATATTATAAATAAATATAATAAAATAAAATAAATATTATCCGCATATATGTTGTATCTCCCTCTCAATGTAGCAGACCCCATCCCACAACAAATTATCGACTGCTTCAAAGAGGATGCAAACTGGCTGACCTCCCACAATCTCTACATAAACTACAGCAAAACCGAAGCTCTACATATTACAAGATCCCAAGACTTTTTCCCACCTCCAACTATCACAGCCAATGACATTGACATATCCGTCAAGAAAGAAGTAAAATATCTCAGGGTCATACTTGACCAAACACTTAACATGTCCCCCCACATAAATTATACAACTAAAAAAATCTACTTCAAACTCAAACTGTTAATAATGCATTACATGGTTTAGCCAACAGAACATTAGGTCACTTCAAGTTGCCCAACATGTCGCTTCACATATTGTCTCTCTCACTAGCATTTCTGAACACATCACACCAATTCTCTATGAATTACAAAGCAAAATACACTACAAAATAATTATGACAAACTTTAACCTGCTTAGGCAAATAGCCCCATCCCATCTCTCCTCCCTAATCACATCACAAAATGAAAACTGCCCAAAGCGAACAAATAACGAAAATAAACTAAGGGGTATGTTTACTAAACTGTGGGTAATCGTACATAACGTGCGTTATGTAATGTTAATGATCGTAAGCGCAGCATAACGCGCGTTATAATGCGCTAACGATCGTAATGCCCCGCGGCGCGGTAAAACACCGCAGAAGGTGGAGAGAGAGCGGAGAGAAGGAGTCAATGGGCGGAGAGTGGGCGGGGAGAGGCTCCCTTCACACTAACGCGCTGATCTGAAGAGCTCAATTCCAACGCGAATGAAAACCTGCCGTTAAATACACATTACAGGGGAGAGAAACCATTTCAGTGTCAGCAATGTACAGCCCAGGCAGTGAAACCTAAAAAACGTGATAAGTGTGATACATGTGCACAGAACAAAAGGGCACATAAACACTGAAAATGACCCCAACAAACTGGAAAAAACCCATAACCAAGCTGGCCAATAGTGGTATCAATGAGAAACATCAACCCCTCCCCCCCCCCGAGTAAGCTCCATAGAACAGATATAAATCGTGGAAGAGTCTATAATCCGTCCCCATACAAGGTGAATGAGCCCACAGTGAAATTGCGCTGCTCAGGGTTTTCCCCACCATCGGACAGGGTTCCTATGGCGTGCACATGTCCTGCAACATCAGGGCGGGCATGTCAGAACGGCAACTGGACAGATGCCGGAGAAGGGGATACAGAGGGCCGCAGGCGGCACATGCTGTGGTGCAGCTGGGCCACAGTGCGGACTAGGGCGATGCCTAGGTGGCCCATACGAATGCTGAAGCAGCAGAGCAGCCAGACAGCAACTGCTGAAGGCCCAACATGGGCACGACTGTGTTTCCCACAGTGTCACAGGGGATAGTACCCAGCAGCTACCCCCAAGGGCACGGAACATTGGCAGGCGGTGCTGGGGGGAAGCGTGGACACCTATGCAGGCACCCCTACCCCAGAACCCGCACCATAGGCAGCTGCCTACCTGCTCACTGGATGGCCTGAGACTCCGCACCACCAGCACCACCAGCAGAAGGGCATGTCAGCATGGTGGCTGAGGGATACTGGTGGTGGAGGGGGCAGTGGCAGCTGCCCAGAGCAGACCATGGCCTAGCCCTGTGTAGGTGGGTGCCGTGTACTGCAACAGATGGGCCCTGTCTGACGAACAGTCATGGTATCACCAAGGAATGCACTGATTCTGTGACAACAAGGTGGTGCAGTGCACAAAACCAGTGTATTCAGAAGCAAAGGGTCACAAGTTCAAGTCCCAGCTGTGGTTCCCGCCAACCCACTCCCCATATTTTACCCACTACTACAACGTGCTAATACAGACAGCACCTTTATTGCAGATGACGTAAACATGCCCAAGACACCTACATTTTACCCTACAGAGCACAGACACCATAAACATGCACATTACCTAGAGCAGAGCCTCCCAAATGCAGTCCTGGAGGGCCAAACACCATTCCGGTTCCATGCTGCCTCTGATAAAGATGCCTGTGCTGCATTTCTATGCGCCACCCCCATGGTATGCAGATGTATCTCATGCATATTCATGAGGGACAGCATGAAAACCCAAACAGTGTTTTGCACCACAGGTCTGGAGTTGGGAACCTCTGCCGTAAAGCAGCAGCCAACAGGGGCAGACACACCCGCACCCACAGGCTCCATTATCCAAAGCCTCCTGGGGAGGCAGGACATTGGGCTCTGCGTGCATCTCCCAATACTAGCACTTGCATACCTTAGTAATGCCACCCTAAACCGGGGAATATGGTACACATCTATCAAAAGGTTGCTATAAGTACTGGCAGATAGCAATTCCTAGGTTAAGTACACTTTTCTGAGTGAGCTGCATCATAGCAACCTTTCTGATGTCTGTGGAGTGTGCTACAGGTCCTGTGTCTGACAGTGTTTACCAACCTGGGGAGTGACTCCTACAGTATTGCGTACCATAGCCATGCCTGCACTGTGCCCAGGACTGGTGTGGTGGCCTGGGCTGCCCAACACCTCTATAGTTGCACAATGCTGGCATAGGTGTGGGGAGTGTGTGTCTGTCTATCCAGTGTGTGGTGGCTGCCAACACCCTCCACAGCCCACACTGCTAGCACTGTTGCCAGTATTGGCCTGCCAATGTGCATAATGAGGAGCAAGGTACCGTGGGAATAGCCTGGATAGGGTGGCCTGGCCTGGATGCATCTGCACATGGCATAGAGCAATGGCTCGGACATTGTAGTGCCTGGCCACCACCTGCACGGACCCAATCACTGATTTATCTGCTTGGTGTGTATGCTGACATCCCCATTCTGGGTACATGCATCTCCTCCAGGACCATGCACTATGGACTAGCTGGCGGACTGTCTGCAGCTAGTATATGTCTTGCTGGAACACCTTGCAGGGTGCAGCGGCTGGAGGCTTGCTGCTGGAGAATGTCAGATAATGGTGGGGGGCAGCTGAGCATTTCCAGGCCTGCCATCTGTCTGCTATTGCGTTATGGATGTGTACCGCTCTGTCTGTTCCCCAGCAGGACTGGGGTTGCTGGTCCCCTCTACTGCTGCCATTGCAGGGAGGTAGACTGTGGATCTATTGGTGGGTGATCCTGTTTCCCACCCTGAGCCCCAGCGGGTGGGTTGTGTAGTGGTACATAATCTGCCTATAGGTCCATACACCCCCCCCCCCTTCACCTACAGCAGGTAACGATAGCACCAACACAGGATATGCACTATTCTGGGTGCAGCATCGCCCATAGGGACTAGACATGACCGAGACATACAGCAGGACACAGATGTATCCTAGGTGTGTCTAACTGAACTACCTATCACACACTGATGGGGACCTGCAGCATGGCGTATTTCAGCCATGAAAGGTGCTGTGGACCTGGTGCTGGGCGCCCCACCTCAACCTCAGGGTGGGCACAGTACTCGCACAATGTGACTGTCTGTGGCTGTGCCACACACGGTCTGTTCCCCCTACAAGGCCGAGGTGCTGTGGGGGTGCATACCCAATCTTGTGCCCATCTCTTGTCTGCTGATTTGCATGTGCAGTGCATCATGGGTACGGGTGGCTTACCCCTATCCTGGTAACCACAGCAGACAGTTTGTGTGGTGACGTGCAGTTCTTCTGCAGCCAGCCAGGGCTTTGTTCACAGCCTTATAAGGTGTCCTATAGGGGACATTATAGGGTGCCTTGGCGGACAGTACACTTTATAATGTGCCCTATGGAGTGCGTTATGGGGTGCCTTATGCGGCACCTTAGGTTATGCCACCGTGAAGGTGTGTTTGCTGGCAGCACTAATTAAAATACACGTCACATGCCTCAACAATCACTACTTAAATGTAAAGGGTGCTGCCTCAGCCAGCCTTATACATTAGGCCCACTGGGGAATCGAACCCATGACTTCTGTACTATCAGTCAGTGTTGTAACCATTGTGCTACAGCTCTGTTACTGTGCTTGCATGCCTGCACGCCTTCTTAAGATTAACGCGTGGTAACGTGCCCTGTAGCGCTCGTTCATTTATGGCGCCTTGTAACGCGCGTTCTCGGCAACGATGTACCGCCCATGTCCTTATTTGGGGTTTCTGTCTCTACCGTGGCTCCTAACGTGAATTGCATTAACGCAGTTTAGTAAACATACCCCTAAGAGTCCCTCCAGGCTTTCGTAGATCCAATAAAATGACCAAGAGCCTTTTCCCATAATCTGGAACGAATTTTCAACCAAATTAAGAGGAACCACCGACCTTGCTTCCTTCCACAAAAAATTAAAAACCCATCTATTTAGCAAACATTTTGACTCCTTCACATCTCCCCTTGACAATGTCCAAACCCACAATACCCCATAGAAACACCCCCCCCCACCTCCTACCCAACATATACACTCCTATTGCTCTTCTACCAACCCAAGGTCTATTCTTATTGCCTTACTGTTTAATTGGATATTGTAATATAGTTATGAAAATGACTCTGTACATAGTTATAGTTAACTATATTATCTGTACATAGTTAAACTGTTACATGTAACTGATTCTGTACTATGCAAACCGCCTTTGATCTATTTGGAAAAAGTGGTATAAAAATACGAAATAAATAAAAAAAAATAAACCCTTTTGAAAGAACATTAGTATTGGCAACCATTTTCCATATATCTAAAAGAGAGACAGAATAAGGTAGAACATCCACCTTCGTCTATGAACCTAACAGTGAAGTGGAAAACCTTAAAAATTTTGTCATAGAAACAGTCAAGGAAGAAGAAGAAGAAGACGCCTCTAGAAGAGACAGTCTCACCCATGACCACTGGTGAGGGAGTGCTCTCCCCCATCTGAAGCTGAAGGTTGTAGTGGAGGAGTCATCAAAATGGAGCTAGACAAACCTGGTAACTCTTGAACAGGGATAACAGACACATGCTTATCCATTGGGCTGGCTACTTTAGATGGTACTACCGGTATGGAGGTATTTTTCTGGCCTTTGTTCTTATGTTTTCCTCCTCCTTTGGGCATACCATCAGGTAAACCACAGATCCTACTTCTGCCAACTAAATGGCACCTAAGGGGCATCAAAGGGGAAACCCTTTGTCCCCATGCCATGGCTGAGCGTCCACAGCTACATTGCAAAATGCCAGTTTTTAAGCCTCTCCTTGGCATCATCTCAGCTGGCTCTCATGTACCGGGCAAACCCCAGGCAATAAAACTGCACAAAGCTCTCCTTGCAGGCAAGTACCTCTCTCCTGGTGTTTCCTTGGCAGAACACCAGTTTTTAAACAGCAGTTGCCTACAGATGCCACGACAAAGAAGCACAGTCTCTCCTCGGCATGATCTTAGCTGGCTGTCCTTTCATGGACTGGGAAGCCCCCAGGCAACAAAACTGCACACAGCTCTCTTTCCAGGCAAGTATCTCTCTCCCTGGAGAAGGATCTCCTTTTACTCACGCTCTTATGTCATCACAGACTGGAAAGTCATGGGTGAGTTGGATATTCCTCCTGTGAGCTCAGAGCCTCACAAGGAAAACAGTCTCTCTTCAATGATGCTTGCTATAAATCTTCTCTGTCAGCTCTCTTCACCTAGGCATGTGCGTGCCAAGGATTTCAGAATCATTTTGGTTCATCAGAATATACCTGTTCTGTTAATCTTCAGAAAATAAAACATTTGTTCATTCATCTGATTTGTGCCCATTGAAGTCTATAGGGGAAGCTGTTTTACAATTCAACAGTCAGGATTGCCACCTGTTTTCAATCAAACCTGCTGGAAACTTGCTGGAAGGCATATCTAACAGCATTAGAGCCATCAAACCTCCTAGGAGCACCACAAGAAGGACAAAGAGGAGGAAAATGACTACCAGAAACAATCAGAAGGTCAAGGTGGTACAAAGAGTGCATTGAACACTTCAAGATAGTAGAAAAGGGCAAAACAGCACCGCAATTGGTGTAAGTATATCAAAGAACTTTGAGAGGAGTAAAATGGCAAGGAGACTAGCACAGATTGGCTGCTAAATTATGCCAGGAGGACCAACACAGAACAATACCCAGATCGGTCCTCCTTGGCATAATTTAGGGCCTTCCAGGCAATCTCACTGCTGTGCTATGCTATGCTGTGTTGGTCCTCCTAATCCACAAATCACCCCTTTAAAACCCAAGGAGAGTACCTATCCTAAATAATTTTTTGTCGAAGTAGGGCGAGGGAAAACAGTATTTGAACTGCCCCCAACCAGACAACAAACTCCTTTTTTTTCATTTTAGTTCAGGTTAAACCAAAATTTTCAAAAACATAATGTGGCACTTAGCTTAATAAATTGCTGTCCAAATTGCAGCTTCTCTGCACTCTTTCAATATAGCCAGTCCAGCTTCATAGCACGATGTGCACATTTCGGGGTCTCCTTCCCTGTGTCAAGTGCTAGTTGTTCCCGCTGAGGCTAACTGCTGCCAGACACTGATATTTAAAGCATCATCACTCTCCGAAAGAGTCTTCTTCCCATTGGCTGACTTGCAAGATCACTCAACCAGAACACCAATAGAGAAGGAAGAACCCACCATACCAAGGGAACCCCCTTCTCCAATTGGGATAACTTCAAAATAAGCTAATTACCTCTTGACGTACCTGCGAAGCATGCTCACTCAACCGCACTCTCATCCGGCGTGTTGTCCTGCCAATATAAAGCAATGCACAGGGACATTGTAGTATATAAACCACATGCGTGGATTTACAAGAAGTCAACCATTTACGTTCAAAGGATCGCGTTGTTAATGGATGCTGCCAAATCATCCCCGTCAAAGTAGTGGAACAATAAGAACAAGATCCACACGAGAAATGACCCCTGATGTTATTCCCAGGGATTTGTATACGGTCAGTAGGAGAAGTGGATCGCACTAACAGATCCTTCAAATTAGGGCCCCTAGAAAAGACGATCATAAGAGATTTCTGAAAACATTTGTGTAGGGACAAAACGGACCAATGCTCTCTAAGAATCTTGACAATATTCGTACTACATTTCATATATGGAAGTGATCCCACAGTGACATCCGATGTTTCAGCAAATGGTACCGGATCCCCATCCAACAACCACTCGTGATGGACATGACACTCTCGACGGTATGCCCGGTAAGTCACTGAATAGGGATAACCCCTATTCAACAAACGATATTTCAAATCAAGGGCATGTTTCTTAAATTCTATCGTAGAAGAACATAACCTCCTTAATCTTAAAAATTAACCAAACAGTAACCCTCTCCTTAAAGGGCCCGGATGGAAGCTACGGTAGTTTAATAGACTATTGCTTTGCACCGCCTTCTGAAATAGAGTGGTCTTCAACAATTCATCTTCTTTATAGATCAACATATCCAAAAATTCAATTTTCACTTTGTCGATGTGAACCGTAAATAAAATATTTGTCTTCAAACCATTCAGCCAGTCGATAAATTGTTCCAAGGCAGGTAAAGATGAATTCCACAAAAAGAAAATATCGTCTAGGAATCTCTTCCAGAAAGGAATATTTACAAAATATGGTGAGCAATATAAATAGCGTTCCTCAAATTCTCCCAGGTTTAAAGTGGCAATCGAAGGGGCAGCCGTTGCCCCCATCACTATGCCAAAAATTTGTTGATAATACCTGCCCTCCGATATAAAATAATTTCGCGTAAGTACTAAACGAATTAAGTCTAGCAAAAATGATCGGGGCTATCTAGTAGGGGCAAACTTGAAGGATTCTGACAAAAGAACAAGTGCTTCCATTTGATCAATATTTGTATAAAGTACTGCCACATCAAGTGTAACTAAATAAAGATCATCAGTAACCCTCTCAATCATAGTCAGTTGCTGAATAAACTGAGGTGAATTACGTACATAGGAGCTTACTAAACGAGCTTCCTTCTTCAAAAAGCAATCACAAAATATGGATAAAGATTCTAGTACAGATCCCCGGCATGATACTATCGGTCAGCCCGGTGGGGAGACTAAAGATTTATGGATTTTTGGAACCGTATAAATGGTAGGTATCTTAGGAAATGATAATAGCATAAATCAATATTCCTTGTCCGTAATTCATCCTCCATTCAAGCCCGCGGTATGCATCTTGTTCTTATTGTTCCACTACTTTGACGGGGATGATTTGGCAGCATCCATTAACAACGCAATCCTTTGAACATAAATGGTTGACTTCTTCTAAATCCACGTATGTGGTTTAAATACTACAATGTCCCTGTGCATTGCTTTATATTGGCAGGACAACACGCCAGATGAGAGTGCAGTTGAGTGAGCATGCTTCGAGGGTATGTCAAGAGGTAATTTCAGCACCCATTGCAGAACATTGCATATCTGCCAATCACCATTTTGAAGAATTTACTTGGACAATTATTGATCACGTGCCTTCGGACCCTTGAGGGGGTGACCGTGTGGCTAAGTTACAGCTATGTGAACAACGTTGGATCCATACATTGAAATCGGTCCACCCATTGGAGTTAAACAAGGAGATTGATTGGGTTAGCTTATTTTGAAGTCATCCCAATTGAAGAAGGGGGTTCCCTTGGTATGGTGGGTTCTTCCTCCTCTATTGGTGTTCTAGTTGAGTGATCTTGCAAGTCAGCCAATGGGAAGAAGACTCTTTCGGAGACTGATGACGCTTTAAATATCAGCGTCTGGCAGCAGTTAGCCACAGCGGGAACAACTAGCACTTGACACAGGGAAGGAGACCCCGAAACGTGCATGTCGTGCTATGAAGCTGGTCTGGCTATATTGAAAGAGTGCAGAGAAGCTGCAATTTGGACAGCAATTTATTAAGCTAAGTGCCACATTATGTTTTTGAAAATTTTGGTTTAACCTGAACTAAAACGAAAAAAAAGGAGTTTGTTGTCTGGTTGGGGGCAGTTCAAATACTATCTTCCTTTGCCCTACTCCGACAAAAAATTTATTTAGGATAGGTACTCTTCATGGGTTTTAAAGGGGTGATTTGTGGATTTGGATTAATTGTTATCACCTCAGGGTTAGGATTGGGTGAGTTGTGTTGCTCCTCCTGGCATAATTCAGGGTGGGACTCTGCTGTGCAGACCTGTGTGCAGTGAGCTCCAGCTTCTCTGCTTTATGGAGGTAGTGGCATACTGCCTCTGCTCCACCATGCAGAGACCCAGGGCAGGCCTGCAGGAAAGTCCCCGGCCCTCTAGGCCTACTAAGGCCTCTTTATCTTTATCTTTATTTAAAACTTATTATACCGCCTAAACCAAGAGGCATGCGGCGGTTTACAATAGAAACAAAGGAGACTACTGAAGAAAGGAAACAGAAAGGAACGCCATTTGTTTACAAAAGGGACAGCAATAAAAGAAGAAACAGTACAGCAATAAGCACAAAAACAGAAGGAAGGGAAACAATAAGCGAAAAACAGAGGGAAGGGAAACAATCAATTGCCGGCAGGAGGAGGAGGAATGTCAAAAGCTGTGCAAAAGAGGTGGGTCTTGAGAGAGGCTTTAAAGGTGCGGAGGGAAGATTCCAGACGTAAGGCTAATGGCAATGAGTTCCAGAGACGAGGACCAAGGAAAAAGAAAGCAGAGGAACGTGTGGATTCGAGACGAGCCCTAGAAGGAGGTGGAAGAAAAAGGCGATTAGCATGAATCGATCAAAGAGCTCTAGAGGGGCAATGGAAGTGAACCAAATCAGAGAGATAGAGTGGGACACCAGTGTGCAAAGCCCTGTGAACAAAAGTCAGAATCTTCTTCAGCAACTGGCTTGTTTGAACCTTTTGGGAACCAGATGGCCCATCGAGGGGGGGGGGAGTCAAGTGGTCTGCGATCTGAAAAGCCTTACGGGCTTGAAGAAGCCAGGAAAAATTACAAGCCTTCTGTGGTGTGAATTTATTTATTTAACATTTCTTCTATACTGCTTTTCATGGTATCAAAGCGGTTTACACCAAACTCAACTAACGTACATTGAACGAGTGCGTGTGATAACATGAAACATATAGTAACATGAACGTATTTACATTGGGTTATAGGCTTAGATAAGGGTGTTCAGATTAAATCACAGTAGTGAGGGTAGTAGGTAGGGGCATAACTTATTTACAAGTCATCTACTGCTGCAACTTCGGGGTATGCTAGCCTGAGAGGTTCTGCTTCTGCTAAAACCTCTATACAGGAGCCTGGTTTTTATGAGGTGGTCTCAGGTTTTCCTAGGAACAGCCCTAGCTCCTTGCCTCGGTTTTCCGACAGTAGTCTACCTGACGCTGCAAAGACTGCTGCAGAGAATCCTGGAAGGCCTCATTCCTTTCCTCTCAACAGGTACAAAATGTGTGTGAACAAACCACTGTTGACTCCTCTTATACTAAGGACTGTGAAGAACACCAACTTAGCTTCCAAAGGTCCAGAGGAAGTTATTTCTACAATAAATAAAATCATACAGCTTTGACCCGGTGAAAAGCGGGATATAAATACAGTTAAATAAAATAAATAAATACAGCTTGAGGAGGAGATAACTAACCTGGCCAAACATGTTAATTCTGTGAGAGCTTTGTGTGCAGCAATACCTGCCCATGAGAAGAAGCACTACCAAATGGAACTAGACAGTTTGACTCATCAGTTAAATTAGCCCTTGGAAAGATTTTGAGCATTGTGGTGGTGGAGCTTTATCTGTTTTTATAACAGAGACAGATGGGAGACACAACCTACTCTTGCTGGCAACCTCTTTTATTCACCAAATCTTAGCCTTGACTAACTCACAGAACATGCAGAAGGATTCCTTTTTCTTTACAAACTGGGAGTGCTCCTTTGCTTGCATTAGCCTCTGTAGTCTCCTGTGTGCCTTCTACAACCGTTCCACCTGTGTCTGCCACTGCGAGTGTGAAAACCCCCATTGTTTTCTAATTTATTTTGCCTCCTGGTCAACTCAACAGTGAGAATGTTTTCCAGTCAAAGTTTAATGCCCTACAAGTATCTTCTGCTACTCCGAGACTGCTTACTCAAATGAAGCTTCTGGCCTCATAGTCTGAATTCTTCTCAGCTTGTTCCTACACCATTGGTAATTACACAGCCTCTATCCTCTTCTGCAAAGCCTTTTCCTTTGGATTTCCAAAGAGGTGTGCAGTCTACCTTAGATAATGAAAACACTCTGTTAACTATGAAGAAGAAGGAGCATTTAAAGAAGATTGCTGCTAGAGAGACTCGTATCCAGAGAAATCTTTTGACTTGCCTAACCTTTATTGTTCTGTGCCAGTGGCAGTTCCAGGGTGACTGTTGCTCCAGTGTCGTCTGTGTCTGATGTCAGTAAAAAGGTTGGTCTTTCTTTTTCTTCAAACACAGTCTGCACAGATGGGGCGGGGCTGCCTGGTTCAGCTGTTCTATTACCTGATGGACCATCTACTCATAGTGTGGAGTGTCTTTTCAACTCTTTCAACTTTGTTCAATCTGTCTGTTTGCAGCTGGAACTACTAATGTTAACAACGGTTTGTTCTATAGCTCCCACAGCTTTAGTTACAGTGTCTGTTTCTGCTGGATTAGACACTTCCATTTTTCCTACTTTGATCAGAACACTGTGTTACAGACTTTGAAGGTTGTGCCTTCTTCTTCTACTTTGAATAAGGGGGCTGGTCTCCCAGCAGAAGCTCATGGTTTACCTGTTTTTGTCAATGGAATGCTAGCAGGAAGTGCAGAAGCATTCAGGGGTACTTCCAATGTTGATAAATGTGAGGGCATAGCCAGGGCCGGCCCAAAGGTTTAGGCAGACGCCCCGGCTATTCCACTCCCCCCCCCCCCAAGCCGTGCTGTGTCCTGAGCCCCGCCCCCCCCCCCCCCCCGTGCTGAGCCATGCTACCGCTGATTCGGGTGGTGGGGTCGAGGGGGGGCATGGCTGGGCTCAGCGGCAGGCCATGTGCTTTGGCACACATGTCCTGCCGCTTCTGACCCACCTCTTGCATAACTTCAGAGGTTCAGATGTGGCAGGCCATTTGTGCCGGAGCATATGGCCTGCCACCAAGCCTAGCTGTTCCCCCCCCCCCCCCCAGCTATCAAAATCAGCTGTAGTGGGGGGCAGCTCAGCATGGGGGGGAAGGGCAGTGCAGCTCAACGCGTCAGGGAGGCGGCAGGCCATGTGTGCTGAAACACAAAGCCTGCTGCCCACTGAGATCTGCCGCCCTAGGCAGCTACCTAGCCTGCCTAGTTTATGGGCCAGCCCTGGGCATAGCTCCAGTCCAGACTGGTGTGAGTGGATGGGATACACATATCCAAGAAAAGACCATTGCTCAAATGTCTCCCTGTTTGTGTCTTTTGCTAATTCTGTGCCACTGCCTGCCAAACCTATCAGTACTGTTATGACTGCTTTGGGAGCCTCTTTCAATGAGTCTTTGTAGGGGAAGAGCAGGGTCTCAGATGGGAGGTCTTGCGAGTGGCTGTGGATGCTTCCTCTGCTCCTCCTACAGCACCTCTTTCCTTTGCTGCAGCTGTCAGAGGGAAATCATGATCTAGTGAGCAATGCATGGGGATTAGAGAGGTATGGGAGGGGATTTTTAGGATGGGATGGGACAGGTCCCTAGGGGCAGGAATGTAGTTCAATTGCAGTGGGTAGGTCAGGGTGCTCCACCACCAAGAAGCACTGTTTTACACATGGTATAAGACTTTGGTTTTATGGTGGAAGATTTATATGCTTGTATTCACACAGCCTCAGTTCCTGAATATGACATAAGTTTTATTTACAGAGCGGAATGGAAGAGTGTTGGTGCTCTTATTCCACTTGCAAAGGTATTGGAACATGTGCAAATTTTACAGCCATTCCCATCAGCAGACGTGATTTAGTTTGTGTTACTATTTTAGTCAGGAATGAGTCTGTTTCCTCTTCTGATTTATCCTATTGGCTTAGCAGACATACAGGTTTAAGAACCCCATTGGGGAAGATTCCTCATCCTTCCGGGGGGTGGGCTCAGGATTGGCAGGCGTTAGTGAAACCAAGACAAATTAATTAATTTATTTATTTATTTAAACGGATTTCTATACCGCCTTTTCCTACAATCAAGGCGGTCTACACGGCAACAATCAACCAATTACTGTGTCTAGTGTGTGCATGCAGTGAGAATTGAGTGCGTGTGTGTGTATATGGTTGTTGATTCTTGGTGAGCTATTTACAGTGCTATTTACAATACTATGTACATCAGGACTTTAATTCAGTACCATAATCGTGTCGTGAGGGGAGGGTGGTTGATCTGGGGGATTGTCTGTTGAAATTAATCAAGTTATTCAACATCTTCCCTCCTCTACTTTCATAGGAAGGGATAAAATTCAGTGTTTTTAGCCTGGCCAACCCAAGCAGTGTCACATGTATGGGTCATACTGACATCTCAGCATGAATTGCACTGAACAGAAATGTGCATTATGTAATGAATTAGAGCATGCTACTGGGGAATGTGGCCAGATACAATGCAATGGATGTGGTTTATTGTGTCATCCATTTAATAAGTGTTCCGTCACATATCATAATAGATCCCCTGCTGAATCTTGAGTCTCTGCTTCCAAAGAGCACATCCTCCTGTTACTCTATCTTCTGAGGAAAATCAGGGTCAGTGTGCTCCTTCTCAGAATGAAGTGGTGAAGGTGTGGGGTGAGAACAGCTTGGGAATCTTCTGTAGGCCCTTGGGAATAGGTGTCCAAAAGTAGGAAGGGGACTTCATGCGAGCAGTCTGGTCCTTTTAGCCCTGTTTTGAGTCTGGTGGTCCATAACAAGTTCCAGGCCCTGTCAGGACTGTCAAGATTGATAACACAGTTACAGTTGATTGATTTGATGTCCCGGTAATAACAGAGAAGAGTATTTAATTTCTGAGCATACTGAACAATGCACAGGACAAAAAGGGATTAAGAGGGTGAAACGAGAACAACATACCAAAGGAGGAAACAAAACTAAAGGGGGATAGAAGCTGCAGATGATGTTGGTATGGGAGACTGCCATCTCTTCCAGTTTGTCTTCTACACTTCCACGGGTTGTCACAGACAGTGATTGTTGGCAGGCTTTACCTATTACTAATGCGGGGGTGATACTGCAGGTGGTTTCTGACAGCGTTTCTTCTGCTTCTGTTGGGCAAGACAGAGGGGTAGGTGGTGATCCACCATCACTTATTGACCAGACCCCCGATTGGCCTCAATCACTAGATTCTCCAGGATCAAGCAAGAAGTCAGTCCTCGCATATGGATGACGTCACCGATGCAGCCTGCGCAGGAACACTTCCCAGCTTCCATAGGAGGCTTTTAGAAAGTGCTCCACGCATGCGTGCCAGTCTTCCCACCTGAAGGAACCATCTTTACCTTAGTCTTCTTTTTTCCTTGGAGCCCTCCAGACATCGTCTGTGTCCCGGAATTTAATTGATCTTTGTTTTGCTTGGGGTTTTTTGCTGATTTTTAGTATCACATGCTATGCAACGTCTTCCCGTTGTCTCTGTGAACATCGGTGCCTTGGTGCCACGTTTTTCTCAGGATTTTTTTCTCTTTTTCCTTTTTCTTTTTCAGTGTGCAGGATTTTTCTCTCGCATCCCCCTGGTCGGTGAGGACTTTGGAGTTATTTGACTTGGCAGAAGCTATCTTCTTTTCCATATCAAAACCGGCCGTGGCTTCAAGAAGTGCACCCACTGTGGCTGGAACCATTTCCATCATGGACCGTCACAGCTGGTTCCTTCAATGTCTTGGACCCGACCATGAGCCCTCAGACTGTGCTCTATGCTTGCAGATGATGCGCAAGAGGCTTAAAAACCGGAAATGGCACTGGGAATCGCTGTTTGGTTCTGAGGTGTTAACATCGGCCCTGGCATCGACCGCTGCATTGACACCCTCGAAGGCCCCTGCTGAGGCTTTGGCTTCAGTTTTGCATGGAAGCTAGGCCTATTCGGAGCTGAAGGGTCGTGGGGCGCCAGAACGTTGGCTCCCCTTTGATAAGGAGTGACCATGGAAGGACCAGACTTTGTTCTCGTCGTCATCAAAGGGTAATGCCAAACCCAGGGTGAAGGCCCATGGGCATTGGCCTTAGAGCCCTCAGTACAACTCCAAAGGCGAGAGCTGGGAACAGCCCTCCATGCTACCCTGATGGGAGGAGTTGCTGCTTGAGGCCCTGGAGGGCCAGTTTGGGACTTCCAAGGCCTTTACTTTCAAGGAGTCCCCGCTGAGGGAGCCAACATCGGCACCAAAGGCTGCGGCGCTGACTCTGGCAGCAGCAGAGACCTCTATCTTCACAGACAGAATGCAGACCCTCGAGCGTAGCCTCGTTGCATTCTTGGCTCAGCAGGCTGCCAGGGTCTCGGTGACCTCAGGTTTCTTGGGCAGCAGTGATGGCCCTGTCCACAGCAGCTGCCTCACCTGTAGAGTTGCAGCACATCCTAGAGGTCCATGCTCTCTTGGGCAGCTCCTGTGAGTGTTTGAGGGCCCTCTCGGTACAGCAAGTGTCCTCCCTGAGTGCTTCAGATTTGGACAGGTAGGATCCGAGGACTCCTTTGACTCTGCCCAGCGTCACTGGTATGGTCACCATTCAGAGCAGTACTTAGAGTTCCTCTCGGACTCAGACTAAGGAGGAATCTCCATTCATCACCGCAATGTCCCCTCTAATCCCTCACCCCCATATGAGTGTAGGTGCCCCCCCCCCTCCAGGACCTCGAGTTCATGTGGGACATGGGGAAGACTTTGCCCTTCGCTGTTGAGGCAGAGGAGGAACCTCGGGAGGAGGAGTTGGAAATCCTCCAGTACCCAATTCCACTAAAGAGGCCTTTATGATTTCAATCCACCCGATACTGAAACAGCTTCTCCTTAGAATGTGGGAAACACCGTTCATGTGCCAACAGTCAGCTGACACCTCAATTACATGCATCAAATGCGCAAAAGCCCTGGGTTTGAAAAAGTACAACTCCATGGTGATGGAATTGGCCATGCGCCAGATTAAAAGTTCAAAGACACGCTCCTGGTGCTCCCGGATAGGGAGGAATGCACCATGGATGACTTTGATAGGAAGTGCTTCTCTACGAGATTCTCAGAATAATCACTTGGAACCGACACCTCTATTCCATTCTGGTGTTTTTCTCCTTTACCACTATGTCGGATTTCCTCGTATCCAGTTTCTTATCCATTGGAATGGGAATGTCCCAGGTGATTAACTATGTGAAGTATTTGAAAATTTTCCATGTATGTGTATCTATATGTCCACGTATAGGTATACTAGCATATTGTCCTCTAGGTATCATAAAATTATCCTTTGACTGCACTGATCTTTGTATAAATCATTTTTGCAGAGTGTATTATGGGAGTTATTTTAAAAGCTCTATTCATGCTTTGGACATCCAAAAATGGGCACATAGATGGTCAGATCTGGAAGACATCCTCTGAGCGATTTTAGAACCAGTTTTAGAGATGTCTCCAGCATGAGGACATCCATGTTGGAACGGGGGCATAGTAGAGGTGTATCTGAGGCTTTCTCAAGCACTTGGTCATCCGTGACTGATCCTAGAAATACACATCCTGGCTCTTATCTTTGTCTAAACCTGCACCAGGGCACAAACTTGCATCAGGAAAATGCTCATTATGCCAGGAAGACATCCATAATATGTAGAGAAGATGGCCCCCTACTATCCCCAGTACTGTTCACAATCGTAAAGACTTTGGATAAGAAACGGGGGCACATGCTTTGTGGTTATAGTGCTGCTGAAAATCTAAGCTTGCACTGTGGCAGGCTAGGACTTGGCCCCTGTAAAATACCATTGCTGAGACATCTATATAGCCCTGCCTGTGGAAATTCATATTGAGTATATAGACATTTGTAAATTCAGCCCTGAACTGGCACGTGGCAGGCATGTTTTGGAGACTTTTGCCTTGGATGTCCAAAATTGTACCTGGACATTCTTTCTAAAATGCCACTTCACATGTTTAGGCTTCTAATTTTAGGATTTAGCTGATAAACACTGAAAAAAAACCACCAATGGAAAAACACCACTTCTCCTAGCACATTCTTACTCCTCCACTATAAGAACCTTCTAAGAAGAGAAGAGCTTCTCTTATATCCTCCCTTTTTTTGTTTTTGTGCCATTTCTGCACTGATAACTTCTAAGTGGCACAAACATACATAAATGATTCTGCTGAAGAAGACACCCAGAAATAGTACTGTGGCATGAAATTACAGATAAACACAGATTTTATGCCCCCTAAAAACCCCTATTAAGCTTTAAAATAAGCACCTAAATTTACAATTTATTAATACCTAAGAACAGAAGCCCTACATATGTTACATCAATTTAAGTCACACTTTTCTGCTGAAAAATTGCATTCAACATGTGTTGCAATCAAATAGAATGCATCAATAGTAGTAAGGCAAGATTTACTAAAAGATGTTACATTTTAATCTGTGTTATTTATTGCAAGTCCCATTTTATCCAATTGGATCTATTACTAATAAGGCATGTTGAGCTTGTCATGCTGTGAGGACTTGTGTGCATCAGTGATGCTGAGGGCTAAGTTATCGATAGTTTAACTACAGGCAGGGTCTCCCAAGATGGACAGGTCTCAGCTGAGATGCCAGACCAGACAAACTACCCATCTGGGCAGCAGCAGAATGGGACAGGGTTGGCAGCGGAGGATCACATTTCTGTGACAATGGCAACAACGCTAAACTTAAACTGTATGGAGGAAAGTCCTGGCAATCTACTTCTGTAACTTGCCATGAAAACCCAATGGATAGTCACAACAAAACAAATTGAACTATGGTGCTTGAAGATGAGACCCCCAGGTCGGAAGGCACTCAACTAGCTACTGGGGAAGAGCTGAAGATTTTTCAGAGTAAAGCCAGCATTTATGATGTGGTTGGATCAAAGCCTTCGGGACGTCTGACTGCTGATGTAGCTGCACATAAAATGAGAGTCAGAAGCTGTAAAGATGTCTTACATATTGGGACATGGAACATATGAAGCCTGAACAAAGGGAAGTTGGAGGTGGTCAAGAATGAAATGGAATGTGTACAACTTGATCTGCTGGATGTCAGCGAACTGAAATGGACTGGCATCGGGCACTTTGCATCAGATGATCACATGGTCTACTATGCTGGAAATGAAAGACAAAGAAAACATGGTGTTGCATTTATAATCAAGAAGAAACTTGCAAGAACTGTAATGAAATACAATGCAGTCAGTGAACGCTTAATCTCTATTCGTCTACGAGGCATGCCTATCAACACAACTATAATTCAAGTATATACCCCAACAACAGCTGCAGAAGAGGATGAAATTGATGAGTTCTATGAACAAGTACAAGCTAAAATTGACATGCAAACAGGATATCCTGATAGTCATGGGTGACTGGAACGCAAAAGTTGGCAACAAAGAAGAAGGCAAAATGGTTGGAAAATATGGACTTGGCAACAGAAATGAAGCTTGAGAAAGACTAATAGAATTCTGCAAGACCAATTATCTATTCATCTCAAACACCTTCTTCCAGCAACACAAGCGGCGACTATACACATGGACTTCACCCAGTGGATTGTACAAAAATCAAATTGACTACATCTGTGGAAGTCAATAATGGAAAAGCTCTATAACATCAACAAAGACAAAACCTGGAGCTGACTATGGTACAGATTACCAACTACTGTATGCAAACTCATGCTAAAGTTGAAAAAGAGCAAATCCACTCATGAATGCAGCAAAATATGACCTTGAGAATATACAATTGGAATTTAAAGACTGCCTGGAAAATTGATTTGCTGCTTTAGATACAAATGACAGCGCTCCAGAAGAGTTATGGAATTTATTTTTTTATTTATTTATTTTTAGTTTTGTATACCGCCTTATCCTTCAATCAAAGTGGTCACAACACAATTGGGGGATACATTTAACACATGGGGATATGAGACACATACACTAATACTTACAGGGAACATGGGCTATGGAGGGTTAAGTGGCTTGCCCAAGACCACAAGGAGCATCTGTGGGATTAGAAACCCCAGTCCTTCCGGCCCAAGGTTGCTGTCCTCTAGTGGGATTTGAACCCCCAACCTTCCAGCCTGAAGTACATTGCCCCAACCACTAGGCTACTCCTCCCTGACATCAAGAAGGTTGTGTTGGAAGAAAGCGAAACGTCTCTACAAAGGTGAAAAAGCAAAAATGGCCAAAACGGATGATGGAAGAAACCCTCAAAATTGCCCAGAAATGCAGAGAAGCTAAAGCCAGAGGAGAAAGACAATCGCAGAACTCAACAGAGATTTCCAACATGCAGCAAGATAGGACAAGGAAAAGTACTACAAAGACACATGCAAGGAAATAGAAGCAGAAACTATTAGAGGAAGAACAAGATCAGCTTTCCTAAAGCTACAAGAGTTAAAGAAAAAATTCCAGCTTCCAAATTGGAATGTTACAAGATGCTCAAGGTTCTATGTTGAATGATGCTGAGAAGATCAAGAAAAGGTGGAAAGAATATACAGAGTTTTTATATGATAAAGATCAAGTGGACCAACAGCCATTTCAACCTGTACCTTATGCTCCGGAACCATTGGTGATGAAAGAAGAAGTTGAAGCAGCATTGAAAGCCTTATCAAAGAACAAAGAACCAGGCATTGATGGCATTCCCATACAAGTATTACAGCAATCTGATGCAGCTGTTACCGTACTTACAAGGCTCTGCCAAGAAATATGGAAGACAGCATCATGGCCAACTGACTGGAAAAGATCTGTGTTTATACCAATATTAAAGAAGGGTGATCCAACTGACTGTGGAAATTATCACACAATCCCTCTGATCCCACATGCCAGCAAGATTCTACTGAAGATTATTCAAGACAGACTACAACTACACCTCTGCAAGCAGGGTTCAGGAAAGGGCAAGTAACCAGAGACATCATCGCTGGTGTGAGATAGATATCCTTTTGGTATTCTTTTGTCTTTTCAAGGATCTATTTGTACTTTATCGACTACAGCAAGGCTTTTGACTGTGTAAACCATGATAAACTCTGGGCCACTTTAAGAAGCATGGGTATACCAGAACACCTGATCGTTCTCTTGCACAATCTGTACATTGATCAAGAAGCAACAGTTCGAATCGAACAAGGAGAAACAGAATGGTTTAAAATCAGCAAAGGTGTAAGACAAGGCTGCATTCTTTCCCTCTACCTGTTTAATTTATATGCAGAACAAATCATCAGAGAAGCAGGATTGTATGAAGACAACAGAGGTGTGAAGATTAGTGGAAGATTTATCAACAACCTTCGCTATGCTGATGATACCACATTACTGACTGAAAGTGAAGATGATCTGAAACATTTGCTTCTCAGATCAAGGACATAGTCTTAAAAGGGGCCTGCACCTTAATGTAAAGAAGACAAAGATCATGACAACTGGCAAAATCAACAAGTTCATTGTTGAAGGAGAAGAAATTGAAATCGTGGACAACTTTAACCTACTTGGATCAACTATCGATAAAGAAGCAACAAGCAGTCAAGAAATCCGACGACGCATTGCTCTTGGCAGAATGGCTATGAAAGACCTAGACAAGATTCTCAAGAGCAGAGATCTCTCTCCATACAAAGATTCGACTCGTTCAAGCCATGGTATTTTCAATATCATCATATGGATGTGAAAGCTGGACAGTGAAAAAGATAGACAGGAAGAAAATTGATGCCTTTGAATTATGGTGCTGGCGGCAAATACTGCATAAACCATGGACTGCCCGAAGAACAAACCAGTCAGTACTAGAGGAGATTAAACCTAAGCTTTCTTTAGAAGCTCGGATGACAAGACTTCGACTTTCATACTTTGGGCACATCATGCAGAGAGAGAGATCATAAGAGAAAGACATAGAGGACTTCCGGTCTGGCAATGAGCTGACCAGACGTGTTCTGACCAGCTCCGGGTAGTTGCCCCACAAATCTGCTAAAAATCCGCTCCCACACCGCCGATTGCTTTTGTTATTGCTGCCCCGACAGAACACCACGGTGAGAGCTTCAAGCTCAGCAGCTCTGGGATTGAGAGAAGCTGTTCAGGAGCGATAGCCCGATGGCAACGAAATCCCTCCGGAGAGAGAAGCCACGTGCAACAGAGGCCAAAATAGCCGAAGGGGCACCCACTAGCCCGAAATCTGGCGATGGCTCGGACCTGGTGGCTGAGGTGAGCGCGGCGGTAGTGCGGGCACTGGAGGCTCGATTCCAAGACCTCGCGGGGAGCCTGCAGACCCTCAACCAAAACTTCTCCGAGTTTGCCGGACGAATGGAACAGGCGGAGACGCATATAGCTGAGGTCGAGGACACTCAACACTCCCTCACGGCGAAGGTGGCGTCCCTCGAATCTATAATTAAACAGCAGAGTGAAAAACTTGACGACTTAGAGAACAGGGGACGCCGCAAAAACTTACGATTTGTGGGGATCCCCGAGTCTGTGGGAGATGGAGCCCTTTTCAACCATCTGCAAACCTGGCTCGACCAGCTTGTTGGAGGTCCCGAGGGAAGCCGGGTGAAATTAGACCGCGTGCACAGGCTGGGACCCCGCAGAGAGCAGGCACAGCGACCCCGAGCAGTCATCGCCCGGTTCCAGGAATACCGGCAGAAGGAGGAAGTGCTGCGACTTGCTCGCAGCCGCAGAGTACCCCAACAAACGTCTGCTGAACAAATTCTTGTATTTCAAGATTATTCAGTCCTAGTCAGTCAGCAACGGCGTGCCTTTTCCTCAGTCTGTGCGCAGCTCTTCGCTAAAGGGATACGCTTCTCGCTGTTGTACCCTGCCCGCTTGCGGGTTGAACACCAGGGCCGTGCCAAACTCCTAGCAACGCCGGCCGAAGCAGCTGCATTCGTGGACTCCCTCAACATCCCCAATCAAGATTCTTCCTAAGGGCCGATGCTCTATGTGCATTGGGACCCTAACGCTCAACTAAGTGGACATAGGCTGCCGCAGACCGCCTGTGGTGGCTCGACTGAGGGCCAAGCTCCAGAGCTTTGTTTGTTCATTAATTTTTCATTATTTTTACCAGTAGTATACTATTTTCATAATTTCTTTCTTTCTTTAGTCAGCCAGTTCTTAACTTGTATGCTGGGTTCATGGCCCTGCCCTTTCTTGTGTTTTTTTTCTCTTTCTTTTTCCTTTAATATTCTCTTTTATCTAATTTATTTATATTCCGGTTATTTTTTTGGTTTTTCCACTTTTCTCTTGGACTTGGACTTTCTTGGACTGGGCACCAGAATTTTATTGAACCCTCTGGAACTCTTCCTATGGACAGCTTAATGTATCTGCACTGAGAGCATGGCTACAAAGCAGCAGTATGTAACCTCAGCAGGGATACTTTGAATCAATGCTGCTGGATTCATAAGGTTATTTTGTTTCAGTTAACGCATGCAATTGTTGACAAATGTATAGGAGGGGTTCACCTGGGGTAGGGCCGGGACCTTTACAATACTGGAGTGCCCATTAGAGTTGGGCTGTTCCCCCTTCCTCTCCCCTCCCCTTCCCCTGCCCTCCCCCCCCTCCGTAAGCTTAGTGACTACGCAGGACCAGAAAACTGGGGGATGACGGTCGGCCACAGGCCTGATCATGGGGGTGAGGTCAGGGGGGGGGGTGACTAAATCCGGACGGGGAGGGAACAGTGACCACGAGGCTGATCTGAAACTTGCCGACATCCCTACTGGCAGGTGGGGGCTCAGGGGGAGGAGGGCCACAACTCCAGCCACGAGCCTTACCCAATGTGCATGCGTTTCCCTCGGGGGAGACTGGGGCTCGTACAATTTCGCCTTAGCGACACCTGCCTGGCCGGCTCAAGTACCGGGGGGGTTTGGGGTGGGAGAAGGGCGGTCAGCTTATCACCGATGGGGGGGTGGGCGGTCCCCTTCCCCCCGAATGTGGGGTGGAGATGGGGCCCGCCCCCGCCCCATGACGGAGCGGGGTCAAGAATGTATTACCTGGAGACCCCCCCACGGTACCCTTGAAAGCAGGCCACGAGCTGCCCCAGCCCTCGATGGAGTGGACGCAGCGGGGGGGGGGGGGGAAAGAGAGATCAGTGGGTGGGCTGAAGGGAATTTGGTAGAGTCTGGCCGTCAGAGGGAGATCCTCTATATGTATAGGCAATGGTGAGTCCATAGGAGGGGGCCCAGGAGGGGGGAACCATTGGGTTAGGGGTGGGACGGGAGGATCAAGGGAGGGGTTACCCCGAATGTCAGTGGAAGTTGTCCAACCGGGTAAGTGGACTGGTAGGAGTTGGGGGGGATGGGGAAGGGGGGCGGAGGGGGGGGGATTGGGGAGGGGGAAAGGGGGGGGAGAGGTGGGGGGGAGGGGGGGTGAATGGGCTCTTACGGTTAACTATGTGGTTCTGCACCCTCACAAAACCTGGGAGCGGGGGGTCCCAGGCTGGGGGGACCTCTCTGCTGTATGCAAAGTTTGACCTCTGGTGGATCTTTGACACTGCCTCATGCCTTTGAAGATTGTCACTTGGATTGTCTGCGGGCTGGGGAACCCGATTAAACGATATAAGGTGCTGCAAGCCCTTGCACGCCAGAAGTGCGACATCGCCCTCCTACAGGAAACCCACCAGACAGCTGAAGAACACGACAAATTATGCCGTTCATGGGTGGGTCAGGTTTGGGGCTCTCCTGCAACTGGGCGAAAGGGGGGCGTTGCGATCTTGTTCCACAAAAGGGTTCGTTTCTCGCTGGCCACCCTTAAAGCGGATGATATGGGTAGATATCTGCTTCTACATGGCTACCTTGAAGGGAAGTTACTGACCATCGGAAACCTCTACGGGCCGAACACACCCGCCCCTAATTTTTACTGTGACTTGGCCTCCCAAGTCGAGCAGCTCCCCGATTGCCCCTTGATTTTGGGGGGCGATTTTAATGGCATCTTGGATATCGAGTTGGATACCTCGACGGAGGGGGAGAATCGGGATAGGATCCCTGTGACCCGTATGTTACAGAGATTTCGGAGACGGTTAGATTTGGTGGACCCCTGGAGACTGCTTCATCCCCTCGAGAGGGACTACACCCACCAATCCCGGGCACACGGCTCGAGTGCCCGTATTGATTACATTCTGCTTTCAGGGGGAACCCTTGCCCGGGTGGGAGAGACTCAGATTGGTCCACTAGAAATCTCCGACCACGCATGGGTGTGGTTGGAGCTACATTGGGGAGAACCACAATCTCCTGGGTCTCGGCTCTGGCGCTTCCCACTTGACCTCTATCATGATGCCCAGTTTCGTCATTTCCTTCGCCAGCGCTGGCAAGAATTTTTGAACGATCATCGGTGCCATGAGGGGGACCCAGAATTGGTCTGGGAGACGGCGAAGGTGGTGCTACGTGGCGATATTATTGGCTTTGCGGCTCGCAAGCGCCGGATGATCGCTGACCGGATCATACGCCTGGAAAGGCGGGTGGTGGGCCTGCGCCATCTCTGCGCTCGAGCCCCGCTAGCGGCGAATAAAAAACGGCTTTGGGAAGCTCAAGTGGACCTAAATGAAATAATCCACCAACGGGCCAAGAAATCCCTCTTTACTATCGATACCAACTGTACTGTCATGGAGACAAAACGGGTAGGTTGCTCGCCCGGTGTCTACGGGGACAAAGGGGCTCCCGCTTGGTGGCGGCCTTGCGAGATGACACGGGCAGACTCCGCAGGGAGAATGAAGAAATTGCACAACTTTTTCAGACCTATTTTCAATCTCTTTATGAGACCGAGAGTGTACCAGAGGCCGAACTCCGTGACTATATAGAGGGACTTGACCTCCCCCAACTTACTGCGGACCAACGAGAGGCTTTGGAACAACCCCTGACAGCTCAGGAGATCCAGTCGGTGATCTCGTCGGCCTGTTGCTACAAGTCGCCTGGTCCGGATGGCTTGGGCGCTGAATTTTACAAGATTTTAGGGGAAGCCATGAACCCAGTGTTGTTGGCGGTTTTCGACCGACGCACTGAGCAGGGGGCCTTTCGCTGGGGGAATAACCACGCCCATATTGTGTTGATCCCTAAGCCAGGTAAAGATCCCTTAGCGGCCGGCTCCTATCGACCTATATCGTTGCTTAACTTCGACCTGAAATTGTTAGCCAAAGTCTTGGCTACTCGGCTGGCGGATGTGTTGGGCCACCTTGTACATGACTCGCAGGTGGGCTTTGTTAAGGGCCGCTATGCTGTGCGGAATTTGAGGAAAATTCTGGTCTCCATGGAATGGGTGCACTATCGCCGGCTACCTTCTTTGTTGGTTAGTTTCGATGCCGAGAAGGCTTTCGACCGGGTGAACTGGGAATATCTGTGGGCTCTTCTGCCAAAATATGGCCTCGGAGCCCACTTCTGTCAGATGGTATGGAGTCTCTATGCTCAGCCGACGGCGGGGGTGGTTTGTAATGGTGTCGCCTCGGAGGCCTTTGACTTAGGTCGAGGGACACGGCAGGGATGTCCTCTTTCTCCCCTGTTGTTCGTCCTTTCCCTTGACCCCTTGATAAGGACTATCGAGGCCTCCAGAGCGATATCTGGAATACAAATCGGGACACAGGAATTCAAGCTCTCTGCCTTTGCCGACGATCTACTTGTTCACCTGCTCTCCCCAGAGCGGTCCCTGCGAGGTTTGATGTCGGAATTTGAAAGGTTTGGGAGAGTGGCGGGATTGCGCATCAATAAGGAGAAATCGGAGGCCCTTGACGTGCTGGGCGCTCTGCGGGGTGCGTGGACTGGAGAGTTCCCGCTCAAATGGGCGACAGACGAGTTTATATATCTAGGAATAGTCTTGCCCAGCCATCCCGTTCGGTTATATAGTCGGAACCTGGACCGTGCCCTGCGGAGATTGCAAACGCAGCTGCGGGCGTGGGGCTCCCTCCCACTGTCCCTCTCCGGTAAGGTGGCGGCGGTACAGATGGTGGTGCTGCCCCGGCTCCTTTATTGGCTCCAGACTCTGCCAGTATGGTTGCTCCGCAAAGATCTGCGCCGTATTGAGGCCTGCTTCCATTCCTTTCTCTGGAAGGGGGGTAGGGCGCGTATCCCGTGGACCCGGCTGTTGGGAAGGTGGCGTGAAGGGGGGGATGGGATTTCCAGACCTGCGGGCCTATGCCTTAGCTTGTCAGGCTCGGCATGTTGCGGATGTTGCTTGGTGACACCGCCTTCTTTACGCCCCGGCTCCTTGAAGAATGCTTTGTCGCCCCTCTTACTCTGTTAGGGGTTTTGCATGGAGCAAATCCGGCTCTCCCTCGTTATTTAGTGCAGAGCGTGCTGATAAACTCGGCAAAACGGACCTGGCAATATCTTAATGTGCAGTGGGGTGAGCCCTGGCAGACCTCTAGCTGGTTGCCACTGCGAGGGAACTTGTCATTTACTCCGGGCTCGGAATCGGTGCTTTTCCACGACTGGGACGGCCGTGGGTTGAAGCTCCTTGCACACCTGGTGGAGCCCTCGGGAGAATGCAAATCCTTCAGGACGCTGAGCCGGGAATATGATCTGTCCCCACGACATGGTTATGCTTATATCCAAGTGGCCCACTATATATCTTCTCTGCCGCGTGCGGCACTGCGCAGTGAGAGGGCTGAGCGGATACTGGACTTCTTTGGACTGGGAGGCGATACCCCGGTATCGATATCTGCCTTTAAAGTTCGTGTGGCCAACCTCATTCCTGCCCCGGATTATCGGGAGGTGGAGACGGCTTGGGAGGGAGAACTGGCTTGCGAGGTGCCCCCGGGTACGGTGCGTGCAGCGCTGCGCCGCATAGTCAATCTAGCGCAGGGGATGCGCTGGAGAGAAGTGCAATTTAAATGTATCACTAGAGTCCATTTCTCCCCGAGGCGGGCACTACGGAGCCGACTAACTACAGATGGCCGATGCCCTCGCTGTTCGGAACCCTTGGCGACCCTCCTGCACATGTGGTGGGACTGTCCGTCTTTGCAACCCTATTGGGTTAAAATCTGCTCCTTTCTGGGGGGTCTTCTTCAGCAGAGACTCCGGTGGTCGGGCCCCCTGGTAGTGTTAGACTGCATACCCCCTCCTTGCCCGGTGAAGAAGGGCGAACGGTTGTTGATTCGTAAGGCTTGTCTGGTGGGGAAGGCGCCGATACTTCGGCTCTGGAGGGACCCCCAGCCCCCTACCTTTGGGGAGTGGAGGAACAGCTTCCACCAACTGATGCAAATGGAACATCGTTGGGCGCGAGGCAGTGTCAAAAGGTGGTCAGCCTTTATGGCGGTCTGGGAGCCCTACATTCTACAACTGGGGGCCCGAAGTCGGAATGAGATCCTACAGGGAGGACCCTGAGGACTCAACCCGAATAAGGCAATGAGGAGAGACTGGGAGGGGTGCGGTACCACTGGCTGTATCAGGGGGGGGAGGGGGAGATAGGCGGGTGGGGGGTGGGAGAGGGGGGAAGCTGGGAACATGCGGGGGGGGGGGGGGGAAATGTTAAAAGCCACCCCTTATACTTTGTGTTGTATTGCCCGGGGGGGGGGGATCAGAGTTCACCCCCCCCCCCCCCCCCCGGGGTTATCTGCATATATGTGCTGTACTGTACTGTTTGTGGTGGAATATAAATAAACTATTTAAAAAAAAAGAGAAAGACATAATGCTTGGCAAGATAGAAGGTTAACGCAAAAGAGGAAGGCCATCAATGAGATGGATCGATACAATAACAGCAGCTATGGGTACCAGTCTGTCAGCAATGAGCCGCCTGACTGAAGACCGAAAACAATTTAGGACAACTATGCAGACGGTCACCATGAATCGACACCGACTCGACGGCACTTAACAACAACAACAACAGAATAGCACACTTTATTTTATAAAACATGCAATTAAATACCTTTTTCTGTTTATGGATAGATTTACTAAAGTAATCTTATCTTAAAATTACAGAATGTATTGCCTATGGTGAAGAGAGAGATGGATAGGGTGCATGGGATATAGGGGGGTTTTGGAAGGGTTGTTAGGAGAGGTTCATTGAAGAGATTTGTGCAGGTGTGTGTTTATGCGTCTGGGAGGGATAAGGAAGGGGTGTTTGGAGTAGTTCAGAAGAGTGCATGTATGTTTATGGGTAGCTGGGTGTAGATGTGTGAATGAGAGTGCATATGAGGTCTGCGGCACAGAGTTTTTTTAATATACAGTATATTACAGGGATGTGTGTGCTTTTGAAGTGCATGGGAATGCCTGTGGCAAAGGAGTGCATAGGATGGATGGCAAAGAGCATGGGGAGATTTCTCTTTATCAAGGAGGTGCATCTGGAAGAGGGGAATAATGTAGCTTTCTATGTGTAGAGGAGATGCATGTCAGATGTGTGTATTTGTTCACATTCCATGATGAAGTAGAGGAGTAGTAATAAACTGTAAGAATCAAGAAGTGCACTGGAAGCCATATTTAAACTGGATCCTCAAAAATGACGAGTATTTTTCCAGTAATAATGAGAAATAGCAAAGAATAGATATAAACATATTACTCCAATAAATCAATTATTATAACTATCTTCCTCTTTTACTGGAGAACTGACAACCCCAAAAGGGAGAAGGTAGATAATAGCTTTTAGAAATGTTTAGTAGGTCGAAAAGTGTATGCCACAGGAATAGAGGCACGCGTGAAAGCACGTTTCAGATAGGACATGGAGATCAGAACTGAGACATTTAGGTCAGGACGTAGTAAATCCTGATGGTATTTTAGGAGCAGCTCTGCTAAACATAGAGTAATTTTTAAAATATATATCCATGTGCAGTGGAAGGAGCCATTACAGAAATATACGTGGAAAACTCGACAAGGGAAAACCGGCAACTTGTACATGTAAGTGCCGGAATTTCACAGCGAACACATGTAGATGCCCACACTTATTCATAGATGGGCAGATCCTCTTAATTCATTACAAAGGATTCAATCTTGTCTCCATTTCAGTTTGAAGGGATGGCCAAAAGGAGCACTTTTTAAATCATTATTTGTCTCATGGAGCAGGTGTAAATCTGGTCATGGACAATTTTGTGCTTACACGTTCATTCCCTATATGACATGGTGAATACATGTGTAGATTTTTGTCCTGCCTAGGCCATGCCAAGACCACACGCCCTACATTACTTCAATGCACTAAAAACATCCACATATATTGGACCATTTCTAAAATGGCCATTTCCATGTGCATGCAATTTCCACGTGTAAAAACCTGATTTATACATGGAAATTGGGAATAAGGCTTCTAAAATAACCCTCTTAATCTCACTTAGCTATTTCAGCTTGCACCCCCATGCCACCTCAGTAGCAGCTTACACTCTGACTACTTCAATTTTTCAGGAACAGAGGCATCAGAGGAGTCGGAAAGAGGTGGGCCACACGGGCCTTGGCACCAGCAAAATCTTGCTGCCGTGATCGCCGGCCTCCCCGCCTGCCTGCCCATGGGAAGTCAGATCCCCACGGGCAAACAGGGGAAGGACAGAGTTCGCAGCCGCACTCAGTGTGGCTGGCTGAGGGGTGGAGCTTGCCCCCTCCCAATGAAAATGGCATTCCACTGCCCCTGGGAGGCATCACCTGCTCTGGCTGTTTAATGGTAACAAATGCAGAAGGAGCAACCACACAGACACCCTCCTACTCTTCCCAGGTACGTTTGGGGACATGCAGCATGTGCAGCCTTTCCATTAACTGCATGTGACTGTACATAAGAACATAAGAACCTGCCATACTGCGTCAGATCAAGCCCAGTAAACCGTTTCCAACAGTAGCCAATCCAGGTCACAAGTACCTGGCATGCACATATGAGCAAGGCTATATGGACAGACAACCTTCACAATAAGTTTCCAAGTTTTGCAAAATACTTTAAAAACATTCTGTTGCAAGAAAAGCGGGGTTAGATGTCCGAGCTGGACGTCCAACCCCTGTTCAGGGCCGGGATCATATACAGCCCCTTTCACTCCCCGCACATACAGGGCCGTTGTGCGGGGAACACTGGATAGAAGCAGGAGGGGGAGGCACCTTGACAAAGTGAGGGCAGAGCAGGGATGTGGCCTGCAATCCAGACGTACAGAGGTCATTCAGGGCAGGCCTCTGTACGTCCAGCAGGGGCAGGATAGATATCAGACTTATTACACCTCGGAGGTGGAATAAGTCCCGGGAATGCCAGTGATCGGGACATGCAGACCCCCCACAGACACGGAGCAACTGCAAGTGAGCCCCCACCACCTGATCCTGGTGATGGCTGCTCCTGCCGAGGGTTGGGCAGTTGGGAAAGGAGAGAAATTCTGCTGTCGGGCATTGCCTGCTCCTGCTGGGCATCCCAGTGCCATGGTGACAGGACGCCACAGCAGCGGCACACCAGCAGGAGCATGGAGCGATGGAGATGGGCAGCATGCTGTTCACCTCACCGCTCTGAATGCCGTGCACTCCGGGACATCTAAGTGCCCGATTCTGCAACCATGGGAGCGTATAGCTCCCATGGTTGCAGAATCGGGTACAAATGTGCCCTGCCCATTTTGTGGATGTCCGGATGGCCTGGACGTGCAAGGCTCTTCTTAATCGGCCTCTACGAGGGCCAATGTTGAGTCAGTGCAGTCACTATCTTAAGTTAAGAACTGGCAGTGGCACTTTTCCTTAAGATTTGCATTTAGCAATATCTCCATACTATTCAGCAGGCCTAAACTAAATGAATAACTTATCTGTGTAGTGGCTGAATACGGCCACTAGACTGATAATTCCTGGCACCATTTCTACCCCACCATAAAGCAGCCCCTAGTTTATGTGGATTATATAAGGCCATTTAGCAATTTAAATGGGCCAATGTCATCTGCATAACTTTTAAAAATATACAGATAAGCAAGTTGGGCATCTCCTGCCTGCCAGTGAACACATAACTTGCTTTGAATATCAGCCCATTAATAATTTTAACTGACAGCTGAATCATGTAACACAGTGGGCCTCAACACATTATACATGGGAGCATGGCAGGTGTGAAGAGGCAGAGGCCCTCCAGTGACACAGCAGATCAGTCCTCTCAGGGAAGGTTCTATAATGAAGCAGAGTGAGGCGGCAAGGTTTTGGGAGCAGCAAAAACTGCCCCCAAAATAGCCAAGTAGCTGTCATCTCACTTTGCCTTCTATATTAAAAAAAAAATTCAAGTGGACCAGCTGCTGCCACCTCCACTTCTCCCAGGTCGGCAAGTTCAGAATCAACCCCCACATCCTCCATTGCAGCCACTGTCCCAGATCCGAGGACAAACAGTGGCGGCACACTATCAACTTAAAAAAAAACAGAAAGCAAAAGCATGGGGTCTTCAAGACTCCAGCACGCTTTTAAGTCCCTGCTGGTTCTGCCCCCTCTGACATGAAAAGCATCATCAGGGCCTTACAAGCATGCAGGAGTCTCAGCAGCCTGTGCTTTTGCTTTCCTTTTTTTTCAGACTTAATAGGGATCTGGAGCAGCGGCAGAATCATTCCCCACCCCTGCCACCACTGCCCCAAATCTGAGGACAAACAGCGGTGGCAAGCTATCAACTCTGAAAAAAACAAGAAAAGCAAAAGCGCGGACTCTTGTGACTCCGGCATGCTTGTAAGGCCCTGACAGGTTACGCCTCCTCTGATGATACTTTTCACGTCAGAAGGGGGTGGAACCAGCAGGGACTTACAAGTGTGCCAGTCTTGAAGAGCCTGTACTTTTGCTTTCCTTTTTCCTCCCTTTTTTTTAAGTCATTGCTGCTGTCGTGAGAGGCATTAGCTGCAGCAAGAAGGGATGTGGATGTGGATGGCAGATGCTGGACAGCGGAGGTGGGTAGGAGGATAAAGCGTAGTTACTCATCTGTAACAGGTGTTCTCCAGGGACAGCAGGAATCAGTCCTCACATATGGGTGACGTTGACGCCGATGGAGCCCATGCGGAGCAAATCCCCAGCTTTCAAAGAAAGCCTTTGGGAATTGCTACCACGCATGTGTGGTCCCCTTCCCGCCCAAGGGTGCCATCTTGCTCAGTCAAATGATATAGCTAAAAAGACAGCAAAACAAATGAAAATAATTGGACTGCAACTTCAAGGGGAGGAGGGAGGGTTGTGAGGACTGATTCCTGCTGTCCCCGGAGAACACCTGTTACAGGTGAGTAACTACACTTTCTCTGGGAAAAAGCAGGAAGTCAGTCCTCACATATGGGACTCCCCAGCTACAGTCTAGCCTGAACCTATAGCTAAAAAAGGCTCCCTCATCGAGAGCCGCAAGCAGCCGTAATGAAAACCCTAACCAGGGAAGTAGCACTCCGGTAGCCTGAACACAGAAGGGTCGGAGGGAAGGAGTTGCCTAGACTCCGAAAAGGTTACAGAGTGCAGCCTGGCCGAAGGCACTGCCCCATCAGGACTCCCTATCTAGACAGTAATGAGCTGCGAAAGTATGAACCGAAGACCAGGTGGCGGCCCGGCAGATGTCTGCCAGAGGAAAAGAGTGCAGATGAGCCACTGATGCCGCCATGACCCTGACCCTATGAGCCATAACACGGCCTTCCAATGGAAGCCTTGCTTCCTCATAAGCCCGGGCAATACAGTCCGCCACCCATGTGGACAGCGTATGCTTGGCCACCGCCTCCCCCAGCTTACTGGGGTCATAGGAAATGAAAAGCTGAGATGCTTTCCAGTGACCTTGAGTACATTGAATGTAGAAGGACAGAGCCCTCTTACAGTCCAGGGTATGGAGGACCTCCTCTGCCTGACTGGCATGCGGCCTGGGAAAGAAGATAGGAAGAACCACCACCTGATTGAGGTGGAACAAGGAGACCACCTTTGGAAGGAACTTGGGGTGCGTGCGAAACACCACCCTATTCCTGTAGAACCTGGTATAAGGCCTCTCCACCACGAGGGCCTGGAGCTCACTCGCCCTCTGGGCAGAAGTGAGCACAACCAAGAAAACCACCTTCCAGGAGGGATAACGGAAGTGGCACGTGGCCAGCGGTTCGAAGGGCGGACGGGTGAGCTGCCCCAATACTACATTGAGATCCCATTCGGTCGCCAGAGGATGGACCGGGGGCTTCGACAGGGGTAGGCCCTTTAGAAGCCGGGACACCACTGGATGAACTGAGAGGGGATTTCCGTCCACAGGATAGTGGTTCGCCGCTAGGGCACTGAGATGTACTCTGACAGAGTTGGACTTAAGCCCCATCTCAGAGAGGTAGAGAGGGTATTGCAATACCACAACCACCAGGCAAGAGAAGGGGTCTACCCCTTGCCCAGTGCGCCAAATCACAAATCTGCGCCACTTAAAGACGTACGCCTGTCTGGTAGAAGCTCTGCGCAAAACCAGCAAGACCTCTTCTACATCCTTCGGAAGGAGGAGCGGGGCGAGAGTCACCAGATACTGATGTTATTGGGCGGTATATCAAGTATGTAAATAAACATAAAACATAAACATAAACCCTCTCAGCAGCCACGCCGTCAAGCGAAAGGGAGCTGAGGTTGGAATGCAAAAGAGAGCCCCCCTCCTGGGAAAGGAGCCATGGAGACTATCCCAAAGGAATGGGAGTCTCCACCACCAGCTGCAGGAGTAGCGGGAACCACGGTTGCCTGAGCCACTGTGGGGCTATCAGGATGACTGAGGCTCTGTCGTGAAGGATCTTGAACAGAGTCTTGGAGATAATAGGCGTCGGGGGAAAAGCATACAGAAGACCCACTGACCATGAGACTAGAAAGTCATCGGCTGCCACCCTGGCTGGGTGCGGCTGCCTTGAGCAGAAACGGGGTAACCAGTGATTGTCCGGGCTTGCAGACAGGTCTGGAAAACCCTGCTGGCTACTACCCGGTCCAGCTGCCACTCGTGCGGCTGGAGCATCCTGCTGAGTCTGTCGGCCAGCCAGTTGTCCTGGCCCGGCAGATATACCGCCCTGAGGAGAATTCCCTGCCGGCCTGCATAAGAGCACAGATCTAGGGCTTACTGACAAAGGGTACAGGATCCCATGCCCCCCTGTTTGTTCACATAGAACATGGCAACCTGGTTATCCGTTTGCACTAGAACAGTCCTGTGGCTCAGGCACTGCCTGAAAGCCTTCAGGGCGAGACGGATTGCACGTAACTCCAACAGGTTGATCTGTTGGGCACTCTTGCCCGGGGACCAAACTTTCTGTGTGCGGTACCCCTGGCAATGGGTTCCCCAGCCCAGCAGGGAGGCATCTGTGGTGAGAACTCTCGAGTGGTGAGGGGTCTGGAAGGGCATCCCCGCCGCCACATGATGGGGCGAGAGCCACCAGATCAGGGACTGCACCAAGCACCTGGTCACTCTGACCCTGTCCTGGAGATGTCCCGTGGCCTGAGACCACTGGTCCCTGAGGCACCACTGCGCAGTTTGCATGTGGAGGCGGGCATCTGGAGTGACATGGACCGTGGAGACCATGTGCCCAAGGAGGCGCAGCAGATGCCTTGCTGGCACTGAGGAGCGATGCTTTATGTCCTCGGCTAGGGCCATGAGTCTGCTTGCGCTGACGGCAGGCAGGAAGGCCTTCGACTGATGGGTGTTGATCCTTGCCCCAATGAATTCCAGTTCTTGTGCCAGGCAAAGGTTGGACTTGGGGTAGTTGATAACAAACCCCAAGTGCTGCAGGACCTAGGTGGTGCGAGTTGTGGCCTGCTGCACCTTGGGGGCTGAAGTGCCCCTGATGAGCCAGTTGTCGAGACTGGGGAAGATAAAGATCCCCTGAAGCCTGAAGAAGGTGGCGACCACTGCTAGGCACTTTGTGAATACCCTGGGGACCGAGGCAAGGCCAAAGGGGAGCACCCTGTATTGGTAATGAATGCCCCCTACCACAAAGCGTAGGTATTTCCTGTAGTTTGGGTGGATTAGGATGTGTGTGTAGGCATCCTTTAAGTGCAAGGACCACAGCCAGTCTCCCTGGCGGAGGTAAGGCAGCAATATTCCAAGGGAAAGCATCTTGAACTTCTCCCTCACCAGGAATTTGTTGAGGTTGCGCAGTTCGAGGATGGGCCTTAGACCTCCTGTCCTCTTTGGCACGAAAAAGTACCTGGAGTAGAACCCCTTGTCCTTGAGGTGGTGGGGCACCGGTTCCACCACTTGATCCTGGAAGGGGAGATATGATAGAAGTCTAGAAATTAATGAGCGGAGTGGAACGGGTAAACGTAGATCGATTGTTTACGTTATGAGAATATAGAAAGATTAGGGGACATGCAATGAAGCTACAGGGTAAACTATTTAAGACTAATAAGAGAAAATATTTTTTCACTCAACGTGTAATCAAACTCTGGAATTTGTTACCAGAGGATGTAGTAAAGGCTGTTAATGTAACTGGGTTTAAAAAAGGTTTGGACAAGTTCCTGGAGGAAAGGTCAATAAACCATTATTAAAAAGGGATCCAGGATATCAATGCTTGACCCAATACAAGCATTGTGGAACCTGTGTCTTTTGGGGAAACTGCTAGGGTCGTATGATTTAGATTGGCCACTGTTGGAAACAGGATACTGGGCATGATGGACCGTGGTCTGACCCAGTATGGCATATCTTATGTTCTTATGAGGGTCCTGGCACCATCCGCCCCTATGCCTGCAGGCTAGGCGGTGACGACCTTGGTCCCGATGAGCGGGAGACCGAGTGCGACCTTGGCCGAGGATCGACTCGGGCCAGGAAGGCCTCAAGGATCAGCTCGTCCTCCGGGGTCGACTTCGACGTTGAAAGCCTGGTGGTCGGGGTGGAGGAACTGGACGTGCCGGATATCAGCGCCTGCTACTGTTCCATGAAGGCAGTGAAAATGCACTCCAAGGCCGCACTCCTGGACACCAGTCCCAGAAGCTCCGCAGCCTCCGGCTCGGCTGCCAACACACTCGGGCCCGAAGCCGGTTCCCCCGGAGGGTTGTCCTCGACTAGGACAGTATGTACTTGCCTAGGCTGATCCGCGTCCGTGTCCTTGCGAGGAACCTTGGCTGGGCGCTCCTTCTCCGATACCCTGGGCAGGCGCTTGGGGCTCCGAGACCGGCCCCGAGAGGAGCCAGGCCACTCGTAACAGTCCAGAGACGCCGCCTTCAAGGGTTTCTTCCTTCTCTTCTGTTCCCTCGAAGGAGACCCCCTCTCCGAGGAACCCCGACAACGCTCGGGTTCGGAGTGCTCCTCCCGAGGCGTGGAGGCCTCAGACGAGGTACTGGCTCTCGGAGGCATAGGGGAGTCAGGAAAAATCTTATCATGCTGCTGCTGGTGACTCCTCAAGGCCTTTGAGGACATCTTTTTACACAGACCACAAACCGCTGGGTCGTGGTCCGGGCCGAGGCACCGGAGGCAGCAGTCATGCGTATCAGTGAGGGACATAATTTTCCCACACCGATCGCATTTTTTGAACCCGCTGGTAGCCATGGGGGGGAAAAAGGACCCCAGTAAGGTCGAAGACCCTTCGGGCTGCCAGTGAGGGAAAAATGGACGCAAAGACACCCCAAGAAAGAAAAAAATCAAAACTTAGAGGAACTGACCCGATACTGAGATACCAAGGCCGGAGACGGGAAGGGTACCGGTGCGAACCGGTGAAAGCCAAAAGGCACGAAAAAAATCAACTTTTCCCGGGACACTACAGACTATGTCTGATGGGCTCCGTGCAAAAAAGGGGGCAGGAAGGGGACCACGCATGCGTGGTATCAATTCCCAAAGGCTTTCTTTGAAAGCTGGGGATTTGCTCCGCGTGGGCTCCGTCGGCGTCGACATCACCCATATGCGAGGACTGACTTCCTGCTTGTTCCCGGAGAAATGCTGGACAACAGTGGGGGGGAAGCAGGAAGACAAATGCTAGAAAACAAGGGGAGGGAAGCAGTATGACAAATGCTGGACACTTGGGGGGGAAGCAGGAAGACAAATGCTGGACAACAGGTGGAGCAGGAAAACAAATGCTGGACATGGGGAGGGGGGGAGCAGAAGGACAAATGCTTGACGAGGGCCAGCGCTACCCGGTAAGCTGGGTAAGTGTGGCAGGGGGGTGCTGGCGTGAGCAGAGCGCCTTCGCAGGCTGCCTGCCCCTCACTCCCCATTCAGGATAGCCTGTGAAGCAATGCTGACCTAGTGGAGACCCTGCCCACGAGACATGCTTATCATGCTGTGAGAGACCGCAATCGCTACTCACAGCCTTCTGCCCACAGGAGCAGTGTATCCCGTGGGCAGGCTTCCCACTAGGCTGCCGGCACTCTGCAGGTCATCCTGAATGAGGAGTGGGATGGGCGGCTAGCGACAGTGCTCTCCTGGCAGGCTCTGTTTCTCTGTGCTGCAGTCATGGCTTGCACAGCCGCTGCTGCTCCTGCAGGCAGAAGGGTGTGAGAGGCAGTGGTCGTGGCTCAGAGAAGCAGAGCCTACCTGCAGGAGCAGCATATCCTGTGGGCAGGGATTGTGCAAGGCCAATTGTGCCCTGCCTCTCTGGGCTGGGATTAAGGCTTGCACTGCCCCTTATACATATAAGGGGTGGACATGGAGAGCATTGGGATGTGGATGGGCTTAGGGAGTCAGAAGGCAGATGCTAGATGCAGCGGGGGGGGGGGGGGGGAAAAGGGAGGCAGCAGGGATAAGATTGAGGTGGGGGCTAGGGAGATAAAGGATGGGAAGGAGCATAGGGAGAAGCAAGAAGGGAATATGGAGTGGTGATGTTGGCCAGGGGGTTATAGGGAGACTATGGGAAAGTGCTGGACTTGGGGGGGGGGGGTGGGGACAGAGGGAGACAGAGGGGAGATGCTGGACACAGGGTAATAAGTGGAGAAGAAAATGCAGCTCATGGAGGTAATAGGAGGAGAGAGGTGAGAAGATGGACATGGAGTAAAATGGAGTAAATAGGCTGAGAAAGAGACAAAGAGATGCTGGACATGTGAGTAATAGAGAGTGGATGGTGTAGTATGGAGAAGAGGTAGATGCTGGTTGCAAGGAGATAGGAAGGGAGAGGGAGACATGAAAGGATAGGGGGGGAGAGAGAGCAGATGTACTGGATGGAGAGAAAGAGAGAGCCAGAACAAGAGAGACACTGGATGGGGGATGAGAGATGTTAGACATGGAAGGGGAGAGAGAGCGAGCAAAAGACTGGGGAATAATAGACCAGGGAAGAAGAGCTGGGAAATGGAAGGACTGGGGTGAAGGTTAAAAAGCAGTAGGTAGATGGCGTAAAAAAGAGGGAGATTGAGAAATGGATAGTCAGGGGTAGAAAAATCTGGGAGGACAGAGAGAGAGAGAAATAAATGGAAGAAAGCTAAAAGGAAAAAAATTAAAATCCAAGATGAAATGAAGTAAAGAAAACAAAAGCAGAGACAAGAAATGTCATATGGACTAGAGACCATAGAACAAGAGCTAAGAGAAGAAAGCAGAATCTTCAGATTGGAGCCAGCATTATCGGATTACATGACAGACAACAAAGGTACAAAAATAATTTTATTTTCAATTTAGTGATTGGACATTGCGTTATTTTTATATTTTACACAGAATGGGGAACTGCACCTCTTTTATTTCTCTGGTGTTGCACCACATGCAGACTCTGGTTTCTTGGGGTTTCGGTTTAATTTTTGTCTACATATTTTTATTTTACTTTAGGTTATGGTCACTTATTCTATACCTGGTGCGAGGGTCTGTGTTCTGAGTGTGTGACTGAGGTCGGGTGTACTGCTAACATGGAGTTTGTATACGGGGATCTATTACCATAGTAATTTGACTTGTTCAGCTTTTCAAATAAGTGCATGGATGTTCTAGAGCCCGCTGCAGTATTTATAGTGCTACTTTTTTCTGGGTAGGCCCCTTGTTGTATGAGTTTTGGATGTTTATGCTGGTACGGTATGAGAGATTTAACCTTGTAGATCTTTGGTGACGTTTGTAAGGTTTTATATTGGTTCACAATATGCCTAGTTCTGGAGCATGTATATGTTATTGCTAGTGAGATGGCCAGAATCAGATTTTTTTTAATATATTGAGTTCAGTGGGTGAATGTCCTACTTCTGCTCTGCACCCATTGTCGAGGGAAAGGTTTCTGTGGATGCAGCATATATATTCAAAAAGAAAAAGGTCCTTGGTGTGCGAGCATTTTGCATTTCCTTAGTTTTTTGCAGAATATATATTTACATTAACACCATGCTGGTCTGGTGCGCAGTTTCAGGAGTTATGTTGGAGTTGCCAAGCCCTTCTTGGTGTTTGTTAGAGTGGAAGGTGTTGTGTTGGGGGTCACAGAGTCTTTCTTATTTTTCAGAAGGTGGGAAGTGCTGTGTGGTCACTAAGCCTCTCTTGTTTTTGTGAAGGTGGAATATGCTGTATTGGGGTGCCAAGCCGCTCTTGTTTTTATGGAAGTGGGAGGTGCTGCATGGGTGCTGTTTGGCATATTTAGCAGCATGTTTCCTAAGCCTTGCGCTGGTAACATATGTGTGTGTCACATTACCAGAGCAGGGCTGTAGGCTAATTGCAGGGAGGCAGTTACATCCCCCTGCAGTTAACGCATTTCAACATGGCAAAATTAGTTTCTGCTGAAAATACAGATACCTGCATGTGAGAGTTCTTCCTCTCGCCTCACTCTGGAGTAAAGTATAATTTTGGGAAAGAAATCCTGAAAACCTAAGAGTAATGGGTAAAAGCGTGGGACTTACTCCTTGGTCTGGCTGGAAAGTGGCCATATTATTCTTGTTTTTCCTCTCACCAATTTTTCTTATAGTTTCTAGATGTACATTAACTGCATGGTTATGTTTTTGATCCCTTCCTTCTGTACAAAATCTTTCTCCAGCACCGTTTTTTCAGTGAGTACAATATTTCTGAACTGTCCATACAACTATTTATTTATTTATTTATTTAATTATTTAACATCTCTTATATACCGCACTATTGTCATCAGCGCGGTTTACATGAAACTAAACATATACATACAGAGTAACTGTAGTGCATTTACAAGTAACAGGGATTTAGAAACTTGGGATTACAGGTAAACTATATCAACTATATAAATACAATAAACTATACACATTATTCACAGTTGAAATTATCTTGGTCTGGATATGGAGTGCCTATATATTGTGTAGGATTAAACTGGAAAATAGCTTAAGAATAGGTGGTGTTTGAGACTTTTCCTGAATTGTGTTAGGCTGGTTATAGCTCTCAATTCTGGTGGGAGGGCATTCCATGCTATTGGGGAATGAATGCTGAAGGCTCTTTTAGATGTTTCCTTAGTGTATTTGACTGTTTGTTTGGGGACTATTAATGTATTTATAGCAGTTGATCTTCTGGCTCTGTTGAGGGTCTGCGTGTGTAGAAGGTTGGCGACCGTTGAGGGTGCTTGGTTGTATAAGGCTTTGAAAGTAGTGATTATAATCTTGTAGTGGATTCTTGCGTTGGACGGTAACCAGTGGAGTCTTTTCAAGATTGGAGTTATGTGGTCTGTCTTTGATATTCCTTCAAGTACTCTGGCAGAGGTGTTCATCGCCAGTTGGAGAGGATTTAAAGTTGCTTGAGGGAGACCATGAAGAATTGCATTAGCAAAATCGAGGTGAGGCATCACCAAGGCTTGATAGACGGTTCTGAAGTCTGTGGGTTCCAGTAGCGGTCGTAAGTGGCGTAGTGTACGTATTTTGTGATATATTAGTCTCGTTGTGTTTTTTATGGGGGTTTTCATATTGAGACGCTGGTCAAGGGTAATACCTAGGTATCGTATCGTAGGTTTTACTGTCAATTCCTTGTCCTTTATCTTTAAGGTAGTAGGAGGTGTGAAGTTTTGGTTCTTTGTGATAAACATAACATCGGTCTTGCTATGGTTGATTCTTAGGTTCTGTGAGAGGAGCCAGTCTTCTACTGATTCAAAGCATTTTATCAGTGGTGTAAAATCAGGATGGTTGATGGAGAATGGCATGTATAGTAGAATGTCGTCTGCATAGGCTAAACAGGCAACATTAAAGGAACGGATGAGGTCACAGATAGGTTGCATGTAT
Organism: Ichthyophis bannanicus; assembly: GCA_033557465.1. NCBI lineage: Eukaryota > Metazoa > Chordata > Amphibia > Gymnophiona > Ichthyophiidae > Ichthyophis > Ichthyophis bannanicus. The sequence continues at coordinate 111,890,727 of CM066033.1, read as the reverse complement.
ATATTAAACATTAATGCTGAAAGAGAGGATCCTTGGGGTACCCCTTGATCTTGCAGAAATGGGTCTGATGTTCTTTCTTCAATTCTTACTTGTTGCCAACGGTTAGTTAGGTAGGATATGCACCAGTCAAGTGCGGAGCCAAGTATTCCTTTTTAATTAAGGCGATCGATGAGTATTTGGTGGCTTACTGAGTCGAACGCAGCTGAGATGTCCATGAATATAAGGATGAATCCTTGTTGGATATTATCTATTCCTGTAATTAATGTATTGAATAGAGTGATGAGGAGGGTCTCAACTCCATGAGCTTCTCTAAAGCCATGTTGTGCAGGGTCGAGTGGAGCTTCAGTATCTATGTGCTGTTGTATTTGACGTTGGACCACTTTTTCAATTATTTTAGCTAACAGTGGGATGCTGGATATTGGCCTGTAGGATTCTACTTTTTGGGGGTCTAATTTGTTGTTCTTCAGTAATGGTCTAATGGAGGTTTGTTTAAGGCACTGAGGAAAGGTTCCAGTTGAAAAAGATTGTTCGAGGATATTTTGTATGAAGAAGCTTATTTCACATCTAAGATCTTTTATCCAGGCTGCTGGACATGGATCATTTGCTGCGGTGGTAGCGTTTATTGATGCAATAGTGTTTTCAATTTCTTTGGTTGATATCGTATTAAACTTGGTTAATGTGGTTGACTGTGATAGCGTGTCTATACTTGTTGGTCCAGTAATGCAGGTGTTGGTTGTTTTCGTCATTTTTGATTTTAAGTAGTTTGCATAATCTTGAGGGTGTATTGTTTGAGTGTGTTGGGGGGTTGGTTCCTTTGCCATTGTCTTTACAATATTGAAGAGATCATGATGTTTGTTTAGTGATTGCTTTAGGAGATTAGTATGGAATTCTTTCCTTCGATCTGTTATTTCCTGGCGATGCTTATTTAGGTACATGCAGTAGGCTGTGTGGGCTTCGGTGGTGCGGGAACGTCTCCAGCGTTTTTCGAGTCTACGAAGATGGAGGAGGGATGTTCTTAGCTCGTTAGAATACCAGGCTACATGTGTCCGATGGTTGGGCTTTCTTGCTTTGTTTGATGGTTGAGAGTTGGCTCTGAGAGTATGATCCCAGGTGTTGATTAGGTTATCGAGATCAGGTTTAGAGGTGTGTAGTGTTGGGAGAATATTCTTAAGTACCTCCTCTCTGTCAAAGGGACGAAACCTCCTAGTTGTTGGTTTGGCGAGAGTGGATTTGGAGTTATTGGTATTGGAGGAGTTGGGAATTTGGAATAAGATGAAGCTGTGGTCAGACCATGGTACTGGAGTTATGGAGAGAGCATAATTGTGGTCAGTTTCTGTGACAGCTTGTGGCACGAAAATCAGGTCGAGTGTATTTCCCATAGTATGAGTGGGCTCTTTGACTATCTGGTTGTATCCAAGGTTGTCGAATGCTTCTATAAATGCTGCAATTTGTGTATCGTGTAGGGAGGGGAGGTTGAAATCTCCTAAAATCAAATTAGATAATCGTGGTTTTTCCGTGTTGCAGGCCCGGTCAACTATCGTTGGCAGATCATCAGCTGAAGTTGTTGGAGCTTGTGATAAGGAAGCTTATCATAGCTCAGGAAGGAGCTATAGAAAAGGTGAAGTGACTCTGAACAAGCAACCTGTCAGTTCTGGTAGAAATAAGAAAACAGAATTTTCCCATAAAAGACTACCAGTCCCAGAATGCACCAGGTTTCCAACAGCCATTAGAGGAGCTGAAGTGGGGAAACGTGTGTTCAATCAGGAGGGCTATGAGGTAATCCCTAAGCACTCATCTCAAAGGGCAGGGCCTGATTCAGCACAGCTGCGCTGTGTTAGGGAGGAGCACTCATCAAGGCAGAATATGAGTAGAGTTTATTCTACAGATGACCATCTTCATGATCACCTTGGATATCCAGAGAAGGATCATCAGTTTCATCTGAAGGATTATCAGAAGCAGAAGCCAAACCGGACGGACAGAGAGGGAAAGAGACCCTCTGGAAGAAGGAGGAGAAAAGCCTTTGAGAGGTCTAGAAGAGTCCAAAGCAGTACGTATACTGGGAGGTATTCCAAGGGCCAGCATACACCATTGGACTGGGGAAAGCCAGAGGAATGGTGCTGCAGAGCTAGGAATCACCAGAGGCTACCTGTGAGGGAGACGGCTGCACGTGGAAGGGACCCTAAGACCCGTGCCAGAAGGTATGTGAAGAGAGATCCAGTGTCCAGGGATCTGGATTGGAAGGCTGGACATAAGAACTGGACTACATACTGGCCAGGCTATATAGAGAGGAACTCTAGCAGCAATGGAAGCTCAGGTATGAACACTGATCTATGCCCTAGCTATAACCTTGAAAGACAGCAGGGAAACAAGTATTCTCCTGAAAATGCTCCATTGAGAGATTCATCTGTGCCAATCCATGATATTGAACCCATGCTTGTTGAACAAGGGGGAATAATAGCAGATGAGGATCCTGTTTATATGGACTGCTCTCTATCTAAACTCCGTTGGTAACTTTCTGTTATAAAGTACAGCAACCATCACAAAGAAATACAAATTTGTTCTTTAATCTACCCAGAAAAGCTCCTGAAGCAGGATTTGACCCACACAGTAGAAAGCAAGCCAGCTAAGGGGTTTCAGCTGGATAACTGCTAGCAAATAAGCCTTACCTAATTGCTTGTGAGCTAGGAGAGAATCACTTCTGTATCTATGTGGGAAGTAATCAGAAGTTAACCTGAAAAGAACAGTTTGTTTCTTGCTTTGTGGCTTTTCATTTGTTGTTTTCCTGATTTTGACTTTGTTTTTCCAAGTTAACACTGAAAGCAAGTAACCTAATTTATGTGCTACCAAGCATATCTGTGTTGGGAGAAATAACCCCATAAATAAATATCTTATTGGCTTTACCCAAGAGCACAACTAAATTATTGTCAGCAGCTGTGTCTGGTGTGAATGAACTACATTGCCCACAATACCTTGCAAATCATATAGAAATATGCACTTGCCAAGAGTGTGAAGATTCTCACCCAGGCAGCCGTCTGACAAGCTCTATAGACTAGGTTGATTGAATGTTCGTTGTTTGAGTATTTTTCTTTTTATCCATATCATGCTCTGGGATTTTCACAGCCTATTCATAATGATGCTAAGTATTTACTGCTCAGTAGTTAATTTTATTCTGGCTATACATTTGCTCCTTCACTGCAATTTTCTTACAACATTGGATTTGAAGGAGAAATAATAGCATCATGTGAAAAGAGTTCACAAAGGAATTTTGGGAAAAAGGGTGGGATGTAGCCAACAGTAATAATAAGGGAGGGGCGTCGATTTATAGGTTGTAGGGGGTGCCAGAAACTCTAGCACTGGCCTGTGCTGGACAATGGGGGAGTGGGGAAGCAGGAAGACAAATGCTGGACACGGTGGGGTGAGGGGGGAAGGAGGTCAAATTCTGACAATGGAGGGAGAGGGGAGAAAGGGCAGATGTTGGCCATGGGATGAGGAGCTTATGGAGGGGGAACATAGGGTAAATTGCAGATACTGGATATGAGAGGGAGAAGAAAGTGCAGATGTTGCATGGACAGCAGATGCTGGGCATTGGGGGGGGGAGAAAGGGCAAATGCTAGACAAGGGAGGAAGAGATGAGAGATTCTGGGAACAGGAGGAGAGAGGAGAGATGCTCAGCACAGAGGGAGGGAAAAAAGAGGAAAGATGGTAAGCTCTTGGCAGAGAGGAGGAGAGATAGGAGGAAATGCTAGAGGGAGGGAAGAAGTGAAATGCTGGACATGGGGTGTAGGGATATGCTGGACACTGGATAATGGAGAGAAAGAGAGTTATATTGGACACTGGGCAGAAATAGGGAGGGGGGAATGGTGGACATGGTGGAGTGGGGTGAAAAAAAGGGGATGAGGTGCTGGATGGAAGCGAGAGAGAGAAGAGAGATGCTGGATGGGAGGAAGAGAGAAAGAGGAGTCAAAGACTGTGGGGGGGGGGGGGGTGGAATAAGAGGCCGGGAAAGGAGAGGACTGTGTTAAGGGTTGAAAAGTGGTAGATGCAGTATCAAGGGGGAGTGAGATAATAGAGACAGAGAGAAAAATAAATGGAAAAAAAGCTGGAAGCAAAAGATAAATGCCAGAGATGTAAGGAATTGAAGAAGACAGGAGGGGCTGGAAACCCTAGAAAACAAGATAAGACAGGCAGAGATCAGAGATTGAGATCAGCATGATTACAGAATAAAATGGCCAGTCAACAAAGGTAGAAAAATTAATTTTATTTTCAATTTAGTGATCAGAATGTCAGTTTTTGGAATTTACATGTTCTGTCTATATATTTTGCACATTACAGAGGTATATGATTTTCTTTATATTTTCTTGGTGTTGAATTGTATACAGGAGTGTAGCCAAGGATGGATGATGGCCCCTTTACTCAGGAATCAGGCCCACCCAGTCAACATCAGCAGAACAGTTGAATGAGAGGATAACTAGAGGCTGTGTCAGCATTCACTGCTTTGTGCCCATATATGTTAATCTCAAGCCCAGGACCGGTGCAACCCTTATCCCTGCCACTCCCGCTGGCACTGCCAACCTTCTCTGAGACCGGCAGCAGCAGTAATGACATTAAAACACGGTGCTTAACTAAAACTCCAAAACTTTGCTTTGACCAACCACTTCTGCCCTCAACAATGCAGACTTCCTGTTTGCATGCAGGCGGAAGCTGCTGGTCAAAGCACAGCACCGGAAGGTTTGGATAAGTGCTGTGTTTTAATGTTACTGTCACTGCTGCAGTTCCCGGATATGGGCAACAGTTGGCTGTGCTGAGAATATTGGCGATCTAGGCGACCACCTACTTTGCCTAAGGGGTTGTGGCTGTCCTGCCCAGGCTCCACCAAATAATCTGTCCCGGCTTTGCCACTGATGCAGTCTGGCTTCTTTGGTTTTCAGTTTAATTTTGGTCTACATATGTCTATTTTTAGTTTGTGGTGAAGATTTGTCTTTGTTCTGCATATGTGACTGAGGCTACGTGTTCTGTTAGCATGGAGTTTCTATGTAGAAAGCTGTAGTAATCTGGCTTGTTCAGTTTTCTGAATGGGTATAGGTATATCCAAAGGCCCACTGCAATATTAATGGTGCTAACCTGTTCTGTTGGTTTTGGCAGTTGATGCTATTATGGTATGGTAGATTTTTTGTATAGGTCCACAGTATTACTTCACAATCACCATATGTCCAGTACCAGTGAGAGTTTATATTGCTGTTAAACTGAGATGATACCAGAATCAGAAATTATTTTTGGTATGCTGAGTTCTGTGGGAAATGTTCTAGTTTTGCTCTGTGACCACTGCTAGGAGAGGGGTTTCTTGGATGAGGAATATATGTTTAAAAAGAAAAAGCAAAAACCACAGCACAGTTTAAAATGACAAAATATAATTATAATCATTTTATTTTGGTATTATAAACTGCGCCATGGTTCTCGCTTTTTATTTTTGCTCCTTGGTATGTGATTACCTTGCATCTCCTTTGTCTTTGGCAAAAGATTACATTAAATACCATACCAGTCCAGTATGAAGTCTATATGTTTTGTATTAGATTCCCAGGCTAGATAATTAAACTGCTACAATTTTTGCTGCATATAAACATCATTGCAATGTTTTAAAAAAAAAATCTAGCCTGGGAATATATTGCTTTCTTTATTCTTGTGGCAACCACTGGACCAATGTTCTAAGTGAGGGTACCCCCTGTTCCCTGACTAGGCTCTGGGGAGGCCCTTCCATTTTGGCTGCCGGGCGGGAGGGGTGCGCCAGCTCATCTCTCGCCTCAGGCAGCAGATTGTTTTGAGCCACCCCTGCGTCCTCTCTTATTCACAATGGCATACTGTCTCAAACGGGTAGTAGGCATTCTGGCGGGAAGGGCTCAAGGGCCTGCTTATCATGCGCTAACAGGACACTGGGCATTAAGGTGCCAAGCATGCATCTTAACACCCGAAAATGTCTGTCACCTTAATGCTGGATAAGGGAACCCCAGCGAAAGGCAATGTAAAGATGATGAATGGAAGGACAGGTGGGAATCCTACTTGGCAGTCAGTAAGTGGGTTGAGCATGTGGGAGGCAGCTGTACTGATTCAGTGAGGGGTGCCCATGTAATATGCTGTAATGTCAGTGTGTGGCATAGGATGGGGAAGACGTGTCCCCCTGTGAAGCCAGAATCACCACGATGTGAGCATCAAAAGGGGGACGGAGTAGGAATGGCGACATGCAGATTAGTCACAGGAAAGCCGTGAGTGATACATCGAAATTCGGAAAATGTTCCTGTGTGGGCCATGGTGTAGCAGCAGGCAGGAGAATACATGACTGCATATAGTCAGCAGAGGCTGATGGATGGGCTGACAGACGGATGGCACTAGATGAGAGTTGCAGCACCGATGTACCTGATATGTCAGCACCAATGCAGTTGTAGTGTGTGGGGAAAAAATTGTGCTTGTGCCACGTGGCTGCCCCAATACCAGCTATGTGGGCTCACAGCTGTCCCACCCTCCCAACCACCATTCAACACTCCAGACAATTGTACATACAACAACTGGACAGGAGTCGCCCATACTGGCCATATGGAGCAAGTACGGACGTGTGATGATCCCAGCAGGTGGCCATCCCAGAGGTAGGATGTGGCTGCATGTAATGCATACATGTGATGGAGGCATACTGTACAGTCACAGTGATGATGAAATAGCTGAATCATGTTAGTTATGTATTGTATATATGTAGTTATTAAAGTGGGTTATGTTATACCACTTTCACATTTCAGTCAAAGCAGTGCACATTGTAGACTACAACTGGTAATGTGCATTAAAATCACAGCCATTGATATTCTGATGCAATGGAAGGCCACAAGACATAGAGCTCATTCTATGGAGGATGTTACATACATAACCTTTGCAAAATGTTCCCACCAGAACACAAGGAGTACTAGTGGGAATTAAACCCTCATTTCTTGGTTCCCAAGCTGGGGTGCTAACCATTAGGCTACTCCTCTATTCAGGCACCATACATGCTATGGCCTGTGGCAGAGGCAAAAAAAGTCATGCTCACAGAAGGGCATGATCAGGAACAGCATATGCACAGACCCAATGTGCTATTGGAGCACATAAAAAAGTATAAGAATGTGTTTCCACAAGTTAAAGCAGACCTCCACACAGTCCTGTACACCAATACTGTGAATCAAAGAAACTGCAGGGAGGGATGGAGGGGGGAAAGGGAGGGAGAGAGGGGGAGAGGGGAGGGGGGACAGAGGGGATGGGAAAAGGGAGGGGATGGGAAAAGGGAGGGGAGGGAAGGAGGGAGTGGGGTGCTCACACCAACTGATGGGCCTACAAAGACCATAGTTATCAACACAAGAAGAGCTGCTAGCCTTACTTTCAGGGACTTCTAATCTACTACAGTAAGCAGTCAGTCTGCATATGTTGACCACCAAAGGGCTGTGTTAGCCTCCTTGATGTTGCATACTGTGATGAAGCTGAAGCCATTGAAGCTATAGACTTAGGAAAAAACACTGTTTATTATAAAGCAACTGACTCACAGAGGGTGCAGTTACCTAAAGGTGCAGCTAGAGGGAGCAGGCACGAGGCTGCAGAAGCTAAGCTGACACACCCAGGTTTTGAGAATGCAGGAGCTAATCAGGTACACCTGAGTAGAGAGCCAGGACGCTCAGTGGAGAAATGGCTTTATAAACAGTGCTCAGAAGGAAGAAAGCAGAGAGGATCTCAAGTTCAGAGAGGAACTGAGAGAGGATCTCGCGTTCAGAGAGGAACTGGGAGAGGATCTCGAGTTCAGAAAGGAACTGAGAGAGGACTATGAGCTGAGAGAGGAGCTGAGAGAGGACCTCAAGCTCAGAGAGGACCACAAGTTTGGAGAGGAACACAAGTTCAGAGAGGAACTGAGAGTGGACCTGAGAGAGGAACCTCACATACTGAAAGGCAGAGAAGCTTGGAGTACTTACAAGGAAGAGCTAAGTTCCAGGGAGGACAAGCCCATTCCAGAAAGCTCCAGGAGCCAGTCTTCAGGGAAGACGGTGATCAAAGGAGACTGCCGGGTAGAGCAAATACCAGCAGAGCACGTCTCAAAGATCCAAGGTATAGTTATATTTCCTTTCCAAGATGTGAGCCAGCTCCTAGAAAAGCTTATAACCCAGAGAACCGTACTGATAGGAAACAAAGCTGGGAAGGGCTTGTGAAACCTTTACAGAGAGGCATAGTAAAAAGCCATAACAGTTATTTGCCAAACTAAGACCAGCAAGGCTGGGGAATATTGGAGAGATCTATTGAACTACAACCTGCCTTATCCAGGGAAAGCTCAGGACTAGCTGACAACACAGCTGAACAGGAACCTATGCAAATGAGGTGATAGAGCCAGAGCCGTTGCAGTTAGAGCACCCGATGGACTGCTCACTCTGTGTTTCCAAAAGTCTAGAGTCTCTCACAGAATTGTGACCGGCAGGACATGCTTTAACTTATCTTTTTGCTTTTGCTAAGCTGAAAGAATAAGTTTTGTATTTGTTTTTCCTCTTGGTGTTGAAAACCTGTTTGAATGCAAAGAACTGTGAAGCGCCTGTAACAGTTACTGACTTTGTAAATATTTTGGCATAAACCCTGAAGTAAGGTACATTCTGTTTTTATCTTCCTGGAGAACCTTTGCACAACAAAGGGAATAAAAAACATTTAAGTTTAACCCTGCACAAGGCTCACAACTATTTCTTTATGAAGTAGGACTACAAAGACCATGATGCACCTGGTCTAGAAAAGTTTTTCCTTCTTCAACCAACAATAAGTGTCCACCCTTTCCTTTCTGCACGCTGCCGCTAGGAGGGGCTATGACAGTACATACAGCTGTGCACACCGTGGGATGTGGGCACGCGTCCTGCTACATTAGACCTCTGTGCTCAGCATGTGCTCCACTGTCCCTGCAGCTGACATGCTCGCCATCCCAATGACATTGGCAAATGTGGAATTGCATTGGACACACAGGACCGGGACAATGTTTTTATGTGCTGCAGGATGCAGCCACTGCAGCACCACCACTTCCTTCCTACCATGCTAACATGTGGCAGTGGGGGTTGTGCGTCACCTTTTCGCCAGCGGCACCATGTCTGTGTGCTGTCACTGTGGAGTCACGAAGGAAATGTGCATCCTAGGCAGCAGCATGGTCTGCCTTGTACACCAGCCGCCCCCACTGCATCACCCACGTGACATCTCCTTTGCCACATTTGCACCATCTGCATAGCACCCTTTCATAATTGGGCACTATGCTGTTGGTGCTAATGGAGCACTTTCTTTGGAGTCCCCTGTGTGTAGAGCACATTGCAGACATTGAAATAGGCTCTCTCCCCTCAAAAATACCCCTTTCTGTGAGAGCGTTAGGGTTCCCAGCGTTAGGGATTGCGCAACCCAGCGGTAAGTGAGCACACGCTGTCAATGCCCACTCCCTATCTCTTTTTCCCTTAACGCTAAGGGAGCCATTTGTGCATGTTAATGCAGCATTATCAGCTCTTTCCACAGCGTTAAGGGCGTAAGGGTGCCGATAATACACGTTAATAGCACATTGGCTCCCTTAGCGCTCTTTATTAAACATGCCCCTTAGGCTCATCCTCTCTCTCTCTTTCCTCTTTCAAATCTTCCTGTTTGTCCAGTTTTTAAAATGCTGCTTCTTCTGCAATAAGCAATGTCAGTAATGATAGTCATGGAGGAAGGAGCAGGACTCAGCATTACTAGCTGGAATTGGTGGGGAAGCAGTGATGAGATTTCAAGGGTCTGATTTCCTGCTCTGCCCCCTTTTCAGTTAATAAGCACACGTGAGCATTTTGGAAGATAGGGGAACCGCTGTGCATGCCAAATATTTGATGACACACCTCCCAGCTCTTGGTGACACACCAGACTGTCAGAACCCTCTGACTGAGAACTGCTGGTATAAAACTGCTGATTTAAGTATGGCTTTCCAATTATTTCAGCTTCTTTCCTCACTTTTATTATTCAATTGATTTAGATGTACATGTGATTTAGGATAATTCATGAATACAGGTTCTGAATGAATGAACGTACAATATAAGGTTGCATTGATTCTATGTTAATTATTGCTATTATTTCACATGTTTATTATGTTTGTATGTGATTATAAACTATCTTAATCTGCTTAATTCCCATGCTAACCTTCTAACAGTTAACATGGCACCTTAACAGCATGTGATAATTCCCATGTTAACCACCTAGAAGATTGTTTACTAGTATTTAGTACACATTACCTCCATTCTCAAGTGTTCTGCACAGTGCCCATTTTATTCTTATGGATCCTGTGGCAGATAACACATAACTAGCTCTTAGTAAATGACTCTCCTTGCCCCAGTGTGGAAGAGGACAGGGGATACATCTTAAAGTTAACGCAGAAGTAGTTACAGCACGTTAACTGTTAATGTGGCAGAGAGCGCAGCATAGTTAGCCACACCTCAAGAGCTGTAGCTAACTGCATCACATTATATGCCCTTCATTTAACAAGCAGTAAAGAAATTACTCAATGGCCCAATCATTAAAGCAGTAACTGCAAAATGTTAGTGTGCTTTAGTGAATAGGGCCCGTTATGTTTACTGGATATCATAAAATAAGAATAAAGGTGCTATTATCTGAAGAAACATAAAAATGAGTTATCCTTTTCTTATTTAATAACTTATTTATCCAGCAAAGTAATATTTAAGTTGTCTAACATTTCTTAGAAAGTATACATTTTATTTTAAGGACATTTCTTTGGCGAAAAGATTATATGATTTAGCTGCAGAAGCAAGTCCAGAAGCATTTATGCCTGTGCTTTTTGCACTAATAAAACTAGAAGCCGTTCATCTGTTTCGAAAAATGTGGCCTTATAATGTAAGTATAGCTCTTAGTACATTTAATTAGCTTCTACTAAAACGTCTAGGGAATATAGGGGGGATATTCAACGGCATTTACATAGTTTGCAAACCTGCAAACCAGGTAAATGCTGCTGAGTGAAATACTCAATGGAACTAAGACGCTGCCTCTAGAAATCCGCGGGTGCCGCCACTACACGCCCTGATGATATGTGGTTAGCAACAGGGTATGTTGGGGGTGTTCTGGGGTGGAGCGGAGGTAGCACCCGTCTCTAACCAAGCAGAGGTGATATTGAGCTGCTGCCCGGTTAGCAACTAGCAGCTAAAGTCGGGGGGGCGGCAAAGGCTGGCCTAACGTTACCCTCTGAAGCTAACTGCGCAGAGGCTGACTATCTCCGCTGCCAGGTTAGCTCCTGGGTTCTACAGCAGCCTGGATATTCAATGCCAGAGGCTGGCTATGGCCCTGGCATTGAATATGCAGGGTTAGACTTCATCAGCAATCGCTAGGTGTTTTTACAAGTGCTAATCGCCGCCACTGAATATTCCCCCCCTAGTGTTTCACATTTTCTGTACATGTTTTTAATATACTTTGCTTATCACTTTTTCAGAAATACCTACAGGAAATTTTACAAATTGATAGAAGCATAGCATACACAGTTGTGATCAACATTATTGGCAACCTTGCAGTTCAACCCCTCAATGTCCAATATCTCCTAAAAAAAAATAGTGGCCGGTGAAATGGCATTGGACTATATATGCACAAACATTTGACACATAAAAGAATCAAATAAAACAAGACCAATTTAAAAAGTTAATAGGAGAAAATAGTATAAAATCTGGGACACTGCCAGGACATGATTATTGGCACCCTTATAAACAATTCAAATCAATATGAACAGAACCACATTCCCACTGTAAAATTAGATGCACCTGTGATCAATTGTCAGTACTCACATGACTTGAATCAACCAATGATGATGGCTCTAATGTTTAAAATGGCCGCATTCACTCCCTGTTACGTTTTCACAATGGTGAAGACAAGAGAGCTGCCTGAGACCATCAGAAAAGCCATTATCATCAAACATCAAAGAGATATAAGGCCATCTTCAAAGACCTTTGGATTCCTGTGTTTACAGTTTGCAATGTTATTAAGAGGTTTTCTGCTCATGGAACTGTCAAGAACCTCCCAGGATATGGTGGGATTAGGAAAATTAATGCAAGAAGTCTTCGAACGTTTGTGCGAACTGTTGGAAAAACACCACATACAACATCCAAAGAACTTAAGGCTGACCTGGAGCAATCTGGAGTGGTGGTTTCAACCCGCAACATACACCATGCACTAAGCAAAGAAGGATGTCATGGACGAAGGCTAAGAAGGACCCCACTGCTCAAAGACATACATAGAAACATAGAAATATGACAACAGAAAAAGACCACATGGCCTATCTAGTCTGTCCTTCCATATCAACAACTACAACAGTTCCCTTTTTTCCTTTAGAGATCCTCTGTGTTTGTCCCATGCTTTTTTGAATTCAGTTACTGTTCTCATCTCTACCACCTCCACTGGGAGACTATTCCATGCATCCACCACTCTTTCCGTAAAGAAATATTTCCACATATCACTCCTGAATCTATCCCCCTTCACCCTCATCCCATGTCCCCTCATAACAGAACTTGCTTTCAATTGAAAGAGGCTCTCCCCCTGTGCATTTATGCCACAGAGATATTTAAACATCTCAATCATATCACCTCTATCCCGCCTTTCCTCTAAGGTGTACATATTAAGATCCTTAAGTCTGTCCTCATATGCTTTATAATGAAGACCACTAACCATTTTAGTAGCCATCCTCTGCACCGACTCCTTCCTGTTCACATCCTTTTGAAGGTGCGGTCTCCAGAACTGCACACTATACTCCAAATGAGGTCGCACCAAAGACTTATACAGAGGCACTATCACCTCCTTTTTTTTGCTAGCCATTCCTCTCTGTATGCACCCAAGCATCCTTCTAGCTTTTGCCGTCGCCTTTTCTACCTGTTTAGCTACTTTAAGATCATCAGACACAACCACCCCCAGGTCCCGCTCTTCTTTGGTGGACAAAGGTACTTCAACCCTATGCTATATTGCTCCCTTGGCTTGCTGCAGCCCAAATGCATGACCTTACATTTTTTAACATTAAATCCCTGCTGCCAGATTCTAGACCAGGGGTGGGCAAACATTTTGACTCGAGGGCCGCAATGGGTTCATATATTGGACCCAGGGGCCGGACCAAGAGTAGATGGACGGTGTGTATGTGTGAATTAATATAAATTTTGGGATTCTGCAATAAAGATCTATAAATAAAATAGGAATTAAAACAGAAATTACTAAACACAACAGAAGAATAATAAAAATTAAAATAAGCAAGTGCAAATAATACCGTGCAATTGAAGAAGAAGCAGATACCATCACGGACACTAGTCAGAAGGCATCAGGAGATTACCATATTTTTCACCCTATAAGACGCATCTGCCCATAGGCTGCTTGTTATGTTGGCTAGCGCTTTCTTCTCTTCTAGCTGCATCACAAAATAACTGCCGGGCGCCGCATGGATCGCTCCTCACTAGCAGGCGCGCGGAAAGGCAGTTGACGTCATCTGACATGACGTCAACTCCCTGCCTGCGCCTGCACGTACGGCTCAATCCGTACTCCGCCCTCGGCCCCGCCCCCCCACTAGCTGCTGGCCGGCCCAGCCACTACCATGCCGTCCATACAGGCTTATGAATGTTGGGAGGGGCCGGATTAAAAGGTCCACCGGGCCGTAGTTTGCCCACTCCTGTTCTAGACCATTCTTCAAGCTTAGCTAGATCCCTCCTCATGTTATCTACACCTTCCTGGGTGTCTACTCTATTGCAGATTTTGGTATCATCCGCAAAAAGGCAAACCTTACCCGACAGCCCTTCTGCTATCTCACTAACAAAGATAGACATAAAAAGGCACACCTGATCTTTGCCCATCCCCACCTTGAGGAAGCACAGTGCTTCTGGGAAAATGTTCTGTGGACAGATGAAGCCAAATTTGAGCTCTTTGGCAATGCAGACCAGAGATACATTTACAGGCAAAGAAATGAAGCTTAAAAGGAAAGAAACAGTCTTCCTACAGTCAGATATGGTGGAGCTGGTTTGCTGCTACAGGAACTGGAGGCCTGAAATGTATTAAAGGAATCATGAAGTCAGAGGACTACCAAGGTATTTTGGAGCAAAATGTGCTACCTAGTGTCAGAAAGCTAGGTCTGGGTGGAAGGTCATGGGTCCTCCAGCAGGACAATGACCCAAAACATATATGCAAAAGTACAAAAGAATGGTTAAAAAGGAAAAAATGGACTCTTATAAACTGGCCAGCAATGCGTCCTGATCTCAATCTAATTGAGAATGTTTGGAAAGAGCTGAAATCTGCCATTGGTAAACACCAAAGGAATCCTGGAAACATTCATGAGCTGGAACAAACTGTAGTTGAAGAGTGGGAGAAACTACAGCAGACAGATGTATGAAACTTATAGATGGCTACAAGACACGTTTGGAGGCTGTCACCAATGCCAAGGGTTGTGCAACCAAATATTAGTGAAGGGTGCCATTAATCCTATCCAGGTCATATTTTGGTTTTTTTTTCTCAGAAATTACTATGTCTACATTGCGCAGACGTCTTTTTTTGTTGTATACCTTTGAACATGCTATTAAAATATTATGATGACATACAACTGGAATATTTCCAACTATTTCTCAAGATATTATACACAGCATACCTAAAGTGCAAGGGTGCCAATAATGTTGACCACAACTGTATGGGTCTTAGTTTCGAATGATGATTATCAACCCATGTCTCTTGAGCTCTCTGTAAATTTTTAACATCAAAGAAAGATTTTAAGCACTACAGAATAAATCATAGCTGCTTTTTTGGCTCCATGGTTTCTTCTACTCCTTTGGTCTTCCAGCTCTATCACAACTAGCCTCTAGTGGGGCTACCGGTATCCAACCCTGCTCCCATTGAACCATGCCTTCAAAGTGTATTTTGCCCTATAAAGACTGGTCTCTTACTCCTTTAGTCTTAAGCAACATTATCCCTGTTTCACTGCTGGATACTTCACAGGAGTTTGCCTCTTTTATGGCTATTTATGCAAGCTAGTCATGTGCTCAATAAAGAATGTTCAATATGAGTCTTAAATCCCATAGTTTCAGCTTATCAGCTTCACAGTATCTGCTTCCCTGCTTATTTCTTCTCTAATTTGCTGAATTTGGCTCACAGAGATTTCAGTGCCCTATATACTTACCATTCAGCATATAAAGCCTTTTCTTCTTATGGGGCTTCTAGTCTTAGAATGTCTTCTTTGAAGAGCTTTATCATTTCCTTCCAGACATCCCTAAAAGCTCACCTTATCATCACTAAAATGATAATGGGCCCACATGGGAAGATACAATTTACATATTCCATAAGCTAGTTAGATCCCACTTCATGTGAGGCTATACTGTTCTTAACTTTACTACTTTCATAGACTTTTATGTGAATTGCAGATCAGTGTAAATAATTTAATAGAATATCTTTACACAAGGTAAGTATTAAAATGTGACATATGAAATACAGCACAATACACAGTAGTACAGCTTATATCCACATTATTTTGATATTAAACCAGTTTATTACAATCTTCAGGAACAAGCAGGAATGCAGTCTTCACATACAGGTGAAGTCAGCATCGACGGAACCCGACATGAGAACACTCCCCAACATCTAATAGGAATGCTTTTGGGAGCATTGCTCCACGTATGCATGTCTACCTTCCGAGTAATTCTCCTCAGTCATCTATTTTCCACAGAGCCATCTGGACCTTGTCCTAGTCCCGCCGTGAAGAGATTTCAAACTTTTTTTTAGAATATTCTTGGTGCTTGCTGTTTGCCTTCCCATCATCCAGAGCGGTCCAGCATTGTTCCGGTACCCTTTCCTTTTTTTGTTTTTCTATTTTTCCTAACTTTTTTCTTCATGTTTTTCACATTGGGCCACCATTACCCAATTTGATTTTGCCTCCATCATTTTTTCAAAGATGGAGAAACCCCACAGTGGGTTCAAAAAGTGTACTATCTCGGCCACTGACCAACATGACTGTTTAGGTCCCAACCATGATGTTTCTTCATGTGCCCATTGTTACCACATGGCGGCATGGGGGCTTAAGAACCTAGAACAGCAGTGGGTTAAGCTGTTATGGTCAGAGCTCCTTCGGCACACTCCTCAAGGGCCTCCACGCTGTCAGTCATCACATGCTTCACAATCATCTTCCACTTCTAAACATAGCAAGAAGCATTGATCAGAGTCTCCGGCAGATAGGGTATCAAAGGGTTCTCAATCCTCGGCATCGATAGACTCCAATGCTCGGCATCGGCACCAACACTCAACTGCAGATCCAGACTTAGGCCAACCGGCCAAACAGCCCTGGAAGGAGGATACCCCCTCTAATTCTCAGAGGGGCTCAGGTATGCTCCCAGGATCTTGCTCGGGACCGATAGCTCAGGTCTCCAGGCCTGATCTCACCCAGTCCTCTTCAGTCACCCTCGATGAGCGTGTGCAAGCCATTGAGCGGAGTCTGGCCACAATCCTGGTGGCTGTTGTGCTGGGACCTTTGAGGCCCTCGGGTTTCATCTCTGAGCTCACTGCTCCAATACCTTCCCTCAACATCAATGCGCCCGGTGCTTCTGCAGGGCTGCTCGATGCACCGGTCCCACCATGCTTGGAACCTCCACTAACCTTGATTTATTCGGGAGCATCGCACATTGCACATTCTGGTTCCGATGCTGCATGCCATGGGCACCAACCTACGATGTCGGGGACGGAGCATCGTCGGTACTGGGGTACCAACAAGCATTACTTTGATTTTCTTCTTGAATCCAGAGTATATTAAGTCTGAGCCCCTCAGAGACATTGTATCAGATCCATCTCCGCCACATGAGAGGCGTCGGTCTCCACCTGAAGACATGTCCTTTCAGGACTTCATCAAGGACATTGCGGCAGCCTTCTCAAAATCAGTGACAACAGAGGTGGAACCAAGGGAAGAGGAGTTAGACATCCTGCAGTATCCCTTGGCACTGAAGGAAGTAGCTACCCTTCCCATCCACAACATCCTGAAAAACTTGATAATTCAGATGTGAGAAGCATCACTCTCAACTCCTGCCATCAGCAAGAGGTTGGATATACTGTATTAGGTTCCTCCTTGCCCAGGCTTCCAAAAACCACAACTACCACACCACTCTATGGTAGTGGAATCAGCCATGAGGAGAAGTACCAAGAACCATTCATCAGCTCCTCCAGGCAAGGACGCTAGAACCTGCAATGCTTTTGGCAGGAAAGCATTCTAGGCTGTCATATTGGGGTCCAGGATCAATTCCTACATGTTCTACATGGGCATGTTTTTAAGCGATGTCTCCAGGGACTTATCTGAATCAGCTTTCAATGCCTTTAAGGCTACCAGCAGGACAGCTGCAGCCTGTATTGCAGCAAGGAGGACAGCATGGCTGCAATCCTCTGATATTGAGCAGTCGGTGCTAGATAAGCTTATCAACATCCCTTGCAATGCTCTTTGGGAAGGGCTGGCGTGACAAGGCAGGTGAGATCGAAACAGACACTCACCATGAAGTGCTTGTCTAGAAAGACAGCTGAACAGATAAAAAAAGACTTCTGCAAAGAAGCCCTTCTACCCCAAAAACAGGAGGTATTATTCATCTTACCCCTCCTACTCTTCCTAACACCCTCAGCAGTCACAGCAAAAGCAACAAGCCTAAAGCTCCTAAGACCTAGCCAACTCCACAGCCTCAGCCTCCAGCAAGTTTTTGACTCCTTCCTGGAGGGGCATAGCAGTCAAACCTCCTTTCCCCTCACACATTCCAGGAATATTGGCTCTCTTTGCCCACAGATGGCCCCTCATAACTTCAGAACCCTGGACCTTGCAATTGGTCATTGGGGGCTATCAACTCAATTTCAAAGCTTTACCCCCTACTTACTTTGTGGGCAAGGCCCATATGGATCTCCAGCACTCCATTGATGAGATGCTTCTTGCAACATCCAAGCTCTCCAGCAGAGAAGATGGGAGCCTACAAATGATGAAGGTTGGACACAAGTCACCAGGGCCTGCAGAATCATCAATCCAACTTCTCCAGCTCTTGAACTGAAGAACCATTATGCAGCCGTGGAAGTGGAGGAGGTGAAAGTATCCAAGGAAAGAGAAGAATCAGAGCTCGAGCACCCTAGAGTTGCAGAATCAGTGACCACAAGGAAGCAAAGGGTAGTGATGGTTGGTGACTTCTGAAGGGTACTGAGGCATCCATCTGTTGACCAGACTTGTTGTCCGGAGAGGTATGCTGTCTGCCAGGTGCCAAAATCCAAGATGTTATGGAGAGTTTGTCGACACTCATCAAGCCCATTGACTATTACCCAATGTTGCTAATCCATGTCAGCACAAATGATACTGCCAGGTATCCCTCTGAGCATATCAAAAGTGACTTCATGGCTCTAGGACAGAGGATTAAGCAGATAGGGGCGCAGGTGGTGTTCTCATCAATCCTCCCTGTTGAGGGTAAAGGCCAAGGCAGAGAAGCTCACATCCTGGAGATGAATGGTGTCATCAAGAGCGTTTTGGTTTCCTGGACCATGGGATACTGTTCCAAGGGTTGCAGAGCAGAGATGGCGTTCATCTGTCCAAGAAAGGTCAACATGTCTTCAGTAGCAGACTGGCTAATCTACTGAAGAGGGCATTAAACTAGATTCTTTGGGGATGGGTGAAGAAAGCCCCCAGGTAAGTGAAACATTAAATACCTTTATGGAAATGGGTAAAAGGGGCAACATATGGAAAGCAGTGTGTATAAATGCCCGTAGAATGGGAAATAAGTCCCAGATGTTGAAGCTTTAATGGGAGAGGCTGACTTGGATTTAGTGGCAGTTACAGAAACATGGTTCACAGAAAACCATGACTGAGATGTAACTATACAAGGCTTTACTATATTCAGAAAGGACAGGGTAGGAAGAAGGGGAGGAGGAGTGGCACTATATGTAAAAAATAATATTAAAGCTTTGGAATTACAGAGCTTAAAAGGGAGAGAGGAGGCACTGTGGTTTAAACTAGAAAGAGGGAAAGAGACATCTATTTGCATTGGTGTGATATACAGATCTCCCTCACATGAGGAAGAGGTGGACAGAGAGCTAATTGAAGACATACGCAGCATTGCCAGTAAAGGGAAAGTGCTACTGATAGGGGATTTCAATGGCATATTCCTGCTGCAGTATCATCTAGAAGTAAGGAGATCCTGGATTCTCTACAGGGAGAACTATTCAGACTACTGATAACAGAACCCACACGTGAAGGGGCCATACTGGACTTGGTGCTTACTGTCACCAGTAACACCTCTACAGCCAGGGGCATGTAGGGTAGGTCAGCCTGGGCTATCCAAAACTTAAGGAGCAGGGTAGTGCAGTTGTAATTTTCATGTATTCATATTATTGTCATGCTACACAATGTTTCATTTTAATCTTTTTTTATACATTTATGTCTCTTATGCTCTTTGTGTATCTCAATGTTTTAATTCACTTAATGGTTTGTTATATACAATCAGATGGTTAATAATGTATGTATGGACGACTTAATTAGTATGTTTTTATTTGATCTTCATACATTTGTGCAATTTATGTTACATATGTCCTTTGTGTATCTTACAATTTTATTTACCGAATAGTTCGTAATACATAATCAGCTGCCTAATACTTTATGTATGGTTGATGTATTTAGAACATTTCCCTTTGAACTTCATACATTTATGTAATTTTAATGTCATATAGTTTGTAGTTTATCCTTATTCACATTTGTAATTTTACTGCTTTGCAGATTGGGAAGAGTGAGTGCTCCTCCGCATAGACGTGTGTTTCACATCATCTATGTGGTTTCCTGGTAATCTGTCATTTACAACATGTTTTTATCCATTTTTTATTATGTTTACATTTCTTTGTTTTTATGTTCTAGTTCTTTGTTTAATTTATGTTTTTTAGACCCCTGACGAAGGCTGCGGCCGAAACTTGTTAAGTTGGGTCCTTAATAAAGAAATTTTATCTATCACCTGGTAGGCTGTGGTCAATACTTCCGCTGCTCTCCTCTGGTCTCAGAAACAGTCTTGCAATGATTTCATTTTTCCTTTCACTCCTTTTCCATCATCTCAGGTACAAAATCCTCTGACCCTGTTCCCCTCTCATGTGTTGTCACTCAATGCTCAGTATTGGCCCCCTCCTTTTCAATCTCTTTCTTGCTCATCTCGTATTACTAATCCAACAATCCAATTTGTTGGCATAGTATTTTGCCGACGACATTATCATACTACATCATACCTCTCCTGCATCTCCCGATCTCTCACTTTTGAACTCCTATCTCGAACAAGTTTAGGATTGGCTTGCCTCCAACTATCTCCATCTCAATGCCCTAAAGAAATCCGCCATCTGATTCTCCTTCAGTATTCCCTCCCCATCTTTGGAACCTTCCATTTCGGTTTCATCGGTCTCTTGTTATTTCTCTCTGTTACGTTGATGTCACTTTTGATTCTGCCTTCTCCTTTCACGAACACATCTCGCTGCTTGTTTGCAGATGTTTTTTCTCCCTTTGACAGATTAGAGCACTCTGTCCTTTTGAGCACTTCTTCTCTTACCACTCTTCTTCTATCGCTGGTAATTTCATGACTCCATTACAGCAATTCCACACTCGCAGGTCTCCCCCAGTCCCAATTTCATTGTCTTCAATTCCCTCAGAACACTGCTGTTTGGATCATTTCTCATGCCTTCTGCTATGACCATATTACACCACTGCTCATTAACCTTCACTGGCTCCCTGTTACACACCCTGTTCAATACAAGAATCTCATTACAGTTCACAAAGCCATTTACACTCATACCCCCTTGTACCTTTCAAATCTCTTTCATTTCCACACTCCATCTCGAATCTTCCGCTCAGCTCAATAAATCATTTGCATCTTCCCTCCCCATCCCAAGCCCACCTCGGGTCCACTCAACATTCTGCGTTTTTCTTCTTAGTCCCTTCCCCATGAAATTCTCTTCCTTCTGCCCTCCATCTGGAACCTTCTTTCCCCAAGTTTAAATCTCTCCTCAAAACTCGCCTTTTTCTTATTGCCTTCGACCTTCCTCCCTTGCCTCTATTACCCCCTCCCCTTTCTCTCCCCTTTTCTCCCACTCGTCTAGCTGTACGATAGTTTGCCTCTGTCCTAACTATGTAGTTCTTTTCCTTTTCCCTGGCTTTGGCTTCCTTCTTTTATTTTATATTATTGTAAACTACCCTGATG
This sequence comes from Ichthyophis bannanicus, assembly GCA_033557465.1. NCBI lineage: Eukaryota > Metazoa > Chordata > Amphibia > Gymnophiona > Ichthyophiidae > Ichthyophis > Ichthyophis bannanicus. The sequence continues at coordinate 111,869,512 of CM066033.1, read as the reverse complement.
TAATGAAGGCGTGGTATAAAAAGTGTGAAATAAATAATAACAATTAACTATTCATGTGTCCAGTTTTATCAACAAATGGTTCCTAGAGTAATGACGGCACCTATGCAACTAACCCCCTCCCCCCCGACACATTGTATCCCACTCTCATAAGCCCGGTTAACATGTATATTTATAGTTATATGTATATAGTTTCTCTGGTTTAGTTAAGTCTATGACTAATATTGTTATAATGTAAAAAGTTCAAACCCTGTTATATGTAACATGTTGGTTCCTTGTAAACTGCCCCTGATCTCTGGAAGGGGTGGTATAGAAATGTGTAATAAATATTTAATAAATATATAATGCTTTGTGTTTCCCACTAAGTGGTGACAGGGAATCTCCCTGAAATATTCCTCCCTGGATCTTAATTTTAGGAATAAAAAAACAGACCAGCATCACACTTCAAATGGAGTGTGGTTTGCCACGTTTTCATGGTGAGTTTGATGTACTTGACCAAGCCAGGGTTTATTTTGTACATTTCAAAAGTATGGGATGCTATATAATGTTCTTATAGCCAATCCATGCTATACTGAGATCTCTGCTTTTCTTAGCATTAACCATAATGATCTTCAGTTCCATATGTTTCCCTCTTATTGCCCTGATGTTATTAGAATCAATATGTTCATATGTTCTGTCTGTGTCTTGCAGTGAACATCTTATATATCACAGACAGATGAGTTATTGGTCTGTAATTTTTTGGAATGGCACTTGAATTCCCCTTTGGAAGACGTGTTTTTCCTATTATAAACAATTACAGTGTGAGTCTGGTTGTTTGACCAGTTGATTTTTGCAGTCTTCTAGGTCTTGGTGGCGTGAAGTTAACTGTTTGAGCCAAAAGTTGGTCACTCCATCTAGGCCATGGCTCTTCCAGTTTGGTGCTATTTTTAACATGCTCTCCAGCTCTTGGTTACTTCAGGACATTCCATAGGTTTGGTGTTTGGCTTTTCTAAATTCTCCGGTGTGGAGGATAATCACTCTGCTTCTCAGTTGTACTCTATGGTGTCTATGTATAGATTTCTCCTGGTGGTTTCTATTTGAGCTTTGGTCAGTGGCGTTTCTACCATACTAATGCTCTCTCTAAATTCCCTGTAGAACTGCTTTCGGTACTCTCTAACTAGTTTATTTAGATCTCTCTTTTCTATTCTCTTCATGTCGTCACAATTTTTGCCCTTTTGTTGCTACTTTCAATTTATAGTTGGCACATATAAATCTAATGTCTTCTTCTGTTAATGCAACATACTTCAGTTTGATGTTTTGGATACCCATCCATCAGGGACACCGCCACACACAATGATTTTATTTTTCATTTAACACGCTTTTTCCAATGAGTTGTAATCTTTCTCTTTTTCTTCTGACTCTGTTTTCATTTAGTATAGTTTTTTTGCAATAGTACTTTTTTTCTGCCAAATACTGTATTTATTTCTATGATGCTAAAAGATGATCTCTTTTAAATGGGTGAAGACTGCAGCCAAAAACAGTAAACAGAATGTTAGGAATCATTAGGAAAGGAATAGAAAATAAATCAAAGGATATCATAACGCCTCTGGATCACTCCATGGTATGACCACATCTTGAGTATTGTCTGCACTTCTGGTCTCCGCATCTCAAAAATGATATAGAGGAAGATGTGTCAGAAAGACATGGGCCATACGTGCCCTGGGCCCATCAAAACCTCACTGCTGCAATCGCTGGCCTCTCCTCCCTGTCTGTCAATAGGGATCTGATCTCCTACGTGCAGACAGGAGGGGTGTTTGCTGTGATCCCATCCCCAGTGGACAGAAGAGCCCCCCTCCTGTCTGCCCACGAAAGATCGGATCCCCACGGGCAGACAGGAGGGGTAGGACAGCGATTGCAGCCACACTCAGTGTTGTTTGCTGAGGGCCAGAGCTTGCCCCCCCCCCCCAACAAAAATGGTGTTCTGCCACCCCTGTATAGAAGCATTAGAAAGATATACACAGAAGGGTAATCGAAATTATAAAGAAAACTCTCCTTGAGGAAAAGCTAAAGAGGTTCGGGCTCTTTGGCTTGGAGAAGAGATGCCTGAGGGGAGACATGATAGTGGAATGGAATGGGCAGACTTGAATCTATTGCATACTCTTTCAAAAAATATAACGACTAGGGGATGCACCATGAAGTTTCAAAGTAATGCAGTATATCTAAAATAGATAGGAGAAAACATTTTTCTCTCAATGTATTATTAGTCTTTGGAACTCACTGCTGGTGGATGTGACAAAAGCAAGTAAGCTGGGTTTAAAAAAAGTCTGACGAATTCTTGGAGGAAATGCAGTCCAAGAGAAAACCACTGCTTATACCTGGGGATATGTAGCCTGGAACTGACATCTTTGATGATTTCTCAGATACCTGTGACCTGGACTGGCCACTGTTGAAAACAAGAAACTGGGCTTGATTGACCTTTTGGGCTGACCCAATATGGCAGTTCTTATGGCTTTATTCATCTTAGTTATCATACACTATTTTAGATGTCAAATTTAACTTGGATAATCTTTCTCTCGCTTCACTTTAGTGACTTGTTCCTGGCCAAATCGAAGGGCCTTTACTTGATCCTCATCCTTCTTTACCTTTCTGGTGCTTTCAACACTGTTGATAACCACCTTCTCCTTGATACCCTATCCTCGCTTGGTTTTAAAGGCTTGGTTCCTTCCTGGTTCTCCTCTTATCTCTGTTCCACAGCACTTTTCGTGCATGCTCTGGTGGATCCTCCTCTACTGCTATCCGCCTCTCAGTTGGTGTACCCCAAGGGTCTGTCGGACCTCTCCTTTTCTCTCTCTACACCCAGTCTCTTAGTGCACTCATCTCCTCCCATGGTTTCAGTACCATCTTTATGCCAACGACTCTCAGATCTACTTCTCTACATCTGAAATATCTCCAGGAATCCAGGCCTGTATCTTTGTCAGATAAGCAAGTATTGCTGCCTGGATGTCTCTCACTGCTGTTTTGAAATTGAACATGGCCAAAACTAAGAGTCTTATTTTTCCCCCTAAACCCACTTCCACCCTTCCTCCATTTTCTATTTCTGTGAATAAACTCTACTCCTCCCTGTTTTCCTCGGCTCACAACCTTGGAGTCATCTTGGACTCTTCCCTCTCCTTCTCCAAACGCATCCTCATAGCTAAAGCCTGCTATTTCTTTCTCTATAGCATTAGGAAAATGTGTCACTCCCTTTCTAAACACACTAAGACCTTATCCATTCTCTAGTCACCTCACATCAAGACTACTACAGTCTTCTCCTTGCTGGTCTCTCTCAGAATCATCTCGTTCCCCTTCACTCTGTTCAAAATTCAGCTGCATGGCTAATTTTCTGCCAGTCTCACTATGCTCATGTAATCCCTCTTCTCAAGTTGCCTCCTTGGCTCCCTATCCATTTCTGCATCCAGTTCAAACTTCTACTGACCTATAAGTGACCTCCTTCTATTGACCATTCTACCTCTCCTCATTACCTTTCTTCTCTTCTTGCTCCCCACACCCTTCCTCGGGAACTCTGCTCTTCTGGCAGATTGCTTCTATCTGTGCCCTTCTCTTCCACTGCCAAATCCAGACTTCGATTTTTCCACCTTGCTGTTCCTCATGCCTGGAACAAACTACCTGAGTTGGTATGGTAGGCTCCATCTCTGGCCCTTTTCAAATCCAGGCTAAAAACTAATCTCTTCAAGGCTGCTTTTGGATCCTGATCCACTTAGTCTCCTGCTCTCCAACTGTGTTTCCATACCTTTCCCCTAGACATATCCTAGTCCCCAGCTGTTGAAATGATGCAGCATAGCTGCTGAAAAAGCTCTAATTCTCTCACTCACCCACAGAAGGAAAACACACAGACAGGCTGGTATGCAAACAGGAACTTTTAATGTGCGCACAGGCCCAGACAGAGAAACCAGCAATCTCCACAAAAATCTGAGCCTCGAGGGACGTCTTACAATACCTTATATACTGTACATTTTCAAACTCATTCTACAATCCCATTTGCCTCAGGTATTTCCTGTCCACCAATCAGCAGCCCCTGGGGAAGGTACCTGGGTGACCTGTCCAAACCGGTGTGCTCTGGTCTGCTGATTTCTGGGCAAGGGGATATTGTGCTCAGACCTGGAGTGGGGGAAGGGTGCCTACTGAAATCTTAATGTCTTCTCTTAGCAGGCTGATCACTTATGTAAGAGTCTCATGGCTTGGGGGAAGGGTCAGGCTGATCACTTATGTAAGAGCCTCATGGCTTGGGGGAAGGGTCAGGCTGATCACTTATGTAAGAGCCTCATGGCTGCCTCACTCCCCCCTTTTTAAGTGAGACCTCAACCGCTAGGGGCGGTAGAGGTCAGTATTTCTGGAGGCAAGCCGCAGAGGGGTGTATTGGGTCAGGGCCTTGACAGTGGTAGCCGCCTTGCGTTCTACTAGGGTATCAAGGGTGGTGGTAATGAAGCGGTAAAGAATGGGGATACAACATGGCAGAATGGCACATAGCAGTAAAATAAAAAGAACCCCTACCACTGGGATTTTAGTCCCCCTAGCCAACTGAATCACTTCATAAACCACCCAGGACCCATGGACGGGTCAGTAATATGATTAACTAGATCACGTAGGTCTTGGATAGAGTGTTCAATGGAAACACTTGCATCAGTGAGTTTAAAACAACACATACCCTATACCCTCTGTAGCAACTCCTGCACAAAAGTTTTGTTCCGTGTGCAAAAGTTGCTGTACTGTCTGTAAAAGGTTGCAGGGCCTGCAGAGGCCTCTTTCCTTTGGGACAAAGGCTCTTTCCCTGGATCCACCCTTATCAGCATATTAATGGCTTTTATTCTTGCTAGTGTTGAGTCATTCTGGTTGCACCCTGCCATTCCCTTTGCTTCATTAATCACTGGCACTGTAGTCTTCAGGGCATATGAGTACTTTGTATCACCAGCTTTGTTTGGCCTGTTTAACTTGTCCAGGCTTGCCCAGTTTGCTCAGGCCTGTTTAACCTGTTCAGGCCTGGCATGTCTTTTCTTGTGCTGGGTCCATTTTCTGTGCACTTTCAGGCCTGACCTGTTTCTTAGCTGGGTCCATTCTCTGTGCACTTCTGTTCAGAGTATGGTTCCACCTGGCTTTACTCTTGTTGTGCTGGGCTCTGGGTACTCATTTTCTTAGCCCACATGTTTTTTTCCGTGCCATCATAATGTATTACAGCCTCAGGCAAGGATGCAGCCATACTGGACATACCTATCAGCCAATTTCCCTTCATTCCCAATTTTTTTTTTCTTTTCTTGTGAATGGGACAAAGGTATTCCCACTAAGGGCAATGGACAAGCAACCATTTGAGACAGATAGGGGTCATCAGAAAAGCAGCTTCTGGTACTGTTCCCTAGAGACAACATACATTGTAACATCATTTTCTTGCAGCTGGTCAATAATATTGAAAACACATAACATGAAAGTATGTCAAAAGCAGCAGTGCTTAATAATGTGATAAAGAAAGCTCTGAGAATAGTACAGCAAAAACTTGAGCTGGTGTGGGTATTGCAGTTCCTGAGTGGGTGTCCAGTTTAGTCCTCCACATCCGGGTAGCGCACCTCCTCCTGCAGCAAGGAGACTGGACCAATCAACTCTTTAGAACCGTAGCCTACTTACTGCTGGAACTCCCATGAGCCCTCCAGTGTGTCCAGTCTCCTTGCAGCAGGAGGTGGTGTGAGCCTGGAGCTAGGCTCACTTCTTGTTATTGCTTGTGTTTTCTCCAGTTTCATTTACTTTAATTTACTTTAATTTACTTTACTTCTTTTTCCTGGCTACTGTCTCTTTAATTGGGTTTAAAAAAAAAAAAAAAAGGATTTGGCAGCAAGTGTCAGTGACACACAGTGGAGAGGCTGAACGGCACTGCTCTTCCTCCCTGGTTCCCTGCCTGCAGTCTCTACCGGCTGCTCTGATCGCTCCCCCAGGACTGTTCGGGGGCAGGATCAGCATACCCGCGGCGCTTCTTCTTCCTTTCTATTGCCCTGAACACGCGGCCAGGCACTCCGGCTGCGATCCGGTGCTTGTCTGCCCTTCAGCACTCCGGTTCTCTGCTTTTCTCCGGTCCGGCTGAGCACCTGTCTGATCGTTTGCTTTTCCAAATTTACAGGGTAAGTGTTCTTTCTTCGGGGTTTTTTGCTCATCGGTGCTTTTCCTTTATTTTTGGAATTTTGGGATTTTTTGTTTTTTTGGCGCCCTTTTTTTCTCTGGCGCGTCTCGCTCGCGGCGGCCATTTTGGATTTTAATTTTTGGCGGTAATTGCCTTTGCTGGCTTTCCATACCTTTCATTTCGTAGCGTTTTTGCCTTCTCTTCAGTTTTGGGCATTTTCTGACTATTTCTTTTTTGTTTTCGTTTCAAAAAAAAAAAAAAAAAGGGGGTTTAAGTCCGCGGGGTCTGTGTGCGGCTGGGCACTTGACCCTCGGCTGTCTCAGCGTGCACTATTTCTATCCTTTCTACAGTTGCGCCCCTGGTTGCCTGTAAAAAAAAAAAAAAAAAGAAATGTCCTCCAAACCACAATGCCTAGTCTGCGGTTTGCGTAGGCGGTCCGTCTCTGCCGCTGGATTCTGCTCCAGCTGTGCTGCAGTCTCCTCCGGCATGGAACATCAGGGGGACTCCCCTTCTTCAGCAGAGCATCTGGTGACTCTGCTGTCTGCTGAGGGTGATCTTTCTCCGGGGCCTCTGTTGCCGCCTGTGGCTACTGGCTCTCAGGCTCCGGGGTCCGGAGTCTCTGTGGAACAAGGGGATGCTTCTTCTGCTCTGACGCATTTTTCTCCAGATTTCGTGCTCATTATGCACCAGGCGTTCAAGTTGGGGCAGTTGGGCAAGTGGCCTGAGTCCTCTCCCTCAGCTCTCGTCCCTCTGCCGTCTGTATCGGTTCCGCTAGAACCACCCTCCAAGGCGGCTATGAAGTCGCGCACTGCTAGCTTGGTGCATGAAGATTTCGATGTTCCAGACCTTGAGCTGGATGCTGACCTTGAAGGCAGTGGCGATGACCTTGAAGAGGGTGAAATTCCAGACCCTGAGGATCAGGCTAGAATTGTTCGGGTCTTTTGTAAGGAGGAGTTGGTTCCCCTTATCACGGAAGCCCTTCAAACTCTCAATCTCTCAGCGCCGGCTCCGGGGGAGGCCGATGTGTTGGAGGATCCCCTTATTCAGGCAGTTCGGGACTCTCAGGTGGTCTTCCCTGTTCACCGGGTGGTAGCTCAGATGATACAGACCGAGTTGGACCATCCGGACGCGGGCTTGAAGGGCATCCGGACGATGCATCGTCTTTATCCGTTGAAGGACGAGGATAAAGAGAAATTCAAGTCTCCTCGAGTTGATGCAGCAGTATCTGCGGTGACCAAAAAGACCACTATTCCGGTGGAAGGCAGTGCTGCCTTGAAGGATCTTCAAGACAAGAAAGTGGATGGTTTATTGAAGCAAGCATTCGAGACAAATGCTTTATTGCTACAGGCTTCGATTTGTGCGGCCTGGATTGCTAGAGCTTCTTTGAGATGGGCTCAGCGCTTGCGTCAGAATTCTTCCCTAGACCAACAGGCATTGCTTGAGGTTACTTGCCTAGAGTCGGGTTCCGCTTATCTGGCAGATGTCCATTATGATTTGATCCGTACCATGGCGAATAGTATGGCTTCGTTGGTGGTTGCGCACAGGTCCCTTTGGTTGCGTAACTGGGCCGCCGACTCTTCTTTCAAGTCTCGCCTTAGCCGACTTCCCTTTAAGGGTAAGTTGCTCTTTGGGGAGGACTTGGACAAGTTGGTGAAAGACTTGGGGGAGTCCAAAGGTGGAAGGCTTCCGGAGGACAAGCCCAAGTCGGTTAGAGCTTTTCCAGCGTCTCAGGGTTCCTTTCGGGATTTTCGGCGCTTTCGGTCGACCCGCCTTTGGAATTCCCAGCGAGGCCGGTTTGCATCTCAGACTCAGTCCTTTCGTGGTTTCCGGGGGGCTGGTAGGGGCTTCTCCATCGCTTCCTCCGGTGCCTCCTCTTCCTTTAGTCGCAAACCGCAATGAAATGAGGCGGGCTCCGGAGGGGGTTCAAGTTATCGGCGGACGTCTCCGGAACTTTCTACCCTCTTGGGCCCACATTACTTCGGACCGTTGGGTCCTCGAGATCGTCAGGGATGGTTATGCGTTGGACTTTGCCATCCCTCCAAGAGATTCCTTTGTCCTCTCTCCCTGCAAAGGGTCGCAGAAGGAACTGGACATTCGGCTGACCTTGGAACGCTTGTTAGCGCTGGGTGCCGTCGTCCCAGTTCCTGCGAACGAGTGCGGACTCGGTCGTTACTCCATTTATTTCGTGGTGCCAAAGAAGGACGGCTCCGTACGCCCTATTCTCGATCTCAAGGGCGTGAATCGCTGTCTCCGAGTACCTCATTTCCGGATGGAGACTCTCCGTTCCGTCATTGTCGCCATGCGACAGGGAGAGTACTTGACTTCTCTGGATCTCACCGAGGCTTATCTGCATATTCCCATTCAGCCCGCTCATCAGAAGTATCTCTGATTCGCGTTTCCCTGGGGTCACTTTCAGTTCCAAGCACTACCCTTCGGCCTAGCCACCACGCCTCGCATTTTCACCAGGGTGATGGTAGTAGTTGCGGCGGCCTTGCGCAAGGAGGGGGTTCTGGTGCACCCCTACCTCGACGATTGGCTAAGAGCGAAGTCCGCGAAAGAGAGTTTGCAGGCCACGGAGAAAGTCGTTCGTCTTCTGCAGAATCTCGGCTGGGTGATCAACGTCTCCAAGAGTCAGCTGGTGCCGGCTCAACATCTCGAATATCTAGGTGTTTGTTTCGATACGGTCACAGGGATAGTGTCTCTCCCGGATCGCCGGGTCCAGAGTTTGCAGCAGCTCCTGCGGGTGTTCCTGGCGGACCCCGCTCCTTCGGCCTGGTGGTATCTCCGCTTATTGGGAACCATGGCGTCGACTCTGGAAGTAGTTCCGTGGGCCCGATTTCATATGCGACCTCTTCAGCGTGCGCTGCTACGTCGTTGGTCCCATCAGTCGGATTCTCTCAACCGCCGCTTGGCGTGTCCCCTTCGGGTTCGGATGGCCTTACAATGGTGGCTGTCCCCGCTATCGCTTCGGACGGGAGCACCCTTGGAGCAGCCCCTCTGGTTGCCGGTCATCACGGATGCGAGTTTCTCTGGCTGGGGAGCCCACTGCCAGGGCCGGTTTGCACAGGGGACATGGTCTCCGCAGGAGGCTCGGTGGTCGATCAACCGGCTCGAGCTGCGGGCAATTCGGCTAGCGCTTCAAGCTTTCGAGGAGTCAGTCCGAGGCCGAGCGGTTCGTGTTCTGTCGGACAACGCGACGGTGGTGGCGTACGTCAACCGGCAGGGCGGCACAGGCAGCGTGCCCCTGGAAGTCGAGGCGGACGCGCTTTTTCTTTGGGTGGAAAAGTGTCTCCTGGCCATTTCGGCAGCGCATATCGCTGGAAAGGACAATGTCATGGCAGATTTTCTCAGTCGTGTGCGAATAGACGCCGGCGAGTGGGAGTTGCACCCACAGGTTTTTGCTCAAATAGTTCGTCGGTGGGGTCCGCCCATCATGGATCTCATGGCGACATTCGAAACGGCCAAGACGAGTCGTTTCTTCAGCAGGCGACGGGAACGAATGTCCGAGGGTATCGACGCCCTTCTCCAACCGTGGCCCGAGTTCGAGCTTCTGTATGTCTTTCCGCCGTGGGTTCTGATTGGCAGAGTAGTTCAGCGCATCGAGGCCCACCGCGGAACGGTCCTGTTAGTGGCGCCGGATTGGCCCCGCCGCCCGTGGTACGCGGATCTGGTGCGGCTGCTCGACGGCGTGCCATGGCGCCTTCCTTCCCTAGTGGATCTCCTGATGCAGGGTCCTCTGCGCGTGCCTCAGGTGGATCGGTTCTCGCTTACGGTATGGCCATTGAAAGGGCTCGGTTGAGGAAGAAAGGGTATTCCCCAGCGGTTATTTCCACCCTGCTGCGGGTGCGGAAGCCGTCTACCTCCCTCACTTATGTTCGGATTTGGCGGATTTTTGAGGATTGGTGTTCCCGGCATGCGGTCCGGGCTGCCACTTCTTCCATTGCGGTCATTCTTAGTTTTTTGCAGGATGGTTTTGACAAGGGTCTGGCCGCAAGCTCGTTGAAGGTCCAGATTGCCGCTCTGGCGTGCTATCGTGGCAAGATTCACGACGTCCCTCTTTCCTCCCATGCGGACGTTCGGCGTTTTCTCAAAGCTGTGTTTCGGTTGCGTCCTTCTCGCAGGGTTGTCTTGCCACCCTGGGATCTGAACCTGGTGCTACAGACTTTGTCTCGGGCGCCCTTTGAGCCGCTCCGCCGTGCATCTGTAAAGGACTTGACATTGAAGGCAGTCTTTCTCGTTGCCATCTGCTCGGCGCGTCGTATCTCTGAACTTCAGGCGCTTTCTTGTAGAGCTCCCTTTTTATCCTTTCTTAGCGATAGGGTAATTTTGCGGACGGTTCCTTCTTTCTTGCCTAAAGTGGTGTCTCCCTTTCACGTGAATCAACCCGTAGTTTTGCCGGTTTTCGCTCCAGGATCGTCTTCAGAGTCCGGCTCGGTACTTCATAAGCTTGATGTGCGTCGGGTCCTACATCAGTATCTCAAGGTGTCCGCGCCTTTTCGAAAGTCGGATCATTTGTTCGTGCTGTTTGGGGGTCCGCGGAAAGGGGAAGCGGCGGCTAAAGCCTCCATTTCTCAGTGGATTAAGGAGACAATCTCCTCGGCGTATCTTCTGCAGGGGAAGATCGTGCCCTTGGGGTTGCGAGCTCATTCCACTAGGGCGCAGGCCGCGTCTTGGGCGGAGCATGGTCTCATTTCTCCACTGGAAATTTGTCGAGCGGCGACGTGGTCCTCCCTCCATGCCTTTAGTAAACATTACCGTTTGGATGTGGCAGCGGCTCGGGATACCAGTTTTGGGTCTGCGGTCTTGCGCGCCGCGTGCCAAGACCTCCCCCCCCCCCCCCCGTTGTTGACTGCTCTGGTACATCCCGGATGTGGAGGACTAAACTGGACACCCGCTCAGGAAATGGAAATTACACTTACCTGGTAATTGAAGTTCCTGGAGGGTCCAGTTTAGTCCTCCTTCCCGCCCGGAATTTTCTATTTGCTCAGTCTTGGCGGCACGCTTTGCCCGTTCTACTCTGCTGTCGGTTACCTTGAAGAATCCTACGCAAAAAAAACAAAACAAAAACAGAGGGGACCATCACCCTTGGGTTACCTTCCCATGGATTATCGTTCCCTCGAGTTTGTTCTCGGTCTTCTCTTTTTGCTTTCTGTTTCCTCAGCTGCCGGTGTTGACGGTCGGTATTCGGGACCGGGAACTGAAGCAAGGTGCAGCGTTTCAGCCCTCTCGTTTGGGGAGGGGGTTCTGCACCGCCTCTGTGAGTGCTTTTCTGGTTTTCTGTACTTTCCTTAATCTGTTCTTTCTTCAGTCTGCTTTGTTACTAGTTCACTGGAGGGCTCATGGGAGTTCCAGCAGTAAGCAGGCTATGGTTCTAAAGAGTTGATTGGTCCAGTCTCCTTGCTGCAGGAGGAGGTGCGCTACCCGGATGTGGAGGACTAAACTGGACCCTCCAGGAACTTCAATTACCAGGTAAGTGTAATTTCCATTTGCTGAAGCCGAAATGGCTTGTAGATTTCAGTTACTTTCTAAGAAAACAATATTAAAAGGATAACAATACAATCATTCACAGAAGCCCCCAAAACCCCCCAGTCAGTCCAATAGTTCTTTTTCCTGCCTCTCAGCAGTTCCCCAGGACCTCGCAGTGTGCTTCACCTTTCTCTGAAGTTTAAGTTCTGTTTCTCTCAAAATTTGAACCTCTCATTCTCATAGGCAGATATCTTGGCCTTTTTTCAATGTGACACACTGATCCAGATAGGGACTCCTTCACACATTTCAGCGGTGGGTAGTTCTGAGTTCTTGGGATGGTCTGTTCCATCTGGACTCTGGCCATTTTCCTCTGCTGGACTCTCTGGATTGCAATTTGGTGACATGGCTCCAGGCCTTATTCAGGAATAAAATGCTCATCTCTTTTTTTTTTTTTTGTTTACATATTCATTAGCCAGATACATCACTTCAAATTACCTTCATCAGTTTAATGTCCATCAAAGACCTTCTTCTTAATATCCCACTTCATCCCTCACAACACTCCCCCATCACCTGCATCATTCCACCAATCACATACATAGGTACTAATGTATCCTTATTTGGCAAGGCTGCTAAGAATATCTTTCTCTCATTCTTTTTCTCAAACCTCTCCTGGACCATTGCTGACGAGCAAGATTTGGTTTTGTCCAATCAACTCAAGTTAATGTTATCGTTATATTTGTAAATAATTTTACAAATATTTCCATATTTTCTGGGAACTCAGTTCCATCTTTCCATTAAATGTGCTCTATATACTTGGGAATAAAGCAATTTCAGATCAGCCTCTTTCCAAAATTTTGGCAAAAAAAAAAAAAATAATAATAATAATATTTACTCATCTTATTATTGCTGTGTATATGGACCTCTACATAATGTACTGCTACCAGTATATTTGGTAACAAAGTGCAAGTGTATAAACTAAAAAGATTTTTTTCTCACAGTGCTATAATATACTGTACTCCTGAAACTGAAAACCCTCAAAACAAGGTACACTTTTTCTCTGGACCCCAATGCGTAAAATTCAAATACCGAAAAACAGGTGAATTTATTCCAAAATCCAATAGTATAGCATCTATGATGTTACTGTTCTGTTCATCATTTGTCAGCACAGTGCTTAACAAGGCAATTACCTTGAATCCTACAGTTCAAAACAAGCATGAAACTGATACTTTTCCATAAAAAGGTTGGTGGATACCTGGAATGCAATATCATTGTAGTATCAGAAAAATGAATACAGTTGATCAAGGCAGTTTAATGTACCAAGCAGGAAAGAATGCAATCATCAAAACAGCATTTACTGTCTGCAGAATAAAATGTCAAAGATGGCATCTCATGCAGAAGTATTACTTGTTTATGTACCAGAGATAAAATTCAGGCTTTAAAAAGACAAGTAAAAAAAATTTTCATTTCTTCATAATCTTATAAGGATTTTCTCTCCCTTTTTATAAGCTGTAACAAATGTGTTGCAGCTAATTTTCACACATCAGCTTTGCCCTACAGATATTGCTAACAGTAATTTGACAGTCCTTCTTCAGCCTTTGTTTGCTTCCAGCCTTACACAATCAAGATGCTGGTCAGACATTTGAGGATGCTCAAAGGAGGCACCCCCCATGGTTCTAGAAGCTTAAAACTCCACAATTAAAATTGATGACAAGAGGATTGTTTGGAGGCTAGGTGAATTGGGGTCTTTGTTTGCTAGGAGAAAGACTCCTAGGTGATTTTTTTTCTTTTGTCTTCTCTAATGGGCCTCCATTTATCTGCTAGAAGAAGGAACTCCTCCCAGTATCTTTCTATAGCTATGCAAACTATCTCAGCAGTTTCAACCACCCCTTACTCACTGCTGAAAGGTGTGATCAAAAATTTGGTTCTTTGACTATTGACTATGCATGAAACATAGTAATGAAACTGGATATGCATTAAATAAAGCAATTGTCTTCCTTCACTCTCTAATGGGCCTCCATTCATCTGCTAGAAGAAGGAACTCCTCCCAGTATCTTTCTATAGCTATGCAAACTATCTCAGCAGTTTCAACCACCCCTTACTCACTGCTGAGAGGTGTGACCAAAACACTTTCTAAACTGTCCCTTTCCCTGCAATCAGTAGACCTGGTGTTTTTCACTGTTTGGGGACACAGGGGCGATTTGTTAATAACTTCACCTTTTACTGATAGAGTATCAAAATCAATCCTGAAATATAAAGACCTAATGTCTGGACAAAACCTTTCTTTCCCTAATCTTTCCCTAATGTCACAACTAAACACAGAGACACTCTAACATTTACAGAGACACTCTAACAGTTTCTACATAACAGCACATTAACTATATGGACCAGCCATGAATCTATATAGGGAAACTGGTCCGGATGCTGCTCCGCTACAATTTAGCCTCCGGACCCCATGCTCTAATCATAATTTACAAATCACAAGTTACAGTGTAAATCTTCTAATCTCAATTCAAGGAATGCAATGTTCAGTGTAAATTTTCTAATCTCACTTCTGGGAATACAATATACAATATAATCCAGGTAACAGGCAAAGTTTTGGTTGCGCAAAACACACAGGACCACAAAGGGAAAAAGAAAAAGGGAAAACAGAAAACAGAGACGTCTCAGCAGCCAATACTCATACACTCTCTTTCCTCAGTAGCAGCTGTTACAAATACACATTACACACACACTCTCTAGCTGTACCATAGGATTTAACTTTTACCATGTGGATAATAGTAATATGAGAAATATAGCTAGCTATTTTTCTAATGTCCACTAGATGGAGCTCCAGGATCACTAGCACAAAAGAAACCCCCAACACTAAAAGCACATGGCAACACAAGAGAAACCCCCAGCAACACAAAAAAAAAAGCCCCCAACACTATAGGAGCACATGGCAACACAAAAGAAACCCCCAGCAACACAAAAAAGCTCCCAACACTAGGAGCACATGGGGCAAAGGCTCTAAATAAATTGCCCCGATAAACGGAGAATTACGATCAGCGCAATTATTCTTGAAAGGCACACTTAAGGGGGTTAAGTACTAATATTTTAGGCAATTTTTAATAGCTTTGGCAGCACTGCACTTTAAATACCTTTAAGGGGCCCGAGGTGGCAAAGTTAAATTTATACTGCAGTTATTTACCGGTACTCGCAAGCGCCCCCTATTCCTACCAGATTTACCAGATACAGACAGGACGAGCAATGGTTTCAGAGCCTCTAGGACCCTTATTCGGACTGCTCGTTGCGGGTGATCATGCTGCTACAGGTTCACAGAAATTACCAGATACCAGAATTACCAGGATTTATACCAGATTTACCAGGATTTCCAGATACAGAATACAGAACTAGCCAAAACAGTAAAACAGTAAGGTAGCAGTACTCAACAGAACTCTGATCAGACAGAGAGTTTGGATGCCAGTCTATCCAGCCGGTTTTCAATCGGGGGGGGGGGGGGGTCAGCCGCAGGGACCAACTGACCAGATGAGTCAAGGTGTCCTTCCGGAGCACAAAAGGGGACCCGGGGCGCCAAGGACCGTTAATCACCTGGAGGGGCCCGGTCCCTGACTGGCGGAGGCCCGATCCTGCAAAAAGCAGTAGTCTTCCCACCGTAGGTGTGATGAGAAAGGCTTTTCTTTTAATTTAATTTAATTTCGTCCCACCTGGGGTGCCAGAAATGATGCAGCATAGCTGCTGAAAAAGCTCTAATTCTCTCACTCACCCACAGAAGGAAAACACACAGACAGGCTGGTATGCAAACAGGAACTTTTAATGTGCGCACAGGCCCAGACAGAGAAACCAGCAATCTCCACAAAAATATGAGCCTCGAGGGACGTCTTACAATACCTTATATACTGTACATTTTCAAACTCATTCTACAATCCCATTTGCCTCAGGTATTTCCTGTCCACCAATCAGCAGCCCCTGGGGAAGGTACCTGGGTGACCTGTCCAAACCAGTGTGCTCTGGTCTGCTGATTTCTGGGCAAGGGGATATTGTGCTCAGACCTGGAGTGGGGGAAGGGTGCCTACTGAAATCTTAATGTCTTCTCTTAGCAGGCTGATCACTTATGTAAGAGCCTCATGGCTTGGGGGAAGGGTCAGGCTGATCACTTATGTAAGAGCCTCATGGCTTGGGGGAAGGGTCAGGCTGATCACTTATGTAAGAGCCTCATGGCTGCCTCACTATTGTCTGTCTTGACTAGATTGTAAGCTCTGAGCAGGGACCGTCTCTTACATGCCTCTGTCCAGCACTGTGGACACCTTGTAGCTCCATGCAAATAATTAGTAGCAGCAGCAGCAGCCTGGAACCCACAAACTCATCTCTTTCCACATAAACTAGGAGCTTAACCATTAATTCCTCCACTTCCGGCTCTTTCTCCTGTGTTTCTTCATCCTCTTCTGTTGACTTCTTGACCGGCCGCTCATTTATCTTAGTCTCCTGTGCTTCCGGATCTTCTTTCTCTATCTCCACCTCACCCTTCCTTCTAGTACTTGGTTCTTAGCCTTCTTGGTCTCTCTTATCACCAGCCTTTTTATTTCCAGTGTTTCTTTCGGGATCCCTTTTTTTCTCTCAATGCGTCACTTCTTATGCTCCTTCTCCCTGCACACCATATTTTCTTCTGAGGATTTCTTTTCCACACTCCCGCTTTTCTTCTCTTTTTCCTTTCTTCGGCTGCATATACCTTTCTTCCAGTGCTCTAATGTTTTTCCTGCGTCTCTCTTTTTTCCACAGAAGCTCTCAATTGTTTGTTTCAAGATGTTATCACTCATGTCCTTCTCTACTTTGATCTGTGAAAGTAGTGGTCTTTAAATTGTGCATTATTTGCTTTTTGTGGTTAATTTGTGGCATTATTGTTCTTTCTTCCAGTTTTTGATGGATTCTCCTTCTGCACCCTCTTGATTTAAATACAGGTTTGTAACAGAAAGGTATCAGTACATTATCTCATCTGCTGGGTCCACTTCATTATAGTTAATACTAACTTTTTAATTAACTTCTGTGGTTTATCTCTGGTCACAGTGGGTCCATGAACAATTTCACCATGGCCTTTATCTGAGGCAGGGGTGTTATCTTCATCTCATCTCTAACATCTCTAGCTTTAATGCATAAGCTACTGCTAGACACCTTTTTATTCTGGACGGCGTTGGCCAGTACGCATTCTTCCTTTTCTTTCCTACTATACTTCAATTGTAGCGTTGTCTTGCTAAGATTTTGTACAGGTTTTATAAACAGGGTCACTACATTAAGGTACTCGGCAAGACTTGAGGAGAAAAGTTTATTCTGCCTCCTTAAGAAACAGGCAGCAATTAATCAACTGCTGCTGGTGAATTATATGTTGCGTTCCCTTCTGACCCCACCTGCTGTGCGCCTATTGAGAACTTTCCCAGTTCTGGAAGAGCTGGAGCTATGTGATGACATCACACACTTGTGTGCCTGATTACATCCCGCTTATCAAGTAAGAAATGCAAATATAAAATTCATCCAATTTTTTATTATCTTCATAGAATGATCATCCCTCTTTGGATGTGATGTGAGAATTTAGGTTAGGGTAGTATAAATTATAAAATGTTTCTTTTGATTTTCTTTTCAAAGAAGCTGAAAAACCTTGCACTGTGTATCAATCATGTTTTTCTCTGTTTTGAATGATTTTTATCTTACATTTTTTCAAATATTGATTTTCAGAGGAACGTTAAACACATGTAAATCATAAATGCCGTCAAACATCACAGATGCTATTTCACTGTGACAACATTGTATCTCTCACAGAACAACTGTATTCCGCAACTGAAACCTGAAAACTCGCTAGAACTGATGCATTTAACGAGTTAAATTTGTCCATCGTTGCAGATTTGGTTTGATTAGCTTCATTTGCATTTCATTCTATTTTCAAAAGCTGCTAGTTGTAGCAGTGGGGGATATCCAAACTTAAAAAGCAAATTGAACGCCTCCTCTACTCATTATTATGCAAATACAAAACTACTTTTTAATTATACTGCTATGATAAACCAAACTTCTGGGAATAGAAAGAAAGAAAAATCTGAGAGTAGTATAAAGGCAATAAAGCTAATTAAAATTTATTTTTGAAACATCAGTTTTATTACCAGTCTACAATATCACTATTTCTTTTTTCCTCCAACAGTATACCGGAGCATGGAAACAGCTGTTGGTTGAGAGAATACTGGGATTTCAGTGGGATCTCTTATTAATGTTGTTTATAATCTTTATTCTTATAATACTGTTTGGAACCAGACATGTATAGACGTATGTAGGAAAAAATATCTTAGTGCATTATACTGGATAAAGGAGCATGTTTACTAAACCTTGCTAAGGGTCAGCATCTTAGTGTACGCTTAGTGCCAAAAATTAGCATGGGAGGTGTGGCCAACTATGCGAAGACTGGGGGCACTCCTGGCAAGTCTCCATGCAGTTAGCGTAGTGGGAAGCACCTCGCCACACTAAATCTGCAGGTTCATTTACCAACAGCCACTGAAGTGGCAGAGCGAACGCCAACACCTGCACTAATCACAATGTGCAGACAACACCACTCTCCACCTCTAACACACCCAACGGCATTCACTAAACTCCACACTTTTAGCACGCTTTAGTAAACATACCCCAAAATATTTTTCAAATACATTTTTAAAAAACAAAAATTAATTTTGCATCAAAGATTTCTTTTATAAATCTACAGATTTGACATTCAAAGGGAATTACTTGGTGGTGCTATCAATGCATTTTCAGCAACACTGCGAGGGCTAGTGCCACTGAAAATCTGTACAGGCTGCCTTAGCACTATCTGGATAGTGCCAGAGCAGTGTGTGGGTGTAGTGCCAAGTTATACAGAGAGTGGTAATATTCAGTCTGCTCTCTAACTATATAAATACATTTAAGTTAGCAAAAATCTGTCCTAAAGTTCTCCAGAAAACAGACTGAACATCGTCGCATTCTGGCTAGCTCTAGCACTGACTGCTTTATATATATATTCAGTGCTGCTCGCTAATCAGATAGTGGTACTGAATATACAAATTTTATTTAAAAACACCACAGCCAGCATTAAAAAAAAAGAAGACTGTGGTGTTTAAATGTAGACCCATCAATTTTCAGTACTGGTGTTATACAGTGGAAGCCTGAAGGATGTATGACTAATATTGTTAACTTTCTTGTGGAAATTTCTGGAATAAAAGTTTCAGTTCTGTCAATACTGTGTTTTACTGTTTACAAATTTCAACATACTGCATTGTATTTTATGGTTAAAGCTTCTGTTTTTAGGTGTTTAAAATTTATAGATGTCAGTATTTATTTTTTTTTATATTTTAAAGTTTAATGTAAATACAAAAAAATAAATAAAAGCTGTGGGGTTGGTTTTCGAAAGGAAGTTATGGGGGTTACTTTAGAAGCCCTATTCGAGCTTTGGGGGTCTGAAAACAGCATAGAGAAGTCCAAAGCACAGATGTCTCCAGAGCCATTTTAGAAGCCAGGTTTCTAGATGCAAGGACATCCAAGTATGAACAGGGGTATGACTGAATCATCGCTGGAGTGTTCCCAGGATTTTTGACATCACCGCCTGATCACAGAAATGTCCGGGACAGCCAGAGTTGCACCGAAGGCACAACAGGCAAACCTCTGGAGGGTGTGAAGGAGCTACACTTATACCCCTTTTATTTCATAATATGTCAATGAACACTGATGGGGAATGAGGGAATCATGTTTTCATTTTGCTACATCGCTGGATGTCCCCTTATGCTAACTTGCATGATATGGATGTCCTTGTCCCATGCTTTCCTAAGAAGGATGTCTATGTTCCTAAAATTGGCCAGACATAGAACTGCCTGCTGTTTTTCTGTACATTCTGTCCTGGATGACCCGATTTGACTTGGACATCCTTTCTACAACGCCACTTTACATGTTTATTCACAGCCAGAAATGTATAACTTCCTTAACCATAGATATTCAAAGCCTATAAGGCAGGGATGGGCAATTCCGGTCCTGGAGGGCCGCAGACCAGTCAGGTTTTCATGATGTCCCTAATGAATATTCATGCACCTATTTTCATACAATGGAAGGCAGTGGATGCAAATATATCTCATGAATATTCATTAGGGACATCATGAAAACCAGGCTGGATTGTGGTGCACGAGGGCCGGAATTACCCACCCCTGCTATAAGGGATAGTGCCAGGGTGAAAAGACACCTAAATACCTTGTATAGCGTGGCAACCAAAAACTATCCAAATAGCAGCCTGAAGTAAATGAACAGCAGTGATCAGTGGCTAGTATGTATATTCATGTATAAAAAATGGAATCAGGAGGTCGGCATTTCAGCTGCAGAAGAAACTGTGCAGTGCTGAGTGTATCTTTCTTAAAGCATTTACTACTGAATTTAAGATGCGCTGTGAAATGGCATCGTCACTGATTCCCTTGCTACAGCTTTAGGTTTGCTATAGACACGTCAGGAGAGTTTATGACTAACTGATGACCATCATCCCTACAAAAGTGTAAAGTACTGGAAAATTTCCTCTTTATATGCTTTTTGAAAATGGGGATGAATTTAAATCATTTCTTCGTTTTAATAAAAATAGTAAAATAGGACCACTGACACTCTGTTCCATCTAGAACAGAGGTTCCCAGCTCCAGTCCTGGAGGGCCAAACACCATTCAGGTTTTCAGGCTGTCCCTAATGAATATGCATGAGATACATTTGAATACAACAGGGGCAGTGCATGCAAATGCATCTCATGCATATTTATAAGGGACAGCCTGAAAACCTGAATTGTGTTTGGCCCTCCAGGACTGGAGTTGGGAACCTCTGAGCTAGAATATGTTGATAGATCCGATATGATAAAGGGGTCCAACAAATCTTTATTTAAAGTGTATAAAGCCCTTCTGGATTTGTTTGGGTAAGGTTCTTTATGTGCGTGTGGTTTAATTTCCACCTCATGTTTTGGATCTTTGGATCTCCAGGAACAAGCAGGAATAAGTCCTCACATATGGGTACATCGGTACCGACGGAGCCTGCGCGGGAAAACTCCCCAGCTTCCCAGAAGGAAGCTTTTGGGGCCTCCCACTGCACATGCGCGCTGCCTTCCCGCCTTCCTGACCAGCTCTCCTCAGTTTCTCTTTTTCCGCGGAGCCAGCAGGTCGTGTTCCTGTCACCGCTGAAGAAATTATTGTTTTAGTTTGTTTCTTTAGACCGCGTACCTGCCTTCCCCATACCGAAACCGGTACCGCCGGTCTCTCTTTTCTTTTCTTTTAAAAAAACAACTTTATCTTTGCACAACTTGGTGACTTCGGTTAGGCCTCAGGCCTACACAAATTCTCCTCATGGAGAAACCAGCCCCTGGTTTTAAGAAGTGTACCAAGTGTAGTGCTGTTATTTCTGTCACAGACACCCATGAATGGTGTCTTAAATGTTTGGGACCTGACCACTCCATTCCAGACTGCCCATCCTGCTCCCAGATGTCTAAACGTGGGTTGCAGAACCGGGCCAACAAATTCCATGTGCTGTTTGCTTCAGATAATCCAGCATCACAGTCATCCAGGTCTTCCTCTCCGGATGGATCTCAGGTAACCAAACCTTCTTCGGGCAGGTCCTCAAAGAGCAAATCTCCTTCAAAGCATCGAGAGGCTCTCACTTTTGAATCTGAGGACCATGCCCCAGCCAAACAACCCCGGCGGGAAGCTCTGGCTTCCAAAGCACCATCTATGGGGTTACAGGTTGACATCGATGGCACGGCCTCGACTGATCACCTGTTAGACTGCTCTGGGCTACCGGCCCATACCGGTACCGACATCCAGGCAGCAGTGGCGTCTATGAGCAATACTGTTCAGACTATGCAGCAGGCCATGCTGGCTTTTATTAATGCTGCGACGCCCTTGGTACCGCGTTCAGCGGTACCGGGTCCGGTTCCGGTATCATCTCCCATACCGGAACCGAGACCATCGACTTCCAAATGCAGATCGGTTCCGCATGCCGGATCCGGGTTTTCACCCGATACCGATCCCATACCCGGTACGCCCGATGTCGATACCGATCGGTATGCGTATCGTGCGTTGGAAGCAAATAGAGAATACTCTGATTCTTCTGAGGATTTTGACTCCTCTGAGGACTCTGATGAGCTGTCTCTAGTTCTTCGTGAAGATCCCTCTTCCCCAAAGAGGAGAATGTCTCCACCAGAGGATTTGTCCTTTCAAGACTTCATTATAGAACTAGCTAAAGGACTTTCTATTACCACATCCTCTGAAAAAGAACCTAGGTCAAAGAAATTGGATATTTTTGGATACCCTAAGGTTCCTAAAGAGGCAGTCACCCTGCCTATCCATGAAATCCTTCAAGAACACTTGATGGACTTATGGGAGGCTCCTCTAACGTTGTCTCCTTACTCTCGTAGGTTGGACACCATGTACCGGGTCCCTCCTTCTCCTGGGTTTCAAAAGACTCAGCTGCCTCACCATTCCATTGTGGTGAAGTCTGCGCTGAAAAAGATTAAGAGCACCAAAAGGCACTCTTCTACCCCTCCAGGGCGAGAATGTAAGACCCTAGACTCTTTTGGCAGGAAAATTTTCCAGGCTAGTATGCTTATAGCCAGGATTAATTCTTACAGTCTGTATATGGGCATGTTTCTCAAGGAACTTGCCCTAAAGGTACGGCATTTTGCCTCCTTTATCCCTGAGGATAGAAAGGAGGAGTTCATTTCTCTGGTGAAACAGCTTCTAGATGTTTCTAAGTTCTCCAACAGAGCAGCTTTTGATTCCTTTGAGGGTGCCGGTAGAGCTTCGGGTATTGCTATTGCAGCCCGACGACTTGCTTGGCTCCAGGCCTCTGACCTAGAACCCTGGGTCCTGGATGGCTTACGGAATCTGCCCTGTACAGGTGAGAACTTATTTGGTAAGGACTGGCAAATTAAAGCCACTCAAATGGACGCAGAAAATGCTACATTAGATAGACTTTCTAAGTCTACCTCTACTCCTGCCAAGAAAAAGTCTTTCAAGAGGCCTTACTACAAGAAGGCCAGATTTTCCACAAATACTGGCCAACAATCTTCTCAGCCTCGCTTTGCTGCTAAACGTCAGCAACCTAAACAGGCAAGGTCAAAGCCTGCAGTGTCTGCCACTCCTCAGCAGGCTCAACCCCCTCAGGGGTTTTGACTTGCCCCTAGAGAACTTAACCTTTCTGGCTCTAGAACAACCAGAGCCCCTCACCATTCCCGGAAGGTTAGCTCACTTTGCTCCCAGATGGGGGCAAATTACATCAGAGCACTGGACCCTCTCTATCATCAGAGAGGGCTACAAACTTCATTTTTCCAACCTTCCTCCATATACCATGGTGAGGCACTTCAATTCTCCCCCATCTCTCCTGGGCCTGTTGGATCAGGAAGTCTCTTCTCTCCTTGCCCAAGGGGCAATAGAAGAGGTTCCTCTTCTTCGACAAGGGACAGGATTCTACTCCCCTTATTTTCTCATAACAAAGAAGACAGGGGGATTCAGACCTATCCTAGATCTGAGAGAATTGAACAAATTTCTGTACAAGGAGAAATTCAAAATGCTTTCTCTAGGCATTCTCCTTCCATACCTTCAGAGTCAGGATTGGCTTTGTTCTCTAGATCTCAAGGATGCGTACACACATATACTCATCCACCCATCCCACAGAAAATATCTTCGATTTCTGTTTCAGGGAAAACATTTCCAGTACAGAGTACTTCCCTTCGGTCTAGCCTCTGCTCCAAGAGTGTTCACCAAATGCATGGCAGTTGTTGCCGCATTTCTAAGAGGTCTGGGAATTTTTGTATTCCCATATCTGGACGACTGGCTCATCCGAGCTCCATCTCAGTCAGAGGCCCAGATTTCCCTGGACCGCACAAGGCACATTCTGCAGTATCTGGGACTGGTGGTAAACCTTCCCAAGTCTCAACTTATCCCTACTCAGTCTCTGGAATTCATAGGGGCCCAGTTGGACACCACCACTGCAAGGGCCTACCTACCTCAAGTCCGGGGCCAGCGTCTGGTGTGCTTGGCCTCCCAAGCTCAGTCCAGCAGTCACTTGACAGCCAGAGAAATGCTGCGACTTCTGGGCCACATGGCCTCCACGGTACACGTGGTGCCCTACGCTCGTCTTCATATGAGAGCACCTCAATGGACCTTGGCCACCCAGTGGACTCAGGCATCAGGAGCGCTCTCCGACCAAATACTCACCTCAAAGCATCTGTTTTGGTCCCTCCAATGGTGGATGTCCACCAAGAATCTGTTGTTGGGGGCCCCCTTCCAACCTTTGTTGCCCCAAGCAACCCTCACAACAGATGCCTCCCAAACAGGGTGGGGAGCCCATCTACAATCCCTCTCCACTCATGGTACTTGGTCTCCACAGGAGACCACCCTTCACATCAACCTCCTGGAACTGCGAGCAATCTTCTTTGCCCTCAAAGTCTTCCGTATCCTCCTTGTCAACCTGACCGTCCTAGTTCAGACAGACAATCAGGTGGCCATGTTCTACGTAAACAAACAAGGAGGGACAGGCTCTCTGTCGCTTTGCAACGAAGCTCTCAGATTATGGGCCTTCACCAGAGAGCATCAAATTCATCTTCTGGCAGTATATCTTCCAGGGGTTCAAAACTCTCGGGCAGACAGACTCAGTCGAGTTCTGCTTCCACACGAATGGTCCCTACATATGGACCAGATAGGCAGAATCTTTCAGGAATGGGGAACCCCGGACATAGACCTCTTTGCAAGTCCGTGGAATGCCAAACTTCCCCGGTTCTGTTCCAGGACTCCGTGTCAGGGAGCTCAGGCCAACGACGCCTTTCTCCTGCATTGGGGTCAGGAATTCCTATATGCCTTTCCACCCATTCCTTTGATTCCCAAGACTCTGTTCAAACTCCAGAGGGATCACGGATCGATGATCCTCATAGCTTCACGCTGGCCACGCCAAGTGTGGTTCCCTCTACTTCTGCATCTCTCCCAGGGACCCCCTCTGGACCTGGGAGCTGCGCCAGACCTTCTGTCTCAGGAGGGGGGGACTTTGTGGCACCCAAACCCCAAGTCCCTACACCTCAGAGCTTGGTTACTGAAGGCCTAAGCCTTCATGACTTCAATCTTTCTCAACCAGTGAAAGATATCCTTCATGCCTCTAGGAAACCCTCCACGAGGCGTTCCTATGCTTTCAAATGGAAACGCTTTTCCATTTGGTGTGCTCAACAGGGTCTTGACCCTCTAGCACTTCCTTTGAATTCTCTACTAGACTATCTCCTGCATCTTTCTAATGCAGGCCTTAAGACGAATTCAGTAAGAGTCCATTTGAGTGCTATTGCAGCATCCTTAAAACCTATAAATGGACAACCTGTCTCCTCTCATCCGCTTGTTGCAAGGTTCATGAGAGGCCTGATTCTAACTAAGCCTCCCATCCGACCTCCTCCGGTAGCATGGGACTTGAACCTAGTTCTGGGTCAGCTTATGAAGCCACCTTTTGAACCGTTGGTTTCTACCTCCTTGAAATTTCTTTCCTGGAAGGTCCTTTTCCTTATTGCAGTCACTTCGGCTCGCCGCATCAGTGAACTACAGGCCTTAGTGGCTCATCCACCTTATACCAGGTTTCATCATGATAAGATGGTCCTTAGGACAAATCCCCACTTTATGCCAAAGTGGTCTCGCCTTTTCATCTTAATCAAGAGGTATATCTACCTGTCTTTTTTCCGGCTCCTCATGCATCCAGTGCAGAGAGGAACCTTCATACTTTAGATTGTAAAAGAGCTCTTGCCTTTTACCTCAACAGGACTCAGCCACATCGAAAGTCTTCCCAACTTTTTGTGGCTTTTGATCCTTCCCATTTGGGACTTCCAGTCTCCAAACGTACACTTTCCAATTGGATTGCTCAGTGTATTTCCTTTGCTTACCAGAGTAAAAACATTTCTCTGGAAGGCCATGTCACAGCTCACAATGTGAGAGCCATGGCCACTTCTATGGCTCATCTTCACTCTGTATCCATAGATCAGATCTGTCGAGCCGCCACCTGGGCCTCGGTTCATACCTTCACAGCCCATTACTGTTTGGACAAGGACTCCCGCCGGGATGCCTTGTTTGGTCAGGCTGTCCTCAAACACCTGTTCCATACTTTATTTATTTTATTTAAACGGACTTGGTATACCGCTTTCTCATGAAATCAAAGCGGTTGGCACAGCAAACAATCAAAGAAGGGGGGGCTGTCAGTAGCATGCAGTGTTGATTTGTCGCAGTGTACTGTGTGATGGAGTGTGGTTGATTTGATGTGAGGCTATATACATTGTGTGCTTATGATACATATTTACAGATTCATATTTACAATGGTGGCTTTGCTAATCTGAAAAAGTCATTCCATGAAGTCCTTGAAATGGTTTTTGAATAGTTCAGTTTTGAGCTGTTTTCTGAAGTCTTTGATGTTGTTTGTTGCTCTGAGGTGGTCTGGGAGAGAGTTCCATATGGCGGGGGCTGCCAGGGTGAAGGCTCTTTTTGATGTGGCTTGGTTTGTCCTGGTGTAGTCTTTTGGAGTTCTGATATTGTTTGATGTTCCCTTTCTTCTTGGTCTTTTGCTGTCGTCAGCTGTTATGAGCTGTTGTAGGCTGTCTGCAGATAGTTTGTTTATTATTTTGAATGTGGTTAAGAGAACTTTGTAGCGGATTCGAGAGCTGATTGGTAGCCAATGGAGGTGGTATAGAATGGGTGTGATACTTGAACAACTCCTGCCCACCTTCCCAGAATGGATGCCTGAGATCCATACGAAGATGGCGAACCCTTGGAACGGGATCTCCCAGGCATCTTAGCTAGGGAGTCCCCATATGTGAGGACTTATTCCTGCTTGTTCCTGGAGATAGCACAGTTACTTACCTGTAACAGGTGATCTCTGGGAACAGCAGGAATTAGTCCTCACAACCCACCCACCTCCCCTAGGAGTTGTATCCTCTATCTTCCTTTCCTCTCTCTATTGTCTCAGCTATAAACTCGAACTGAGGAGAGCTGGTCAGGAAGGCGGGAAGGCAGCGTGCATGTGCAGTTGGAGGCCCCAAAAGCTTCCTTCTGGGAAGCTGGGGAGCTTTCCCGCGCAGGCTCCGTCGGTACAGATGTACCCATATGTGAGGACTAATTCCTGCTGTTCCCAGAGATCACCTGTTACAGGTAAGTAACTGTGCTTTGTCTGTAGTATATACCTTCTCAGTAACAGCTCCATGAATGAATATATGTATTAATTTAAATATTGCACCTGGTGATCACCACTGCTGAAAGTTACTCTGTGTTAATAGGGTATTCCCCATCAGTCTCAACCTCCCTCCCCCACTGCTTATTCTCTCTTTCTCCCCCAGCTCCATTGCTAAGAACTTTAGTTATCACACAAAAGATGCAAAAACTGAATGAATGGTCCAAGGTAGACAGGGATGTCAGGAGTGAGGGGAGTTGGGGACAGAGGAAAAATGTACACTGGAACACTGGTCCTCTTCTGGTGTTTATTCAATAAACTTCTATTTCATATTTTTTTGCAATGTGGGTATTTTGTCTGTATTTCTACTAGCACTACCAGGTGTACGCAGCCCTTTACAAAGACATGTAAGAGACAGTCCCTTCTCATAAGAGCTTTCAATCTGGTCAAGACAGACAACACAACAACTCGGTACTAGGATGTATCTAGGAGAATAGTAAAGAAATACATAGGAGGTGAACAGGACACTAAGAGGATCAGGAAACAAAAGTGGTCTCAAAGTGAGTTTTAAGCCTGGATTTGAACGGGGACACAGATGAAGCCTGATGTACTGACTCAAGTAGTTTTTCAGGCATAAGGAGCAGCAAGATAGGAAGATCAGAGTTAGCAGTGGAAGGGAAGGGCACGGGGATCTGCCAGAAGAGCGGAGCTCCCGAGGAGGGGTATAGGGAGCGAAAAGAGGAAAGGTAGTGAGGAGCAGTTGAATGACGGCACGCACTTATTTATTTATTTTAAATTAGTTTTTATACCACTTCTCTACAATTCAAAGCAGTTCACAATTAACAAATGAGTAACGGGGGCCTGTTCAGCAGACTGTTTTACATGAAATGGAACATTAAACATAGCTTAAAAGTTTAACATCAACTATTTACAATTATGGTTCTGCTGGTTATATTGGTTAGCCTATGTACAGATAAAAGGAGTATTTGTATATTGTGCCCTTAGAGGGCAATTTAAGGTGGCTGGGTTTCTGATTGCATATCTGTGCTGTTTTCCTTCAGGAAGAGGTATGTCTTAAGCTTCTTTCTGAATTCTGATAAGTCTGTAATTTCTCTTTGTGCTGGTGGGAGTTCCATAATGTGGGAGTAAATAATGAGAAGGCTCAGTTGTAGGTGGACTGCTTGCACCTGATCTTCTGGGTAGGGATCTGTAGGAGGTTAAGTGTGGAAGTTCTTCTGGACCACTCAATTATGGATTTGGCAATGTGAAGTACGAGGCACCTTGCAGATTCACTGTATAGCAGGCATGTCCAACAGGTGGATCGCGGAGGGGTCAGAGGTAGATCGCCAGCCCCACTTGGCTCCATCTCTTCAGCAGCTCGCCCCGTCGCTAGGAGAAAGCTCGTGCCGGCAGGTCGTCTGCCAAGGGCTTGCCGCTGCTGCTGATCCTTTGCCTGTCTTTTTTCCCTGCCTGCAGGTGTATTGGGGCGCTTGTTTTCATGGCAATAGTTTGTGGGTACCCCAGGGGGCCGCCACCCGCGCCCCATGATGAGACGCCACAGGCCCGGTGTCGTACCTGGTCTCCTGCCTCACAGAATCACCCATTCCTGCCCCCGCCCCAACACCCCTTAGAAGTGTGTTATATACCGGGCGATATCCATTCGCCCGGGCTTTACATGAATACACTTACTGTATTAGTTGTGTCATGTGCTGGTCGTTGGCCGCTTTATAGTTCGCTTTAATTAAACGTTTTCGGGCAGACACAACAAAGTGTCAAGAATTTGGTGATTTTGGCGGGCTTTTCCAATTTTGTTCTAACTTGCCTATGCCTTACCTTCAAATTGGTTCAAACCACTGTGACTTTTGCTTGCCTCTGCAATTTTATTTCGCCTTGCTTTTGCGTTGATTCTACACTGTGTGCAGAATTTATTAAATTGCATGTGGTGGTATTTGAACTTGCTTGGCGATACTTGATTTTATCTGGTTTCCTGGACAGGTGTTTGTTTTTTTGATGATTGTTTGGTGGTATTTGATTATTGGTGCCAGTATGATGAATTCTTAATTTTATTTTTAGAACTGCATGTGTGGTTTTGGCATCTCCAGTCCTTGTATTGCACATCATCCAGAGGTCTTCAGTTCCTGTTGATCTTTAATACTTTGGGACAGTGACAGTTTTGGACCAGATTCAGCCAGTGTTTATACTAACTTAGCAGATTTGGCCTTCTTACATCCAGCCACCCCAGTATAATGAAGATGAGTGTTCCAAAGAAGAGCAAAACCTACCACTTTCATGATGAATGGGAAATGGACTACTTCTTCATCATGGTGAAAGACAAGTGGTGTTGTCTAATTTGTAACATCCCAGTATCCTTGCCCAAAAAGGGTAATCTGGAACATCATTATAAGGCTCTGCATAGCAATAAGTTTGATGCTGATTTTCCACCCAAAAGTGAAAGTCGAAAACTGAAGCTGAAAGAACTTAAATCAAAATTGGCTACTCAGCAACAAGTTGATGGCAAAGCCAAGGTCACATTCGGTCAATGCAAACATAGCATCCTTCAAGGTCAGCAACCTGATCGCAAAGAAATGCAAACCTTTCACTGAAGGGGAATTTGTAAAAGATTTGTTTTCTTGAAGCAGCTGACAATCTTTTTGAAGGATTTAAAAATAAGAAAGAGATCATAGCTGCTATTCAAGATGTACAATTGTCAAGAAACACCATCGTGCGGCGAATAGAAAAGATGTGTGGAGACACAACTGAACAATTGTTGGAGGATGTTTCAAATTGTGTTGCTTTCTCAGTCCAACTGGATGAATCTACAGACATAAGAGACATAGCCCAGTTACTAGTCTTTATCCAGATGGTTTTTGAAGACTTCAGTGTTAAAGAAGAACTACTTGGAATGATTTCTTTAAAAGGGAGAACTACCGGTCAGGAAATATTCAGTTCTTTCCATTCTTTTGTGACAAAGTGTAATCTTCCATTGCATAGACTTGATTTCATCACTACTGATGGAGCAAGAGCAATGACAGGTGAGGTTAACGGTTTCATAGCCCTCTGTAGACAGCATGATGACTTCCCAGATTTCCTTTCTTACCACTGCATCATTCACCAGCAAGTTTTGGCAAGCAAGAGACTCAATACAAAGACTGTCATGGACATCACTTTCAAAATTTTAAATTCAGTTCATGGAAGATCACTTCAAAGACGGCTTTTCAATCTTACTCTTGATGAAGGGGCAGCAGAAATCATTTTGCACACAGATGTAAAGTGGCTAAGTAGGCACAAATTTCTGCAAAGATTTCGTGATTTGCTGAATGAAATAAGAAGTTTTTTGAAGGAAAGGGGAGATGACCAAGCAGAGTTGGAATATGAGGAGTGGTTATGTGATCTGGCATGTCTCGCTGACTTTACAGGTGAACTAAGTGATATGAACCTTGAATTACAAGGTAAAAACAAATGCATTGGCGAGATGAGTACAGTTTCATCCTAAAAGAGCAAATTTGAGCTAATGATTGACCTTGCAAACAACACTTTTTTTAATCATTTTCCTAATACGCAGGACCATCTGGGACAATATCCAAATTTTGTTTTTCAGAACGAGAAGTATGTGACAGAAATCTGTTCTGTTATCCAGGAATTCAAAAATAGATTCTGTGACTTCCAAAAAACTGGAACAGTTGTGGAGTACTTGTCATACCCATTCAAAGTAGATGTGGACATTAAAGAAACTGCAGCTGCTATCAGTAAAAATTACTCATTGAACAAGCCATCTCTTGAAAACAAAATATTAACCCTTAAAAATGACATTTTTCTCAAGACCCGTGCTGAGCAAGAATCGTTTTGGAAGCTAGTGCATAGAGACAAATTTCCCAACTTGAGAAGATGCAGTGAAGCTGTACACTCCTGTTTTGGTTCAACTTATTTGTGTGAATCTGCATTTTCCCATCTAAAAATGACAGAGTACGCAACATGACAGATGAACATCTCCAGGATTCCCTGAGACTGGCCCTCACGCAATATTCACCCAACTTCAAAAAGCTGGTGGATGAAATGCAGGCTCAGACGTCTCACTAATGAGTAAGAGAGAAATATTAAAGATTGTGCAAGATCAGCCTGGATCAACCTAAATTTAACAAAAAATTAAAGAAAGTTATTAAGACAGTTAAAGAAAGTTATTACTCAATAAAACTTTAAGAAAAATGTACTTTCCATTTCCCCTCGCAGTTCTTACTGGATCTTCATCTCTCTGTTTTGTTTTTGCTTAATTTGCTTAACAGCTCATCACATCCAAGTAAATGACAGAAGGTTCATTAAAGATGGGGGTGGGGGGATAGGGTAGGGAGGCGTAGGGGTGGATGGGGATGTAGGAGGATGGGGGGGTGGATGTTTTCTTTTGGGGTGTGTAATTTGTGGCCTGCTGCAGTGTGTGTGTGTGTGTGGGGGGGGGGGGGTTGTGGGATACAGGAAGGGGGAAGGCTACATAGGGGGAAAATAAAAAAATAAAAGTTTACTATAAAAACAAAAGAAGGCGTACCGTTAGCCAGCCTTATGTTCCTTGTTAGTGACTTTGGCTCTGTTCTCTTTTGATATTGTATTATGCTTATGATTTCTGTTCCTATGTATTTAATCAAACAAACAAAACCCCCCTTGTGTCAAATGACTACAAATGGATATCAAAAATAGAAAGTCATCGAAAAACCACAAGGATTCTCCCAAAACTTTCAAAGTGCTTGTCTAAGTATGTTATTTTGTCGGGACCAGACCGACAGGAGAGGGGAGACGGAAACTCCCACCTCAATGTCAGACGGGCCCGTTTACTCAACAAAAACAAGCAAAATAGTGAAGTGAAAATAGTGCAAAAACACACTTATCTGAAGGAAAGGCGATTGAAACTTCATGATAGTTCAGCACAGCACGACATGCATGTTTCGGGCTTGGACAGCCCTGTATCAAGTGCACCTTAGTTGAACTGAAAAAACGCCTCCAACAAGACCAGAATCCCCAGAGTACTTATACTTAGCAAATTGGCAGCTGATTGGTTGCCTTAAACATGTGTATAAGAGGACGCGGAAAAGATGAATGATGAAAAGCAAGGCATAGTCGGTACAGCAGTTGAGCAGTCACTACCAACAGACCTCCAACAGACACTACCAACAGACCTCCAACTTACACTAAACACCTTAATACCTTAATACAACCAGAAAAAGGTTAAACTCCACGATAGTTCACTTCCCCACTGTTGATCTGTGCCTCCTACATGAATACACATACAATTTCCACTCGAATTTACATATTTATATAGTAAAAGCATATATATAGTATAATGTTGACTGTACATAGTTATCCCTGTTACTCCATGTTATATATTCCTGTGTTCTCTGTAAACTCAATGTTACCTGTTTGCATTGCAGTATATTTGTTCGATGTACACCGCGCTGATCTTAATAGCGCGGTATAGAAGAGATGTTAAATAAATAAAAAAAAAAATTACACTCCACCAATCGCACTCTAAATTAAGTCCCAAAGGCTCTATTGTATGCAGACGAAAGATCCACCGTTGTTCACGCAATTGAAGTCTGTACTCCCGATCGCCCCCCCGTAGATTAGCAGGAATGAAATCGATTACTCGCCATCTTAAATCAGAAAACACATGAAGCTTGTCCACACAATGAGCCACAATAGGCGCAGAAATGGTCTTATTTCGCAAACGAGAAGCGTGTTCGCTCTCGTATTTAATGGCTGCCCTATGTATTTAATGGCTGCCTTTTATTTAATGGCCGCCCTATGTATTTAATGGCTGCCTTTCAATAAAAAAAAAATGGGGGTGGGGGGAGCAATCCTCCAACTTTATTGGGTTAAAATTTAATTTGAAACTAATTTGAAACTTAATTTTCATGGTGGTAGATCACCGGCACTTTTGGCTGGAAAAAGTAGATCATGACCTGTTCGAAGTTGGACATGCCTGCCTTATAGGATTTTAAATGTTTTGGTGAGGCCGGTGAAGCTGTATAAGCCATGAGGTGATGTGGTTTTAACGAGGGGCGCCAGTGATTACCCAGGCAGCTGTGTTCTGGGCCAATTGTAATCTGTGGAGGGTATGTTTTGGGAGGCCTTGATAAATGATGTTGCAATAGTCCAGATGAGGTGTAACTATAGCCTGGCAGATGGTACAGAATAGGTCTGTAGAGAGAAAGGGGCGGAGATTCTTCAGGGTTTTTAGTTGTTGGTAAATAGTGGATGTTGTTCCCTTTATAATTGCTTGGAAAGTTAGCTGCTGTTCAAGTGTTATGCCAAGGTGTTTGATTTTGGATTTGACTTTGATTTCTGTGTCATTTAGTCTGAATGTTTATGGAAGGCAGAAGGTTGGGTCGATGGTTATGTATGACTTCAGTCTTCTCATTGTTGATGTGTAAGTTGTGTCTGGTGAGACATTCTTTGGCATGTTTGAGGCAGTTTTGGAGGCTGGTGAAGTCAGGAGAGAGGAGGTTAGTGGGTGTGAAGATCATTATAATCAGCATAAATGTTCTATTGGATGTTGTGGTTGTTGAAGATATGACAAACTGGCTGTATGAAAATGTTAAAGAGGAGGGCTGAGGGGCTTGAGCCCTGGGGAATTCCAGTTTGTTGAGTAAAGGGGGTTGAAGTCCTTTTGTTGATTCTGACTTGCTGCTTTCAAGAGTCTAGATAAGCTTGGAACCAAGTGAGAGTGATCTCCTTTTTTTTTTCTTATGAATCCAATTTCTGAGTGCCTCTGCCTTTGATGCCGTTCCTCACAACCTGCTACTTTGGAGGCTATGTCGAGAAATAGGAGAAGGAAACAGTTTTCTGTTTTTGTAGTCCTGTTATGAACTGGATGTGGAAGCTGATAGGGAGTTAATGAAGTGACTTGAAAAGAGGGGTGACATGAGAATATATAGTCTCAGAGCAGGGCTTCCCAAACCTATCCTGGAAACTCCAGAGCTAATTGGGTTTTCAGGATATTCACAGTGAATACGTATGTGATAAATGCACATGCACTGAAGATACAGCATATGCAAATTTTGCTTGTGCGTATTCATTGTAGATATCCACAAAACCCAACTGGTTATAGGGTCCCCAGACAAATTTTGATTAGTCTTGTCTCAAACTGAATGGCTCCCAGAAAAGAACTGTTATTCTTCTGGACTTAAAAGGCTCTGTATTCAATGCAATAATACTGGTACTGATGATGTTTACATTTTGGTCATGTAAGTTTCTACATGACCAACATTTAAGCAATTAAAAAAGATGTTCTCCAGGAACAAGCAGGAAGTCATTCGTCGCATATGGGTGACAGCACCGACTAAGTCTACGCAGAGCATTTCACCAGCTTTCAAAGAAGGATTCCTCGGCTGGCGGAGACTGTGCGAGGTTCCTCAAGGCCATAATCCTCGTCAAGGACACGCTCGTGAGAGTGTCAGCACTGGGCCTGAAATCCTTGGTGCCCGCACCGAAAGCTATGGAGCCTTCTGGCTTGGAAACCAGAATGGCAGCCATGGAGCAAAATATCACTCAAATCCTCAGAAGCCTCCTTCTGACCTATAAGAAAAGGGCTAGACAACGATCCCACCAACCGAGCTCATACAGGCCCATAGCCAGTCTGCCGTTCTTAGCAAAAGTCATAGAGAAAACAGTACAAATCCAGCTTTAAGACTACGTCAACTCCCACTGCCCACATGACCCTCAGCAATATTGTTTTAGTCCCAACCATGGTGTTGAAACCCTCCTAATTGCCCTCATCGATAACCTACTAAAAGCATAGACAAATCACACCGGATTTACCCTAATATTCCTCAATATCAAGGCCGCTTTTGACTCTGCCCCCACTGCTTAATACTACGATGACTTCATGCAATCAGACTTCGGGAAGCCACACTAAAATGATTAAAATCATACCTCAGAGATTGTCAACTCAGAGTCAAAGTGAAACACCAGAGTTCAGCTCTATACCATCAACTCCAAGGTATACCACAA
This sequence comes from Ichthyophis bannanicus, assembly GCA_033557465.1. Classification (NCBI taxonomy): domain Eukaryota; kingdom Metazoa; phylum Chordata; class Amphibia; order Gymnophiona; family Ichthyophiidae; genus Ichthyophis; species Ichthyophis bannanicus. The sequence goes on along the minus strand of CM066033.1, from coordinate 111,834,717 downwards.
GGATCTGCCTTATCAGCACTGCTATTTAATATCTTTCTTCAACTATTATGCACAATAATTCAAGAGCACACTATCCAGTTCCACATATATATGCAGATGATATGATGATTTATGCTCCATTCAATACCAGCAATTCCACAACAGCACCCATAGAAACATACTTCAAATCCATGAAGAAATGGCTCCCCGAACACAATATGTCCATCAACTACAAGAAATTTGAAGTCTTATACATAACCAGAGACCCCAACTTTACATCACCATCTACCATCTCCATTGATGGAACAAATCTAACTGTAAAACCCTTAATTCACTACCTAGGCTTCACACTTGTCCACCGCCTAACTTTAACAACCCACATTAGCAATACCACCAGAGCCATTTACAGCAAAATCAAAATAGTGCAACACTTGAAACTCTACTCAACCCTCAAGACTTTTCACACAGTCTTCCAAGCTCTCATTTTCCCTCATGCCAACCATTGCAATCTCCTCCTTCAAGGCCTTCCCAAAAACACTCTTCACCCTATCCATCTAACTCTGAATGCAGCTGCTCGCATCCTCTGCAACGCCATCAGGACAGACCATGTATCTCCATTCTACAAACAACTTCACTGGTTACAATTATGGAGCGAATCAAATACAAGGCCATCCTCACCATCTTTAAAATACATCATGTCCTCTCTTCAGTTTACCTATAATCACTTCTACAAAAATTATCCAACAACATATCAAGAACAATAAACTCTTAGAATACACTATACATACCAGCAAGCAATACAATAACCAGCAGGTCCACATCAAGAAAGGCCTTCTTATATGCCCCTACAGTTTGGAATGCCCTCCCACATGACTTATGTACCACAGATGACCTAATGACATTCCACAGAAACCTAAAAACTCACATATTCCTGGAACACTTTCCTGATGACACCTGATCACCCCCAATGAATGCACCAAACCACCCCTTCCCCCACCTCTAAAACTTAAACATTCTCCCCTCTTCCTCTCTCTCCCTCCCCTCAAGTTACTGCCTTGTTCAAGTTAATGCCTTGTTCATAGTGAGATAATAACCCTGTTCTATTCACATTGTGTATTGTTCAATTGTTATTGTCAGCTCAACAGAGATTCACATAGAACTATGTTGTTTCAAGTAAACCGCTGTGACTCTCAGATACAGCGGTATAGAAAAATAGCTAAATAAATATACCATGTTGTTGGACCAAAAGTTTCATAGGGATGAGGAATATGTTAAATAAAAGGGGGGGCCCAACACAAAACCTTTGGGGACACCACAAGGAAGGGGAAAAGTGGAGGAAGAAGAATCACTAAAAGAGACAGAGAAAGACCATTGAAAGAGAAAAGAGTGGAACCACCGATGAACCGTGCCACAGAGACCAAAGTCATGTAACGATGAGAGAAGTGTAGAGTGATCCACCAAGTTAAAAGCTGAAGATAGGTCAAGAGAAACTGCCACCGAGATATTCTCATGATTGTGCGATTGATGGAGTTCACTCAAGAGAAAGAAGAATGGTATCAGTACTGTGGGTGGGACGTAAACCCAATTGATGTGGATGTAAAGCATGCGTGGAGTCCAGATGAAGAGAGAGCTGTAAGAGAACCAGTTTTTCAAGTATTTTAGAAAGGAAGGGAAGAGTGGAGACTGGATGGTAGTGAACTGAAATGATAAAGCGGTATATAAAACCTGTTAAATATCTGTCAGAGATTTTGGGAGTTTCGCCTGAGTCCCCATGCCTCTCTGACTAGGATTTACTATTTACCAATGGGGAAAAAACTGTAGCTGAGGGGGTGAAACCTTCTGATGGAGGGAGGAGAGGCCTAGTGGTTAGGACATGGTACTTCAGGCTGGAGGGCTGGTGGTTCAAGTCCCACCTGGGGACAACAATCTCAGGCTGGAGGGACTGGGGGTTTCTAGTCCTATAGGCACTCCTTGCAGCCTTGGGCAAGCCACTTAACCCTCAGTTGCCTCAAGTACACATAGATTGGGAGCCCTTTGGGGACAAGGGAATGTATCCAGTACCTGCTTGCAGTAATTACATATTGTAAAACCACTTTGATTGAAGGATAAGGCAGTATAGAAAACTGGATAAATAAATAAATATTCCTCCTATGGACACTCTAAATATTTCAGAGTTATTGGAAACATCAGATCTGGATACAGTTATGCCTGCTACACCGTTAATAACTTTGGATTTGTCTTTCAATGGGGGGTGGGTGCTTACATTTTATTTTAAAAAGCAAGCTGTTCTATTTAAGGGGCTGTCTGTGCATATTTTCCCAGACTTAGCTCAGGACATGCAGAAGAGGACAATTTTTTTTGTTATTGAAGCCTGGGGAGGTCCAGCTGGAGGGTTTGTTTTTTCTCAAATTTCCATGTAAATGTTTGATTAAGTTTTATAATCTGTATCTTATGTTTTCTATGACCCTTCTCTGTTGGCCGCCTTTATAAGCTCTCACTTGCCAGCTGTGACCTAGGTTGCTGGGTGGTATAATAATCACAGTTTTAGTTAGGTTTTGTGCCTAGGTAGTAAGTCACTTTGCCTTCCATGTTTAAATGTTATTTTTTATTTCTAGTGGATCCCCTCTCAGGTGTAGAGCTAGAGAGGTATGGGTATATTTCCTTTCTTTTTGTATTGTTTGTTTTCTTAAAGATTTGATTTACTTTTCTCATGTCTATTTCTCTTCAAGTTGTATTGCTTGGAATATATTGTTGATAATTGCATAAATAAAAAAATAAAAAGAAAAAAAAGTCTTGTCTCACTAATCTGTTATTTCTTCAAAGGTGTGAATAAACAGGTAGATAAAGATAAGCCAGTTGATAGTGTGTATCTGGATTTTCAGAAAGCCTCTGACAAGGTCTCTCATGAGAGACTTGCAGAAATTAAAAGGTCATGGGATAGGAGGTAATCTACTATTGTAGACAGAAAACTAAAAGTAGGGCTAAATCGATAATTTTCTCAATGGAGAAAGATGAATAGAGTACCCCAGGGATCAGTGCTGAGCCCTCTGCTTTTGAACATATTTATAAATGATCTGGAAATGGGAATGAGGTGATCAAATTTGCAGAAGACAAAAAACTGTTAAAACATAAGAGGATTGTGAAAAATTGCAAGAGGACCTTGAAAAACTGGGTGACGGCATCCAAATGGCAGATTAAATTTAATGTGGACAAGTTCAAAGTTATGCACTTAGGAAAGAACAACCCAAACTACAGTTACACAATGCAAGGTTTCACATTAGGAATCACATTAGTAATCCGCTGGACTCCAGAAACCTCACTATTTTCTCTTTCAGCAGCATTTCCAATAATTTACTCACCACCGAAGTTAAACTAACTGGCCTGTAGTTTTTAACCACATCCTTAGTTCCGCTTTTGTAAAAAGGCACCACATGAGCCTCTCTCCAGTCCTTTGGCACCACTCCTGACTCTGATGAGGCATTGAAAAAGTCAGTCAGTGGAGCTGCTAGAACGTCCCCTCAGTATTCTAGGGTGTATCCCATCCGGTCCTATCGCTTTGTCTACTTTAAGGTTTTAGCTAGTTTCTCACGAACACAGTCTTCTGAAAATTGTTCAAGATGCCCCTTCGCTTCTGTTTGTGGGTGTTTTCTGAGGTCCTGTTCCTGGTTCTTCATTGGTGACCACAGAACAGAAATATTTGTTAAGCAATTCCGCTTTATCCTCATCAGCTTCTACATATTCCTCCCCCTTCACTCTTGAGTCTGATAAAATACCACTTTTGCCCTTCCTCTTCTCACTAATATATCTGAAAAATGTCTTATCCCCCCATTTTATTGCATTGGGTATTTCCTCCTCTTTTTGAATCTTTGCTTTCCTGACTACTTTGCTAGCTTCTCTAAGTTTTTCCAAATATAGATGCCTGTCTTCCTCTCTCTGTGATCTCTTATATTTTATGAAGACCTCCCTCTTTTTCTTTACCTTTTCAGCTACTTCTTTCAAAAGCCATAGCGGTCTCCTTTTCCTTTTACCTTTTTTACCATTTTAACAAAAAGGTTGGTTGCCCTTAAAAATATCCCCTTTCAGTTTTGCCCACTGTTTTTCTACATCCCCCAGCTGTTCCCATCCTGCTAATGACTCCCTGAGGTATTGTCCCATGTTGGCAAAGTTAGTTTTCCTAAAGTCTAAGACCCTCACTTTTGAATGGATTCTAACAGTCCTAGTCCTAATACTGAACCACACCATCTGGTGATCACTGGATGCAAAATGATCTCCCACTATAACATCAGAAACACTTTCACCATTGGTAAGCACCAAGTCCAGTATGGACCCTTCACGTGTGGGGTCTGTTACCAATTGCCTGAATAGTTCTCCCTGCAGAGAATCCAGGATCTCCTTACTTCTAGATGATACTGCAGCAGGAATGTGCCAATCAACATCTGGCATATTGAAATCCCCTATCAGCAGCACTTCCCCATTCCTAGCAATGCTTTGTATGTCTTCAATTAACTCTCTGTCCAACTCTTCCTCTGTCTGTATATCATGCCAATGCAAATAGATTTCTCTTTCCCTCTTTCTAGTTTAACCCACAGTGCCTCCTCTCTCCCTTTTTAAGCTCTGTAATTCCAAAGCTCTAATATTATTTTTTACATGCTTTATTAACAAGACTTTGTGAAACAGGCCTAGCTAATGTAGTTTATGAGTGGTTCTGCTTCTTCTCAAATAGAAAGGTTCAGGCACACTCTGTGGGTAAGTTTTATTCCTGCCTGGTGTTGTATTCCATCAGGAGTACCTCAAGGATCTGCCTTATTATTCAAAATCTATATCGCACCAATCTGTAAGCATTTTGCTGGTTTAGAGCTTGAATAATGAATCTTTGCTGAAGATATTCAATTTTTTGTACCAGTTAATTCCACGTTAGAGGCTGTCCTTGATTTAGTTGCTTTATATGTTCGAACTGTTAAAATTTTGATGTTGCATAATAAGCTTGCACTTACATGTCAATAAAACATAAATTTGGTACCTGGTTTGGGCTTCACGTACTTTAACTGTGGTTCACATTTGTAAACGATTATTGGTTGTTTCCTATTTCAGTACTAGTCAAAGATTTATGTGTCACCTTGGACAGCCAGCTCTCTTTGCTACTGCACATTCAAAAGATTTCCAAAGCTGAATTTTACAAATTGGATGTCATTCATAGGTTAAGACCCTTTTTGTCATAAGAACATAAGATATGCCATACTGGGTCAGACCAAGGTCCATCAAGCCCAGTATTCTGTTTCCAACAGTGGCCAATCTAGGTCATACGTACCTAGCAGTTTCCCCAAGGGACACAGGTTCCACAATGCTTGTATTGGTTCAAGCATTGTTATCCTGGGTCCCTTCTTAATAATGGCTTATGGACCTTTCCTCCAGGAACTTGTCCAAACCTTTTTTAAACCCAGCTACACTAACAGCCTTTACTACATCCTCCGGTAACAAATTCCAGAGTTTGATTACACGTTGAGTGAAAAAATATTTTCTTTTATTAGTCTTAAATAGTTTACCCTGTAGCTTCATTGCATGTCCCCTAGTCTTTCTATATTCTGATAAGGTAAACAATCGATCTACGTTTACCCGTTCCACTCCGCTCATTAATTTATAGACTTCTATCATATCTCCCCTCAGCCGTCTCTTTTCCAGGTTAAAGAGCCCTAACCTTTTTAGCCTTTCTTCATAGGAGTATCCTTCCATCCCCTTTACCATTTTGGTGGCTCTTCTCTGAACCTTTTCTAATAACTCAATATCCTTTTTAAGATACGGCGACCAGAATTGCACACAATATTCAAGGTGCGGTCTCACCATGGAACGATATAGAGGCATTATAATATCCTTTGTTTTATTTTCCATTCCTTTCCTTATTATACCTAGCATTCTATTTGCTTACTTGGCCGCCGCTGCACACTGGGCCGAGGGTTTTAACATGGTATCCACAATGACGCCTAAATCTTTTTCCTGGGTGGTGGTTCCTAATGTGGAACCTTGCATCGTGTAACCATAGTTTGGGTTGTTCTTCCCTAGGTGCATAACCTTGCACTTGTCCACATTAAATTTCATCTGCCATTTTGATGCCCAGTCTTCCAATTTATCAAGATCCTCTTGCAATTTTCCACAATCCTCTTGGGTTTTAACAACTTTAAATAGTTTTGTGTCATCTGCAAATTTGATAACCTCACTCGTTATTCCACTTTCCAGGTCATTTATGAATATGTCAAAAAGCAGCGGACCCAGCACAGATCCCTGGGGTACACCACTATTCACCTTTCTCCATTGGGAAAATTGGCCATTTAGCCCTACCCTCTGCTTTCTATCTTTTAACCAGTTCCTGATCCACAATAGTACACTGCCTCCTATCCCATGACTCTTTAGTTTTGCCAAACGTCTCTCATGAGGGACCTTGTCAAAGGCTTTCTGAAAGTCCAGATACACAATATCAACCAACTCACCTTTGTCCACCTGATTATTCACTCCTTCAAAAAAACATAACAGATTAGTAAGACAAGATCTTCCTTGTCTAAAGCCATGTTGGCTCTCTCTCATTAGTTCATGACTATCTACATGCTGAGTAATTTTATTCTTTATGATGGTTTCTATCATTTTTCCCGGTATTGACGTCAGGCTCACCGGTCTGTAGTTTCCCGGATCACCCCTGGAACCCTTTTTAAAAATTGGTGTTACATTGGCGATCCTCCAATCTTCAGGTATTAGAGATGATTTTAATGATAGTTCACAGATTACTAATATCAGGTCTGCAATCTCATATTTCAGTTCTTTCAATACCCTTGGATGTATACCATCCGGCCCAGGTGATTTGCTACTCTTCAGCTTATCTAATAGTTGTAATACATCTTCTCGATGTATCGATATTTCCTTCAATTCTTCTGCACCTTTAAATACCACTTCAGTCATGGGTAACATCCCTACATCTTCCTCAGTAAAGACTGAAGCAAAGAATTCGTTCAGTCTCTCCGCTATCGCCTTGTCACCTCTTAGTGCTCCTTTAACCCCTTTATCATCTAATGGACCAACTGACTCTCTCACAGGTTTTTTGCTACGAATGTACTTGAAAAGGTCTTTACTTCGCGTTTTTGCTTCTGCAGCAAGCATCTTCTCAAATTCTCCCTTTGCCTGCCTTATCAATGCCTTGCATTTGACTTGCCAGTGCTTGTGATGTTTCCAGGTTTCGTCATTTGGCTCTTTTTTCCATTTCCTGAAAGATGCTTTTTTGGCAACAACAGCCTCTCTGACCTCAACTTTAAACCATGCTGGCAGTTTTTTGGACTTCTTTCCACTTTTCTTAAAGCGTGGAATAAAGCTGGTCTGGGCTTCCAAGATAGTATTTTTCAACAACAGCCAAGCCTGATGTACGTCTTTAACCTTTGCAACTGCTCCTTTTAGTTTTTTCTTGACTGTTTTCCTCATTTTATCATAGTCTCCCTTTCGAAAGTTAAAAGGTAGTACTGTGGATTTCCTTACTATCCCTCCTCCACTAATTAAATCAAAGGCGATCATGCTATGATCACTATTGCCAAGTGGCCCCAACAACCTTATCTCTTGCACTAGATCTGGTGATCCACTAAGGATTAGGTCTAATATGGCTTCCCCTCTGGTCGGTTCATGAACCAGCTGCTCCAAGAAGCAGTCATTTATTTCATCTAGGAACTTTATCTCCCTAGCATGTCCTGACGTGACACTGACCCAGTCGATACCGGGGTAGTTGAAATCACCCATTATTATTACTGTGCTGCAACTTTTGTTAGCTTCCTTGATTTCTTTGAGCATTTCATCATCCATTTGGTCATTCTGGCCAGGCGCTCGATAGTACACCCCCACTGCCATTGCCTTCCCCCTTTTACATGGAATTTCAATCCATATAGATTCTACAGCAGATTTTGTTTCCTGCAAAACTTTAATCCTTTCTGACTCAATGCCCTCTCTAACATAGAGAGCAAGCTCTCCACCAATTTGATCAGCTCTATCATTACGATATAGTTTGTACCCAGGTATCACAGTGTCCCACTGGTTGTCGTCCTTCCACCATGTCTCTGATATTCCAATCATATCTAACCTTTCATTTAGTGCTATATATTCTAACTCTCCCATCTTATTTTTTAGACTTCTAGCATTTGCATACAAGCATTTTAGAGAATGTATTTTATCCATATTAATTTGTTTGTTAGACATGAGTAATTTGGGATCTTTAAGCTCTGTCTGCTCCATACTTGAGGGCATTTGGGCTACTTTACTCTTTTGTGGAACCTCTCTGCTTTTGGTAGTATCCTTCAAAGATACATTCTTCCGAACCATCTGCTCTTGGGCGACTGTCGGCTTTCCCCTAATATCTAGTTTAAAAGCTGTTCTATCTCCTTTTTAAAGGTTAATGCCAGCAGCCTGGTTCCATCCCGGTTAAGGTGAAGCCCATCCCTTCGGAAGAGCCCCTCCTTTCCCCAGAATGTTCCCCAGTTCCTAACAAATCCAAACCCCTCATCTCTGCACCATTGTCTCATCCATGCATTGAGACTCCGGAGCTCTGTCTGCCTTTTGGGTCCTGCGCGTGGAACAGGAAGCATTTCGGAGAATGCTACCCTGGAAGTTCTGGATTTCAACTTCCTACCTAAAAGCCTAAATTTAGCCTCCAGAACCTCCCTACCACATTTTCCTATGTCATTGGTACCAACATGTACCAAGACAGCAGACTCCTCCCCAGCACTATCTAAGACCTTATCTAGGTGGCGCGTGAGGTCCGCTACCTTCGCACCAGGCAGGCATGTTACCAGGCGATCCTCACGTCCACCAGCCACCCAGCTATCTACATGCCTAATGATCGAATCACCAACTATAACGGCTGTCCTAACCCTTCCCTCATGGGCACATGGCCCTGGAGAAACCTCGGTGCGAGAGGGTTTTACATCACCTGGAGGACAGGTCCTAGTTACAGGATCACTTCCTGCCACACCAGGGTGATGCTCTCCTGTCACGTGACCTCTCTCCTCCATGGCAACAGGGATGCTGCCAGACTGGAGGTGGGACTTCAGGACTATATCCCTGTAGGTCTCGTCTATGTACCTCTCTGTCTGTCTTATGCTTTCCAAGTCTGCTACTTTAGCCTCTAGAGAACGGACTCGTTCCCTGAGAGCAAAGAGCTCCTTGTACCTAGTGCACACGTAAGACCTCTCACCAACTGGGAGAAAATCATACATGTGACACTCAATGCAAAAGACTGGAAAGCCCCCATCCCGCTGCTGGACTGCTGTCTGCATCTTAGTTTTAAGTTTGTGTTTAGATCTAAGTTCTTTACTTACTAAGGGTTGCTATGGATATTTATACTAATAAAACTGAACCTAATACGTGTAATATACCTTGTTCACCTGAAGCTTAACTAATCTCAGGTCCTTAGTGTATGACTGATTTGGGTAATGAGCTTCACCTGAGAGCACCTCCTGTCTTTTAAGATGTGTAAGTACCTATAAAGCTACGATTATCCCAGGGGTGGGGAGGGTGGGAGGGAATTAACACTTATTAAAAGAGGGCTGCTACACAGTACCCTGTCTTGTGCTGCTGAGGTAAGCTATATTCTGATTTGATTTAAATTATAGCTCTTAGCTGCTGCTAGGCTCTAACTTCTTATGAAATTTAAAGTACAAGCTCTCTGCTGTGTTCTAAATTTAACCAGAAAGCTCTTTTCTGTGTTGTAAATTTAAGCTAAAAGAACTTTGCTGATGCTAGGCCCTGAGTGACTATTAAATGTAAACTACAAGCTCTCTGCTGGGTTCCAAATGTAACCAGAAAGCTCTCTTGTGTGTTTTAAATTTAAACTAAAAGTACTTTGCTGTTACTAGGCCCTGAGTGACTATTAAATTTAAAGTACAAGCTCTCTGCTGGGTATGAAATGTAACCAGAGAGTTCTCCTCTGTGTTTTAAATGTAAACTTAAACTGCTGCTACTAGGCCCTGACTGATTTAACAAAAATAGTGGATCACAGATTAATTAGCTTTAATACAAAGAATTCCTTTTAGAAAATTACCAGAAGTAAATACTCACAGTTGCAGATCTCCCTCCAGAAGCAACAGTCCCCCTTACCAGTCTTTCAACATGTCAGATTCCAACTTTCACATAGTTGTACAGTCTCTTGCTTTATCAGCGTTAGACTATCGCAATAGTCTGTATTTGGGATTACCTGCATGTGTAATTAAATTTCCTTCAGCTGATACAGAATGCTGCTGTGTGTGTCATTTGTGATATAGGATATACTGAACACATTACCCCGGCTTTACAAAAACTGCACCGTTGCCCATTAAGTGGCGTATAGTTTATAAAGTGTTACCATTTGCTTGAAAGGCTCTCAGTCATTTGACTCCACCTTATTTATCTACTATTACTACTACTTATCGTTTGTATAACGCCGGCAGCACTAAGGGTATCCATATGCTTTATTCTCTAAATCTACACTGTGCTGGGAAATTTTCTCTTTTCGTAAAGTATATTTTTGTGAGCTACAGCAATATATGTTCTCCATGGAAGCTCCAAAGCTATGGAATTCATTACCTATAGAACTAATACTTTTATGACTGATATGAATGAATTTAGAAGACAGTTGAAGGCTCATTTATTCTGGCAGGTTTACATGGTCTGTTTGACCAGCTGATGGGACCAGCTATTGAGGAATGTTTTAGCTAGGTGTCTTTTGCAAATGTTTTTTGCATGTTTATGTACCCATTATGTATGTTTCTTTTGTACTCCCCCTAGTATAATAGAGCTGAATAGAAATCTTTTTAAATAAATAAAGAAGGAACTTGCTCAGGAGATTAGCCAGGTCTTAATGCAGGTACAGAGTTTGTTTGCGGTGTTGAAGCAGGAGCTTGGAGATCTAGGTAACAAAGTGAATAAACTGGAACAGAAAATGGATGCAGCAGAGCAGAGACTGCTGTGGCGACTGTACAGATTGACCAGGCAATGGGGGTCTGTGTTGGACCGGCAGACCAGCTTGAGAAGCTGGAATTCCAAGCCCACTGCAGTATGCAAGGCATTCCCAAACAAAATCAATACATGAACGTGCAGGATACTACCCAGGTGTTTCATCTGATCTTGGGTTAGGCCTCTTCTTTGAATGGTGATGAAGAGGCCCAAACTGAAAGGGCACATTGGGGACTGGTCCAGAAACGAAAAGCAAACACTCGCAGAGAACACAAAACTAGTGAAGGAGTGAGGCAAAGTACTCCACAGAGGAATAATGTTGGTAAAATCAGAGTTTATTATGTTGCATCCATAAGTCCACCCTACACAGGCTGTATTTGGCACTTGCCTTCGTCAGATGTGGGCGGGCCTTTTAATAAATAAACATCAAAATTAAAATTATATAATACAATAAAAAAACAATGCAGTACAATCTTTCAAATAAAGATAAAAACAAACAATAGCTTATAATAAACCTCTCGAGAGAAAAGTATGTAAAATAAGAAGAGTTAAAATATATATAAATATGAATGGTAAATCCATAACAATAAAAGGGCACATTGAAGTTGGTGGTCAGTTTATTGAGATATACTCAAACTAATTTGATATGGAAAGGTCATGCACTAAAGATCCAGTACCTTATAGAAGTAAAGAGATCTCTGTGAAGCTACCACAGTGTTGCTTAAGAGCAATGTGTATGCTATCACTGGCTGTTCCCTTTTGGGCTCCATTTTATGGTAAATGGCTAATGGCATGTCTTCTCAGGGCAAAACGTTGGTAGAGGCATGGACAGTTTTTTTCAGGAAGCTGGCCTGGTGAAGGACTGGGTGCAATTAGCATCAGTGGTGCAGCTTTCACCTCAATCCAAATGGCAGTGGGTGTCTATAAGGGGCAAGAGACTGAAGTGTCAGTCATTAGGATCCCAGATGCCTGAGTAGCATGAACCCCCCCCCCCCCTCTTTTCTGGCTTCGGATACTGCGACCTGAGCAGTGCTGGTTGTTACGCTGTAGAGGAACAATTTTCTTTTTTAGGATCCAGGAGGAATTGGGCACTTTGAGTGACTTTTGTTTGGATTGGTTTTGGTTATGAATCAGGTGAAGGGAGCTGCTTAAGTTTGGTGATTGATAGGGCTCTTTTGAGTGCCCCAAGGACATGTTTTGTCTGTATGGATTTGGTTTAACTAGTATCCAAAGAAGCACCCACGCTTGCAAGTATCAAAGAAGCAAAAGAGAAGCGAGGTGAAGAATAAGACAACACACCAATGTGAATCGTACTGTACATTAATTTAAATTTTATTGTCCTTTTTTGTTGTTTCATCCTACACAGTCGTGTTTTGGTATGTGCCTTCATCTGGGGTGTAAACAAATTGTAATATTTAAAAAAGGGCATTCACAAATGCCTAACCGTGGATCCTCACAAAAAGAAAGGTAAATAACCCTTAAGTCACTTTTTCAATATTAAATCGGAGAGAGAGTAGACTCATATTCCATCCCTGATGAAGGCACATGCCGAAACATAGCTGTGTAGGGTGAAATAATAGAAAAAACAATAAAATTTAAATCAGTGTACAATTCATGTTGGTGAATTGTCTCATTCTTCACCTCCGTCCTCTTTCGCCTCATGGGTTTGGTTTAGCTGTAGATTAGGAGTTGGGGAGGGGGGTGGAAGGTGATTGGAGGGGTGGCTTTTATAAGTGTTGGTATAGGTTTCTGTAAAGGCTGATGCATTCCTCCAAATGGTTTGTGGACTTAAAGGTCTACTTGTAGCGTATGGTGATTGTTTGGGGTTTTGGATGACTGGATGTAGGGGGTGGGGTATCGAGGATGAGAAAGGAGTAGAAAATAGGGGAGGAAAGAATATTTCAGACTCTGCTTGTGTGGAGGGAATTATGCATTAAGACGTGAAATGGATTGTTTTGTGTGGATCTGTACTGGAAAACCCTTGGGCAGTGTTGAAGGGTAGACTAGAAAGGGGGCTGTGAATGGTCATGATGGAGGTGAATGTAGTGTGATAAGGAAGCTTGTAGTGAGCCTATGGAAATAGGAGAAACTGATGATTTTGCTTTTAAGAAAAGTGACATCCCTGCAGTGCACAGGTTTCAGCGTTTGCATAAAGAAAGCAAGCAGAGAGAAACCAAACCTAGGCTGCCACACCCAAGCTCTGCTGACATAGTTTCAGGCTTGGAAGATAATTGCAAGCACCTGTCCAGAGAGGGAGAGACACTGCCCGGGAAGCAGGGATATAAACCTTGGCTAGAGAGAAAGCAGGGAGGAGAGCCCGGAGGAGGAGGAGAGCCCGGAGAAGGAGGAGAGCATGGAAGGAGAGAGCAGAGAAGGCTTCAAACCCCAGTTCCTATTCAGAAGGTTCAGAGAGTTCAGAGGTGGGAGCCCAGGACTCAGCACAGGAGTCAAAGGAGCCAAGCCTGGAACAGGGAGCCATGGCAGAGCTCCAGGAAGGAACTTAGGGAAGTGAACCAGGGACTGTTTCCCAGAAGCTGGAGGGAGACTGGTGAACACAGCCAGGGAGAAGTGACCACAGCTTCAGGTACAATTTATCCTTACCGGGTGGAGCTGTGCTCAAGAGAGACACAGGGATCCTCAGAGAGAATAGACCCCGAGACATACGTTAAAAGCTCAGAGCAGGGCACTGCATTACCGGAGCCAGAGGAAATGCAGGTTGAGCCTATTGAGCAGGATTTATTGCCTCCAGAAATACTCATGGACTGTACTCTATGTCAAGCTGTTAGCATTGAGTCCCTTTACTAAAGAACAGCTGAAAAGATAAAGTCTCCTGAAAAGTAGAGTAATGAAACCTAGCCTGAACTGAAGGTAGGAACTTACTCTTTTTAAGGGGAAGATACCTTAGATTGTGAGGAGGAGTGGTCTAGTGGTTAGGACAAGGTACTTCAGGCCGGAGGGGCGGGGGTTCAAGCCCCACCTGGGGACAGCAATCTCAGGCCGGAGGGACTGGGATTTCTAGTCCTATAGGCACTCCTTGTGGTCTTGGGCAAACCATTTAACCCTCCATTGCCCATGTTCCCTGTATGTATTAGTGTGTGTGTGTCTCATATCCCCTCGTGTTAAATGTATCCCCCAATTGACCGCTTTGATCCGGTGAAAAGCGGGATATAAATACAGCTAAATAAATACCTGTTGCATGTACATTTGAATGCTTAATGAAGACAAAGGTAAAAAGAAGATATTTTTACTTTGTTGAATGAAGAAGCTATGTTTTCTTTATCCGTTATATTGATAAGCAACCGCATATAATTAATGACTGTGAAGCTCATCCAGCCTAAGTTGTAATTAACCTTGAGTGAATGAATGGAGAAGTATCCTGTTACAGTCTACATGGACTTTGTTTGCGTTTGGGGGATAAATTATGTCATTTGCCTTTACTTTCGGTTTCATGACTACACTTCATCTTAGAAGGCCAAAACTACAACTCCCAGCATGCTTCACTGGAGAAAAAGTTTATTCAACTTTTTATAAGAGAAATTAATGGCAACCCTACCCCTGTAAGCCTTAGGCAGAGGGCTGGGGCGTGACAGTAGTTATGTCCTAGAATGTTTGAACTACCAACAAACAATATCCCATACAGGTTCTCACACATCAACTGATTATCCAAACAAAAAGAACCAAAGTGTAACATCAGATGACATTACCAAATTTAAGATAATGACAAAGAAAACAGGGGACAAGGAAAATACACCACCTGAGATTATTGGGCAGGTCTTAGTGAAGGGGGAGTGGGTCTGCACTTGCAAAAATAACGCAGCAAAACCACACAATTTTTTCACACCCCACAATCTCAATCATAGGCAACCAACTAAATCATAATTTTTAAATGCATTTAAAAACATCTTAGCTGGAAAAGAACAGTGCCCAACAGAAAGGATGCCTGCAAATTGGCAACTACATCGATAACCAACCACCGTAAATCATACCACTCATGGTTTGAAGGCATTGGTTTCTCTATAAAGCAGAATATGCAGTCCCTTTAGTGGAGTGGCAGGTTATTAAGTACCCGGAAAGGTGCTATGTAGGGTTCTGAGGGGTGAGATGTTGGTTCATTTCTGTATATTTTCCTGGCATATGTTGCTTAAGTTCAAATAGGCCCCTATGGAGGAGTGGCTCAGTGGTTGGGACAGGTTACCTCAGGCTGGAAGGCTGGGGGTTCAATTCCCACATGGGGACAAGCAACCTCAGGCCAGAGGGACTGGGGTTTCTAGTCCCATGGCCACTCCTTGTGGCCTTGGGCAAGCCACTCAACCCTCCATTGCCTCAGATACACTTAGATTGTGAGCCCTTCAGGGAAAGGGAATAATAGTACCCGTTAGTATACATGTAAACCGCACTGATTCTAAAGAGTGCGGTATAAAAAAAGAAATAAATAAAAAATAAAATAAATATATATTAGATGGAGACCCTGCACAGCATCAGACACTGGTAGGTTATGGGAGTTTTAATGAATCAACAGCGATACCGTGGTTGTGTAGGGAAGGGGGACTGATTGATGCTTGGAGGGTGCTGCATCCTGGCAAAAAGGTTTATACTCTTATTACGCGTGCCCATGATACACAAAGTAGATTGGACTATTTAGTTACAGAGAGGCTTTTTTTCTAAATTCAGGATGTGGAAATTAATACTATTATATTGTCGTACCATGCCCCGATTTCGGTTAACCTTAGCTATGGAGTGCTTGGGGAGTAGGGGCCTCTGAAGGATGCTTGCAGGCAAACCAGAGTTTGTGGAACATATAAAGAAGCAATGAAAGGACTACGAGGAGTTTACTGTGAAACATAAAGAGCACCATAACTTGTTCTGGGAGACCACTAAGGTGGTATTGAGAGGACTCATCATTGCTTATGTGCATAGAATGAGGAAAACGGTGAATGCAGAGCTGTTGCCGATGGGACGGAGGTCAATGACAGCTGGCTATGATTCCCACGTGACAAGCTATGGAGACATTTTTTATTCAGCTGCAAGCCTGTTAAAAGTTTAATTCATCTGAGGACAATAGTATCTCTCCTTTATCAAAAGCACAGCCTCGTTAAGTTTGGGAATAGAACTGTAAAGTGTTTAGCTAGGCTGGTTAATATGATGTAGGAGTCCTCAGTTTATTCTGCTGTTGGAGGAAGGTATACCATTAAAGCTTGAGTGACGATATGGCTCATTTTCATAAAAAACCTGTATACTGATATCAGTATTACCAATTTTTTGAGGTGGTGATAAAATGAAACTGCAGAAAGATCATTCGGATCTCTGGAATTGAAGTATGCCCATAGCTTTCTGTTTAGTTACAAGCCCAGAGACTTATCAGCCGCCCCCCCCCCCCCCCAAATCATATGCTAGTTTGAAAATCCAGGTGTTAATTGTGAAATGTCTCAGGAGTTTGAATTGGGGGTGGGCGGCATGGGAGGGCAAGGCAGGGAAGCCCTCTGTCCCCAGGGCTTTTTGCCTTATGTATTGAGCGACTCACACAGTATCTGATTCCGATACAAGCTATTCTATGGTTCAAATAGAGTAGAAGGTTCACTCTGCATTGTTTGAAGATGATGTGCTGGTTTTGTTGAGTGAATCGGAGATATCTCTTCCCATGGTTTTGTGGATACTGCATGACTTTTTTTTCAAGTGTCGGGACTTGGAATCAACTGGGATAAGTCTCAACCCCTGGACATTGGTGGCTAGGTTTGGCAGAAATGGAAGGCGAAGTTCCTACTGAAGTGAGCTGGGGATTCCTTGAAGTATTTGGGCTTGCTAATTCTATAGCAGGTGGGACAGCTGTATGCCCTGAGTGTAGAGGCTCTCTTTGTGGACAGTGCCAAAAGATTACATAGGTAACGCAAGTTACCACTGACACTTATGGGGCACAGTGCATCTGATTAGGATGATTTTATTACCCAAGTGGCTTTTATAACTTGCAGAATTGGCCCATTATAGCTAAGTGGGACAATTCAGTGGGATAGGATGATTCATGGGTTTCTTTGGCGAGGGCAGAAGGCTAGGGTGAAGTTATGGCTTATTTAAAAGAGGGGGCATGGGATGGGGGCTGGGTCTGCCTGTTTGAGACTTTATAATATTAGCTGCCAGTTGCGATTTGTAGAGGGATGGTTTCCAGGGTGCTCTCCCTTTGTGGATGGAAGTTGGAGGCACAGTTGGTGCAACCTTCCCAGCTGTCCTGTGCGCTCCACAGTATAAGTACTTATGAAGGTAGCTCTCGGAATTTTCTGATCCATGCTATACGGTGGGCATAAATTTGGAGTGGCAAGAAATTGGTGTGGGGGGGGGGGATCGGGGTTTCCATTTGTTTGTGGAGATGGGGACTCTCTGCAGGGATAGAGCATCAAGTGTTTCAGGATTAGGCACAAGATCGTTTGTAAGGGATAGGGCTCTTTCATGAAGGAAGGATGAGATGAGATGGGATGGGGGGGATTAGGGTACAAGTTGCAGCATCTGATACTATGCAGAATCTTTGTTGTGTTATGGAATTGTGATGGTCATTTGCATATGGCTTTGGAATGAGTCCATTGTTGCAAAAGTTTAATAAAACCGATTTAAACATAAAAACCAATTTGCTTTATTTTTTTCCTTTTCTTCGTGCTTCAGAAACAAATTCATTCACTTTGCCTAGATCTCCAAAGGACACTGTTGCGGACCCTCTCTTAGACGGTTTTGCCTGAAAACATAGAAAAATGTAGATAAGGTACTTGTTCAAATACAAAAATAGAATAAAAAAAATCATATAACTATTAAAGAAACTAAGAATCCCCAAAATGACATTTTACCAACAAGAAATATAAATAATGGCTAGATCTGACCTACAATTCCAATACCTCACCTCCCACAACTCTACCAGTCTCGACTCCATCATAATTGCTAATAAGCAGTTAGCAATAGTGCTTTTCTATCGTGCTCCCTCCACCTGTGCGGACGACCTCTCCGTACCCCTGGATTTAGTCTGTAATCACTCACCGAAGACTAGACCACTCTGGATCCTGGGAGACTTCAATCTCCCTATCTTATCAAAGAAGAACTCTACAGCTTTTCTTGATGCGATGTCTGCTGTTAATTATGATCAACTAATACATGCCCCTACCTACTCTAGAAGAAACACATTGGATCTTATCTTTGCACTCTCCCACATATATGATTCCAATAACTCTGTTCAGCCACAGATTTTTCCAGTGCCATGGTTGGACCACAAAGCCATCATATTCCACATTCCAACTACCATCCCAGATTTTAATTCATCTATTAATACTGCATTACCACCAGCTCGTCGGTTCAAACCATTTAACAAAGATGTATTCCTTGATGAAACATTGCCTAACCTTAATTCCTGCACCTCTGATTTAGATGACATTACACACTCATGGAACTTGACCCTAAGCCAGGCTGCTCTTCTCTCTCAACACAGGTGCCTTTCTAAAAGATTACATTCTGCTATATGGTTTACAGCTGACCTACGCAACTCCCTACTGAGTCTCAGCAAACTGGAGCGAAAATGGCACAATTCCAGGCTTCCCCACGACAGAGAAATATATATGAAGGCCTTACAAGACTACCGCATTGCTATTACAACAAGAAGGAAGAAATACCACACTAAAATCCTTATGCACTCCCTCAATAGGCCCCATGAGCTCTTTTGTTTAATTCAGTCTCTCACTAAGGATGCACTGCTACATCAAACAGAAAGCTTGCTTCACCCGCAAGACCTTGCTATCCACTTTCATAATGAAACCAAAGTGATCATCAATCATTCTGGAGATCCCTGCACAGAAAGCCCTTTGACTGAAAGCACCAATATCCCTGCTCTGAGCTCCTTCTATCCATACTCCACCGAACAAATTGAAAACATAATAAAAGGACTTAACTCCACCACCTCACCTGATGATCCATGGCCATCCCACTGGATCAAGTCCGCTTGTTCTGAATTAAGTCCTCATATCTCCAGAATCGTTCACCTTCCTTCAACAAAGTTCTTGTTCCAACACCTCTGAAAACTGCTACCATCAAACCATTTCTAAAAAATCCCAAGTTAGATCCTCTGGACTCAAACTCCTATCGTCCCATATCTAGTCTTCCTTTCCTGACTAAGATAATGGAGAAGATTGCACAACAACACATCCAAGACCACATTGATACTTATGCTCCTTTGGATCAACAGCAGCATGGCTTCTGTCAATATCATGGTTTTGAGACCTTGCTCACCTCCCTATTTGATAATCTGATTATAGGAATGAATAAACCAAAACAGGGCTTGTCAGACGGCTGCCCGGGTGAGAATCTTCACAGTCTTGGCAAGTGCATATATCTATATGATTTGCAAGGGATTGTGGGCAATGCAGTTCATTCACACCAGACACAGCTGCTCACAATAATTTAGTTGTGCTCAAGGGTAAAGCCAATAAGATATTTATTTATGGGGTTATTTCTCCCAACACAGATATGCTTGGTAGCACATAAATCAGGTTACTTGCTTTTAGTGTTAAACTTGGAAAAACAAAATCAGGAAACAACATTTAAACTTGTCAGGCAATCAAAGCAAAAGATATAAGACCTGGTTGGCAACAAACTGGTCTTTTCTGTAGGCTTAGCTAATATTTTCTTAGCATGTATCAAACAACAAACCAAAAGCTACAAAGAAAGAAAAAAACTGTTCTTTTCAGGTTAACTTCTTATATCTTCCCACATAGATTCAGAAGTGATTCTCTCCTAGCTCACAAGCAATTAGGTAAGGCTCAATTGCTAGCAGTTATCCAGCTGAAACCCCTTAGCTGGCTTGCTTTCTACTGCGTGGCTAGAAATCTTACTCGGGAGCTTTTCTGAGTAGATTAAAGAACAAGTTTGTATTTCTTTGTGATGGTTGCTGTACTTTATAACAGAAAATCACCAAAGGAGTTTAGACAGAGAGCAGTCCATGTAAACAGATTCTTCATCTGCTATCACCCCCTCTTCTTCAACAAGCATGGGTTCAATATCATAGATTGGCACAGATGAATCTCCCAATGGAGCACTTTCAGGAGAAAGCGTAGTTACTCACCTGTAACAGGTGTTCTCCAGGAGCAGCAGGAATCAGTCCTCACTTATGGGTGACGTCGGCGCCGACGGAGCCCTCGCGGAGCAATTTTCCCCAGCTTTCAAAGAAAGCCTTTGGGAATTGCAGCGCGCATGCGCGGTCGTCTTCCCGCCCGAGGGTGCCATCTTAGCCAGTCAGATGACATAGCTAAAAAAGACAGCATAAAAATTTGCAAAAAAGAACATAAGCAGACGATTGCAACTCCAAGGGGAGGAGGGAGGGTAGTGAGGACTGATTCCTGCTGCTCCTGGAGAACACCTGTTACAGGTGAGTAACTACGCTTTCTCCAGGACCAAGCAGGAAGTCAGTCCTCACTTATGGGACTCCCAAGCTCAAGGCTACCGGAGACCCTAAGCACAAAAATGAGCTCCCTCTAGCTCAGCAGCACAGAAGGATAGAATCTTCGCTGAATTATCACCCACCGGTAGCCCACATCCGGGATGGAGGGTAGGAGTTGCTCAGACCTCAAAGAGATTACGGAGGACTGCCTGTCCGAAAGCACTGTCCCTACGGGACTCCCTCTCGAGACAGTAATGGACCGCAAAAGTCTGGCTTGAAGACCAAGTAGCGGCCCGGCAGATGTCTGCCAGCGGAACAGAGCGGAGGTAAGCCACTGACGTGGCCTTTGCCCGAACGCAATGAGCCGTGACTCGACTTTCTAAGGAGAGTCCGGCTGCCCCATAAGCCCAAGAGATACAGTCCGCAACCCAGATGGACAGAGTACGCTTGGAGACCGGGAGCCCCAATCTATTGGGGTCAAAAGACACAAAAAGCTGAGCAGCTTTACGGTGCTCCCGCGTACGGTCAAGGTAGAAGTTCAATGCCCTTCTACAGTCCAGGGTATGGAGGACCGTTTCAGCTCGGCTGGAGTGTGGTCTGGGAAAGAAGGTTGGAAGTACCACCTCCTGATTGATGTGAAAAGGGGAGACCACTTTAGGCAGAAATTTTGGGTGAGTCCGTAGGACTACCCTATTCTTGTAGAACCTAGTGTAAGGGGGATCAGACACGAGGGCCTGCAATTCACTTACGCGTCTAGCGGAAGTGAGGGCTATCAAGAACAGCGTTTTCCAAGACAGAAAACGGAGAGAACAGGTAGCCATAGGTTCAAAAGGCGGACAGGTGATCCGCTGCAAAACCACATTCAGGTCCCAGTCAGGCGCTGGCGGGCGCAGAGGTGGTTTAAGTAGAAGGAGACCTCGGAGAAACCTCGCTACGAGAGGATCGTTTGAGAGAGGTCTGCCGTCCACCGGCACATGATGTGCTGAAAGAGCACTGAGGTGAACTTTGACGGAATTGGACTTAAGTCCCAGATTAGAGAGGTGCAGCAAGTACTGCAAGATCACCGACACCGGGCAGGAGAAGGGATCCTGAGACTGCTGGGTACACCAGACTGCAAAGCGACGCCATTTAAGGGCGTAGCATTTGCGGGTAGAGGGCCGTCGCGAAGCCAAGACGACCTCCTCCACCTCCGCCGGCAGGAGAAGGGGAGCAAGGACTACCCTCTCAGCAGCCAGGCCATGAGGTTGAGAGACCTGAGGTTGGGGTGCAGAAGGGACCCCTGATCCTGAGTGAGGAGATCCGGTTGTACCCCCAGAGGGATTGGATCCTCCACCGCCAGTTGCAGCAGGAGCGGAAACCACGGCTGCCTGGGCCAGCGAGGGGCCACCAGGATCATGAAGGCTTTGTCTCGGAGAACCTTGAAAAGAGTCCGAGAGACCAGCGGGATGGGAGGGAAAGCGTACAGAAGGCTCCCCGACCACGAGATCAGAAAGGCGTCCGCCGCAACCCGAAGGGGGTGTGGCTGACGAGAGCAGAAGCGAGGAAGCTGCCGGTTGTGAGGACTGGCAAAGAGATCCACCGTGGGGAGACCCCACTTGAGGAAGAGCTTCTGAACTACCAAGGGATCCAGACGCCACTCGTGCGGCTGGAGGACCCTGCTGAGTTTGTCTGCAAGGCAATTTTCTTGGCCCGGGAGATAAACTGCCTTGAGGAGAATGCCGTGACTGACGGCCCAAGAGCAGAGCTTCTGTGCCTCCCGGCAGAGGAGGAAGGAGCCCGTGCCCCCCTGCTTGTTCACGTAGAACATGGCAACTTGATTGTCCGTCTGGACAAGGACGGACTGTTGGGAAGTCAGGTGGGAGAAGGCCTTGAGAGCTAGGCGGATCGCCCTGAGCTCCAGGAAGTTGATCTGCTGAGCAGACTCCCACGTGGTCCAGAGGCCCTGAGTACGTGCCTCTTGGCAATGTGCTCCCCAGCCCAGGAGGGATGCATCGGTGGTCAGCACCCGGGTCGGCTGAGGTGACTGGAAAGGCATTCCGAATATCAGGTTCGGCTGCCGGAGCCACCACCGGAGAGACGAGAGCAGCGGCTCGGAGACGCGCACTAGGTCTGCCAGGCCGCCTGTGGCTTGTCGCCACTGCTGGCGGAGACACCATTGAGCAGACCGCATATTCAGGCGGGCATTGGGGGTCACATGGACGGTGGAAGCCATATGGCCGAGCAGTCTCAGGAAGCGCCTGGCGGAGACCAGGGGCTGGCTGCGAAAGCGGTCGGCTAGGTCCATGAGCCGTTGAGCCCTGTCGAGCGGTAGGTACGCTCGTGCCCGAGGAGTGTGCAGCCTTGCGCCGATGAACTCGAGATCCTGTGAGGGGAGCAAAGTGGACTTTGCGAAGTTTATAACAAAGCCCAAGTGCTGCAGCAGAGTCACCGTGCGGCACGTGGCGTTGGTGACCTCCTGAGCGGACGCTGCTCTGATGAGCCAGTCGTCGAGGTACGGAAAGACATAGAGGCCGTGAAGCCGGAGATGGGCCGCCACGACCGCGAGACATTTTGTGAAGACTCGCGGTGCGGAGGATAGGCCAAAGGGCAGTACTCTGTACTGGTAATGATTTCCTGCCACCACAAACCTTAGGTATTGGCGGTGGCTTGGGTGGATGAGGATGTGCGTGTAGGCATCCTTTAGATCCAAGGAGCATAGCCAATCTCCCTGCTGGAGGTAGGGCAGAAGGATTCCAAGGGTAAGCATTTTGAACTTCTCCCGCACAAGGAACTTGTTGAGGTTGCGCAAGTCCAGGATGGGTCTGAGGCCCCCTGTTCTCTTTGGTATCAGAAAATACCTTGAATAAAAGCCTTGACCTCTCAGGTGGTGGGGCACCGGTTCCACCGCCTGTTCCTGCAGAAGACCTGCTAACTCCTGAAGGAGCAACTCCCTGTGCAGAGGGGGGCGCGAAGGTTCTCCCGGAAAATAGGAGGGAGGGACCTGATGGAAGTGGAGAAGGTAGCCTTCTCGCACGACCTGAAGTACCCAGGCATCTGCGGTGATGCTGGACCACCTGTGGGCGAAGTGAACCAGCCGGCCTCCGGTGCTGGGAGGGACCAGCGGGGGGGGAGAGGCTATGCTGAGCGAGTCAAAAACCCCCACCCTGCTGAGCAGGGGCTGGTGGTGCAGGCTTGGGGGCTTGCTGCCTACGGGACCCGTTACCCCGTCCCTTGGCCTGCTGGCCCTGTTGGGGAGCTGCAGGGGCCTGATAATGGGGGTACTGTTTGTAGGCAGCCGCCTTCCTCGGGTAAAAGGACTTTTTTCCCGAGCCCTTCTTTTTCTGGGAAGGGGCGGAGGTCTTCCTAGAAAGCCTGGTCCTGGTGAGAGTCTCAGTCTCAATTTGTGCAGCCTTTTCCGCCATGGGCTTGCCAAAGAGGTTTTCGCCTCGGCAGGGGACATCGACCAACTTGTCCTGTACCCAGGGCTCAAGGTCCGACGACTGAAGCCAAGCCTGTCGGCGGGCACCGATGCCGGCTGCGGCCACTCTAGCCGAGGCCTCAAAGCCATCATAGGCTGCTCGGGACATGAACTTTGAGCATTCCCGAATGCCCGTGGACAAGGCTAGGAACCTCCGCAAGGGCTCCTCGGAGAGACCAGCGGAGAATCCGGCTAGCTCTTTAGCCAGATCCCGGAGATACATGCCCATGTAGAGCTGGTAAGTCTGGACACGACATGCGAGCATAGAGCCCTGGAAGCACTTCTTGCCAAGGCCATCCAGGTTACGGGCCTCCCTTCCAGGAGGCACCGAGGAGTGCATCTTCTGGCTCTTAAGACGATGCATGGCCGATTCCACTACCATGGAATGGTGTGGCAGCTGTGCCTTCTGAAAGCCAGGGCTCTTGCGGACCTGATAGATAGAATCGACCCGCTTGCTCAGGACCGGCGAGGAGGCCGGACTCTCCCACATGCGGAAGAGTAGTCGTTCCAGCATAGGAGGAACCGGCACAGTAAAGTGCTCCCTCGCGGGAGAGTCATACTGGAGGGCGTCGAGCTCTTCGGCTCGAGGCTCCTCCTCGGGATCCGCAGGGAAGGCCAAAGCCTTGGCCATATCCCTAACGAAGTCCGAGAACCGGGCATCCTCCGGGGGGGACTGCTTCCGAGGCTCGGACCCCGGTGAGTCCGATGGGACACACCGAGTCCGGAAAGAATCAGGTGACTCTTCCTCCTCAGACTCCCAGACCGACTCCGACGAGGACTCGGTGGGGTCGGCCCGGGCAGGGTGCGGCGCCAGCCGTCCCGACGTCGAGGGAGTCGGCGTCGGCGACCTCGGTCCCGAACGGGAGGCCGAGGGTGACCTCGACCGAGGATCGACTCGAGTTCTCATTGACTCGAGGATCGGCTCGGTCTCCGGGGTCGACTTGGACGTCGACGTCCCGGCGGTCGGGGCAGCGGCGCCAGCAAGGCCAGCGAGCAGTGCCCGCTGCTGGTCCATGAAGGCAGACAGTCTGCTCTCCAAGGCCGTCAACCTGAGTCCGAGCTCAGGTGACCCAGCAGCCCCCGACTCGGGCCCCGACGGCGTCGGGCCCGACGTCGGCTGTCGCGGAGGCGAGTCCAGAAGGACCACAGGACTTACCCGGGCAGGCATCTCCGACTCCAGGCGAGGTCGCTTCGGGATGTGTTCCTTCTCCAAGGACCCGGGGCGGCTGTCGGGGCTATGCGACCTGGCCCTCGCGGAACCAGGAGCGTCCACCGACGCCGCCCTCGCGGGTTTTTCCTTCCGACGATGGTCCCCGGAGGGAGAACCCCGGTCGGAGGAGCTCCGGCGACGGTCCGAGCTGGAGCCTTTCGACGCGGAGGCCTCCGACGAGGTCCGGGTACAGCTGGGGTCAGCGAAGATTCTCTCACGCTGATGCCGCCGACTCCTCAACGCCTTTGAGGACAGTTTGCTGCAGGGCCCACAGATCAGTTCCTCATGATCCGGGCCCAGGCAGCGGAGGCAAAAGTCGTGTGTGTCGGTTAGTGACATATTTCGGTCACACCGACCACACCGCTTAAACCCACTGGCAGCCATCGGGGGAAAAAGGGCCCCTGCGAGGTCAAAGGACCGGGCTGCCAGGGAAACCGAAAACGAAAGCTGACTAAGTCAGAAAAACCGAAAAAAGCAAGCGGACTCGAGACCGGCGTCGCGAGTCCGGGCGGGAAAAAGATCGGCGTCGAACCGAAAGAAAAAAGGATAAAACAAAGAAGAAAATCAACTTTTTCGCGGGGACGGGGACGTCTGTAGGGCTCCGCGGAAAAAAGAAGACTGGCTAAGATGGCACCCTCGGGCGGGAAGACGACCGCGCATGCGCGCTGCAATTCCCAAAGGCTTTCTTTGAAAGCTGGGGAAAATTGCTCCGCGAGGGCTCCGTCGGCGCCGACGTCACCCATAAGTGAGGACTGACTTCCTGCTTGGTCCTGGAGAATACTTGTTTCCCTGCTGTCTTTCAAGGTTATAGCTAGGGCATAGATCAGTGTTCATACCTGAGCTTCCATTGCTGTTAGAGTTCCTCTCTATATAGCCTGGCCAGTATGTAGTCCAGTTCTTATGTCCAGCCTTCCAATCCAGATCCCTGGACACTGGATCTCTCTTCACATACCTTCTGGCACGGGTCTTAGGGTCCCTTCCACGTGCAGCCGTCTCCCTCACAGGTACCGTCTGGAGATTCCTAGCTCTGCAGCACCATTCCTCTGGCTTTCCCCAGTCCAATGGTGTATGCTGGCCCTTAGAATGCCTCCCAGTATACGTACTGCTCTGGACTCTTCTAGACCTCTCAAAGGCTTTTCTCCTCTTTCTTCCAAAGGGTTTCTTTCCCTCTCTGTCCGTCCGGTTTGGCTTCTGCTTCTGATAATCCTTCACATGAAACTGAGGATATCCAAGCTGATCATGAAGATGATGATGATCCTGAGGATCCAGCTCAAGCTGCTTCTCTGTAGAATAAACTCTACCTTTATTCTGCTTAGATGAGTGCTCCTCCCTAACACAGCGCAGCTGTGCTGAATCAGGCCCTGCCCTTTGAGATGAGTGCTTAGGGATTACCTCATAGCCCTCCTGATTGAACACACGTTTCCCCACTTCAGCTCCTCTAATGGCTGTTGGAAACCTGGTGCATTCTGGGACTGGTAGTCTTTTATGGGAAAATTCTGTTTTCTTATTTCTACCAGAACTGACAGGTTGCTTGTTCAGAGTCACTTCACCTTTTCTATAGCTCCTTCCTGAGCTATGATAAGCTTCCTTATCACAGGCTTCATCCTGATCTTCATGGATATTGCCTCAGCCTTCGATACTGTCTGTCACAGCCTCTTGCTTAATCTACTTAAACTTAAGGGCATTCAGAGCTCAGCACTAGATTGGTGTCGCACTTATCTATCAGATCGCCAACAACAGGTTTGCATAGGTATGCAAACATCAGCTATGTTTCAACAAACTCAAGGAGTATCACAGGGCTCTTCCCTATCCGCCCTGCTATTTAAGATATATATATATATTCAGCCAATATGCACAATCATTCAATCCTTTGGCATTCTTTACCATATCTATGCAGACGATGTGCTGCTCTACTCCCCTTTCTCAATGGATAGCCCTAACTTCACTGGAATCACAGACTGCTTTAATGCCATCTCTGACTGGTTAGGAGCCCACAACCTAAAAGTGAACTATAATAAGACAGAAGTTCTGTTCCATTATGAAGGTTCCAACATTCATACCTCCAGCTACCCTACATGTTAAGAATGCTGAACTGAAGACTAATCATGAGGTTAGATATCTAGATGTCACTTTGGACCAACATTTGAATATGGAATCCCATATAAGCAATATCACGAAGGCTGTCTATCTCAAACTACGTTCCTTCCATCAGCACCAACCCTTATTGGAACCTACCAACTTCCACACTGTCTTCCAAGCTCTTGTCACTCCCCTCTTCGATTATGCTATCATCATCCTATATGGCTTACCTGGCTATGCTCTCCATCCTTTACAAATGGCCTTGAATACTGCTGCTCAAACCATTTATGGAGCTTCCAGATATGATCATGTATCGCCTCTCCTAGTACAGTTGCACTGGCTTCCGATAAATGGTCGACTCGGGTACAAAGCCCTTCTATTGACACTTAAAATCCTTCACCATCTCTCTGCATCCTCCCTGGAAGATCTCTTGCATTGGACGCCCGACATTAAAGCCAGAAGAACAAATATGGCAAACATTCATGCCATCCCAGCCCTGGCTAGCAAAAGCTCCCAATTCGCCAGGCATGGAGCCTTTTCCCTCTTCACCCCACTGCTCTGGAATTCCCTACCTGCGCCTATCCGTCTCATCACTGACCTGTCAACTTTCCGTAAAGCAATTAAGATACATCTATTCCAGCTTTCATTCGACCATGTACCATAGCTTATTATGGTATCCCATACATTGCCCAACTCCCTTCAGCTTGTATATAGTTCGCCTTTCTTAAGACATCTGTTATTGATCACTTTAAGTTCTTGTTCACATAATTCAATAACCGATTACAATGAAAAATAAACGCAAGTTATTTAATGTAATCCGTTCCATGTAATGTAACCTGTTCCTTGTAATGAGTTGTTCTACTGTAAACCACGCCAATTATAAAAAGTGTGGTATATAAAACCAAATAAATAAATAAAAACTCTATGCTGCGAATGTTACCTGAGAACCATGAGGTTTCCAGCCAATCATGTAATAGATCTGAAATGTTGCAGGTACTGAGCCATCACCATTTCCGTACATTTCTACTTAAAAAGAGATGAAAAGTCATATAATATGCAAAGAGGATTATAATAGTAAAACACACATCAATAAAGAATGGTGAACTGGAAGAGCACTAGAGGAGGAGAGCTTAAAGAAGGGTTGGCGAAATTGGAATGGATATGGAGAAGCAGGTTTGATGGCACAACCCCTTCCCTAGTTCACCTAGTGAAACATATTAAACAAGTGAATCTCTTTTTGTGCTTTGGACCTTGTAGCATTCACTTTTCATGCAGATTTTCTAGAGAGAAGTAGAAGAGATGGTTTACAGAAATCATGATCAGAAAGCAAGTTTCTGGATAGATTAAAGCACATTACTACCTATTTATGCCTACTTTGGAGGAGGAGGGGATGGATCCCTAGTCTGTTCAAATGATAGACAAATTATGAATTCACATTTTCAGACTAAAGTATTAACTTTATTCCCAAAAACAACTCTCTCTTAATTTGTGGAGGAAAACAGTGTTTTGAACCTAGCCCAGGCTGGTTTCTGACCAGGTCATGGGGTGTTAGTTGCTTTGCAAGGCGAGATTTTGAAATGTAGAGACAAAGGGATCCAGGTTTTGTTAATTATATTAGACCTTACAACAGCTTTTGATTTAGTAGACTGGGGAATCTTAATTAGGCATTGTAATTTGTTAGATGTGAAAGCAATAGCATCACAGTGGTTACAGTCCATTTTTTGGAAGGCAGATATTCAATGGTATTTTATTTCTTTTATAAACCGCCCCTTTGCATAACACATCAGGGCTGTGTAAATTCAAGTTAGAGAAACAGAACTACACCCTTAACAAAGCTAATAACTTGTGAGTAGCAACACAGAATGATTTCTTAAGACAAAATCAAAGGGAAGAACAGGGGTGTAAAGAAGGGTGGGAGAAAACAAACAGGCTGCTGGGCTCAAGCCACAACAAGAGGATTCAGTCAGACTGTGAAGTGAAGCTGGAGAGGACCTCATCCATCGCAAGCCCTTGATCTAGGTTCTCTGGTCACCCAGTCAAAGAACTCACTCAGATTTGTTTGGCATGATCGCCCTTTGGTAAAACCATGTTGCCTAAGATCATGCAACCTATTGGTTTTGAGAAAGTCCACTATTCTCTCTTTCAGAAGCACCTCCATTATTTTTCCCACCACCGAGGTAAAGCTTCCTGGCCTGTAGTTTGTCACTTCTGCCCTACTGCCACTTTTGTGATGAGGTACATCATCAGCCCTTCTCCAGACCTGTGGAACTTCTCCCGTCTCCAAGGAACTATTAGAAACAACCTTTAAAGGCCCTGCAAGAACCTCTCTGGCCTCTTTCAGTATCCTGGGATGTAGCCCATCCAGTTCCATAGCCTTGTTCACTTTTAGTTTTGCAAGCTGTTCAAACACATCATTTTCTGTGAATGGTGCAGTATCTACTCCATTCTCTTTTGTATATTTGTCAATCACAGGTTGGTCCTTATCCAGGATTTCCGTTAGTAAAAACAGAACAAAAGTATTTGTTTAGCATTTTTGCTTTTTCAGTGTCACTTTCCGCTAATCTGTTCTCGGCACTTTTGAGTCTTGCGATTCTACATCTGATCTTCCTCTTCTCCCGAATATACCTGAAAAAGGTTTTGTCTCCACACTTCAGATCTTTAGCCATCTTTTCTTCTGCCTTTGATTTTGCTATCCTTATTTCTCATTTTATCTCTTTAAGCTTTATCCTGTATTCTGTTCTGTGTTCCTCTGTTGTGAGCTGCTGAATTGGTATACTTGATGTATAAATGAGCGTGGATGGAGGATTCTCTGGGAAATATGACTGGCTGGATAAATGGATGATGATATAGATTTATATCTAGATTGTGTGCCAAAGACTGGTAGTATGGGTAAAGTTAGAAGGGTAGATGTCTGGGACAGCTGAGTTGTGGCTAGCCTGTCTGTACTGTGGTGAATGCTTGATGTGTATGGATGGGTCAGATCTGTGGTTAATGGATACTTGTAGTTTATGCATTATTAAGCTCGGCAGGCTCTTTTTTATTATTGGGGTGTGGTACATTGGAGAATTGTGTATTTATTTATTTATTTAAAGTCTCTTTTATACCGCGCTATTCAGCATCAGCGCGGTTTACAATAAACAGTGAACATACACATTTCCAATAGTACTTTGTGTTTACATATGAACAGGATATTCAACTTGGCTAACAGGGTAACTATGTATTATAAGATTATACATTATAAGATATAAGGAGAGAGCCCTTCTTTCATCTGTTGTGGCAGAGGTAGGTTAGCCCACCAGTTAGCGTAAGATTACTTCTCTTGTTTACTATTCTGGGATTTTGTTTGGCCATGGTACATTTTTGTAATTGCAATCTTTCTTATGATAGGTGCTATGTAGAGCGGTATTTTTTAGATTGTTCACCTTGGATGATGCATTTTTTAAAAGTCTGTAAGGTCATTTTTCTTGATTTCATTACAATGGGTGTTCCCATCAACGTTTTATCCCTTAATGTGAAAGGGATAACTAATCCGATTAAGAGGAAGAAGATTCTGTTATATTGTAGGAAAGAAACTGCTGATATGTTATACCTTCAGGAGGCTCATTTGAACCTTGAATTGGGGATTAACGTTTGAGTGCATACTCTGTAGCCTTGAGGAGGTAAAGCAGAATAGTTATTCTCAATTGTAAACCCTTCTCTCTTATAAAACTTTGGCCAGTAAGGCTGATGGGGAAGGTAGATGGGCTAAGTTATTGGTCTTGATTGGGGAGGTTCAAATGGCTTTTATGACACTTTGTGTCCCCACTTCAGATAATCCTGGCTTCTTTCATGCTATTGCTAAAGAAATTAAACAACAGGGTAATTCTTGGAGGGGATTATATTTTAGTTTTAGATTTCATTTTAGATGGAGAGACAGTCTAAGTATACAACAATCGCAAAATATTAAACATGCCACAAACAAACCCACTGTTTCATCTGCAAAGCGGTTCCAACAATTCAACAGGGAGGACACCTTGATTAAAATTCAACCACTCCAAAACCCCCCACAACAATGCCTGGACGACATGATTTCTTTATGGAATTCCTGCCTTAATGCAGAGACCAAAGCAGCCACCACTAAGAAAGTGGCAAGAAAAAGGAAAAATGCACCGTGGTTCTCTCCTGAACTCCGAACATCACTACTCAAGCTAAGGAGGCTTGAAAGATCGTGGCGCCGATCCCGATCAACTGAGAAACTAGCAATGTACAACGAACACCTAAAAAGACACCGAGCAGACGTAACAGCTAGAATGAAACAATTCCATGCAGAGTTACTACAACGCTCATTAAACAAGCCCCACAAGCTCTTCAGCCTCATCAAAACCTTATCAAAGGAGCCCTGCTCCACACAAGCAAACCTTCCTGACCCCCAGGAATATGCCAACTTCCTTCACACCAAGGCTAACCAGTCCAACACAATGACCACACACAACTCTCCTCTAACAACCCCACCACGTACAGCAACAACTACCACCAAACACTTCGTCACTGAGTTCTCTTCACCTTCTGCAAGATACTTACAGGATATTATATCCTCCATAAACACCACCACAGCACCGAATGACCCATGTCCGGCATCTTGGATAAAATCCCTGCAAAATGAACTCAGCCCTTTCCTCTCAAAACTCATTAGTCTCTCCTTCTCAACGGGGACATTCCCAAAATGCCTAAAACAGACAGCGATAAGACCATTACTAAAGAATAGCAAATTAGACCCAACACGGATGGATTCTTACAGGCCCATATCAAGTATCCCGCTTCTGGCAAAAATCATTGAGAAGGTGGTTCAACAGCAACTCAACCATCATATCGAAACAAATGCCCCTCTCGACCCTTGCCAACATGGATTTCGAGAATCGCATGGTGTCGAAACCCTCCTGACCACACTATTCAACACACTTACCATTGGATTGGACAACATTAAACAAGGGTTCGCTCTGATCTTCCTTGACATTGCCGCAGCCTTTGACACTGTATGTCACGAAATACTCCTCTCCCGACTCAGTGAGAAGGGCATTCAGGGAAACGCTCTAACTTGGTGCGCTTCATACTTGACAGATCGCTGGCAACATGTACGCGCCGGTTCCTCCACCTCCGCACCTTTCCTCCAAGAAAAAGGAGTGCCACAAGGATCATCACTGTCTGCCTTACTATTCAACATTTACATGCAGCCCATAGCAATCTCGTCAAATCCTTCAACATTAACTGCCTTGTCTACGCCGACAATGTTCTCCTATTCATGCCTTTCCTACTAGACAATCCTGACCTCACGCCCCTCTCTGCCTGTTTCGATGCGGTTACAGACTGGTTACATACACAGAAGCTAAGAATAAACTTTAAAAAGACAGAGGTCCTTTTCATCTCTAGAAATTCCTCATTCACTCCACCCAGCACCCTGAAGGTCAGGGACGCGAAACTCATATGCAAACCATCAATCCGGTATCTTGGAGTCATCCTTGATCAAAAACTCAACATGAAAGCCCAGATAAGCAATATGGTAAAAGCAGCATATAACAAAATCAGAACTCTTTGCCACCTGAGACAGCTACTGGAACCCGGAGATTTTCAGACAGTATACCAAGCCCTAGTTACTCCGCACTTTGATTATGCAAACTCCATGTTACACGGCCTTCCAAAAGCCACAATAAATCCACTTCAACTTGCCATGAATGCTGCCGCCAGAATCCTTCATGGTGCATCAAGGAGGGAACATATTACACCAATACTAAAGAACCTGCACTGGCTTCCAATCAAAATCAGGATCACGTTCAAGGTGATGTCCTTGACATTCAAAGCCGTAAACAACTGCTCCTCTGCATCAGTCAGCAACCTCATTCAGATGACACCATCCAACAGAGCAAGAAGATCAGCCGCTATAAATACTTTGACCCTAACAAATCAGCTCACAAAATGCTCACAAGCAGCCAGGTCCAGAGCGTTTTCGCTTTACGCACCTACCTGCTGGAATGCACTACCACCAGCTATTAGGGCTATGAATGACTTCTTACAATTTAGGAAGGCACTCAAGCATCACCTCTTCCTACAATACTTCACTGATCAGGAGCACTATCCACAGCAAACCACTCCTGATGCCTTATATAGGCAACCCACGAATAACAACCACACAAGTTCGAAACCTAACCTTCCAAATTCAGATCCCCCTGACAAATAACTTCTCTTCACACTACTGTCAGTTAATACGCTATCAAGACAACAGCTACACGCCGTTGATACTCGTGAGCATATGTTGTACTACCTGTATATATCTGTATATAGTTACCCTGTCCTTTTCTAACTGTATCTAGTTACACTGCTTAACCACATTTAAGTTACATTGTTATAGCTGTACTTTTGATAACTGTTATACTGTAAGTCCAGTGCAGATATTCTGCACTGAACAGTTTTGTTCAATGTAAACCGCGCTGATACTGAAGAGCGCGGTATATAAGAAAAATAAATAAGTATAATTTTGAAAGCAGAAAGGTTCTACATTCAACAATGCAGGATTTGGACTACTGGATCCTTGGAGATTGCAGCACCCCAGTGAGTGTGATTATAAGTATTATTCACTGCCTCATAATCCCCCTCCATCTTGGATTTCTTTTTACTTTCCAAAACGTCTTGAGAGCTTGGGTCCATTTCACTGACATCCACAGTATGCAGTTGGAAGTTCCTCAGAAGGCCCCTTCTTGGACACAGTGGAGATTTAATAAATCACTGTTCAGTGATGTGCGTTTTTATCCACAATGCTGGAAGCCATTCAGGCCTACTTTGAAATTAATAAGCCTGGTGATACTGCAACAAGAGCTTGGTTGGAAGGTTTTAAAGCAAGCCTTAGAGCTCACATTATGAGTTATGCCATAGGCATTGCTAAGAAAAGGAAGCAAGAGATGGTGGCTTTAGAGCAAGAAATTAAAACTAAATAGGGATTCTTCCTTAATAAACAAGATTCCACAATGTTTCAACTTCAGAAGTTGAAATATAAATATAATGGACTTGTGATGAGCAGGCAGGAAAACTCATTTTATCCCAGCAAAGTAGATATTTCTCTCAAAATAATCAGGCAGGTCGGTTACTCACACACTCCTTATAAGCAAAAAAACCCTAGCAATTAGGTTACAAGTTTGACAGATGAGGATGGTGGATTATTAATGCAAGATAGTGATATTCTTGAATCCTTTCATAGTAACATAGTAAATGACGGCAGATAAAGACCAGTATGGCCCATCTAGTCTGCCCATTAGATAGTTAAGTTCATTTTGATTTTATCCTGTTGTTGGAAAGGGATCCACTGTGTCTATCCCATGCCATTTTGAATTCTGTCACTGTATTTGCCTCCACCACTTCCATCGGGAGGGCGTTCCAAGCATCCACCACCCTTTCAGTGAAAAAGTATTTCCTGACATTGCCTTTCAATTTACCCCCTTGCAGCTTCATGTTATGCCCTCTAGTTTTACAGCTTCCTCATCTTTGGAAGAGGTTTGTTTGTTCATTATTTCTCTTTAAGTAGTTAAAGGTCTGAATCATATCTCCCCTGTCCCTCTTCTCCTCCAGAGTGTACATATTTAGGTCTTCAAGTCTCTTCTAATAAGGCTTCTGACGCAGGCTCCAAATAATTTTTGTTGCCTTCCTCTGAACAGTTTTCAGCCTTTTTACATCCTTTGCAAGATATGGTCTCCAAAACTGAACACAGTATTCAAAGTGAGGCCTCACCAGTGACTTATACAGTGGCATTAGTACCTCTTCCTTTCTGCTGGTAATTCCTCTTTGTATGCAACCCAACATCCTCCTGGCTTTTGCCACTGCCTTGTCGCACTGTTTTGCTACCTTGAGATCCTCAGAAATAAATCACACCAAGGTCCATCTCCTGGTCCGTGCACACCAACCTCTCGCCCCCTATCGCGTACATTTCCCTTGGATTTCTGCTTCCCAAGTGCATGACACTGCACATCTTCACATTAAATCTTAACTGCCAAGCATTAGACCATTCTTCCAGCTTTTGTAGATCTTTCCTCATGTTACCCATTCCCTCAGGGGAGTCCACTCTGTTGCAAATTTTTTTGTCATCTGCAAAAAGACAGACTTTTCCATTCAGTCCTTCAGGAATATCACTCACAAATACATTGAACAGTGCCGGGCCCGGGACTGAACCCTGGGGCACTCCACTAATCACCCTCCTTTTAGCCAAGTGAGCTCCATTTATAATCACTTTCTGTCGTCTGTCAGTCAACCAATTTCTGATCCAGTTCACCACCTTGGGACCCACCCCCAAACTACTGAGTTTATTGATAAGCCTCCTATGAGGAACAGTATCAAAGGCTTTGCTGAAATACAGGTAGGTGACATCCATCGCATGCCCCTGATCTAGTTCTCTGGTCACCCAGTCAAAGAACTCAATCAGATTTGTTTGGCAAGATGAAACCATGTTGCCTCGGATCATGCAACCTGTTGGTTTTGAGAAAGTCCACTATTTGCTCTTTCAGGAGCGCCTCCATTACTTTTCCTGCCACCGAGGTAAGGCTCACGGGCCTGTAGTTTGTCACTTCTTCCCTGTCACCACTTTTGTGAAGAGGTACCACATCAGCCATTCTCCAGTCCTGAGGAACTTCTCCTGTTTCCAAGGATCTGTTGAAAACATCCTTTAACGGCCCTGCAAGAACCTCTCTGAGCTTTTTCAGTATCTTGAGATGTATCCCATCCGGTCCCATTGCCTTGTCCGCTTTCAGTTTTGCAAGTTGTTCTAACACATCATCTTCTGTGAATGGTGTGGAATCTACTTCATTCCCATTTTTATATTTGGGAGTCACAGGTGGTTCCAGGATTTTCTTTAGTAAAAACAGAGCAGAAGTATTTGTTTAGCAATTTCGCTTTTTCAATGTCACTTTCCACAAGTCTGTTCCCAGCACTTCTCAGTACTGCAATTCCACCTCTGATTTTCCTCCTTTCCCGAATATACCAGAAGAAAGTTTTGTCGCCACACTTCACATCTTTAGCCATCTTTTCCTCTGCCTTTGATTTTTCTTTCCTTATTTCTCTTTTTGACTCTTAGTTTGATCCTGTATTCCTTTCTGTGTTCAATAATACTATGAGAAGTTATAGTCCCTCAGAAACTGGTGCTACTCCTGATGGATTTTGAAATTTAACTCAACAAGTAATTCATCCAATGCTGTCCTTAGAGCAATGGTGTTGGTTATTTAGAGAGATACAGCTAAATGAAATTTTACAGGCAATTAAGAGGATGTCATTACGTAAAGCCCCTGGCCCAGATGGATTTCCCTTAGCATTTTATAAAATTTTGGGACAAGAAATTGCTCCATGGCTGAGGTACCTTTTTGAGGAATATCTTAAACAAGGAACCTCTGTGGGTTCTTTTGTAGAACCATTCTAATAGTACATGCTAGATTATCTCAGTTGATCCCAGGGTTAATTCACGCTGATCAATGTGGTTTTGTAGCAGGGCATTCAACAATAGAGAATGCACAATTATTGTGCAATATATTATCGATTATCCCTTGATGCATAAAAAGCATTCAATCGGCTGAAATTGTCTTTTTCTGCTTCTATCTCTGGAGTGGTTTTGGAATAGGGTCCACGCTTTATAGACACGATTAAGAAACTTTATTCCTGTCCGAAAATGAGAATATATGCAATGCAACAAGCATTTTATGAGTTGCCTCGATTGCTACAGGATGATAATCCTCCTTCGCAGGGAATACCATTGTGGCATAACCTAATTTTCAAGATTCGAAGAGAGACCATTAATTGGAGTTTTGGGCAGACTATAGGTATATGGACATTGGGTCAACTCTGGTCTGCCAATGAGATGAGGCCTTTTGCAGAATTTCAACAATAATTTGGATTGGCCTCCAGATATTCTTAATGTCAATTACATCATTGTATTTTGCATTCAAAAATTGATTTGCAGAACCTTTAATGAGAAATAGGTTTTAGTGACAATGGGTAATACTAAAGCAGTGTTTCCAAAGGCTGCTTCTAAGTTTTATAGCATCCTTAGAAACAGGGCTAGTCATTTCTGTGTTGGAACTGAAAAAGTGTGGAAAAAAAGAAGTTGCAGAGCCATTATCATGTAAGCAATGCTGTGCTTTCTGGTCTTCATTAACTATAATTTCAAAATCTGCATTTATCACTCATTCTTTATTTTTCTAGTCTCATGGAGCTTTCTTAACCCTGGATGTTTTGGCAAAATGGAAAGTGGGTCAGAGCAGGGCCGTACCGAAGTTGAATCGTGCCCTGTGTGACTTGCACAACGGGCATGTGCCCGCCCCCTCCCCTGCGGCGGGAGAGATAAGATGCACCTGCTGTGTAAGTTCCTGGCACGCTAAGCAGATCTGTCCCTCCCTTCTCTGATGTTGCATCAGAGCAGGGAGGGACAGATGTGCTTAGCATACCACGAGAAGGCTTAAGGGGCGCATTTCAGATGTCTGCCGTTGCCTGCCGCCACTGAGAGAAGAAAAAGTGGCGGCGGCAGGCAACGGCAGACAGCCGAAATGCGCCCCTTAAGCCTTTGTGCCCTGTGCGGCCGCACCGCTCGCACAGGGCTAGGTACGGTCCTGGGTCAGAGTAATAAATGCTGGTCCTGTAAAACAGGAATATGTACTTTTTTCATGTATTGTTTGATTGCCCAATCTTCGGGGATTTTGGGCCCAAGTATGGACATGGATTAAAGCTGTTTTGAAGTTGAATGCAGAGTTGCCATTTCACATTGTGATAAGATCTCTTGTTTGTATACCTTCACTAAGTAAAGAGAAAAGATTTCTGTTTGATTTTATGATAGGAATAGCTCTTAAGAGGGTTGCTGGTTTGCCTCACTGTTGCTGGTATCATCATTGCCTGGACCTCTGTGACTAGCGGTAGTAGGAGCAGCTGAGTGCCGGGCGTTGAAAATCTGCGCCCTGCCATGGTACGCAGCCGCAGATGTGAGCCTGGGGACATGTGCTCTTTCAGAGCGTGGAGGAGCTTGCAACTGGGCCTGTATGGGAAAACATCCCCCGCTTGTGGCCACTGCGAAGTCTGTGAAATTTGTGGGACCTATTGACCATCATTTGCACGATGGAGCTGAATTGTCCTCTCTTGACTTGGATCCGTGAGTACTGTCTCATTGGTTTCTCCTCCTTCAATGGATTTTATCCCGCCCCTATCAGGAAGGAATAAGAGAGGTTGGAGCCTCCCTGGGGAATGCAGGATGAGAGGATGTATGGTCCTCAGGAGTCCGGATCAGTTCCCCGAAGTTGGACGATGCTCTTACGGTAATTGAACAAGTTAAGATTCCTACTCCTTTAAATTTTTCAGCCACTGCTGGTAGCAAATAAAGCTATTTCTTTACGGGGTATCTGGGAGGTAGTGTCCATGCACTCCTCTGTCTCCCAGGTTGCTCCGTTTTCAACGGAGGTGGTTACAAAAATGTCTGATCAGGATACTCGCATTAATGGTTGCAATTCCTCCTTACACAAACTTGAGGGTCAGGTTGCGGTTGCTCAAGCTGCTCTCTCCTCTTCTATTCGGGATAGCTCTATTATTCACCATCAAATAGAGTCTTTGGAGAATGTAGCTACAGCAAAACACCTTTGTTTTATTAATTTTCCCTGCACTCATTATCTTACCCCTAATGTATTACCTTCAGAATACGTTAAGGAAATTCTTATGTTGCAAGATGTTGATACTATAAAGTTTTCCACCATTTATTATATTCCCTAAAGGAGGCCGATATTGCTCAGCCTTCTCAGTCTGAGACTTTAGAGAATTCTGCCTTTCTAGAGTCTTCAGCTATCATTATTCCTAATCTTGCCACCTTAATCGCTTTTTTTCTTTCTTTATCTGACAAAAATGTAATACTTAAACTTTATTTTTCTAAGAAGAGTGTGGATTTCTGTGGCAGTCCTATACAAATTTTTCCTGATGTGTGCAGACTCTGAAACGCAGAAAGGCTTTCCCAGTTTTGAAACCCTGTGACCTGGCTCTAGGGGCTACTTTCTTTTTAAAATATCCATGTAAGTAACATAGTATATGACGGCAGATAAAGACCAGCATGGTCCATCTAGTCTGCCCAGCAAGTGTTTTGTATCTTATCAATCTGTTAATTATGTTTACTTTGGCCCTGATGCACAAGTAAAGGACAGTATATCAAGTGCCTAAAACCATAACCCCAACTAGAAGCTTTCTTGTCCGGTAAGGATTAATTGGTGGTTTCTTTTTTGTCCTTTCTGATTTTGTTTAAGTGGGTATTGAATAGTTTATACTATATGAGGATCTCGGAATTTTGTGAATGTTTTCTTTTTATTTATTTTCTTTGGTTCTGCTTTAGTAATGTTGGCGTCCCTCCTGACAAGGACTTTATTGTAATTCCTGACTTTATAGTTAAAAAAGGAAGTTGAAAAAAAAGGAATAACTCTTAAATAGATAATTAATAATTGGAAAGATAAAGCATAGTTATTCACATGTAGCAGATGTTCTCTGTGAACAGCAGGAATAAGTCCTCACGTATGGGTGACATCACAGACAGAGCCCAAGTTGAACGCTCCCCAGCTTCCATTGGAAACTTTTGGAAGCTGTACCGCACATGAGAGCCTGCCTGTCTGTCTGCCATAGCGCCATCTTCTCCAGTCAATTTTCCAAGCAGTAGCCAAGAAAACAACTCCTTGGGGAGCTGGAAAAGGTTGTGAGGATTTATTCCTACTGTTCATGGAGAACACCTGCTACAGGTGAGTAACTATGCTTTCTCAGTGAACAAGCAGGAAGTAAGTCCTCCCTTATGGGACTCCCAAGCTTCAGGCTACTAAAAACTGAGGAAGCCCAACTCAACAGGAGTGACAAAATTGGAGAATAGGAAGGTAGTCCCCTCTAATGGCTCCACCAATTCAGCATCCTCGGTGTACAGCAGCTCCAAGGCTAGTCAACTTTTGCAGGTATTCGGGATGAACAGAAGGGCCTGTGGGCAGGGGTCACGTGATGAAGTGGGGCTGAACGGACGCCTGCTGGCTGAGCTCCACTCCTAGCGCACCAAAAACAACAAATAAACTGCATATAAAGATCATATTGGACCCTGTAATCTCCCCCCCCCCCCCGAGGCAGCAGAGTGCAAGGAGTGGGGACAAACAATGAGGTGGACTGGTGGGGATGCCCACAAAAACCCTCAGGCCTATAAAGGAGAGATCATCAAAAATGGTAGCAGAGCAAACCACAGCGGTTATCACATGGCAGGAAGAAGCAATACGGGAAATTGCTCGCTCAATGACTGTGGTGCTCGACAAACGCCTCTCTCGCCTACATGTCTCGCTGGAGGAGCTGAAGGGCAGCTTTGAGTCTCAGACACAGTAAGTGCAGCAGTTGGAGGGCAGTACAGAGGCCCTTGACAGGTGAGTGGCACAACTAGAGGGGCACTGCAAGGCACTCGCAAAGCAAATCGATGACCAGGAAAACGGAGGGCGACAAAACAATGTGCGGGTGACAGGCCTCCCTGAATCATGCAGAGAGAAGGAGCTCAGACATCATCGAAGAATGGATGCCACAACAGCTGGGAGTGGTAAAAGCGGGAGCACGACTGATGGTCACATATGGGACTCCCTAGCTACAGGCTACCAAAAGCCCATAGAGAAAAAACAGTTACCCTCAGGGGAAGCTATGTGCAACAGCAATTGAGTTCGTAGGCATGCAGGTGCAGACTGCAGCAGGACCCGTGTGTCCGAGGGGAACCAGCACTCCGGTAACCTGAACACAGAAGGGCCGGAGGGTAGGAGTTGCCCAGATCCCAAAAAGATTACGGACCATAGCTTGGCCGAAAGCACTGTCCCATCGGGACTCCCTCTCCAGGCAATAATGAGATGCAAAGGTATGGATGGAAGACCAGGTGGCAGTCTGGCAGATGTCCACCATTGGGACGGAGTGCAGGTTTGCCACCATGGCCCTGACATGGTGCACCATGACCCGGCAATCCAGCGAAAGCCCTCCTGCTCGTAGACAAAGGTGATACAGTCAACCACCCAGGTAGATAGCATATGCTTATCCACCACTTCCGCCAGTGTACTGGGGTCATACGAGACAAAAAGCTTAGAAGCTTTACGCTGGCCCTGGGTACGTTGAATGTAGAAGGATAGGGCCCTCTTACAGTCCAAGGTGTGGAGGACAGTCTCTGCCCTACTGGCGTAAGACCTCTGGAAGAGGTGAGGAGCACCACCTCCTGGTTGAGATGAAA
This sequence comes from Ichthyophis bannanicus, assembly GCA_033557465.1. Lineage (NCBI taxonomy): Eukaryota > Metazoa > Chordata > Amphibia > Gymnophiona > Ichthyophiidae > Ichthyophis > Ichthyophis bannanicus. The sequence goes on along the minus strand of CM066033.1, from coordinate 111,793,394 downwards.
AGGCGGTACCACCTTTGGAAGGAATTTGGGGTGTGTGCGGAGCACAATCCTGTTCTTGTAGAACCTGGTGTAAGGCGCCTCCACCACCAAGGCTTGGAGCTCGCTGACTCTGCAAGCGGAGGTAAAGGCAACCAGGAACACCACCTTCCACAAAAGGTATCTAAGGTGGCAGGTAGCCAGGGGCTCAGAAGGCGGGCATGTAAGTTGCTCCAATAAGACATTAAGGTCCCACTCGGTCACCAGAGGGTGTACCAGGGGTTTCGATAAAAGAAGTCCCCTTATGAAGTGGGTCACCAACGGTTAGGCTGACAGGGGTTTGCCATCCACTGGGTGGTGATATGCCACTAGGACACTGAGGCGCACTCTGATGGAGTTTGATTTGTGTCCAAAGCATGAGAGATGGAGAAGGTACTACAGGACTAGCTACACCAGAAAGGAAAATGGACTAATCCTGTGCTCTACGCACCAGACTGAAAATCTGCGACACTTGAAGGTGTATGCTTTCCTGGTGGAGGACTTACGGGAAGCCAGCAGGATCTCCTCCACTTCCTTTGAGAGGTCGAACGGGGCTAGGGTTACCCTTTCAGCAGCCATGCTGTCAGTGACAGGGACCTCATATTGGATGCAAGAGAGAGACCCCCCTCCAGTGACAGGAGACCTGGGGAGCTCCCTAATAGAATGGGAGTCTCCACCGACAGCCAGAGGAGTAGCGGGAACCACGGCTGTTTCGGCCATCGAGGGGCTATCAGGAGCGGCAAGGCTTCGTTGCGGAGAGTCCCGAATAATGTTTTGGTAATTAGTGGGGTGGGTGGGAAGGCGTACATGAGATGAGAAACACATCTGTTGCCACCCGGGAAGGGTGGGCTTGCCGGCAGCAGAAGTGGGGCAACTGGTAGTTGACTGGGCTGGCAAACAGGTCTATCCATGGTTCCCTCCAGAGATGCTTGGAGGCACCAAGAAGTGCATCTTCTGGCTTTTAATGTGACACACAGTTGATTCCACAACCATGTAGTTATGTGGCAGCTGTGTTTTCTGGAAACTAGGGCTCCGGCTGACTTGATACTGCGGATTGAGTCAATGGTTGACAATCAGCAGTCACCAGGGTCTCCCACATTCTGAAGAGATGCCCCTCCCATCAGTGCCTCCCGAGGAGGAGCCTTGTACCGGAGGATCTCAAGATCCTCGGTACGTGGCTCGTCCTCTGGCACTGCCGTGAAGGCAAGAGCCTGGGATATCTCCCATACAAACTCCAGGAAAGCCAAGTCCTCTGGGGGAGACCACCGCCGATTGTTTGGTGGGGATGGGTTGGAGGGGATGTCCCGATGGAGAATGGTGTTGGGAGACTCCTCATCCATCTCCTAGGCTGACTCAGAGCCAGGGGAGTCGGTCAGCACCCTGTGGTTGTTGGACTGACTTGGCGTCGACGACACCCGGCACCAAGACTCCAGTGTGACTGTGCCCGACAATGTGCCAGCCCACAACTCGGAAGCCAGTGGGGTTAACACCGAGTGGGCCAGCCTCTCCAAGATAGGAGGGGCATCCTCCAGGGATGTTCTGGACAAGGACGGTCCTATCAAGCGCACAGATGACAAGGTGTGACCAGGAGTCGTGCCCCTGTGAGCCTCGAATGCAGCAAAGCTGCTAGGGCTAGAATACTGGCCTCTATGCCAGACTGTTCTGTCAAAGCAAGCGCTGACTTTGAGGGCTCCAAGGCTGGTTCCAGGTCCCGGGAAGGGGAGTCCCAGATGGTGATGGCATCGGGGGGGGGGGGGGGTGGGACCAGTGCGATTCTCCAACTCTGATGTCGGCGCCTCCCTCCGAGGTTGCTTGGGGGGGGGCGCTCTTTCTCATCTTCGGCACTGAGTCCAGTCAAGAACTCTGTACTCGGGTCCTAGTGGTCTTAACCCCCCCCACCCCCGCCTAGGGTCAGACGACTTTGATGAAGTCTTCGGCCAGGGAAGAACCTCAGAGGATTGACTCCGATGCATGTTGATCCCGCGGCTCCGACTGAGTTTAGGAGCGTGATGCCGAGTCACCCAATGCCAACATCGAAAGCAGGGATTCTACCCCTGATGCCGTTCCTTGGGCTGACTTGCTGAACAGCTCCCCTTGTCGCTTTTCATGTTCCTTCTGGGTCTTGGCTGACATCAAAAGGCACAGCGGGCAAGAAGACACATCATGGTCCATGCGGGACATAGTAAGGTTGCAGTTGCCACACTGCTTGAAACCGCTGATCAATGACAAAGCGGGAAAAACAAACCCTATGAGGTTAAACTCCGATGTCTTGACCAGCTAGGCCGCAAGTAAAATAAAACCCATGGGCCAAAAAGAAAAGAAAAAAGGGTACCCAAGCAAAAAGCATGACGATGAGGCGTTGGACTCAGGCAGCGGAAAGGTGATCGATACCGAAGAAGAAAAAATCACAGAGGATGGTGAAAAAAAAATTGACTTTATCCGGGTGCACAGACAGCACGTCTGCAGGACTCAGTGGAAAAATGAGGTAAGATGGCACCTTTAGGTGGGAAGGTGACCACACATGCGCGGTGTAAGTCCCAAAAGCTTTCTTTGAAAGCTGGGGATTGGTTCCGCGCGGGCTCCGTCTGTGCCGTCACCCATATGTGAGGACTGACTTTTTGCTTGCTCCCAGAAAACACACCTGTTTTAAGTTTAGAGCAACTGCAACGTAAGGGACAAACCAGAGTCTCTTTTTCCCAATATTTCCAGTTGCACTATTTCATCATGAGAGATGAGAACTGGCTACATCTCACTAGAGAGTCCTCAGCAGTGGAAAACGTTCTATTTGGGGGTACTGCACAGTAGAAAGGGCTCCTCTCCAGACTATATAAAGTCTTGCTGAAACTCTATTGCCCAGAATCTGATCTTCATATCAATCGATGGCATCAATCACTCGGTCATGGTCTTTTACAACTCAAGAGTGGCGGCTCATTCACCACAGGGGGTATCGCTGTGGTTATAGCACCAGTTACAAACAAACCAAGTATAATATATTTATATGAGCATATATGACCCCGGTGCATTTGCAGCATCTTGGTCTAATTAAGGACAATGCTTGCTGGAGGGCTTGTGAATGGGTTGGTACCTTTCACCATCTTTAGTGCGAGTGTCCCCCACATCCAAATATTTTGGTCACAGGTATTACACTCCATTAATGGAAATACTGGTAGTTCCTTCCCAGCAGACCAGGTCTTTTGTTTGTTGGGATATTTTGATCCACCAGTCGGAGTCCCACAAAGCAATAAAAAGCTGACAGAACTACTATTGGCCACCCAGATGTGGAAAGATGGCAGGGGTCCTGGATTACTGGATTGGTGAATGTGTGCGAATGAGCTAAGGAGCATGGATAAACTTTCATATATGTTGAAAATTCAGAGTGAAACCTTTGAAGAGCTCTGGTCCCCATACTGTCACTGGGCTCAAGTAGCCCCCGACTCTGAAAGTGTTGAGATACCCCTCCAGGAAGGATGACAGAATGGTTGTTCACTCTTTGCCCCTCCCCCATCTCTGTATGCCCTTGGTCTGGCTCCCTAGCAGTGTGCTGTCCCATACTGTCTCTTTTACCCCTTCTTTACATTCTTCTGCGTGTTTGATCACGCTCCCCAACCTTTGTTTGGTGGCTGTAAAAGGTTGTATTTCTTTTTCTTTTGTCCTTTCAAAATGGGGCTTTTTTATGGGGTTATATGTCTGCAAGTCCTTTGGGGTTCCTTCCTTTTTCTCTATTTGGTTGCTTGCAACCTCTGTATGATTTGTAATAGAAACCATTTACTGGGGACGTTCATTGTATGAAGGCAGCTTGACCTGGTATTGGGGGGGGGGAAGAATAATATACTGTGCTTATATATTAATATCCTGTATAGGTAACAACAGTGTGTTACCAATACCCCTATGCACGATGGACACCAGTAGTGATTTTTTTTTGGTTATACCATAGGCAATTATGACAGAGGTATTGTTTTTTGAAGCATACTTTGTTTATAGCCTCACTTTTCTTAAATAGTTTAAAAAAAAAAGGTTCCTGTGTACTACTGAGACCTTTGCGATCTAGTCAGGGAGGACAATTGGTAATATCATTGCTGAAGCTGATGAAGAAATCAGAAACAAGGAGGGCATTTTCTAGGGCTGCCTCTTCATCGTGAAATAATCTGCCTGTAGATTTATGAGTGGAGTGGGACAGAGTTCAGAAGAGATTAAAAGCCTGGCCTTCCCTTGGGTAAGGGGAATTAGATGAGGTATTAGATAGGTGGATGAGAGGGGCCTTTTGTTTGACCGATGCCTTGAGCAGTTGTTTTACAGACAGCAGGTCTTTTCTGATGGATGCTGTCTGTATGATGTGACTTTTTTAAGAAAATTGTGTGTGTATTGTAAACTGCTTTGGGTGACCTCCCAGGACAGAAGAATGGTATTATAAGTGTGAAATACATAATAAGAACTGTTAAATAAAAGCATTTTACCTTGGTAAATGGCTGCAGCTGCTACCATCGTGTCTCTGTGTAGTAAAGGTTTTCTATTCCAGCAACAGTTACTCTCTCCCATACCTGAAAGTTAGTTGATTACTTTGAAACCAGGGGTATACCACACGCATTCTTTTTTTAATTTACATTTATATACTGTATTCATATCATGGAAACTGATCTTAGATTTCTAAGTTCTCAAGCACACTTTGGCCTTTATTTTAGGAGCATCTTCACATGTAAAAGCAGCATTTGCATGAATAAATTAGCTGCAAATGCAAAGACTGATTTTAGAAAGCTGTCAATTACGATGGAGATCTACACTATGTCCAGATTTCAATGGGTATGATTTGGGCAGGCCAAAAATCTAGGCCTATATTCCCTAATCTACAAGGGGCAGTACACATGGTGGCCAAAAATCGTGGAGGTTGGGTTTTACTCCTGCCCCAAGGCATGCACAAATGATATTTGAAGAGCAAGTGCAAAGACTGATGCCAACTCCCCATCTTGACATAAAGAAGGCCCTCCAACACCAACACGTTCAAGTACTCCAAACTTCCACCATCAAGAGACCCTTTATCCCTGGCTCTTACCAGGGGTCCTGGGTGGTCTAGAGGGAACAGGATCGATCCCTATTTGCTCCTGCTCCAGATTCAAAATGGTGCTTTTGACCCCTAATAGTAATCTCATAATACTACTGCTAGGGGTTAAGCTTTTACCCCCAACTGCCTCCACAAGGAGGCTGTTCTCTCCACATTCTTGAAAGAAATATTTCTTTGCGTTACTCCAAAATCCATTCCATTTTCGCATAATCTATAGCTATATTACTTCATTTTTAAAAGTGGCACAAGCTGAAACTTAGTACCAGTCTTTCAGGTCAGGAGAGATGTCACAGGCCAAAATATCAAATTCACCATGGATGGGACTCCCTTGCCATTCTGCATACAAGTATGTAACATAGTAACCACTAAAAGCTACAAATCCTAATAACTATGTAAAACAATGCAGCTATTACCTTCAAAGGCACAATTTATATAATAGTATCAATGTCGGTTGACACCAAAAATAACTAACTTACTTATTTAACAGGTTTTTTTATACTGCTTTATCATTTCAGTCAAAGTGGTTTACATTGTAACTTAAACTTGGCAATGTACTGTACATTAAACAGGGATATTGATAATTTGGATTTTTCTGAGGCAATGGGATAGAGTGACTTGCCCAAGGCCACATTGAGTGCTAGTGGGAATTGAACCTTGGTCTCTTGGTTTCCAGGCCAGCGCTCAACCATTAGGCTACTCCTGTAAATTATCCAAAACAATTTTTTAAAGTTAAATTAATTAATATCAAATACATTTTACCCTAGCACATTCCATGCATTTTACTTTAACATATATCATAAGTATGCAATATTAATTTAAACATAATTTAATATCATAATAGCATATCCACAGTACTCAAATATATAATATATTCTCACCAATCAGCCATACTCTTCAATCATACACATATATCTTTCATCCAAAACTCAATGCTAACAGACCCCACAAGCGAAGGGGCCACACTGGACTTGGTGCTTACCAATGGTGAAAGCGTTTCTGATGTTGTAGTGGGAGATAATTTTGCATCCAGTGATCACCAGATGGTGTAGTTCAGTATTAGGACTAGGACTGTTAGAATCCATTCAAAAGCGAGGGGCTTAGACTTTAGGAAGACTAACTTTGCCAAGATGGGCCAATACCTCAGGGAGTCGTTAGTGGGATGGGAACAGCTGGGGGATGTAGAAAAACAGTGGGCAAAACTGAAAGGGGATATTTTAAGGGCAACCAACCTTTTTGTTAAAATGGTAAATAAAGGAAAAGGAGACCGCTATGGCTTTTGAAAGAAGTAGCTGAAAAAGCGAAGAAAAAGAGGAAGGCCTTCATGAAATACAATAGATCACGGAGAGAGGAAGACAGGCATCTATATTTGGAAAACCTTAGAGAAGCTAGCAAAGTAGTCAGGAAAGCAAAGACTCAAAAAGAGGAGGAAATAGTCATTGCAATAAAATGGGGGGATAAGACATTTTTCAGATATGTTAGTGAGAAGAGGAAGGGCAGAAGTGGTATTGTCAGACTCAAGGGTGAAGGGGAGGAATATGTAGAAGCTGATGAGGATAAAGAGGAATTGCTTAACAAATATTTCTGTTCTGTGTTCACAGATGAAGAACCAGGAGCAGGACCTCAGAAAACACCCACAAACGGGAACAGAAGTGAGGGACATCTTGAACAATTTTCAGAAGACTGTGTTTGTGAGAAACTAGCTCAACTTAAAGTAGACAAAGCGATGGGACCGGATGGGATACACCCTAGAATACTGAAGGAACTTAGGGACGTTCTAGCAGCTCCACTAACTAACCTTTTCAATGCCTCGTTGGAGTCGGGAGTGTGCCAAAGGACAGGAGAGAGGCTCATGTGGTGCCTTTACACAAAAGCGGAAGTAAGGATGTGGTTGAAAACTACAGGCCAGTTAGTTTAACTTCGGTGGTGAGTAAATTATTTGAAACGCTGCTGAAAGAGAAAATAGTGAGGTTTCTGGAGTCCAGCGGATTACAGGATCTGAGGCAGCATGGATTCACCAGAGGCAGGTTTTGTCAGACAAATCTGATTGATTTCTTTGACTGGGTGATCAGGGAGTTGGACTGAGGGAGAGCCCTAGATGTGGTGGTATTTAGATTTCAGTAAAGCCTTTGACACTGTTCCTCACATGCCAGCTTATAAACAAACTTAGCACCCTAGGGATAGACCCTAAAGTTACTGCTTGGGTTAGAAATTGGTTGAGTGGGAGGCGACAAAGAGTACAGGTAAATGGAGCTCACTCTGAGGAGAAGGATGTTACCTGTGGTGTGCCCCAGGGATCTGTCCTTGGTCCGATTCTTTTTAACATCTTTGTTAGTGATATAGTGGAAGGGCTGTCGGGTAAGGTTTGCCTCTTTGGGGATGATACCAAAATCTGCAATAGAGTAGACACCCAGGAAGGTGTAGATAACATGAGGAGGGATCTAGCTAAGCTTGAAGAATGGTCTAGAATTTGGCAGCTGGGATTTAATGTTAAAAAATGTAAGGTCATGCATTTGGGCTGCAGCAATCCAAGGGAGCAATATAGTATAGGGGATGAAGTACTTTTGTCCACTAAAGAACAGCGGGACCTAGGCGTAGTTGTGTCTGATGATCTTAAAGTAGCTAAACAGGTAGAAAAGGTGACCGCAAAAGCTAGAAGGATGCTTGGGTGCATACGGAGAGGAATGGCTAGCAGAAAAAAGGAGGTGATAGTGCCTCTGTATAAGTCTTTGGTGCGACCTCATTTGGAGTATAGTGTGCAATTCTGGAGACCGCACCTTCAAAAGGATGTGAACAGGATGGCGTCGGTGCAGAGGGTGGCTACTAAAATGATTAGTGGTCTTCATTATAAAAGCATATGAGGATAGACTGAATGATCTTAATATGTACACCTTAGAGGAAAGGCGGGATAGAGGTGATATGATTGAGATGTTTAAATACCTCAGTGGCATAAATGTTCAGGGAGAGAGCCTCTTTCAATTGAAAGCAAGTTCTGCTATGAGGGGACATGGGATGAGGGTGAAGGGAGATAGATTCAGGAGTGATATGCGGAAATATTTCTTTACGGAAAGAGTGGTGGATCCGTGGAATAGTCTCCCAGTGGTGGTGGTATAGATGAGGACAGTAACTGAATTCAAAAAAGCATGGGACACACACAGAGGATCTCTAAAGGTAAAAGCGGACTGGTGTAGTTGTTGATATGGAAGGACAGACTAGATAGGCCATGTGGTCTTTTTCACTTGTCATGTTTCTATTAAAAAGCCCATAAGAAATGAGATACTGAGAAACAAGAGTGGTAAGTCCAGAAGCTACTAACTTCAGCTGTTCCTTCCAACCACAGTAACTCCTCTACAACCACCAAAACAGTGGCTACATATAATGTAATAACAGCTTCACCAATACTCCAATGTCACTCGGCACTGTGCACGTCTACATTTGTAATCACTTAACCATGAAAACAAGTGTCTTACAGAACAAACACCAAACTCAGAATAAACCCATAAGCCATGGATATCAAATTCCCAGAACCTCAAGAGTCCAACTATGGCCTATAATTTGCCAAACCAATTTTTTTCAGGGAATCTACAATACAAAAATACAAGACTAATAATGAGGCTTCAAATAACCAAACAAACCACAAACTACCCAAACAACCTCAAAACACTAGACTGCTTCACTTACCAGGACAGCAAACAATCTCTGCATAAATCACGCCAGCACATGCGTACAAAGAGACCATCATTGGGTCTCTTGGCCAGTCTAATAAAGCATAGTTACTCACCTGTAACAGGTGATCTCCGGGAACAGCAGGAATTTAGTCTTCACATATGGGTATCATCGGTACTGACGGTGCCTGCGTGGGAACGCTCCCCGGTGTCCAATAGGAAAGCTTTTGGGGGCATCCCACAGCGCCTGCGTGCTGCCTTCCCGCCTTTCCCAACTGTCCCTCTCCAATTGAGTTTATAGCTGAAACAAGAGAGAGAGGGAAAGAGAAAAAGATAGAGAGATAGAGAGATACAACTCCACGGGGAGGTGGGTGGGTTGTGAAGACTAAATTCCTGCTGTTCCTGGAGATCACCTGTTACAGGTGAGTAACTATGTTATCTCCAGGAACAAGCAGTAATATAGTCTTCACATATGGGGACTCCCTAGCTGCAGATGCCAGGGAGATGGCCCCAGAAAGTTGTGTGCCCTTGTGAAAGGGCTTCACTTCCCCCCATGGATCTCTGGCATCCTACCAGGGATGGTGGGTATTAGTTGATTAAGTCTGGAACAGGTGTTGAAGAACAGCCTGACCAAACAAGGCATCCCGGCGGGAGTCCTTTTCTAAGCAGTAATGGGCTGTGAAGGTATGAACCGAAGCTCAAGTAGCTGCTCGACAGGCTGCCATGGCTCTCACATTGTGAGCTGTGACATGGACTTCAAGAGGAAGGTTCTTACTCTCACAGGCAAAAGATATACACTGTGCAATCCAGTTGGACAGTGTCCTTTTGGAAAACTGGAAGTCCCAAATGACTAGGATCAAAAGCAACAAAGAGTTGAGAGGATTTTCTATGTTGCTGTATCCTTTGCAAGTAAAAGGCCAAAGCTCTTTTACAGTCCAAAGTATGAGGGTTCCTTTCTGCATTTGAGGTGTGAGGCCTTGGAAAGAATGCAGGAAGGTAAACCGCTTGGTTCAAATGAAAGGGCGAAACCACCTTTGGCATAAAGTGTGGATGAGTCCTAAGGACTACCTTATGATGGAACCTTGTATAAGGAGGATCAACCTCCAAGGCTTGCAGTTCACTGATGCGACGTGCTGATGTGATTGCAATGAGAAAGAAAACTTTCCAGGAAAGGAATTTCAAAGAGATAGTGGTTAATGGTTCAAAGGGCGGTTTCATGAGCTGCCCAAGTACCAGATTCAAGTCCCATACCACCGGTGGTGGCTTAATGGGAGGCTTAGTTAAAAGAAGGCCTCTCATAAATCTCGCTATGAGAGGATGAGAGGAAATAGGTTGTCCATTTAGAGGCTTGAAAGAAGATGCAATAGCACTCAAATGGACTCTCACTGAATTGGTCTTAAGCCCTGCATTTGATAAATGAAGGAGATAACCCAGTAATCATTCCAGAGGTATCGCAAGAGGGTTAAGACCCTTCTGCGAGCACCATATGGTAAATCTTTTCCACTTAAATGCATAATAGCATCTTGTGGAAGGTTTCCTGGAAGCATGAAGGATATCCTTTACCTGCTGGGAAAGGTTAAAACCGTGAAGTTCTAGGCTTTCAGCAACCAGACCCTGAGATGCAGAGACTGGGAAAGGCGATCTGGAGCAGAGCTTAACTCCAGAGGCGGAGCTTGAGAGAGATGTAGGAGCAGAGGGTAGCACATTTGCCGTGGCCAACATAGAGCTATGAGGATCATATGACCTCTGTCTCTCTGAAGCTTGAACAGGGTTTTGGGAATTAGAGGAATCGGTGGAAAGGCATACAGGATGTCCTGACCCCAATGGAGGAGGAAAGCATCCCTGGCCTGACAACCTCGAGCTGGAATTCTGGAACAGAACCGGGGAAGCTTGGCATTCAGCGGACTTGCAAAGAGGTCTATGTCCGGGGTTCCCCAAATTTGAAAAATTTTGGCCACCTGGTCTGGATGGAGAGACCATTCCTGTGGAAGCAGAACTCGACTGAGTCTGTCTGCCCAAGAGTTTTGAATGCCACCGCAAGGAGATGAATCTGATGCTCTCTGGCGAGGGCCCATAGTCGCAAAGCTTCGTTGCAGAGCGACAGAGAGCCTGTTCCGCCCTGCTTGTTCATATAGAACATGGCTATTTGATTGTCCGTTTGAACTAGGACTGTCTTGTAGCTGAGCTGGGTGTGAAATACTCGAAGAGCAAGGAAGATTGCTCTGAGCTCCAGGAGATTGATATGGAGAAAGGCCTCCTGTGAAGTCCAGGTACCCTGGGTAGAGAGGCCTTGCAAGTGGGCTCCCCAACCCACCTGTGAAGCATCTGTTGTTAGAGTGGCTTGGGGTAGGAGTTGCTGAAAAGGAGACCCCACCAAAAGGTTTTTGGGGGACTGCCACCATTGGAGGGACAAAATAGATGGAGTAAGCCGATGAGGACATGTTTTGTGGCGGCTCGCTGTGAAATAGCCTGGAAGTGGAAGCAGAGGGCACCCCCGGATCTGGCCCATTGGGATACTAGATTATATAGAGTGTTAAATATGGAACGCTTGACAGCGCTAAAGAGAAATCAGGGGGATAAGTTCGATAAACAATGGCAGCCTTTGATAACATACTTGGCTTCCAGGGGCTCAAGTTAGGGGGGTGTCACAAGGTAGACCTAGGGCAACCCGAGAAAAGGCAGATCAGCATGAATGATCACAGAAAAAGTGACAAGGTAAACAAAGAAATGTTTGATGGTTGCTATGAACAACCTAGGCACACGTGCACAGAGCCCATGAGGACACACCCAGACAGCAAAGGAAGGGAATTCGCTTTGCCTGATCAGGATCAGCTGGGTGGAGGTGGAGTCAGGAAACACGGAGATAAAATAGGCTCCCAAACAATTAGAAGCAGAGAGGAGTTGAGGCAGCAAAGGTCACAATCCGAGAGGCAGCAGCAAATACAGTTGAAGCCGTGGAAAGCCTGGAGCTGGTGTGAAAGAGAGGAAGAGAGTGAGAATGGGTCACTGAAGCAACAAGGGAGCCAGCGTGAAGGTCGGAGAGAATCCTACGACCTGTGTGAAACAGTGGGAAGGCAGCAGCCTGAGAGTGTGTATGTATACGGAAGCCAAGAGAAACGTGGGAAGACTGCAATAGCAGGTACCGGTGCAAGTAGTGAATGTAAGGGCTATTGGCTACATGAGAGGGAAAAACCCTGGAGGTATAGAAACAGCCCCATAAAGCCAAGCTATCTAGAGGCTGAGAATAACTTTTCCCCTGGTTATAGAAAGCCTAGGAGAAGAAGGATTTACTTGCCAGAAGAAGTTGAAGATTTTCCCAATCAGTGTGAGCTCCCAGCTTCTAGAAAATCCTCGTCAAAAGCTTTGCAATCTAGCTCAGCTGAGTTCCGAGGGCTAGCTCTGAACAGGCAGGAAGCCTGCCGTAATTATCCAACTAGCAGAGCAAATAGAGACCTGAGTCATCTGCTAAGATACCAGCAGGGGCAGAGCTCTGAAAGGTTCGGCTCAAAGGTATATGGTAGTTCCCAGAGAGGCATTTCTTCAGAGGGGGAGAGAAACTTCCTGGGTAACGAACTAAGCCAGCCATACTCTCATTCCACATCTGACGTTAAGAATGAAAATGCTAATGAACCTGAATTGATGGAGTGTGAAAGTTCTGAAGTATCTGTAAGTCCAGAATTGATGGATTGTTCTCTAACTGTAACTGAGTCAGAGTTCTCATTAAGATAAACGCTTATTGTGTGACCTTAGCTCCAGTGATAGAAGCTGCATGCTGCATCTCACTCACTCTCCAGCCAAACAGACGTGAGCTGTGCTATAGCTGTGATATCAGCCACGAGAGAAAGAATCTGTGATTGAAGCTGTTTGTTCTTTTGTTTTGTTTAAAGTTAAAAGCTGAAGGAAGCTGTTTGTGTTGCTCATTTAACTTTTGTTTATGCCAAAGTTGGCTCTTAATTTATGTTTACCTGAAGATAAAGAAACCTCAAGGGACGGGGAATAAAACCCTAAACTTAAAAAGAAGTTCTCTTTGTGATTTGTACAACTGAAGGCACAACTACCACACACAGAGCCAAGCAATACCAGTTGCCACCGCTTGGGCTCACAGCGTGTGACAGGGGGAAGGGTGGGAGTATAGGGGGTTAGTTCGAGTGGGGGGTGGGGGGAGTTACCTTGGGGTTTTATTGGTCAAGATGTAAGCTATATTGAATATACACGGTATAAGGAAAACGACTGCAATGTAATCTTTGTCTATGCTCCTGTTTGGATTGTATATTTGTTTTTGATAATGTTTTGGAATACTTAATATGGAAAAATTAATAAAGATTAAGTTACAAAAAAAAAAATAATAAGGCGATCTGAGTTTGCTATTTTGTCTGACAGGCAACCTAATGCCTGAGTCCACTCAGTGGATAAGGTCCACTGGGCTGCCCTCATATGGAGGTGAGCATAAGGATCCACATGCACAGTGGATGCCATGTGGCCTTGCAATTGTAACATTTCCCGAGCAGTGAGGTGAGGTTTTAGCACTGCTTGGGAAGCTAACTGCACAATGCGAAGACAGTGGGGCTGTGGAAGGTAGGCCCTTGTCTGTCTGGTATCCAGAAGAGCTCCTATAAACTCTAGGGATTGAGTGGGAGCAAGGTTGGACTTTGGGAAGTTTGACAAGTCCAAAATACTGAAGGATGCGCATTGTGCAAGACAGAGCAACCCTGGCCTCTGGCTCTGAAGGGGCTCAAATGAGCCAGTCGTCTAAGTAAGGGAAGACAAATATTCCCAGGGTGCGGAGAAATACTGCTACCACAGCCATGCATTTTATGAACACCCTTGGTGCAGAGGCCAGGCCTAAAGGAAGAGCCCTGTATTGGTAGTGCTTCCCTTGAAACAGGAATCGAAGGAACTTTCGGTGAGTTGGATGGATGTGAACATGAGTGTACGCATCCTTGAGATCTAGAGAACAAAGCCAATCCTGACTCTGAAGGTATGGCAGCAGAGTTCCTAGAGAAATCATTTTGAACTTCTCTTTGAACAGGAATTTATTCAATTCTCTGAGGTCTAGAATGGGTCTGTGTCCTCCTGTTTTCTTTGGAATAAGGAAATAGGGGGAGAAAAACCCTATACCCCGTTGGGGAATGGGTACCTCTTCTATTGCCCCTTGAGCAAGGGGCATAGTGACTTCTTGATCTAACTGGTCATTGAGAGAGGTCTGAGAATTGAACTGTCTTACTATTGTAGGGGAGGGCATGCTGAGGAAATGAAGCTTGTACCCCTCTCTTACAATAGACAGAGTCCAATTTTCTGCTTTTATCTGACCCCATCTGGGGGCAAAATGGCATAACCTTCCTGGGATGGTGGAGGGTTCTGGGCCGTTCAGGGCCAGGAAGGCAAAGTTCTCTAGACAGAAGTCAAAGCCCCTGTGGAGGCTGAGTCTGCTGAACTGGTTGAGGCTTAGCTGCTTTTGGTTTCCTCTGTTGCCTAGGTTGTTGCTGCTGTCCCTTTTGGGCAGACTGACCTATACAATGTCCCTGCTGGGTATAGGAGGGATAAAACTTTTTCTTCTTGCTGAAGAATGGTTTCTTAGAGGATCTTTTCCTCGCAGGATCAGGTGTAGATTTAGACAATCTATCCAAAGTGATATTGTCAGCATCTATCTCATTAGCTTTTTCCTGCCAATTCTTGCCAAAGAGATTCTCTCCTGTGCAAGGTATATTCCCCTGTTTGTCCTGTACCCAGATTTCCAAGTCAGATGCCTGGAGTCAGGCAATTCTACATGCACCTATGGCAATAGCAGAGGTTCTGCTTATGCATTTGAAGCAGTCAAAGGCTGCACGATACACAAACTTGGAAACTTCCTGAGCATGTTTAACAAGAGCAAGATAATCTTGCCTTTTATTATCAGGAAGGAGAGGGCTCATAAGCTCTAAGTCTCCTGTGACCTCCTTAAGGAACATTCCCATATACAAGATATAGGAACTGATCCTAGCAGAAAGCATGGAAGCCTAGAAGGATCGAAGTCCAAAGGCGTCGAGAGTCCTACACTCACGTCCTGGAGGATTAGATGCATGTCTTTTTTTTTTTTTTTTGTAATTTAAATGTTTTTTGGCACACAGCAAAATACACAACACATAATGTATAACCAGAGCCCCCCCAAGTATAAACCATTATACATTCCATACGTCATCGAAAGATTAGAGAGATCCCCTCTCTCGGTGTGAACCCTATTTTCTACCATGAGATGCATGTCTTTTTGCACTATTTATCAGTCTCATGGCTGATTCCACCACCATGGAATGGTGTGGTAATTGAGTCTTCTGAAACCCAGGACAAGGAGGAACTCGATACATGGTGTCGAGTCTTCGAGAGTGAGGAGATGTGGTCAGAGGTGTTTCCCACATCCTTAACATGAGATCATGCAAGATCTCATGAATAGGTAAGGTAGCTGCCTCCTTGGGAGACTTAGGGTATTGTAGAATTTCTAATTCCTTTGCCCTAGGCTCTTTTTCAGGAGCCACTGTGATGGAAAGACCTCGGGCTACATCTCAGATAAAATCCTGAAAGGACATTATCCTCTGGTGGAGACATCCTATGCTGAGGAGAAGAGGAATCCTCAGGAAGAAGTACTCTGGTATCGGCAGAGCTTTCAGAGTCTTCAGACTCATCCGAGGATTCGAAGTATCTCCGAACCGGGTGATCGTGCAAGGGACGATACCGGTACCGATTGAAGTCGGCATAGGAGTGGTCTGGTACCGACTTGTCAATGCCGGATAGAGACGCATGACTTGGTCCCGGTAGAATACCTGCTAATGTCGGTGCCGGTACTGGTTGAATTGTCTGAAGTGGTTTCAGGGGCATCGAAGCCGTGAGAAGAGCCGCCAGACTGTGTTCAATAGCCAAGAATCACTGGTCTATCAACGCTGCCGATGCTTGGGTATTGGTGCCGGATGAAGAAGCCGAAACCCCAGAGCATGGCACCAGTAGTTCTGCCAAGGTTGAAGCCTCGAACATCCTGGAGCCCCGTTAGTGCTTTGGAAGCCAAAGCCTCCCACCGGGGCAATTTTGCCGGTGAAAGTACCTCAAGGGCAACACCAGAGGCATCTCGATGTTTAGAAGGAGATCTACCCTTTGAGGACCGGCTAGATTTATGTTTAGTTACCTGAGATCCATGGGAAGAAGATGAAGCCCTGGAAGACGTCTATGCCATGGAGGCTGCATCGGAGGGAAAAAGGGTGCTACGTTTTTAGCAGCTCGGTTTTGCCGGCCCCTTTTCGACATCATCCCACAGGCAACACACTCTGAAAGAGTGGTCAGCACCTAAACATTTGAGGCACCACTCATGGGTGTCGGTGACGGAGATGGTACCGCCAAACTTAGAACACGTTTTAAAACCTGAAGCGGGTTTTTCCATTTTGAGGGGAAAAAATTGGGCCTAGTGCCAAAATGGTGCGTGGCACCCGAGAAAAGAATTACTGGAGAAAGATTCCAGAAACAAAGTTGTTTGGTTTTTTTCCTTAGAAAAAAAGAAAAGAACCACCGGCGGTACCGGTATAGCGTCGAGGGAAGGCAGACGCGACCACAAAGAAGAAGAATAAGAAGGGAAATTTTCTGCTGTGACAGGATGCGCGACCTGTCAGCTCCATGGAAAATGAAGAACTGGAGAGGGACAGTTGGGAAAGGCGGGAAGGCAGCATGTAGGTGCTGTGGGATGCTCCCAAAAGCTTTCCTATTGGATGCTGGGGAGCGTTCCCGCGCAGGCTCCGTCTGTACCGACGATACCCATATGTGACTACTACATTCTTGCTTGTTCCTGGAGATAACCAGTACCAATCGATTTGGCTATTAAGCTCAAAAGGGTTCACCTTATTCCAATTAAAAATAAATGCCTGTTGCTGTCGGCAAAGACGCTCAGCACAATCTCCCTCCTCACTAACCTGCAGGATCACAAAACTAAGATCCTCTGAAATTTCTAAGCCATCTGACACCAGTGTAACACAAGGGGAGTAGTTTCAACCCCCTGGCGAATTGCAGAAAGGTGCTTAATAATTCACGTTTTAAAGAACCGTGACGTCTGGCCAATGTAAATTTTCTGGTCAAAATCGCGGACAGCAAAGGAAGGATGTTCTTATTGGTAAATAAAAGCCTATAGTCCGACACAGGCCGTGGGTATTCATACAGCACGTGAACTTGTGCTTATTGTTGGTACTCAATGTAAATTTTCTGACACGGACAGATAATAGTATAAACTAGAAACATAGAAATATGACGACAGAAAAAGACCACATGGCCTATCTAGTCTGTCCTTCCATAACAACAGCTACAACAGTCCCCTTTTTTCCCTTTAGAGATCCTCTGTGTTTGTCCCATGCTTTTTTGAATTCAGATACTGTCCTCATCTCTACTCCCTCCACTGGGAGACTATTCCACAGAGCCACCGTTTCCGTAAAGAAATATTTCCACATATCACTTCTGAATCTATCCCCCTTTGCCCTCATCCCATGTCCCCTCATAGCAGAACTTGCTTTCAATTGAAAGAGGCTCTCCCCCTGTACATTTAGGCCACAGAGTTATTTAAAAATCATATCCAAAAATCTATAAAGATACATGAGGGGTAAAATAGTTAAATACCAGGGATGTTAATTTACAAATCTAAAAAAACCATTAATAAAGAAAGTTCACCACCCCAGATGCATCAGTAGTTGTGAATCTTTCATCTTATACTCTTACTACCTCAGCCCAGTCTTCCCTTCTATCTAAAAGCTTGTGTTTTGTTCCTTGGACACCTCATGACTTTTTTGTTTCGTGTGAATTTGGAGAGGTTCATTAGGCTGTTGCAAATAATAGTCTTTTTTTGGACAAGATTTCTTTTGCAAAGATAAGTCATCAAAAATAAGAGTCAATGCTGCGGTGCCGAGGAGGCTGCAAGGGGTTATTCTGCATTGTATAGTGGCAGCCAAATGCGAAATTGCAGTGTACTGGAACAAACCCGTTCTTCCAGGAGTCTCGGGCTATGTTAGACGCTTGGCAGAGCTGTATTTGATGCTTAAGCTGACAGTACTTAAGCATGGTAGGGGAGAACTGGTGGGTCAGCAATGGGTGTAGCTATGGAAGTGGCTGCAGTGGGCTGGGGGGGGGGTGATGGGCTGAAGTATAGGGGGTGGAAAGAAGGGGGAATGGGAAGGTGGCTCACTTCTAGGAGGGGTAAAAATGGTTGAGGAGGGAAGGATGGAGGGGGATGGGGGTGTTCATGGTTGTGTAATGATGTTTGCTGGTTGTTTTTTTGAAAACTTCAATAACACTGGTCAACAAATGTTTACAAAAGTCATGTTACTGAAATAAAAAGTCATTTCTTTATCAATTTTTATATGCTGAACACGAATATGACAGTGAAATTGTAAAGTTGGCTCTAGTTTTTTTGTAATCTACAAGAATTAATGTTTACATCACGAAATGCATGTCAATAGTAAATATAATAGGCCTTCGGTTAATACCTGTAAAAAACCAAGTCATAGACGACTACTTAGATTTTTTCGCCTGTCTCTTGTACAGCTGTTAGGGAGCTTCTCTAGGGAGTGTCCAGCAGTAGTCAGCCAGCATTGTAGTGGAACATTTTCCCTGGTATCTTTGCTCCATTGTTGCGATATCTTGGTGAAAACGTTCACCCTGTTCATCACTAACCATACCACAGTTGTCAGGAAAGAAATTGAGATGGGAATCAAGGAAATGGATCTTTAGAGACATATTGCACCCAAGTTTCTGATACTGCATCAGCATGTCTTCTACTAGTTCCTTGTAGTTTTTTGCCCTAACATTCCCGAAAAAGTTTGTTGACACTAGGCGAAAAGCATTCCATGCTTGTTTCGCATCACCCTGCAGCAAGTTGTTCAACCGGTCATCTTTGAAGAGCTCTCGAATCTGAGGACCCACACAAACTCCCTCTTAAATCTTTGCTTCGCTGAGTCGAGGAAATTTTTCATGCAGGTATCAGAAAGCTGGCGAAGTGCGGTCCATGGCTTTCACAAAGTTTTTCATCAAATCTAGTTTGATGTGAAGGGGTGGTAGCAGGATTTTGTGAGCCTCAACCAGAGTTGGGTGCTGGATATTCTTCTCTCCAACTGTTACATTTTGTCTGCGATTCCATTCCTTCCGCAAGTAGTGCCAATCCCTTGCTCGGCTATCCCACTCACATAAGAAACACATGTATTTTATATATCCCTGCTGCAGTCCCATTAAAAGGGCAACTACCTTCAAGTCACCACAGAGATGCCAGCTGTACTTGTTTTTAGTTAATGGAAGTCAGTAGATGCTTTAAATTATCGTATGTCTCTTTCATGTGGACGGCATGCGCTACTGGAATAGATGGAAGACTGTTTCCATTGTTCAAAAGCACAGCCTTCAGATTCAGTTTCGAAGAGTCTATAAATAGTCCCCAGTCTTGTGGGTCATGAGTGATTTTTAAGGCATTCATGAGGCTTTCAATATCAGAACAGAATACCAGATTACTTTTCTTTCTGAAGAAAGGCTCCAACTGCTGGTGGCACTTTCAATATGAAGTAATGTTGACATCTTCTAGAAGATTCCATTGTTGGAGTCTTGATCCTAGCAATTCTGTCTTGTTCTTGGATAAGTCCAAATCACGAAGCAGGTCATTTAGTTCTTCCTGTGTTATTCTGTGTGGAGTTGATATGCATCCCAGTGAAAATCTGGGTCACTGCATGCTGACGGACCAGGAGAAGAACAGGTCAGCTCACCCTTGTCCTCATCAGATGAATCAAGAGACTATTCTGATGGAGGTTCTGGAATAGGAAGTCCCTCACCATGTGGAAATGATTTCAATGCAGACGGAATGTTTGCGTAGACTATGCTTGACTTCTTTTGCTTCGTTATTCTGCTGGAAAGAGGAGGAACCAAGCAGAAGTAACAGTCATTTATGTGGTTGCTTGGCTCTCTCCACAACATGGTGACTGCAAATGGCATTGATGGTCTTTTGCAATTCAACCACTGTGAAAGCTGTGTTGTAGCGCAGCATATATGCGGGGCCCAAGGCTTGTCTTGGTCACCAATCTTGCATCTGAAGTGAAGATGATATGCCTTCTTCAGTTGAGAAGTGATACTTTTCTTCTGGTTGGCAAATGTCACTTCCCCACAAATGTAGCAGAAATTGTCAATGGTATTAACGCACTTTTGCAGCATTACTGTTCTGTATTGTACCTAAATGGCTAAAATTATATGATTAATAAAAGTTCCATGTAACAGTAGCTTAAACTGTCTCGCACACAGTCTGAAATATTTTAAATGCTCAACCTTTCCTACTGCTGACGTCAGATGGCTTCGGCAGCCGTCTGGCAGTAGTATTACATTGCATCAGAAAATGATGCAATCAACTCTGGATAATGTGTGCATGCTAGTATTATGCAATGTGATGCAATATTACATCATTCAAGGCTTATTTGGGATGATGTTGATGTCCTACTGGATAAATTTAAATGGGGAAACGTCAAAAATGAACTACATGCAATATCTTCAAAACGAGAGCCAATAAAAAATTTTTAATGTTATAGTCGTGTTCAGCTCACCAAGGTACTACAGATTAGGGTCTTTTTTTTTCTTTCATATATTGCATTCCAAATACAACTACCAAAAGAAATTACATGGTCTAAGAAAGAAAACTATACAAAAGTAACAAAATAAAACATACTCAATGCCGCTTCCTAGCCCACATCACAGAGAAAAGAACTTGAAAGGATACCTGAGAAAATACAAGATTAGGGCCTTTTAAAGTCAGTAACAATTTTATTGTTGACCAGTGTAATTATTCAAATGGAAAAAAAAATAAGGGTCAAGTCATCATGGACCCCTCCAGGCCCTATGGATCCAGCAATAGTAACCTTTTAAACAGCTAGTGTTGCAGTAGATTATTTATCTTGAAAGACAACCATATAGATGGGATTATAACCTCAGAAAGGCAGAGAACTGAGTAACGAGGGCTCTATAGTCATCGAGAGTGGATAAAGGTGGTGCTATCATCGTGCAAGATCGAATAGATTATGAATCCTAAATTTTATGGCAGTTGTCAGATACAGCATAGTTACTCACCTGGTAACAGGTGTTTCTCAGGGACAGCAGGAATCAGTCCTCACATATGGGTGACATCAGCACTGATCGAGCCCGTGCAGTAACCTCTCCCCAGCTTTCAAAGAAAGCCTTTGGGAGATGTACCACACATGCATGGTCCCCTTCCTACCTAAAGGTGCCATATTGGCTCAGTATGATGACATAGCTCAAAAGGCAAATGTGACAAAAAGCAACTCTCTAGAGAACACCTGTTACAGGTGAGTACTGTCCCAACGCCGCCCTAGTGGCAAAGAAGCGTCACGGTAGAGAGGGTGGACACAAAAATATTTGTAATTGAGTTTGGCTTAAAGACAGGGCCCAGGTTTTCTTTGTAGTCCTAGTAGCCTTCTGGTAACCAAAAGCTCAAAGGAACATAATAGTCCGAGTGAAGGGAGAATAAAGGCTTTTATTTCCCCTATTGCACAAAAGGTTCAAAAGCTCAGATCTTTACAGCAACAGAAATTGTCCTTATCTCAGGTTGAAAGAAAACAAACAAAAACTGTATTAAACCTGTTAACTTCATAGTAATATTATGAGAAAACAAAGATTCACACATTCCCCAGGCTACAGCTCTATTCTTTGTCTAAAGGGTCAAAGCCTTCCGCCTGGCAGTAGCTGCAATCCATTTCAGAGTCCGAAAGGTCGTCCGCTATGTCCACCTGCATTGGTTCAAGGTCATCAATATCTGGTAGCTTGCATTCAGGCTTTTTATACAACGTTTGCTCGATGTCCCAATGCTCTGTGTTCAAAGGTAAGCCCTGGTTTTGTGTACCTCTAGACTGCGAACAGTCTCTCTTGCACACGGCTCTTTTACTGGAGAGTTTCTTACTTGCTATAGGCTTGTATCCTGAAGTATAAACAGTTCTAGTAGGACAACATTCCTCTATTCCCTGTTCCTCCTGCGTCACAGCGTTCAGGAAATTATAATCAGAAAAACAGTGATTACCTTTCTTTCTTGGCTTATCCCGGCAAGGTAAGGATTGAGGCCAGTTCCTGCTGGGGTTTGGCCTTACTTGCACAATGGTAGGCTTTCGGTTCTCCCGGAGGCCTTCTGCTGGTGTTAAACCACATTCACACCAAAGCTTCCTTCTGTCTGAGCCCAGAATGTTACCTTTTAAAGAAGTTCTTTCATCTTCTTCTTGGTTACTCCATGTTATGCCCTTCAATGGTTGCTGGCCTCTGCCAAACTCAGGTCCAGGACTTTCTAGCACAGTCCTTCTGCTTCCAAGGGTAGCTCCCTTTCTGTATCTCTCCCTCTTGGAAGGCGTGTCCTCTCCACTCCTGGGATACTCGGGGCGAACTCCTTCACCTGGCTCTGCTGAGTCTGCTGGGCCTGTTCCTTTCCCCAGGACTCCTATTTCCTGGTCCTCCTCTCCCTCTTGGAAAGCTTCCCTTCTCCAGTCATCTGGGCTTTTTTTAAGAGGAACTCTTCCCTCCTCTGATTGGGTGCAGGGCGGTATTGCATCACTGGCTCTGGGGCGTGGCTCCTCAGTCCTCCGGAGGTCCCACTTGCTCCCCCTATATGGCTCCTTGTAATGCTGCAACCGGTGTCTGCCTCTTTTTTCTAAGCTTAAAGCATTTTCTCCTGTCTGCAGAGGGTCTGCAGTACCACAGTACCTACACTGTCTCTGGGAACAAGCAGAAGTCAATCCTCACATATGGGACTCTCCAGCAATAGGCTACCGAAAAAACCTGTAAAAGCCAGAAAAAGGTGAACCATGAGAAGCAGAAGCAGCAGCAGAGTCAAGGAACAGCAGACCCAAGTGTCCAACAAGGAACCAGTTCTCCGGTAGTCTGAACACACCAAAGGGCTGGAGAACATGAGTTGCCTTAAACCCCAAATAAATGACTGATTACTGCCTGGCCAAAGGTGTTGTCCCAGCGGGACTCCCTCTCCAGGCAATAATGAGCAGCAAAAGTATGGTCAGAGGACCAGAGGTAGTCTGGCAGGTCTCCAATAAGGGGACGGGAACAAAGGTTAGCTACAGAGGCTGCCATGGCCCAGATGCTGCGTGCAGTGATGCGGCACTCCAGGGAGATACCAGCCTGCTTATACGCAAAGGCAATGCAGTCGACCACCCAAGTGGACAGGGTATGCTTAGTTACCGCTGTCCCTAGTCAACTTCAGGTTGTAGGAGATGAAAGGCTGCGAGGCTCAGCGTTGGTCCTGGGTACGCTGCAGGTAGAAAGACAGAGCCCGCTTTAAAGTCCAGCGTGAGGAGAACGGCCTCACACCAGCAGGGTGGAGGCTGCAGAAAAAATATGGAAGCACCACCACCTGAATGAGGTGGAATGGCGATGCTACTTTGGGCAGAAACTTGGGGTGCATGCGGAGCACCACACTGTTCCTATAGAACCTTGGGTAAGGTGGGTCAGCCATCAAGGTTTGGAGCTCATTTACCCTGCGAGCTGAGGTGAGTGCCTTCCATGAGAGATATTTAAGGTGGCAGGTAACAAGAGGTTCAAACTGTGGTGGTGTTAGTTGTAAGAGCACCACGTTGAGGTCCCACTCACCACAGGTGGGGGAGGGGGGATCGGATGGGCGGTTTTGACAGTAGTAGACCCCTCAGGAAGTGAGTCACGAGGGGTTGAGTGGAGAGGGGCTTGCTTTCGATGAGATGGTGGAGTGCTGCAAGCATGCTAAGGTGCATCCTGATGGAGTTGGACTTCAGCCCTGCCTGGGATAGGCAAAGTAAGTATTGCAGCACCTACTGAACTGAGCAGGAGAAGAGACTGATCCACTTCTCCTTGCACTGTACCGAGAATCTCCACCACTTAAAAGTGTAGGTTCGTCGGGTGGAGGTCTTACGGGAGGCTAGGAGGACCTCCACTTCACTGAAGAGACTGAAGAGGGCCAAGGCTACCCTTTGAGAAGCCAGGCCATGAGTATCAGGGACCCCAGAATGGGGTGTAAAAGAGAGCCCTCCTCATGTGTGAGCAGGCCTGGGGTGCATCCCAGAGGAACTGGATCCACCGTGGACAGGCAAAGGAGCAGGGGGAACCACGGCTGCCTTGCTCACAGAGGGGCCACCAATATATCTGTGGCTCTGTCGCGCAGGACCTTGAACAAAGTCTTGGTGATCAGAGGTATGGGCGGGAAAGGTGTACAGAAGGCCCTCCGGTCCATGGGATGAGGAACGAGTCCGCAGCCACCCGTGAGGAGAGTGGCTATCTGGAGCAAAATCAGGGTAGCTGAGTATTGTTTGGATTGGCAAAGAGATACATGTGCGGAAGCTCCCACAGCTGGAACAGCTGACTGGCCACCCTGGGGTCCAGCCTCCACTCCTGCAGCTGGAGAACCCAGCCCGCCAAGATGTTGTCCTGGCCTGGGAGATATACCACCCACGAGAGCATTCTGTGGCTGCTGGCATAACAGCAAATGCACACTGTCTCCTGGCATAGCAGGGATGACCTTGTACCTCCCCTACTTGATCTAGAACATCACCACCTGATTGTCAGTCTGGATCAGGACCATTTAGTGTTGTAGGTAGTGACTAAAAGCCCGGAGGCCCAAGGTTATGGCATGGAGCTCCAGGATGATGATTTGATGGAGGCTCTCTTATCCGCGATCAGCTGCCCTGAGTGCAGAGGTTGTCGTGTGGGCTCCCCAGCCCAGCTTGGAGGCATCTGTAGTAGAGATCCGCTTTTATGAGCCATCTGAAAGTTCAGTGTCCAGTAAGGAGGACAGTTCTAGTGAGCCTTTTTTTAGCTCAAGGGAGAGGTTTTTTGACCCTCAAACAGAAAGAATTGAATCATCTGCATCCAAAGACACTGGTTATATATAATCTTCCAAAAGTCCACAAAGATATGAAACATCCATCAGGGCGTCCTATTCTATCTAGTAATGACTCTTTAATGAAACGGATAGGTATGTATTTGGATTCCTTTAGCCACCTTTCATCCCTATGGGGCAGTCTTATATTAAAGACACTACTCATTTTTTACAGATATTAGATTCATTTGAAGAACCAACTGAGAATCTGATCCTGGTGACTATGGACGTGTGTTCCTTATATACATCAATATCCGAAGATGCTGCTTTAGAAGTAATAGAATTTGTTCTTGATTCTTGTCAGCGACCACATACTGTACCTATAGGATTTTTGGTTACCTTTATGACTATGGCTTTGAAAAAGAATTATTTTGTGTTCGGTAATCAATACTATTTGCAAATATTAGGTACTGCTATGGGTTCAACTTTTGCATCTTCGTTAGCTAACTTGTTTATGGATCAGTATGAAGCTAAGTGGGTTTTTCCATCTCAATATATGTTGAATATTAAAATGTGGCACCATTATATGGGTATCTTCATTTTGTGAGCTGGGTCAATGCAAGAGTTATTAGTTTTTCATCAGTGGCTTAATTGTCAAGAATCAGCCATTCAATTTGAGATGTCTTATAGTATTTCTAGTCACCTTTTTAGATGTAGTGACCCTATCTGAAAGTGGGTTTGAGACTACTGTTCATATTAAGAATCTGATCGTAATACTTTTTTGCATTATCACAGTTTTCACCCTATGCCTCTAAAACAAAGTCTCCCCTTTTCACAATTCCTTCATCGACGGATTTCTTTTTTGACCACTGAATATCAGGAAAAAGCAAGTGATTTGATTAAGACATTTTTGGATGAGGGCTATCCAAATAAAATTGTGAACAGAGCATGGAAAAGAGCTCTTTACACTCACAGAGAGGCTTTGCTGTCCATCTAGGGGCAATGATTATGGTGTAGTACCATTCATAATGGTATATTCTCCCTTATCACAGATTGGATCGATCATTAAAAAATATTGGAATGTCCTGGGGGTGAATCCAATTTTTTCTGAACGGCGCCCTATGATGGCGTTTAGTAAGCGCCGCAATTTAAAAGATTTTTTATGTCCTTCTGTTTTGCTGCAAGTGCCAGTAGATGCAGAGACCCTGAAAGGACATTATATCTGTGGACACTGTCAAATATGTGACATTACTACTGAGAGATCTAAATTTGAAAATCCATTGGATGACAGAAAATATAAAAAATGGCATCGAACCACTTGTAGTTCAACATGTGTTGTATAAGCTATAGTCTGCCCATGTAGAAAAGTGTATGTCAGCAAGACTATGCGACAACTTAAAGTGCGTTTAGCTGAACATAAATCTTGCCTTTTCCATAAATGTGAGGAAGCTCCTCTGGTGAGATATTGCACCGAGTTTCAGCATACGTTTTCTACGTTAAAATGTACTGTGATTGATCAAGTTATGGCAAATATTCGTGGTGGGGACCAGAATAAAGCCTTAGTTCAAAGAGAACAGCAGTGAATCTATAGATTAAATGCTCTGAAGCCAACAGGTTTGAATATTTCTGTGGAATGGAAAGCCTTTTTTTTCTTAACTATCTTTCTACAAAGTTTTTGCCCGGGATTTTGAGGTGCTTTTGAATTTGACAGTTCAATAGTTACTGACTGACAGGCTATTGAATGACATGTCGGTTGTTGATTAGTTGCAGCGCTCTTTGAGCATCCTTTTAAATGCCTTTTGAATTTGACAGTTCTTTAATGGTTTAGCTACTAATTGGTGGGCTATTGAATGATGTGTCAGCTGCTGATTGGCTATAGCACTCCTTAAGCGTCCATCTGAACGCCTTTTGTCACCATAACCTTAAGGATGCCTAACAGTGGAACATGAAGATCGTTTGCTTTGTTTTTGACTATGGAGAAAAAGAACAAAGTTGTTGAAGGCCCCCTGAAGCGGCATGCATATAGCGAAACAAAGGCATTTGTTGGGTATTGGATGATATCTGGAAGAAGATGGTCTACAAAAGTTTATTCAGCTAAGTTTACGGCAGCAAGTTATAGTGTATTGGATTGAAATATTGGCATATGTGCAAAAATAGTTGTTGGACTAGCACAAGGCACTTTATAAGGTAGCAAGTTGCCTACATTAATTTTTCAATATTTATCAAATTATTTATAATAATAATTTAAAAAATGTATATTAGCTGTACAACGCTAAATTGATTGAACAGAGCTACAAGGAGTTCTTTTAGGATCTATGATGTTTAGCAGATGCCAAATCAATATCATAATATACAGTATGTCTGGCTGGGAGACTGAGATCCTTTTTCTCCTTACAAGTGGAATTTTATTCTTTGCCCAAAGAATTTGACATATATTGGACTGTATTATATCTGTAAGACCTGAGATGTCTCTTTTTTTCCCTTCCTGACTATCACAAAAATAAGAGAAGAGGGAGGAGTGGTCTAGTGGTTAGGACAAGGTACGTCAGGCCGGAGGTTCAAGTCCCACCTGGGGACAGCAATCTCGGGCCGGAGGGACTGGGATTTCTAGTCCTGTAGGCACTCCTTGTGGTCTTGGGCAAGCCACTTAACCCTCCATTGCCCATGTTCCCTGTAAGTATTTGCGTATGTGTCTCATATCCCCTTGTGTTAAATGTATCCCCCAATTGACCGCTTTGACCCGGTGAAAAGCGGGATATAAATACAGCTAAATAAAAAATAAATAAATAAATAAATACACAAGCTTTTTCTATTAGGATGACATTTCCCTGGGGTCCAGTGGTAGTGATTTTATGAGAGACATTCTTCTAGTCCAAGTACAATAAAGCTGAATTTGAGCACTTACCTTTCAAATCTTCCATAACTTCAAACATTCCTGGATAATTTACTTGAATTTCATCTGTATCCTAGAAACAGTAAATTTATATGCACGTGTTTAGTGATGTTATGTCCTTGTAACAAAATTTTATATCACATGTGCCCTCTGATAAACATAGTAACATTTGTATATGAAATTATTGCAAATTAAATTAATCTCTCTCTTTTTTAAACTACTTGCAAATTTAAAAAGGAGGCTGTAATAAGTATGTTCATCTTGTTAAATAAAATTTAACTTGTGAGTAATCCTGCTAAATGGGGAAAGGAGACGTTTAGGAAAAGAGGTAGAAAGATCAGCTGATGTCAGGGTGGCAGAGGTAGAGAAGAAAATGTGAAGCTAAATCCAAAGAAAAACTAGAGAACAGTGAGACCTGCAAGAAAAAATAAAACAAGGAGCGGTGGAACAAAATTATCAATGACAAACTTTGAGTCAGACAAGGCCGTTTTTCGGCATGGTATGCCTGCATCAGGGGCAACTTGAAAATACAAAATAAATACAAAGTAAATAAATTACCAAACAAAATATAAATTTAAATAAGTCACAAAGCATTATAATTGATATAGAAAAATACATACCAAAAATGAGTCAACATATCAAAAAAGGAAATGATAAAAACATAATATTAGACATAAATAAATATGAATAAGTTCAACAACACAGAACTGGTGCTTAGTGAATAGGTGATGAGGTACATATCCCTGAGAGCATACTTACAATCGTATGGACAATCAAGGGGTTAAAAATAAATATAAAACCTAAAAATAGGATATAGAAGATGTTTGCAACAAGATCCATAAAAAGGTGTTAATTTTGGTTTTTACTTTCACTTTATCTCCAGTGTTCAATCCACAGTTACTTTTGCATTTGTTCTTCAGCACATGTCAACATAAGTTTAGATGTATTCTATTTTTATAATTTGATCATCCTCCATCACAGATACTTTCAATACTGGCCATGTTTCACCGGGCTCAACAGAAGCTTTTTTTTTTTTTTTTTAAACTATGGTGAAATTAGACCTTACCTGCTACCTGTTAATTTTCTTTGCTTGACTCCCTCCAGTCCAGTCCATCCAGACATATGGTTTATCTCCCCCAACCATTAACTGTAGACTGAGCATGCCAGGTTTTGCTGATGTCACTTTAAAAGGGAGGGCTCTGTGCTCCACCTCCAAGACCAGTATCCTATTGACAAATCAGATTGCAAAGAGAGCACAAAAGTCAAATTGAAACTTATTTATTTTTATATGTGAGAGGAGAAGCAACAGCTCAAAGAACTACCTCATCCCCAAAGGGCTCACAATCTACACACCAATCCTCAAAAATCCACCAAACTCGAACATATGACAGAGAGGTGGAATGCTTCAGAACCTTCAACAAGGTAGAAAATATTTTGGCTGAATAGCCTTGTTTTTTCAACAGCCAGGCTGTAAGCGAGAATCGATCCACCTGGCGCATTAAAAATGGGTCCCTGAGAAATCAGGCTGTCCATCTGCGGAAGGTGCGAGGGCTCCGCCACCAGCATCCAAACCAAATCTGCATACCACAGTCTCCATGGTTATTCTGGCACAATCAGGATCACCAGACCCCAATGAGACTCTATTCTCCAGGACCAAGCAGGAAGTCAGTCCTCACATATGGGTGACATCGACATCGATGGAGCCCCTTGCGGAGCATTTCCCCAGCTTTCTATGAAAGCCTTTGGGAATACTGCATGCATGCGCGGTCCCTTTCCCGCCTAAAGGTGCCATCTTGCTCAGTCTTTCTTTTTCCGAGGAGCCCAACGGACGTCTGTCCTAGTCACCCGGAGAAAAGTTAGATTTTTCTTGCGATTTCATCACGGTTCTTGTCCGGTTCGACGCCGGTTCCCCTTCCCGCCGGGTTCGGTACACTGGTATCGAGCCCGTCTTCTGTTTTTTCGGTTTTTGCCCTTAGTGGCTGGCGTTCGCGCACTTTTTTTCTTTTCCCTGGAAGGCCGGTCCTTTGACCTCGCGGGGGCCCTTTTTTCCCCTATGGCTTCCAGTGGTTTCAAAAAGTGTGATCGGTGCAAGAAACTGATGTCTCTCACCGACACACACGACTGCTGCCTTCGGTGCCTCAGTCCAGATCATGATCCTAAGATCTGTGGCCCATGTGGCAAAATGTCCACTAAGGCACTGCGAAGTTGACAGCATCAAAAAGAAAGGATTTTTTCTGATTCGGCCTCCGGCCAGGCCTGGACCTCATCTGAGGCCTCGACATCTCGGGAGTCTGACCCCGAGCATCGCCGTGGTTCCTCGGACAGGGGGTCTCCCGATCGGGAACGAAAGAGGAAGAAGTGGCTCGCAAGGGTGGCGTCGGAGGAGGTCCCTGGCTCCTCAAGGGCCAGGTCCCGGACCCCCGACCGCCGTCCCGGGCCCTTGGAACAGGAGAAGCCGTCCAAAATGCCTCGTGTGGAGCCGGAGTCTGCTGGACACGTAAGTCCTGTTGTCCTTGAGGACTCTCCTCCCAGGGAGCCGACGTCGGGCCGGGCGCCGCCGGAGCCCGAGTTGGTAGCTGCTGAGTCTCCTGAGCTTGGACTCAGGCTGACAGCCTTGGAGTGCAGATTGTCTGCCTTCATGGATCAGCAGCGGGTGCTGATGGCCAGCCTTGCTGGTGCATCTGCCCCGACCACCGGGACATCGACGTCGAAGTCGACCCTGGAGACCGAGCCGATACTCGAGACCATGAAGGCTCGAGGTCGTCCTCGGTTGCAGTCACCCTCGACCTCCCGCTCGGGACCGAGGGCATCGGCGTCGGGGCGGGTGCTGCCGGGACCCACGCGGTCGGAGCCCCCCGACTTCTCTTTGGACAAGTCCGCATGGGAGACGGAGGACGAGGAGTCCCCCGATACCTTCCAGACTCGGTGCATCCCTTCGGACTCACCGCAGTCTGAACCCCGGAGTAGATCCCCTCTGGAGGATACCCGGTTCTCGGAGTTCGTTAGGGATATGGCCACAGCTTTGGCGATTCCCGCAGACCCCAAGGAGGAGCCTCGAGCCGAAGAGCTCGAGGCCCTCCAGTATAACTCTCCTCCAAAGGAGGCCTTTACTGTCCCGGTTCCTCCGATGCTGGAACGGCTCCTCTTCCGGATGTGGGAGGCACCGGCCTCGGCGCCGGTTCTGAGCAAGCGGGTCGATTCCATTTATCGACTCCGTAAGAGCCCTGGCTTCCAAAAGGCGCAGCTACCACACCATTCCATGGTGGTGGAATCGGCCATGCATCGTGTGAAAAGCCAGAAGATGCACTCCGCGGTGCCCCCTGGCAGGGAGGCCCGGAACCTGGATGCGTTTGGTAGAAAGTGCTTCCAGGGCTCAATGTTTGCTTGCCGTGTCCAGTCTTACCAGCTGTACATGGGCATGTACTTGCGGGACCTGGCGAAGGAGATTGCCGGGTTCTCTGCTGGTCTCTCCAGGGAACCTTTGCAGAGGTTCAAGTCCTTTTCCTCGGGAGTGCGGGAATGCTCTAAGTTCATGTCCCGAGCAGCCTACGATGGCTTCGAGGCCTCGGCCAGTGTTGCGGCGGCCGGCATCGCGGCTCGACACCAGGCATGGCTGCAGTCGTCGGACCTCGAGCCATGGGTACAGGACAAATTGGTCGATGTCCCTTGCCGAGGTGAAAACCTTTTTGGCAAGCCCATGGCTGAGAAGGCTGCTGAGCTCGAAACCGAGCACCTCACCAGGACAAGGCTGTCCAGGAAAACTTCTGCCCCTTCTCAGAAAAAGAAGGGCTCGGGTAAGAAGTCCTTTTACCCGAGGAAGGCAACTGCCTACAAACAGTTCCCACATTACCAGGCCTCCCCAGCTCCCCAGCAGGGTCAGCAGGCCAAGGGGCAGGGACATGGGCCCCGAAGGCAAAAGACCCCCAAGCCTCCGGCTCCTGCTCCCACTCAGCAGGGTGGGGGTTTTTGACTCCCAAAGCATAGCCTCTCCGTCTCTGCTGTCCCATCCCTGCACAGGAGGTCAACTAGCCTTGTTTGCCCACAGGTGGCCACCCATCACAGGAGACAGTTGGGTCTTAAGCATAGTCCACAAGGGCTATATGCTCCATTTCCAACAGTTGCCTCCTCCTTACTTCCCAGGAGAGCCTCCAAGGCCTCCTCTGCACACAGACCTCCTCCTTCAAGAGCTTCAGGGTCTGCTGCAAGATAAGGCGGTGGAGCCTGTGCCTTCCCACCTACAAGGTCACGGTTTCTACTCCAGGTACTTCCTAGTACCAAAGAGAACCGGGGGCCTCAGGCCTATTCTCGACCTCAGAAATCTCAACAAGTTCTTGGAGAAAGAAAAGTTCAAGATGCTTACTCTTGGAACATTACTGCCCTACCTCCAGCAGGGAGATTGGCTATGCTCCTTGGATCTAAAGATGCGTACACTCACATCCTCATTCATCCAGACCACAGAAAGTACCTCAGGTTCACTGTGGGAGGAAACCATTATCAGTACACATCCGCCCCCAGTATTTACAAAGTGCCTGGCAGTGGTGGCGGCCTACTTGAGGAATCAGGGTATCTTTGTCTTCCCCTACCTGGATGACTGGCTCATCAGGGGTCAGACGTGCCAGGAGGCCAGGCAAGCCACCCTCTGAACTATCTCGCTCCTTCAACACCTGGGTTTTGTCATAAACTTCGAAGTGTCCACTTTGCTCCCCTCCCAGAACCTAGAGTTCATAGTGGCAAGGCTAGACTCTCTGCAAGCAAAGGCTTACTTGCCAGAAGACAGAGCCCAAAGATTGATGGACTTGGTAAACCAGTTTCTCAGCATGCCACTGGTTTCCGCCAGGCTCTGCCTGAGGCTCCTCGGCCACATGGCATCGACAGTGCATGTGACTCCAAATGCCCGGCTCCACATGAGGCCTGCCCAGTGGTGCCTCAGAACTCAGGCCAAAGGAAGCCTCAGAGACAGAGTACGGGTGTCCAAACCATTCCTGAACTCCCTACACTGGTGGCTGCACCCCCCCCCAACTTACTACAAGGGGTGCCTTTTCAGATACCTGTGTTCACAGTAGTGCTAAGTGCACCCAGGGCCTGTGGTCTCCCTGGGAGGCCACGCAACAGATCAACCTACTGGAACTTCGGGCTATTCATTTAGCCCTTAAGACTTTCTCTCAAACCCTGGCTCACCAGTCTGTCTTAGTGCAGACAGACAACCAAGTAGCCACGTTCTATGTGAACAAGCAGGGCGGCACTGGGTCCAGGCTCCTTTGTCAGGAGGCACAGGACCTTTGCTTGTTTGCGCTCAGGCACAACATATTTCTCAAGGCTGTTTATCTCCCTGGCCAGGAGAACTTCCTGGCAGACAGGTTGAGCAGAGTTCTGCAGCCCCACAAATGGCAACTGCACCCATTAGTGGTTCAGAAGATTTTCCTAAAATGGGGACTTCCATCCATAGATCTCTTTGCCAGTCCCCTGAACCGGCAGCTGCCCAAGTTCTGCTCCAGGCAACCGCATCCCATGAGGTGGGCAGCGGATGCCTTCCTGATTTCCTGGTCCCAGGGCCTCCTGTATGCGTTTCCTCCCACGCCTCTGGTGGCCTGAACCTTGTTCAAGATTCTAAGGGACAAGGCCTCGGTACTTCTGGTAGCCCCCAGGTGGCCGAGGCAGCCTTGGTTTCCACTTCTGCGTCAACTGGCAGTGGACACCCCACTACCTCTAGGGTTGCAGCCCGACCTTCTCTCTCAGGATCAGGGTTCTCTTCTGCACCCCAACCTCAAATCTCTCAATTTGATGGCCTGGAGGCTGCAAGGGTAGTGTTGGCTCCCTGGGGCCTGCCTCAGGAAGTTGAAGAGGTGGTCTTGGCCTCTAGGAAGCAGTCCACCAGAAAAACATATGACCTGAAATGGAGAAGGTTCTCTTTGTGGTGTCAGCTACGCACAGAAGATCCTTTCTCCTGCTCTGTGCCAGTGGTGCTTCAGTACCTGCTGCATTTATCCAATCAGGGCCTCAAGTCCAATTCTGTTCGGGTCCACCTCTCATCTCTAGCAGCTCACCACTCACTAGTGGAAGGACACTCCTTGTCGGTTCACCCCTTGGTGTCCCTGTTTCTCAGAGGTTTTTCTCTTGCTCAAGCCTCCTATCTGTCCTCCAGCTCCTGAATGGGAGTTGAATGTGGTCTTGCAACAACTGACTCGCCCACCCTTTGAGCCGATGGCTACTTGTCCTCTCCGCTTCCTTTCCTGGAAGACGCTCTTCCTGGTAGCCCTAACCTCGGCCAGACGATTGAGTGAGCTTCAGGCCCTGGTCTGTGACAGGCCTTACACTCGCTTCTATAGGAACAGGGTAGTCCTTAGGACTCATCCTAAGTTCCACCCAAAAGTTGTCTCCTCTTTCCACCTCAACCAGGAGGTGGTTCTTCTGACATTCTTCCCTAGGCCTCATGCAAGCCAAGCTGAGGCAGTCCTGCATACCCTGGACTTTAGAAGGGCCTTATCCTTCTACCTTGACCGTACGCAGGGGCATAGAAGGGCTACTCAGCTCTTTGTATCTTTTGACCCTAATAATTTGGGGTTATCTGTGTCCAAGCGTACCATGTCCATCTGGATGGCTGACTGTATCACCTGGGCTTACAGGGCAGATGACCGTCCCTTCCAGGGTTGGATCACGGCCCACCGTGTCAGGGCTATGGCTGCCTCAGTAGCTCATCTCCGCTCTGTACCATTGGCAGACATCTGCAGGGCTGCAACTTGGTCCTCAAGCCAGACTTTTGCAGCTCATTATTGCCTGGAGAGGGAGTCCCGTAGGGACAGTGCTTTTGGCCAGGCAGTACTCCGGAATCTCTTTGAGGTTTAGGCAACTCCTGCCCTCCAGTCCTCTGTTGGGCTACCGGTGGGGGTTCTCTTTCAGTGAAAGCCTTTCTCTGATGCTGGGACTAGAGGGAGTTCTCTTGTTCAGCCTGGGTTCCTGGTAGCCCAGAGCTAGGGAGTCACCCATATGTGAGGAATGACTTCCTGCTTGGTCCAGGAGAAAGAGTAGTTACTCACCTGTAACAGGTGTTCTCCAGGAGCAGCAGGAATCAGTCCTCACAACCCTCTCTCCTCCCCTGGGAGTTGCAGTTGTACATAGTTCATTTTTGCATTTTTTTGTGCTGTCTTTAGCTATGTCATCAGACTGAGCAAGATGGCACCTTTAGGCGGGAAGGGGACCGCGCATGCGTGCAGTATTCCCAAAGGCTTTCATAGAAAGCTGGGGAAATGCTCTGCAAGGGGCTCCATCGATGTCGATGTCACCCATATGTGAGGACTGATTCCTGCTGCTCCTGGAGAACACCTGTAACAGGTGAGTAACTACTCTTTCTCTGAAGCAAATGACCAATCAGTGGGCAGGGAGGGAACACATACAGGAGACCCGTACCCCCATCCCCATTGTAGTTGGGAATGTTCTTTCCTAAGTGCATAACTTTGCACTTGACCATGTTAAATTTCATCTGCCATTTAGACGCCCAGTCTTCCAATTTATCAAGGTCCTCTTGTAATTTTTCACAATCCTCTTGTGTTTTAACTCCTCTGAATAATTCTGTCTCATCTGCAAATTGGATCACCTCACTCGTTATTCTCATTTCTAGGTCATTTATGAATATGTTAAAAAGCAGCGGGCCCAGCACAGATCCCTGTGGTACTCCACTGTTCACTTTTTTCCATTGAGAAAATTGGCTATCCTCTGTTTTCTGTCTTTTAACAATAGTACATTGCCTCCTATCCCATGACTCTTTAATTTTGCCAAGAGTCTCTTATGAGGGACCTTGTCAAAGGCTTTCTGAAAATCCAGATACACTGTATCAACCAGCTCACCTTTGTCTACCTATTCACACCTTCAAAAAAATAATAGATTAGTAAGGCAAGATTTTCTTCAGCTAAATCAATGTTTGCTTTCTCCCATTAAACCATGACTATATATATGTTCAGTAATTTTATTCTTTATGATGGTTTTTACCATTTTGCCCAGTATTACGTCACAATCAAAGTTGGTCCTTATTCTTCAGAGTAATATTACAGTTGAGCCACAATATCCCAATTACTCCAACAATACGAGAATTTTTTAAAGTTAGTCGTAAACTTCCTATCTAACTTTGTATATATATTTTTTTAGTTTTCTTTGTTTTTCAATAAAATAGTGAAAATCGGGTCTCAGACTTATAAGGAGCTACGGTAATGACATTGCAACCAAATGCTCCTATTTGCATCAATGACCCCTCTTATGTTTATTATGGTTTGCTTTCTTATAAGCAAATGTAATTCTCAAAAAAGGATAGAAAAAAGTCTGGCTTATCTTTGTTAAAGAATCCCAACATCAGACTCAGCGCTGCTACGTTTCACAGTTACTTCGTTTCTTCAGGGGCTTACAAGCCGACTTCTATCAAGCATGTTCGCCAAAGACAATTCCCCCATTAGTGCGAAAAAACTCCTCCCAAGCCAAAGGCTGCAGAGCCTTCTGAACTCTGACTCAGGGTGGTGGCCCTGGAGCGCAGCATGTCTGCCTTCATGGAGCAGCAGCAGGCGCTGATGGCCGGTCTCACCAGTCCATCCGCCCCGACCACCGGGACCTCGATGTCCAAATCGACCCCGGAGGCCAAGCCGATCCTCGGCCAAGGTCTCCCTTGACCTCCTGTTCAGGACCGAGGTTGTAGACACCGGTGCGCTCGGCATCGGGGGGCAGTTGGGACTGAAGCCCTCGCGGCTGGAGCTGCTCGATTCCTCCTTGGAGGAGTTGGCATGGGAGACGTAAGATGAGTCGTCCCCAGACACCCATCGGACTCACCGGGTTCGAGCCTCGGAGAAGGTCCCCTCCGAAGGATACCCGGTTCTCGGACTTTGTCAGGGACATGGCCAAGGCTTTGGCATTCCCGGCGGACACCGAGGAGGAGCCCCGAGCCGAGGAGCTCGAAGCCCTCCAGTATGACTTGCCCCCTCGGGAAGCCCTTAGTGTTCCGGTTCTTCCGATGCTGGAACGGCTGATGCTCCGCATGTGGGAGTCACCAACCTCGATGCCGGTTCTCATCAAGCGGGTCAATTCCATCTATCGAGTCCGCAAGAGCCCTGGGTTCCAAAAAGCACAGCTGCAGCACAACTCCATTGTTGTGGAATCGGCCATGCACAGGCTCAAGAGCCAAAAAACGCACTCCTTGGTGCCTCCTGGCCGGGAGGCCCGGAACCTGGACCCCCTTGGCAGAAAGTGCTTCCAGGGCTCGAACGCTCATGCCGGGTCCAGACTTACCAGCTGTACATGGGCATGTACTTGAGGGACCTAGCAAAGGAGTTTGCCAGGTTCTCAGCTGGCCTCTCCGAGGCACCTTTGCAGCGCTTCAAGGCCTTTTCCACCAGGATTTGGGAGTGCTCAAAGTTTGTCTCGAGCAGCCTATGACGGCTTCGAGGCTTCGGCCCGAGTAGCCGTGGCCGGCATCGGTGCACGCCGCCAGGCCTGGCTAATGTCGTCGGATATGGAGCCATGAGTTCAGGACAAGTTGGTCGATGTCCCTTGCTGAGGTGACAACCTCTTTGGCAAACCCATGACTGAGAAGGCTGCTGAGATCGAGTCCGAGTACTTGACCCGGACAAGGCTCTCCAAGACGACTTCTGCCCCTTCTAAGAAGGGGGGCTCAGGTAAAAAGCCCTTTTTCCCGAGGAAGGGTGCTGCTTACCGCAACTACCCCACTTACCAGGCCTCGCCGGCTCCCCAACGAGGGCAGCAGGCCAAGGGACAGGGGCATGGCCCGCGTAAGCAGAAGACCCCCCAAGCCCCAGGCCTCGGCTCTGACCCAGCCGGGAGGGGTTTTTTGACTCCCAAAGCATAGTCTCTCTTCCACCAGTGGTGAGGCCTTGTACAGGAGGAAGGATGACCCTGTATGCCCACAGGTGGCCAGCTATCACCACGGATACCTAGGTCCTGCAAATAGTCCAAAGGGGCTATTTGCTTCACTTCAGCCAGGGGGCTATTTGCTTCACTTCAGCCAGGTGCCTCCCTCCTTTTTTCCAGGAGAGCCTCTCAGACCCCCTCTTCACAGGGACCTCTTCTTGCAGGAGTTAGTAGGTCTTCTAGAGAATCAGGCAGTGGAACCGGTGCCCCACCACCTGCAGGGAAAGGTCTTCTACTCCAGGTATTTTCTGATACCAAAGAGAATTGGAGGCCTAAGACCTATCCTCGCCCTGGGAAATTTAAACAAGTTCCTGGTGAGGAGAAAGTTCAAGATGCTTTCCCTTGTAATATTGGTGCCTTACCTTCACCAGGGAGATTAGCTATGCTCCTTAGACCTGACGGATGCCTATACGCACATCCTCATACATCCAGACCACAGACAATATCTGAGATTTGTAGTGGGTGAAAACCATTTTCAGTACAGAGTACTCCCCTTTGGCCTAGCCTCTGCTCCCAGAGTGTTTACCAAATGCTTGGCCATGGTGGTGGCTTTCCTCAGAAACCAAGGGATTTTTGTCTTCCCTTACCTGGACGACGGGCTCATCAGGGGCCAGTCGCCCCAGGAGGCCCAACAGGCCACTTCTCGCACCATCATCATGCTACAACGTCTAGGCCTGGTCTTAAACCATGCAAAGTCCACTTTGCTCCCTACTCAAAACTTAGAGTTCATAGGAGCAAGACTAGACCCCCTTCAGGCGAAGGCTTACCTGCCAGAAGACAGGGCACAGAGACTGCTGGTGCTGGTACACCAGGTCAGACACAAGTCTCAGGTCTCAGCCAGACACTTCCTACGCCTCCTGGGCCACATGGCGTCCACGGTACATGTGACCCCAAATGCCCGTCTCCACATGAGAACAGCTCAGTGGTGCCTCAGAGATCAATGGACACAAGCCACCGGCAGCCTCCAAGACAGGGTATCAGTGTCCAATGACTGGTGAAGTCATTACAGTGGTGGCTTCACCCACCCAACCTGCTCGAGGGAGTGCCTTTTCAGACTCCCTCGCACACAAGAGTGCTAACGACAGATGCTTCCTTGCTGAGCTGGGGAGCCCGTAGCCAGGGATCATGCACTCAGGGGCTGTGGTCTTCTCAGGAAACTACACACCAAATCAACTTCCTAGAGCTCCGGGTGATTTGCCTCACTCTTCAAGCCTCCGGTCATATTCTCTCACATCAGTCTGTCTTGGTGCAGACAGACAACCAGGTAGCAATGTTTTACGTGAACAAGCAGGGAGGCTTATGTCAGGAGACACTGGACCTCTGCTCCTTTGCAATCAGGCAGGGTATGTCTCTCAAAGCAGTTTACCTGCCTGGTCAGGAGAACTTCCTAGCAGACAAGCTAAGCAGGATTCTCCAACCTCATGAATGGCAACTGAATCCGGAAGTGACCCTGCAGGTTTTCCACCGATGGGGACATCCAACCATAGATCTCTTTGCCAGTCCGCAGAATCACCAGTTGCCCAAGTTTTGCTCCAGACAGCCACATCCGCTGAGGGTGGCTGCAGATGCTTTTCTGATCTCCTGGTCAGGGGGCCTCCTGTATGCGTTTCCTTCCACGCCCCTGGTGGCCCAAACTCTGTTCAAAATTCTTCGGGACAAGGCCTCAGTCATTCTAGTAGCCCCCAGATGGCCGAGGCAGCCTTGGTTTCCACTTCTCCTTCAGCTGGCAGTGGAAGCCCCACTCCCTCTGGGGACACAGCCCGACCTCCTGTCTCAGGAGCAGGGCTCTCTCTTGCACCCCAACCTCAGGTCCCTCAACTTGATGGCATGGCTGCTGAAAGGGTAGTGCTGGCTTTTCTCCTCCTACCTAGGAATGTAGAAAAAGTGTTACTGGCCTCAAGGAGGCAGTCCACTAGGAAAACCTATGTCTTCAAGTGGCGTAGGTTTGAGGTGTGGTGTACCCAGCACAAAGAAAACCCTTTCTCTTGCCATGTACCTGTGGTGTTGCAGGTACTTGCTTCACCTTGCAGAATTAGGTCTCAAGTCTAATTCTGTCAGGGTCCACTTGAGTGCTTTGTCAGCACACCACTTTCCAGTGGAAGGACAACCTCTTTTGGCTCACCCCTTGGTGTCCAGATTCCTCAGAGGTCTACTTCTACTAAAACCCCTAGTTCATCCTCCGGCAACTGAGTGGGAGTTGAATGTGGTCTTGGAGCACTTACTCGCCCACCGTTTGAGCGGATGTCCACTTGCCATCTGCGCTTCCTCTCCTGGAAGGTGCTTTTCCTGGTGGCACTCACATCTGCCAGACGTGTGAGTGAGCTGCAAGCTCTCGTTTCTGATAGACCGTACACACGGTTTTATAGGAACAGGGTGGTCCTTCGCACCCACCCCAAGTTCCTTCCGAAAGTGGTCTCTTCATTCCACCTCAATCAAGAGGTGGTTCTTCCAACCTTCTTTCCCAGGCCGCATGCCAGCCAGGCAGAGGCAGTCCTGCATACCCTGGATTGTAAAAGGGCGTTGGCCTTCTATCTGGAGCATACGCAGGGGCATCAAAGGGCTACTCAGCTCTTCGTCTCTTATGACCCCAGTAAGCTGAGTCTACCTGTCTCCAAGAGCACGTTGTCCACCTGGGTGGCAGACTGCATCGCCTGGGCGTACAGGGCGGCCAACCTCCCATTGCAGGGTCGAGTCACGGCCCACCGTGTCAGGCTAAAGCCGCATCAGTGGCTCACTTCCACTCTCTTCCGCTGGCAGACATCTGCTGGGCCAGACCTTTACAGCCCATTACTGCTTGGATAGGGAGTCCCAACGAGATAGTGTTTTCGGCCAGGCGGTACTCCGTAACCTATTTGAGGTTTAGACGACTCCTACTCTCTGACCCTTTGGTGTCAGGCTACTGGGGGGGGATTGCATTCTCGGCGGAATTCCTATTGCAGCTGCTGCGGCTCTTCTAGAGGGAGCTATTTTTCAGCTATGGGTTCTCAGTCGCCTTTAGCTAGTGAGTCCCATATGTGAGGGCTGGCTTCCTGCTTGTTCCTGGAGAAAGCATAGTTACTCACCTGTAACAGGTGTTCTCTAGGGACAGCAGGAATCAGTCCTCACGACTCTCCCTCCTCCCCTGGAGTTGCAGTCCTTTGATTTAAATTTTATCCTTTTGCCGTCTTTTTAGCTATGTCATTTGAATGAACAAGATGGCACCCTTGGGCGGGAAGGGGACCGCACATGTGTAATGCAATTCCAAAGGCTTTCTTTGAAAGCTAGGGATTTGCTCTGCACAAGGGCTCCGTCGGCGCCGACGTCACCCATATGTAAGGACTGATTCCTGCTGTCCCTGGAGAACACCTGTTACAGGTGAGTAACTACGCTTTCCCTAATATTTAGAGAATTTCCCAAAAGTGCAGAACTCTCTCCAGTAGTAGCAGTCTCTTTGGGTAGTCCTTCGAGATTCTTGAAAGATTTCTTTTATTTAGCTCATGCCTTGCCAGTAGTAGTTCAAGGCAAGTTACATTCAGGTACAGCAGGCATTTCCCTTACAATTTAAGTTTGTACCTGAGGCAGTGGAGGGTTAAATGGCTTGTCCCAGACCACAAGGAATACCAATGGGATTTGAACCCCAGCTTTTCTGGTTTCAAGCTGTTGCCCAAACCACGAGGCTACTCCTCCACTTCCTCGGCCAGGACTATACTTCCTGCACTGCCCTGGCGATTTGATATAGGTTAGTCGTGGCGTTGTCCCAAAAAACTCTGACCACTTTGTTGTAAAAGAGAATGAAAGAATTGCAGAGCTAGAAACACCGCCCGCTGACCAGAGTCCCTGCATCACATGAGACTCGCAACGTACACCCAGTCTGGAGGCTCCAGATGTATCCTTGCCAGGAGTGTCTCAGACTGTAGTCACCAGTTCAGCCTGGCCCTTGTGTCGAGTGAGTAAACTAAACACCTTGAGAGCCCATGTCTCTGCGGAGATCACTGAGACAGAAGGGTTTGCTGTAACGGCCGCATATAGGCCCTGGCCCTGGGTGCTAACTCCAGGGTAGCTGCCAAAGAACCCAGGACCACGCAGAGGGTGCGGTCATCCCCAAAAAACATCGTACCCGATCCTTCAACTTTGTTACTTGTTCGGGCAGCAAAGACACTATTCTTATCGAAGCGAGCCCCAAGATAGATGAGATCTTGAGAAGGTTGCAATTTGCTATTTGCCACACTGACCACCCAGCTCAGGTGGCTGGAGGAAGTCTACCACCCACTGAGTGACCTGAGAGTTTTCCGCTTCAGACTTCGCTCTGATCAGCCAGTCGTCAAATGCTCCATAATGCTGCTGCTACGACAACCATCACCTTAGCAAAGGTTCGTGGAGCCACGGCTAGGCTAAAAGGCAAAGCTCAAAAATGAAAATGGTCCATGGGAACTGCAAACTGAAGAAATCTTTGGTGGTCCAGTCTGATCGAAACATGAAGATACGCCTCCATTAGGTCGAGAGCTGTCAAGAACTCATCCTTGTGGATGGTCACAATGACTGATCAAAGAGTTTCCATTCGGAAAATGAGGCATGCAAAGTTCCGTTTACGTGTCAGATTCAGAATAGGTCAAAAAGAACCCTCCTTTTTGGGACCCACAAAATACATTGAATAGCGACCTTGTCTGTACTGATTGGATGGTACCTGTATCACTGCCTCTAACTGGATCAGTCTCTGCAGAGTGTCCTGCACTGCCCGAGCTTTGTGACTGGCTCTGCATAAAGATAACATGAAGGCATCTGTCAGAGGCTGAACGAACTCTAG
Organism: Ichthyophis bannanicus; assembly: GCA_033557465.1. Classification (NCBI taxonomy): domain Eukaryota; kingdom Metazoa; phylum Chordata; class Amphibia; order Gymnophiona; family Ichthyophiidae; genus Ichthyophis; species Ichthyophis bannanicus. Next base: position 111,751,265 of record CM066033.1, on the reverse strand, counting down.
TGCATAGCCCTCACGGATGCCCTCCAAGACCCATTGGTCAGATGTTATTCTGACCCAGAGTAAAATTACTGTAACAGAGCCCCTACTGGAATCAATTCCATCTGGGCTGGCCTTGATTCATTGGTGTTTCTTGGAAGCCATAGAGGCTCCAGAATAGTAGCCTCTGCCAGCTCTCTTGTGCCCACGAAAACGCTGCCTTCTAGGGAAGTGATGACCTTGATTAAAAGGGGCAAAACAAACCATTCCAAATCTCCTAAAACAGCCCTATTGTCTTTGCCACCTTAGGTTTGTCCTCCAGAAGCCGAGCTCCCTTAGATTCACCTACAGTAAGTCTTTGACCTACTTTTCCAAAGCTTCCCTGAAAAGGGGTGTTTACTGAGACAAGTCTTAGAAGAGACATCTGCTGACCAATTACGCAGCCAGCGAGATCTCCTGGCTGCAATTACTGATACAATGCTTTTGGGCAGAGGCTTGCACTAGGTCATGAAATGCATCCACAAGATACGCTGAGACAGGTTCCAGTTTCGTGGCCTCCGGTAAAGGATGTCTCGGCTCCATCTCAGCATCTAGCAATAAGAACATAAGAACATAAGAAATGCCATACTGGGTCAGACCGAGGTCCATCAAGCCCAGTATCCTGTTTCCAACAGTGGCCAATCTAGGTCATACGTACCTAGCAGTTTCCCCAAAAGACACAGGTTCTGCAGTGCTTGTACTAGGTCAAGCATTGATATCCTGGGTCCCTTTTTAATAGTGGTTTATGGACCTTTCCTCCAGGAACTTGTCCAAACCTTTTTTAAACCCAGCTATACTAACAGCCCTTACTACATCCTCCGGTAACAGATTCCAGAGTTTGATTACACGTTGAGTGAAGAAATATTTTCTCTTATTTGTCTTAAATAGTTTACCCCGTAGCTTCATTACATGTCCCCTAGTCCTTCTATATTCTGATAGCGTAAACAATTGATCCACGTTTATCCGTTCCACTCCATTCATTAATTTATAGACCTCTATCATATCTCCCCTCAGCCGTCTCTTTTCCAGGTTAAAGAGCCCTAACCTTTTTAGCCTCTCTTCATAGGAGTAGCCTTCCATCCCCTTCACCAATTTGGTGGCTCTTCTCTGTACTTTTTCTAATAATTCTATGTCCTTTTTAAGATACGGTGACCAGAATTGCACACAATATTCAAGGTGCGGTCGTACCATGGAGCGATACAGAGGCATTATAATATCCTTTGTTTTATTCTCCATCCCTTTCCTTATGATACCTAGCATTCTATTTGCTTTCTTGGCCGCCGCTGCACACTGGGCGGAGGGTTTTAACATGTTATCCATGATGACTCCTAAATCTTTTTCCTGGGTGGAGGTTTCTAATGTGGAGCCTTGCATCGTGTAACTATAGTGTGGGTTGTTCTTTCCTAGGTGCATAACTTTGCACTTGTCCACATTAAATTTCATCTGCCATTTGGATGCCCAGTCTTCCAATTTATCCAGATCTTCCTGCAGTTTTCCACAATCCTCTTGGGTTTTAACAACTTTAAACAGTTTTGTGTCATCTGCAAATTTGATAACCTCACTAGTTATTCCCTTTTCCAGGTCATTTATGAATATGTCAAAAAGTAGCGGACCCAGTACAGATCCCTGGGGTACTCCACTATTCACCTTTTTCCATTGGGAATATTGGCCATTTAGCCCTACCCTCTGCTTTCTATCTTTTAACCAGTTCCCGATCCACAATAGTACACTGCCTCCTATCCCATGACTTTTTAGCTTTGCCAAAAGTCTCTGATGGGGGACCTTGTCAAAAGCTTTCTGAAAGTCCAGATACACTATATCAACCGACTCACCTTTGTCTACCTGTTTATGCACACCTTCAAAAAAACAGATCAGATTAGTAAGACAAGATCTTCCTTGTCTAAAGCCATGTTGGCTGTCTCCCATTAGGCCATGACTATCTACATGCTGTGTGATTTTGTTCTTTATGATGGTTTCTACCATTTTCCCTGGTACTGACGTCAGGCTCACCGGTCTGTAATTTCCCGGGTCACCCCTGGAACCCTTTTTAAAAATTGGTGTTACGTTGGCGACCCTCCAATCTTCAGGTATTACAGATGATTTTAATGAAAGTTCACAGATTACCAATAGCAGGTCTGCAATCTCATATTTCAGTTCTTTCAACACTCTGGGATGTATACCATCCGGTCCAGGTGATTTGCTACTATTCAGTTTATCAAATAGTTGTAATATATCTTCCCGGTGTAGCGATATTTCTCTCAATTCCTCTGCAGTATCACCTTTAAATACCACTTCAGTCTTGGGTAACATCCCTACATCTTCCTCAGTAAAGACCGAAGCAAAGAATTCATTCAGTCTCTCTGCTATAGCCTTGTCTCCTCTTACTGCCCCTTTTACCCCTCTATCAATTGACTCTCTCACAGGCCTTTTGCTACGAATGTAATTGAAAAAGTCTTTATTTCGTGTTTTTGCTTCCGTAGCAAGTTTCTTCTCAAATTCCCGCTTTGCCTGCCTTATCAATGCTTTGCATTTAACTTGCCAGTGCTTGTGCTGTTTCCAGTTTTCATCATTTGGCTCTTTTTTCCATTTCCTGAAGGTTGCTCTTTTGGCAGCAACAGCCTCTCTGACCTCACCTTTAAACCATGCTGGCAGTTTTTTGGACTTTCTTCCACTTTTCTTAATGCGTGGAATACAGCTGGTCTGGGCTTCGAGGATAGTATTTTTAAATAACACCCAAGCTTGCTGTAAGTCTTTAACCTTTGGAACCGCTCCTTTTAGTTTTTTCCGAAGTATATTCCTCATTCTATCATAGTCTCCCTTTTGAAAGTTAAAAGGTAGTACTGTGGATTCCTTTACTATCTGTCCTCCACTGATTAAATCAAACATGATCATACTATGATCACTATTGCCAAGTGGTCCCAACACCCTTATTTCTTGCACCAGATCTGGCGTTCCACTAAGGACTAGGTCCAGTATGGCTTCCCCTCTGGTTGGTTCATGAATCAGCTGCTCCAAGAAGCAGTCATTTATTTCATCTAGAAACTTTATCTCGTTAGCTTGTCCTGCTGTGACACTGTCCCAGTCGATACCAGGGTAATTGAAATCACCCATTATTACTACTCTGTTGTGGCTTTTGTTAGCTTCCTTGATTTCTTTGAGCATTTCATCATCCATTTGTTCATTCTGGCCAGGCGGTCGATAGTATACTCCCACTGCCATCACCTTCCCCTTCATAAATGGAATTTCAATCCATAGAGATTCTACAGCAAATTTTGTTCCCTGCAAAACTTTAATCCTTTCTGACTCAATGCCCTCTCTAACATAGAGCGCAACCCCTCCACCAATTTGTTCAGCTCTATCATTACGATATAGTTTGCATCCAGGTATCACAGTGTCCCACTGGTTATCCTCCTTCCACCATGTCTCTGAGAGTGCAATCATATCTAACCTCTCATTTAGTGCTATATATTCTAATTCTCCCATCTTATTGTTTAGACTTCTAGCATTGGCATACAAGCATTTTAGAGACTGTATTTTATTAATATTAATCTGGCTATTGGTAGGCATGGGTAATTGGGAATCTTTATGCTCTGTCTGCTCCTTACTCAAGGGCATTTGGGCTACTATACTCCCTTTTGGAACCTCACTGCCTTTGGTAGTATCCTTCAAGGATACCTTTGTCCGAACCATGCGCTCTTGGGTGACTGTCGGCTTTCCCCTATTTTCTAGTTTAAAAGCTTCTCTATCTCTTTTTTAAAGGTTAATGCCAGCAGTCTGGTCCCATCCTGATTAAGGTGAAGCCCATCCCTTCGGAAGAGCCCCCCCTTTCCCCAGAATGTTCCCCAGTTCCTAACAAATCCAAAACCCTCATCCTTGCACCATTGTCTCATCCACGCATTGAGACTCCGGAGCTCTGCCTGTCTTTTGGGTCCTGCACGTGGAACAGGAAGCATTTCGGAGAACGCTATCCTGGAAGTTCTGGATTTCAACTTCCTACCTAAAAGCTTAAATTTAGCCTCCAGAACTTCCCTACCACATTTTCCTATGTCATTGGTACCAACATGTACCAAGACAGCAGACTCCCCCCCAGCACTATCTATGATCCTATCTAGGCGGTGCGTGAGATCTGCTACCTTCGCACCAGGCAGGCAAGTTACCAGGCGATCCTCACGTCCACCAGCCACCCAGCTATCTACATTCCTAATGATTGAATCACCAACTATAACAGCTGTCCTGACCCTCCCCTCATGGGGACATGGCCCTGGAGAAACGTCCTCGGTGCGAGAGGGTTTTACATCACCTGGAGGACAGGTCCTAGTTACAGGATCACTTCCTGCCACACCAGGGTGATGCTCTCCTGTCACGTGACCTCTCTCCTCCATGGCAACAGGGATGCTGCCAGACTGGAGGTGGGACTTCAGGACTATATCCCTGTAGGTCTCGTCCATGTACTTCTCTGTCTTTCTTATGTCTTCCAGGTCTGCTACTCTAGCCTCTAGAGAACGGACTCGTTCCCTGAGAGCAAAGAGCTCCCTGCACTTAGTGCATATGTAGGACCTCTCACCAACTGGGAGAAAATCATACATGTGACACTCAATGCAAAAGACCGGAGAACCCCCATCTCGTTGCTGGACCTCTGTCTGCATCTTAGTTTAAAGCTTGTGTTTAGGTCTTTTAAATTCGGTATATAATAAGGATTGGTGTAGATGCTTATACTAATAAAAGTGTATCTAATACCCCTAATACACCCTGTGTACCTGAAGCTTAATTAATCTCAGGTCCTCTGTGTATGACTGATTTGGATTAAGAGCTGCACCTGAGAGCAGCCCCTTTCCTCTAAGATGTGCAAGTACCTATAAAACTACAATTACCCCAGGGGTGGGTGGGTGCTGGGGAGGGAGGGAGGGAGATAAGTCCTATTAAAGAGGGCAGTTACAAGGTACCCTGTCCTGAACCCTCAGCAGGGGGATGGGGGTACCACACAAAGCCCAGTTAGTTGAGAGAGGCAAGGTAAGTACAGCTGAGAAGGCTGAACTAGCACACCACTAAGACAAACAATAAATAATTAAACAAACAGTTAGACAAACAGTAAATAATTAAATAAACAGCTAGAACTCACAGTAAGATGTCCCAGGAGGCAAATATCCACTCACTAGCAGAGCTCTGTAAAAGTACAGCCCTTCTCTGATCAGAGAAAAGCAAACTAAAACAGACTATGCACACGTGGAGAAAACAGGAAGAAGGCTACACAATACCTCAGGGGGAGGGGGGGGAGGGGCAGGATTCACTCAGGCAGGCAAGGACAGGAAAAAAGTTTAACAAACAGCAGGTTCTGGGGAGAGAGATGTAATTCAAAATGGCTACCACACAAAGCCCAGTTAGTTGAGAGAGGCAAGTTAAGTACAGCTGAGAAGGCTGAACTAGCACACCACTAAGACAAACAATAAATAATTAAACAAACAGTTAGACAAACAGTAAATAATTAAATAAACAGCTAGAACTCACAGTAAGATGTCCCAGGAGGCAAATATCCACTCACTAGCAGAGCTCTGTAAAAGTACAGCCCTTCTCTGATCAGAGAAAAGCAAACTAATGACTGAGCCCATCATATACAAGCTCTTATCACAAAGGCCCCAAAAACTGAAGTTTGCAATGCCAACGCATTGGTTTTAAAGGCCTGCTTTAAAAGGGTTTCCGGATGGGTTTGGTGGTTTTCTCGGTCACAGCAGAGACCAAGGCGTCTACCTTGGGCAATTTCAGCAAATCCTTTTCTGTCTGGGGAATAGGATACAGTCGAGTCTGCCTTTTAGCCCAGCCTCTGGGACTCCCCATTCGGCTTCTATCAGCTGTTTTATAGCCCTGTGCATCAGAAAAGAGGTCTGTCTGCAGAAGGGGATCCTCCAGGAGTTCCTCGAGGGCCTCAGAAGACTGAGCAATGTGCAAGGCTGCCAGAGAGTGTGCAATGAGTTTTGCCAACTCCTCCCACCTTAAAACACTGGGATCTTTTCCAGGCAGGATCTCTTCCTCTAGCTCCAGTATCACTGCATCTCCCCAAAGGGTCCAACGGAGCCGCCAAAGGGTCCTCCGACACCCCTGAATGATGTGAGGCCTGCTCTTCCCAAATTTTGGCTTCTAGTCTGTGCCACTTAGAGGCTGGCTCCTCCAATTGTGAATCACTGCACTGATGGAGGTCTAGTAGATTCTCCTCTGACCTCCCCGAGGTTCTCCCATGAATAGGCTCTTCTCGCAGGCCCAGCTTAAAGCAATAGGCCTGGTGCAGTAAAAAAAACCAAACAAAATCCGCTGAAAAAGGAAATCCTGCCTTCCCTCCATGCTTGAAACTGAAAGACTTGCAGGGGACAACATAGCTGCTAATCCTGCCGAGACTGTGGGCCCCTGCTGAGATGAAACCAGCCCCAATATTGTCTATACTCTGGCTTCATCTCCTGCTGTCATAGATGATGATGCCAGCACAGTTTCTGCAGCGTGCCTCTCCATTTCACAGAACCTGCCACAGACACGGAGCCCCGATGGCTCCCACAAGCGACATCTACTCTCTTCTCAGCCATAATCAGGGAAAAAACACGCGGGAAAAAATCCTTAATGAGCCCAAAGACTAAATGCAGAAGAAAAGCCCCAAAACATTTACTACCCCGAAGGCCTGCGAGCCCAGCTAGCAGGGAGAAAAAACACGGAGTGACAATTGCAGGGTTAGCTTCTTCCCTGCTCTGACACTTTTTTTTTTTTTAGGCTGCTGTGGTACGCACTGATGAACGAAGAGAAATTTACTGTCTACCTTGCCACAAAGGGCACCTCTGGACCGAGGAGGACAGCAGGGTCTGGAGAGACCTGGATCACCAGGTAATACACCCCAAACACAAGCCTAACTGACTCAATGGTCCGAGCTTACCAGGAGGTGCCCCAGAACTCTCTGTATACTGCTGCCATAGCACAAGCTATCTTCCTTCTTAGATTGAATTCTCATTTTTGGGGGGGGGGGTTTACAGCACTCAATAGGGCCAATGGCTCTGAAAGAAAGACTGACAACGGCCAAAATTAAATTTTGTTACCTCCTTCACCTGTCCTTTCAGTGGAGTCCAGACTGCATAGAAGCTCCTCACCAGCTGCTGGAGACTGAGATACTGGTCTTGGAGGTGGAGCACAGAGCCCTTCTAGGATGACATCAGCAAAACCTGGCATGCTCAGTCTCCAGCTGCTAGTTGGGGGAGATAACCTATGCGTCTGGACTGGACTGGAGAGATAAGGAAAGAGTTTTAATCTACCTTTTGTTTACATTACATTTTAAAATACTGTGGTTTTTACCAAAATCTGCAATAGAGTAGACACCCAGGAAGGTGTAGATAACATGAGGGGGGATCTAGCTAAGCTTGGTCTAGAATTTGGCAGCTGAGATTTAATGTTAAAAAATTCAAGGTTATGCATTTGGGCTGCAGCAATCCAAGGGAGCAATATAGTATAGGGGGTGAAGTACTTTTGTCCATTAAAGAAGAGCGGGACCTAGGCGTGGTTGTGTCTGATGATCTTAAAGTAGCTAAACAGGTAGAAAAGACGACAGCAAAAGCTAGAAGGATGCTTGGGTGCATACGGAGAGGAATGGCTAGCAGAAAAAAGGAGGTGATAGTGCCTCTGTATAAGTCTTTGGTGTGACCTCATTTGGAGCATTGTGTGCAATTCTGGAGACCGCACCTTCAAAAGGATGTGAACAGGATGGAGTCAGTACAGAGAGTGGCTACTAAAATGGTTAGTGGTCTTCATAATAAAGCATATGAGGATAGACTAAAGGATCTTAACCCTTTGAAGGCCTACTTTAAATTTGTAATCCACATTCTGCAGCCAGGTTAATTTTTGCATATTTCAGGAAAATTGTACCAGTCTTATTCAATATGTTCTAATAGTGATTTTCCTTCTGTTATGGTCATGTATTATATACCATTTGATAGGAATATTTAGTCAGAATTTTGGATCACGAATTTTGGGCTCGGCCTGGAAAGGGTTAATATGTACACCTCAGAGGAAAGGCGGGATAGAGGTGATATGATTGAGACGTTTAAATAACTCTGTGGCATAAATGCACAGGGGGAGAGCCTCTTTCGATTGAAAGCAAGTTCTGCTACGAGGGGACATGGGATAAGGGTGAAAGGGATAGATTCAGGAGTGATATGCGGGAATATTTCTTTACGGAAAGAGTAGTGGATCCGTGGAATAGTCTCCCAGTGGAGGTGGTAGAGATGAGGACAGTAAGTGAATTCAAAAAAGCATGGGACAAACACAGAACATCTCTAAAGGAAAAAAGGGGACTGTTGTAGTTGTTATGGAAGGACAGACTAGATAGGCCATGTGGTCTTTTTCTGTCGTCATTTTTCTCTGTTTCTATTATAATACTTTGTTGGATTTTCCATTTGTATTCCCTTTTCCATTATATTTAGTCATGGTTTTTATCACATTGTGTGTATGTATATATATGTATATACTGTTATGCTCTAGCACCATCTACTGTTTATTAAGTGACATTGCATGTCATGCTTTAGATTTTTTAGATTTTCTTTTATTAAGATGCACAAAACCTTTTTATGTCATTTTCACGGCTATTGTTCTAAACATCTTCTAAATCTTTTTTTTTTTTTTTTTAGGTTTTATGTTTATTTTTAACCCCTTGATTGTCCATACGATTGTAAATTTGCTGTCTGGGATACGTACCTCATGACATGTTCACTTATGCACCAGTTCTGTTGTTGAACTTATTCATATGTCTTTAATATTTATGTTTTTATCATTTCCTTTTTTTGATATGTTGACTCTCCTTTTTGTTATGTATTTTTCTATTTTTATCAATTATAATGCTTTGTGACTTATTTAAATGTATATTTTGTTTGATTATTTATTCACTCACTTTGGGGGTCATTCTGAGCCATGAATAGCATGGATGGACGTCCATCCCCGCTATTCGTACCCTTTCCCGGTCACGTCCTCCTTCCCCATGCGTTGTACGGGGATGTTAAATGGGAGCAGGAAATGGGTGGATCGGGGTGGGGCAGACGTTGGCCCCGGATGTACAGGGCTGATTCTAATGTCAGCCCTGTACGTCCGAGGCCAGCAACTTGAACTGGGACGTTATTCCATCTCAGAGGTGGAATAACTTCCCTGATGCGGAGGAAATGGCAGGACCAGGGCTGGGAAGAGGCGGCAGGGGCAGAGGGCATTCCCCACAGCCCGATCCTGGCCTTGGGAGGCCAGATCGGGGGTTGGGCTGCTGGGAAAGCACTTTGGGTGCTGGTGGCCGGGGATTGCGGCTTTTAAATGGAGCCACAGTGCCATGGCAACCAGATGCCATGGTGCTGTGGCTCCATTTAAAAGCTCTGACTGAGTTAGCTGGGCAAGGCCTATACGTGCAGGCCTGTTTGCGATTCTGATCCCACAGGCTAGACATGCCCTGCGGTATCAGAATCACGACTCCCTGTGTGTGCCCAGTTCTAATTTATTTTATATTTTTAAGTTGCCCGTGGCGCAGGCATACCATACCAACACACGGCCGCGTCGGGCTCAATAAATTTTGTCATTGATATTTTTGTTCCTCCACTTCTTGTTCTTTTTCTTGTGGGGGTGTCCCTTCCTGCTTTGTTTTTTTTGTTCCTGAAAAGTGAGACCTGCCAATCATCTGGTTGCTTCAAGCTGCTCATGTTCACAAGGTAGGAAAATGAAATATTAGCTACGAAGTCAAAAAAATACTAAAATGAATAGAAGTGTGTATCTCTACCTGTCTTTTCCAATCTTTGGCCCTATCCCCTCTTTTTTCTTATCAAATGTGATCTATAAAATAGATCTGAAGTTAGTGTTGTATTGTGAAGAATTCTATCTAGATACAGCATAAGGATGTTAAATTTCAGCTAAGTAAAGTGTACTTGGAGCACATTTTTCTCATCACAGATCCTACCAGTGGATAAGACAGGGCTGGTGTTTTACTTAATACTATAGTGAAGTGAAGTTACCTACATCTAGCTCGGTCTATATGCAAAACACAGAGTCTTTTGCAGCTAACAATGGGTGTTAGTGCAAAAAGCACTGCATTAGCTGCAAAAGCCATGCTTTATCTGCTGAGGACAAGCACAGCATTTCCCCAGAAAATAATGCAGCAAAAATGCAGAGATAACGGCGTGGCAACATCACTGATGCAGCTAACGCCAGCTATTGAAGTGACTTTAGCTGCACCCATTATGTCCTCAGAATGTACGGTTACCATGTGTGCTGTTTATGGCAGGCATGCCCACTCTCCACCCACACGTGCTGCTAATGCGTGTCAGGGAATTTTCCATTTGGCATGCATTAGCTGTCACTGTGTTAACATGCCCCATAAAAATAGTTTGAAATCATTATTTTTAGGATTACCACTGTCAGCATATTAAATCCAGCTCTACTTAAAAGATTTCCTATATCCACAACAGCAGTGAAGGGAGATATGTGTGGTGAAAATCCTCCTTCTCTCTCCTGTTCTGCCAGTTGTAAAGAGCAGCGAAGCTCATAAAGAGTTTCCCCTCCGAACATGGCACCAATAAATACTCCATCTGATTTAAGGACATGGTATATCTGTAAAACAATGAATCAGTCAACAAAAGTTTAAGAATTACAAACATACACTTATAATTGTGTGATTGCATGTCCTATGAATTTTAGTCTGTTAAATTGATTTTTTTACATAAATACTTTTATTTAATCTCAAATTTTTTGTTATTATATTAGAAATCCTGGTTTCTCCGGGAACAATCAGGAAGTCGGTCCTCACATATGGGTGATGATGGAGCCCGCACGGATCCATTCCCCAGCTTTCAAAGAATGCCTTTGGGAGCTACACCGCTCATGCGCGCTCACCTTCTCGCCCACAGGTGCCATCTTGTGCCTTTGAGTCAGTCCTGACTCCTGGTGACCCAGAAGCTCCTGGGTTTTCTTGGCAGTGTCACCGGAAGTAGATTGCCAGGCCTTGCTGTCTGCGCACACCGAATTAAGTTGATTTTTTCCACCGTTCGTCATTATTTTCTGCTTTTTTTTTCTTCGGTTCAATCACCTTTCCGCCACCTGGACATCAGAGTTTAATCTCGCAGGGCTTGTTTTTCCCACTATGTCTCTGACCAATGGATTTAAACTCTGTGACAAGTGCCCTCCAGCAGGGAGACATGCACCATGGATGCTTTTGGTAGGAAGTGTTTCCAGGGCTCCATGCTCAGAGCCGGGATCCAGGCATACCAGTTGTACATGGGCATGTACCTGCGGGACTTTGCAAAGGAACTCGTTGGGTTCTCGGCTAGTTTATAAGGTGAACTCCTTGAGCACTTCAGGACCCTGGTGTCATCAGTCAAGGACTGCTCCAAGTTTCAAACTCGGGCGGTCTTCGATGGTTTTGAGTCGGTGGCTCGGGTAGCTGCGGTGGGCATTATGCCCACCGCCTTGCACTGGCTACAGTCCTCTGACTTGGAGCAGTGGGCTCAGGACAAGGAGAAGGAATTCATGACCAGAACCAGGCTGAGCAAGAAAGTGTCTGAACCTTCCTGCAGGAAGACTTCGGAGAAAAAGCCCTTCCACCCTAAGACCAAGAAGGCTTATGGGAACTTTCACAAGTTTCAGGCCTATCACGTTCCCCTTCAGGGGCAGCAGGCCAAGGCCAGGGACTTGGCCCCCATAAGCCAAAGACCCCAAACAGCACTCCAGCCACAGCCTGGGGGGAGCTTTTGACTCCTTGGGCATAACCTCCCTCCCCAAGTGCAAGGCCCAAGGTTCACGGGAGGACAGCTAGTCCACTTTGCACACCAGTGGCCAAGCATTACCACAGACACCTTAGTGCTGCAGGTGGTTGGGGAAGTCTCTCTCTTCCACTTTGCCTAGCTGCCTCCTCCCTTTTTCCCCAGGAGAATTGCCCATGGACCCCTTGCACAGGAACCTTCTGCAAAAAGAACTTGAGTTATTGCTCGAGGATCAAGCAATGGAGCCTGTCCCCAAGCCTCTTCAGGGCTGGGGATTCTACTCCCACTACTTCCTGGTCCCCAAGACGACAGGAGGCTTCCGGCCCATCCTGGATCTGTGGGACCTTAACTGCTTCCTGGTCAAGGAAAAGTTCAAAATGGTATCCCTTGGAACCTTGATGCCTTACCTCCTGCAGGGAGGTTGGCTATGCTCCTTGGATCTCAAAGATACCTACACCCACATCCCGATGCATCCAAGGCACCATCAGTACCTTTGATTCGTCAGCGGCAGACAACATTATCAGTACGGGGTACTCCCCTTTGGCCTAGCTTTGGCTCCCCGGTATTCACAAAATGTCTGGCAGTCATGGCTGCTCGCCTCCGGCTCCTAGGGTTTTTTATCTTCCCCTACCTGAAAGACTGGCTCATAAAAGCCTGCTCACTGGAGGAGGTGCACAACGTGATGTAGTGCAGCATAAGGCTACTCCAGCGCCTGGGCTTTGTGGTGAACTTTCTGAAGTCTCACCTACTGCCCACAGCACTTGGAGTTCATCGGCATCCTACTGGATTCCACTCAGGCGAGATCCTTTTTGCCACTGGATCAGATGCAGCACCTCTCTGCCCTGGTGCAGGCTCAGCAGTGACAGCCAGACAGCTGCTCTGCCTCTTGGGGCACATGGCATCCACCATCTGGTGGGAGGAGTGGCCTAGTGGTTGGGGCAAGGTACTTCGGGCCGGAAGGTCAGGGGTTCAAATCCCACTGGAGGACAGCAACCTTGGGCCGGAAGGACTGGGGTTTCTAGTCCCACAGGTGCTCCTTGTGGTCTTGGGCAAGCCACTTAACCCTCCATAGCCCATGTTCCCTGTAAAATAGTTCTCTGTGTGCTGTGCTTTCCTGTCTAATCAATGTGTTTATACCTCAAAAATTTCCTGTCATGATTTGACAATTTCCAATCTGTAATCAAACCGCTGCTGATCGCTGGAAGTAGCGGTATACAAATGTATACTAAATAAAATAAAATCCCTTTGCCCGCCTCTGCATGAGGCAGGCTCAATGGATGCTCAGCACCCAGTGGACACAAATTTCAGACCGTCTGGAGGAACGCATTCAAGTCACACAGGCCTTAGCGACATTTCTGGTCTGGTGGCAGGACCCCCTCAATCTTTGAGCCGGCCTGCCCTTCCAGGCTCCACCGATGTAACGCATCCTTACAACGGACATGCTGCTGTCTCCTGCTGCCTGATATTCTGCTGCCTGCTGTATGCTGCCTGCTTCTCTTGTCTCCCTGCAGGTTACCTGGTGCCTCTCCGTCCTGATTTGCCTTCCTGCTTGCTCCCCTGTGAAGCTCCGCCTCCCGAACGTGACACGGACGCGTGCAATGCATCTGCGTCATCATCCAGGTTACCTGGTGCCTCTCCATTCTGATTTGCCTTCCTGCTTGCTCCCCTGTGAAGCTCCGCCTTCCGGATGTGACGCGGACGCATGCAACGCGTCCCCGTCATCATCCAGGTACCCAACATAATTTAAAGCACTCCGGAGCAGTGTCCCGCGCAGCGCGCGCGCGCCGGAGCGCGCACAAGCAGCAGGATGTGCTCCTTGGGCAAGCTCCTTGGGGCGACGACTGGGGCGATCAGCGCCATCACTCTCCACTTGGGTTTTTCCGTTTCTGGCTGTGTTTCCTGTACGCGGCGTTTTTCACCTCGCTGTCTCTGGTCCTTCCCTTTGCTTCCTCGCTTACTGTGTCTTCTGCACCCACCTCGATGGGCCCTCCCGACCAGGCCATGGCTGCCATCCCCGTTCATTGGGGCCATCGTCCGCTGCCCCTGACTCCTGCTCTCCCTAGTAGCATTGCGCGTAACCCCCTCAATCTCCTTCCCTGCTGCCCCTGCCCAGTTCCCCCCACTTCCGCTCCTTCTCTTCCGATTTCTCCCCCGGCTGTTCCCCTCATTACACTCTCTCTGGCCCTTCTTAACTGTCGTTCCATCCGATCGAAAACCCATCTGGTCAACGATCTTCTGACCCAACATTCTTTGGACGCCCTCTTCATTACGGAATCCTGGCTCCGCGAGGGAGAGGACGCCCTTCTTCACCAATGTCTCCCACCTGGTTATTCTGCTTACCATACCCCCCCCCCCCGTCTCTGCCGCTCCGGTGGAGGGGTGACGCTCATCTTTAGGTCCTCCCTCTCCTTTCCTCTGGTGTCGCCCCCTCCTGCTTATCCGGAGTCTCTCTTGGTTCGCTCAGACTCTCTCACCCCTGTCTATTTCCTCCTCCTGTACGTCCCCCCCTCTCTACGCCCCGACCTTTCGGACTCTCTGTTACTCACTCTATCCGATTCTGCTCTTTTGTCTCCTCATCTGGTCCTCTTGGGCGATTTCAATGTCTACCTTGACCCTCCCTCCCGCCCTCGTGACAAGGCCCTTCTTTCCCTGTTCTCAGTCCTGTCCTTTCTTCAACACGTTTCTTGTCCAACCCATGCCTCCGGTCGATCCTTGGATCTTATCCTTACACTCGACCCCTCCCCCTTCACCCCCTCCAATATTCACTCTATTCCCATCCCCTGGTCTGATCATTTCTGTCTCCTCTTCTCTTTCCCTCTTCCTTCCCCTGGACCGATCGGTCCGCCTCCTTCCGCTCCCCCTGCCCCGTCCCTCAGACGGCGCCTCACTCCACATACTCTGCGCTCTTTCCCTCCGGCTAGCTCTCTTTTTCCCCCAGAATTTTCATCCTTCTCTGTCGACCAACAGGTCGACATCTGGTCCTCTACCCTTTCCGCTACTCTTGACTCTATAGCACCCCTTTGCCCGATGGTTCCCCGCCCTCCCTCTCACCACCCCTGGTACCACTCCGGTCTCCTCCTCCACCACGCTCAACTTCGCCGTGCGGAGCGTCTCTGGAGGAAACTCCGTACTCCTGCCTCCCACTCGGACTTCCAGCAAGCTCACCTCTCCTATCGTGCTGCAATTACCTCAGCCAAGCACTCGTATTATTCTCGTATTATTTCTTCCTCCTCAAACTCTGCTAGGCACCTCTTCCTTGTTCTCAAATCTCTCTCCTCTACTTCCGCTCTTCCTTCCACCCCCTCTGACCCCCTTCCCAGCCCTTCCACTCTTGCCTCCTTTTTTTCCAACAAAATTCTCTCTCTTCGTTCCTCCTTTCCCGCCTGCCCTCCTCCCCTCTCTCCCCCCCCCCCGGATCTCCCCCCTTCCCCCCCGGATGTCCTTTCCCCATCTCCCTCCCACACGTTTCCCCACATCTGGTCCTCCTTCTCTCCTATCTCTTCTCCCGAACTCATTAAGGCCATCTCATCTGCTCATCAAACTACCTGCCCCCTCGATCCTATCCCCTCTTCTTGGCTGCTCAACCCCGACATTTCTCTTGTGCCTCTTATCCTCTCTATTTTCAATTCTAGCCTCTCCTCCGGTCTCTTCCCCTCCAGCTGGAAGCACACTATCATCCGCCCCCTCTTGAAAAAACCCACTCTTGATCCCTCCTCCCCCGCGAACTGGCAGCCTGTCTCTAACCTCCCCTTCCTGTCTAAAGTCCTTGAGAAACTTGTTTTTTCCCAACTAACCCCACACCTCGACTCCACCTGTGCCCTCCACCCCCGCCAATCCGGTTTCTGCAGCGGCCACAGCACTGAAACTGTTCTTACTGCACTACTCTCGGAACTCCATCGCTCTAACAACCATGGTGACATCTCTCTAGTGGTTTCTTTGGATCTGTCCTCTGCGTTTGATGTGGTTGACCACCGCACTCTCCTATCCCGTCTGTCTGATTTTGGTGTTCATGGCACCGTTCTTCGGTGGTTTCGCTCTTTCCTGTCTTGTCGCACCTCTTCGGTACACTCTGGCACCTCGGTCTCTCTCCCATTCCCCTCCATCTGCGGCGTCCCTCAGGTCTCTATTCTCGCTCCTTTGCTTTTCAATATTTTTCTTGCTCCCTTAGCCCTCCTTATTCAGCAGTCCGCTGTCTCATTCTACATTTATGCTGACGACATCCTTCTTGTTCATCACACCTCCTCTTTCTCCCCGGATCTTGGCCCACTCAACCACTGTCTTTCCTTCATTGCCTCCTGGTTTGAGTCCAACTTTTTACACGCCAATCCTGCCAAGTCCTCAACGATCTGGATTTCACTCGGGCTTCCCCAACCTAGGCTATCACCCACCATGGGCTCTCATTCTATCCCTCTTGTACCAACCCTTCGCTAGCTGGGCGTTACCCTAGACCCTTCTCTTTCTTTCCATGAGCATATCTCCTCTGTTATTCGTACTTCCTTTTTCCATCTTCGTCGTATTAAAGCCGTTCGTTCAATTCTTCCCCCCTCCCTTCTGTTGCTACTCTTGTTTTGTCTTTAGTAACCTCTCGTTTGGACTACTGTAATGTTGTCTATGCAGGTCTCCCGTCCTCCCAGCTCCACCGTCTTCAACTTGTTCAGAACGCCGCCGCTCGTCTTGTCACCTCATCCCCTGCTCACTCTCATGTGTCCCCATGTCTCTTCACTCTGCATTGGCTCCCGATCAAGTTCAGGTTTGTCTACAAATTGCTCATCACTGCCCACCGGGTTCTTTACACCGATACTCCCCAGTACTTGGCTAACATTATTCACCTCCAGCCCTCCCCCCGCCTTCTTTGCTCCTCTCATGGTAATCGTCTCTTCCTCCCTTCTCCTAATCAGGCCCGTCTGGAATCTACCCGCTGTTCTGCTTTTTTCTTCCTAGGACCTGCCCTCTGGAACTCCCTTCCCCTTCTCCTCCGTACTGAGCTGAACTACCCCCGCTTCAAAGCCCTCCTCAAAACTCATCTGTTCTGTCAGGCCTTTGACCTCCCTCCCCCTGCCGATGGCGCCCCATCCCCCAGTCTCGCCCTCCAGTCCCCGTGACTCTTTCCTCTTCCCCTCTCCCCTTCTCCTCCTCTCTCTCCCTTCCCCTCCTACTACCCCCTCTTTAGAGCTTTCCTGTCCTCTACCTTTGTTACTGTCTCTTGCTGTCCTATCATTTATTGGCGTTCCTTTCTATCTTTCGTTTCCAGCAGCTGACATTTTACCTGTTATTGTACACCGCCCTGATGCTCCGGCCTGGGCGGTCTATCAAGTGCTCGAATAAAGATAAAGATAAAGTTGGGCTGGGGGGTCCATTGCGATCACCTGCAGTCACAGGGCCCATGGTCACCAGAGGAGAGTGCCGCACAGATCAACCTGCTGGAACACAAAGCAGTCTATCAAGCCCTATGGATATTCCAGGATCATCTGGAAGGATAGGTGGTACAGGGCCAGACGGAAAACCAGGTGGCAATGTACTACATCAAAAAGCAGGGGGGGGGGGGCACGGGTTCATACCACCTCTGGAATTTCGCAACAGGGAAAAATCTCCCTCAAAGCAGTGTACTTGCTGGACCAGGACAACGTACTGACCGACCACCTGACCTGAGTCCTCCAGCTCCCTGAGTGGCAGCTGAACCCAGTTGTGCTGGAGGAGGTCTTCTGTCGCTGGGGGGGGGGGGGGGGAACCCCACAAATCGACCTCTTTGCCAGTGCAAAGAACGCGCAGCTGCTACGCTTCTGCTTTCAAAGGCCAGCTGGGGACAGGAGGCAGCAGATGCCTTCCTCCTCCCCTGGTCCTGGAGCTTCCTATATGCATTTTGTGACTTGCAGGGTGGGTTCCAAGGCAAATGGAGCAGTCTGAGCATTGTCCTAGGTCCTGCAGCCTCAATTCCAGGTTGGGCTTTCCAGACAAATACCCATAAGCGTTCCTCTCAGGTCCTTAGCAAAGTTCAGTAGACAGTTCTGTTATGCCAGCTCCAACACCCTGGGCTTCCCTCAGCCCCAGAGCCGGGCGTGGCCTCTCCTTCTCAAAGTAAAATAGTTCAGAACAGAAAAGCACACAAAGCAACGAATAGCCAAATCAAACCATCCAGGATCAAACCTAAAGTCCTTTCTCAGAACAAAGCAATGTTGCTCAGCTACACAGTAAACAGCTGTGTAGCTGCCCCTCCTTTCCACCCTTCAGGTTCATTATAAACTGGCTGAACCTGCCCCAGGGCTAGAGTTTTCACTGTCTCATCCACAGTACCTCCGTGGATTCCTTGTCCTTATTGTCCTCATATGCTTGAATTTTCATAGCTTCTTCCACCTCAGGATATCTGCCTTCTTCCCCTGGAAACACCGGGAGCTTTTCTAGGGCCTGACCCAATGACCCCTCCCCCCTTCTTGGTTCTAAGATGTAATTTCTGGTGAACCAGGGAAACTGATCCAGCTCAGAGTCCTGGGGCGGATCAGTGGATTGGCCCTGTTCTCTCTTAGCAGGAGTTGTGGAAGGAGGCGCCTTCCCTTCCAAAGACCAGGCTGGGTCTTTCCTACACTTGCCGATTTTGGGCTATGGGGCTGCAAGGGAGCCTGCACTATCCCAAAGATACCCTTCTCCTGACTCTCTAGTGGCTGATCATCAGTTTCCACCCAGGCCCCCAGTGCCATGGGCCCTCCTCAAGATCCAAGTGGAGGTGGCATCAGTCATTTTAATTGCGCCCAAGTGGCCCAGGCAACTCTGGTTTCCCCTGCTCCTGTAGCTGTCCCAGCGGGATCCACTGCCGCTGGGGAGTGCCCCGGACCTGTTATCACAGAAAGATGGGATGCTGTTGCACCCCAACCTCCAGTCCCTTGTCCTAATGGCCTGGATGCTGAGAGGTTAGCCAGAACGTATCACATTGAAGATGTTCTGTTTGCCTCGCGTAATGACACCATGTGGAGGACTTATGTCTTCAAGTGGCGCAGGTTTTCTCACTGGTGTGCAGAGGAAGGTCTTAACCCCTTCTCCTGCACACTGTCGGATATCTTATGATACCTATTGCAATTGTTGGGGGCTGGCCTAAAGTCCAACACTGTCAAGGTATACCTTTGTGCTATCTCGGCTCACCAACATGCAGTGGCTGATCAAGTTGTGTCGGTGCACCCTCTGTTGGTTTATGCGAGGCCTCCTCCTTTCCCGGCCCCCGATCCATCTGCTACCAGTGGCATGGGATCTCAATGTGGTGTTGGGGAAGCTCATGGCTCCCCCCTTCGAACCCCTGGCTACTTGCCATTTCAAGTACCTTTCTTGGAAGGTTCTGTTCCTGATGGTGCTCACCTCGGCCAGACGTGCAAGCGAGCCGCAGGCACTGATAGCACAAGTGCCCTACACCAGGTTCCACAAGAACACAGTGGTCCTTAGGACTTCCCTAAGTTCTTGCCAAAGGTTGTCCCTGCCTTCGATTTGAATCAAGTGGTGGTACTGCCTTCTTTCCTTGGCCTCATTCCTCCAAGGCGGAGGCCTCCCTACACACGCTGGACTGCAAATGTGCGTTGTCCTTTTACATAAGAGAACGCAGCCCCATCACTGCTCAGTGCAGCTCTTTGTCTCTTTTGACCCCAGTCGACTGGTGCTCACAGTCTCCAAGTGCACTCTCACGCTGGGTGGCTGACTGCATGTCCTTCGCCTATCAACAGGCAGTGCTCTCTCTCTGGAGCATCATGTGATGGCTCACAATGTGCATGCCATGAAAGCCTCAGTAGCAAGCCTACACTCGGTAGCCTTATTGGATATCTGCCGGACCACCACCTTTGCTGCACACTACTATTTGGAAGAGATCTCCCAGAGGGATAGTGCCTTCGGCTAGGCCATACTCCATCACCTCTTCAGGGAACAGGGCAACTCCTTCCCTCCAATCCGTGATGTTTAGGCTACCAGAGTGGGGACTGCATCGTCGCTGCTGCTGCTGCACTGTCAAACTTCCAGCCAATCAGCGCCCCTGCTGCCTTTTATGGTCTGCTTTTTGGGTCGCCAGTGGCTTTTACAGGTTTTTTCAGTAGCCTGTAGCTTGGGAGTCCCATATGTAAGGACAGACTTCCTTTTTGTTCCCAGAGAAAGCATAGTTACTCACCTTTAACAGGTGTTCTCCGGGGACAGCAGAAATCAGTCTTCACAACCTTCTCTCCTCCCCATGGAGTTATTTTTCTTTTTATGCTTGATTAAGCTATGTCATCATACTGAGGTAAGATGGCAACTTTGGGCAGGAAGGTGACTGCGCAATGTAGCTCCCAAAGGCTTTCTTTGAAAGCTGGGGATTGGATCCACGCAGGCTCCATCGGCAGTCACCCATATGTGAGGACAGATTCCTGCTGTCCCCAGAGAACACCTGTTACAGGTGAGTAACTACGCTTTTTACTCTTCTACTACTACTAATCACTACTACCTAACATTTGTATAGCACTAAAAGGCATACGCAGCGCTGAATATATAAGACACAGTACCTACTCATCAGAGCTTGCAATTTAATCAAGATAAAAAACATCACAAAACTGGGGACTAGAGTATGGTAAGAGACACATAAGTGGTAAACAAGTGTGAGGGGCATTGGGATCCAAAAGCAGCCTCGAAGAGGTGGGAGTTTAGCCTAGATTTGAATAAGGCTAGAAAAGGAGCTTGATGTACTGGCTCAGGTAGTTTGTTCTAGGCATATGTAACAGAAAGGTAGACTGAATGACATCTTGACTTGGCAGTGGCATAGAAGAGCGGAGTTCTTGAGAAGGGCACAGAGTGAGATAAGAGAGGAAAAGAAGTGAGGAGCTGCAGAGTGAATGGACTTGTAGGTCAGCATTCTGCAGAATTTCTAAGCTAAATGAATGGTGGAATATCTGGAAACATGGGGAGTATAGCACGTTTACTCATGCAGGGAAAAAAATCAACGCTGTTTCAGGGGAGATAATCACTAATAACAGTTACAATGTGCTAAAACAGCCAGCATGGTAAAACTTCCACACTAACTTAGTGTTTGACAGG
Organism: Ichthyophis bannanicus; assembly: GCA_033557465.1. Lineage (NCBI taxonomy): Eukaryota > Metazoa > Chordata > Amphibia > Gymnophiona > Ichthyophiidae > Ichthyophis > Ichthyophis bannanicus. The sequence continues at coordinate 111,730,467 of CM066033.1, read as the reverse complement.
ACTAGAGAACGGGCAGGTTAGGAGCAGAAAGTGGCCATTGACTGCACCTTGAAGCTAACGTGGGGGTAATTATGGCACACTAATTTTCAATGTTGCTATAAGCGCAGGTGCACTTAACTCCACTTCACTGGGTGGCATTAAGTGCACTTGCATTAATTGAGAATGACGTTATAGTGCAGTGAGGTACTTTTGAATGTGTTAACTACAGGGGGATGGTACTGGGCACACACCTCCCCAACAGTCAGTGCATAGCTTTTGCACTTATCACATTCTAATTTTTAGCATGCGGTAAGTGCAAAAGCTTACTGTACTTTAGTAAATATGCCTCACTATGTTTAAAAATTAACTTTAAATTAATAATTAAATTCTATAGCACAACTTGCAAGGCAGCTTGCTATTGGAGGATTTTATTTTTAACTTTATTTTTGTTTTGATTTTATAATTTTTTAAAATTCTAGTTGTAAATTTACCTGTAGCATAGTCAAACTGGTGAAGTAAAGTAGTTGTGACTGAATACTCTGGGATTACTATAGCTTTGACACCCTGAATAAGCCTCATCTTGGAAGCTAAACAGGGTCGTGCCTGGCAAGTACTTGGATGGGTGACCTTGGAATACCAGCTGTGGTAGATTTACTGTGCGGAAGAAAGGCTGGCAAATCTATTTTTGGGCATACCTTGCCAAGAAAGCCCAGGGGCTGGGTCGCCAGGAGTCAGCATTGACTCGATCTCACACACACACACTCTCTCTGTGGGACTATATCAGTCCTCACATATGGGCGATGTCAGTGCTGACAGAGCCCGCACAGAGCATTTCCCCAGCTTTCAAAGAAAGCCTTTGGGACATGATACCATGCATGCGTGGTCCCCTTCCGCCCAAGGATGCCATCTTGCTCAGTCAGATAACATAGCTAAGACTGCAGTAAAAATAAATCAGTGTATAGAGGCAACTCTAAGGGGAGGAGGGAGGGTTGTGAGAACTGATTCCTATTGTTCCCGGAGAACACCTGTTACAAATGAGTAACTACACTTTCTTCAGGAACAAGCAGGAAGTCAGCCCTCACATATGGGACTCCCTAGCTCCAGGCTGCCAAGGACTGAACCATGATAGCACCAATGGCGACCCGCCAGATAGCCATGAATTGCAGAAGATGAGTCCACCACTGAAAGACTCTGCAAGACCCTAGCATCCAGCGACACTATCACTCCAGTAGCCTGAACACAGAAGGGTTGGAAGGCAGGAGTTGCCTACACCCCGAGAATATTACAGAGTACTGCCTGGCCAAAGGCACTGTCCCTGCGGGACTCGAATTCCACGAATGTATGAATCAAAGACCATGTGGCAGCCTTGCAAATCTCCAGCACTGAGCGGAGGTTGGCCACCAATGTGGTCATCACCTTCATGTGATGCACTGTGATCCGGTGCTCAAGGGAGAGGCCTGCTCGCTCATAGGCAAGGACAATACAGTCTGCCACCTAAGCGGACAGAGTTCGCTTAGACAGAGGGAGTCACAGTCTGCTGGGGTCATAAGACACAAAAAACTGTGGGGCTTTTCAATGGGCTCGTGTCCATTGCAAGTAGAAGGACAGGGCCCGCTTGCAATCTAGTGTATGAAGGATCAGTTCCTCCCTGCCAGCATGAGGCCGTGAAAAGAAGGTGGGGAGGACTACCTCTTGGTTGAGGTGAAAAGAAGATACCACCTTCGGAAGGAATTTGGGGTGTGTGCGGAGCACCACCTGTTCTTATAGAACCTCATATATGGTGGATCCGCCACCATGTCCTGGAGTTCGCTCACTCTTCGAGCTGTCGTATGGGCCACCAAGAAGGCCACTTTCCACGATAGGTACTTCAGGTGGCAAGTGGCTAGGAGCTCGAATGGCAGACTGGTGAGCTGGGAGAGCACCATGTTGAGGTCCCATTCTGTTGCCAGAGGAGGCTTGGATAGCAGAAGTCCCCGGAGGAACCTGGAGACCAGGGGCCAGTTGGAGAGGGGTTTCCCCTCGATTGGGTAGTGATGAGCAGTTATGATGCTCAGATGCACCCGAACTGAGTTAGATTTCAGCCCGATGTGCGATAAGTACAGTAGGTACTGGAGGATGAGCTTCACAAGGCAGGAGAAGACATTCTCCCCCCTTTCCGCACACCAGACGGAGAACCTCCTCCACTTGAAGGCCAGCAGGATCTAAGAACATAAGATATGCCATACTGGGTCAGACCAAGGTCCATCAAGCCCAGTATCCTGTTTCCAACAGTGGCCAATCTAGGTCACAAGTACTTAGCAGTTTCCCCAAAAGACACAGATTTCACAATGCTTGTATTGGGTCAAGCAGTGGATATTCTAGGTTCCCTCACTGTTCAACAGTCAAAATACTTCGGACATGAAATCAGCTGTTCTAAACTAATTTAAGGCTGCTGAACACAGAAATCATAATGAAAATGGCTGATTAGGTCTAGTGCTAAGATATATGCTATTAAATAGTCATTAGGGGCCATTAACTGTATTATGCAACATTTGCGTGAGATTGCATAATCTCTACTTGCAACCAATAGAAATATCTGTCCAAAACCAGATGATGCAATCGGTTTTTAAATTTGCAACACTTGACAGTATAAATCTTAAGGTGTATTAGTCACAGAAAAATTAAAAATTAATTATTTTGCATGATTTTATGTCGATAGGTCAATCACAGCGTATTCGGCGATGCATCGTACTTGTGTTAATAATGCAGATAATTTCTGCTATATTTGTGGTGAAGTGACTTTTACATCACAAAAACGGAATATGACTGTGGCGGTTAAGAAAGCCTACAACATATTTTGGCTGCAGAATAGGAGATCAGGATAAGAGCTGGGCGCCACACATATGCTGCAATACATGTGCAACAAATCTCAGGCAATGGATGAATGGGAAAAGGCAATCAATGCCTTTTGCAGTTCCAATGATCTGGAGAGAGCCCATGGATCACATCAGCAATTGCTACTTCTGCATGGTTCCTCCAATTCAGAAAAGCATATCCAGAAAGAGTAAGTGGACTGTGCAATATCCAAACATTCCATCTGCAATATGCCCAGTGCCTCATGGAGAAGGGGTGCCGATTCCCAAAATGTCAGAATCATCATTAGAATCAAGTGAGGAAGAGGAAGAAGTCTGTAGTCATGAACCGTCAACCTCACGTGACCCAGAGTTTCTTCTGGCCACTGCTAATGAGCCACACTTCATAACGCAAGGTGAATTGAACGACCTTGTCAGGGATTTGGATCTCCCGAAGAATAAAGCTGAGCTTTTGGGTTCCAGACTACAGCAGTGGAATCTTCTGGCTGGTGACATTCAAATTTCTTTTTTTCCGGGACCGTCAGAAAGACTTGGTGTCATTCCTTTTCAAAGAAGGTGATCTTGCTGTATGCAACAACGTAAAAGGTTTAATGGCAGCTCTCAATATCAATTACAATGCAGATGATTGGAGGCTCTTCATTGATTCATCCAAAGCAAGTCTTAAAGCTGTATTGCTGCATAATGGCAACTTGCTACCATCAATTCCTATTGGCCATGCAGCTTTTATAAAAGAGACTTATGACAATATGAAACAACTTTTGAAATGTATAAACTACGATCAACATCTATGGTCAATCTGTGGTGACTTCAAAGTGGTCACCCTCTTGCTTGTTCTTCAGGGTGGATACACCAAGTACTGCTGCTTCCTGTGTGAATGGGACAGTCATGCTAGAGATTGTCATTTCATCAAAAGGGACTGGCCATGCCGTCAGTCACTGGATCCTGGAAGCAAAAATGTTCTATTTCCAGCACTTGTAGACAGCAACAAGATTTTGATGCCTTCCTTGCACATCAAGTTGGGACTAATGAAAAACTTTGTCAAGGCGATGGATAAAACTAAACCTGCTTTCAGGTATCATAGTGGTAAATTTCCTAGACTGAGTGATGCCAAAGTTAAGGAAGGAGTTTTTGTTGGCCCTCAGATTCATGCACGTCTTCAAGATGATGAATTTCTTCGTTTATTGCGTGGAAAGGAAAAGGCTGCATGGATAGCATTTGAATTGGTGGCACAAAATTTTCTTGGAAACAACAAAGCAAATAATTACCAAGAGATTGTTCAAGATCTTCTCAAGGCATACAAAAACCTTGGTTGCAACATGCCCTTAAAGATTCATTTTCTACACTCTCATCTAGATTTTTTCCCACAAAATTGCGGAGCAGTAAGTGATGAAGATGGAGAACGATTTCACCAAGACATTGCAGCCATGGAAAAGAGGTATCGGTAAATGGAGTCCATCAATGCTTGCAGACTACTACTGGACAGTGACAAGGGATATTCCATTGCTTCAGTACAAGAAACAGATCAGGAAGAGTCGTGAAGCCACTGAACGAGAACAAAAATTGCTAGAATGTACTTCCAAATGTTCTTAATGAAAGTTAAATTGCAGATATAATTACTCCTCTGTTTCTTCTAAGTACGTTTATGAACTTTATTTTATAAAAACATGCTTGTTATTGTGCAAAGTTTCATTTGTAATAAGATTTTGATTTACATCTAAGGATTTAGGCTTGATTTTCACCAAACATAGTGGTAAAATGTACATTCTTCAACATATCATAGTGAAATTGGTCAATTAGCTCCTGTTTCTATCATATTTGAATTCAGCGTATCAAATCCATTAAGAAATAGCACATTTAATTTCTAAAGCAAACAATTTTTGAAAATTTGTAGAACAGTGAATGGTTTATGGACCTTTCCTCCAGGAACTTGTCCAAACCTTTTTTAAACCTGGCTACATTAACCTCATCCTCCGGTAGCAAATTCCAGAGTTTGATTACATGTTGAGTGAAAAAATATTTTCTCTTATTAGTCTTAAATAGGTTACCCTATAGCTTCATTGCATGTCCCCTAGTCTTTCTATATTTTGATGGCATAAACAATTGATCTACATTTACCCATTACGCTCCATTCATTAATTTATAGATCTCTATCATATCTCCCCTCAGCCGTCTCTTTTCCAGGTTGAAGAGCCCTAACCTTTTTAGCCTCTCTTCATAGGAGTATCCTTCCATTCCCTTTACCATTTTGGTGGCTCTTCTCTGTACCTTTTCTAATAATGCTATATCCTTTTTAAGATACGGCAACCAGAATTGCACACAATATTCAAGGTGCGGTCGTACCATGGAACGATACAGAAGCACTACAATATTCTTTGTTTTATTCTGCATTCCTTTCCTTATGATTCCTAGCATTCTATTTGCTCTCTTGGCCGCCGCTGCATACTGGGCTGGGGGTTATAACATGTTATCTACGATGACGCCTAAATCTTTTTCCTAGGTGGTGGTTCCTAATGTGGAACCTTGCATTGTGTAACCATAGTTCGGGGTTTTCTTTCTTTCATAACTTTGCACTTGTCCACATTAAATTTCATCTGCCATTTGGATGCCCAGTCTTCCAATTTATAAGATCCTCTTGCAATTTTCCACAATCCTCACGGGTTTAACAACTTTGAATAGTTTTGTGTCATCTGCAAATTTGATAATCCAGATAGGGGAAGACAAAGGCCCCTTGTAGGTGCAGGTAGCCACTACCGCCAGGTACTTTGTGAAAACCCTTGGTATGGAGGCCAAGCTGAAGGAAATTACCCTGTACTGGTAATGCTCTCCTCCCACCTTGAACCCTTAGGTGCTGTCTTTGGGAGGGGTGGACCGGTATGTGGGTATATGCATCCTTCAGATCTAAGGAGCCAATCTCCCTGGTGGAGGTAGGGCAGCAGCGTTCCAAGGGAAAGCATCTTGAAATTCTCCCTCATCAGAAAATTGTTCAAGTTTTGCAGGTCTAGTATGGACCTGAGGCCCCCAGTTCTTTTGGGTACAAGGAAGTACCTGGAGTAGAAGGAAGCCTTTTCCTCATAGATGTTTGGGAACAGGCTCCACTGTCCTGTCCCTGAGCAGGCCTGCGAGCTCTGAGGAGCAAGGTCTGGTGAAGAAGAGGCTGCACGGGCTCTCCTGGGAAGAACCTCAGAGGTATTTGCTGGAGACAGAGGAGATACCCCTCCTTTACCACCTGCAGGACCCACTTGGCCCAAGGTGACCCCAGCCCAACTGTGAGCAAAAAGTGCCAGGCGTCCCCTTGTGGGCTGGGGAGGATCTGCCAGAGGAGAGGAGGCCCTGTCCCAGGAGTCAAAAGCTCCCCCTGGGTTGGGTGGGAGTCGTGGCTTGGGGCTTTTGAGTTTTGGGTTTTCTGGACCCGTGGTCTTGACTCTTATGGAGGGCCTTGTGGTAGTTGGCCTGAGAAGGGCTGGTGGTGTTTCTGATGGAAGGACCCCTTTTTTCCTTGGGAATGGTTTGTTTCTTTTGGGAAAGAGTTGGTCTTCTTTGAGAGCCTCTGCCTGGTCAGGACCTCGGCCTCTATCTCAGCCGCACTGTCGGCCATGGGTTTGCTGAACAAGTTTTCCTCAGTGCAGGGGACGTCTAGCAATTTCTCTTGGACCCGCTGCTCAAGGTCCGAGGTCTGCAGCCAGGCCTGGCACTGGGTTCCAATGACGGCTGCTGCTACTGAGGTTGCTGACTCAAAGCTGTCGTAGGTGGCTCGGAACACGAACTTTAAGCAGTCTCGGATCCCAGCTGTCAGGGATTGAAACTGCTTGAGGGGTTCTCTGGTGAGGCCAGCCAAGAAGCCAAAGAGCTTCTGGGTAAGGGCCTTAAGGTATGTATAGTTCATAGGCCTATATCCGGCAGCGGAGCATGGAGCCCTGGTAGCACTTGCACCTGAGGGCGTCAAGGGCTTGAGCTTCTCTGCCCGGTGCAACTGATCCTCAAGCAGCTACTCCTGTGTATGTGGGAAACCCCAGCCTCTGTGCCATTGGTCAACCGACACCTCGACTCCATCTACTGCGTCAAGAAGGGCCCTAGCTTCCGCAAACCTCAGCTCCCACATAACTCTATGGTTGTGGAGTCATCCATGCAAAAGCTCAAGAGCCAGAAGAACTATTCTTCTGTCCCTCCGGGCAGAGAGGCTCAAGTCCTCAACACCCTCGGGTGCAAGTGCTACCAGGGCTCCATCCTCGGCTACCGGGGAGGACCGAGACCAGGACCTCGATTGGTACTGAGGGGTTGCCCGAGGCCAGTGGCATTTGGAGCTTGGCTTGATGCCTGGTAACTCCCCTACAGTCGGGGGCCCGGTTGTCAGGGCAGATGATGCGGATGAACCTGCCATCATTGCCTGCTGCAGGACCAGGATAGCAGAGATATTCTGCTCCAGGGCTGCCATTCTGGTTTCAAGGCCAGAAGGCTCCACAGCGTTTGGCATGGGCACGAGGGTCTCAGGCCTGACACCAGCATTCTCGCGAGTGTGTCCTCAATGAGGACCATGATCTTGAGGAGCCTCATACGGCCTCTGCCGGCCGAGGACGCCTCCTTAGAGACCTTAGTGGGGCACTTCTCGGAGTCATCCTAGTCCCTCTGCGGGTCTTTACTGGTCTTCACCAGTGGAACCTCAACTGAAGATTTTTTCTTTTTCTTCTCGGAGAACCCGACACCGTGGTACTCCGAGGACAACCGGGAAGCATTACTCCGAGGACAACCGGGGAGCACAGGAAGTGATGGGCTTGGGGCTCAGCATTGGGGAAGCCGGAGCCAAGTCAGATCTCGGGAACATCTTCTCCTGCAACTCCGACAATTTTTAATTGGTTTTTGGAGTCATGGCCTAGCACAGGTCGCAGGTGGTGCTATCATGGTCCAGGCCCAGGCAACAGTCATGGGTATCTGTAACAGACATAGTCTGACCGCAGCAGTCACATTTTTTGAACCCACCGGGATACATGGTGAGAGACACCTGGCTGGGGTGAAAAAGGGTGCGAATGCCAGTTGAGGCAAGCCTTGATCAAAAAGAAAGGAAGGAAGGAGCTGAGAAATGGCATCGGCTCGAGGTGGAAAGAGGAACTGGTACGCAAATCAGGAAAAACAACTTTTAAGGTTAGAGAGAGATTTTTCCGGGCAAACAGGGCAAGCATCTGTTGGGCTCAGCGGTAAAAAGGAGACTGAGCAAGATGGCATCCTTGGGTGGGAAGGAGACCACACATGCATAGTAGCATGTCCCAAAGGCTTTCTTTGAAAGCTAGGGAAATGCTGTGCACGGGTTCCGTCAGCACTGTCACCCACATTTGAGGACTGACTTCCTGTTTGTTCCTGGAGAACCAACTGTTATGGACATGTGTTGATCCCATTTGATTACCCATTGCGTTCCCACTTATCTTCTCTTCTCCCCTTGCCCCCTTCTTCCACCTCTCTGTCTATTACTCCTAAGGTTCTCATGTTGTCGTGTTGTGTGGCTTTGTTCTTTGCCAATAATGTATAGGATTCTTTACCTATTTTGGGTTTTATTGAATTTTATTTTGAACCGCTCATCCCCACTAAGGGCGATATATCAAGTTTTAAGAGATGAAATGAATTGTAATGAAACTTCAGTATTGCAGGTTTTCATGACACAAATGCATGATGGTCCACAATATAATTATGTTCCTATTTTCATCTATGATTGTCAACGAAAGTTTAAGAAGTTACAATTACCATATCAAAATAGTTTGGGAAGTTACTAAAACAGAACTAAAACTAATGTTTTAACATGGAGGTTGTGGATACTTCTTATTACTTAATGACTAAACCAAATCTGTCAAAACATCTATATACTCTCGAATCTCAAGTCACATTATCCAAAATATTCATTCAGATTTTAAATATTGGCATTTTTAAAAAATAAAAACTCAAGCTATAATGAACAAAACTCTAAGGGATGTCATAACCAAGAAAACGTTGCATGTAAACTGATCACGAGTTTGGTTAAGGTTTGGCGATATTTAACCAAAAGGGAATCTTTCAGGTATGGTGGAAAAAGATTTCTTCTTACCTGCCTAAATGTTCTAGGTAGGTCATTCACCCAGTGTAAGCTACAAATAAAAATAAGTCGTTATATGGTTTGAGTGGTAAAGATATTCATAAATACATTACTGCATAAATTATTAACTGTCACAAAATTGTAAATATTGAAGCAAATAACCAGTGTTCGTGAAAAGCACCCCTAATGCACAGGCTGGCCCCTTGGCTCAGACTACAGTGTAGTGTCGTATGGCATGAAAAATCAAGGCTAGGATCTCTCAACCACTGGGGTCATTTTTGCATGGTCATACAATGTAGATGATGTGCTTAGGCATGGCCGGGGGGTGGAATACAGCTGTCATAATATACGGCAGGCACTACGGCTTCTGACAGTCAATGGATATCACTAAAGTTATGGGTTGGGTTAGCATGTCATCTTCAGAGCCACCAACATATGCCATCCAAAGTGTGAAAAAATGGAAGGTGGCTCAAAGATTAAGGGGAAAAAAAAGGGGGGGGGGAGCAAGAAAGCATATATCAACATTTTCTAAAGTTTACAAATGAAACTACACACATTAACATCATGTTCATTTGTATGATGACTTTAAACAAAGGGTTTAACAAATCACCAAGCGTTAATAACGATAATAATATTGAATTCTTAATTGGAAGGCACATTCTAGGTTTGGTTTTAATCCTGTGATTTGGGTTCTAACCAAGAACCTAGGAATCCTGCAGGTATCAGCACAAGATGTAAGCTTTCAAGTAGGGTAGTCTTTTGTAAGATTTGCAGAGTCAAGTCTGGTAGGTTCAAAGGTGAAATTAGACTTACCTGCTAATTGTTGTTCCTTGAAGAACTCCAGTCTAGTCCCGAACCTTTGAGTTTTGCTCCTCCTCCATCAGCTTGGAGACTGAGAAACGTCATTCTTGTGATGTCACCGGTACATAAGCTCTGGAACCGCCTTCTCTCACCAGTAACCTATTGACAAAGCAGACTCACCGGAGCAACAATTAAGCAGCAAACTGTACCAATCAACTTGTATGAACTAACTGAACTGTGCTGCACACCTCAAAACTATGTACATACCGATGAAGCATTATAGAAGTGCCTCGGTCCCCGTCCCTTGCTATGGAGCTGTTGACTCCTCAACACTTCCAAAACCTTGCACCATGTCAGAACTAATCAGGCCACCATGCATTCACACACTTTGCTTACCTATCATACCGCTCTGCTTCAGGCTCTAACCCACAGAATCTCCTCGGGCGAGGTGCGGGACTAGACTGGAGTTCCTCAAGGAACAACAATTAGCAGGCAAGTCTAATTTCACTTTCCTTATCGTCCCTCCAGTCTAGTCCCGAACCTTTGGGGATCTAACAGAGCAGTGAACCCTCTAATGGGCGGGACCTTGTAGACCAGCCTGAAGCACCGCTGACCCAAAACAAGTATCCCTTTCCGCCTGAATGTCCAGACAGTAATGCTTGACAAATGAATGCAGAGAAGACCAAGTCGCTACCTTGCAAATCTCGACTGGTGGTACTAAACTGTACTCCGCCCAGGACGCCGCCTGCGCCCTAGTAGAATGAGCTCGTAGCCCCTCTGGCACTGGCTTACCCTTCAGAATATACGCTGACGCAATAGCTTCCTTTACCCATCAGGCAATGGAAACTTTAGATGCTGCCTGACCTTTCTTTGGTCCGTAAACAGAACAAACAGCCTATCCGACTTACGGAAGCTGGCTGTCCTGCAAAGATACCTCTTTAACGCCCGACGAACATCCAAACACCTCAACTTTCCTGAAGAAGGGCCTGTCATGCCTTCTCCAAATACCGGTAAGGAAACTGATTGATTCACATGAAATACCGACACAACCTTAGGCAAAAAGGATGGCACCGGCCTCAGAACCACCTTCATGTCCAAAAACGAAAGGAAGGGCTTCCTACAGGAAAGTGCTTGCAACTCCGAAATCCTTCGCATGGAAGAAATAGCTACCAAGAACACAACCTTCAGGGTAAGATCCTTTAAAGATGACCTCAACAGAGGTTCAAAGGGCTCTTGTACCAACGCCTCCAGAACCAGAGGCAGATCCCATGACAGTACGACTTGCCTACGCGGAGGTCTCAACAAGGTAACTGCGCGTAAAAATCGCTTAACATCTGGATGAACTCTGAGCAACACGCCTCAAACTTTCCCCCTATAACAAGACAGCACCGCCACCTGTACTCTCAAAGAAGAAGATGCTAAGCCTTTCTGAAACTCATCTTGCAAGAAGGACAGAAGCTGCGGAAGCGACATTTTTAACGCAACTGTCTGTCCCCACACCACGATTCGAACACTCGCCATACTCGTATATACGCCAACGAGGTCGACCTATGACAGGCCCTCAGCAAGGTGGAAATAACTCCTGCCGAATATCCCTTCGCTCTCAGCCTCACCCTTTCAATAGCTAAGCCGTAAGCGAGAATCGATCCACTTGGGGCATGAACAGAGGACCCTGAGAAAGAAGATCCCTCCGAAGAGGGAGCTGCCACGGTCTGTCCACTAGCAGTCTCATCATATTGGTGTACCAAGGCCTCCTTGGCCAATCTGGCGCGATCAAAACCACCTGACCTTTGTGCCGCTCTATGCGTTGCAACACTCGACCTATCAACACCCAAGGGGGAAACAGGTATAGGAGTTAATCTTCCGGCCAGGCTTGAATCAGAGCATCCAGGCCTTCCGACATTCTCTCCCTTCTTCTGCTGAAGAAACATTCAACCTGTGCCGACTGAAAGGACGCCATGAGATCCATCACTGGAGCACCCCAGCACTGCACCAGCAGTGCAAACACCTCCGGGTGAAGCACCCACTCCCCCGGGTTCACTCTCACCCGACTCAAGAAATCGGCCTCTACGTTGTCCACTCCTGCTACATGCGCCGCTGACAGGGCCAACAGATTCTCCTCGGCCCACTCGAGCAGACCCCTGGCCTCTGCCTCGAGGGCCACACTGCTTGTAACCCCTTGGCGATTGATGTACGCTACTGCAGTTGCGTTGTCAGAGAATATGCGAATGGCCTTTCCATGGAAATAAGATTGAAATCCCCGAAGCGCACGCGTCACCGCTCTCAACTCCAACCTGTTGATGGCCCAACTGCTTTCCTTTACGGTCCACAGCCCCTGCAAGAACACGTCCCTGGCAATAGCTCCCCAGCCCACCAGACTGGCATCTGTCGTAAGCGATATCAACTCCGGGGCCTCCAAGGGCATTCCTTTTTCGAGATTTCCTGGACGTAACCACCACTGCAGAGCTGTGCGTGTCTCCGGAGGGCAGGGCAGCCGCTGCAATAGCTGATCAGTCTGGTGCGACCATCTCCTAAACAACACCCTTTGTAGCGGTCTCATGTGGGCTCTTGCCCACGGAACTAACTCGAGAGTCGCCGCCATTGTCCCGAGCACCTGCAGATAAGTCCATGCCGTGGGAGCTGGCGTCCTGAGAAACTTGCAAATCAACTGCCGCAGTCCTAACGCTCGCTGTTGAGGAAGAAAGATTCTCCCGAGCTCCGTATCAAAGCAAGCGCCCAGATAGTCCAGCCGCTGAGAAGAGCATAACGTGCTCTTGGAGAAGTTGATCACCCAGCCAAGGTTTTGCAGGAATGCCACCACCTTGGCCGTAGCCGACTCGCTTTCCGCCCTGGACTTTGCTCTTATCAACCAATCATCTAGATAAGGGTGAACCAACACTTCTTCCATCCGCAACGCTGCTGCAACCACTACCATGACCTTGGTGAACGCTTGTGGCGCTGTAGCTAGACCAAACGGAAGCGCCTGGAATTGGAAATGTCCCATCGGCACCGCGAATCTGAGAAACCTCTGATGCTCCTGCCATATTGGAATGTGCAGATATGCTTCATCAGGTCCTAGGACGTAAGAAATTCTCCCTCTCTTACTGCTACAATGACCGATCAGAGAGTCTCCATCCGAAAGTGAAACACCCGGAGACGCCGATTCACTCTCTTGAGATCTAAAATTGGCTGAAACATTCCATCCTTTTTTGGAACCACAAAATATATCGAGTATCGACCGCCACCGTACTGATCAGGAGAAACCGGAACAATGGCTTGGAGAAACAACAGCTGACATACCGTGTCCCGCACCGCCACGTGCTTGATAGGTGCCTTGCAAGGAGACCTGATGAAAGAATCGGACACCGGCCTCTGTAACTCCAAGGCATAGCCCTCTCTGATCACCTCCAACACCCACTGATCTGAAGTGATTTGGACCTAGGCCGGGTAAAACTCCCGTAACTTACCCCCTACGGGAACCCATTCCACCTGGGTCCCCCTGGCATCATTGCGATCTTTTAATGTTCGAGGTAGAGGGAGAGGCAGCCGCAAACCCCCTGCCTGCTCCTCGAAACCCCTGACTTCTATAGGGAAAATGGCCCCTCTGAGTTTGCCCAAACCTAAGGGACCGCAAGCGTCTAAATTCCCGCTGTTGGCTCTTAGGTAACGGGGTCGCATGTCCCTGTTTCTGCTTGTCTTCCAGCAGCCTACCACCTTTGGATATGCCCAAGTCCTTAACCAACTTGTCTAACTCCTCTCCAAAGAGAAGCTTACCTTGAAAGGGAAGTTTACTTAACCTCGACTTGGATGACGCGTCTGCAGCCCAATTCCGCAGCCAAAAGTACCTCCTCGCCGCCACCACCGAAGCCATACTCTTCGAGAGACCTCTAATAAGGTCATAATGAATATCCGCCAGATAGGCTGTGCCCGACTCCAACCTGGATGCCTCTGCCGTCGCTCCTTCTGCTTGTTCGCCTTGGAGGCGCTGCACCCTGCAAAGACATGCCCTTGCCACCCACACTCCACAAATAGACGTTTGCAACGAGAGCGCATTCACCTCAAAAACCTGTTTCAACAAAGATTCCAGTCTGCGATCCTGGACGTCCTTCAGGGCAGCACTACCCTCTATGGGAATGGTAGTCTTTTTGGTAACCGCCGAGAATGCGGCATCCACTCTGGGAGATCTAAACAATTCTCTATCCTGGTCTATTAAGGGATAGAGACGAGCCATGACTCTAGCCCCCTTCAGGGCCGATTTGGGCAAATCCCATTCTTCTTGAATCATTTTCCGAAATACCCTATGTACCGGGAAAGCTCTCTGTGTCTTTCGGAATGCTTGCAACAAAGGATCTTCCAGAGTAGCCTCTTCTGTCGGACCTCCTGACGGCATATTCAGCGCCTTCAGTGCCTCCGAGATGAGTGTAGGTAACTCCTCTCTCCAAAACACATGCACCACCTTGGCTTGATCTTCCTGCTCCGCAATCTCGCCTTCTTCCAGCTCTTCGTCCAACTCCAGGTCAGGATCCGGCTCTTCCGAACCAAAAACTTCCAAAAGCACCGAGTGCTCTGACCGGTCCCTCTCGTGCCGGAACCTCTTCGCTGGTACCCCTGTGACCGCCGTAACCAAAGGAGTTCCTGGCCTCTTCAATCCACCCTTAATTGCCTCTCACATAGCTATAACCCAGAACAGATGTAATTGAACTGCGGAAAGTGCTGCTTCTCTGTAAATATCAAGCCACGATGTTACCTGTTTAAATGTATATAGTTTTCCCCTGTTCATACCCAGTTTATATTCCCTGTTATCTGTAAACCTATGTCAGTTTTATCCTGTCTAGGTAATATGTTGTTTAATGTAAACCGCACTGATGATGAATAGTGCGGTATATAAAAACTGTTAAATAAATAAATAAATAAATAAATAATAGTACATGCCTCTCTCCAGATGTTGCTCTTTTGCCCTTTTTCTATACTATTTTTTAATGTTTCACTGACCTGAGGACTTTTACTTACCAGGGGGCTTTGTTGACTCATTCCCAACTATCTTAGTTTAAAGCTGCCCTCAATAGATAAACCAGTCTGTTACAGAAGACGCTTCTTCCCTTCCACGATAGGTGCTCAGCAGCCCTTGGAAAATCATGCCATAAGCCAGGAAGCCAAAATGCTCTTTATGACACCATCCATGCAGTCGGATATTCATCTCCAGGATTCAAGCCTCTTGGCCTTGGCCCTGATCGTCGACAAGAAGGATTGAGGAGAAAACCACTGGTGCACGTAACTCCTTCACTGTCTCTCCCAGAGCCAAAGTCACTTTTGATATGCTCAAGTGGGAACCTAGCAGTATCATTTCTGCCACATGGATGAGTAACATCGGATAATAGTCACCAGGCTTAAGGAATTTCGGCAAGCTCTCTTTAATGACTCAGATCTTGGC
Organism: Ichthyophis bannanicus; assembly: GCA_033557465.1. NCBI lineage: Eukaryota > Metazoa > Chordata > Amphibia > Gymnophiona > Ichthyophiidae > Ichthyophis > Ichthyophis bannanicus. The sequence goes on along the minus strand of CM066033.1, from coordinate 111,715,349 downwards.
TCCTGGCGGAGAGCACATCTCCCAGGGCATTATGTCTGAAGGGAACCACCAACCTCACTATCCTTCACTTCCTAGGGGTTGCTGACTCTATACAAGATTCCACAATAATCCAAAAAAGCCACCATACGCAAGTGGCTCACTGGGTTCAGACTAGATCCGTTCGGCCTCATGTGGCCCGAGATTTTATGGATCTGGAGCGTTACTGTGAGGGGTGCACTACTACAAAGGGTCTTATAGCTGCCTTGTATGCTCAGCTGCAGGTGCAGCAGCCGAGATTCGGCAAGCATAGAGCACTTTGGAATTCTGATTTGAATCTTCCTTATTCTGAGCAGCAGTGGGAACAGGTAGAGGGTAGGCTGTGGAAGAGTTCGGTGGCAATTAATGTCCGCGAAACTAACTATAAATTACTATATAGATGGTATATGACACCTGCGCGGATTGCTCGCGTGTATCCAGTGGTTCCGGACCTGTGCTGGAGGAGATGTGGGCAGAAAGGTGTTCTGGCGCATATCTGGTGGTCTTGTCCTTGCGTCCGAACCTTTTGGAGGGGGATTCAATTTAGTTTACAGCAACTAGTTGGGTTGAGCATTCCATGGGATCCGGGTATTTTTCTTTTCGGGGTTGCTGTACCCGGGGCACGTAGGCCCCAGCTGGCTTTGCTTCGACATGGTTTGAATGCGGCTCGCTGTCTGTAGCTTTTGCTTGGAAGCAGGTTCTCCCACCGTCTTTTTCTGTCTGGTTGGAACGGATGTGGGACACGTATACAATGGAGCGCGGGGTGGCAGCCAGTAGGATGCGATTGACGCGCTTTGAGCATGTGTGGGAAACCTTTGTCCTTCGTTATGGCTCCTGATTGCTCAAGGACGCTGTACGTCCTGAAAACTTGCGGGTCACATGCTATGCCGCGAGATGATCTTCTGGAGTACCGCCTTTTGTTTTATGTGCGCTGATTGGCTGGCTTGCTTTCTTTATTGTTGGCTGGTATAGAGGTTCGTGGGGGGGGGGGGAAGGAAGAGAAGGAAGAGATAGGTTAGGATGGGTTGGGGTGGGAGGGGGTGCTGGAGGGTGGGGGGGTTGATGCTCTACTTTGGGTGTGCTTTCTGTGGTTTGATGGTGAGCGGGGGGGTTTGGAGAAGAGGGGAGGGGGAAGAGTAAAACAATCACAACACAAAAACAACAACAACAAAAAAAAAAAGAAGGCGTTTCGTTGGCTCGCCTTGTGTTCATTGTTTGTGACTTTGGCTTTGTTATCTTTTGATATTGTAATATGCTTATGGTTTATGTTCTTCTGTAATCAATGGCTGCCTTTCAATAAAAAAAAAAAAAAGCCACCAACATCAGTGTGGTTGTTACTTCCAGGTACCTGTGGTCTTTCCAGACAGCAAACCCAACACAGAACAGGTAATCTACCACACAGACTCAGCGAATTGAGAATCTGTTTTATCAGAAAGATTGTGTACTGTCACTGTACTTGCAGCCTGTCAAAGTTAATTAGCACTGGATCCTTGCAAAAACAAAAGAATAGCCAAAAGGATAGCCATGTGTGTTTTATTGACAACAGCAAAGCTTTTGACTGTGTAAACCATGAGAAACTCTGGGCCACATTAAGAAGCATGAGTATACGAGAACACCTGATAGCTCTCTTGCATAACCTTTACATTGAACTGTTGCTTCTTGATCAAACAAAACTAGGAGAAACAGAATGGTTTAAAATCAGCAAAGGTATACAACAAAACTGCATACTTTCCCCCCTACCTCTTTAATTTATATGCAGAATAAATCATCAGAGAAGCAGGACTGTATGAAGATAAAAGAGGTATGAAGATTGGTGGGAGACAACAACCTTCACTAAGGTGATGGATACCACATTACTGGCTGAAAGTGAAGACGATCTGAAATATTTGCATCTCAAGATCAAGGAACATAGTCTTAAAATGTGTCTGCACCTTAACGTTAAGAAGACAAAGATCCTGACAAGTGGCAAAATCAATAAGTTCATCATTAATGGAGAAGAAATTGAAATAGTTGACAACTTTAACTTACTTGGATCAACTACCAATAAAGAAAGGACTAGCAGTCAAGAAATCAGACGATGTACTGCTCTTGGCCGAATGGCTATGAAGGACCTAGACAAGATTCTCAAGAACAGAAATGTCTCTCTCTATACAAAGATTTGACTTGTCCAGGCCATGGTATTTTCGATAACATCATATGGATGTGAAAGTTGGACAGTGAAAAAGATAGACAGGAGGAAAATTGATGCCTTTGAATTATGGTGCTGGCGACGAATACTGTGTATATCATGGACTGCCTGAAAAAAACAACAGTCGGTACTAGAGCTTTCCTTAGAAGCTCAGATGACATGACTTTGACGTTCATACTTTGGACACATCAAGAAGGCCTGCAGCGAGATGGATCGATACAATAACAGCAGCTATGGATACCAATCTATCAACAATGAGCCGCTTGGCTGAAGACCAAACAAAGTTTAGGTCAACTATCCAGAGGGTCACCAGAGGTTGACACCGACTCGATGGCACTTAACAACAGTTAATCTGCCACACAGACCTGGCTAAGAGAGTACCTGCTTTTCTGCTACAATTTTAAGTTATTATGTACTTGCAGCCTGCCACAGACCCAGCTGCTAATTAATTCTTCCACTTTTTCTCCCTCAATCATAAATTTTTCATAAATACCCAAGAAAATCAATACCTTTTCAATATACATTCTAACTACTACTTATGTAGCATGTCACCATATAATCAAATCCTTGGCCTAAACAAACAAGCAATGTGCCTTGGGATTCTTAATAATCTGTAATTCTAAGTTTAAAATTAAAAGCTTATTCCACCAGCTTTATCACATACCTTAAGCTGCTGACAACGAGGTCAAATGCATCTTCTTTGAAAGGAAGGAATTCTTCATCAGCTAAAATATTGCAAGTTGGAATTTCAGATTCAGCTGTATTTTTCTAAATTAGTGTGACACAGAGAAACAGAGGCAAGTTACAATTTAGCTGGATGTTGTTATTCCCTTCCTGAATATCAGGTATACAAAACATTAACAATTAGAGAAAAACATACCAAAGCATTTTCTGCGAGGTCTAACTGAAAAATGTGTTCAACAGTTTCCTGGAGGAGAGCAAATAAAAACAAAAATGAAAATGAAGACAAAAGGCTGAGAAATATGAAATCCTTGTAGCACTAAACAAATGATAAATAGTAGAACTAGTAGTAGTGGATATAAAGACTAAGAACAAAGCTTTTTCTTGTTTATATCAAGATTATAAAACAGTGCAATAAGAAAGTGAATGAGAACCAGAGGTACTCAGGAAACAGCAAGTGCTCTTCAGCTGTCCTGAATGAACCTATTCTTGGCTGATCACTGAAGCTAAGCAGAGTTGGGCCTGGCTAGAACTAAAGAGAGCCGGCCATAACCACTGAAGCCATGTTCTTCATTGATGCCCAGATTAAATTGTAAAGAGCATCTGCTAGGAAAGCGAAACCTTGCTCCAGCCTGGCTGCTTCTCAAAACAAGTCTTGAAGCTCTTAAGCACTCTAGAAGCTTCAGAGACCACCGTAAACATACCCAAGCTATGAATGGCTCCACAAAGAGATTCCTGAAGGGCCAATGCTGATGTCTCAATGGACTACCTTAACATTGCCTCTAGCTTTCTATCCTGCGAGTGTTTCAAAGTTGCACCGCCTTCTACCAGAATGGTAGTTTTCTTGGTGACCGTAGTCACCAGTACATCCACCGTAGGAAAATGGAAAAGCTCCTTACCTTCCCGCTGGAATGGGATAAAGCCTTGAACTCGGTTAGCCTCTAGCCCAGTGATGGCTAACCTTTTTGAGCCCGAGTGCCCAAACTGCCGCACAAAACCAAAGAATTTCCTCAAAGTGCCAGCACGTCAATTAAACCTTAACAACAAGATTTTAGTATCTAAAAACTCTTTATAAAGTTGCCTGAACTATGTAACATCATTTGTAAAGGTTGGAATCTTTGTATTGTCAGAGAATCAATTTGATTCTCTCTCTACATCTGCTTTAACATAATAATCTTTCTCCTTTTGCTCTTTCCTCATTCCTATTTCATCCACTCAAATTTTACCCCTCCATCCTCAATCCCCACTTAGGGGCTTGTTTACAAAGCCGCGGTAGTGGTTTGCGATCGCGATCGCAGCCGCGGCCCCATTGAAATCAATGGGGCCGCGGCTCCGATTACGATCGCAAACCGCTACCGCGGCTTTGTAAACAAGCCCCTTAGTCTCCCAATACCCGGCCAATTGTACATTTTTCTTCCCTCCCACACAAAATATTTTTCCCCTCTCCATTTCATTCTCCCAGCCCCATCCCCTTCTAATCTCCCCCAACATCAGCTCCCTTTTAGTTCCAGCCCCACCCAGTATCCGCTCCCTTCTAGTCCCCTCATCAGTCCATTTCCAGTCCTAGCTCCCCCATCCATTTCCAGTCCTATCCGAGTCCCTTCATCAGCTCATTTCCAATACCAGCCTCCCATCAGCCCATTTCTAGTCCTTTCCTAGCCCCACCATCAGCCCATGTTAAATCCTAGCTCCCCTCCACTCAGCCCATTTCTAATCCAACCCCCCCATGAGCCTACTTCCAGTTCTAGCCCCTCCATGAGTCCATTTCAATCCAAACCCCCACCACAGCCCATTTCCAATCTTAGCTCCCCCCAACACCCAATTCTCAGTTCTATCCTAGCCCATCCATCAGCCCAGTTCCTGTCCTAGCTTCCTCCCCTAAGAGCCAATTCCAAGCCCCCCTTCCCATCAGTTATTTGCAGTTCAAGCCCCCTTCCACTCAGCCCATTTCCATTCCAAGTCTCCCTCCCCATTAGCTATTTGCAGTTCAAGCCCCCCACTTCCCCTCAGCCCATTTCCATTCCAAGCCCCGTCCCCATCAGCTATTTTCAGTTCAAGCCCCCCACTTCCCCTCAGCCCATTTCCATTCCAAGCCCCATCCCCAACAGCTATTTGCAGTTCAAGCCCCCTTCCACTCAGCCCATTTCCAGTACTAGCAACCCCCCCAACCCATTACCAGTCCTAGCCCCCCATAGCCCACTCCCAGTCCTAATCCCACCAGCCCATTTCCAGTCCTAATCCCTCATCACCCAATTTTCAGTTTAATCCCCCCATAGCCCATTACCAGTCCTAACCTCCCCATCAGCCCACTCCCAGTCCTAATCCCCCATCACTCAATTTTTAGTTTAAGCCCTCCCATAGCCCATTACCAGTCCTAACCCCCCATCAACCCACTTCCAGTCCTAATCCCACCAGCCCATTTCCAGTCCTAATCCCCCATCACCCAATTTTTAGTTTAAGCCCCCCCAGCGCCCATCAACACTCCTAACCCCCCCAGCGCCCATCACCACTCCTAACCCCCCCAGCCAGCCCAGTGCCCATCACCACTCCTAACCCCCCCCCAGCCAGCCCAGTGTCCATCACCACTCCTAACCCCCCAGCCCAGTGCCCATCACTACTCCTAAACCCCCCCCAGCCCAGCCCATCACAACTCCTAACACCCCCCCAGCCCAGCCCAGCCCATCACTACTCCTAACCCCCCCCAGCCCAGCCCAGCCCATCACCACTCCTAACCCCCCCCAAGACCAGCCCAGCCCATCACCACTCCTAACCCCCCCCCAAGCCCAGCCCAGCCCATCACCACTCCTAACCCCCCCAGCCCAGCCCAGCCCATCCCATCACCACTCCTAACCCCCCCAGCCCAGCCCATCACCACTCCTAACCCCCCCTCCAGCCCATCACCACTCCTAACCCCCCCCCAGCCCAGCCCATGGAAAATTAAAAAAAAAGAAAACCTGTCGGCTGCCGCTGTCGGGGCCGCCGCGGCAGAATCGAGCGTGCCGCGGGGCCCCCCTGTACCCGGCAGAGCCTGCCCTCCCTGTAGCAGCTCTCTCTTTGGAGCTGCAGTCAGACGCGCCGGCATGCAGAGCGCGAGGGAAGAGTTTCTCCCTCGCTACTCTGTTAAGCCCGCGGGGGCTGATAGTTCCCATCAGCCCCCGCGGGCTTAACAGAGTCGCGAAAGGGAAACTCTTCCCTTCGCGCTCTGCAAGTCGGCGCGTCTGACTGCAGCTCCAAAGAGAGAGCTGCTACGGGGAGGGCAGGCTCTGCCAAGTACAGGGGGGCCCCGCGGCACGCTCGATTCTGCCGCGGCGGCCCTGACAGGTTTTTTTTTTTTTTTCAATTTTACTTAATTGCGGACCTTCCCGCGTGCCAGCTGCAAGGCCTTCGCATGCCACAGCTGGCACGCGTGCCATAGGTTCGCCATCGCTGCTCTAGCCCATCTCATTCGGCTATTTTTTTTTTTTTAATTATTTATTTAAATTTTCTCAAATGCAAGAAAAGTACAAAAATACTTGCTCACAATAAATAAGACATTCAAGAACAAACTTCATATCCATACAATACACATCAAGGAGAGAGAACTGCACTAAATCCCATAAGGATTACAATACTAATAGAAGTAAATAGGAGTTAATGAAAACTCCAATCAGGAAGCCGAAAATACACAAACCATCCCACCTAAACATCCTCCTGTCTATCAGCGCCCTCCTTATCAACAAGAAACTGATTGAGTGAAGCCACATTAACATAGACATAATCATGACCTTCATAAGTTATCAAACAACGGCAAGGGAACTTCAAAAAAAAGGAAGCCCCCAATGCAATCACTCGAGCTCTAAGCTCAAGAAACTGTTTCCGGCGAGCCTGGGTAACCTTGCCCACATCAGGAAAAACCTGAAGTTTATATCCACAAAATACCACATGTTTGTACTTGAAATAAGCACGAATAATTCTCAATTTAAGTGATTCTGACCCGAAAGTCACCACCAAAGTGCACCGCTTTGGGATGATTATCAAGTGAATCTTGCAAAAACTCTGTAAGGTTAGGGCCAACTGAATCAACCAAGAGAGAAACTTCCTTGGCCTGATCAGAAGCCCCAACCTTAGGAAAAAAGGAATACATTTGCACAACTTCAACAGAGTCATCTAAATGCAAAATTTCAGTCAAATATTTTCTTAATAAAATCTCAGGAGAAAGCAAGTGGGTAGACGGAAAGTTTAAGAAACGAAGGTTCCTAGCACGCTGGTGATTTTCCAGACATTCCAAGCGATAAGAAATTGACGAAATATCTTTCAGATTGCCTAACCGGCTATCCTTATACGATTGGAGCTGGGAATCAACCGAGGTTAGAGAACCCACAATATTGGTCATTTGATCATCAATCACATTTACTTTTTTAACAACATCATGTGTAAACTGACATAAAGAAGTAACAGTAGAAGAAAGACGTGTCTCAATATTCAAAAGCACTGACCAAATATCAGACAATGTCACCTCACTTTTAGATGGTAAAGAATCAATAGTTGATGCAGCAGGGCTAACAGGAACTAACACCGGAGATGTAACTAATGAAGGTACCTTCAAAGGAGTGGACGATGAAGTAGGCAGAGGGAAAGGAGGTGATGTCCGAACAACAGGGCTCAAGGACGCCCCGTCCGGAGACTGGTTGGCAAGCGGAAGAGCAGTTACATGCTTGTCCATGGGGCCAGACACCTTACCTCCTTCACCTGAAGATGTCTGAGCTGTTACTTTAGCCTTGCGTTTCCCCATGGTTAAACCGAACTGCAAATGCTATAATATATATATATATATATATATAATTCGGCTATAATAATATCTTTAATGGCCCTATGCAGCAGCAACAACCTTGGTGGCTTCCTGATGCCCTCCAGCAAGGAGTCCTCCAATGTTCCTTATAGCTAGAAAGTCTTCTGAAATGTTAAGTGCCACCATGGCCTAGGAAATGAGACTAGCCAACTCTTCCCTGTAGAAGACCCTCATGACCGTGGGATTCCTCTCTCTCCTCTAGGTCATTTTCTGACTGTGGATTCCTCTGTCTCTGATTCTGTCCGTCTGTACTATGGGGTGCCTCAAGGTTCAGTTCTCACCCTTTGCTCTAACATTTTTTTGGTTCCCCTCACTCTTTCAGTACAGTAATTTGGCATCTCCGAATATTACTATGCGGATGATGTTATCCTGATACATCATACTTCCCACACTAACCCTGACCTATCCCCTCTTAATGCCTGTCTCCGCAATGTTGCTGACTAGCTGCAGACTAATCTCCTGCACCTTAATCCAGCTAAAACCTCAGCCATGTGGTTTCCCTTGACTCCCTCCCCCCAACGGTCTTCCCCTTCCCTCCTTGGTGCCCACATTCCACTGGTGTCTTCTATGCAGTACCTTGGTGTGATTCTGGACTCGGCATTATCATTTCAGGATCACATTTCCACCCTTGCCTATTGTTCCCATTTCTTTCTCCGCCAGATTCGAGCTGTCCGGGACATTTTGCCTCCCCCTACCCTAACCACCCTTCTGCTTGCTTTGGTCATTTCCAGGATTGACTACTGTAACACCATTTTTGTAGGTCTTCACCATCTTCAGCTGATCCAAAACATGGCAGCGAGGATCCTGTCTCACACTTCCCGTTTTTCTCACATTACACCGCACCTCATCAACTTGCATTGATTACTTGTCTCGCACCACATTATGTATAAAGTATTGATACGTACTCATAAGGATTTTCAGAATCACACTCCCCAGTACTCTGTGGCTCCTCAGTACCTTTCTTCTCTCATTTCTCCCTATTTCCCTCCTCGTGTACTCCGTTCTTCTTCCCAGTTGCTTCTTGCTATGCCCTTCTCCTCTATTGCCAACTCCAGATTCCGCTCTTTTCACCTTGCTGCTCCCTACGCTTGGAATAAACTTCCTTTGTCTATACATCAGGCATCTTCTTTGCCCCTCTGCAAACTCAAGTTAAAAGCTCATCTTTTCACCTCTGCCTTTGGCTCTTGATTTTGCTGTTCTCCTTCCTTCCCCTCTTTTATTTCACCTTTCTTTCTTCCTCTTACACTTGTTCTTACCTCTTTCCTTTGTCCTGTCTCTCCTGCTCTTGTCTCTTTGCCCTTGTTCTTATCTTTTTTCTACTCCTTTTCTTGCTTTGTCTTTTTAGATTGTAAGCTCTTTTGAGCAGGGACTGTCTTTTTGTGTTTTCATTGTACAGCACTGCGTGCGCCTGGTAGCGCTTTATAAATGCCTAGTAGTAGTAGTACCTGGTTGATTCCCTTCACTTTCGTTCTATTCCATGAAGCCTCCGCTCTCTCCACAACCACTAGCTGCACCTCCATTCTCCGGCTCAGGCCCATCTAGAGCAAAGTCGTCGTTTCGCCTTTTTCTTCATTTGGAATTCCCTTCCACTCACCCTCCGTCAGGAACAGTCCTACTCTAGATTTAAGGCTCTACTCAAAACGCGCCTTTTCTGTCTGAACTATGACCTCCCTTCCCCCGACCCATAAGGAATTTTGTTTCTACTTCTCTCTATTTTCTCTCTCTGTAGTATGAATGTGTTCTGTCCTGTCAATATTGCAGTTCTTTTCTTATTTCGGCTTTGATCATTCTGCATTTTGCAACTTTGTACACTGCACTGATGTTTACGAAGGGTGGTTAATCAAGTTTTGTAATAAAGATAAAGATCTTCCACCAGAGAAATTTCACCATCTTCCAGATTTTGGGAATCCTTGCAACAATCCAACTGACCTTCCAGAGGATCGTTCGATCTCTCAGAGACTGCCGAAAGGCAGTCTTTTGGATCTTCTACACATCCCTCCTGGGCCACTTGGATGCAGGCCCTGGGATGTCACTCTGACTAGGAATTGCAACTGGCACCTTCAGATCTCTTACAGCAGGTTCTGCTTCATGCAGAAAGTCTGGTGCAAGAGCAAAACAAACTCCAGGGAGACGGGCACACCTGAAGTCCCTGGAAGCTTCCCCGATGCCTCCATGTGTTAACCCGAATCACCCCTGGACAAGCCGTAGGCCCCCTGGGTTCCTCAGGTGCCTGCAGAAGACTCTGAGAAAACGGTGGCACTTCCTGCAAAAATCGGCGCCTGCCACACCTGAGGGGAACTTAACTGTACCTCAGCTGTGGTCTGTGCTGGCTTATCTGGCTGCCAGTCTGATTCCAGGAGATGTTCCTCAGTTGCGCAGCCTTCCTGCTTGCAGCTGCAGCAGAAACCAAAGTCAGACAATGGACTCTAGCGACTGCCACAGGCCATGCGCTGGGTACACCCCCCCCCCCCCCCCATCGTGAGCTGGTGGCAGTGCCTCTTAACTTCTGTGACTGCCCCAACTACCTTCCGATACAGCACAGGCAAGTCTGATACTCTGCCAGGCTCCAGCTGCTCGCTGTGGCTGTCCTTCGGTTGCGGACTCAAGCTGTTTCTTCTTCTTGGTGTGTTGTTGTTTTTTTTTTTAAGGGCATAACCCCTCAGCAGAAAAAACCCCTGTAAGCCAAAACTGCCCTTGGGCTGAGGTAATTCAACTGTACCTCCCCAAGCCTGCAGTCCAAAAACACAGGAGGGAGAGGGACCTGGCCTGCCGGTTTTTGTACCCCTAGGCCCATGCCGGGCCTTCGACAAAGCCAAGCCAGGGAGACACCACTGTATGGCTTGGCTCTCAGCTTGTTATTTTCTATTTTTTTCTAAAGTTTTCCAGTGGAGTCCAGATTGCACAGGAGCTTAAATCACCTCCATCTGCTGGAGACTGAGAAAATATTGGTCTAAGGAACTTTGCACAGGGCCCTTATAGAGTGATATCATCAAACCAGTGGTTTTCAAGCTCCATATGCTGGTAGATGGCATAAACCAACATGTCTGGTTTGGAAGGATGTTTACTGCCTAAACAACATATGTGAAATGCTTCATACAAGGCCTGTATGAGTACTTTCAAAATGCTTGTAAACACTAAAGTACCTGTGTGCTAAATCTTCCTACGTGAGGTGTGTTATTCAATTATCTTAAATTCCACATAGCATATTTTTTGAGGATCTTTTTCTATCCTTGATTCTTCTCTGGAGAAAAGTAGCAAGGTATAATTTGGCTGAATCTTGTACTAGTGACAACTTGAGGTCTTGGACTACGTTTGAACTGGTCACTCCGTCGCAGGTTCTTGATGTTATTTCTTCCTCGAATAATACTTTCAGTCCTCTTGATAGTTGCGCGATTCAGTTGTTTAAGACCCTGAAAGAGTTGATTGGGCAGTCCATTGTTGCTATTGTTAATGGATCCTTTTCCCAGGGAATGGTTCCTGAAGTTCTTAAAAAGGGCTTCGGTATTTCCTTTACTTAAAGGTTCTTCTCTGGATAAAGTGGAGCCCGTTAAACTATCGCCTTATTTCCTCACTTTCTTGTTTGTCTACGGATTTTAGGAAAACTGGCACTTTTACAATTACAGAGCAGTCATAATTCGTTATCAGTTTGGTTTCCGTCCCAATCACGGGACTGAAACGTTGTTGTTGACTCTTACTGAAGATTTTTGGATTGGTTTTGATCATGGCAAATCTTATTTGGTGGTGGTGTTGGATGTTTCTGCCGCATTCAATACCGCTGACCACTCACTCCTTTCTTATTGATCTGGAGATTCAAGGTGATGTGCTCTCTTGGTTCTCATCCTTTTTGTTAAACAGATTTCTTCAGATGCAATTGTTGGGATGGGTTTTTTCTTGAAAGCATATTAAAGCGTATTAATGCTGGGATACCTCAAGGTTCTGTGTTATCAGCTCTTATTTAACATTTATATCACTCCTATTCAAAAGAGCTTTAACATTCTGGATGTCAAATTCCGCGTGGATGCCAATGATGTTCATTTTGTTGTCCCTATTTCTTCATCATTACACAATTCCTTGAAATCTGTAAACTTTTGTCTTAATTCGATTAAGTCATAGATGTTTCAGAGTAAGTTGGTACTGAATATGAAAAAGACGGAAATACTGTATTTATCCTGGGACCTGCCTATGTCTCTAACCCCTTCTGTTGACTGGTTCTTTCTACTATCAGTTTTGTTGTTAGAGATTTTGGAGTATGGCTTGACACTCAACTAAATTTACATGATCACATACAGAGATTGATTAAAACTGCTTTTTATAAATTGCATCTTCTTAGAAGATTAAAGTTGTACCTGTCCAGTACCAACTTATGATCTGTGTTACAAACAATCCTTTCTTCATTGGACTATTGTAATAGTCTCTTTTTAGGGCTGTCAAATGCTACCATTTCTCCTTTACAGTCAGTTCAGCAAGCGCGGATATTTTGCAGCAGCTATTTCCTCTGCATTAGCTCCTTATTAAATTTTGCGTTTTGTAAAAGGCGATTATCATCACCTTCAGATGTTTACATTAAATGGTTCCTGTCAGTTTAGCTGCCTTGCTTTAGGCTTTATTGTCCTGCCCATGCCTTACAATCTCAAGATGCACAATTGTTGGATGTTTCTTCTTTTAAAAGGATTCATTTCTAATCTCTTCACAAGAGGATATTTTCAACGAGTGTTCCATCTATTTGGAATTCTCTCCCTAAAGAATTACATGCTGAGGCAGTTAACAGTTTTTCGGCAGAAGTTAAAAACTTACTTATGGCTAAGTGCCGAAGCCACTGGGGAAAGTAAGATGGCAGCAGGGTGTAGCGTCGCCAATTAGCCACTCTTGATTTTGAGTGAGTACCTGGACGTTTGGCTGGAGATTCAAGCATGGGCCGCCGTAAATGCAAGCAGGTAAACCTACCCTCGGGTCCTGCTTTGGCGTCCTCTTTTGGGCAGAGAACACTCGATCTGTGTGGCTTCTCATCTGGTGCTGGAACGGCGTCTTCGACAGAGCTGGTGGGTGATCTGTTGGCTCTGTGCGCTACAGAGGACTAGAACAGGGGACTGTTACTTCTGGAGAGAGATCTGCAATTGTGTGTATATACTTCTGGGAATTTTCTGAAGGGAATTCTTTCTATTAAAGCTATTTAATCTGTGAACCCACTATTTTTTGTTAAATCAGTCAGGGCTTAGTAGCTAAATTTAAAACACAGAAGAGGACTTTCTGCTTACATTTCATACCCCTTATGAAACTAGAAGGACATAATGTTATCGTCTACCAAGGTCTCAGTTTAAACCTTCGCAGCTTTATGTATCAAAGGGGCTTCAGCAGATGTACCTCCCTTAATTTACGCTGCTGTTTACATCAATGACCTTTAAATCGCGTACACTTTGACAATTATTATCCTTTTTCATTAACACTAATATTTTGCCATTTTTCTCAGTGACTGTTCCACTTTTTTTCTCAGTGTCTGTTCCACTTTCAAAGCTTTTTCTCAAAACTTTTTTTTCAAGTAAATTTTCTCAAAACTTTTACAAGTGATCGAAAACTGAACTCACTGTGCTTCAAACTTGAAAACATATCCATCCATATCGATATTTATTCAAAATTCTCTATTGTTGCAAAAAACTCTTTCATCCGACTTCAACAAAGACATTATGATGCAACTAATAAGAGAAAAAATCTTTTTCTGATACTTAGCTTCTAAAGTTGTGTTGAATTCTTATATAGAAGCACTGTGAGATTAAGATATTGTTCAGCTGCAATAAATCCCGACGCCGTTTATCTAAGGCGCCCAAGCGTTTCACCGTAGGTTTAATCAGGGGATTTTCTTTCAATAAATCATAGAAATCTTTTCCTCTCTTTCACTCATGAATGGAGAAAGCTGTAACTGCAAGCTGGTGCGGCTAGGCGAAAAAACGCAGATGAGTCGGATGAAAGAGTTAATTTAAGATAATTGAATAACACACCTCATGTAGGAAGATTTAGCACACAGGTACTTTAGTGTTTACAAGCATTTTGAAAGTACTCATACAGGCCTTGTATGAAGCATTTCACATATGTTGTTTAGGCAGTAAACATCCTTCCAAACCAGACATGTTGGTTTATGCCATCTACCAGCATATGGAGCTTGAAAACCACTGGTTTGATGATATCACTCTATAAGGGCCCTGTGCAAAGTTCCTTAGACCAATATTTTCTCAGTCTCCAGCAGATGGAGGTGACTTAAGCTCCTGTGCAATCTGGACTCCACTGGAAAGCTTTAGAAAAAAATAGAAAATAACAAGCTGAGAGCCAAGCCATACAGTGGTGTCTCCCTGGCTTGGCTTTGTCGAAGGCCCGGCATGGGCCTAGGGGTACAAAAACCGGCAGGCCAGGTCCCTCTCCCTCCTGTGTTTTTGGACTGCAGGCTTGGGAGGTACAGTTGAATTACCTCAGCCCAAGGGCAGTTTTGGCTTACAGGGTTTTTTTCTGCTGAGGGGTTATGCCCTTAAAAAAAAAAAAACAACAACACACCAAGAAGAAGAAACAGCTTGAGTCCGCAACCGAAGGACAGCCACAGCGAGCAGCTGGAGCCTGGCAGAGTATCAGACTTGCCTGTGCTGTATCGGAAGGTAGTTGGGGCAGTCACAGAAGTTAAGAGGCACTGCCACCAGCTCATGATGGGGGGGGGGGGGATACCCAGCGCCACCTAGATAAGGTCTTAGATAGTGCTGGGGAGGAGTCTGCTGTCTTGGTACATGTCGGTACTAATGACATAGAAAAATGCAGTAGGGAGGTTCTGGAGGCTAAATTTAGGCTTTTAGGTAGGAAGTTGAAATCCAGAACTTCCAGGATAGCGTTCTCCGAAATGCTTCCCATTCCACCAAGGTCCATCAAGCCCAGTATTCTGTTTCCAACAGTGGCCAATCTAGGTCACATGCAATGTTCCCTCTAATTTTCTGTAGGCTGTGTGCGCATAAAATATCAGCTGTGCAGCTTTTGAAGGAAGGTTAAATTTTTGTGCGTCACATAACGACACTCGGAGTTCTATACTTTAAAATTTGACTACACATCAGAATACAGTATGTACACCACATTGATTGCACTAGATAATATTGTAGAACTTGTGAAAACCGTAAATACACAACAACTTTTAAATTTTAAGATGTCTTGTGTTGTTTTCTATCAGATTCAGAACCGTAATTTTTGTGCGCTCTGTTATAAAGTATGTGCGCTAGCTCGGCGAGGTGTGTGCGCGCGCACACGCGCACAGCTTAGAGGGAACAGTGGTCACATGTACCTAGCAGTTTCCCCAAGAGACACAAGTTCCACAATGCTCCACAAGGCAGGCAGAACTCCGGAGTCTCAATGCGTGGATGAGACAATGGTGCAGAGATGAGGGGTTTGGATTTATTAGGAACTGGGGTACATTCTGGGGAAAGGAGGGGCTCTTCCGAAGGGATGGGCTTCACCTTAACCGGGATGGAACCAGGCTGCTGGCATTAACCTTTAAAAAGGAGTTAGAGCAGCTTTTAAACTAGATAATAGGGGAAAGCCAACAGTCACCCAAGAGTGGATGGTTTGGAAGAATGTATCCTTGAAGGATACTACCAAAAGCAGAGAGGTTCCAAAAAAGAGCAAAGTAGCCCAAATGCCCTCAAGTATGGAGCAGACAGAGCTTAAAGATCCCAAATTACCCATGTCTACCAATAGCCAAATTAATATAAATAAAATACAGTCTCTAAAATGCTTGTATGCAAATGCTAGAAGTCTAAAAAATAAGATGGGAGAGTTAGAATATATTGCACTAAATGAAAAGTTAGATATGATTGGAATATCAGAGACATGGTCGAAGGAGGACAACCAGTGGAACACTTATACCTGGGTACAAACTATATCCTAATGATAGAGCTGATCAAATTGGTGGAAGGGTTGCGCTCTATGTTAGAGAGGGCATTGAGTCAGAAAGGATTAAAGTTTTGCAGGAAACAAAATTTGATGTAGAATCTCTATGGATTGAAGTTCCATGTAAAAAGTGGAAGGCGATGGCAGTGGGGGTGTACTATCGACCACCTGGCCAGAATGAACAAATGGATGATGAAATGGTCAAAGAAATCAAGGAAGCTAACAAAAGTTAGAGCTCAGTAATAATAATGGGTGATTTCAATTACCCCGGTATCGACTGGGTCAGTGTCACGGCAGGACATGCTAGGGAGATAAAGTTCCTAGATGACATAAATGACTGCTTCTTGGAGCAGCTGGTTCATGAACCGACCAGAGGGGAAGCCAAATTAGACCTAGTCCTTAGTGGAACACCAGATCTAGTGCAAGAGATAAGGGTGTTGGGGCCACTTGGCAATAGTGATCATAGCATGATCGCCTTTGATTTAATTAGTGGAGGAGGGATAGAAAGGAAATCCACAGTACTACCTTTTAACTTTCGAAAGGGAGACTATGATAAAATGAGGAAAATAGTTAAGAAAAAACTAAAAGGAGCAGTTCCAAAGGTTAAAGACTTACATCAAGCTTGGGTGTTGTTGAAAAATACTATCTTGGAAGCTCAGATCAGCTGTATTCCACGCTTTAAGGAAAGTGGAAGGAAGTCCAAAAAACTGCCAGCATGGTTTAAAGGTGAGGTCAGAGAGGCTGTTGTTGCCAAAAAAGCATCTTTCAGGAAATGGAAAAAAGAGCCAAACGACGAAACCTAGAAACAGCACAAGCACTGGCAGGTCAAATGCAAGGCATTGACAAAGAAGGCAAAGGGAGAATTTGAGAAGAAGCTTGCTGCGGAAGCAAAAACGCGAAATAAAGATTTTTTCAAGTACATTCGTAGCAAAAAACCTGTGAGAGAGTCGGTTGGACCATTAGATGATAGAGGAGTTAAAGGAGCACTAAGAGGCGACAAGGCGATAGCGGAGAGACTGAATGAATTCTTTGCTTCGGTCTTTACTGAGGAAGATGTAGGGATGTTACCCATGACTGAAGTGGTATTTAAAGGTGCGGAAGAATTGAAAGAAATATCGATACATCGGGAAGACGTATTACAACTATTAGATAAACTGAAGAGTAGCAAATCACCTGGGTCGGATGGTATACATCCAAGGGTGTTGAAAGAACTGAAATATGAGATTGCAGACCTGCTATTAGTAATCTGTAAAATCATCTCTAATACCTGAAGATTGGAGAATCGCCAATGTAACACCAATTTTTAAAAAGGGTTCCAGGGGTGATCTGGGAAACTACAGACCAGTGAGCCTCACGTCAGTACCGGGAAAAATGGTAGAAACCATCATAAGGAATAAAATTACTCAGCATGTAGATAGTCATGGCCTAATGGGAGACAGCCAACATGGCTTTAGACAAGGAAGATTTTGTCTTACTAATCTGATATGTTTTTTTGAAGGTGTGAATAAACAGGTGGACAAAGGTGAGTCGGATGATATAGTGTATCTGGACTTTCAGAAAGCCTTTGACAAGGTCCCTCATCAGAGACTTCTGGCAAAACTAAAGAGTCATGGGATAGGAGGCAGTGTACTACTGTGGATCAGGAACTGGTTAAAAGATAGAAAGCAGAGGGTTGGGCTAAATGGCCAATTTTCCCAATGGAGAAAGGTGAATAGTGGTGTACCCCAGGGATCTGTGCTGGGTCCGCTGCTTTTTGACATATTCATAAATTACCTGGAAAGTGGAATAACAAGTGAGGTTATCAAATTTGCAGATGACACAAAACTATTTAAAGTTGTTAAAACCCAAGAGGATTGTGGAAAATTGCAAGAGGATCTTAATAAATTGGAAGACTGGGCATCAAAATGGCAGATGAAATTGAATGTGGACAAGTGCAAAGTTATGCACCTAGGGAAGAACCCAAACTATGGTTACACAATGCAAGGTTCCACATTAGGAACCACCACTCAGGAAAAAGATTTAGGCGTCATTGTGGATAACATGTTAAAACCCTCGGCCCAGTGTGCAGCGGCAGCCAAGAGAGCAAACAGAATGCTAGGTATCATAAGGAAAGGAATGGAAAATAAAACAAAAGATATTATAATACCTCTAAATCGTTCCATGGTGAGACCACACCTTGAATATTCTGTGCAATTCTGGTCGCCGTATCTTAAAAAGGATATAGTGATATTGGAAAAGGTTCAGAGAAGAGCCACCAAAATGGTAAAGTGGATGGAAGGATACTCCAATGAAGAAAGGCTAAAAAGGTTAGGGCTCTTTAACCTGGAAAAGAGACGGCTGAGGGGAGATATTATAGAAGTCTATAAATTAATGAACGGAGTGGAACTGGTAAACGTAGATCGATTGTTTACGTTATCAGAATATAGAAAGACTAGGGGACATGCAATGAAGCTACGGGGTAAACTATTTAAGACTAATAAAAGAAAATATATTTTCACTCAACGTGTAATCAAACTCTGGAATTTGTTACCGGAGGATGTAGTAAAGGCTGTTAGTGTAGCTGGGTTTAAAAAAGGTTTGGACAAGTTCCTGGAGGAAAGGTCCATAAACCATTATTAAGAAGGGACCCAGGATATCAATGCTTGACCGAGTACAAGCATTGTGGAACCTGTATCTTTTGGGGAAACTGCTAGGTACATATGACCTAGATTGGCCACTGTTGGAAACAGGATACTGGGCTTGATGGACCTTGGTCTGACCCAGTATGGCATATCTTATGTTCTTATGTACAGGAGTGCAGCCTTTGCCAGAGCTGCAAACTCCCCCGCCGAGACCCAGAAGTGATTGGCCGATTGGAGATGTGCCCCCTGCCGGCTTGCCGATGAGCACGCCGTTGAAGGGGGGTGAAGAGGGCGCTCCTATGGTGGAAGTTGGTTCTCCAGAGGCTGCATTTCAGCGTGATGGGGCAGTTGAGTTAGTCTCTCTTTCTGTTGTTGTTCCAGCAGGGCAGTCTAGTGAGCCACTATCTTCCTGAGTACAAGGTTTGATAAAGATAAAGCCAAAGGTTATTACTATGGACGTGCTGTGAGAAGGTGAACTCTTCTTTAAATCATCTAGTGGGTCCTATAACCACTGAATTGACTGAGGTTAAGACTAATTTCCTAAGTATCGCCAATATTCAGGAGCAGCAAGCAGGGAAAAATCCTCCTACTGGAACAGGAACTGGGTCAACTCCGGGATTTGTTTATGGCTCAGGTTAAGGACAAGTCTGTATTTGCCAGGAAAGCTGAATATTTGGAAAATTAAGTTTGGCGGAATAATATTAGATTGTTGAATTTGCCTCCACCTCCAGTTTTGTCACCAGTTTAGATGCTGAGGAAATACTTTGGAGAAGTGCTAAAATTACCAACAGAGCACTTTCCTCCTGTGACTCGGGTGCAGTACTTGCCTGCTGGGGCTGGAGACTAGGGAGCCAGCCCAGCTTCAGTGTCCTTAGGAGGTGGAGATCTGACGGGGCTTTTGGAAAGCTCTTTGGAAGTAATAAGAGACAGGTCTACCCTCCTTGTTACCCTGGCTTTGGAGTAAGATAAAGCATTAATTTTCCGCTTATACTTTAAGAACTTTAATGTGTCTTTCTTAGGTTCTCATGTTAGGATGTTTCCAGATTTATCTCGAGGGTCTCAGTTGAGGAGGAGGGAATTCCTGGGCCTTTGGCCTAGGGTTTTGGCTACTGGGGCTACCTTCCAGTTAAAATTTCCTGTTAAATGTTGTGTTTCCTATAAAGATAAAGTGTATTTGCTCTTTGAGCTTAGACAACTCATGGAGTTCCTAAATGCTAGAGAAGATTTGTTAGTTCAGGATGCTGTTTCTTCCCATACGGCTGACATTGAAGTCTCTACCTGCTTTTTTTTTTTTTTTTTTTTTTTACTAGCTCTGTCTGGATTTCCAGACAGTGCTGTGAGATTTCTTGGCACCCCTCTTTATTTCCTTTTATTATGGACTAGCCTCATGGCTGTATGTATTTCTTTTTGTTTAGTTTTCCTATTAGTTTACTTATGTCATTGTTTTTTTTTCCATTCATCTTGATGCTTGGATGTGTATTTGAAAATCTTAATAAAAATTAAACGGAAAAAAAACAAAACAAAACAAAAAAATCCCTTTACTTATCCCAACAGGCTTTTCTGGATTAGTCTCATAGGTGCTTGAAACTGGTCTGCAGTCAGTTATGAATTTATAATTGATTATATTTTATTTTTATTTGGTACTCCTGGAGTAGGTTGTCTCTGTTATTTAGTTGCAGATTTATGCTGTATAGGTTTTAATTTTTTTGTAGTCTGTATTCATTATTATGTTGTGTGATCAAATTGTGTATGTTTTTGTAATCTGCCTGGATATTTGAGTGGACTATACGTATTTTTAAATAAAATAAATGTACAGGCCACCTCGTCCCTTTGCCTTCCACTGCTCATTCTGTTGTGATCTGATAAGGTAGTCAAGAAATGCATTGAGTTAGTCCAATAAGAAAATATCCTTATTTTTTGTTGTCAATTTTTTATTTCCATTTTGGAATAAAGACATTTAAGAATACTGAACCTGGAAGAAAACAGGCAAAGAAAATCCAAGTAACTCATGATTTACAAACCCAGCTCATCCTTATTTGTAAGGAAGCTAGCTTTCATTAGTAGAGTAAAACGAAATTTTATAAAACAATTGATGTATTTTTTTCAACTATTGTTATAACCATATTTATACTTGCCGCTGTATAAAATGGCAGATCAGACCATGGAAAAAAGATTCAGAACATTTTACTGATGGTAGGCAACGACCTCAGAAAGTACAGAATTCAACATACCTTATCTAAATACTGAGCTATGTATCCTCTACCGCAGCCAATATCCAACATAAGAGGAAATTTCCTTGAAAGAAAAAAATATTTAAAATTACTCAGATATGCAATTTGACATCAAACTTACAAATGCTTTAGTGCAATATTGTTTATTAACTAAGAGGCAAATTCCATATGGGCTTGCTAGCTCCGGTGGAAATGTTTAAATTGGGCATGGGCATGATCCAAAACGAACTGCACAGCCATGGTATAGACGCGCCCGTGGTTCTGGAATCACCTCGTAGACGTGTAAGGCGTGGCACATATAACAAACTGTTCAGATGGCCCGTGCATGTATCCAGCGCAAGACCAGCCCACAGGTGCAGGCAAGAGCCATAGAACGAAGCGTAGAAAAACACATCCCCTGCTATTACGGGACATGGGTAAATGCTGAAAACGTTTTGGATGTTTCCACGCTCACCATATTCTCAAATGTTGCATGTTTCTGATCGTGCCCATCTCCGCAATATATCCGTGGATGCCACGCCTCCTCGGTTAAAATGTGCTTCTCCTAACCTGTTGTTCTCACTGACAATGTTTTGCTGGTGCAAACTAGACAAATAGTGAGGATACATAAATGCTGATGCAAACTAGACCACATATACTAGTCTATGTCATGCCCAGAACACTGCAAAGTAATCTCAATGCATTCTAATATATTATAAGATCAAGTAAATATTAAACATTGTCATACCTTACATCATACATTACTTGGCAGTATAACACTGTCTCAGTTATTCTTGCATTGGTCATCTCTAAAAACACTCCTTAAAATGCTAAGTATGGACCCTTACCAACCTCACAACAACCTAAACTAACTTTGCAATTCCCAAAGGTTGCATTATACTGCTGAGTGACAAAACTATGCTCCTGTAATGACTATGGTTTTCTGGCTAAGTCATCTGTTCCCCACATATCTGGATACTGGTATTTCTCACAGCAGCTGTTCCATACAATGTTCACTCTATGGCTTGGCTTATGTCTGTCTGTATATACTTGCTATCTGTGAGGCAATCCTGCTTGTCTTCCCACAGTCTGCATTGTGGTAATGCTCCCCTGGGCAGGCCGGTGTGGGCATGGGTGGAGGGCCACAGTGCCATCATACTAAGTAGTCATCCTCCACATATATCACCACTCTCGCAGTTTGCATAGATCCCGGACTGGATAAGGATGTAGGCCTCATAGCACAATCTGGGGAATGTTGGCACAACATCAGTCATGTTTCCCAGTGCCTGGCACAGCTGATGTATGGCTGCCCTAATCATACTGTCACCTGGTGACACTGCAGTCATCCGTAAGGTCCAGGTACTGGCCGGGCATTCATGTCCTCTCTGAATTGCAGATCAGCACACTAGATCCTCCCGTGTAACCCTCAAACCACACTCACACACAACTTTCACTTGCAGTCGCAAAAGACAATTCTGCCAAAAAGATGCTCACATACAGTTCTTACAACATTCCCATTTTTCATAATACAGAAATTGTTAGGGTCCCCTAGATGAGCTCTTTTAGCACAAACAGCAAATTTCAGCATAGCCAGAATAAATACTATCGTTGTTCTTAATATTTCTTTAAGGGTATATATTAATGACTCTTTAGCTTACAAGATTCCCTCACCTCTGATTTCTGTTCTTTATAACTGCATCTTATGGTGTTTTTCCAGACTGCAGTCACACCAGTTTAAAACATATTTGTCACAACCTGTATACAATTTGGGATGAATTGTAAAACACAGCAGAATATTTACTAAGTACCGGCCTTATTCCACTTTTCCAGCAGGAATAATGGGCAAACCATGCCCCCGTTC
Organism: Ichthyophis bannanicus; assembly: GCA_033557465.1. Taxonomy (NCBI): domain Eukaryota; kingdom Metazoa; phylum Chordata; class Amphibia; order Gymnophiona; family Ichthyophiidae; genus Ichthyophis; species Ichthyophis bannanicus. The sequence continues at coordinate 111,693,034 of CM066033.1, read as the reverse complement.
TGCCCCTCCCAGGCACATTCTGAGATCCTCGTGCAAGCGCCGTGGACGTGCACTGGGCCCATGTATCAGAATACAGTCATGGACGTTTTCGTGAGATACATGTCTCCCACACACATGCAAATGGCCTATTTGGGTTATGGAATAACCCCCTAAATATACTTTGTACTTTGATTTGGCAAGTTAGTGTCCTTTAGTCTTAATACTAATAAATGTTTGCCACTAGCCGTCTGATAAAAGGCTTTTGCCTCCTTGCAAGGCTGAATATAAGTGCCATTCTAGGCGACACTTAAATGCTGTTTAATACACAGCGTATTACATTGGCTCCTGTATATATATCTGTGCTGAACATTAGCAGAAATTAACACACATCAGTTAAAAATAACCACTTGATTCCTGATAGGGTGAACTAATACTATACCAATTAATGCGGCATTGGATAAAAGCACGCAGACAGGAAAGTGGGGGCACAATGCTGCGGTAATATGTGCATGCAGTTTTCTGCATTGGATGTTTCTGTATGCAAATTTCAATTTTCACTGCACCTCGGCACGGATTGGTCCCTTGTTAGTGAAGGGAGCAGTCACTGCTGAGACGCAGAGACCAAATTAATATCATTCAACTAAAGCCAAAGTAGGTCCTACTGGATTATTGTTAAGCAATATATTTGAGAATGTCAAAGAATTTATTGTATAGACTGCAACATATTCAAAACAGCTGCAAAAATGATTACTTACAGTGGGTATACAGCACGAGTAACACCTTTGCTATATTATCTCCATTAGTTACCAGTTCAAGGTATTATGCGTAGGATTTAAAACTATTCAAGGAACAGGACCAGTCTACTTGTCTAAAATTGCTTTAGAAATTCTCCTACAAGAGCTCTGATTTTCTGCACACTGCACATTAATGTTACCATCAGCTACTTCTCTCTTTCAGCTTAGGGACAGATGTTTCTCTGGAGTTATTCCAATATTGTGGAATAGGTTACCAGATGAGATTAGAAGTTTTATAAATTATCTCCAGTTTCATAAACAAATTAAAAACCTGGCTGTTTGGGAAATATTTTAGAATGCAAGGAATGATTTTGATTTTATGTAATCATTTTTACGTGAATTATTTTGATATTATTGTACTCCACTTTGTATGTCTTATGATTGTAAAGACAAATAATAAGTGATATTATTAAAATAGGTTACTCTGTGTGGACATTATCAAACACATTGTTTATGGCATACTGACCTTTTTTCTTGGCATCTAGGAACTGGGCACTGAAAACTAGGTTACAGTGACATCTCACAAGGTGTACCACAGTGACCTTTTTAGGTTTTAGGACCTGATTTACTAAGAGTGTTTACCCATTTTCTATGGGAAAAAGCTTAATAAATCAAACTCTTAATGGGCCATTGCACAGTGCCAACAGAAGGCAGTGACCCTAGTTCTCCTCCTCCCTCTCCCAACATCCCCTCTTACCCTTTAAGCTACACTTGCGTGATGCAGAGCATAGGGTGCCTGTATGCGTGTGTGTGGTGGGGATGGGGTATTTGCATGCATGTGGGGGGGATGGAATGCCTGCATACATGTGGGGGTGATGGTGGGGTGTCTACATGCATGTGGGGGTGGTGGTTCCTGCATACTTGTGAGTGTGTGTGCGTGTTTGGGGGGAGTACCTGCATGTGTGTGCTGGGAAAGGTGTGTGCCTTTTGCACACACATATCGTGCTCTTCACCCTTCAACCCCTTGAACTCTTCCCTCCTCTTAAATCCAACCCTTCTGCTGTCGCTCTCCCACCCCCCAACTCTGTTTCCCTCCCTCTGCCCTCCATTCATTCCACCATTCTTTATTAAGCTACTGCCCCTTTAAATTTCTTAACTCACCTGTGCAGAATATTTCCCCTGCCTCTAACCTTTATAGGTGGCAGAAGTGCTGCAAAGGGGCATGATCACAGCCAGGAACAACACTGTATACCCAAGCCAGCAAAAAGAAGCAATTAGTTCTTACTTGCTAATTGGTGTTCCTGAAGGAACTCCAGTCCAGTCCCTTTACTTCTGGGGTTGCGCAATCCTTCCAGCAGCTTGGAGGCTGAGCCCATCATCGTTTTGATGATGGTGTGGTATAAATACCACTGGCACCACCCCTAGGCACCAGTAATCTATTGAAAAAGCAGTCCTATCGACTATCTGCTAAAGAACCTACAACTATAACTCTCGCAAAGAACATAAAGAGGGTTTTTTTGTTTTGTTTTTTTAAAGGGTAAAGGAGTAAAGGTGACCAGGGAGGGGAAGGAAGGAGAGGGCTTGCCCGAGGCCGACCTAGCCTTCCCCACTCCCCACGGCTCCTTCCTAGTGGGCCGTCACGCTCCCGGGGTCCTCAAGACCGGAAACCCCACCTTTCGCTTCGTCCTCTGGCTTTGGTCCGCTGTACCCTGCTGTTTACTGAAAACCAAACTGGAGTTCCTTCAGGAACACTAATTAGCAGGTAAGAACTAATTGCTTCTTCCTTATCAGAACTCCAGTCCAGTCCCTTTACTTCTGGGATGTAACAGAGCAGTTCAAACCTGGGTGGGGTTCGCCAGCCCGGACCAAAGCACTGCATCTCCAAACCTGGAGTCCGCTCTCCTCTGGACATCCAGCCTGTAGTGCTTGGAAAAGGAATGCAGCGTGGACCACGTAGCTGCTCTACAAATGTCCAGCGGTGGGACCAAGCTGTGCTCTGCCCAAGAAGCCGCCTGCGCCCGCGCTGAATGAGCACAAAGCCCTACTGGAACCCGTCTCCCCTTGAGGACATAGGCGGAGGCAATCACTTCCCTGATCCACCTAGAGATGGAAGCCTTGGCCGCCGCCTTCCCTTTGTGTGCCCCCCCAAACTGCACGAATAGGCGTTCGGACTTTCGGAAGGGCGCTGTGCGGGAGAGGTAACGCTTTAGCACTCTATGCACGTCCAGGCGTCGCAGCCTGGCTCCGTCCCCTTCTTGCGATTCTCCCGCGAAGGAAGGGAGTGAGACCGATTGGTTCATATGAAAAGGGAAGAAGACCTTGGGCAGGAAGGATAGGACCGTAAGCAAGACCACCTTATCTTTGCAAAACGAAAGAAATGGGGGCCGAGAGGACAGAGCTTGAAGTTCCGAGACACGCCTGGCTGAACAGATTGCTACCAAAAATACCGACTTTAGCGTCAGGTCTTTAAGGAAAGGTTCTATGGTTAAAGCATCTAACACCAGGTTAAGGTCCCAAGGAGGAACAACTGACCTCTGCTGAGGCCGTAGCTGCTTGACCGCCCTCAGGAACCTGGCCACATCCGCGTGGTCCCCTAGGGACTTGCCCCGGACCTTACCCCTATAGCAAGAAATGGCCGCCAGACGAACACGCAACGAGCTGGGAGCCAAGCCCTTCTCGAAACCTGCCTGAAGAAACTCCAGGACTTCCGGGACTGAGACAGTTAGTGGATTCAGCCAATGATCCGCGCACCAAGCTTCAAAAACGCGCCAAACTCTGACATAGGAAAGACAGGTAGAGCGTTTTCGCGTGTTCAACAGAGTCGAAATTACTGAACTCGAATAACCCCGCTTCCGGAGCCGTGCCCTTTCAATAGCCAGGCCGTAAGCGAGAATCGATGTATGTGGGGCATCCAAACTGGACCCTGCCGTAGCAGATCCTTTCTGTCGGGGAGCTTCCAAGGGCGATCGGCCGCTAGCCTCACCAGATCTGCATACCACGGACGACGAGGCCAATCCGGGGCTATGAGAATTACCAAACCCTGGTGGGCCTCTATTCACCACAGAACCCTCCCTATGAGGGCCCAGGGCGGAAACACATACAGCAGGCCCTCTGCAGGCCACTTCTGGACCAGCGCGTCCAGGCCTTCGGACATTCTTTCCTTCCTGCGACTGAAGAACCGGCATGCCTTGGCCGTTTGGTAGCACGCCATGAGGTCCATGACTGGCGGCCCCCAGAGCGCTACCACTTGGTCGAACACCTCTGGTGCTAGCTCCCACTCTCCATGGTCTATCTTGTGCCTGCTGAGGTAATCGGCCGTCACATTTTCTGACCCGGCCACGTGCTGTGCTGATAGGTCCAACAAATGAGCCTCGGCCCACTGCAAAAGGCTGTCTGCTTCCTTCTCGAGCGAGGGGCTGCTTGTTCCCCCCTGGCGGTTGATGTAGGCCACCGTGGTGACATTGTCGGAAAGGACGCGGACAGCCCTCTGATGAACTAAGGGCTCGAGAGCTCTGAGTGCCAAAGCCACTGTCCGCAGCTCCAGTCTGTTGATGGACCAGCGCGATTCCCCAGGAGTCCATCGACCCTGAGTGAACTGGCCCTCGCAATGAGCACCCCAACCTGTCAAACTTGCATCCGTCGTCAGTTGTATCCACTGGGGCGGTTCGAGGGGCATCCCGCCCCTTAAGTTCCTTGGGCTCCGCCACCAGAGAAGGGCCCTCTTGACCCGAAGGGGACAGGGCAGTTGCATGGACAAGGGATGAAGCTGGTGAGACCACCGCCGTAACAAGGCTCGTTGAAGGGGTCGCATATGTGCCTTGGCCCACGGAACCACCTCTATCGTTGCTGCCATGGTGCCCAGAAGTTGGAGGTAATTCCAAGCGGTGGGATTTCGCCTTGCTAAGAACAGGGAGACCAGGCTTATCAGGTCCTTTAACCTCTGCTTCGTCAGGAACACCCTTCCTCTCCTGGTGTCGAATCTTGCTCCGAGGTACTCGATCTCCTGCGTGGGAATTAATCTGCTCTTCTTTCGATTGATGACCCAACCCAACTCCTCCAGGAATTCCACCACCCTGGCAGTGGCTGAACGACTCTCCGCTTCTGACTTTGCCCAGATCAGCCAATCGTCCAGATAGGGATGAACCAAAATTCCCTCCTTGTGAAGGGCCACTGCCACAACCACCATTACTTTGGTGAATGTCCTGGGGGCTGTTGCTAGGCCAAAGGGAAGGGCCTGGAACTGAAAATGACCTCTTGGTACTGCGAACCTCAGGAACTGCTGATAGGACTTTCGGACCGGTATATGTAAGTATGCCTCCGTTAAGTCCAAGGAAGTCAGGAACTCCCCCTGTCTTACCGCCGCAATGACTAACCTCAGGGTTTCCATTCTGAAGTGAGGCACTGAGAGGTAGCGATTGATTTGTTTTAGGTCTAGGATGGGACGAAAGGATCCTTCTTTCTTTGGTACCACAAAATAGATCGAGTATCGACCGGACCCGTATTGGTCCCTTGGAACAGGAACCACCGCTCCCAGCGCTAACAGCCTTGAAAGAGTATCCTCTATCGCCGCCCTCTTTTCTGGAGGACCGCAGGGAGACTGAGTAAAGGCTGGACGCACTTGTCTTGCAAATTCGAGAGTGTACCCCTCTCGGATCACTTCCAGTACCCATCGATCGGATGTGACCCGGGCCCAGGCGGGAAGAAACTGCCTTAAACAACCCCCCATCAGCAGGCTTTTCTCCTGGGCCCCCGCTGCCTCATTGCGTTTTCCTGGGACCTGTGGAGGGGGGAGGGGCCCCAAAACCTCTACCGGCCCACCCAAAACCCCCTGAAGCTTTGACCCCTAGAGGGGAAGCGGCCCTTAGGAAAGGAGTTCGATCTGGCCAGACGGAATCTTCGGAAATCCCTTGGCTGGTTCCGAGCATTCACCATCGCTCAGCTCTGTTTAGGCCTGTCCTCCGTGAGCCTACCTCCCTTGGACTCGCCTAGGTCTTTCACCAACTTGTCTAGGTCTTCCCCAAACAGCAACTTCCCCTTGAAAGGGAGACGACTTAGGCATGCTTTTGAAGAGGGGTCCGCCGCCCAATTGCGTAACCACAAATACCTCCTGGCAGCTACCACAGATGCCATATTCTTCGCCAGGCTCCTAATGAGATCGTACTGGCTATCTGCAAGGAAGGCAGCACCAGATTCTAATCTCGCTGAAACAGCTTGCTTGTCGGATGAATCTCCTTCCGAAAGCTGAAGCTGTTGGGCCCACCTCAGACAGGCTCTAGCTACCCACGCCCCTGATACTGAGGCCTGCAAGGCGAGAGCACTAATATCAAAGGCTTGCTTCAGAAGCGTATCAAGTTTTCTATCCTGACTATCCCTCAGAGCTGTACTGCCCTCAACCGGGATAGTTGTCTTCTTTGTTATTGCCGACACCACCACGTCCACCCTTGGAGATTTCAGCAGATCCTTATCTGGCTCCGGTAAAGGGTACAAACGAGCCATGGCTTGGACTCCCCTTAAACTAGACTCCGGTTGGTTCCACTCCTCCTGGATCATCTGGCGCACTACCCTGTGGACCGGAAACACCTTCTGCGATTTCCTGACGGCTTGGATCAACGGATCCTCCAATGCTTCTTCCTCGGCTGGAGCATCCGAGGCCATATTGAGTGCCTTGAGAGACTCATCTATTAATGCTGGGAGCTCCTCTCGACGAAAAACTCGAACTATCCTGGATTGTTCCTCCTCCGGAATCTCACCTTCCTCAAGCTCCTCCCCTTCTTCACCTGCCTCACTGAGCGAGCCCTCCTCCTCCTCCTCCTCCGGGGGGGCTGGAGATAGGGACGGGAGGAGCTCCTCGCCCATTAGCCTAGTGCGCTTGGGAGGGGCCCCGGGGCCATGGGACCTCGTCTTCCCTGGGCAGGCCAGGCCACTTTCTTTGCCTTCCGATGATTCCATTGTTCCTTGCTGCCGCATGCAATAAGCCTTGTATAACAGCAGGACAAACTCTGGAGAAAAATGTTCCCAGACCGCTTCCGACCCGTTGGAAACGGGCGGACGGGCCTGGGAAGGGCCCAGCAGAACCAAGGAGGAAGGTGGGGTGGAAGAAGATTCCCCTCCCCCCTCCAGAAGGTCACTCGACTCCTGGGAAGCCTGTGCCATGGTTAAGTGGATTTCCGGCTCAACGGAAGCCGCCTCTGCAGCACACCCCCTGCAGATCCCAGTTTCCGAATCCGTACCCCTACGAGTGCCGCAGGATGGACACCGTGGTTTGCCCGTCATGCCCCTTTAGATTGTGAACACCTCTAACTGAACTTTAAATCAATTAGAATCCAAAGAAATCAAATGCAATAAATGACCAAATCCTGATCTAGGGCACTGAACTTTAAACAAACTAGAAACAAAGGAAACCAAAGAAACAAATGCAATAAATGAAGTAATCCAGATCTAGGGCAAAATTTAACGCTAGTACACCCCTCCCCCAACTGTTTAAACGGTACTCCCCCTCCTGTGCTTAAATTTTTTAAATTTAATCTTAATTGGGAAAACAAATCCTGCTGTTCAGCACAGAAAAAAACCCTTCTTATACTTGCGGTTTCGCTGACCCGCTCCTTTCCGTGTCGTCTTGCCCGCGATCATTCAAAGTCTACACCTGGACTCCACGTGGTAGGCCGCGACCGCGTCGAGACAGGGCCTGTGGCCGGCGGAAGAAATCTCGCCGCCGCGCTCCGGGCTCCCCGACAACGCAGGAAACAATCTTCTGCCCTCCGGAGCCGCCTCTAGCGCACTGCCGAGACCGGCGCTGTAGCGCAAGGCGAAGAGCCTGAATTAAGTCGTGCGATGCTGCCTCTAGCGCTCAGCCAACCCGAAGGGCTTCAGCGCGAGGCAGAGCAGGCCGGGAGGAGAGCCGTGGGGGAGCCGAATGGCTGGACGAGCAGGAGGAGAGCTGCACTACCCTCCCCGCTGCCGAGGCAAATCCCCTCCTTCACTGAAGACCCTGAGACAACTGGGGGAGTAAGGGGGAGGGAGTTATCTAACTTAAAGAAACAGAAACCCCAAAAAAGGGCACAGGAGTAAAGGAACTCCCAAAACTAAGAAGAAAAAATAAAGAACTTAAAGAAAATAAATGTAAAAGGTTTAAATAAAACTCCAGTAAGCTCTCTGGCTTACGGGAACCCTCCAGCTACTTGGAGGCTGAGAATACTGGTGCCCAGGGGTGGTGCCAGTGGTATTTATACCACACCATCATCAAAACGATGATGGGCTCAGCCTCCAAGCTGTTGGAAGGGTTGCGCAACCCCAGAAGTAAAGGGACTGGACTGGAGTTCTGATAAGGAACTGTTTTTGAAGGCTGGGGCAGACAGTACCAGTCCTGGCCAATATTGTGTCCGTTTGCAGCACTTCTGCTCACAGAAAATGAGATCCCTGTGGGGCAGACACTATCAGTAAGAGCCCCAGATATCAGATCCATTTTTTTTTTAAGTACCATGAGGACCTGGTGCCTGGGGTTTGTTTGCTTGTAAGCAGCTGGCAGAATTACTACAATCATTTTTGCTTGTTTAACCTGCAGTCTTCCACCTTAAAACCATTAAAAATTAGAATTTTGCTAATACACTGTGGCTTAGCAACTAAAACTGTCAAGTAATTTTTCATATTTTGTTTCCAAAAATGAAAGGATAATATTATTTCCAGCAAACTTATTACCAACATCTATAAAACTACTACCCCCCCTACCACACTTTATTAACTTACCTAGTTATGTCAAATACACGATCAGCGATCCTTCCACCGACCTACAGAATGGTAAAATAAGCAAGTTGTGGGGAATGTAAGGCAAGTTTCCTGAATAAGTTCCAATAAAATGACTTTCATTTAAACTCAATGGCCAACACATCTGTAGGTACTAAAGCTTACTGTGCAGCGATATCAATAGGAAGATTTGTTAAAGGCATGAATAACAATCCATTTTTCAGCCTGATCTGTACATCCTCTCTCAGATATTTTGGACTGACAACTTTAAATAGATACCAAACATTTTTCAGCTAAATGAACCAGGATTAGTTCATTTGTTTCTGTTTTTGCTCTGACCACTAACACAGTCCCATGATCAGTGCTCGGAATAACTGCACAGGCCTCATACGTTCCTTTGGAGAAACGCACATATTCAGAGGTTTCTGTAAGTTCAGAAGTAAGGAAAGCAAAGACAGAGCATGACTGAAGAACACAGGACTAGATGTAACCAGAGACGTCCTGCGATTACACTCCTCTTGAGAATTCTGTTTTAAAACTAGGAAAGAGATTTAAATTGGGTTTTTTTGGTAAGTTTCTTTACTTTTAAGCGCCCTGTTTACTAAGTATTTTTCCTACAAATAGGCCGATGCAGAAAATGAGTGCGCCCTTTGCATGCAGATAGCGCACGAGTACAACCAGCACCAAATGCAGAGAAAAGATTGACATGCGTGTAAGCAGCAGATATGTGCTCCATATAAGCACAAGTACCACCAGTGTTGAATGCAGAGAAAAGATTGACATGCACATATAACAAGCAGATATACACACATAGCAGCGGCACGTGTATTAAAATTAGATGCAAATGAGCTGTGCGTATTAAAAAGAAATGCTAATACGGTCTCCGCCCGATGCAGATAATCACATAGAGAGGATTACATGGCCAAGCACAAGGTTCAGGAGCACCATTCTCGCTATGCTTGATCTGAGGTGACATAAAATTCTTGCATATGTAGGGTGAGAGCGCTTCAGGGTGTGTACTTTTGGCGTGAAAATCTTCTGCGAGTATCTTTCAGCGTATAAGCAAAAGTTTGGCGTTCAAGAAATGCCTTTTTCTTCTTACCCTTTTTGGCTTTGCTGCTTGCAAGAGCTAAAACTTCACATCAAAGAAATGGGAAGAACAGAGAAAGTGATGTCACCAGAAATTGGTGGCTTGAAAACGGAGCTCTACCGACGCCTGGTGTAAACTGCAGTGTCCACAAGCCCGGACTTTTCTGCGGATTTGTTGAGCAGGTGAGCAATCACTCCAAGGGAAATCACTGTATGGCTGTGAGGAAACACGCTGTGGATATGCAAGACTTCACCTATTTGGGCATCCCTGCGGCTAACACAGAGCTTGTCAAAATGGCGCTGGCCAAGTAACATCGACGAAAGGGCGGAACGGAGCGCAGAATGGGGGACAGTAGCCCTGAGGCTGACGATAATGAGCAGCTAACCTTGATTGAATTTAAAGACTGGTTCTGTGATTTAAAAACAGAACTGATTTCTGTATGGGCTGATACAGCTAGCATGGCAGTCAACCTCCATGGAGAAATGGCGGAATTGGGGCAGAGAGTGGAGTGAAGAATCAGTCCAGGAGGAGTCATCTGTGATTTGGGGGGGAGGGGTCCCCCAGAGGAGCTCATTTATAAGGACTATAATGTGTGTGGTTGAAAAAATTGTTGCCCAAATGTGGGAGAATGCGGAAAGGGACAGTGAAGTTCCTGCTGTAATATTGAAAAGGGCACAAAGAGCTAGGCCCCCCCAAGACCAAACCTGCCCAGGGGTATCATGGTTTGCTTTCACAGTTATGCAACCAAAAAGCGTATTTCAGCAAGGACAAGGAAGTTGAGAGAAATTAAGTGGGAAATCCGTCGGATCAAGGTTTATGAAAAAACTTATCTCAGCCAACACTGCAGAAGAGGACGGACTTCCAGGATATCTCTATCTGTGGCATTTCCCTTTTGCACTTGTGGTTACCAAGGATGGCTGGAATGCGAGGATCAAGACCCAGAAGGAAGCGCTGAAGTCTCCTCATGACCTTGGAGTTAAAGGGCTAGAGGAACCTCTGCAACAGCAGATGTAGTAAAAGTCGACCCTCTGTGTGGTGGCAGAAAGTGGACAGAGGCAAAGGCCGGTTGCGCTGGCAATCGAATGAGGGGCAGACCCAGGTGCAGTTGGATGATAATGTTGGACAGTGCTTGAGAGGACATTTTACCTGTGGACATGTTTAGAGGCTAATGGGGTTTCATATTTGAGGGAGCTTCTTTAATTTGCTATGCGATTGTGCTTGGTGGGGATGAATGACACTAGTGGGAGAGAGAGGGAAGGTGGTATGAGGGTGGTGGGCGGAGGGATAGATAAATATAGGGAAGGAGCAAATGAGTGGAGTGAGTGTGTTTGAGGGAGTCGGCTAATTGTGGAGTTTAGGGAGAAAATAAGTGGATTGTGGTGTGCAAAAATAGATTGATAGAGGGGATAAGGGCGAGCCTCTGAAGGTGATGACACTTCCTTTTATCTTTATTTTATCTATACCGCTTACATCAGAAGACAAAAGCAGTGTATAATACAAAAAAAAGCGGTGTTCCATGTTGATAGCCTGGATCCTGGCCTACCAGACTTACATAGCCATGTTCCTCAAAGATGTCATGCTGGATATATAGAACTTAGCTTCCTCGTTCCTGGGCACTGATGCAAGTCTTTTTGAGTAATCAAGACCATGGGCTGTTAATGGCGAGAGACTATCCTAATGCGTATTGTGCTTTGCAAATGGGGGGGGGGGGCCTAAAGCAGGAGGGGTAGCCATCTTGCTTCATCACTCTTTGGCAATGGAAGTTGTTGGGGTTCAGAAGGATCCTGGGGGGCAAGTTATTGCTGTCAAGGGGTCTCTTAACGGTAGTAGGATTATCGTGGTGTATCTATATGGGCCTAATCAGGGACAAGGTGAGTTTTTGATAACGTGGGACTTGAGTTAACAGAATTTATAGTGGGGCAGGTAATTGTAGGGGGGTGACCGTAACTTGGCTTTGGACCTAGGATGGATGAGAGGGGGGGTGTAAGGGGGAAGTGGATAAGGGGCATAATAATAAGCTGATGGCTTTGATGGAGTTCTGGCAACTGGTGGACTGCTGGAGACTCAGTCATCCGGGTGAGAGGCAGTTCTCATACTGTTTGGAAGCTCACCAGACTTATTTTTGCATTTATTATATACTGGTTGATCACGGTGCCTATGCAGTGGTAAAGGAGGTGGAGAAGAGGTGGAGCCTATAAGCTGGGTAGATCATACGCTGATGTGGATTTCAGTGAGTGGTTTTGGGGAGAGGGGAGGTGTCCAGTATTGGCGGCTGAAGGATTGTGTGCTGCATAACAAACAGGCGGTGCAAGCTATTGAAAAAGATATAAATGAGTATTTTGAGATTAATGATAATAGGGAGGTAGATCTGAGCTATGGCTTGGAAAAATCGTGCTGCCAGAGCCATTGCTCCTGCTACCGCTTTTGCCTCTGTCCTCATGGACAGCCTGATCCCAGGCAAGAGACTAGTTCCATGTGCATAAATGCCCGAAAGCTGAATCCCTCAAGAAAGAAGTGGAGGAACTGAGAGAAGAGGTAGCAAGGCTGAGAAGCATCCGTGAAAGCGAGAAATACAATCAATGAGATGCTTCTTGAGGGATCCACGCTTCCCAACAAAGATAAAGTGGAGGAGTGGCCTAGTGGTTGGGGCAAAGTACCTCAAGGTCTGAAGGTCGGGGGTTCAAATCCCACTAGAGGACAGCAACCTTGGGCCGGAAGGACTGGGGTTTCTAGTCCCATAGGTGCTCCTTGAGGTCTTGGGCAAGCCACTTAAACCTCCATGTTCCCTGTAAAATAGTTATCTCCAAGTTATAATGCCCTGTTCAATGTAATTCACCTTGATATCATGAAAGGTGGTATATAAGAAATGTTAAATAAATAAATAAATAAAATAAAGATGGTATGCCACAGAAAAAAAGACCTCTAGTTTTTTTTTTTGACCTCTAGTTTTTTGAGTTTGTCAGGATTAGCCAATGAAAATAGGGATTCCCCTGTGAGTGGGGTGTTCCCTTTATTTCATTGGAGGTTCTCTTTAGATTGACAGTAAGTCAGCCAATTGTACAAGTTCTGAGTCCTTACAAAGGCTGCCGCGGGACGGCATTTTTGCACAGTTGCACATTACCATGGAAGAAAAGGGCATTTGAGACCTGGAATCAGTCCCGAAACGTGCACGTCGTGTTTTCAACTTCATCTGATATGCAACAGTGTTATCAACTTTACAGACACTAAGGGGTATGCTTGCTAAACCGTCTTAATGTTACCGGCATTAGTTGCAGTCTTACTGTGACGAATGCCGTATAAGATAGTGGGCGTTCTGGTCTTAAGGTAGCATTTCGGGTTATCGCACGATAGAGGGAGCCGTGGCTCGTTAACACGCGTTAGCCTTAATTAGGCACGCTGACCTGCAAACACAGCAACAGAGGTGTAGCACAATGGTTAATGCATTGACTGCTGATACAGTGGTCATGAGTTTGATCCCCCAGTGGGCTCAGTTGTCTGAAGCAAGCCCTTTTCCTGCTTGTAACAGTCAGAAACATCAAAACAATTTGCACTGCCAGCCAAAAAAGCCTCACCCCAGTGCCGCAACCTAATGCACCTTTTAGGGTGCACCATAAGGCACATCATAAAGCACCACGTCATTCAAGGCAGGTCATAATGTGCCCCAGAGGGCGGCAGGAAAGGTTGGCACCCTCCAAGGCAGCATATAAAGCGCCCCATAAGCTGGCCAAACCTAAGGTGCCGCGAAAGATGCCCCAGGAATGCCAAGGTGACACAGGAGATGGTGCCCAGGGGCACAAAAGTGCCCCAAAGTCACAAGCATGAAATGTATGGCTCAAACACAGATGTAACCATAACACTGCACAGAGCACCAAGGAAAGGCAATGAACAAGTGATGGAAGGAAGCAGATGACGGAGGTCATGGACCTGCCGAATCTGCATGCAGCCCATGTGGCAGCAGGTAAAGTGGACAAACATATCGGGGGCAGCTGTACCGATGTAAAGGGTGATGGTAATATACAGTGCAACAATGACAGTGTGTGGCAGAGGATGGGGATACGTGTCCACCAGAGGAGGTAGCGGTGGCAGGATAAGTGCAATGACAGGAGGACAGAGGAGAGCAGTGCCATGCAGAGCAGACACAGGAGAAGCAAGCATGAAGAGCCGCAATGCAGAAAAGTGTGCCAGTGCAGGACATGGGGTAGCAGCCTTCACGTTAGGGCAGGATGCCACACAGCTGGCACACACACATAGACGGACAGAAGGATGGATGGCAACAGTGATGAGGGTATAATGTGGCGGCAGCACAGATCCGCACAGATATGACCGTTACACGAATGAAACGTAGTTGTGTAGGACAGCCATAAAAAAAGGGGAACAGAGAGGAATCGAACCATGACCTCTGCTACTGAAGCCATTGCATTAACCATTGTGCTACATCACTATGGGAGTTATCATACCAATGGCTGGCTACAGAAAGAGTGCACGTCACCATAAAACTGTCTGCTATGGCTACCAGGATAGGATAGAACCAACAGTACCCATGATGCAATTCACATGCAGAACAGCAGTCTACATCTGCTCACCAGATGGGGTATGCGCCTCTACAGCACGTCAGCTTGGTAGTTAGTAATGACCGTGCGTGTTACTGGCACAGAGTACCCACAGGCCATGCCAATGTGCGTGTTCTGTGCTCAGCCTGAGGGTGAGGGGGAGTGGCCAGCACCAGGTCCGCAGTACCCGGGTTGGTTGAGGTGGGCTGTGCTGCAGGTCTCCATCAGTGCCAGTGTGTGACAGGTATTTGTTGCAGACACCTTTAGGAGGTCTCTGTGTCCATTTGTAAGTGCCAGTCATGTCTGGCCCTTGTGGACCATGATGCACACAACATAGTGCATATCCACTGTGCTTGCTATGGTCACCTGTTTAGGGAGCAGGGGTGTGTCAGGGCTCACATGGCGACAATGTACTTAGCAAACTGCCCTCTCTGGGTCAGGGTGGGGGACATGATCTGCCCCCAACAGACCCACACTCTCACCCTTTGGAAGGGGGGCAGTGGAGGTACATGAGGACAGGCTGTGGGACCAGCAACCCCAGTCCAGGTGACGAACGGACAGCTGCTGAAGATCTGCACTTGGGACAGGGCCACTGGCAGATAGGTAGTGGGCCCAGTCAGCTCAGCTGCCCCCCCACTACAATCTGACATTCACCAGCAGAGGGCAGTCAGTGTGCACCTGCTGCACCCTGCAAGGTGGTGCAGCCATACAGATGTTAACTGCAGACAGTCTGATAGCTAGTACATAGTGCATATTCCTGGAGAAACTGTGTGCACCTAAAACTGGGATGTCAGCACACACACCACACAGGTATATCAGTGATTGTGCCCCAGAAAAGAGAACCCATAAATATCACTTGGGAGAAATACTGTATAGTACTATGGGGGAACCTAGCCATGCCGTGGTCACTGCTCAGTCAGGGTGAGAGCGACCTCCCAGCATGGCATGCTGTGGCCACCCTGTCTGTGCAGGTGGTGGTCGGGCACTACAATGTCCCAGCCATTGCCCTATACCAGTGATGGCTAACCTTTTTGAGCCCGAGTGCCCAAACTGCCGCACAAAACCAAAGAATTTCCTCAAAGTGCCAGCACGTCAATTAAAGCCCCATTTGCATAAGGTGCTTCATTTGCATAAATATTTGCATAATGTTACCATACACTAACTTTTAGTAAACATGCCTCTTAATGAGTATATGGATAAAGAAAGACTAAAAGGTTTCTACATTACTATAATCCAGTACCAACCGCCAGGCACATTAGGAACTACTACAAACGCTGCCCATTTAGAACCCATAGCAAACCCGCCGTATCCTAACAGCACTACCAGGACTCACAAAGCACCATACTCTACCTATCAAAAGGCAACACTGCAAATATTAAACCAATACATCTCAGAGAACAACAATACATGACCTACTGGGGAAAGAACAAGTGGCAATGTCAAATAGGAATTATATAAACAGAATACCTCAGCTCAGTTACACATGCAGAACAGACCATCACCAAACAAGGAATCACAATTTAGAAACAGGAAGACAATAATTAAACTGGGAACCCCAAAAGCCAAACTTGGAATATACAACAACACTGTAGAAATAAAACTATATATTAATTTCCTCTTGTACTAAACAAAGCGCAAAAATTAATGATGCACATTTCCCAGAGCTGACATATTCCAGTTAATAAATTCAAATAAAGAGATATTTTTCTACCTTTTGTGCATTTTTTTTCAGTTGCAATTGTTCCAGCCACTTTCTTCTGGTTTCTTCGTGTCTTCTGCTAACTCTCCATCTGCTGTCCATTTGTCCTTTCTTCTGTCTTCTTGTTTTTTTTTTCCATTCTCTCTCTACATCTGCTTTAACATACTAATCTTTCTCCTTTGGCTCTTTCCTCATTCCTATTTCATCTACTCAAAATTTACCCCTCCATCCTCAATCCCCACTTACTCTCCCAATACCCGGCCAATTGTAGATTTTTTATCCCTCCCACACAAAATATTTTTCCCCTCTCCATTTTACTCTCCCAGCCCCATCCCATTCTAATCCTCCCCCAACACCAGCTCCCTTCTAGTTCCAGCCTCACCCAGCATCCATTCCCTTCTAGTCCCTGCATCAGCCCATTTCCAGTCCTAGCAGCCCCCCAACCCAATACCAGTCCTATCCCCCCCTCATCAACCCACTTCCAGTCCTAACCCCCCATCACCCCATTTTCAGTTTAAGCCCCCCCTATAACCCATTACCAGTCCTAACCCCCCACTTCCAGTCAGCCCCCCATAGCCCATTGCCAGTCCTAACCCCCCCATCAGCCCACAGTCCATTACCAGTCCTAACCCCATCAGCCCACCTCAAGTCCTAACCCCTCCCCATCAGCCCATTTCGTGTCCCAGCCCCCCCATAGCCCATTATCAGTCCTAACCCCCCCAATAGCCCATTACCAGTCCTAACCCCATCAGACCACCTCCAGTGTTATCCCCCCATCAGCTCATTTCCAGTCCTAACCCCACCCAACAGCCCACCTCAACTCCTAACCCCTCCCCATCAGCCCATTAGCAGTCCTAACCCCCCCCCAGCCCATTAGCAGTCTTAACCCCCCCTCTCTAGCCCATTAGCAGTCCTAACCCCCCCCCATAGCCCATTACCAGTCCTAACCCCCATCACCCCATTTCCAGACAGCCCCCATCAGCCCACAGCCCATTAGCAGTCCTAACCCCCCCTAGCCCATTAGCAGTCCTAACCCCCCCCCCCTCGCCCATTAGCAGTCCTAACCCCCCCCAGCCCATTAGCAGTCCTAACCCCCCCCTCCTCGCCCATTAGCAGTCCTAACCCCCACCTGCCCATTAGCAGTCCTAACCCCCCCCTAGCCCTTTAGCTGTCCTAACCCCCCCTCCTTTCCCTTTAGCAGTCCTAACCCCCCCCAGCCCATTAGTAGTCCCAACCCCACCTAGCCCATTAGCAGTCCTAACCCCCCCCATAGCACATTACCAGTCCTAACCCCCCATCACCACATTTCCAGACAGCCCCCATCAGCCCACAGCCCATTAGCAGTCCTAACCCCCCCTAGCCCATTAGCAGTCCTAACCCCCCCTCCGAGCCCATTAGCAGTCCTAACCCCCCCCAGCCCATTAGCAGTCCAAACCCCCCCAGCCCATTAGCAGTCCTAACCCCCCATCACCCCATTTCCCGACAGCCCCCATCAGCCCACAGCCCATTAGCAGTCCTAACCCCCCCCCCTCCTAGCCCATTAGCAGTCCTAACCCCCCCCAGCCCATTAGCAGTCCTAACCCCCCCCTCCTAGCCCATTAGCAGTCCTAACCCCCCCCCAGCCCATTAGCAGTCCAAACCCCCCCCCCCCAGCCCATTAGCAGTCCTAACACCCCCCCCCCCGGCAAATTTAAAAACAGAAAAAGCGGGCTCTGGCTGCTGCCGCGGACGCGGCAGCATGCAGTGTCCCGCGGGGCCCCCTCCGCCCGCTAAGCCCCTCTGCAAGGGCTTTCAGATTCGCGAGGGAGACAGCGTCTCCCTCGCGTCTCTTGTTAAGCCCGCAGGGGCTAATGGGAAATTTCCCATCAGTCCCTCGCGTCTAAAGGGGCTGATGGGAAATTTCCCATTAACCCCTACGGGCTTAACAGAGACGCGAGGGAGACGCTGTCTCCCTCGCGAATCTGAAAGCCCTTGCAGAGGGGCTTAGCGGGCGGAGGGGGCCCCGCGGGACACTGCATGCTGCCGCGTCCGCGGCAGCAGCCAGAGCCCGCTTTTTCTTTTTTTGCGGACCTTCACGCGTGCCAGCTGCAAGGCCTTCGCGTGCCACAGCTGGCACGCGTGCCATAGGTTCGCCATCGCTGCCCTATACCCTGTATAAATGCATCCTGTCTGGGCCATACCCACAGTACCTTGCTCCTCATTGTGCACATTGGCAGGCTAACACTGGAAACAGTGCAAGCAATGTGGGCTCAGTAATGTGTAGGCAGCCACAACACACTGGATAGATAGACACACACTCTCACACCTATGCCAGCATTGTGCAAATATAGAGGTTTGTGGCAGCCCTGGCCGCCACACCAGTCCTGGGCACAGTGCAGGCATTGCTATGGTACTCAATACTGTTAGTGTTTACCACCCCGGGGAGTGACCCTATCAGAATCAATAACTGAAACACACTCCACAGATATCAGAAAGGTTGCTATGATGAATCTCTATCAACAAATTGTGTTTAACTTAGGATTTGTTAGCCGACATTAATTATAGCAACCTTTTCCCAAGTTCCCAAGTTTAAGACGGCATTGCTAAGGTATGCAGGTGCCAGTATTGGGAGATGCTGCTCTGCGCAGGCCCCAACAGCCTGACTCTCTATGAGGCTTTGGATAGTGGAGCCTGTGGGTGTGGGTGTTTATGCCCCTGTTGGCTGCTGCTCTAGGGCAGAGGTTCCCAACTCTGGTCCTGGTGGGCCAAACACTGTTCAGGTTTTCATGCTGTCCCTAATGAATATGCATGGGATACATTTGCATACAATGGGGGCGGCGCATACAAATGCAGCACAGGCATATTTATTAGGGTCAGCATGAAATCTGAATGATGTTTGGCCCTCCAGGACTGCAGTTAGGAAACTCTGCTCTAGGGATTGCACATGTTTATGGTGTCTGTGCTCTGTAGGGTAAAATATAGGCGTTTCAGGCATGTTTATTTTATCTGCAATAAAGGTTCCATCTTTATTACCACGGTTTAGTACTGGGTAAAATATGGGGACAGGGTTGGCAGGAGCTACAGCTGGGACTTGAACTTGTAACCTTCTGCTCCTGAACACACTGGCTGTGTGTACTGCACCACACTGTTGCCACAGGGACAGATCATTCCCTGGGGATACCATGACTGTTCGTCAGACAGACCCTGTCTGTTGCAGTGCATGGCACCCACCTAAACGAGGCTAGGCCATGGTCTGCTGTGGGCAGATGCCACTGCCCCCTCCGCCACCATGCTGCCATGCCATTATGCTGGTGGTGCGCAGTCCCAGGCCATCCAGTGTGCTGGTAGGCAGCTGCCTATGGTGTGGGTTTCTCAGGTAGGGGTGCCTACATGGACATGCACGCTTTCCCCCGGTATCGCCTGCCAATGTTATGTGCCCTTGGGGGTACCTGCTGGGTAATATCCCGTGACACTGCGGGACATATACTCATGCCCATGTTGGACCCTTGTCAGTTGCTGTCTTGCTGCTTTACAGTTTTTGCATTCCTATGTGCCACCTAGGCATCTGCCTAGTCCACACTGTGCCCCAGCTGGACCACAGCATGTGCCGCCTGCAGCCCCCTGATCCCATTTCCAGCATCAGTACAGTTGCCCTTTCCTATGTGTCCATTCTGCTGTTGCTGCACACGTGCACGCCATAACAAACCTGCCCAATCTAAACGACAAAAACCCTGATCAGCGCTATTTCAATGTGGGATCATTCACTTTGTAGGGGGACAGAGCATAGACCCTTCCAAACATGATATCTTAAGTTTTACGCTTTGCCAGTAGTGTTGCTTTATGTTTATCATTAATATCACTACTGGCCAGCTTGGTTAGTGGGATTTTAAATGTGGTTCTGGTCATTTTATATGTTTATTTGCCTTTTTGGTTCCTGCATATGTATCGCAACTATCACTTTTCTGGGTTTCCCTGCCTTTGCTGCACATTGCTGACTTAAATGGTTTCTCTTTCCTGAAAATGTGCCTAACGCAAGGGTTTCACTGGCGTTAGTGTTCAGACCCGGATTTCACAGCGTTAGTGTGCCTGGAGCCTCTGCCCGCCCACTCTCCACCAATTGACCCCCTTCTCTCTGCTCTCTAGGAAGCCTTACCCCACCCTTCAGACCCGGATTTCACAGCGTTAGTGTGCCTTAACGCCGCCGCCGCTGTGTTATCACGCGATAAGTGACATTATCGCGCGATAATACCACCACTGCGACATTAAGATGGTTTAGTAAACATATCCCTAAGAACTGCAACAGGTTTTTCAGATAAGTGGCGCATTTAAATACATTGTTACTGTGGTGGTGAACCTATTAATGAATAAAAGAAGTTTACCGTCTGGCGTGGATGATAATAAAATTCATTCCTCCCTCAGTACGCTCCGACAAAAATAATTCTAATGAGCTTTTTTGGGGACTTTATCAGTGAAGATATTTTGATGGTTTAAATTTTGTTCACTGGAGTGGGGTTAGTGTATACACAGAAAAAAAGAGAGCTGGACATGAGTCACCAGAGGCTGCGGAACTGACACCTAATCTCCAACTCCACCATCTCTCAAACTGAAGAAGGGTTGTGGAGGCGGCAAAAGAACAGGAAGAATCACATAGTAACATAGTAAATGACGGCAGATAAAGACCAGTATGGTCCATCTAGTCTGCCCAGTATGATGGCAAGAGTATGTGCACCTGCCGCTCCGTGCAGGCCACCCCTCCCCATGTCTTTGTTTAGGGGTGAACCCACCACTCCATGTAGGACACCCCTATTTGTTGAGAAATTAGATGGTTCAGTTTATTTTGATTTTATCCTGTTGCTGTAAAAGGGATCCACTGTGTCTGTCCCATGCCATTTTGAATTCCGTCACTGTGTTTGCCCCCACCACTTCCATCGGGAGGGCATGCCAAGTATCCACCACCCTTTCTGTGAAAAAGTATTTCCTGACATTGCCATTCAATTTACCACCTTGCAGCTTCCTGTTATGCCCTCTAGTTTTACAGCTTCCCCATCTTTGGAAGAGGTTTGTTTGTTCATTATTTCCCTTTAAGTATTTAAAGGTCTGAATCATAGCTCCTCTGTCCCTCCTCTCCTCCAAAGTGTACATGTTTAGGTCTTCAAATCTCTTCTCATAAGGCTTCTGACCCAGGCTCCAAATCATTTTGGTCACCTTCTTCTGAACAGTTTCCAGTCTTTTTACATCCTTTGCAAGATATGGTCTCCAAAACTGAACACAGTATTCCAAGTGAGGCCTCACCAGTGACTTGTACAGTGGCATAAGTACCTTTTCCTTTCTGCTGGTAATTCCTTTGTATGTAGCTCAACATCCTCCTGGCTTTTGCCACCGCCTTGTCACACTGTTTTGCCACCTTGAGATCTTCAGAAATAATCACACCAAGGTCTTTCTCCTGATCCATACACACCAACCTCTCGCCCCCTATCGCGTACATTTCCCTTGAATTTCTGCTACCCAAGTGCATGACTCTGCACTTCTTTGCATTAAATCTTAATTGCCAAGCATTAGACCATTCTTCCAGCTTTTGTAGATCTTTCCTTATGTTAACCACTCCCTCGGGGGAGTCCACTCTGTTGCAAATTTTTGTGTCATCTGCAAAAAGACAGACTTTTCCCATTCAGTCCTTCAGCAATATCACTCACAAATACATTGAACAGTGCTGGGCCCAGGACCGACCCCTGGGGCACCCCGCTAATCACCTTCCCTTGCTCCGAATGAGCTCCATTTACCATCACCTTCTGTCGTCTGTCAGTCAACCAATTTTTGATCCAATTTACCATCTTATTTATTTTATTTATTTAGACAGTTTTGTATTCCGCCTTATCCTTCAATCAAAGCGGTCACAACACAGTTGGGGGATACATTTAACACGCGGGGATATGAGACACATACACTAATACTTACAGGGAACGTGGGCAATGGAGGGTTAAGTGGCTTGCCCAAGACCACAAGGAGCATCTGTGGGACTAGAAACCCCAGTCCTTCCGGCCCAAGGTTGCTGTCCTCTAGTGGGATTTGAACTCCCGACCTTCCGGCCTGAAGTACCTTGCCCCAACCACTAGGCTACTCCTCCCCTCGGTAGCTTGGGATCTGTCCCCAAGCTACCGAGTTTATTGATAAGCCTCCTATGAGGAACAGTATCAAAGGCTTTGCTGAAATCCAGGTAGATGACATCCATCGCATGCCCCTGATCTAGTTCCCTGGTCACCCAGTCAAAGAACTCAATCAGATTTGTTTGGCAAGATCGTCCTTCGGTAAAACCATGTTGCCTCAGGTCTTGCAACTTGTTGGTTTTGAGAAAGTTCACTATTCACCACCGAGGTAAGGCTCACAGCCCTGTAGTTAACATAAGAACATAAGATATGCCATACTGGGTCAGACCAAGGTCCATCAAGCCCAGTATTCTGTTTCCAACAGTGGCCAATCTAGGTCATAAGTACCTAGCAGTTTCCCCAAGAGACACAAGTTCCACAATGCTTGTACTGGGTCAAGCATTGATATCTTCGGTCACTTCTTAATAATGGTTTATGGACCTTCCTTCCAGGAACTTGTCCAAACCTTTTTTAAACCCAGCTACACTAACAGCCTTTACTACATCCTCCGGTAACAAATTCCAGAGTTTGATTACACGAGTTTGACACTTCTTCCCTGTCACCACTTTTGTGTAGAGGTACGACAACAGCCATTCTCCAGTCCTGAGGAACCTCTCCTGTTTCCAGAGCTCAAGCGCTCAAAGATTGCAGAATCAATGACCATAAGAAAGCAAAGGGTAGTGGGTGGTTGGTGACTCTCTTCTGAGGGGTACTGAGGCATCCAACCGCTAAAGGTACTGAGGCATCCAACCGCTAACCAGACTTGATGTCCCAGGAGGTGTGCTGTCTGCCAGATGCCAAAATCTGAGATGTTATGGAGAGTTTGCCAAGACTCATCAAGCCTAGTGACTATTATCCGATGCTGCTCATGCCTGTTGGCACAAACGATTTTGCTAGATATCCCTCCCAAGTGTATCAAAAGAGACTTCATGACTCTAGGAAAGAGGGTGAAGCAGATAGGTGCTCAGGTAGTGCATAAGAATATAAGATATGCCATACTGGGTCAGACCAAGGTCCATCAAGCCCAGTATCCTGTTTCCAACAGTGGACAATCTAGGTCATAAGTACCTAGCAGTTTCCCCAAAAGACACAGGTTCCACAGTGCTTGTATTGGGTCAAGCAGTGATATCCTGGGTCCCTTTTAATAATGGTTTATGGACCTTTCCTCCAGGAACTTATCCAAATCTTTTTTAAACCCAGCTGCACTAACAGCTTTTACTACATCCTCTGGTAACAAATTCCAGAGTTTGATTACACGTTGAGTGAAAAAATATTTTCTCTTATTAGTCTTAAATACATTACCCTGTAGCTTCATTGCATGTCCCCTAGTCCTTCTATATTCTGATGACGTAAACAATCAATCTACGTCTACCCATTCCACTCTTTATTCATTAATTTATAGACCTCTTATCATATCTCCCCTCAGCCGCTCTTTTCCAGGTTGAAGAGCCCTAACCTTTTTAGCCTCTCTTCATAGGGGTATCCTTCCATCCCCTTTACCATTTTGCTGGCTCTTCTCTGTATCTTTCTAATAATGCTATATCCTTTTTAAGATACGGCAACCAGAATTGCACACAATATTCAAGGTGCGGTCGCACCATGGAACGATATAGAGGCATTATAATATTCTTAGTTTTATTTTCCATTCATTCCCTTATGATACCTAGCATTCTATTGCTCTCTTGGCCGCCGCTGCACACTGGGCGGAGAGTTTTAACATTTTATCCACGATGACGCCTAAATCCTTTTCCTGGGTGGTAGTTCCTAATGTGGAACCTTGCATCATGTAACCATAGTTTGGGTTGTTCTTTCCTAGGTGCATAACTTTGCACTTGTCCACATTAAATTTCATCTGCTACATTTGATTGCCCAGTCTTCCAATTTATCAAGATCCTCTTGCAATTTTACACAATCCTCATAGGTTTTAACAACTTTAAATAGTTTTGTGTCATCTGCAAATTTGATAACCTCACTCGTTATTCCCTTTTCCAGGTCATTTATGAATGTCAAAAAGCAGCAGACCCAGCACAGATCCCTGGGGTACTCCACTATTCACCTTTCTCCATTGGGAAAATTGGCCATTGAGCCCTACCCTCTACTTTCTATCTTTTAACCAGTTCCTGATCCACAATAGTACACTGCCTCCTATCCCATGACTCTTTAGTTTTGCCAAAAGTCTCTGATGAGGGACCTTGTCAAAGGCTTTCTGAAAGTCCAGATACACTATATCAACCTACCCACCTTTGTCTACCTGTTTATTCACACCTTCAAAAAAACATAACAGATTAGTAAGAGAAGATCTTCCTTGTCTAAAGCCACATTGGCTGTCTCCCATTAAGCCATGACTATCTGCATGTTCAGTAATTTTCTTCTTTATGACGGTTTCTACCATTTTTCCCGGTAGCGACATTAGGTTCACCAGTCTGTAGTTTCCTGGATCACCCCTGGAACCCTTTTTAAAAATTGGCATTACATTGGCCATCCTCCATTCTTCAGGTATTACAGATGATTTTAATGATAGTTCACAGATTACTAATAGCAGGTCTGCAATCTCATATTTCAGTTCTTTCAACACCCTTGGATGTATACCATCCAGTCCAGGTCATTTGCTACTCTTCAGTTTATCGAATAGTTGTAATACATCTTCCTGGTGTATTGATATTTCTTTCAATTCTTCTGCAGTATCACCTTTAAATACCACTTCAGTCATGAGTAACATACCTACATCTTCCTCAGTAAAGACCGAAGCAAAGAATGCATTCAGTCTCTCCACTGTGGCCTTGTCCCCTCTTAGTGCTCCTTTTACCCCTCTATCATCTAATGGTCCAACTGACTCTCTCACAGATTTTTGCTGCGAATGTACTTGAAAAAGTCTTTATTACTCATTTTTGCTTCTACAGCAAGCTTCTTCTCAAATTCTCTCTTTGCCTGCTTAATCAATGCCTTGCATTTAACTTGCCAGTGCTTGTGCTGTTTCCAGTTTTTGGCATTTGGCTCTTTTTTTCATTTCCTGAAAGATGCTTTTTTGGCAACAGCAGCCTCTCAGATCTCATCTTTAAACCATGATGGCAGTTTTTTGGACTTCCTTCCACTTTTCTTAAAGCATGGAATGCAGCTGGTCTAGGCTTCCAAGATAGTATTTTTAAACACCCAAGCTTGCAACTGCTCCTTTTAGTTTTTTCTTAACTATTTTCCTTATTTTATCATAGTCTCCCTTTCGAAAGTTAAAAGGTAGTACTGTGGATTTCCTTACCATCCCTCCTCTGTGAATTAAATCAAATACAATCATGCTATGATCACTATTCCCAAGTGGCCACAACACCCTTATCTCTTGCACCAGATCTGGTTTTCCACTAAGGACTAGGTCCAAAATGGCTTCCTCTCTGGTCGGTTCATGAACCAGCTGCTCCAAGAAGCAGTCATTTATTTCATCTAGGAACTTTATCTCTCTAGCGTGTCCTGCCACGACACTGACCCAGTCAAAACCAGGGTAATTGAAATCACCCATGTATTACTGTGCTGTAACTTTTGTTAGCTTCCCTGATTTCTTTGAGCATTTCATCATCCGTTTGTTCATTCTGGCCAGGCAGTCGATAGTACACCCCGACTACCATCGCCTTCCCTTTTTTATATGGAATTTCAATCCATAGAGATTCTACAGCAAACTTTGCTTCCTGCAAAACTTTAATCCTTTCTGACTCAATGCCCTCTCTAACATAGAGCACAACCCCTCCACCAATTTGATCAGCTCTATCATTATGATATAATTTGTACCCAGGTATCAGTGTGTCCCACTGGTTGTCCTCCTTCCACCATGTCTCTGATATTCCAATCATATTTAACCTCTCATTTAGTGCTATATATTCTAACTCTCCCATCTTATTTCTTAGACTTCTAGCATTTGCATACAAGCATTTTAGAGACTGTATTTTATTCATATTAATCTGGCTATCGGTTGGCAGGCAGTGATCTCCTCAATACTCCCTGTTGAGAGCAAAGGCCAAGGCAGAAACACTCACATCCTAGAGATCAATGCACGGCTGCGTGGATGGTGTCAGAGAGCGTTTTGGTTTCCTGTACCATGGGATGTTTTTCCAAGGGCTGCTGGGCTGAGATGGTGTCCACCTATCCATTCACCAAAAGGTATATCACATCACAATTTCATCATCGTTCCAAAAAAGTCACGTGCCATACCTTGTAGTGAATGCTATATGGCATGACAATGATTTATAGTTATCAACTTTTGCCACCAGATAAGTGATATGTTCTTTAAGACTGTACACTTATGGGAAAATGCACAGGAATATGTTTGGTGTGTATATATAAATTATTTAAAAAAACAATTTTGGAGTGATGAAAAAATTGTGACTTAGTTTGTCCCATCCTGGCAGATGTAATACCGTTGAATTAGCTCCTTTTTATTTCTAAATATATTTATATGAATGCATTCTGCATGGTGAAGAATAGTGTTTAGCCTATTGTAACTATTTGGCATGTATTCTTGGTGTGATCTGATTATAAGGTCTATTGCTATAATTTCTATTACTATTTGTAGCACTTTTGGTGGTTATTTGTTTGTATAGACCTTCCACAATATCATCTATAGTACAAAGGCACCGTTCACCTCCTCAAGGGAAGAGGTTTTATCATTTGCATACTCTACACTACAGTCAATTTTTTTATTTTTTAAATTCAAAAACAACCCTGTTAAAGTCCCGTTGGTTGCTTTAAAAGTATGATTTTATCAGCCCCTATTTTATAGTGGGGAAGATAAAGCATGATGTATATGTCTGATACCACTGCTACAGGACTTACAAGAAAGAAGCCCAAAATCAGAGGGTCAAATTTGGGTGCTTTATGTGGCAAATATTTCTACAGCAATGTGGCTGGTCACTGAATATTTTCACGGCATCAAACAGGCTTATTTTAGCCCGAATTGTAATTTTTGCTTTTTATATGTCTCTGTTTTTTTGTATATACTTAATGGAAATATATAGGAATCTTATCACAAGTTACTGAACAGTTTTCCAAGCATGCTTCAAGTTCTTTTTTAACATACTACTACTAAGCATTTATAAAGTGCTACCAGGCGCATGCAGCGCTGTACAATGAAAACACAAAAAAGACAGTCCCTGCTCAAAAGAGCTTACAATCTAAAAAGACAAAAGCAAGAAAAGGAGTAGAAAAAAGATAAGAACAAGGGCAAAGAGACAAGAGCAGGAGAGACAGGACAAAATAAAGAGGTAAGAACAAGTGTAAGAGGAAGAAAGAAAGGTGAAATAAAAGAGGGGAAGGAAGGAGAACAGCAAAATCAAGAGCCAAAGGCAGAGGTGAAAAGATGAGCTTTTAACTTGAGTTTGAAGAGGGGCAAAGAAGATGCCTGACGTATAGACAAAGGAAGTTTATTCCAAGTGTAAGGAGCAGCAAGGTGAAAAGAGCGGAATCTGGAGTAGGCAATAGAAGAGAAGGGCATAGCAAGAAGCAACTGGGAAGAATGGAGTACACGAGGGGGGAAATAGGGAGAAATGAGAGAAGAAAGGTACTGAGGAGCCACAGAGTGAATGCACTTATAGGTCAGAAGGAGAAGTTTAAGTGAATATGGAAACAGATAGGGAGCCAGTGAAGAGATCTGAGGAGAGGAGTGATGTGGGCAAAACGAGGCTGATGGAAAATCAAACGGGCAGCGGAGTGCTGAATAGACTGAAGAGGGAAGAGATGAGACTGAGGGAGACCAGCAGGAACATAAAATTAAATGGCAGCAACAAGTAAAGATCCATTTTGCTTGAAACAATAATCTTGCTGTGGAGCATTTTCTAGCAAATTTGTTTGCCAATGTGTGTCTGGTCGAATATGCTGCTTAGTTGGCAAACGAGTCCCAAACTTCACAAATGCAGGTTAGTAACAGTGATGCAATTTCCACTGTATTCTTGTCTAATGGACAACTTTTTTCCCCACATCATAGAAAGGTTTTGCAGGTCATGGGTTTTTGGGCTATTAGCCATGCTATTTTGGCCAAGAAACCCCTGGGGCCACAGGAAGGTGACGGAGAAAAACAGTGAATTTTGGCAGTATTGCCTTGTCTTCCAGCATCCCCTCGCCCCACTCTGCATCACATCAAGATGATGCTGGCTCCTGGCTCAATCTAAAGTTATCATATTTTTTGTGGACAAATTTGGGACACATATCTAAAGTGTGATGGGAGAGAGGAAAAAGTACCTTAGCTCCAGGTTTGAACAACAAGGCATGGAGGAGGGAAGCAGAGTCATTACTGCCCCACCCCCACTGACAGCAACACTATCACTACCAAGCAGAGAAATAAAAACTGTGATGCATTTCCCTGGTGCTGTGCAAAATATAGATAATGGATGTAAAGTCTAAAACACTGTCCTTCAAATCACTAAACAGAAAATATTTTTTTCTACCCTCTCTGTCCACAATATTTGAAATGGGAACAGGAGGCTGCCAAACAGGTGGGAATTGGGGACAATCTCTGAAAAACAGTGCTATCTGGTAACCTTATTAAAGCTCAAGATAGGTTGGAGTGCTGTCTAATGAGATGCAGCAGGGTAGGTTACAACCTCCCTGACCATTCTCAGTGCACTGATGTCACTTGGGGATTTGTCTAAGCGGTAAAAGGAGCCCTAATAAGTCATGTGTCTGCATCAGGGGTCATGATCACTACTTTGCGCAATAAAGAAACAACAGAATCAAATAAGGAACCTGATTTTCTTCCTTCAACCTGCCCCTAAAACACGTTGTTTTTCAGCTGTTAAAAAAACAGTATAACAATGGTAAAAAGTTACATATAATCAATGTATCTACACTGCAAGACTTAGGATAAAACCGCAAGCAATATTATTATACGATGCTAATGAATGCAAACTGGAGGAGAGAAGATAGGAATGTTTTTGCATTATTACAATAGGAACTATTCCATGCCTGTGGAACGTCCCCGGTGCTTTTAACTAGCCAAGCCACTTTAGTTAGGACCGGAGTCTCTGAGAGCAGCGCAGTGGGCGCCGGGACTCACTTCCTCCCGTAGATAGTCGTAATGTGAAGCCTTGGGCAATACTGCCGCCCAGTTTTTCTGTTTCCTCTTCATCTGCCGGTCAAAAACATTAAGGACGCCCCCTTCCCCAACGGAGGCGCTTCTGCTCTGCTTCCCCGGCCCGGGCGCTCGAGCACCCACCATCCCGACCCTCCGGTGCAGGCGCTTCACACCGCCCCATGCACGGGCCAGAAGGCAGAGGGAGCACGCGCTCATGGCGTAAGGCAAACGGACCAGCACGACCTCGGGTTCGGAGCTCGTGGAACCCCGAGTACACCATAAACCTTCCAACCGCAGAAAGGAAACGCGCGCGCACCCGAAGCAGTTTGACCTCGGCAGGCCTCCGTGAAGCGCGCTGGGTGTTCTGGGTACGCGGAAGCATGTGCGATGAGGTGGTCCTAGCTTTGAGCGGCTGCGAGCTTTCTGGGGGAATCGTTTTTGTTTATCGGCGGTGGCATAGGTGAGGGACTAAGCAGTCTGGTAAAGAATCGCGCGTGCGGTCTTTGCTACTTTTTCTTCGCTACTGAAAATGTCAGGAGTAGAGAGCACTGGTATCTTGTAGCGCTAGTCTAGCTTTTCTTTATTCATTTTAGTGATTTTTTTTTCAGCGTCTGACATCTGATTTGGACACAGGTATTACTGTAACTTTTATCAGAATTGGGTATCTATGTGTATACTAGCAGCAATGCACATTCTATTTCTAAATTTTGCTTCTCTCCTTCACGCTGTCCCAGCTTCTGTTACTGCCATAAATGGGAGAGGACTGGAGGCCGAGATGCTATAGGTCTTTTTGTGACTGTCTAGTCTTTTCCTCAGTCGATCTCTGAGGAGGAAGCATGGACCATTATTCCTTTGTAAACCTGGGCAAAAGTGCACTTTTAATATAATTCAGTACAGTTAAGAAATATTATTATTATGATTTTTTTGTATAAAATAAACATCCAGTAGCTTGTATTAGTATCCAGTAACTTGGACTGTTTTTCTTCCCAGAGAAATAGAGCAGGAATGGGCCAGAAATGGCACTATTGAATGTTTTAGGTTTTCAGTTAAGCTGGCCTGATACATGTAGAAAGCAAAGCCATATTTTTTTTTTGTTACGTACTTGTGACCTGGATTGGCCACTGTTGGAAACAGGATACTGGGCTTGATGGACCTTGGTCTGACCCAGTAGGGCATATCTTATGTTTTTAAAAAACTAAAATATGGGGAGCAAAGTGGTCCAGTCTTTCTAGTTTTTTCGCGCTTATGTTTTCACAGATAAGTTCCTGGGAAAAAAAAACATCTTTAGTGGCATTTTAGAAGGGATGTTAGGAAAAATCTGGGACATCCAGAGCATAGTGTCCAAAGATGCCGGGGACTAACAGCAGTGAAGGGAGGCACATGTCTTCTGAAATCCTACTCAGGGTATAAGTTTATTAATGTGCCCTGGGGTGGGGGTTATTGTATAAATCTTTCAATCAGCTTCGGGTAGTGGATACTAATTTATCGCCAGAATTGGATGCATTTTGTTGTACAGCCTTTTTGGGAGATTGGGGGGGGGGGGGGGAGAATGTACTTTTATTCTAGTGTATTGGCTGCCATGTTCTTGGTCTAAGGGGGTGTGAGCTCTGTTTGGATTTGTTGACGTCATGGACAATGGCTGCCTAGAATTGTATACTGTTGGGCGATATTAATTTGCATCTGGATGAGTTGAGTGGTGTGCAGACTCGGGATTATTTTGGTTTTTTAGAGTCTTTGGGTTTTTTCCATGTGGTTTTACAGTAAGTTCTGTTCATGTCTCAGATCATCATTTTGGATCAGTGTGCTTGTGTTTTTAGTTCTGGATCTGCTTTTTCTCTGACAAATGTGCAAATGGTTCCATTAGTTTAATTAGATCATTACCCTCTGGGTCCCTTCAGATAAGGTCAGGGTGCATATGTTACCCCTTGAGGTTTTCTGGAATAAAATTGGAGTGCAAGAGATGTTGGGGCTTGGAGCTGACCCACAGTGATAGTGGTGTGATGTGTTTCAGGCTGTTTTGAACGAGGTTGCCCTGTTTGTTTTTAAGTGGAGCGTGACAGGTTGAAGAAAGCCCTCTGGTTTATGCAGGGTCTTCAGGATTTAAAGAGGGCATGTAGGAGGTTGGAAATCGCTGGTCAACACATTTTTACAAAAGTCATGTTACTGAAATAAAAATAGTCATTTCTTATCAATTTTTATATGCTGAACACAAATATGATAGTGAAATTGCAAAGTTGGCTCTAGTTTTTTTGTAATCTACAAGAATTAATGTTTACATCACGAAATGCATGTCAATAGTAAAATAGGCCTTCGGTTAATACATGTAAAAAACCAAGTCATAGACTACTTCTTAGATTTTTTCGCCTGTCTCTTGTACAGCTGTTCGGGAAACTCTCTGGGGAGTATCCAGCAGTAGTCAGCCAGCATTGTAGTGGACCATCTTCCCTGGTATCTTTGCTCCATCATTGCGATATCCTGGTGAAAACGTTCAACCTGTTCATCACTAACCATACCACAGTTGTCGGGAAAGAAATCGAGATGGGAATCAAGGAAATGGATCTTTAGAGACATTTTGCAGCCAGGTTTCTGATACTGCATCAGCATGTCTTCTACTAGTTCCTTGTAGTTTTCTGCCCTAACATTCCCGAGAAAGTTTGTTGAGATTTAGGCGAAAAGCATTCCATGTTTGTTTCGCATCACCCTGCAGCAACCGGTCATCTTTGAAGAGCTCTCGAATCCGAGAACCCACAAAAACTCCCTCTTTAATCTTTGCTTCGCTGAGTCGAGGGAATTTTTCATGCAGGTATCGGAAAGCTGGCAAAGTGCGGTCCATGGCTTTCACAAAGTTTTTCATCAAACCTAGTTTGATGTGAAGGGGTGGTAGCAGGATTTTGTGAGCCTCAACCAGAGCTGGGTGCTGGATATTCTTCTCTCCAACTGTTACATTTTGTCTGCGATTCCATTCCTTTCGCAAGTAGTGCCAATCCCTTGCTCGGCTCTCCCACTCACATAAGAAACACATGTATTTTATATATCCCTTCTGCAGTCCCATTAAAAGGGCAACTACCTTCAAGTCACCACAGAGGTGCCAGCTGTACTTGTTATAGTTAATGGAAGTCAGTAGATGCTTTACGTCCGGGGTCTCAAACACGCATCCCGTGACGGAGGGAAACAAAAAAAAGAAAACCCTGGCTTCTGCTGCTGCCGCTGCAGCCGTGGCAGCGGCAGAATCAACTGTCAATTTAAAAAAAAAACTGGCTTCTGCTGCTGCAGCCGTGGCAGCAGCAGAGTCAGCTGTCCTGCGGCCCCTTCCCCTCTGTCCGGAAGAGCCCTGAGTCTGCTCCATCAGCAGCGGGCTTTTCAAGCCGCGAAAAGAGTATTTCCCTCTCGCGCGGCTTGAAAACGCTGAAGCCGCGCGAGAGGGAAATACTCTCTTCGTGGCTTGAAAAGCCCGCCGCTGATGGAGCAGACTCAAGGCTCTTCCGGGCAGAGGGGAAGGGGCCGCGGGAAGCTGATTCTGCCACTGCCACTGCCACTACAGCAGAAGCCAGTTTTTTTTTTTAAATTGACAGTTGATTCTGCCGCTGCCACAGTGGCAGCGGCAGCAGCAGAAGCCAGGATTTTTTTAAAATTTTATTTACTTGGGCTGATGGGGGGGGGGGGTTAGGACTGGAAATGGGCTGATGGGGGTTAGGAAGGACTGGAGGTGGGCTAATGGGGGAGTTAGCACTGGTAATGAGCTACGGAGGGGCTAAGACTGAAATGGGGTAATGGGGGGTTAGGACTGGAAGTGGGCTAATGGCAGCAGGGGTGGGGTTTAGGACTGGTAATGGGCTATGGTGGGGGCTAGGACTGGAAATGGGCAGATGGGGGGTAGGGCTGGAGGTGGGCTAATTGGTGGGTTAGGACTGGTAATGGGCTGTTGTGGGGCTAAGAATGAAAATGGGGTGATGGGAGGGTTAGGACTGGAAGTGGGCTGTTGGGAGGGTTAGGACTGGAAGTGGGCTGTTGGGGGGCTTAGGACTGGTAACGGGCTATGGGGGGCTAGAAATGGTAATGGACTGGGGGAGTTGCTAGGACTGGAAATGGGCTTAGTGGGGGGGAGCTAGGACAGGAAATGGACTGATGATGGGGCTAGGATAGGACTGGAAATGGGCTGATGCGGGGACTAGAAGGGAGCGGATGCTGGGTGGGGCTGGAACTAGAAGGGAGATGATGTTGGGGGAGGATTAGAATGGGATGGAGCTGGGATAGTGAAATGGAGAGGGGAAAAATATTTTGTGTGGGAGGGAAGAAAAATCTACAATTGGCCGGGTATTGGGAGAGTAAGTGGTGATTGAGGATGGAGGGGTAAAATTTGAGTGGATGAAATAGGAATGAGGAAGGAGCAAAAGGAGAAAGATTAGTATGTTAAAGCAGATGTAGAGAGAGAATGGAAAAAAAACTAGAAGAGAGAAGAAAGGACAAATGGACAGCAGACGATGGAGAGTTAGCAGAAGACACGAAGAAACCAGAAGAAAGTGGCTGGAACAATTGCAACTGAAAAAAATATCTGTTTTGAATTTATTAACTGGAATATGTCAGCTCTGGGAAATGTGCATCATTAACGTCTGCGCTTTGTATGGTAACATTATGCAAATATTCATGCAAATGAGGCCCCGCATCTTATGCGGCCCGTGGGTTACTTTACAAGTCCTCATTTGGCCCTCAAAGCAATTTGAGTTTGAGACCCCTGCTTTAAGTTATCGTATGTCTCTTTCATGTGGACGGCATGCACTACTGGAATAGATGGAAGACGGTTTCCATTGTTCAAAAGCACAGCCTTCAGACTCAATTTCGAAGAGTCTATAAATAGTCTCCAGTCTTGTGGGTCATGAGTGATTTTTAAGGCATTCATGAGGCTTTCAATATCGGAACAGAATACCAGATTACTTTCCTTTCTGAAGAAAGGCTCCAACTGCTGGTGGTGCTTTCGATATGAAGTAATGTTGACATCTTATTCTGTAAGATTCCATTGTTGGAGTCTTGATCCTAGCAATTCTGCCTTGTTCTTGGATAAGTCTAAATCACGAACCAGGTCATTTAGTTCTTCCTGTGTTATTCTGTGTGGAGTTGATAATGCATCCCAGTGAAAATCTGGGTCACTGCATGCTGACGGATCAGGAGAATAACAGGTCGGCTCACCCTTGTCCTCATCAGATGAATCAAGAGAATATTCTGATGGAGGTTCTGGAATAGGAAGTCCCTCACCCTCTGTTTTGTACTGGTCTCAATGCAGACGGAATGTTTGGGTAGACTATGCTCGACTTCTTTTGCTTTGTTATTCCGCTGGAAAGAGGAGGAACCAAGCAGAAGTAACAGTCATTTATGTGGTTGCTTGGCTCTCTCCACACCATGGGGACTGCAAATGGCATTGATGGTCTTTTGCAATTGAAAGCTGTGTTGTACATGTAGCGCAGCATATATGCGGGGCCCAAGGCTTGTCTTGGTCACCAATCTGCATCCATTGCCTCTCTGCCATGGGGGCTACCAATTCTCCCATACACCTCGATCTACTGGTCGCGGTGGTGGTGGTGGCGTTGGCCTCCTACTCTCTCCCTCCTGCCAAGTCCAACCCCTCCTGCCACCCCAATCACACTCCCCCCCTCTCGTTCAAAGTCCACTCCATTCGCCTCCTCACACCACTTCCCTGCCGAGTAGCAGTTATTTATCGCCCACCCGACTACTCCAAATCAACCTTCCTCACCGACTTCGACTCCTGGCTCTCTACCTTTATGGATCCCTCCTCCCCCACTCTTATTCTTGGCGATTTCAACATTCACGTCGACAACCCCTCCGACCCCCATGCCTCTAAGTTCCTCACTCTTACTGCCTCGTTTGACCTCCAACTTTGCTCCACTGCCCCCACACACCTACACGGCCACTGCCTTGACCTAATACTCTTCTCCAGTTCCTCTCCCTCAAACTTCCGCAAATCAATCCTTCCCTTATCTGATCATCACCTCTTAACTTTCACTCTTCAGCTCCCGCCATCCCAACCTCCTCATCCGGTCTCCTCCGACCTATTTAGAAATCTTCATAATATTGATCCCCTAACTCTCTCCTCCACCATTTCTCCATCTCTCTCCATTTTATCATCCGAGTCCGTCGACGAGGCATTATCCTCATACAATACTACACTATCCTCAGCCCTTGACAATCTTGCGAGCCTGGTCCAAATCCCGCTCCCAAGCATTCTATTTGCTCTCTCGGCCGCTGCTGCACACTGGGCCAAGGGTTTTAACATGGTATCCACAATGACGCCTAAATCTTTTTCCTGGGTGGTGGTTCCTAATGCGGAACCTTGCATCGTGTAACCATAGTTTGGGTTATTCTTCCCTAGGTGCATAACTTTGCACTTGTCCACATTAAATTTCATCTGCCATTTGGATGCCCAGACTTCCAATTTATCAAGATCCTCTTGCAATTTTCCACAATCCTCTTGGGTTTTAACAACTTTAAATAGTTTTGTGTCATCTGCAAATTTGATATCCTCACTCGTTATTCCACTTTCCAGGTCATTTATGAATATGTCAAAAAGCAGCGGACCCAGCACAGATCCCTGGGGTACACCACTATTCACCTTTTTCCATTGGGAAAATTGGCCATTTAGCCCTACCCTCTGCTTTGTATCTTTTAACCAGTTCCTGATCCACAGTAGTACACTGCCTCCTATCCCATGACTCTACTTTTGCCAAAAGTCTCTGATGAGGGGCCTTGTCAAAGGCTTTCTGAAAGTCCAGATACACTATCAACCGACTCACCTTTGTCCACCTGTTTATTCACACCTTCAAAAAAACATAACAGATTAGTAAGACAAGATCTTCCTTGTTTAAAGCCATGTTGGCTGTCTCCCATTAGGCCATGACTATCTACATGCTGAGTAATTTTATTCTTTATGATGGTTTCTACCATTGTAATTCTGTGTCGCAACAAACTGCTACCTCATGTTTCTAATTATACACACATATAGCTAAATATATATATTTTTCTACCTTGCTGTCTACAATAAATATAATATAATATATATCTACAGACCAGACTCCTTCCTTGGCTCATTACCAGCATAATTCATGGAACTTCGGGCTGGGTATCAGCTAATTTCCCCTGGACATAACCAAGAGCCTAACTTATTTTTGTGCTACTAATAATCCCTACATACCCAGAGGTGCGGGACTGGACTGGAGTTCTTCAAGGAACAACAATTAGCGGGTAAGTCTAATTCCTCTTTACTCAGTCCTCATCCTTGACCTTTCTTCTGCCTTTGACACTGTTGATCACCACCTTCTCCTTGATACCCTATCCTTGCTTGGGGCTCTGTTGTGTTCTGGTTTTCTTCTTATCTTTCCCATCACACTTTTAGTGTATGTTCTGGTGGATCCTCCTCTACTATCATCCCTCTTTCAATTGGTGTATCTCGGGGCTCTGTCTTGGGACCTCTGTTCTTGTCTATACTCAGTCCCTAAGTGAATTTTTCTCCCCTGGTTTTCAGTACCATCTTTATGCTGGCTACTCTCAGATCTATTTCTCTGTGCCTGAAATCTCTCCAGAAGTCCAGTCCCGGATTGCTGCCTGAATGTCTCGACACCATCTGAAATTGAATATGGCCGAAACTGAGCTCCTTATTTTTCCCCCTAAACCCACCTTCCCCCTTCTTCCCTTCTCTATTTCTGTATATGACACTACACTCCTCCCCATTTCCTCAGCTCTCAGTCTTGGGGTCATCTTTGACTCTCTCTGCGCACATCCAACAGTTAGCTTATATCTGCCATGTCTTTCTCTATAAAACCAGCAAAGTTCATCCCCCCTTTTCTACTCACGCTACCAAGACCTTATCCACTCACTAGTCACCTCCCACCCTGACTATTATAACCTGTTCCTCGCTGTTCTCGCTCCCCTTCAGTCTGTTCAAAACTCAGCTGTACGGCTTATTTTACGCCAGTGTCGCTGTGTTCATGTAACACCTCTTCTCAAGTCACTTCACTGGTTCCCTATCCATTTCCACATCCAGACCAAACTTCTGCTGACCTACAAGAACATTAATTCTGTGACGACTCACTACCTTTTCTCTTTTATCTCACTCTACACCCCTCCTCGGGAACTCCATTCCCCTTTTATGAGTATCTGTGCTTTTTTTTTTCTGCCACTACCAACGCCAAACGTTTGTTCATTCCATCTTTCTGCTCCATATGCCTGGAGCAAACTACCTGAGCCTGTCCGTTGAGCTCCTTCTCTAGCCCTATTCAAATCCAGGCTGAAGACCCACCTCTTTGAAACTGCTTTTGGATCCTGATGCTCCTCATTCTCTTGTCCACTACTTATGTGTATCTTGCCGTACTCTAGTCACCAGTTTTTTTTTTTGTCTTGATTTGATTTGTAAGCTCTGATGAGCAGGGACTGTATCTTACAGCTATATGAACAGCATTGCATGCGCCTTGTAGCGCTATACAAATGATTAGTAGTAGCAGTAGTAGCTGTCACCGCTCTGTGATGCAAAGGAATTGCTATGCATCCTTGCCTGGACAACTGGCTTATTTTGACCAAGTCATGTGTGGAGTCCTTCGTGGTTCAGCCTAAGTGGTGCAGTTTCTGGAGAGGCTGGGCTGGGTGATAAACTATGACAGTAACTTCCTAGAGCCAATCCATTTGTTAGCATGGTTCGTCACTAGCTCAGGAAAGGCTTTCCTGACTGAGAAGAGGACAAAAGTTGTTCTCAGCTGAGGGCATTTCGGAGGCAGCAGCTTCTTAAGAACATAAGAACATAAGAAATGCCATACTGGGTCAGACCGAGGTCCATCAAGCCCAGTATCCTGTTTCCAACAGTGGCCAATCTAGGTCATACGTACCTAGCAGTTTCCCCAAAAGACACAGGTTCTGCAGTGCTTGTACTAGGCCAAGCATTGATATCCTGGGTCCCTTTTTAATAGTGGTTTATGGACCTTTCCTCCAGGAACTTGTCCAAACCTTTTTAAACCCAGCTATACTAACAGCCCTTACTACATCCTCCGGTAACAGATTCCAGAGTTTGATTACACGTTGAGAGAAGAAATATTTTCTCCTATTTGTCTTAAATAGTTTACCCTGTAGCTTCATTACATGCCCCTAGTCCTTCTATATTCTGATAGCGTAAACAATTTATCCACGTTTATCCGTTCCACTCCATTCATTAATTTATACACCTCTATCATATCTCCCCTCAGCCGCCTCTTTTCTAGGTTAAAGAGCCCTAACCTTTTTAGCCTCTCTTCATAGGAGTAGCCTTCCATCCCCTTCACCAATTTGGTGGCTCTTCTCTGTACTTTTTCTAATAACTCTATGTCCTTTTTAAGATACGGTGACCAGAATTGCACACAATATTCAAGGTGCGGTCGTACCATGGAGCGATACAGAGGCATTATAATATCCTTTGTTTTATTCTCCATCCCTTTCCTTATGATACCTAGCATTCTATTTGCTTTCTTGGCCGCCGCTGCACACTGGGCGGAGGGTTTTAACATGTTATCCACGATGACTCCTAAATCTTTTTCCTGGGTGGTGGTTTCTAATGTGGAGCCTTGCATCTTGTAACTATAGTGTGGGTTGTTCTTTCCTAGGTGCATAACTTTGCACTTGTCCACATTAAATTTCATCTGCCATTTGGATGCCCAGTCTTCCAATTTATCCAGATCCTCCTGCAGTTTTCCACAATCCTCTTGGGTTTTAACAACTTTAAACAGTTTTGTGTCATCTGCAAATTTGATTACCTCACTAGTTATTCCCTTTTCCAGGTCATTTATGAATATGTCAAAAAGTAGCGGACCCAGTACAGATCCCTGGGGTACTCCACTATTCACCTTTTTCCATTGGGAATATTGGCCATTTAGCCCTACCCTCTGCTTTCTATCTTTTAACCAGTTCCCGATCCACAATAGTACACTGCCTCCTATCCCATGACTTTTTAGCTTCGCCAAAAGTCTCTGATGGGGGACCTTGTCAAAAGCTTTCTGAAAGTCCAGATACACTATATCAACCGACTCACCTTTGTCTACCTGTTTATGCACACCTTCAAAAAAACAGATCAGATTAGTAAGACAAGATCTTCCTTGTCTAAAGCCATGTTGGCTGTCTCCCATTAGGCCATGACTATCTACATGCTGTGTAATTTTGTTCTTTATGATGGCTTCTACCATTTTCCCTGGTACTGACGTCAGGCTCACCGGTCTGTAATTTCCCGGGTCACCCCTGGAACCCTTTTTAAAAATTGGTGTTACGTTGGCGACCCTCCAATCTTCAGGTATTACAGATGATTTTAATGAAAGTTCACAGATTACCAATAACAGGTCTGCAATCTCATATTTCAGTTCTTTCAACACTCTGGGATGTATACCATCCGGTCCAGGTGATTTGCTACTATTCAGTTTATCAAATAGTTGTAATATATCTTCCCGGTGTAGCGATATTTCTCTCAATTCCTCTGCAGTATCACCTTTAAATACCACTTCAGTCTTGGGTAACACCCCTACATCTTCCTCAGTAAAGACCGAAGCAAAGAATTCATTCAGTCTCTCTGCTATAGCCTTGTCTCCTCTTACTGCCCCTTTTACCCCTCTATCATCTAATGGTCCAATTGACTCTCTCACAGGCCTTTTGCTACGAATGTACTTGAAAAAGTCTTTATTTCGTGTTTTTGCTTCCGTAGCAAGTTTCTTCTCAAATTCCCGCTTTGCCTGCCTTATCAATGCTTTGCATTTAACTTGCCAGTGCTTGTGCTGTTTCCAGTTTTCATCATTTGGCTCTTTTTTCCATTTTCTGAAGGTTGCTCTTTTGGCAGCAACAGCCTCTCTGACCTCACCTTTAAACCATGCTGGCAGTTTTTTGGACTTTCTTCCACTTTTCTTAATGCGTGGAATACAGCTGGTCTGGGCTTCGAGGATAGTATTTTTAAATAACACCCAAGCTTGCTGTAAGTCTTTAACCTTTGGAACCGCTCCTTTTAGTTTTTTCCAAACTATATTCCTCATTCTATCATAGTCACCCTTTTGAAAGTTTAAAAGGTAGTACTGTGGATTCCTTTACTATCTGTCCTCCACTGATTAAATCAAACATGATCATACTATGATCACTATTGCCAAGTGGTCCCAACACCCTTATTTCTTGCACCAGATCTGGCGTTCCACTAAGGACTAGGTCCAGTATGGCTTCCCCTCTGGTCGGTTCATGAACCAGCTGCTCCAAGAAGCAGTCATTTATTTCATCTAGAAACTTTATCTCTTTAGCTTGTCCTGCTGTGACACTGTCCCAGTCGATACCGGGGTAATTGAAATCACCCATTATTACTACTCTGTTGTGGCTTTTGTTAGCTTCCTTGATTTCTTTGAGGATTTCATCATCCATTTGTTCATTCTGGCCAGGTGGTCGATAGTATACTCCCACTGCCATCACCTTCCCCTTCATAAATGGAATTTCAATCCATAGAGATTCTACAGCATATTTTGTTCCCTGCAAAACTTTAATCCTTTCTGACTCAATGCCCTCTCTAACATAGAGCGCAACCCCTCCACCAATTTGTTCAGCTCTATCATTACGATATAGTTTGTATCCAGGTATCACAGTGTCCCACTGGTTATCCTCCTTCCACCATGTCTCTGAGAGTGCAATCATATCTAACCTCTCATTTAATGCTATATATTCTAATTCTCCCATCTTATTGTTTAGACTTCTAGCATTGGCATACAAGCATTTTAGAGACTGTATTTTATTAATATTAATCTGGCTATTGGTAGGCATGGGTAATTGGGAATCTTTATGCTCTGTCTGCTCCTTACTCAAGGGCATTTGGGCTACTATACTCCCTTTTGGAACCTCACTGCTTTTGGTAGTATCCTTCAAGGATACCTTTGTCCCGAACCGTGCGCTCCTGGGTGACTGTCGGCTTTCCCCTATTTTCTAGTTTAAAAGCTTCTCTATCTCTTTTTTAAAGGTTAATGCCAGCAGTCTGGTCCCATCCTGATTAAGGTGAAGCCCATCCCTTCGGAAGAGCCCCCCCTTTCCCCAGAATGTTCCCCAGTTCCTAACAAATCCAAAACCCTCATCCTTGCACCATTGTCTCATCCACGCATTGAGACTCCGGAGCTCTGCCTGTCTTTTGGGTCCTGCACGTGGAACAGGAAGCATTTCGGAGAACGCTATCCTGGAAGTTCTGGATTTCAACTTCCTACCTAAAAGCTTAAATTTAGCCTCCAGAACTTCCCTACCACATTTTCCTATGTCATTGGTACCAACATGTACCAAGACAGCAGACTCCCCCCCAGCACTATCTATGATCCTATCTAGGCGGTGCGTGAGATCTGCTACCTTCGCACCAGGCAGGCATGTTACCAGGCGATCCTCACGTCCACCAGCCACCCAGCTATCTACATTCCTAATGATTGAATCACCAACTATAACAGCTGTCCTGACCCTCCCCTCATGGGGACATGGCCCTGGAGAAACGTCCTCGGTGCGAGAGGGTTTTACATCACCTGGAGGACAGGTCCTAGTTACAGGATCACTTCCTGCCACACCAGGGCCTGGGATTACCTCTTTGGGTTAGTGGTGACGACAGTCGAGATGGTCCCCTGGAACATACCTGCATCCACTGCAAAGTTCCCTATTTTCCCGGGTCTCCTTCATTACAGGGCTTCAGCATCAAGCTCCCTCTTGCCCTGTTGGTGGCAACCATCCTGAAATGGTGGGAGCAACCTGCTCATATGCTGAAATACCTTCCCCTGGACATTACCCATTGATTTGTGCTGATGATGGATACCAACCTGTTTAACTGGGGAGCTCATTGCAGAAGGCAGACTGCCCTGTGTCAGGGGAGCAAGCGAGAGGTGGCCTAGCCCATCGATTGGCTGGTGGTGAGGGCCCTTCGCTTGGCTCGCCTGTGTCTCTCAAACATAGTCTGAGACAGACAGTGTGGATCTTCTCAGACAATACCACGGCAGTAGCCTATGTCAAGCAGTGAAGGCATATGAAGAATTCTGGGGTCTTCAGGAAAATGACCCTCTTGCTCCTTCAGTGGAGGCCTATGAGATTGAGCGGGCACACCGAGAACTCTGTCCCTACCCGGAGAACAATGCAAGGCCACGGGCCTTTATAGTTAAGCTGCTGCATTTCCAGGACAGGGAACATATCATCTGTCTAGCTAGAAAATCAGGGTACGTCACATTCAAATCATGGAGGGTTTCAATGTTCCCAGATGAGGCAGCGGAGACTATGAGAAGGCGCAGGGACATGGTGACATTTAAACACGCCCTGGCACAGAAAGGGATACAGATGGCGTTTAGTATCCAGCACGACTAGTATTGATGGAGAATGGTGTGAGAAGATTCTTTCACAGCATGGAGGTACTAGAGAAACATCTTAAGACTAGAGCAGTGTGCCGAGGAAACATCCACGTGGTGGCCATGGACAGCGGAGGAGGCTCTACCACTCAGGCAGAGGTGACTGAGCACGGCGAGCAGGAGATGGTGCAGTCGATGTGTCATACTCCAACGGAGGAACAGAGAGGAGGCCAAGCTACAGAATCGCAGGAACTGAGAACTCGGGGAGAGGGCTGAACTGGAAGTAACATAGATCTGTGGCGTGGGAAAGGACGGACTATGATGGAGAAGGTAGTCTGCTTCCACAGGGAAGCCAAGTGGAGGGCTGTTTAATTAATTGGCATAAATGGGGAGGGGTGGTTGGAGGAGGGGTGTGAGACGGGGGTAAGACCGCTTTGAGCTCTGCAGAAGCAAAAAAAAGGAGGGAAAGTGGAATTCAGAGGACGAGGGGGAGGAGTGGTGAAGAGGGGAAGATAAAGGGGAAGAAGTATGTGATGATAATCGTTTTATGTTGTTTTGATGTATCAATGTGGCTGAGTGTTAACAGCGTGGCACAAAAGGGGGTGAGGATGACTAGAAAGGTCCAGAGAGGGATGGGGGGGGGGGGGGGTTACATAATTGCCTCATGGAATGTTAGTGGTGTACATAGCCCCATTAAAAGGAAGAGAATACTGACAAGTTTAGTGTGGGTGAAGGCCGATTTTGCCCTCCTACAGGAGACACACTTAACTAGAGAGGAACATGAGAAACTGAGATGCTCAGGGTACACCCAGATAACTCCAAGAAACAGGGGGGTAGCCATTCTTGTCCATAAGAGGGTCCCATTTTATTCTGGGAGAGGTGGGGGGAGACACACAGGGGCAGGGGGGTGTGAATTGTAGGGCGAGTGGATCAAGCAGAGATAGCAATTTTGAATGTATATGCCCCCAATGGTCCACCAAAGGAGCACTACACCACGTCAGTAGAAGGCACCCAGTC
The DNA here is from genome assembly GCA_033557465.1 of Ichthyophis bannanicus. Classification (NCBI taxonomy): domain Eukaryota; kingdom Metazoa; phylum Chordata; class Amphibia; order Gymnophiona; family Ichthyophiidae; genus Ichthyophis; species Ichthyophis bannanicus. The sequence goes on along the minus strand of CM066033.1, from coordinate 111,649,712 downwards.
CAAAACACGTGGTTAAAACAGGAAGGATTCTTTTATTACGAATTGATGTATGTTGCACTTTTGAAAGCCCAAAGAGCCCGACACAGGCCGTGTTTCGATTTTACTTCATCAGGGGATTTAGGCGTGCTACATCCATAAATACACAAACATGAATATCATAAGACACAAATATTATTAAAACCATCAAAACTTAAAAATAAAACATTAAAACATTATTAAAAAAATAATAATGCATAAAAACTTTCTCAAACTCCAGGTTATATCCTCATATACTATCATATGTACATATAAATATGCAAAAAACATATAAATAGTAATAAAAATTATTATGATAAAACACCAACTGATAAATGATTAAATGGTATAAATATGCAAAAAACATATCATGGGTGTTGCATCAATTGCAATGGATTAACAAACGAGAAATATTATATCCTTGCAATTGATGCAACACCCATGATCTTGAGTGATTTAAGGGGTACATATAGTATTGGAACCAATCGTTGAAGACAAAAAGTGTTATAGAGTGATACTACGTTACACATATAACGTGTACATTGAATTAGAGATATGATACACTTCCTATTGGTCCTCTTTGTGGCAAAGTGATAAAGGAAGAGAATAGCTTTTAATTCTATGTGCAATAATCCAGAGATAAAATAAACTGATAGTATTTGTTTGGAATTTAATGCTTATATTCACTCCGGCTCCTATATTGGGGATAAGAATAGTAATAGGATATATCCAAACTTGTACTCACTCCTGCTCTTATTTTTAAATTACAATTACTTGAGAAAATAATCATTTTCTCTATTTTCTCTCTTTCTTCTTTTTAGTATACACAGTAATTGAATTGAATTCCTACTAACTAAGGTATATATATAGGATTTATATGGCTACACACCCATTCATGTATCAATAGTTTTTATCATTTATCAGTTGGTGTTTTATCATCATAATTTTTATTACTATTTATTATGTTTTTTGCATATTTATACCATTTAATGTGTCTTATATGTACATATGATAGTATATGAGGATATAACCTGGAGTTTGAGAAAGGTTTTTATGCATTATTTATTATTTTTTTAATAATGTTTTAATGTTTTATTTTTAAGTTTTGATGGTTTTAATAATATTTGTGTCTTATGATATTCATGTTTGTGTATTTATGGATGTAGCACGCCTAAATCCCCTGATGAAGTAAACTCGAAACACGGCCTGTGTCGGGCTCTTTGGGCTTTCAAAAGTGCAACATACTTCAATTCTTAATAAAAGAATCCTTCCTGTTTTAACAACATGTTTTGGACTGTATGCCCCCAATGGGCCAAAAGGAAACTTTTATAGACAGATGTTAAGGGAGTTTACAAAAGTGGCTCGGGGAATTGGATAATAGGGAGAGATATGAACTGTACATTAGGGAAGGAGGATAGATCAAACTTTTCTCTGAGAGCTCATGGAAAGGAAGGGAGGGAGCTCAGACGTTGTTTGAGGGAGTGGGATCTGATAGATATATGGAGAGCTGAAAATGGTGGGCAGTGGGGCTTTACTTTTGATTGGTCAGGAGAGTACTCCCGGTTAGATTATATTCTAGGGCGAAGGGACCAAATGGGAGTCGTGGGGCAATGCCATTTCCACCCGCTTACTATTTCTGACCATGGGATAGTGACCTGCCAGTGGCAACCATCAAGAAGTGGGGAAGAGGGTAGACACAGTGGGTGGAGGGCTAACGCGCAGCTTCTCTTTAAGGAAGAGACCCAAAGGCAGTTCTGTGGAGCATGGAAGGAATACATCTTAAATAATAATACGGGCAAAGTGGGTTGTGCTACCATTTGGGACGCAGGGAAAGCCTATATGAGGGGGATCTTAATACAACTGGTAGCGAAAAAGAAAAGGGAGAAGGAGGCAGAGCAAAGTCGACTGTTAAGTCTGATACAGGATCTTCAGGCTAAACACAGTGCAACGGAAGGGCAAAGGGTGTATCATCGACCTGTGCAATGCACGGACTCGGCTTAATGCGTTAGATACGGAGCGGGTGGAAAGGTTGTTAAAGACTGCCAAGAGGTCTTATATGAAAAATGGGAATAAGGCGGGGAAGTTGTTAGCATGGCAGCTTAAGAAACGAAGGGAGGAACGGTTGGTGGCTGAAATACATTAGCCAGGAGGGAAGTGGGTGTATGCGAATGCGGACATCTGCGAGGAGTTTAGGAGGTTCTATGAGCAGCCCTACAATATGGAAGGGGAGGGTCCCCCGGATCAAGTGGCCTATTAGCTGGAGCAGATAAGCTTGCCTAAACTGGCAGGGGACGAGGCGGAGGCATTGGGGAGGGCTGTGCAACCAGAGGAGGTATTAAGAGTTATAAAATCTCTTCCGTGGGGGAAGGCAGTGGGAGAGGATGGGTTCCCTGCTGAATACTACCAAGCAGTAGCGGGGGAGGTTGCTTCCCTAATGGCGAGGGTATTTTCAGGGGCCCTCTGTGGGGAATGGCTTCCCCGGGTCCTTTGCGCAGGCAAATATCATTGTCCTCCCGAAGGAGGGAAGACCACAGGAGCATTGTGGCAACTATCGACCGATAGCATTAATAAATTGCGATGCAAAGATATTCGCCAAGGTGTTTGCCCTCAGATTGTAATGGGTTTTTCCTCAACTTGTACACCCAGACCAATCAGGGTTTGTCAAAGGATGGGTGATATCAGACAATGTACGCTGGGCAATCAATTTGCTTCACGCAGTGAGAGGAAGGAAAAGGCGCTCTGTGTGGCTCTAGATGCCGAAAGGCATTCAGTAGGGTGGAGTGGAGCTTTCTGTTTGCGATGTTGGACCGCCTAAATGTGGGTGAGGAGTTTAAGATGGGGATAAAGGCTCTTTATACAGCCCTGAAAGCATGGGTCCTGGTAAACAAGCAACATTCGGAGGAGTTCCTTATCGTCACTCCAGTCCAGTCCCTTTACTTCTGGGTTACGCAACCCTTCCAGCAGCTTGGAGGCTGAGCCCAACCTTTTTGGAGGTGGATCGGTATAAATACCACTGGGACCACCCACCAACTCCAGTATTCTCAGCCTCCAAGCAGCTGGAGGGTTCCGTAAGCCTAGGGCTTACTGGAGTCCCCTTTATTTAGATTATTTACTTTAGTTTATTTACTTAGATTTACTAAAAAAGAATTTCTCCTTTTATTTCTTTGATTTCTTGATATTCAGTTTTTTTCTCCAGGCCTGCCCCTTTAATTCCTGCCTGCTCGCTCCCCCCCCCCCCCCCGGGTCGGCGAGGACATCGGAGGTGTTTTCTTTCCTGCGGGCTGCAGGCTGCAGTAAAGAATCCTGCCTTGCACGGATCCCTTTGCGGCGATAGCGGCTGCCTCCTGCCCTACTTCTCCCGAGCTGGTCCTGCCTCGCGCCAAAGCCCTCTGGGTGGCTGAGCGCTTGAGGCAAAACCGCAGGCCCACTCCCGCCGCCGGACCCGTCCCGGAGCAAGAGGACGTGGAGGCGAGTGCCGGGGCTCCCGTTTCACCGCGGAGCAGCTTTCAGTGGCGATCTTCTCGTGTGAGTGGTTCCTGCCTCGGGGCTGCGTTCCGAGTTGTGTTCCACCGGCCCAGAGAGCGATATTGTGGTCCCCCGTCCAGGCTCCACGTGGCGAGGCCTACCACGTGTAGAGCCGGCGGGTGTTGATTGCTGAGTCGGGTTCAGCCAGCAACAGCAACATAATCGCAAGTACTCTACTGAGCTTCAGTTCTTGGTTCTTAGTGATTTTATGCTATTTTATTTTATTTTATTTTACTTTGTTAAGCGTTTTCATTGACTAGTTCTTTGTGCTGTTGTTTCTAAGCTAGTTATTTTATTTTCAATTTAACTCAGCGTTTATTTCTAATTTAATTCAGGGATCTTCAATTTGGTTTAAGTTACCTTTAATTACTAATCTAGGGGGTTCTTAGTTTTTCTCCGGAGGAAATATTGCCTTTGCTTGGGAGCTCACGGTGGGAAGCCCCAGCATTAAGTCATGGCGTCCAAACCTCGCTGTCCTTCCTGTGGTACTCGCAGGGGCACCTCCGCAGAGGCAGGAGTCTGCAGGAGCTGTGCCGCAGTGGCCGCCTCAGTGGAGCAGGAAATTAACTTGACCATGTCACAGCCTTCTCAGGAGTCAGGAGACCCTCTAGAAGGGGAAGGGGGATCCCAGTTTCCCCTCTCCACACCCTCGGATCTGCACCCTCCTCCTCTTCCGTCTTTTCCCCCCCTCCTCTAGTGCAGGGGGGCCAGGAGAATTTTTCTCCCCTGACTTCATCCTCCTACTTCACAAGGCCTATTGCCTGCGTAAACAGGGCTTAGGGTCAGAAGAGGTTGCTCCTCCAGCGGATGACAAATCAGCTAGATCCCTAGGGGCAACCATTCCGGATTCCGGTATTCCTCCTAAGCGCCCACGTCTTAGTGGGGAGGAGCCTCTAGCGTCCCTATCTCAGGGTACCCCGGAGGAGGATGGTTCTATTAAGGACTTGGACGAGGAAGAGGAGGAGCTTGAAGAGGGAGAAATCCCGGAAGAAGACCAATCACGTATAGTTAGAGTTTTTCGCCGGGAGGAGCTCCCGGCATTAATTAATGAGTCCCTGAAAGTTCTCAATGTGGCCTCAGACATACCAGCACAGGAGGAGGCGTTAGAGGATCCCTTAATCCAGGCCATTAGGAGATCCCAGAAGGTGTTTCCTATCCACAGAGTCGTGCGCCAGATGATCCAGGAAGAATGGGACCAACCAGAATCAAGCTTAAGGGGAGTCCGAGCCATGACTCGCCTCTACCCTCTTCCAGAGGCAGATAAAGAGCTGCTGAAATCTCCCAGGGTGGATGCAGCAGTATCAGCAATTACTAAGAAGACGACTATCCCAGTTGAGGGTAGCTCCGCCTTAAAAGACGCACAAGACAGGAAGTTGGACACGCTCCTGAAACAAGCCTTTGATGTAAGCGCTCTCGCCTTACAGGCCTCCGTGTCAGGAGCTTGGGTGGCTCGGGCCTGTTTAAGGTGGGCCCAACAGCTTCAGACAGAGGGCTCGACGGGCGAAATACAGGCCAACTCGGCTAGGGTGGAATCCGGTGCAGCCTACTTGGCGGACAGTCAGTATGACCTCATCAGAAGCCTAGCCAAGAACATGGCCTCGGTGGTGGCGGCTAGGCGCTATCTGTGGCTTCGGAATTGGGCAGCTGATCCTTCCTCGAAGGCACGCCTGAGTCGACTCCCTTTTAAGGGGAAACTGTTATTTGGGGAGGATTTAGAGAAGTTAGTTAAAGACCTGGGTGAGTCTAAGGGAGGCAGGCTCCCGGAAGATAGACCAAAACAAGGGCGCCCCCTAGCTCCAGTGCGTACCCAGCCAAGGGACTCACGGAGGTTTCGCCCGGCCAGGACAAGCCCCTTTCCCAGGGGCCGTTTTCTCTCGAAGGGTCAAGGTTTCAGAGGCTTTCGAGGAGCAGGTCGAGGTTTTGGGGCATCCTCCTCCTCCTTCTCGGGCCCTAGAAAACAGCAATGAGATGACGGGGGTCCAGGAGGAAGGACAGCCGGTTGGCGGATGCCTAAGGCTGTTTCTCTCCGCCTGGTCCCGAGTCACGTCCGATCAATGGGTCCTAGAGGTGATCAGGGAAGGCTATGCTCTCGAATTTGCAAAACAAATACTTCCAGCCTTTGTTCAGTCTCCCTGCGGCTCTTCTACAAAGAGGGCGGCGATAGAGGCAACGCTCGATCGACTAATAGCTTTAGGGGCCGTGGTTCCAGTACCACCAGACCAGCTCGGCGCGGGTCGGTACTCGATCTACTTCGTAGTACCAAAAAAGGAAGGGTCCTTTCGACCGATCCTGGACCTAAAACAGGTCAACCGTTGCCTCAGGGTACCGCATTTCCGGATGGAGACCCTACGGTCAGTCATAGCAGCCGTGAGGGGTGGGGAGTTCCTAACGTCCCTCGATTTGACAGAAGCCTACTTGCATATCCCGGTCAGGAAGTCACATCAACAATTCCTGAGATTCGCAGTGCCAAGAGGCCACTTTCAATTCCAAGCCCTACCCTTCGGCCTAGCCACGGCTCCCAGGACGTTCACCAAGTTGATGGTGGTAGTGGCGGCCTTCCTCCGGAAGGAGGGAATATTAGTGCACCCGTACCTAGACGATTGGCTGATCCGGGCAAATTCAGAAGAGGAAAGTCAGTCAGCGACGACCAGAGTGATCCAGGTTCTGGAGGAGTTGGGATGGGTCATCAACCGGGCGAAGAGCAGGTTGTCTCCCTCCCAGGAACTCGAGTACCTCGGGGCAAGATTCGACACCAACAGGGGCAGAGTATTCCTGTCACGCTCAAGATCAAGGGAGCTAAGACTCCTAGTCACGCAGTTTCTAGGCAGACGAAATCCCTCGGCGTGGCATTATCTTCAGGTTCTGGGAACAATGGCGGCGGCGATAGAGGTAGTGCCGTGGGCCAGGGCTCACATGCGGCCCTTGCAGCGGGCACTATTACGTCGATGGTCACCCCAGCATCAGCCTCTGTCAATGCAGTTACCTTGCGCCCCGCGGACCAAACAGGCTCTCCACTGGTGGCAGTGCTCAAGGAATCTGGACCGCGGGATGCCTCTCGAACTGCATCAGTGGTTACTATTGACGACGGATGCCAGCCTGTCAGGCTGGGGAGCGCATTGCGAGGACCAGTTCGTCCAGGGCCGCTGGACACAGTTGGAAGCACAATGGCCCATCAACAGACTGGAGTTGCGGGCCGTCACCCTGGCACTCAAGGCTTTCAAGACCTTAGTGCAAGGAAGAGCAATTCGAGTTCTCTCCGACAATGTCACCGCGGTGGCCTACATCAACCACCAGGGAGGCACCAGCAGTCCCGCTTTGGAGAAGGAGGTGGACGCCCTTTTCCAGTGGGCCGAGGTCCGGCTGCAAGCACTCTCAGCCCAGCACGTAGCGGGCGAAGACAACGTCACAGCCGATTTCCTCAGCAGGTACAAGATAGACCACGGAGAGTGGGAACTGGAACAGGGGACCTTCAACCAGATAGTGGCCCGATGGGGTCTCCCATTCATGGACCTCATGGCACGGTTCTCTTCAGCCAAGGTGGACAGATTCTTCAGCAGGCGGAAGGAAAGAATGTCCGAGGGATTAGATGCCCTGTCCCAAAAGTGGCCTTCGGAGGGCCTTCTCTATGTATTCCCCCCTTGGGTCTTGATCGGAAAGGTTCTCCAGCGGGTGGAGTCCCACCAAGGATTGGTAATCCTCATAGCCCCGGATTGGCCCCGCCGCCCCTGGTATGCGGATCTGGTGAGGATGATCGCCGACCAACCTTGGCGGCTCCCTTGCAAAAGGGAACCTGCTGAAGCAAGGCCCGGCCGGATGCCTCACGTGGATCGATTCTCGCTTACGGCCTGGCTATTGAAAGGGCGCGGCTCCTAAAACGAGGCTACTCAGGTGCAGTAATCTCAACACTGTTGAATGCCAAGAAGCGCTCGACCTGTCTATCCTATGTAAGGGTTTGGCGCATCTTCGAAGCCTGGTGTGCAGAGCACCGTCGGAAACCCCTCTCGGCCTCAGTCCCGGAAGTTCTGGAATTCTTGCAAGCAGGATTTGACAAGGGACTGGCGCACAGCTCCTTACGGGTCCAGCTGGCGGCGATCGCCTGCTATAGGGGCAAGGTCCGTGGCAAACCCCTAGGGGCACACCCGGACGTCTCCAGGTTCCTAAGGGCGGTGAGACGGCTGCGTCCTCAGCAGAGGTCGGTCATCCCCCCTTGGGACCTTAACCTAGTTCTAAATGCCTTGATCGGGGAAGCCTTCGAGCCAGTAAAGAGGGCTTCCTTAAAGGATTTAACCCTAAAGACAGTTTTCCTGGTCGCCATCTGCTCGGCCAGGAGGGTTTCGGAATTACAGGCACTGTCATCTCAGCCCCCCTTTCTGTCCTTCCTCAAGGACAAAGTGGTTCTGCGCACGGTTCCTTCCTTCTTGCCCAAAGTTATCTCTCCCTTTCATGTGAACCAGACAGTTACCCTCCCGGCCTTCTCGGCGAGGGACATGAAGGTAGGGATAGCAAACTTCGTCTCCTAGACGTCCAGAGGGTTTTGAAACGTTACCTCTCTCGCACAGCGTCCTTCCGAAAGTCCGACCGTCTATTCATTCAGTTCGGGGGTCCGCACAAAGGGGAGGCAGCGGCCAAGGCCTCTATCTCCAGGTGGATCAGAGAGGCGATTGCCTCCGCCTATATCCTGAAGGGGAAGCAGGTTCCAGCGGGACTGTGGGCCCATTCCACCCAGGCCCAGGCTACATCTTGGGCAGAATTCAGCCTGGTTCCCCCTCTGGATATTTGTAGGGCAGCGACTTGGTCCTCGCTGCATACCTTTACCAAACACTACAGACTGGACGTGCAGAGTTCAGCGGACGCTTGGTTTGGCCTAGCGGTTCTTCAGTCTGGTATGCCGGATCCCACCCAGGATTGAACTGCTCTGGTACATCCCAGAAGTAAAGGGACTGGACTGGAGTGACAATAAGGAAATAGTAATTAGATCTTACCTGCTAATTAGTGTTCCTGAAGGAGCGACAGTCCAGTCCCTGATCCCACCCGGTTCCGGCGAACGTTAAGACCTATTGTTCATTGAAGAGCATCGGACCGAGCGTAGGGCCGGTTCGGCAAGAAGAGGTGCAGGAGAAAGCCGGCTCGGGCAGACTCAGCTAGCTCCCTCCCTGCCTGCTACCTTCCTCCTTCTCCTTCCCGTATACCATTCAAAAAAAAAAAAAATAAAAAATTTGTGTTTAATAAGTTCTTTGAAGTATTATGGTAGGTAGGTTATTGTTGGAAATTAGTTATGTCTGCTTTTTCATTCGAATACTGGAGTTGGTGGGTGGTCCCAGTGGTATTTATACCGATCCACCTCCAAAAAGGTTGGGCTCAGCCTCCAAGCTGCTGGAAGGGTTGCGTAACCCAGAAGTAAAGGGACTGGACTGTCGTTCCTTCAGGAACACTAATTAGCAGGTAAGATCTAATTACTATTTTCAGCTATATAGAGGGACGCGGCAAGGGCGTCCGATGTCCCCAATATTATTTGCGATAGTTATTGAGGCTTTTGCGGTGAAGGTGAGAGAAAATAAAAAGATATGCCTGATAAAGGTGAGAGGGGTGGAGCTTAAGATTTTGCTATATGCCAATGATACCTTGGTATTTATGTCAAAACCTGAAGAATCGGTACCAGCTTTAATGTATGAGTTAGACACGTTTGCGAAAATGTCGGGGTTTAAAGTAAACCTGTCTAAAACGGAGGCTTTGGCCTTGGTGGAGTGCAACACCAGGAAGTACCGGATTTTCCATTTCAATGGGCGAAGGGACAACTGAAGTACTTGGGGGTTAGGATATTGGAAGATCCTATGGAGTTGTTTGGGCTAAATTATATACCCTTAATAAGTGAGATGGACAAATGGGGGGAGCTCCACGAGCTGGATGGGTAGGGTGGCAGTGCTGAAAATGAACATAATCCCCAAATTTCTCTCTTTGTTTGCTCAGCTCCCAATTCCCCTAGAGATGGCAAGAATTGGGGCATGGGAGAGGAGACTTGTTAAATTTACGTGGGGGAAGAAGAAAGCCAAGGTTGGATTGGGGAGGCTGGTTAAATCTAGGGAGGAAGGGGGGGGGATTAGGTCCCCTTCCTTGAAATGGTACTATAGGGCAGCAGTGCTCAGGGCTTTGAGAGACCACTACCACCAAGGAAAAGGAGCTTCATGGGTGGAGATAGAATGTGGAGTCAATATCGCTTTCTCTATCTTTGAGTGGGTGAGAGGGAAGGTGGGTGCGGGGAGGGGGCTCCAGAGAGGCAACTGCTTCTTTAGGCATTGAGGTTAGTGGTCAGGGGGGAAAAGAAAAGGGGGGGGGGGGCGATGCCAAGTATGCTTGTGAATGGACGAAGTTAACTGATATCTATCCCTTCTCAGCCGGGGAATTTAGTCGGTTATGGCAGGACCTGATGGCAGCGGGAATGACCAATGTTCCCGCAAACCTGCGCTGGGTCCGCTGCCAACATTCCTGCCGGCTGGGGGAGGTGAAGAGCGATCGACACTCTGCCCCCTCCCCCCACCAGCAGGAATGCCGGCAGAGGACCCGGCGCAGATTAAAGAGCCTCGCAGTGTTCTCTTTAATCTGCGCCGGGTCCTCCGCTGGCTTTCCTGCTGGTGGGGGGAGGGAGCAGAGTGTCGATCGCTCTTCACCTCCCCCAGCTGGCAGGAATGTTGGCGGCGGACCCAGCACAGGTGAGCGGGAACATTGGGAATGACTCGAGTCAGAGATTTATTAGGGAAAGGAGGAATGATGAGCATGCGGGAGGTGGAGGGTTGTATTGGGAGGCGGATACCTTTTCTTCCAGTATTTCCAGCTCCGGTATTATGTCTCACTTCCAGATGTTATGCGAAATCTAACCAGGCCCAGCACGCATTTGGAGAGGGTATTGTATAAAGGGGGGAAGGCAAAGAAGTTGTTAGCAAAATTATATAAATCCCGCATGGAAGAGACAGCAGGAAGAGGGGCCCACAGGGAGGGGTGGGAAGTACAGGTGCTTGGGGAAGACACACGGATGCATATTCACAGAGGGATATATAAATACACTTAGGTCACTTCATGGAGACAGACGCAATTTCAAATAGTGCACAGAGCTTATAGTACCCCGATGAGTCAGTATAAGACAAAATGTTGGGAGACCCCCTTATGCTGTCAAGGGTGTGGGGGAAGGAGGCGCTTTTTTCCATATGTGGTGGGGGTGTCCGGTGATTAAAATCTACTGGGAACAAGTCAGAAGGGAGGCGGGGAGGATAGTGGGAGAGCAGGTAGCTAACGACCCAGGGGAGGTGTTATTGGTGGTGCCTGGGAGAGGGTCAAAACGGGCCATGTTAGTACAAAAGATGCTATTAGCAGCTGGAGTGGTGGTGGCATAGAGGTCAGTCAAGGCCGTATGATAGAGGACTGGAGGGGTAAAGTAGGCTCTGAGATTTGATCAAATATCATATAGACTAAAAGGAAGGGAGGGGCAATACAAGAAAATACGGGGCGCATATATTAAGAGCCTGGAGAAGATTACACCTCAGGAGGATGGAGAGGGAGACTCGGGGGGGGGGGGGGAGTAAAAGAGCTGCGACTGAGCACGTTAAGAGCCGCATCAGTTATAAGTTATATGTATAAGGCAGTGGGAATTGTGGGATTTCGATATGTTTTTGGAATGCATTTGATTGGTCCCTTGATAACAAATTGTTCCACCACCCAGAATAAGTTTTCTCATGATACATTATCAAAAGCTTTCTTCGCATCTAAGCTTGCTATATCATCATCCCCCTCATTATTTTCCCCTTGTTGCAGTACCGCCATTGCCTTCAGTAAATTGTTAGATGGGAAGCATCCCATCACAAATCCCACTTGATCTGGGTGTATAAGGGCTGAGATCACTCGGGCCAGATGCCACGCTAGGATTGCGGCCACCAGTTTAACATCTTGGTTCAGCAGGGAGATGGGTCGATGTGACCCCCACCAACTCCGGGTCCCTTCATGGTTTAGGTAATTCCACTATTGTGGCCTTGTTTTGCCTCCCTCCTAGGTCCCCGCTAGCAAGCGCATCCTCGCACTGTTTTTGAAAGGGCTGTATCATCTCCTCCCCCAGAATTTTGTAGAACTCTCCTCCAAGGCCATCTGGGCCAGGAGCCTTTTTAAGTTTGTGTGCCTGTATAGCCAGCCTGATTTCCCCAAATATGAAGGGGCCACTCAGCCCCTACAGCTCCTCAGTTGTGACCTGGGGCAACACCATGTTCTGGAAGAATGTTTCCCTGCTGGTTCTGTTGTTGGGCCTTCCATCGTAGAGCTTACTATAAAATTGTTGAAACTGCTCCCTAATGGCTTCTTCCTGCTTCTTTAACTCGTCCTGCGGGTTCCTTAACCCCCTCACTATGGTTTTATCTTTGGCGGGGCTCACCAAGTGTGATAACGTTTTGCCGCATTTATTTATTCCCCCATTTATGTAACTGGTATTTGTATACTTTAATATCCCCTTCCACTCGTTGGGCAAACAGGGCATTTAGTTCTTTATGCAATACTAAGTACTGTTCCCTATCATTCGGGTCCATATAGTGGATGTGTTTTTTATGTAGGCTTTGGATCCGCTGAGAGAGATCCAAAATCTGGGCATCCTTAGCCTTTTGTCTCCTTGATGCGTAAGCTATGATGACCCCCCTCATAGTGGCCTTGGCTGCTTCCCATAATACCCGCGGATCCATGCTCTCTAGCGTTTTCCTGCCAGTAGTTCCTCCAAGCCTCCTTGAGATGCTGGTGGAATTCCCTATCTCTGTAGAGAGTTGGATTCATCCACCATTGTAAGGTTTCTGTGTCCTCCCCCCCCCATCTGCAATGTCAGCCACACAGAAGAATGGTCCGACAGCATTGAGTACCCTATTTCTATCCGTTCAACTGTATGCAATAGGGATTCTGCAATCAAGAGTTAATCTAACCTAGCATAGCTGTCATGGGGAGAGGAGTAGAAGTTGAAGTCCACCTCCTCTGAATGCATAATTCGCCATATGTCTATGACCCCATGTTCTTCTATCATGTAGTTTACCCCCTTCACCTGGTTCCCTGCCTGCGCACCCCCGGGGTGGTGGATAGTCTGATCCTGGAGGAGATTAAAGTCCCCGCCTATGGTCAGTTGAAACCCCCAAAGTGTAACAGCTTGAGAAAAAAGTCATGGCGGTATATGTTGGGCGCATAGACATTGCAGATTACTATCTTGAACCCTTCCAGCTGTGCTGCCATCAAGTGGAAGCGGCCTTCTGGGTCTGTGATGGTTTTGTGACTCTCAAAGGGTACCCTTCAATGAATAAGGGTGGCTTCCCCCGCTACATACCTTTCTATGAAGAGTGGCCAAGCTGCCCCACCCACCCCATCATAAGCTTCCCATGCTCTTTTGCAGTGAGGTGTGTCTCCTTGCAACATCACCACATCCACCCCTTCTTTCCTTATGTAATTGAGCAATTTGGTGCACTTTATAGGAGAGTGGATCCCATCTATATTTAAAGTGTAAGTGTTTAATTTATCCAATGCCATGTCGATCAGCCTTTATCCCTTTCAAGCTTGTTGATGTTAATCTAATAGGGGTGCCCATCTCCCAGCCGCACAGGCTCCCCTTCTCGCAGTTTGCCTTCCTGCACCCTCCCCATTGACTCTTCACCTCACCTCCCCATCCCACCCCCTCTCCTGGCCTCCCCCGTCCCCCTCTCCATGTAGCTAGTTCTCCCTCCTCTCCTACTCCTTCTTATCTATTACTTTGTGTAGGCCTGCCCCTGGCGTTCCCCCCCCCCTTCATCCCCCCTCCCCATCCTTCTCTCCCCGGTTCTATACCCTGTGATGTCGCTGTTATCTCCACAGCCTGAGCTTGTGGAGATGGACGTCCTGGTTCTCTATTCAGGAAGTTACTGGTGCTTGGGGAAAGCACTGCCTTCTGGGAGTTGAAGTTTTCACTATCCCAAATAAAGAGAGTTGTGGACTCGAGTGTTTCAGGCAAAACAGGATTTTTAATCCCCTTCCCAAGTGGTTTCACATGTAGAACAAAAGGAACATTGGCCATACACTTCTGACACTAAACTATATAAGAGAGAAATTCAAGCTTCTTATTTCAGCAACATTGTAATCCAAATGAAAAACACTTTTCTATTTCAAAACCCTTTTGTGCTTTTCTGGTCAGCTGCTACCTGCAGCACTCTCTCTTTCGCTGCACAGCTTAATTCTATTTCACAGGACGTATCTTCTCAGATACAGATATCGTACAATCCATTGGTTCGCTAGGCTGACATTCTAAAGGTGGTTCAGTGTCCATTGGTTCACTCTGAACCCCAACTGGAAATGTTTGCAAGTTGCTACAGGGTGTTTCCAAACACACATCTATCTTTTCAGCATTGCACTTTTCCTCACAGCCTTCTGATTACACGGTTGTGAATTGCCACAGTATTCCCAGCATGTGGAGCCCCACCCTTCTGGGTTAATATCAGAGCACTTAAAAACAGCTTTCTGCTTATACCGATCACTTATCCTACCTCTGGGCTTCCTTATGAGAGTTTCCTTTGGTCCTCTAAGATCAGCTGAAAACGTGAGCCTTGGAGTTTCTCTGTGCATACAAGTCTGCCTTCCCAGCAATGTTCCCTCTAATTTTCTGTAGGCTGTGTGCGCATAAAATATCAGCTGTGCAGCTTTTGAAGGAAGGTTAAATTTTTGTGCGCCACATAACGACCCTCAGAGTTATATACAGTCAAACCTCGGTTTTCATGATTAATCCGTTCGAAAAAGTCTGACTAAAACCGAAACGTATGAAAACTGAAGCAATATTTCCCATAAGAAATAATGTAAATCCAATTAATCCGTTCCAGACACCCAAAAATATTCACAAAAATACATTTTATAGAGAATAACTATATTTTTACATACAGAAAACAATGAGAAATAAATATAAATGACTAATGAAATGGATAAATGAACATTTAACATCACTGAAAGCAAGCTAAGTTCAGTACTGTACAGTACAGTATGTTAACATCTGGCCTTAGCCACCCCTGACAAGCTGCTGTGCCCAGCTCTCTTCGGAATCACATTGGATTCAGCCCATTAAAATGCCTTTACATTATCTGCTCAATGCTTCAGAATGGCAGAAAATCTTAATGATATAGCTTCAGACGTACCATGCAAGAGAAAGAACTGCCTCCCACATTCATGCAACATCTCCTGCTTACGTTGACAGCTTTTCTTCCCTGCTACCTCCGAGCCTGAGGGGGCGCTCCAGAGAACGGGCAGGCGGTGGACGAGATCGGGGCCTTCCTCTCTGCGCAATCCTTGCCTCTCTGACTCTGACCAGGCTCGAGGATGTGTTTCATTTACGTGCTCAGCTGGCTTTTGCTTCTCATCACGCTGGCGATCGGTGAGTCCGGGGGGCAGTGCTGCCGGGACCGGGCAGGCGTTCTGGCAGTGTATACAGAATGGTGTGCAGCGCGAGGGTGTATGTATTTACAGTACTGTACTTTACGAAAACCGAGGCGATGTACGAGAACCGGGACAAAATCTCAGTCAAAAGACGTTGAAAACCGAAGCGATGTATGAAAACCGGGACAAAATCTCAGTCAAAAAAGACGTTGAAAAACGAAGCGTATGAAAACCGGGGCAAATGAAAACCGAGGTTTGACTGTACTTTAAAATTTGACTACACGTCAGAATACAGTATGTACACTACATTGATTGCACTAGAAAACATTGTAGAACTTGTGAAAACCGTAAATACACAACAACTTTTAAATTTTAAGATGTCTGTGTTTTCTATCAGAATCAGAACCATAAGTTTGTGCGCTCTGTTGTAAAGTATGTGCGCTCGCTCGGCGAGGTGTGTGTGCGCGCGCACACGCGCACAGCTTAGAGGGAACAGTGCTTCCCAGTACGTTTCCCTTTTGGTTGCCTTTTACTCCCAGCACCAAACCTGGGTTACTTGTACCTAGCTCCTTGATACCAACTCCCTGCTTGTTTCCTCGGCTGACTTCCTCTTCTGAGTCAAAGGTCAGAGAATCATCAATTACCATAGATTCCTCTGAGTCTTCATTCCTAAAGCAATCATCTGTTTCTCGTGACGGTTCTAAGGGCTGTGTTCTCAGCCATGCTCTTGGTTGAGCTCTCCTCTGAGCTACCGACTGTGCTCCTCCCGGCTGTGTTCTTCTCAGCTGTGTCCCGCCTAGCTGCATCCTTTCCAGCTGCCTTCCTCCCAGCTGCCTCCTCTCTCCTCCTAATGAGCTTCCCTTAAATCCCTGGTTTCCTGGGTTGACCCTGGCTCCTCCCACCAACAGGTGTTCTGGCTTCATTCGTGACTGCTGCACTGAACTACAGCAGGGGCGTGTTTTCCCTTCTTCTGACCTGCTTTGTTTATGGTTGCCTGGGAAACCAGGAGCCATGTGCATTTGTTTTCTTTCCCAGCCTGAAGCTGGATCCTGTGTTTTATCTCTCTCTAAGGGGTCAGAGGGACCTTCTCCATCACAACCCCCACAGTCACCCTCTCATGCAACTTTGGAACTCTCTCTCATTCCTCCACACATGCTCCCTTTCCCCCCCCCCCCTTCAAGTCAAACCTTGGACAGCCAATTTTCAAATTCTGTGAGGCAGAGTCCCAGCGATCTTGCTCCCATAGATGGACTCTAAGAGGTACATATTTATTTTATTTATTTATTTAGTAAACATTTGTATACCGCCTCTTCCTACGATCAGCCGCGGTTACTTTACAGAATCATCATGTATCGTACAATACAATGAATTTTTAGAGTACAATTTTGATTTTGGCAACGATTTACATAACACACGAAATAGAGACTAGATAATTTTCATAATTCTAAATAAACATTCGATTCAAGGGTGCGAGGGTGGGGGATACAATATACATATATACATGATTACCTATTGGTCGTCAAATGCTTCATTTGTTCGAAGTGTCATTAGAAGATATCTGGTTGTGGTAAGGTGCTGCAATTAGGTTGGGTTGTAGAATGTCTGAAATAAATGCGTTTTGAGGTTCCTTCTGAATTCAATAAGGCTATTTGTCATTCGGAGCTCAGGAGGGAGCTGGTTCCAGTGGATCGGCGCTACATAGGGGAATGCTCTGTTGCTTGTTTCTGTTTTAACAGATCTCATGCTGGTTGGGACACAGAGCGTGTTGAGATGTATGGTTCTTCTGTTCCTGTTGAGTGTTTGCTTAGTGATTAGGTTGTCAAGGTATGAGGGAGCAATATTGTGTATGAGTTTAAACGTTGTTATGAGTATTTTGTAGATGATGCGGGCGGCTACTGGGAGCCAATGTAGTTCCATAAGCACTGGCGTTATGTGGTCCGTGACGTTTTTTTCCATGATGATTCTTGCAGCAACATTTTGGGCCATTTGTAAGATATTTAGGGTGTTCTTCGGGAGCCCTTGTAAAATGGCGTTGCAGTAGTCCAGGTGAGGAATGATTAGCGCTTGAGCGACAGTCCTGAAGTCGGATTTTTCTAGGATACTGCGAAGTGGTTGGAGAACTTTCAATTTGTAAAATATGGCTCGGTTGACTGTTCGGAGATGTTTATCCATCTTAAGGTTGTTGTCTATTAGGACCCCTAGGTATTTTATTGCAGGCTTTGCATGGTAAATGTTTTTGTTGAGGGTTACTGTAGTGGGTGGGTCGAAATTAGTTTTTTGGAGATAAACATGACCTCTGTTTTCTTGTGGTTTATTGACATGTTGTTTTGTTGAAGCCATGTTTGTAACATGTCAAGGCATTTTTCTAGGGGAGTGAAATCCGGCTGTGCTGCGTTTAGGCGTGTGTACAGCATCACATCGTCAGCATAGATGTGGTAGTTGATGTTGCACCTCTGAAAGATTTCACAGATTGGTTTTATGTACAGGTTGAAAAGTAGAGATGACAAGGCAGATCCTTGCGGAATGCCCTGTGTCTGGGGGAAGGCATCAGCTTTATCGTTGTTGAATAGGACTTGTTGCATCCTGTTGGAGATGTATGATGCAAACCATTTTAGGGGGGTCCCTGTTATACCTATTGATGATAGTCGTTTTAAGAGGGTGCTGTGATGTACTGTATCAAATGCTGCCGAGATGTCTATAAATACAAGTATGAACATGTCCTTTTTGTTCTCAAGGCCCCTGAGGAGGTTGTCGAGGAGTGCTAGCAGAAGGGTTTCTACTCCGTGATGTTGGCGGAAACCATATTGATGCATGTCTAGGGCTTTCCTATCGTCAATGTGATCTTGCAGCTGCTGCTGCACCGCTTTTTCAATAGTTTTTGCTAAGAAAGATATACTCGATATTGGCCTATATGACGCAGGGTCGCTTTTGTTGAGCGATCTGTTCTTTAAGATGGGCCTAATGAGTGATCTCTTGAGATAGGCAGGCATTTCACCTTGATGAAGTGATTGATTGACAATGTGGGTGATAGGATTTGCTATTTCATTTTTGGTTGCTTTTATCCATGCTGCAGGGCATGGGTCAAGAGGGGAGGTGGTGGATTTTAAATTGGTTATAATGTTTATGACCTGTTTTTTGTTTAATTGGTGGAAAGTGTTCCATTCTGCAGCCGATTCCTTATGCGGGACCGTGTTGGCTTCCTGGGAGGTGAGTGCTAAAGACATCCTGTGATCCGTGACTGTGGGTACTTGCGGATTAAGTTTCTTGGCGTAGTGGTCTGCAAGCGTCTGGGAACTGATTTCGTCGGTCCAACCGGTGTCCTGGAGGGTTTTGGTGAGAGATTTGACAATCTCAAATAGTTCTCTGGGTCTATTGATGGCTTTATTAAGTAGTTTAGTGTGGTGATTCTTTTTTGCCTGGTTGACCTCATTCTTGTATTCCATGAGTAGTGTTAGGTACAGTTTTTTGCATTCCTGGGTTTGCGCTTTCCTCCATTTTTTCTCTAACTTGCGTAGTTCCCTCTTCATCTTGCATAATGTAGGGGAATACCAGGGTTCAGATCTTGTTCTTGTTGGTGCGTTTGTGGTTTTCCAGTTTGGACTTGCTGCTGCTTCGATCCTTGAGTTCCATGTGTCTACAAGCTTATCTAGGTCCGTGAGATTGTAATCGAAGCCCGAGGATATAGATGCCACCAGTGTTTCACTGTTGAATTTTCGGAACTTCCTTTGCGGTATTTTTGTGTCGGCTAGGGGTTTCTCCTTTGTGGTTGGTATTTGGATTTCCAGTTCAATTAGGTAGTGGTCAGACCAGGGGACTTGTGTTACTCGGGTTTTTGGTTGTTGCATTTCATTCAGTTTAGTGTTGGATGATATGAACACTAGATCTAGGGTGTTGCCTTTGATATGAGTGGCTTCCTGAATGATTTGGTTAAATCCGAGCTGGTCCATTGCTTCAAGGAAGGTATCGGCCTGGCTGCATGGTATGGAGGGAAGGTTCAGGTCTCCCAGGATAATTCGCTGTTTTTGTTGAGGGTTACTGTAGTGGGTGGGTCGAAATTAGTTTTTTTGGCTGGACTCCCCTTTTTCCCTCTCCCGTTGTGGGCTATATAGTTGTTCTCTGCCACATTTCATGGGGGGGGGGGGGGGCGATCCTTAAGTCCTTCCCTGCAGCCCTGTGGTGTTTCCAGTTCACCATTTATCTCCCTCACAGGCTGCCCAGCTGTTTGTCCCACTGCTGTAGGAAAGTTTGGTAACTAAAAGTAGCCCAAAAAGAAACCAACGCTCTCAATAATACATATTAAAATCTAAACAACATCAATACACAAAACAACTTCAATTATCAATATCAGGCATAATGACCTCAGATGGCACAACCCCTCATGTGGCGAAATTCACCATAGGGTGTTGGTAGACGCTCACATCACCGGTCAAGCCTACTCCAAATCCCTAACTTTATTCACTAATACCATACTATATATAACCATCAACTAACCAATGGGAAAAGTCTTATCGAAATCTATTTAATGAAATACATAATCATTAACTCACCATTCACTCTCTAACACACACCCCCTCTCATTCATACTACCCAAATTTAAAAAAGCGTCTATAGCAATTTGCACACAAGGTACAAATACGGCTGAACGCAGCCCTGGCAACTCAGGTAGAAAACCTGCAAAGATAAATAATTACAAAATCTGTAATAATATAATAAGTAGCACCATCATAGTATGCAAAAGACTTATCTTTGAACTGGAATCTTGCAGCCGACTGGGTTCCTTGCCTCCCAAACAGACACGTAGTAACCAAGGGTCAGCACAAACGCCGCCTCCAACGCGGGAAACAAACTTTAAAGCAAACTACATCAATAGCATTTATCACCAAACAACCTCAACTTACGACCTCCTCTGATTCTAGTTTGGAGAGTCGTGGTTCTGATCATCGTGTGAGGTTCCGAGAATCAGAAGGTCCATTAAGAGATTCCTCTAAGAATCAACATAAGCAACAAAATTTTCCCGGGCTTACGACGCGATCTCGACGCAAGAAAGATGGGATGACCCCTCTCGATTAGCGACAGTAGTGAATCTGTCAGCGGTTATTTTAACTCCAGCTCAGGTATCAGTCCTGGCTAGGGGCCTTTCTTTTGTATATGGCCCTAGCTATGATCGGTTTTCAAATAGAGTGGCGGTTGAACGCGTTATTCGTTCTTTACAGTTGAAATTATTTTTTGCTGAATCTCCTTTGGCATTGGATCCTTCAGTTGTACATTTGAAGTCTTCTTGGATGCCACCTGGCCCTTTGGATCCGCTCCTTTATACTTTTCGTCAGCTGGTATTAGCCGATTTGACATCTCTGGAGAAGAAATACCATAACCAACCGAAGAATTTGTCATCTGGGGACTACGCAGCATTACAGGAACTGGCGCATATGTTTCACATTGTGATTAAACGTGCAGACAAAGGTGGTGCGGTGGTGGTTATGAACACTACGGACTATGAGAAAGAGGTATGGCGACAGTTGAATAATGTTAGCCATTATAAACTTTTGCTGTCTGATCCTACTGAAGTTTTACAAGCCCGTATTCAGGCGGAAGTTACCAGCGCTTATGAGAATAACTATTTGACGAATAAAGAAAAATTATATCTTCTGTTACAGTACCCTAAGATACCGGTATTCTATATTCTGCCGAAGATTCATAAGAGCATGGTATCTCCTCCAGGACGTCCCATTTTATCAAGTAATGATTCCATATTAGAACGGGTAGGAGTGTTTCTGGATTCTTTTTTAAAAGATGAAGTTCTAAAAATCCGCTCTTATGTGAGAGATACAACCCATTTTCTGCAACTTCTTGAAGATGAGTGTCGGATGGAAGAAGTGTCTTTTATGGCAAGTTTGGATGTGGCAGCTTTATACACCTCTATCCCTCAAGATGAAGCTTTGCTGGTCTTACAACAAGTTTGGGATTCTCGGGAGCAGCCAGTTCGGGTGCCCACTTCTTTATTGATGACTCTTGTAGATTTAGCGTTGAAAGAGAATTATTTTTTATATGGGAACACTTTTTTTCAGCAGATATCTGGAACTGCAATGGGTGCTACTTTTGCGCCCTCTTTGGCTGTTTTGTTTACCCATCACAGTATGCTCAATTCATTATACGCTGGTATAGGTATATCGACGACATTTTTCTTTTATGGAGAGGGACTAAGGTCTCTTTGGAAGAATTTTTTGCTTACTTGAATGAGTGTCATTCTTCTATCAAATTTGATATTGACATTCAAGAGAGCGAAATACATTTCTTGGACGTGAAGGTTTTTAAACAACGAGATTGTTTTGTTACTACTCTTTATTCAAAATCGACGGACAGAAATACTTTGTTGCATTTTTCTAGCTTCCACCCTCCACATTTGAAGCGGAGTCTTCCCTATTCGCAATTGTTGAGATGTCGTCGGATTTGTTCAACTAATGAAGAGTTTAAATATCAGGCTAAGCGTATGATGGGTAAATTTTTGGATCGGGGATATCCTCCTGCAGTTTTACATCAGGCCTATAGAAGAGCAAAATGTAATCATCGCGAGTGGCTGCTTTGTCCAGTTAGAAAGGTACCCCTTGGAGATTCAGCATCCACTGTTACTTGTGTCTTACCTTTTTCGAATTTGTCCTCTCGGATAGCGACTATGATACGGAAGCATTGGCATCTTATTAACCGGCATCCTCAGCTTTCTACATGTGCATTGCGGATGGCATATAGCCGTGGACGTAATCTCTGAGATCGATTGTGTCCTGCCATAGTACGGCGCGATACAGTACCTTCTACATCTACATTTGGCCATTTTGCATGTCAAAAATGCTCGTATTGTGGTATTATGAGCACGTCTATTTGTGAAAAGTATCAACGGCGGGTGAAACAATTGGCTATTACTACATGTAATACAGATTATGTCGTCTATGCCATATGGTGTGAATGCCAGTTGCTCTACGTGGGGAAAACTACAAGAGCTTTGAGAACGAGATTGGCAGAGCATAAATATAGTTTGAAGAAGGTACGGTTGGATACCCCTTTGGTTTAACACTGTGTGGATCATTGTCATCAGTTTCAAGATCTTCGTTGTACTGTTTTGGAAGTTGTGCCATCTAATCCTCGGCGAGGGGATCGCAAGAAACTGCTTTTACAGAAAGAACAACGCTGGATTTTTAGATTAGATACGTTGCATCCCGGTGGTCTAAATGATCGCCTTGAATGGGCTTTATTTTTCTGATTTTTTGCTGTATTTAGTGCTGGTGGCACTTTGTGTCTGGTATTGAGTTCCAGGATGAATCACTGTGCAGTTCAAAGGGTTTTTAGAATGGAGAGTGAAGGGGAGTGTTGCTTTTAGGTGATGTCATGTTTTGGCTGATTTTGATTGGTGAGGGTGGGGTTATTAGACGCGTCACACGCTGGTTTTGGTATAGCGGGAAGTTGCAGGGAGCCATTGTATAGCGTTTATTTTGTACGGCGAAGCTCCTGATGAAGCCGCTTCACGGCGAAACGAAAGCTTTTGTAGAGCGGAGGTCGTAAGTTGAGGTTGTTTGGTGATAAATGCTATTGATGTAGTTTGCTTTAAAGTTTGTTTCCCGCGTTGGAGGCAGCGTTTGTGCTGACCCTTGGTTACTACGCGTCTGTTTGGGAGGCAAGGAACCCAGTCGGCTGCAAGATTCCAGTTCAAAGATAAGTCTTTTGCATACTATGATGGTGCTATTTATTATATTATTACAGATTTTGTAATTATTTATCTTTGCAGGTTTTCTACCTGAGTTGCCAGGGCTGCGTTCAGCCGTATTTGTACCTTGTGTGCAAATTGCTATAGACACTTTTTTAAATTTGGGTAGTATGAATGAGAGGGGGTGTGTGTTAGAGAGTGAATGGTGAGTTAATGATTATGTATTTCATTAAATAGATTTCGATAACCATCAACTAACCAATGGGAAAAGTCTTATGTATAGTATGGTATTAGTGAATAAAGTTAGGGATTTGGAGGAGGCTTGACCGGTGATGTGAGCGTCTACCAACACCCTATGGTGAATTTCGCCACATGAGGGGCTGTGCCATCTGAGGTCATTATGCCTGATATTGATAATTGAAGTTGTTTTGTGTATTGATGTTGTTTAGATTTTAATATGTATTATTGAGAGCGTTGGTTTCTTTTTGGGTCATTTTAGAATTAGCTCTCAGCAGCAGTTGCGTGTGTTACAACTAAAAGTAGCCGCCATTCAGTGGCTGTCCAGAGTGGTAAAATGTATGGGAAATGGGTGTGTCAAGATGTATAATTGTTGCTCCATCACTCTATGTCGCTGTGGAAATGTCCAAGGCTTTTCGTACCTGAGGTACAACCTTCATATAAAGGCCTTCAATGCTGCTGGAGAGTCAGAATATGAGATTTGGTTCTCGTGCTGTACTCTCACATTTGCTGGGTATTGCAGTGCAAATCTTATGCCCCATTGTGACAACTGCAAGCAATACGGCACCATAGCTCAGCGACGCTCTGCCACATAGTGGGAGTAGTCACTGAACGACAGTAGTTTATGTCCCTGGTAATCCAAATGGCGTTTTCTTGCAGTACTCTCCTTGAGTGCCTCCTTGTCTGCAAAGTTAAATATGTGGGCGATGACTGCTCATGATCTGTCAGCATTCTCCTGCTGCGGTCCAAGCCTATGCACCCGCTCCACCATTATTCTCATGCCTGCATCTACCACTCCAAGCTATTGAGGCAGCCATTCCTCTATAATGCCCTTGAGTTTGTTCTCTTAGCAGGATTCGGGGAGGCCAATCAGCTGGATGTTGTTCTTTTGTCCCCTGTTTTTCTAGTCATCTAGCTGCTAGATTAGTTCTTTGCATTTCCGCTTTAGCTACTGCACTCGCTCTCCAGGGTCTCCACTCTGTTCTCCTGCTGCTCTTCCCGGACTTCCACCTGTTGAACATGCTGCATCTGTGACTCGAGGCTGTCTTTAAGTTCCTTGTGTGCAGGCGGAAGAAGTGTTTATTCAGCATGCTTGTGAGTGAACGGGTGATCTCCCTGATCGCTTCATCCTGGAAAGTGACGACTGCGGCAGTTTGCTCTCGCACCATTTTTGTGCCTTCTCTTTAGTAGGCTGGCATCCCTTCGCTCAGGTGTCATCATTTTTTGAGCCCAGCATGCTCTTTGTGCTCACCTGTTCCTGTCAGTAGGGGGGCTGTTTTGGTGTCCAATACGTTTGCTGGGTTTGCAGGTTTTTTTGCTGTTTTTGGAACGCCAGGAGCGGAGCTCAGCCGGTGGCCATCTTTATCAAGTGACCCCCTACAGATAAAGATTTTTGTTGAGCTGGTGGTCCACTGGAGCAGGAGGAAACTGTCAGGTCAAAATAGATAGTACTTAAAGAGAGGAGGAATTTTGTAATGTGAAACAGAAAAATACTACCACTGTGAAGTTTAAAAACAATATGTTAGGAAGTCTGATTATTTTTGATATTGTTTCAAACCCAAGTGTCCTATAAACTTTCTTCTTTCTGCCTTAGATTATTTGTGTTGCTTGGCGGGACTTCAAAAATGGCATCTAACCAAGAGCTAGCCAGTGACCAGCGGTTCAGCCAGGTTACAAAGGACCCCAGGTTTTGGGAAATGCCGGAAAAAGAGAGCAAAATTAAGATTGATAAACGATTCAGAGCTATGTTCCATGACAAGAAGTTCAACCTAAAGTATACTGTGGATAAAAGAGGCAGACCTATTCATCACAGCACCGCAGAGGATCTAAAACGTTTCTATGATCTATCAGAGTCAGAGGAGTCTAATCTCTCTGATGCTGAAAGTAAAGAGATGGCCTTAAGAAGGAAAAAGAAAATACTGAACTCGAAAGGAAAATCGGACTTGCAGGTGTTGCTTGATCATGGTCAACCAAAGAAAGAAAGCAATAAAGCTAAACGAAAAAAGAATGATGACGGATCACTGGAATCAACGTACTTAAGCGTTACAGGAAAGAAAAGCTCCACCAAAACAGACCAAGCAAAAAAAGTGAGTTTAAAGGTGGATGGTGAAAATGTTAGCTTAGGAAAAATTCAAACGAAGGATGACCAAGAGCTGTCACTGTTGGGTAAACAGAAACAAAACTATCTTTCTGCTCTGAAGTCAGATGTGTCCCAAAAGAGCAGACAACGCAGCTCAGAAGCAGAGAGCAGGGAAACTGCAGTGCCTGTCAAGATAAAATGCCGATTAAAGGAAAAGATTGCAGAATCAGGTTAGTAAAGCGGTTGTGAGTAATACTGATTCCAAAGGGAGAGAAGGTGAAACAAATAATGAAGAAAGTCTAAAAATGCCACCCAGATGTATCTAAAACAGATGACCAGAATCATCAGTGATTTTAAGTAAGCTGAAAAGCTTGTTAATCACGGATGAAAAAAGCCTCCGAGTAATTTACAGCATTAGCAAGCACAAATTTTGCTTCTAGGACATTCTATTTATTAGTTTTGAAAATCAAATTAGAAGTTTTTCAGTGTGTAGAACTTTCCAAAATTGTCCCAATGAGATGAGATGTGAGAATACTTTATTTTAAAATCCAATTTTCATTGCAGTGTTAACATAAGTGAAAACATTTATTCCCCAGGAATAAGCAGGCAGTCAGTCCTCACTTATGGGTGACGGCACCGACAGAGCTAGTGCGGAGCAATTCCCCAACTTTCAAAGAAAGCCTTTGGGATTGCTACCACGCATGCGTGGTCCTCTTCCCACCCAAGGGTGCCATCTTGCTCAGTCTCCCTTTTTCCGCGGAGCCCTTCGGACGCACGTCCTCATCCCTCGGAAAAAGTTTTGTTTTACTCGCCCTAACAGGCTCTCTTTTTTTTCCAGTTTCTCCGGTCCTCTATCCGTCCTTTCCCCTGCTCCCGGGGATATATATTTTTTCCTTAATTTTTTGTTTTGGGCTTTGCTCCCTTTTGTCTTCCAACCACTGGCCGCATGGGTCTTCGACCTCACAGGGGCCATTTTTGCCCCCATGGCCACCGGATTTAAAAATTGCAATAGATGCTCTAGGAACATGTCGCTTACGGACACCCATAACTGTTGTCTGCGGTGCCTGGGAGCCGACCATGACCCAGAGCTCTGTTCACTCTGCGAGAAAATGTCCTCTAAGGCCCTGCTCAGTCGTAAGCAGAAGTCCGAAGACATTTTCTGAAAGGCCGCCTCGGAATCCCCGGTGGCGCCCTCGGTCGTCTCCCCTATGGTGAGCTCACCCCCTGCGGCCCCGTGTTCTGAGGTGGAACGACGCAAAAAGAAGGCGGCCTTAAAGACGTTATCTGGGACTTATGACAATCGCGAGCGCTTCTGAGCCCAGTAGTTTAGTCCCCTTTGGCGTTCCTGAGAGTCGGACACAGAGCGGCCCCACAAGGTACCTCACAGGGAAACGGAGGCCTCCAGTGAAGTTGCCCAGTCTCCTGAGGGTTGTCCCGATGAGGACCCCTTCTCCTCCTTGATGCCTGATCCGGTAATCCCGGTATCAGCATCCCAGGGCCCCACGCCTGCTGGTGTTCGAATGCAGCATTTCTGCGTTCATTGCTTCCCAGCAGGCGCTCACGGCCAGCTTCACTGACTTGCGCCCAGAGACTGCGTGTCCCTCGCATTGGACACCAAAATCTGTCCAGGAAACCCCCAAGAGCCGCAGGCCCTGTGAGGGTCCTCGACGTCGGTCTCGCTCACCCTCCCATTCCTGGTAGGCGAGATCGTCCAGGATCTCCAGCTCCAGGCCGCTGGCCATCGGACAGGGCAACCCGCCCGGCTCAGATCCCTCGACCGATTTTTCGGAAAGGGAGTCCGATGGGGACACCTCCCCGGAAACCCGTCCCCACTGGGATCTTCTGTCGGACCCCTCGCCACCTGCATTTCAGCGGCACTCACCACCCGAAGACACCTCTTTCTTGGTGTTTGGGACATGGCTCGGGCCCTCAGCCTGGTCACCCAGTTCGAGGAGGACACTCCTGCTGAAGAACTCGATATTCTTCAGTACGAGTCCCCGCCCAGAGAATCAATCACTGTGCCGCTGATCCTATCTCGGCTGTTGCTCCGCATGTGGGAGACCCCAGCCTCGGTCCCCATCGTGAGCAAGCGCCTTGACACAATGTACAAGGTGCAGCATGGGCCTGGCGTCTGAAACACCCAACTCCCACACACCTCGATGGTGGTGGAATCAGCTATGAGGAAGCAGAAGAGCCCGAAGTCGCACTCATCGGTGCCACCGGGCCGAGAGTTGAGAGCCCCTGATGCCCTAGGCCGCAAGGCCTACCAAGGTTCCATGCTCTCTTGTTGCATCCAGGCATACCAATTGTACATCGGTATGTTCCTACACGACTTGGCTAAGGAACTGGGTGGTTTCTCCGTGGGCCTTGAGGGAGAGCTCATCGACAGATTCTGCGCCCTTTTGAAATCATTGGCCGACTGCTCCAAGTACATCTCAGAAGCCTCTTATGATGACTTCGAGACATCGGCTCAGGTGGCGGCCGCGGGCATTGGGACCTGCCGCCAGGCATGGCTCCAATCCTCTGATTTGGAACAATGGGTGCAGGAGAAGCTCCTGGACATACCCTGCCTTGGCGAACGACTTTTTAGTAAGCCGATGGAGGAGAAGGCTGCGGAGATCGAGATGGAGTTCGTTACCAGGACCTGTCTCTCCCGCAAGACCTCCACTCTACCTCGGAAGAAGCAGCCAACCAAGAAGCCCTTCTTCCCCAAGAAAGTTCTCCAGTATCGTGGCTACCCGCCGTACCCAGCTACCCCCATGCTGACTGCTCTGGCATAGGGAAAGCCCGGCCAGGGGCACCGTAAACCAAAGGGCCCGAAGGCCGAAACGCTGGCCCCTCCACAACCCATTCAGGGGTTTTGACGCCAGCGGCATGGCCCCTCGCCCTCCGGCGATAGAGCAGCAATTGGTTGGACGCCTGTCCTGCTTCTTCCCAACGTGGGTGCTCATCACCTTGGATACTTGGGTCCTCCAGGTCGTTTGGGAGGGCTATCGCTTCCATTCCGACAGGCTTCCACGCCCTTTCTCCTCGGCAGAGCCTCCCCGACTCCCCGCACACCAGCTTCTGTTGCAGCGGGCATTACACTCCCTCCTTGTCCAACCCGCAGTCGAGAAGGTCCCTCCCCACCTTCAAGGTCGGGGCTTTTATTCCCGGTACTTCCTCGTTCCAAAAAGATGGGGGGTTCTGCGGTCCATCCTCGACCTCCGCAAGCTAAACAAGTTCCTGGTGCGGGAGAAATTCAAGATGTTATCTCTTGGCGTGCTGCTGCCCTTCCTCCGGCAGGGCGACTGGCTATGCTCCTTGGACCTAAAGGACGCTTACGCCCATATTTTGATCCACCCCCAACACAGGCAGTACCTGCGTTTCAGGGTGCATGGAGAGCACTTCCAATACAGGGTGCTCCTCTTCGGCCTTGCGTCCGCCCCACGGGTCTTCATGAAGTGCCTTGTCGTGGCTGCTGCTCACCTTCGGCAACGGGGCGTGCCGGTGTTTCCCTACCTCGACGACTGGCTCGTTACGGGCTCCTCCATTGAGGAGGCCCGGCAAGCGATGTCGCGCACTGTCCTCTTGGAGAGCTTGGGGTTCTTGGTCAACTACCCAAAGTCTCACCTTGAGTCGATGCAGGCTCTCGAGTTCATTGAGGCGCGCCTCGACACTCGGCAGGCCATGGCCTTCTTGCCGGTGGATCGCTCCACCCACCTCCAAGCTCTGGTGGCTCGCGTCCAAAGCGCCCACCAGGTCACCGCTCGGTCTATGCTACGTCTCCTAGGCCACATGGCCTCGACCGTACATGTGGTTCCCTACTCTCGCCTGCACATGCGGACAGCTCAGTGGTGTCTGTGCCCAATGGAGCCAGTCCCTCAGACACTTCAGGGACCCCGTCAGGGTTCTCCCCGACCTCCGCTTGTCCCTGAATTGGTGGCAGAACCCTCGCAACCTCCTGCGGGAGTCGCCCTTTCAGACCCTACAGCATGATGTTTTGCTGACTACAGACGCTTCCCTGTTAGGGTGGGGAGCCCATTGCGGACCTCTCTGCATGCAGGGGCAATGGTCACCCATGGAGGCTCAGCAGCAGACAAACCTGCTTGAGCTCCGGGCCATCCCGTAGGCCCTGAGGGCCTTCAACGATTTCCTCAGCGGGAAGTCGGTTCTAGTACAGACCAAAAAACATGTAGCAATGTCTACATCAGCAGAGAGGGGCACGGGGTTGCACTCCCTCTGCAGGGAAGCGGTCCTCATCTGCTCTTTTGCCGCCCGACGGAGGATGTCCCTCAGGGCGGCGTACCTCCTGGGTCAGGAGAATAGTCTGGCGGACAGACTCAGCAGAATCCTTTGCCCCACGAGTGGTGACTGGATCCCGGTTTGGCAGGCTGGCTGTTTCTCCTCTGGGACGCTCCAGCAATAGACCTCTTCGCCAGCCCTCAGAACACGCAGCTCCCTCGCTTTTGCAGCCCAGTACCGCATCTGGACAGGGAGGGCCCTGATGCATTTCTCCTGGACTGGTCCGCCAGTCTTCTATATGCATTCCCTCCTTTTCCTCTCATTGCAAGGACTCTGTTCATGGCTCAACGGGATGGGGCATCGTTAATCCTTGTGCTCCCCTCATGGCCTCGATAGCCTTGGTTCCTGCTCCTGCTGTCGACAGAGCCTCCGTTTCCCCTGGGCTCGGCCAGGGACTTGCTAACGCAGGAAGAGGGTCAGGTTCTACATCCGAACCTAACCTCCCTATCCTTCACAGCCTGGCGGCTGAACTGGTCTCTCTAGCCTCTTTGGCCCTCCCGGAGGAGGTTGAGGAAATCCTCCTTGCCTCGAGGAAGGAATCCACTAGACTGGTTTACGCCTTTAAGTGGAAATGCTTCTCCATCTGGTACTCAGAACACCAGATCGACCCCTTCTTATGCCCGGTTCGGTGGGATCTCCAGTACCTCCTCCACCTCTCGAGGGAAGGACTGAAGTCAAACTCTGTTAGAGTTCATTTGAGCGCCATATCGGCTAATCATCTTTCTATCGAGGGAAACCCTCTCTCAGGGCAGCCATTAGTCTCCCGCTTCAAGCGGGGCCTTCTGCTATCCAAGTCGCCCATCCGTTCCCCTCAGGCGGAATGGGACTTGAACGTGGTGCTCATTCAGCTCACCCGTCCACCCGGCTTGCCGAGTTAGTGAGCTTCAGGTGCTCGTGGCAGGCGCTCCTTGCACCAGGTTTTATTGGAACAGGGTGGTCCTCTGGACCCATGCTAAATTGTTACCGAAGGTCGTGTTGGCTTTTCATCTCAACCAAGAGAGAGTGCTTCCGACCTTCTTCCCGAGGCCCCATGCTGACCAGGCATCGGCGGCTCTCCACACCCTTGACTGCAAGCGGGCCCTCACCTTCTACTTGCAGCACACCCAGACTCGCCACAACTCTGATGGGCTTTTCGTGACCTACGATACCAATCGGCAGGGGCAAGCAGTCGCCAAGTGCACCCTCTCGGTTTGGGTGGCGGACTGCATCGCTTTCGCCTATGCGAAGGTGGGTGATCCTCTAGATCGTCGAGTCACCGCACATGGGGTTCGAGCCAAAGCGGCCTCGGTGGCCTCGCTGCACTCCGTGCCCATGATAGACATTGCCGGGCGATGACCTGGTCTTCCACAAACACCTTCGCTGCCCACTACTGCCTGGAGAGGGAGTCCCACTGGGACAGCGCCTTTGGCCAGGCTGTACTCCGTAATCTGTTTGGGGTATAAGCAACTCCTGCCCTCCGACCCTTCTTCACGGCTACCGAGGGCTTCACCCCGAGGACCCAAGGGCTCCTTCGGGCTTCTGCTTACGGCCTCGCGGAGGCGTTTTTTGTGGTTATGGGACTCTCTAGCTAAAGGCTACCGAACCTGTGAGGACTGACTTCCTGCTTGTTCCTGGAGAAAGCGTAGTTACTCACCTGTAACAGGTGTTCTCCAGGTACAGCAGGAATCAGTTCTCACTACCCTTCCGCCTCTCCTGATGAGTTGCTGAATTTTTGTCCTTCCCTTGCCATCTGCTTTGTAGGGCTCGAGCTAAGGGGCCTGACTGAGCAAGATGGCACCCTTGGACAGGAAGAGGACCACGAATGCGTGGTAGCAATCCCAAAGGCTTTTTTTTTGAAAGCTGGGGAATTGCTCCGCGCGGGCTCCGTCGGTGCCGACGTCACCCATAAGTGAGGACTGATTCCTGCTTTCCCTGGAGAACACCTGTTACAGGTGAGTAACTATGCTTTTCTGTAATAGCTCATTATCTCTTGGTGACATTTCTTTGGAATATTAACAGAGATGCAAGAGAGAGATTTATCTCTAGGAACAAGCAGGAAGTCAGTCTTCACATATGGGTAACGTCTGCACCGAAAGAGCCCGGCATGGGAACACTCCCCAGTATCTACTAGGAATGCTGTTAGGAGCGTTCTTCCATGCATTATTTATTTATTTATTTATTTATTATTTATTTATCACTCATTTATATACCGCATCTTCCAGAGATCAGTTGCGGTGTACAATTAACAACAAATTAACAAAGCGAGGTTTGTTTTACATAGAACATCTTAAATTTAACATAGAACATCTTAAAGTTAAACAAAGCTAAGTCTAGTAAACTAAACAGTATATTTAAACTGGAACAGTGTGAATAACAATTAACTAACAATGTAGTGTCTATAAAGCATAAGACAGTACATAACAGATACAACTATATACATGTGGAGGTAATAGGGCATAAGAGATTGGGTCGTCAATTCATATAAGCTATGCGTGTTGTCCATTTAAGTGGGAATGTTTGTGCATTGTGGTCAGATACCTGTTTAGCCTTTATCTAAGTTGAGTGCATGGTTTTCCATGGTATTATAGTGTTTTGTGAATAGATACGTTTTTAATTTTTTTCGGAATTCCATGATCTCTGTTAGTGATCGTAGATCCTCTGGTAGGGAATTCCAGATAGTTGGTGCTATGTGGGAAAAGGCTCTATTGTTGGTTAATTTATGTGCTTTTTTGAAGTCTTTCGGAATCTTTAGTTTATTTAATTGTCCTTTTCTGTGAGTAGGCTTAGTTGGTTCTTTGCATATTAGATTACATAGTGTAGTTGGAGCCATGTCATTTAATGCTTTGAATGAGGTTATTATTGTTTTGTATATTATCCTGCTTTGTATTGGTAACCAGTGAAGGGATGCTAGTATTGGTGTTATGTGTTGGAGTGAGTTTATTTTTAAAATAATTCTAGCTGTTGCATTTTGGGCTAGTTGAATTCTTTTAATGTTCTGTTTTGAAATGCCCATTAATATTAGGTTGGCGAAATCGAAGTGAGGGGTTATGGTAGCCTGTATTATATTAATAAAATCTTGAACAAATACTAGTGGGCGTAGTTGTTTGAGGATTTTAAGTTTGAAATAAATTTTCTTTACAATGGAAACCCACATTAGAAATACTTTAAAGTGTGTATCTAAGATAACACCAAGATATCTTATTTCGTTTTTTATTTTAATTTCTTGGTCTTGTAGTGTTATGTGAGTTGGAGGGATGAATGATTGATTTTTTGTTACGATTAGGACTTCCGTTTTAGTATGATTTATGTGGAGGTTTTGAGTTTTTAGCCAAATTGTGATTTCGTTATAACAGTCTGAAAGGAGTTGTAACGGTAGGTTAGGGATCGTAAATGGAATGTACATCATAATATCATCTGCATAGAGGTGATATTGTACTCCAAATTTTTTAAAGATATTGCAGACCGGTTTTATGTAAATATTGAAAAGTAGGGCTGATAATGCTGAACCTTGTGGTAAACCTATTTCTTGATTATAAGTAGTGGAAGTTTGATTACCTATTCTTACATTTTGTGTTCTGTTATTTAAATAAGAGGTGAACCATTTATGTACTGTAGAGTTTATGCCTATCTGACTTAGGTTGTTGAGCATTATTGAATGATGTACACTATCAAAAGCCGCTGATATGTCAATGAAAAGGAGGATGAATGCTTGTTTATGATTGTCGATTCCTCTTAGGAGAGTGTAGAATAGTACTGTTAGAAGTGTATCTACTCCGTGGCGTGGTCTAAATCCATATTGTTGCTTGTCGAGTGGGTAAGATGCGTCTATGTATTCCTGTGTCTGTAATTGCACTACTTTTACAATTATTTTGGCCAAAAATGGTATGCTAGAGATGGGTCTGTATGATACTGGAGATGTTTTATCTAGTTTGCAATTTTTTAGGATTGGGCGTATTTGTGCATGTTTGAGCGAGGGTGGGAGGTAACCTTGGGATAATGAGAGGTTGACTATTGGGAGAATGAAGGATAGTAGTGTTGGCAGTGTGTTTTTTATCCATGACACTGGGCATGGGTCTAAATAAGACGTTGTGGTATTGATGCATGCGTGGTTGCCTTTCTGCCTTCACTCCTGTTCTCCTCAGATTTCTTTTTTTCCTGTCAATTCTGCTCCCGTTCCTATTTTCTTTTTCTTATTTTATAAATTTTTTCATTCTTGTTTGTATCCTGTTGGGCTTAAGGCTTATGGCCTACCCGTACACCATCGCGCAATTTGACTTTGCCTCAATCCTGTTTTCCAGAAATGGAAAAGCCCTGGAGTGGTTTTAAAAAAAAAATGCTCCAAGTGTTCAGTATCATTTCCATCACCGACGAGCATAGTTGGTGCCTCAAGTGTTTGGGCCCAGACCACGATGTAAATTCCTGCCCCTCCTGTCACCACTTGACTGCTAGAGGTAGAAAGAATAGAAGGCTAAGCTGTTTCCAACAGACTCGGCTCCTTCAATGCACTCCTCAGGGGCGTCAACTCCATCTAAGTCTTCTCATACCTCTAGATCACCACTTAGTCAAAAGGACAAGCATCAATATGAGTCTGCAGTACAAAAGAAGAAAAAGACATAGACAGCATTGAGATCATAGACCCTAAGGTCGGTGTTGGCCTTGGACACTGAGCATTGTCATCGTCACCGACGTTCCTCTCACTCCGATGCAGATCATCCAGCGATGTATCCCCGGTGGGAGGCCTCACCCTCCAAAGTCACAAAGGGGCTTGGGGATGTCTTTGAGGTTCAATCCTCAATGGAGCCTCTGATGTCTGCATCAAGAGTTGTGACCCACACGATCATGTCTGGAGCCACTCCTCCCCTGGTACCGACGCTCGATGACGGTGTCATCGCCATCGCAAAAAGCATCGCTGTGCTCCTCGGGGGTATCTCAATTGGCACTGTTTCTGCCGGCACTGAGATCATGGAGGACCCTCTCGATAACCTTCTGCTGGCATTACCTGCGTCGCATCGGCCCGTTGAGCAACCAGTATGGAGTTCTTCGGTACTGCTGCACTCGATACCTTCGACGTCTAAATACCCTCTCTCCCGAGCACCGAAGGTATAGAGAACCTCATAAGGATTACTTTGATTTTCTTCCAGACTCTGATTATGTGCCAGAGGATTCCGATACCAACAGGGATATGCCATTAGATCCATCACTTCCATATGAGCGTTGAAGGTCTCATTTCAAGATTTTATTAAGGATGTGACGGCTGCCCTGGAGGTATCTGTGGCTACAGAGACAGAACCCAGAGCAGAGGAACTCCACCATCTCCAGTATCCATCGGCACCGAAGGAGGCTGCAACCCTCCCGGTGCATAACATCTTGAGGAATTTGATGACTCGGATGTGGGAATGTCCCATGTCAACTCCTGCAGTCACTAAGAAGCTTGATATTCTTTACAGAGTCCCTCCTTCTCAAGCTTTTCAAAAATCTCAACTCCCTCACCACTCTGTGGTAGTTGAGTCTACAGTGAGAAAGATTAAAAGCCTAAAGAACCACTCCTGTGTTCCTTCTGGAAGGGAGGCCAGGACTCTTGATGCCTTTGAGAGAAAGGCCTTCCAAGCAACAATATTAGCCTCCAGAATAGATTCCTACATGGTATATATGGGCATGTTCCTTAGGAATATCTCGAGGGATCTGACAGAATTTACCACCCTGCTGCCTCCTGATAAACAGGCAGCTCATCAGGTTTTAATCACACATGCCCAGAAGACTTCAAAAGTTCTAACAAGGGTGACCTTTGAGGCCAACAGCAGGGCTGCTGCAGCCTGCATTGAAGCTAGAAGAACATCCTGGCTTCGGGTATCTGCTCTGGAACAATGGGTCCAAGATAAGTTAATTAACATACCATGCAAAGGGGAGAACCTTTTTGGCCAGAGGTGGAGGGAAAAGGCAGGTTGGATGCCAGAGATCCATGAGGGGAAGTGGAGCCCTTTCACAGGGACACACAACTTCTGGGGTCTCTCCCTGGCATCTAAAGCTAGGGAGTTCCCATATGTGAAGACTACATTCCTGCTTGTTCCTGGAGATAGCATAGTTACTCACCTGTAACAGGTGATCTCCGGGAACAGCAGGAATTTAGTCTTCACAACCCTCCCACCTCCCCTAGGAGTTGTATCTATCTATCTCTTTCTCTTTCCCCCTCTCTCTCTCTTTGTCTCAGCTTTAAACGCAACTGGAGAGAGGCAGTTGGGAAAGGCGGAAAGGCAGCACGCAGGCGCTTTGGGATGCTCCCAAAAGCTTTCTAATTGGACGCTGGGGAGCGTTCCCGCGCAGGCTCCGTCGGTACCGACGATACCCATATGTGAAGACTAAATTCCTGCTGTTCCCGGAGATCACCTGTTACAGGTGAGTAACTATGCTATATTGTGATATCTTTTATTGCATTAACACAATCCATTTTTTAGCTAGCTTTCCAAAATTGCACTTCCTTTAACAGTGGATTTTCTTTTGACCTGGGGAAAGCAGTGTTCTCTGGAAAACTAGCTGAGAAATTCATTAAGTTAGTCCAACTTCTCTGTATTCATGCATTTGAATGGACTAACATGACAGCCTTGCTACTTTATCCATGTCTGATATAAAATCTGATAGAGAAAATGTAAATAATACAAAGGTGTATGCTTGTGAACAGCAAGATCATAATATCCAGCGTGAATGAAACACTTTTGAAATTTGTTGTCATTTTATGAAATGGTGGCCAAGTTCATTAGGTTACCTTTTGGCTAGTAATTTGCAGCCATGCTACTTCTGAAGCTTGATGCAGATAGAGATTGTTGATCAAGTAAAGTAGATAATCGCAGATAAAGACTATATGGTTCATCCAGTATGCCAAGTTATTTGTGATTGTAATTGGATTCTTGACCAGTGGATTTGTCACATTGCAAATTTATTTCAAGCAATAACTACTAGAATGAAGCATTTTCTTGTATCTGTCTTGCATGAGCTGAAATATGTTTGCCTGTTTGAATTAATATTTTGTAGCCTATTCAGAGTCCAATAATTTTTTCAAAGCCTGTCATTGACCTTTCTTCTTAGTGACATATATTGTTTAAGATGTTGTGGTGAAGTCGATCTGGTATTTATTCTGACTTGGAAATATTTTCTTTGTTTAATTTTTAGAGATTGAGAATGAGGCTGGTGTACATGAAGACCACAATAAAAGCCATTCAGATGAAAAGTCTTTACAGGGAGAAAAAGGGATTGGTTCTGAGGAGCCATCAGAAGATGAAGAAACAGAAGATGAGTCTGTTGAAGAGCTGGAGGAAGCATCAGATGAGGAAGCAGACTCTGATTCAGAAGAAGATGACGAAAGTGACGGTGGATCAGACTTGGCTAGGGGGAGAGGAAATGTGGAAACAAGCTCTGAAGATGAAGATGAAGAACTTGTGGATGAAGACCTTGTGAAGGAGGTAGAGTTTGAACATGCCTGGAGAGAACTGGATAAGACGACGACTCAGGGAGATCAGGTAATCTGCTTTTACAGACTATTTCAACATTTTAATCAATCTCAGTTTTTAACTGGCACAAGGATTTTTGTTCATTAGCCTTTTCACAGGCATCCTAAAAGTAGCCTTTTAGAAAATTGCCCTGGATATAGGCAACTAAGCTTATGTGCAGATCCTAATAGGGAGATGGTTCCTCATTGTTCGTGCCTAGAAGTAAGACACTGAAATACACTTGTCTGCTTCATTAATAACTGTTATACCTATCATCTAGAAACTTATTGAAAGCTTTTTTTTAAAACCCAGTTGCCTTAACGTCCTTCAGCAACAAATTGCACAGCTTAACTGTGCATTGGGTGAAAACGTACTTTTAACTTTGTTTTAAATCTACTATCAGTGATTTGACAGTGTGTCTCTTAGATTTGTTTGCGACTTGAAAGAAGTATATAACATTTCCTATTAACCTGATCCACAACACTCATGATTTTACAAACCTCTCTCGTATCCCTTCTCAGTTGTCTCTTCTCTAAGCTGAGGAGTCCTATCCTGTATAGCCTCTCTTCATAAGAGAGCTATTCCATCATTTTTATGTTCTTTGTTGCTCCTCACTGTACCTTTTGTAGTTCCGCTATATCTTTTTGAAATGGGGTGACCAGAATTGCACATGATATCCAAGACAGAGACATGATATTCTTGATTCTATCCTCCGTGGCTTACTGAATAATTCTATCATTCTATTTGCTTTTTTGTGGTTACTGTTGCTTCTGTATCCTGAACTGATAATTTCACAATGACTCAAAGGTTCTTTTTTGGGTGATGACTCCTAATATTGAGTCCAGGATTGTATACTGACTTTTTTCCTTATGTGCATCACTTTACACGTGTCTATGTTAAATTTCATCTACTGTTTAAAGGCCCAGTTGCACATCGTTGTCTTGCAATTCATTTCCATCTGCTTGTGTTTTAGCTGTTCTGAATAACCGTTTTGATTACCGCGGTTATTGCCTTCTTTTTCTGATCATTAATGACTATATTAAACAGTGATCCCCATACCAATCACTAGGGTTGTTACTCTCTTCAGGTAACCCTGAATCTTGCCTACCACTATAATGTATAACAAAAAATCCAGGTGAAAAGTGAAACATGGCATCTCGTTTCAGAGAACTGGTCATCGGCAATGCATTGTTTAGTCTGCCTGCTGGCATAAAGATTTGTCCCAACCAGTAGTTAATCAGTAGACATATAGATAGGATAATTTGTCTTCTCTTTTTATCTCCCAGATTACACGCAGACTGGCAGTTTGCAATATGGACTGGGACAGATTGAAAGCCAAGGACTTGCTGACATTGTTTAACTCCTTTAAACCCAAGGGAGGGGTTGTTTTTTCTGTAAAGGTAAGGATGCTTCCTTCTTCTAAATTATCAATGGAAAAATAGTGTAAAGGTATTTTGTTCCTTTCTCCGGGAACACAGGAAGTCAGTCCTCACATATTGGCGACGTCTGCACCGACGGAGCCTTCATGGAAGCATCTCCCCAGCTTTCAAAGCAAGCCTTTGGGAGATGCTGCCACTCATGCATGGTCTCCTTCCCGCCCAAGGGTGCCATCTTGCTCGGTCTCCTTTTTTTCCACGGAGCCCTTCAGAAGTCCATCTGACTTCTCCCTGGAAAAAGTTTCTTTTTCTGCCTGAGTTACATACTTTCCTCCGGTACTGCACTGGTACTCTTCCCGCCACTTGATCTCACTGTCTCGGCATGGAGTTCAGGTCCCATTTTTGTAGTTTTTCATATTTGGCATCTTCGTGCCTTTTTTTCCAATTGGCAGCCTGGTGCGTCTTCGACCTCGCTGTGATACTTTTTCCCCCCCATGGCTGCCAGTGGCTTCAAGAAGTGTGATCAGTGTACCAAAATTATGTCTTTGACCGACACACACGACTGCTGCCTTCAATGCCTTGAGCCAGACCACGACCCTACTGCATGCAGTCTCTGCAAAAAGATGTCCAGCAAGGCCCTTAAGAGCTGCCATCAGTACATGATAAGTTTTTCTCCGAGTCCCCAGTACCTCTGAAGGCCAAGGCCTCGTCTGTAGCCACAACATCTTCGGCGGGCCCCTCCGAACCTGAGTTGCGTTGTGGCTCTTCAGAGAGGGGATCTCCCTTGAGGGAACCCAAGAAGAAGAAGAAAGCCTTGAAGGTGGTGTCCCTGGACGACTATGACAGGCCGGGTATGCCCCAAGCCAAGTCCCACAGTCCCCAGACGCTTGTCTGAGGGATTGGAGATTGAGTGGTCTGCAAAGGTCCCCTGGAAGGACTCGACCTCAGACCGGCCTCTGTTGCCAGACACCATCCTCGTCAAGGACTCCCATTCAGAGGAACCAGCGTCTGGCTCGAGTTCCTTGGTGCCCGCGCCTATGGCTGTGGAGCCTTCTGGCCTGGAGTCTATAATGGCGGCCCTGAAGCGCAATTTATCTGGAGCCAGCAGGCTTTCATGTCTGGTACCACCGGGCCCTCGACATCGAAGTCCCCGGAAGCTGAGCCGATCCTCGAGGTCCTTCGGCCTTTAGTTGATCCTCAGCCGAGGTTTCGATCTGGTTCCTACTCGACGGGGCCATGATCGTCCCCAGCCAGTGCCCTCGACGCCAGCCGTGGGACCTTGGAGGGCCGCAGGCCGGGTTTGGTCCTGGTGCCCGCGGACCATCCTTCCTTCGAGTCCTCAACAGACTACTCCAGATGGGAGATGGGATTCAGGTCAACACCGTGACATCCCCTCGTACTCTCCCGCTTCGGAGCCCTGGTGGTGGTCTCCGCTGGAGGACATGTGGTGCCTTGACTTCGTCAAGGACATGTCCAAGGCCCAAGCATTCCCAA
This sequence comes from Ichthyophis bannanicus, assembly GCA_033557465.1. Classification (NCBI taxonomy): domain Eukaryota; kingdom Metazoa; phylum Chordata; class Amphibia; order Gymnophiona; family Ichthyophiidae; genus Ichthyophis; species Ichthyophis bannanicus. The sequence continues at coordinate 111,610,151 of CM066033.1, read as the reverse complement.
TGGAATCGGAGGAGGACCCTCAGGCGGATGAGTTAGAAATCCTCCAGTATGAGGCCCCTCCGAGGGAATTGCTCACAGTGCTCACCTTTCCCATCCTGGAACAGCTGATGCTCCATATGTGGGAAACACCGGCACCAATGCCACTGGTGAGCAAGCGAGTCCGGAGCCCGGGCTTCCAGAAGTCACAGCTGTCGCACAACTCCATGGTGGTGGAGTCAGCCATGCATTGACTGAAGAGTCAGAAGATGCACTCTTTGGTGTCCCCCAGCAGGGAGGCACGCACCTTGGACGCCCTTGGTAGAAAGTGTTACCAGGGCTTGATGTTCATCGGCCACATCTAGGCTTACCAGCTGTACATGGGCATGTACCTGAGAGACCTGGCGATGGAATTCGCTGGGTTCTCAGCTGGTCTGTCAGAGGAACCCCTGCAGCAGTTCAGGAACCTGGCCAAGGCCTTCTGTGAGTGCTCCAAATTTGTCTTGTGCAGCCTGTGATATCTTCGAGTCGGCGGCTCGAGTAGCAGTGTTGGGCATCGGTGCCCAATGCCATGCTTGGCTACAGTTGTCCGATCTCGAACAATGGTTCAAGACAAAGTTGGTTAATATCCCATGCCAAGGAGAGAACCTCTTTGGCAAACCTATGACTGACAAGGCTGCTGAGCTGGAGACAGAATTCATGAGGAGGACCAGGCTTTCTAAGAGGACCGCTGCCCCTCCCCACCGGAAGAACTCTGGTAAAAAGCCCTTCTACGTGAGATTAGGGGCTGCCTACAGAAACTACCCAACTTTTCAGGCCTCCCCGGCTCCTCAACGGTGTCAGCAGGCCAAGGGACATGGGCATGGCCCTTGTAAGCAGAAGGCTACCAAACCCCAGGCGCCGGCCCCATTCAAGCCAGGAGGGAGCTTTTGACTCCTTGGGCAAAGCCTCTCCACCCCAAGGAGGTCAGCAGTCCACAGGGGGACATCTGATCCACTATGCCCAAAGGTAGCTAACCATCACCACAGATTCCTGGGCACTTTGAGTGATCAAGGAGGGTTACTTCCTTCATCTGACTCAGACGCCTCCCCCTTATTTTCCGAGAGAGCCCCTCAGGTCTCCCCTTCATCGGGACCTTCTACTGAAGGAGCTTGCAGATCTTCTCGAGAACAAAGCGGTGAAACCAGTGCCCCACCATCTCAAGGGCAAGGGGTTCTACTCCAGGTACTTCCTCCTGACAAAAAGGACAGGGGGCCTAAAGCCCATCCTTGACCTGCACAACCTCAACAAGTTCCTGGTGAGGGAGATGTTCAAAATGCTCTCTCTTGGAACATTGCTGCCTTAACTTCAGCAGGGAGATTGGCTATGCTCCTTGGATCTAAAGGATGCCTATACCCACATCCTCATTCACCCCAACCACAGGCAGTACCTGCGGTTCATTGTTGGGGGTGGACACTATCAGTACAGGGGCCTGCCTTTCGGCTTGGCCTTTGCCCCAAGGGTCTTCACAAAATGCCTGGCAGTCATGGCTGCCTTCCTCTGCCTCCAGGGGGTCTTTGTCTTCCCCTACCTAGACGATTGGCTCATAAAGGAAGGCATGGCCTCAGAGGTGCAGCAAGTGGCTGTGTGCACCATCTAAGTTATACAGCCCTTGGGGTTCATGGTAAACTACCAAAAGTCCCACCTCCTTCCAACACAATGTCTGGAGTTCATCGGGGCAAGACTGGACACCCTCCAGGCAAAGGCCTTCCTGCCTGGGGACCAAGCCGACTGCTTCAGAGCCCTAGCACTGGAAGTACAGCACCGTCCCTCGGTGTCCGCTTGGCTCCTCTTGCACCTACACGGGCACATCTCCACGGTCCATGTCATCCCAGATGCCTGTCTCCACATGAGGGCTGCGCAGTGGTGCCTCCGGGACCAGTGGACACAGGCCATGTGGCACCTCCGAGACAAAGTCTGTGACTCGCCAGTTGATGGACTCTCTTACCTGGTGGCAGACTCCCCAGTATCTCAAGGCGGGGATGCCTTTTCAATCCCTGAGCCCCTTAAGGGTCCTTACCACGAATGCCTCCCTGCTGGACTGGGGAGCCCACTGCAAGGAACTCCGCACCCAGGGCAGCTGTTTGCTGGACGAAAGCATCCAGAAAATTGGCCTCCTGGAACTACAGGGAATACACTTAACCCTCCAAGCTTTTTGCCACCGTCTACGTCGCCAGCTGGTGTTGGTTCAGATGGACAACCTAGCAGCAATGTTCTATGTGAGTAAACAGGGGGTCATGGGGTCTCCTGCCCTCCACCAAGAGGCTGTGGTCCTCTGCTCCTATGCAGTCCAACAGGGTTATACTCCTGCTGGCAGTATACCTGCCAGGCCAGAACAACCTACGGGCCAACAGATTGAGCAGGGTCCTCTAGTCGCACGAGTGGCAGCTGGACCCCAGTGTGGCTGATCAGCTCTTCCAGCTCTGGGGGGAACGCGTGTTGGACCTGTTCGCCATCCCAAACAATTACCAGTTACCCCACTTCTGTTCCCAGCAAGCCCATCCCTCCATAGTGGCAGCAGATACGTTCCTCATCTCGTGATCAGAAGGCCTCATGTACGCCTTCCCTCCCCTGCTGCTGATTGCCAAAACCCTGTTCAGGACCTTCCGTGACAAGGCCTCGCTCATCCTGATAGCCTTTTGATGGCCCAGGCAACCGTGGTTCCCACTACTTCTCAGACTATCGGTGGCAACCTCCATCCTATTGGGGAACTCTCCAGGGCTTCTGTCTCAGGAGGGGGGGGGGCTCTCTTCTGCACCCCAACTTGGGGTCCCTGACAGTGTGGCTGCTGAAATTGTGATCCTGGCCCCTTTCAACCTCTCGGGTGAGGTAGAGGAGATCCTCCTAGCCTCTCGTAAGGCTTCCAGTAGGAAAGCTTACACTCTCAAATGGCGTGGGTTTTCAATTTGGTGTGCAGAGCATGGGACTGACCCGTTCTCCTGCCCGGTGGGACTGGTATTACAGTACCTTCTCCACCTTTTGCAATCCAGGCTTAAATCCAACTCCGTCAGGGTGCACCTCAGTGTCCTGGAGGCACACCACCATCCCTGTGGATGGCAAGCCCCTCTCGGTCCAGCCGTTGATGACCTGCTTCCTAAGGGGACTGCTCTTATCGAAGCCCCCGGTTTGCCCTCCAGCGACCAGGTGGTACCTCAATGTAGTATTGGGGCAGCTCACTCGCCCACCCTTTGAGTCTCTGGCTACCTGCCACCTCTGCTATCTCTCGTGGAAGGTGGCGTTCCTGGTTGCACGCACCTCCGCTCACAGAGTTAGCGAGCTTCAGGCCTTAGTGGCAGAGGCGCCCTATACCAGGTTCTACAAGAACAGGGTGGTGCTCTGCGCACACTCTAAATTCCTTCCGAAAGTGGTGTCATCCTTCCATCTCAACCAGGAAATGGTACTTCCCACCTTCTTCCCAAGACCTCACTCCAGTAGGGGTGAGACAGTCCTTCACACTCTGGACTGTAAGAGGGCGATGTCCTTCTACATCCAGTGTGCTCAGGGCCACTGCAAAGCTGCCCAGCTTTTCGTCTCATACGACCCCAGACGTATGGGGGAGGAGGTGACCAAACGTACACTGTCCACCTGGGTGGTGGACTGTATAGCCCTCACCTATGAGTAGGCGGTGCTCCCGCTGGAAGGCCATGTCACGGCACACCGTGTCAGGGCCATGGCAGTCTCGGTGGCAAACCTGCGCTCCATCCCGATGGTGGACATCTTCCAGGCCGCCACCTGGTCTTCAATCCACACCTTCACAGCCCATTACTGCCTGGAAAGGGAGTCCCGACGGGACAGTGCCTTAGGCCAGGCTGTGCTCCGTAATCTTTTTGAGGTTTAGGCAACTCCTACCTCCGACCCTTCTGTATTCAGGCTACTGGAGTGCTGATTTTGATCGGACACAGGGGTCCTACTGTACTCCGTACTTACGGACTCGATTGCGGCTGCTCACAGCTCCCTTTGAGGGCGACTGTGTTTTTTGCTATGGGCTTTCAGTAGCCTATAGCTGGGGAGTCCCATATGTGAGGACTGACTTCCTGCTTGTTCCCGGAGAAAGCCTAGTTATTCACCTCTAAATGGTGTTCTCTGGGGACAGCAGAATCAGTCCTCACAACCCTTCCTCCTCCCCTTGGAATTTTCATTAGCATCTTTTATTTTTTTGCACATCTTTTAGCTATGTCATCTGACTGAGCAAGATGGCATCCTTGGGCAGGAAGGAGACCATGCATGCGTAGTAGCATCTCCCAAAGGTTTTCTTTAAAAGCTGGTGAGATGCTTCTGCGAGGGCTCTGTCGGTGCCAGCGTCACCCATATGTGAGGACTGATTCCTGCTGTCCCTGGAGAACACCTGTTACAGGTGATTAACTATACTTTCCATTCTATTTTATGTAGCAATAAAGGTCAAAACAATAAATTGGTGGTTATTCTTTATTACAGTCAGGCTAATAAACTCTTTGCGAGGACTGCAAGGGCAGGGACTATACCCTTTGGAATTCCAGTTGACAAGTACCCATGTACTTTTGTGCTCTCATCAAAGCAGTCACAAAGGTATACATCAAAAATGATGCATGGAGATTGCATGTCCACGCTTAATTTCCCACCTCTCATCTAACTTCATCCACTTTTACGTGCACGAGGGTGGAGGGCAATAATCAACCTATGATTTTATACAAGGAGGAGTGGCCTAGTGGTTAGGGCAAGTTGCCTCGGCTGGGGGTTCAAATCCCATTGGAGGATAGCAATCTTGGTCCGAAGGGACTGAGGTTTCTAGTCCCACAGTTCCTCCTTGTGGCCTTGGGCAAGCCCCTTAGCCTCAGGTACAAAAAAGCCCATAGATTGTGAGCCTTTCGGGGACAAGGGAAATACCGTACCTGAATGTACACCGCTTAGACTTGGTGAAAAGCAGTATATAAGTATAGATAAATAAAATAAACTTGGTTTTACTTGCATAAATCATTGTTGTTGCCATTGACGTTTCCCAGTGGACTAACATGGGAAACGCACTACTCTATTTTAGAAAGTATATTTTTGTATACTAAGGGCTTGATTTACTAACATGCATTAATGTGTTAAAGCATTTTAATCTACATAACTGCTTTGTACATAGGCCCCATTGACAATAATAGGGCTTGTGTTAAATAAACATGCATTCCATATCGTCTGCTAGACCAATCTAGACAAATGGGTTGTGTTCCCCTACCAGCAGAATGGTGGAGACAAAGACCAATGAAAAGCCCAGGTTTCAATGACATCACGCCCATACCTTTATCCGGCTCAGCCATCAGAGGTCCCTCCACTATTTCTTTGTCTTCAGCAGATGGTGTATGGATTTTCTCCTCTCTGTAGAAAATCTGAAGATTGAAAGGAAAAGATTGATTAAACAGTTGTGAACAACCCCCTCAAGCCCTAAAGGGGTGACTCTCTCACTTGAGTACGACATAGAAGGCTGCACTAGATTGCGGTCATTTTGGTAGCCATAGGAGGAGAGAAAATTGGTTCAGCTCCACGCCCTTATTATGATAAGGGCCTGTTCCTTATCGTCCCTCCAGTCCAGTCCCGAACCTCTGGGGTTTAGCACCTCCTCCAGCAGCTTGGAGACTGAGCACATCATCTTCTTGATAACTCTGGTATAAATAGCCCAGGAACCGCCTCTTCGCTCCAGTAATCTCAGTCTCCAAGCAGCTGGAGTAGTGGTGAGCCTGGTGGTTCAGGACTCACTTGAAGGACAGGTAAGGAGAGCTAGAGGACTTAGTTAGAAAGAGCTTAAAAACACACAGCCGTTTAAAAAAAAAAAAAAAAAAAAAAGACAGAGAAAAGGACAAGAGGAGCAAGGCATGAGAGTGATGAATGCTGCAGTGAGGTGACCCCCCCCCCCCTTTTTCATCCGATTTAGTTTTAAAAATTGTCAGTTTGCAACGGGATAGCTCCGGCTCCCGAACCCACTGTTTTGGGTGAGGAGCCGGTAGCGCGAGCAGCAAGGGATAGAAGAGCAGAGTCCTGTGCCGGCAATTGCTGAAGCGGCTCCTCCTCCTGTGTCTCTCTCTCACCCGACGCCAAAGCTGCGAATTTCGGCTGAGCGCAGGGAGAGCACAGCATGAAGGCAGCAGAATTTGTGAAAGGCTCGGCTGAGGTAAGGTGCTCCGAATCGCTGATCCGATCGGCAGGGGTTGACGCGAGCGCAATGTGCAGGGGAAGAATAGGCCCGACCATGTGGCAGCCGCGCAGGAAACTCCATTGACAGGGCTGAATGGGGGGTAATTGCCTGCAATGTATTAAGAGGCCTCTTTTTCTTGCTCCAGGACATTTCTTGTGGAGTTCTTGGGGAAGGGGGCTCCACATAGCATTTATCAAGTAAAAAAAAATAAACATTTTTGGATAGCTTCAGACCGGGAAGCTGGCAGGGGGTGTTTTGATACACAGTTTCTGTCAGGGGGTCTGAGTTTTTTCCTGGAGAGCCTAGCCGTTGGGACAGGATGCCTTCCAGGCCTCAGTGCTTACTGTGTGGTACTCGAAGAGGATCGATGTCAGAGACTGGGGTGTGCAGAGGGGTGCGTCCAGGAGGCAGCCTGTATGGAACAAGCCTTGGAGAAGGGATTAGAGGGTCAGAAGGGGCCACGTTAGGCCTACTGGAGCCTGTATCTCCTTCCTTGCCATCCCAGGAGCCGGTAGCGGGGCTGTCCTCAGTTCCAGACCTTCCCTCTCCACAGGCTCTATTGCTGGGGGGAATAGAGAACACCCTCAATCCTCTCCAACAAGCCATGAATGCCGCTGCACGTGTCCTCTGTGGTCTAGCCAGATCAGACCACATCACACCAATACTCAAGGATCTCCATTGGTTACCGATATACTCCAGGCTAACATATAAGATTCTGCTAATAACATTCAAGATTATCAATAACATCGCCCCCAATTCTCTCAAGGAACTTATCACACCTACTCCTGAAACTAGAATCAGAAGGACAACAACAGACAACACTTTGACTATTCCCAAAGACTCCATAAAATGCTCCCAAACAACCAGGAGAAGAACCTTTGCCTACTATGCACCAAAATGTTGGAACGACCTCCCCCCAGAAATCAGAGCGATCCGGGATCTTCTACAATTCCGGAAAGCAATAAAACACCACCTCTTTCTGCTCCATTTTGCCCAAGCCGCCACCCGACTCTAAGAAACCATCCCCCTTCCCCTACTAAAGACTCCCACACAACATAACGCTCAAGTCCCAAGCACCCACTTGTCAGTCCTGAAGCAACCTACGTACTTTCAGATCAAGTATTAACCATTATCCCATATCTTTATGTATATAGTTCCTTGTATTCCTCAACCATCCTGTTACATGTCAATATGTAAATAGTTTCCCATGTTCTCCAAGTTTTATTCCTTGTTATAATGTAATTACAATCAGTCTTCTCTGATCTGAAAACTCTTTGTTAATTGTAAACCGCACTGATAACAAATAGTGCGGTATATAAGAATTGTTAAATAAATAAAAATAAAAAATAAATAAATAGCGGCAATGTTTTCTCCGGATTTTGTGTTCCTGCTCCATCAAACCTTCGGTGGGGGTAAGCGAGGGCCGAGTGCCGATTCCACGGAGGGGGAACTGGGAGAGAAGCGTCCAGGGACTCCTGTGGGGCTAGGGGCTGGTGCGCCCCTCCTAAGAAGCCAAGGAGCCTCAGGGACTGGCCGGAGCAGTCACTGGCTTCAGATGTGCGCCAGCTTGAGGACCTGGATCCAGAGATAGATGGTGGAGGAGGATTTAGAGGAAGGTGAGTTCATGGAACACGAAGACCAGGCTAGGGTGGTTTGAGCGTTCCGGCGTGAGGAGTTACCGGCACTCATTGCAGAGACGTTCAAAGCTCTTAATATGCCTTCCACTATTCCGGCGGAGGATGCCACATTGGAGGACCTGTTGTTGCAGGCTTTTCGCAAGGCTCAAAGGGTTTTTCCGGTGCACAGGGTAGTGCGAGAGATGATTCAAGAAGAATGGGATATGCCAGAGGCAGGTCTCAAAAGTTCGAGAGTGATGGCCTGCCTTTATCCCTTGTCATATCGAGATCTGTTTCGGTCTCCAAAGGTAGATGCAGCCATCTCGGCGGTTACCAAAAAGACAACGATTCCATTGGAAGGTAGTGCCGCTCTCAAGGATGCCCAGGACAGGAAGCTTGACACCTTGTTGAAGCAGGTCTTTGACGTCAATGCACTATCAATGCAAGCCTCTATTTGTGGGTTGTGGTTCGCTAGGGCCTGTATTCCTTGGTCGCAGTGGATTCAGAGAGAACAGGTTGAAGAGACGGCCGGGGAAGCGGCTCGGTTGGAGTCAGGGGCTGTCTATCTGGCTGATATTCATTATGACCTTATCCAAGGGCTATCGAAGAGTATAGCGTCGGTAATAGTGGCGCAGCGGTATCTGTGGCTACGTAACTGGGCGGCAGATGGTTCCTCGAAAGCAAAGTTAGGTAAGCTTCCATTCAGGGGTAAGCTTCTCTTTGGAGAGGACTTGGACAAGTTGGTGAAGGACCTGGGTGAGTCCAAGGGTGGACGCCTGCCTGAGGACAAGCAGAAGCAGGGTCGTCCTGCTACGTTGCCAAAGGGTCAACAGAGGGAGTTTAGGTGTTTCTGTTCTCCACGGTTCTGTCAGTTTCAAAGGGGACGATTCCCCTACAGGAAGGAGTTTTGGGGGGGCAGGCAGGGGGTTTGCTGCTTCCTCATCCTCGGGCCTGGCTGCTGAAAGGGTAGCCTTTGCCCCCTTCAGTCTCTCCAATTAGGTGACGGAGATCCTTCTGGCCTCCTGTAATACTTCCACCCACCAAGCCTATGCTTTCAGGTGGCAGAGATTCTCAGTGTGGTGCATGGAGAAGCGGATCATTGCCCCCTTCTGCTCTATTCAGCTGGTGTTACAGTACCTTCTCCACGTGTCTCAGGCAGGGCTGATGTCCAACTCCATTAGAGTATACCTTAGTGCACTCATGGTGCACTGCCACCTAATCGAGAGCAAGCCCCTCTCTGCTCAACGCCTCGTGACTCGCTTCCTGAGGGACATACTCTGTCAAAGCTACCTATCTGCCCTCTGATGGCAGATTGGAACCTTAACTTGGTGCTTTCCAAACTTACCTCGCCACTTTTTGAGCTTCTCTTCTCTTGCCACCTCAAGTGCCTCACCTGGAAGGTGGTATTCCCCGTGGCACTTACCTCCGCTTGCAGGGTGAGTGAGCACCAAATGTTTGGTGGCTTACCCACTGTACACTAGTTTCTCAGGAACAGGGTCGTGCTCTGCACACACCCCAAGTTTCTATCCAAGGTGGCATCTCCTTTTCACGTCAACCAGAAGGTGATGCCTCCCACTTTCTTCCAGCAGCCTCACGCCAGCAGGGCTGAAGCTGTTCTCCACACGCTGGACTCTAAGCGGGGTCTGGCCTTCTACCTGCAACATATGCAAGACTTCCGCCGAGCCTCATAGCTCTTCATCTCTTATGATCCAAGTCGATTGGGGATAGTGATCTAAGAGAACCCTATCCATTTGGGTGGTGGACTGCATCACCTTCGCTTATAAGCAGACTGTTTTTTCACTGGAGCGCTGCATCACAGTGCACAGCTTCCGGGCCATGGCAGTCTCTGTGGCGAACCTGAATTCCGTTCCCCTGTTGGAGATCTGCCAGGCCGCTACCTGGTTCTCAGTCCATACCTTCACAGCTCATTACTGCCTAGAGAGGACGTCCTGCAAAGACGGTGCCTTTTCGGCAAGGCAGTACTCTGTCATTTGTTTGAGGAGTAAGGCAACTCCTGCCTTCCGACTCTTCAGTGTGTCCAGGCTACCAGAGAACTGGTTCCTTGCTTGACACTTGAGGCCACTCATGGGTCTACTGTGCCTTGACTCTGCTGCTTCTCATGATTCACCCTTTTCTGTTCACCCATGGATTTTACAGGTTTTTACCTGTAGTTTGTGTGTCCCATATGTGAGGACTGACTTCCTGCTTGTTCCTGCAGGAAGCATAGTTACTCACCTCTAACAGGTGTTCTCCGGGGACAGCGGGAATCAATTCTCACAACCCTCCATCCTCCCCATGGAGGTGCTTTTTGTCATTTTTGCCTTTTGATCTAGGTCATCATACTGGGTATGATGGCACCCTTAGGCTGGAAGTGGACTACGCATGCATGGTACATCTTCCAAAGGCTTTCTTTGAAAGCTAAAGAGAGGTTACAGCAAGGGCTCAATTGGCACAGATGTCACCCATATCTGAAGACTGATTCCTGCTGTCTCCGGAGAACACCTGTTACAGTTGAGTAACTATGCTTGAGGTGGCCTCTTTGCACAGCTGGAGGCAACTGTGTGTATGTATTTAAATGGTTGTGACTCTACATTTCAGTAATTTAAATGGTTAAATTTTAAAATAGTTGCATCCTTACTTAAGACCTTTTTTAGGGTGTGTTCCAGCTTGTGCCTCAAGAGCTAACTGGTGACACATCAAGCAGTAATAAGAGTGCACTGTAGCACATGCAGAGTTCCAGGGGCTTTACATCTTCTCTGACTGTTTCTTTTTGTAGTATACTGTATCTTTGATTTATTGTAATGTAATATTTTAGTGGTGGTTTTCTCCATAGTTTAGAACTAGCACTTTAACTCTTTTGAAAAAGTTTACAATCCATTTCTCATGCAGTGTGATTTTGGCATTTTCCCCCTCCCTTTTTCCCATAATACAGGGAAAGGCCTAGTGGTTAGGGAAGTTTGAGAACCAGGGAAACCAGGGTTCAAATTCTGGTACTGTTTCTCCTTATGACTTAGGGCAAGTCACTTAGGGGCCGATGTGGAAAGACCAATGCACCCTTTTGTGCGAAGATAGCACAACTTTCTGACACTTCACCCAGATGATTCAGGCATCAAGGAAACTCCCCGATGCCATCAAAATACTATCAGGGCACATATGTAAATTAATCATGTGGTGCCCCTGTTTCTCTGGGAGAGCATGCCAAACTTGCACCGGCTTCTGTGCGCATGTGTTTGGCTTACTCTTCCAGTTTAACTGTGGCACAAATGGCAACGTCAAACGCGTGGCTAATTTGTATATGCTCCCCTTTCTATGGGAACAAACAGGGAGTCAGTCCTCACATGTGGGTGACGTTGGCATCGATGGAGCCCAGGTGATTAACCTCTCCCCAGCTTTCCTGTTTAAGGGTACCATCTTGCCTCAGTCTCCTTTTTTCCGCAGAGCCCATTGGACATTATTTACTTTGCTCTTTTTCATTTTTTTCCTTCTCTGGTACATGTTTTTTCTTTCTCGCCCTCCCGGGTCTGATGCCACTTTGGTGCTGCATTTTTCTCTGGTCTTTTTCTTGGTGTGTGGGAACTCCTCATGCCCTTTCTGGCCAGGATGCTCAAGTTTGATCTTGCGTGTGCTGTCTTCCCTGCTATTTCCTCAGCCAGTGGGTTCAAGCGGTGTGACCTCTGTGGGTGCACCATGTCCTGCACGATTTTTGTTTTCATTGCCTTGGTGCAGACTACAACGATTCCTCCTGTGGGCTCTGTCAGCAGATGATGAACAAGGACGGAAGAACTGTACAATGCAGCAAGAGTCCATATTTCAGAAGACCTCAGTCTCAGCCCCAGCGTGAAGCTGGGGGCCTCGGCCTCACTTGATGCCATGCCCATTCTGAGTTCTGAGGTGCAGGGTGTCAGACAGGGGCTTCTCTCTAAGGGCTGTCCCCCAAAGAGCCGGACATTGTCGGTGGCATCGTTGGGAGACTATGCTGGAGCCATGGGTAAGTCCCGTGGTTACCGCCATCAGAGCCCCTGGCCCAATGTCGAGGGCGATGGCCAGGAAGAGCCCTCCAAGCTGCCCTGGCGTAAGAAAGTGCCATAGGTGTCGGGAGCTCAACCTTGGTTTCCTGAACCCATCCTCGTTGGAAACCCCTTCGACGGCGTCAGATCCAAAGCTTTCAGTGCCGAAGCTGGTGATTGTGGAGCCTTCTGTCCTCGAGGTCAAAATGGCGGCCATCGAGCACAATATCACTGTCTTCTTGGCCCAGCAATGTGGACAGATGCTCGGTTCTTCCGGGTCACCAGTTCCGACCACTGGCCCCTCTACCGCAAGGGCATCTCCAGAGGTTGTGGATCCGGTCCTTGAGTGCCACCGGCCTCGAGGCGATTACAGGCCCCATTCTCAGTCCCGTTCAGGGTGAAGGACTTCCCCTGCCAGTGCCTCCAGTTCTGACCGAAGGACTCTGGGAGGGTCTCGTGGCACTAGTGATCTGGCACAGCCCCGAGGCCCGCAGGGCCCTTGAGGTCTCCTCTGACTTGGTTGGACTGGGAGACCAATGATGAGTCCCCCGACACCCGCCTATATTGGAATGTCCCCTCGCCCCCCCCCCCCCGAGGGAACAGCTCAGGTCCCCTCCCGAGGACCTCTCTTTTCTGGAGTTTGTCCATGACATGGCAAAGGCCTTGGCCATCACCAAAGGGTCTGAGGAGGAGCTTCGGGCAGAGAACCTTGAGATCCTCCAGTATGAGATCCCTCCGAAGGAAGCATTCGCATTGTTGATTCCTCCCCCCCCCCCCCCCCCAATCCTGGAATGGTTTCTCTTCCATATGTGGGAGACCCTGGCCTCGGTTTCGACTGTGAGCAGGCAGCTCTGCGCCGTGTACAGAGTCCACTGGAGCACCGGGTTCCAAAAACACAGCTATCCCATAACTTCTTGATGGTGGAGTTGGCCATGCGTAGGATTAAAAGCCGAAAGAGGCACCCCTTGGTGCCCCCTGGCAGAGAGGCCCCACTCCATGGATGCTTTGGGCAGGAAGTCCTACCAGGGCTCAGTGCTTGTTGGCTGTATCCAGGCTTAACAGGTCTGTATAAGCATGTACTTGCAAGACATGACAAGGGAGTTTGCTGGGTTATTGACTGGGATGGTAGAAGAGTCTCTTCAGTGATTTCAGGCTTTGTCCTCAATGATCAAGGGAGCAGTGCTCCAAATTTATCACTCAAGTGTCCTAGGACAGCTTTGAGTCTGTGGCCAGAGTAGCTGCATTGGGCATTAGTGCCTGCCACTAGACCTGGCTACAGTCCTCTGACTTAGTGCAAGGGTACAGGACAAGCTGGTCGATGTCCCATGCTGGGGGGGGGGGGGGGGTGAATCTCTTCAGCAAGCCTATGACTAATAAGGCTGCTGAGCTGGAGTCTGAGTTCCTGACCAGGCCTAGGCTCTCCAAGAAAACCATTGACCTTTCCCAACAAAGGCTTTAGGGAAAAAGCCTCTTCGCCCAAAGAAGATGAAGGCTTGCGGAAACTACGCCCAATAATCTGCCATCCTGGGTCAGCAGGCCAAAGGACAGGGGCATGGCCCATATAAGCCTAAGGCCTCCAAGCCCTAGGCGGTGCCCTAGCCGCAACCCGGGGGGGGGGGGCTTTTGACTCCTTGGGCATAGCCTTTCTTCCCCCAGGAGGTCTAGTCCCACAACATATGGGGGTCGTCTGGTATACTTTACCAAGCATCACCACTGACACCTGGGTCCTCCAGGTGGTGGTGGAGGGTTACTTCTTCCATTTCCACCAGATGCCGCCCCTCTTCTTTCCAGGGGAACTCCCGATGACTCCCCTTCACAGAGACTTGATCCAGTGAGAGCTCACTGGGCTTCTGGCCGACAAGGCAATGAAACTGGTCCCACCCCATCTCAGGAGCAAGGTGTTTTACCCCCCGTATTTTTTGGCACCAAAGAGAACTGACGGCTTTCACCCTATTCTGTATCTGTGAAATCTCAACAAGTTTCTGGTGAAGGGGAAGTTCAAGATGCTCTCCTTTGGAACATTGCTGCCTTACTTCCGCCAGGGAGATTGGCTATGCTCCTTGGATCTCAAAGACGTGGTACACGCACATTCCCATCCACCCAAGACACTGGCAGTACTTCTGGTTTGTTTGAGGAAGCCACTACCAATACAGAGTGCTGCCCTTCGGCCTGGCCTTGGCCCCAAGGATGTTCACCAAGTGCCTAGCGGTGGTCACCACCCACTTGTGGCTGCAAGGGGTGTTTATCTTTCCCTGCATAGACGACTGACTGGTCAGGGGCGATACTGCTGTAGAGGTGTAGTGGGCAGCATGCCACACCATGCTCAATCTAGAGCACCTGGGGTTTGTCATCAACTACTGCAAGTCCCGCCTGCAATTGACCCAAATCCTGGAGTTCACAGTGGCTTTGCTAGATGCGGTCCTCACAGGAGACATTCAGGGCCGAACCTTGGCATCCACCTGATTCATACTATGTCTCCTGGGGCTTATTGTCTTGACCATGCACTTCACAGCCAATGCCTATCTCCACATGCGGCTGGCCCAGTGGTCCCAGGCGACGGGACGCCTGAAGGACAGGGTGACCATCACCCTTTACCTTGCCGAGTCCCTCGACTCGTGACAGAGCCACCAAACCTGCAGGCAAGGATGCTTTTTCAAGTCCCGATTCCTCAGAGGTTCATCACCACAGGTGCCTCCAAGTTGGGCTGGGGGGCCCATTGCAGCAATCTCTGCATTTAGGTCCTGTGGTCAGCATCGGAGAGCCTCCAGCAGATCAATTTCCTGGAGCTCTGAGAAATCGCCTGTGCTCTCTGGGCCTTTTTGCACCACCTGCAGAACCAAGCCATCTTAATCCAGATGGACAGTCAGTTGGCGATGTTCTACATCAACAAGCAAGGGGGCACACGGGATCATTCCTCATATGCTTGGAGACTGTTTTTCTCTGCATATTTGCCAGCGAGAGCAGGATGCTCCTCAAGGTGGCATAACTTCCTGGTCGGGACAATGTTCTGGAGGACTGCCTAAGCTAGGCTCTCCAGCTCCAAGAGTGGTGACTTGGCCACGGGTGACCAACTGGCTGTTCTGCCATTGGGGCCTGCCTACACTGGATCTCTTTGCCAGCCCAGTCAGTGCTTAGCTGACCTGCTTCTGCTCCAGAATGCCACACCTCTCCCAGGTGGCGGCCAATGTGTTTCTCATTCCGTGGATGGAAGGACTCCTTTGTGCCTTCCCTCCCATGCCACTCGTCACCAAGACCCTCTTGAAGGTCCAGCTCGACCGGGCCACCCTGATTCTCTTAGCACTCTGATGGCCCCAGCAGCCCTGGTTCCCGCTGCTACTCAGCCTGTCTTGCGTGCCCCCAGTCCCCATGGGGAACGCCCCTAATCTGCTCTTGCAGGAGGCAGGCTCTCTCCTGCACCCCATCCTGGAGTCCCTGGCTCTGATGGCCTGGCTGCTGAAAAGGGTAGTCCTGGCCCAGTTCATCTTGCCCAGAGAGGTGGGTCCTGCTGGCTTCACGCAAGGACGCCACCCAGCAGGCATATGCCTTCAAGTGATGCCGCTTCTTAGTTTGGTGTGTGGAAAGGGGTGCCAGCCCCTTCTCCTGTTCTGTCCATCTGATGCTGCAGTACCTGCTGTACCTGTCTAATGCTGTATTTTTAAATCTAACTCCACCAGAGTTCATCTAGGTGCGCTCTCGGCACACTACCACCTCCACAAAGAGAAGCCCCTCTCTGTTCAGCTTCTCGTAGCTCGCTTCCAGAGGGGCCTCCTGCTCTCTCGGTCACCCATTCGGCGTGGAATCTCAATGTGGTCCTCTCAAAGCGTATCTGTCCTGGAAGTTGATCTTCCTCATGGTGCTCACATTTGCCACAGGGTCAGGGAGCTCCAAGCGCTGGTGGCTCATGCCTCCTATATCAGGTTTCACAGGAACAAGGTGGTGCTTTTTACGTACCCCAAGTTCTTCCTGAAGGTGGTCTCTCTATTCCACCTCAACCAGGAGTTGGTTATTCCCATCTTTTTCTGCGTCGTCATGCCAGTAGGACAGAGACTACTCTCCATACACTGGACTGTAAATGTGCATCGGCCTATTTCTTAGAGTGCAACAAGCCCCATCACCGCTTCTTGCTGCTCTTCATTTCCTATGACCCTAATTGCCTGGGCATAGCAGTCTTCAAGCGTACTTTTGTCCACCTGGGTGGCAGACTGCATTGCCTTCACCTATAGTCGGGCCTGTCTCTTGCTGGAGTGTCATGTGCACAATATCCAGTCCATGGCAGCATCTGTGGCGCTTGGTCCCCTTAACGGAGATCTGCCGGGCCGCCACCTGATCCTCAGTTCATGCCTTTCCAGCGCATTACTGCCAGGAGGACGAGTCCTGGTGGGACTGTGCCTTCATCCAGGCAGTACTCTGTTATCTGTTTGAGGTTTAAAGCAACTTCTGCCCTCTGGTCTTTCTGTGTGTCCAGGCTACCGGAAAGCTGGTTCCCTAGTCGACACTGGGGTTGCTTGCAACCTAACTGCACTCCCACTGTTCCTCACGGTTCGTTTTTTGAGGGCCACCCATGGTTTACAGGTTCTTTCAGTAGCCTGTAGCTGGGGAGTCTCATATGTGAGGACTGACTTCCTGCTTGTTCCTGGAGAAAGTGTAGTTACTCACCTATAACAGGCATTCTCTGGGGACAGCAGGAATCAGTCCTCACAATCCTCCCTCCTCCCCATGGAGTTGCTTTTCTTTTTGTTGCCGTCTTGAGCTATGTCATCATACTGAGGCAAGATGGCACCCTTGGGCAGGAAGGCAACCACTCATGCATGGTAGATCTTCCAAAGGCTTTCTTTGAAACCTGTGGAGAGGTTACCACGCAGGCTCCATCGGTGCTGATGTCGCCTATATGTGAGGACTGATTCCTGCTGTCCCCAGAGAACACCTCTTAAAGGTGAGTAACTACGCTTTCTGCATGCTATTGGTGCGTTGTGTAGAGACGTACAGAGTTGATAGCGCATGACTTAAGAGCCAGCTTTCTGCATCAGCCCCTTAATCTCACATTGCTTCAGGTACCCACTTAGATTGTAAGCTTCTTGGGGCAGGGACATACTGTACCAGTATACAGCACTGAATATGTCCAGTGGTGCTATAAAATTACTATTATATTCCCCTTCCCAGATGTCTTTATCATATCTCTCCCTCACTCACCACAAGGGGGAGGAAGGGAAATCTCTTTGGATGCTGAACGCCTAAGTGCTACTCCTTTCTTCAACAAGGGTAATGACAGTAGGAGCAGTCATCTTGTCCTTCCAATCTCTCCTCTGGAGCTTGGGTGCATCTCCTCCTATCATCAGAGTCCTTGGGCTGAAGTCTTGAACTCAAGTCTCCTGTGCCATAGTTGAACTAATAAATAATAAGCAAACAAAAGAAAATAAGCTCATAGCTCTTCATTGAACTTAACACATTTTTTGACTATTTATTTATATTCTCTTATATACCGCGCTATTCTGCATCAGTGCGGTTTACATTGAACAAACTAAAATTACATTGAACAGGGCATTATAACTTGGAGATAACTATTTTACAGGGAACATGGGCTATGGAGGGTTAAGTGGCTTGCCCAAGACCACAAGGAGCACCTGTGGGACTAGAAACCCCAGTCCTTCCGGCCCAAGGTTGCTGTCCTCTAGTGGGATTTGAACCCCCGACCTTCCGGCCTGAAGTACCTTGCCCCAACCACTAGGCCACTCCTCCACTACCTAGACTAGTTTAGAAAGGTTAAAATCTTCTCCAGGAACAAGCAGGAAGTCAGTCTTCACATATGGGTGACGTTGGCACTGATGGAGCCTGCGCAGAGCATTTCCCCAGCTTTCAAAGAAAGCCTTTGAGAATGCTACCACGTATGTGTGGTCCCCTTCCTGCCCAAGGGTGCCATCTTGCTCAGTCTCCTTTTTTTCCGCGGAGCCCTTCAGACGTCTGGCTTGTCCCCGGAAAAAGTTGATATTTCTCTTCCTGAGTTTCACACTCGCCTCTTGTATCGCACCGGTACTCTTCCTGCCTACCGACTTCGGTGCCTCGGCGTCGGGTTCAGTTTATTTTTGTAGTCTTTCATTGTTTTCTTTTTCTAGCGTTTTTACGCCCTTTTTCTCCCGCTGGCAGCTCAGAAAGCCTTTGACCTCGCAGGGGTGTTTTTTTCCCCCATGGCTACCAGTGGCTTTAAGAAGTGTAATCGGTGCTCCAAAATCATGTCTTTAACCGATACACACGACTGCTGTCTTTGCTGCCTCGGTCCAGACCATGACCCGGTGGCCTGCGGTCTCTGCAAGAGGATGTCCAGCAAGGCCCTCAAGAGCAGCATGATAAGTTTTTCCCCGAGTCCCCGATGCCTTCGAATGCCAGGGCCTCGTCCGAGTCCCTGACATCTTGGGCGGAACTCTCCAAAGAAGAAGAAACCCTCAAAGGCAGCGTCCTTGGAAGGTTCCAACTGGCCGGTGCCTCCCTGGGCCTGGTCCCGCATTCTGAGATTTTTATCTGAGGCATAGGAGAAGGAGCGGCCTGCGAAGGTCCCCCGGAAGGATCCGACACGGGTCTGCCTCGGTCCCCAGACACTATCCTCATTGAGGATTCTCCTTTGGAGGAGCCAGTGTCGGGCCCGAGTGCCTTGGTGCCCGTGCCGAAGGTTGCAGAGCCTTCTGGTCTGGAGTCCAGAATGATGGCCCTGGAGCGCAGTTTGTCTGCCTTCATGGACCAGCAGCGGGCGCTGTTGTCTGGCATGACTGGTTCATCTGCCCTGATCACCGGGCCCTCGACGTCCAAGGTGTCCGCAGAGGCTGAGCCGATCCTCTAGGTCCTTTGGCCTCGAGTTGATCCTCAACCGCAGTCACGCTCCGAATCCCACTCGACGGGTCCACGGTCATCCCTGGCAAGTTTGCCGGGCACCGGCTGCAGGGCATCAGGAGCCCCGAGGGTTGCAGAACAGCCCTCCTACGAGTCCTCGACGGACTACTCTAAGTGGGAGACTGAGGAGGAGGATCCCCCAATACCCGTCGCCACCGCAGCGTCCCTTCTGACTCTCCCATCTCGGAGCCTCGGCGATGGTCCCCACCTGAGGACATGGGCTTCCTCGATTGTGTCAAGGACATGTCTAAGGCCCTGGCATTCCCGACAGAGTCAGAGGAGGACCCTCGGATGGATGAGTTGGAAATCCTCCAAATCGAGGCCCCTGCATGGGACTCGCTGACGGTGCCCATTCCTCCCTTCTTGGAACGGCTCATTCTTCTAATCTGGGAGACACCGGCTTTGGTGCCGGTGGTGAGCAAATGACTCTACTCTATGTATCGAGTCCGCAGGAGCCCAGGCTTCCAGAAGTCACAGCTGCCACATAACTCCATGGTGGTGGAGTCTGCCATGAATCAGCTGAAGAGCCAGAAGACGCACACCTCGGTGCCTCCCCAGCAGGGAGGCCCGCACTCTGGACAGAAAGTGCTACCAGGGCTCAATGTTCATCTGCTGCATCCAGGCTTACCAGCTGTACATGGGCATGTACTGAGAGACCGGGCGAAGGAACTTGCTGGGTTCTCGGCTCGTCTCTCCGAGGAACCTTTGCAGCGGCTCAAGAACCTGGCTAAAGCAGTCTGTGAGTGCTCCAAATTCATGTCTTGAGTGGCCTATGATGGGTTCGAGTCAGCGGACCTCGAGCAATGGGTTCAGGACAAACTGGTCGATGTCCCATGCCTGGTTGATGTCCCTTGCCAAACTGGTCGATGTCCCATGCCAAGGGTAAACCCATGACGGACAAGGCTGCGTGCTGGAGTCCGAGTTCATGACGAGGACCAGGCTCTCTAAGAACACCGCTGCCCCTTCTTGACGGAAGGGCTCGTGTAAGAAGTCCTTTTACCCCAGGAAGGGAACTGTTTACCGAAACTACTCACATTTTCAGGCCTCCCCGGCTCCCCAACAGGGTCAGCAGACCAAGGAACATGGGCATGGCCCGCGTAAGCAGAAGGCTCCAAAGCCCCAGTCACCAGCTCCGGCCCAGCCAGGGGGGAGATTTTGACTCCTTGAGCATAGCCTCTACTCCAAGAAGATCAGCAGTCCACAGGGGGACATCTGACTCTCTGTGCCCACAAGTGGATGTCCATCACCACCGATTCATGGGCTCTTCAGTTGGTCAGGGAGCATTACCTCCTCCATCTGACTCTTAAACCTCCCCCTTATTTCCCAGGAGAGCCCCCTAGGTCTACCCTCCACCGAGAACACCTTCTGAAGGAGTTGGCGGGTCTTCTCGAGGACAAAGTGGTGGAACCGGTGCCCAACCACCTCAAGGGTAAGGGGTTCTATCCAGGTACTTTCTCATGCCAAAGAGGAAAGGGGGCCTAAGGCCCATCCTCAACCTGCACAACCTTAGGAAATTCCTGGTGAGGGAGAAGTTCAAGATGCTCTCTCTTGGAACATTGCTGCCATACCTCCAGCAGGGAGACTGGCTATGCTCCTTAGACCTCAAGGATGCTTATATGCACATCTTCATCCATCCCAACCACAGGCAGTTTCTGCAGTTCGTAGTGGGGAGCAGGCACTTTCAGTACAAGGTGCTCCCCTTCTGCCTAGCCCTGCCCTGAGAGTTTCACAAAATGCTTGGCAGTCGTGGCCACTTCTCTCCGGCTCCAAGGGGTCTTCAAATTCTCCTACCTGGATGACTGGCTCATAAAGGGAGGCATGGTTTCAGAGGTGCAGCAGGCCACCACACGCACGCTCCAGGTCCTGCAACACCTGGGCTTTGTCATAAACTACCCCAAGTCTCCCCTCCTCCCGACACAGTGTCTGGAGTTCATCGGGGCAAAGATTGACACTCTTCAGTTGAAGGCTTTCTTGCCCAGGGACAGAGCCGACTGTCAGGTCTCTAACTTGGGAAGTGCAACACCGTACCTCGGTGCCCACGTCACCCCAGTCGCTCGCCTCCTGGTGTCTCCGGGACCAGTGGTCCCAGGCCACAGGTCACCTTAGAGACAGTCTTCTTGGCTGCTAATTGGCAGATTCCCTGGTCTGGTGGCAGTCACCCCAGGATCTCGAGGCGGGTATGCCTTTTCAGGCCCCTAGCCACGGATGCCTCCCTGCTTGGCTGGGGAGCCCACTGTGGAGATCTCTGCACCCAGGGCACCTGGTCACCAGACGAGAGCGCCCAGCAGATCAACCTCCTGGAGCTCCGAGCCATATACCTAGCCCTGAGAGCCTTTCATCACCACCTGCATCACCAGCCAGTTCTGGTCCAAATGGACAATCAGGTGGCAATGTTCTACATGAACAAACATGGGGCACGGGGCCTCGTACCCTTTGTCAGGAGGCTCTAACCCTTTGCTCATATGTAGTCCGACAGGGCATCCTCTTGCGGGCAGTGTACCTTCCCGGTCAGGACAACCAGCTGGCCGACAGGCTCAGCAGAGTTCTCCAGCTGCACG
The DNA here is from genome assembly GCA_033557465.1 of Ichthyophis bannanicus. NCBI lineage: Eukaryota > Metazoa > Chordata > Amphibia > Gymnophiona > Ichthyophiidae > Ichthyophis > Ichthyophis bannanicus. Next base: position 111,588,925 of record CM066033.1, on the reverse strand, counting down.
AGTGGCAGCTGGACCCCAGTGTAGCCAGTCGGCTCTTCCTGCTCTGGGGACAACCCGTGATGGACCTGTTCACCAGCCCGGACAACTTCCAGTTGCCCCACTTCTACTCCCTACAAAAAAGATCCCTAATACCAATGACAAAATCAATCACCGCAAAAAAAGTCACCAATGAAGTCCCCAAGAAAAACCTGAACACTTTTTTTTTTTTTTTGTCGGAGCTTACCGAGGGAAGGGAGAACAATTTGTCACCCCCACCAGATGGCAAACTTCATGTTAATCATTTATAGGTTCATCCCAAAACTTTCAAAACTTTCATTGAAAAAACACATCTTAAAATTGTCGCAGCTTGAAAAACCTTGCCCAAGAACACGACGTGCACGTTTCGGGATATGACTCCCTGCTTCAAATGCTTTCAGCATCCGTGCTATTGACAACTGCCATTAAACGCCAACTTCCCAAAAGCGGCATTTTCTAGGGACCAAGCTTCATATAATTGGCTGAAAACTGCTGCCATTCAAAGAAGAACCTGCCAATGGAAGAAAAGGATAAACCCCATCATCAGGGGAAGCCCTACTTCCCATTGGTTGGAAAAAGGGGAGAGGACTTTCCTCTATATGTGATTGGGTGAGACCTGCTGATGTAGGGTAGACCTCCAATAAGAAGGGAAAACCCCTTCGTCACCAAGAGGAAACCCCTATCGTCATTGGTTGAATCAAAAAAGACTGGTCCAATCGATCTCTTTGTTAAGGCCAAAAGATTGAACAGTATTTAAAGTATATATCCAACGTTGTTCGAGCCATTGGAGCCGGTAGATCCTGTCCCCACCTCTTGGATCATACAGTACATGATCAATTACTGTCCAAAGCAAATCTTCAAAAACGTGATGGTGAAGTAGGCAATGTTCCACGATCGGTACCGACTGCACCTCCGGACGTACTCGGGATGCATGTTCGCTTATTTTCAATTTGATAGAATGCGAAGTTCTGCCTACATACAGTAATAAGCATGGACATTGCAAAATGTATACCACGTACGATGACTGACGATCAGTTTTCCATTGTCATGTGTAATAACGTGTAGTTGTAGGATGTGTCCACACCAATCCTGATAATGTCCCAGAACAAAATTTGCAATTATTACAGGGGAAATGGCTGCTTTGATCTGGAGATGGGAACCCCGGTCTATCTGCCGAGGAAGTTGATTTGACCAGCATATCACTTCGATTAGAACGTCTAGAAAAAGCGATCATCAGAGGTTTATTGAAGAAGGGATGCAAACCCAAAATCGACCAATGTTGTTTAAGTAATTTAACTATATCAGTTGAGATTCATAAAAGGAAGGACTCCAACAATAGCTTCTGAAGTGTTTGAAGTGGACGTCCTCAATTGCCCCTCACTCAGTAGCCATTCGCGCTGGAAATTATATGCCCGACGATTGGCCATATTAACCACATAAGAAGGATAACCTCTACTCAGCAGTCTATGCGTTAAATCTATAGTATGCCAGGGTGGCAACGAATGCGTTACTGATCTCATGGTCGGGAGGCCTCTTGTACGCCTTCCCTCCTACCCCGTTGATCGCCAAGATCTTTTTCAGGACCCTCTGTGACAGGGCCTCTCATCCTGATAGCTCCTCGGTGGCACAGGCAGCTGTGGTTCCCACTGCTTCTACAGTTGACGGTGGACATTCCCATCCCCTTGGGGACCACCCTGGGACTCCTGTCTCAGGAGGGAGGCTCTCTCCTGCACCCCAATCTGGGGTCCCTGTCACTGACAGAGGGGCTGCTGAGATGGTGTCTCTGGCCCCCTTCAACCTCCTGGTTGAAGTGGAGGACATCCTGTTGGCCTCTCGCAAGGCCTCTACTAGGAAGGCTTACGCCCTCAAATGACACAGGTTCTTTGTTTGGTGTGTGGATCACGGGGCTGACCTTCTCCTGCCTGGTGCTCTGGTGTTACAGTACTTTCTCTACCTCTCTGTCTGTGCTCCAGTCCAACTCCGTCCGGGTGCACCTCATGCCTTAGTGGCGCACCATCATCCGGTGGATGGTAAGCCCCTCTCGGTCCAGCCATTGTTGACCTATTTTCTTGAGGACCTGCTTTTATTGAAGCCCCTGGTTTGCCCTCCAGCAACCGAATGGGACCTCAACGTGGTGCTGGGGCAGCTTACTCGCCCGCCCTTTGAACCTCTAGTTATCTGCAGCCTCCGCTACCTCTCTTGGAAGGTGACTTTCCTGGTTGCGCTTACCTACGCTTGCAGAGTTAGTGAGCTCCAGGCCCTGGTGGCAGAGGCGCCCTATACCAGGTTCTACAAGAATAGAATGGTGCTTCGCACACACCCCAAATTCTTACCAAAGGTAGTGCCGCCCTTCCATCTCAACCACACAGTGGTGCTCCCTACCTTCTTTCCAAGACCATTTGGGCGGAGATGGTCCTCCACACCTTGGACTGTAAGAGGGCTTTGTCTTTCTATATCCAACGCACTCAGGGCCACTGCAAAGCTTCTCAGCTTCTCATCTCTTATGACCCCAGTAGGCTGGGGGAGGCAGTGACCAAGCATATGCCATCCACTTGGGTGGCGGACTGTATCCCTTCGTGTAAGAGCAGGCAAGGCTCCCGCTGGATGGCTGTGTCATGGCGTACTGTGTCAGGGCCATGGGTGCTGCGGTGGCACACTTGTGCTCCGTCCCAAAGGGGGACATCTGCTGGGCTGCCACCTGGTCTTCAGGCCATAACTTTGCAGCCCATTACTGCCTGGAAAGAGATTCCCGATGGGACAGTGCCTTCGGACGGGCTGTGCTCCGTAACCTTTTCGTGGTTTAGGCAACTCCTACCCTCCGACCCTTCTGTGTTCAGGCTACCGGAGTGCTGGTTCATCGGACACAGGGGTCTTACTGTGGTCTGGGTACAAGGGCTAATTGCTGCTGCTTGCGGCTTCCCATGAGGGCGCCCTTATTTTTGCTATGGGTTTTTGGTATCCTGTAGCTGGGGAGGATATGTGAGGACTGGCTTCCTGCTTATTCCTGGAGAAAGCGTAGTTGCTCACCTGTAACAGGTGTTCTCCGGGGACAGCAGAAATCCGTTCTCACAACCCTCCCTCCTCCCCTTGGAGTTGCTCCTTTCCCATTTTTTATTTTTGCCGTCTTTTAGCTATGTTATCTGACTGAGCAAGATGGCACCCTGGGGCAGGAAGGGAACCACGCATGCGTGATAGCATTCCCAAAGGCTTTCTTTAAAAGCTGAGGAAATGCTTTGCGCAGGCTCTGTCGGTGCCAGCATCACCCATATGTGAGGTCTGATTCCTGCTGTTCCCGGAGAACACCTGTTATAGGTAAGTAACTACGCTCTCAGGTCAGGATAATATGTATGAAAGCATTTTTGTGATTCACTTACATAGTCTAGTATTGTCAGCTTTTGGCTCTTACCTGAGGTGGAAGGTATCGCTCTATTTTTTTTCCCCTTTGGATCAACCATTAAGAAGTGAACTTATAAGGCAACCACACTACTTTATCCTATGGTTGAGTTAAGGAATTAACTATATTCAAGTAGGCTTTATTCACCTCTTTCCTCCCCCCGCTCATTTTCTGTCATGTCCTCCCCTATTCTCCGGGAACAAGCAGGCAGTGGGTCCTCTCATATGGGTGACGTCAACACCACGGAGCCCTCATGGAAGCATCCCCCCAGCTTTCAAAGAAATCCTTTGGGAGATGCCATCACGCATACTTGGTCCCCTTCCTGCCCAAGGGTGCCATCTTGCTCAGTCTCCTTTTTTCCGCAGAGCCCTTCATACGTCTGTTTGGTCTTTCCCCGGAAAAAGCTGATTTTCTCGACCTGAGTTTCATACTCTCTGGTAGTGCATCTGTATTCTCCAAAACCCGAGCTTGCTGCCCCAGTATAGAGTCTAAGGTTCTTAGTTTTTTACTTCCTCAGCGCCTTGCACGCCTTTTTTTCCAACTGGCAGCACCACGGGTCTTCGACCTCGCTGGGGTACTTTTTTCCCCCATGGCTACCAGTGGCTTTAAAAAGTGTGATCGTTGTGCCAAAATAATGTCCCTGACCGAGACACACGACTGCTGTCTTTGCTACCTGGGGCAGGACCCTGACCCCATGGCATGCGGCCTCTGTAAGAAGATGTCCACTAAGGCCCTCAAGAGTCGCCAGCAGCAGCACAATATGTTTTTCATGGAGTCCCTGGTACCTCCAAACGCCAGGGCTTCTTCTGAAGCCATGACATCTTAGGGTAGCCCTACAGACCCTGATCGATGCCATGGCTCTTCGGAAAGGGGGTCTCACTCGAGGGAACTCGAAGAAGACGACCTTGAAGGCGGCGTCCCTGGATGGCTGCCGGGTAAAGCCTGAGCCAGGTCCCGTAGTCCTAGACACTCGTCTGAGGGATCAGAGAAGGAGCAACCTGCGAAGGTTCCCCGAAAGGACTCTACCTCGGACCGGCCTTGGTCGCCTGACACCATCCTCATTGAGGACTCCCCCTCGGGTGAACCGGCATCTGCCCAGATTCCTTTGGTGCCTGCGCCGATGGCTGCCGGATCCTTCTGGCCTGGAGTCCAGAATGGCATCCCTGGAGCGCAGCTTGTCTGCCTTCATGGACTAGCAGCGGGCACTGTTGTCTGGTACTACCGGTTTCTCCGCCTAGACCACTGGGCCCTCAATGTTGTAGATGTCCCCAGAGGCCGAGCCGATCCTCGAGACCCTTGGGCCTCAAGTCGATCCTCTGCCAAGGTCTTGATTTGGTTCCCGCTTGACGAAGCTACGATCTTCCCCAGCTAGTGTGCTCGACGCCAGCCATGGGGCCTTTGAGGGCCGCGGCGAGGGTGAGGCCCGGAGCCCGTGAGCCATCCTTCTCTCAAGTCCTCAACGGACTATTCTGAGTGGGAGACGGAAGACAAGGAGTCGCTGGACACCCGTTGCCACCGTGATGTCCCCTTGGACTCCCCTCCTTCCGAGCCCCAGCGGCAGTCCCTGCCCAAGGACATGGCTTTCCTTGCCTTTGCCAGGGTCATGTCCAAGGCTCTAGCATTCCCGACTGAATCAGAAGAGGACCCTCAGATGGAGGAGGTAGAAATCCTCCAATACGAGGCCCTCCCCCCCCCCCGGGGAATTGCTTATGGTGCCCATCCCCACCTATCCTGGAACGGTTAATGCTCCGCATGCGGGAGACACCAGCATCGGTGCTGGTGGTGAGCAAGCGGCTCAACTTGATGAATCTGGTCTGCCAGAGCCTGGGCTTCCAGAAGTCACAGCTTGCCGCACTACTCCATGGTAGTGGAGTTGGGCATGCATTGGCTGAAGAGTCCGAAGACGCAGTACTTGGTGCCCCCCCCCTGGCAAGAGGGCATGCACCCTGGATGCCCTCGGCATAAAGTGCTACCAGGGCTCGATACTCATCGGCCTCATCCAGGCCTACCAGCTATACATGGGGCATGTACCTGAGAGACCTGGTGAAGGAACTCGCTGGGTTCTCAGCTGGTCTTTTCAAGGAACCCTGCAGCAGTTCAAGAATCTTGCCAAGGCCGTCCATGAGTGATCCAAATTTATGTCTTGGGCAGCCTATGATGGCTTCGAGTCAGCAGCTGAGTTAGTGGCGCAGGCATCGGTGCCCGATGCCAGGCTTGACTACAGTTGTCTGACCTCGAGCAATGGGTTCAGGACAAATTGGTCGACGTCCATACCAAGGAGAGAACCTCTTTGGCAAACCCATAAGAACATAAGATATGCCATACTGGTTCAGACCAATGTCCATCAAGCCCAGTATCCTGTTTCAAACAGTGGCCAATCTAGGTCACAAGTACCTAGCAATTTCTCCAAAAGACATAGGCTGCCAAGCTGGAGACAGAGTTCATGACGAGGACCAGGCTCTCTGAAAGGACTGCTGCCCCTCCTTGATGGAAGGGCTTGAGTAAAAATCCCTTTTACCTGACGAAAGGGCTGCTTACTGAAACTATCCACCTTTTCAGGCCAGCAGGCCAAGGGACATGGGCATGGCCCTTGTAAGCAGAAGTCTTCCACTTGGCCTTCAGTCCATACCTTTGCAGCTCATTACTGCCTGGAGAGGGAATCACAAAGGGACAGTGCCTTCGGCCAGGTCATGCTCCGTAATCTTTTCGGGGTCTAGGTAACCTCTATCCTCTGACCCTTCTGTGTTCAGGCTACAGGAGCATCACTTCCTTTGGACACACAGGTCCTACTGTAGTTTGCACCTGTGGACTCATTTGCTGCTGCTCACAGCCTCCCTCGAGAGTGGCCATGTTTTTTTCTCTATGGGCTTTCAGTAGCCTGTAGCTAGGGAGTCCTATATGTGAGCACTGACTTCCTGCTTGTTCCTGGAGAATGTGTAGTCACTCACCTGTAACAGGTGTTCTCTGGGGACAGCAGGAATCAGTCCTCACAACTCTCCCTCCTCCCCTTGGAGTTGCTCCTTTACCATTTATTTTTGCCATCTTTTAACTATGTCATCTAACTGAGCAAGATGGCACCCTTGGGCAGGAAGGGGACCATGCATGTATGGTGGCATCTTCCAAAGGCTTTCTTTGAAAGCTGGTGGGATGCTTCCGCGAGGGTCCATCGGCGCCGTCACACATATGTGAGGACTGATTCCTGCTGTCCCCGGAGAGCACCTGTTAAAGGGGAGTAACTACGCTTTCTCTTCCTCCATAAGTCATGACTACTCAAGAGACACTCGCCGACCCAAAATTGGCAATGTATATACTCCATGACATATTTTCAAAGCCACTTTCTGATGAGCAGGGATCACAAACTGATGTCTATATCAGTTAAAATGTTAATAGTTAATTATATTAATTAAATGTTAAAATGTTATATTAGAAAAAATGTTTAAATGTTACAATGCTTCTTGTATAACAAAATGTTCAATGTAAAATGTTTTGTTCTATGGAAACTGCTTTGACCTGGTGAAAAGTGGTATATAAATATAGCTAAATAAAATAAATCCTCCCTACCTCCTCTTTTGGATCTGATCTGATCATCTGTGGGGTGCATCAAGACCTGACTTTCCTTGATGGAGTGGTTCAGATACAAATGGGTACTACATCTTGAGCTATGTTGACTAATCGATATATCTTTACTTTTAAAAGATGTTAATATAGTAATTTTATAGTGAATTGAGTGGTTTTAATGCTCTTTCCTATAGATTTACCCTTCAGAGTACGGAAAAGAGAGACTGAAGCAAGAAGAGCTGCGTGGACCTGTTGAATTTACAAGTCTTGCTGAGGATGTCACAGCAGAACTAAAGTATGTAATGTTGCTTTTTAGAGCAAAATAAAACAAGTGTGTTGTTAGGATAGGATAGACCCAAGAGTGCTTCAAGGAGAGGTCAGCCAGTGCCAGAGGTGCTAACATACTGCACAGAGAAGATGGGTCATGAAACTGGAGTGAGGGGATTAAGGTCTTGGGAGTAATCTAAGGAAATATTTCTTTATGGAAAGAGTAGTGTATGCATGGAAAATCTAGTGCCAGCATTTGAGAAGAGAATTGTATCTGGATTCAAGAAAGCATGGAACAAATACAGAGGCTTTCTGAGGGAGAGGGTGGGATTATAGAACTTAATAGTTCTCGTGGATGGGCAATTTAGATAGGCTGTATGGCATTTATCTGCTATTGTTTTCTGTGTTTCTAAGCACAAACAAGGGATTTCCTGAGCAGCAAAGCGCTGTGCTTTAAGATGGTAGTTCTTTAACAGGCTGTTAACTTGTACAGCAAAGAATGTGCATATGTCACACCAGTTTTCAAAAGGAAAATATATATGTGCTTTCACATCTAAAATTACCCCATTCACATAAACATTTACACCTGCTGTTTGGTACGCATACTTTTGGAAATTCAAAACTGTTTAAGTCCAGACCCCATACCCAGAAACAAATGTACTCATCACAAGTAAGAGAATACATGAAAAGACAAACGAGCATTATTTCATCTGTATATACTCTAGGCCAGTGATGGCTAACCTTTTTGAGCCCGAGTGCCCAAACTGCCGCACAAAACCAAAGAATTTCCTCAAAGTGCCAGCACGTCATTTGCATAAGTGGTCTTATTTGCATAAATATTTGCATAATGTTACCATACACTAACTTTTAGTAAACATGTCTCTTAATGAGTGTATGGATAAAGAAAGACTAAAAGATTTCTACATTACTATAATCCAGTGCCAACCGCCAGGCACATTAGGAACTACTACAAACGCTGCCCATTTAGAACCCATAGCAAACCCGCCGTATCCTGACAGCATTACCAGGACTCACAAAGCACCATACCCTACCTATCAAAAGGCAACACTGCAAATATTAAACCAATACATTTCAGAGAATACTGGGGAAAGAGAACAAGTGGCAACGTCAAATAGGAATTTCCTCTTGTACCAAACAAAGCGCAGATGTTAATGATGCACATTTCCCAGAGCTGACATATTCCAGTTAATAAATTCAAAATAAAGAGATATCTTTCTACCTTTTGTGCATTTTTTTTCAGTTGCAATTGGTCCAGCCATTTTCTTCTGGTTTCTTCATGTTTTCTGCTAACTCTCCATCGTCTGCTGTCCATTTGTCCTTTCTTCTCTCTTCTAGTTTTTTTTCCATTCTCTCTCTCTCTACATCTGCTTTAACATACTAATCTTTCTCCTTTTGCTCTTTCCTCATTCCTATTTCATCCACACAAATTTTACCCCTCCATCCTCAATCCCCAATTACTCTCCCAATACCTGGCCAATTGTAGATTTTTCATCCCTCCTACACAAAATATTTTTCCCCTCTCCATTTTACTCTCCCAGCCCCATCCCATTCTAATCCTCCCCCAACATCAGCTCCCTTCTAGTTCCAGTCTCACCCAGCATCCATTCCCTTCTTCAAGCCCCCCACTTCCCCTCAGCCCATTTCCATTCCAAGCCCCGTCCCCATCAGCGATTTGCAGTTCAAGCCCCCCCCTTCCCCTCAGCCCATTTCCATTCCAAGCCCCATCCCCAACAGCTATTTGCAGTTCAAGCCCCCTTCCACTCAGCCCATTTCCAGTCCTAGCAACCCCCCCAACCCATTACCAGTCCTAGCCCCCCATAGCCCACTCCCAATCCTAATCCCACCAGCCCATTTCCAGTCCTAACCTCCCCATCAGCCCACTCCCAGTCCTAATCCCCCATCACTCAATTTTTAGTTTAAGCCCCCCCAGCGCCTATCACCACTCCTAACCCCCCCCAGCGCCCATCACCACTCCTAACCCCCCCAGCCCAGCGCCCATCACCACTCCTAACCCCCCCAGCCAGCCCAGTGCCCATCACCACTCCTAACCCCCCCCAGCCAGCCCAGTGTCCATCACCACTCCTAACCCCCCCAGCCCAGTGCCCATCACCACTCCTAACCCCCCCCACCCCAGCCCATCACTACTCCTAACACCCCCCCAGCCAAGCCCAGCCCAGCCCATCACCACTCCTAACCCCCCCAGCCCAGCCCAGCCCAGCCCATCACCACTCCTAACCCCCCCCAGCCCAGCCCAGCCCAGCCCATCACCACTCCTAACCCCCCCCAGCCCAGCCCAGCCCATCACCACTCCTAACCCCCCAGCCCAGCCCAGCCCATCACCACTCCTAACCCCCCCCAGCCCAGCCCAGCCCAGCCCATCACCACTCCTAACCCCCCCCTCCAGCCCATCACCACTCCTAACCCCCCCAGCCCAGTCCAGCCCGTCACCACTCCTAACCCCCCCCCAGCCCAGCCCAGCCCCACTCCTAACCCCCCCCCAGCCCAGCCCAGCCCATCACCACTCCTAACCCCCACCCCCCCCAGCCCAGCCCAGCCCAGGGAAAATTAAAAAAAAAAAAGAAAACCTGTCTGCTGCCGTTGACGGGGCCGCCGCGGCAGAATCGAGCGTGCCGCGGGCCCCACCTGTACCCATCCGGCAGAGCCTGCCCTCCCCGTAGCAGCTCTCTCTTTGGAGCTACAGTCAGACGCGCCGGATTGCAGAGCGCGAAGGGAAGAGTTCCCTCGCTGCTCTGTTAAGCCCGCGGGGGCTGATGGGAAGTTCCCATCAGCCCCTGCGGGCTTAACAGAGTCGCGAAAGGGAAACTCTTCCCTTCGCGCTCTGCAAGCCGGCGCGTCTGACTGTAGCTCCAAAGAGAGAGCTGCTACGGGGAGGGCAGGCTCTGCCGGGTGGGTACAGGGGGGCCCCGCGGCACGCTCGATTCTGCCGCGGCGGCCCCGACAACGGCAGCAGACAGGTTTTCTTTTTTTTTTTCAATTGCGGACCTTCCCGCGTGCCAGCTGCAAGGCCTTCGCGTGCCACAGCTGGCACGCGTGCCATAGGTTCGCCATCGCTGCTCTAGGCAATTTTTTAATAAGCCATTTCTGAGCATAAACCTCTATGTATGTAAATAGCTTTAAAAATTGCCCCCTGTGTAGTTAAATTATTAAAAAAAAGTCTCTTCTCCTCACTGTTTAACACTAGCAGAGGAGCAGAGGTGAGAAATTGCCAGTTGGAGGGGGGGGGGGGGTAGAAGGGTAGCATTATTTATTTATTTTATTTAGCTATATTTATATACCACTTTTCACCAGGTCAGAGCAGTTTCCATAGAACAAAACATTTTACATTGAACATTTTGTTATACAAGAAGCATTGTAACATTTAAACATTCAAACATTTTTTCTAATATAACATTTTATCATTTAATTAATACAAATAACTATTAACATTTTAACTGATATATACATCTGTTCACATTTGTGGGTTTATTGTGGTTGAGTTGTGTAGTTGAGGGTGTTAAGTAGGAGGTCCAAAGTGTTCTGTGAATAGGTAGGTCTTTAGGTGTATCTCCAGGAACAAGCAGGAGTGTAGTCTTCACATATGGGTATCGTCGGTACTGACGGAGCCTGCGCGGGAACGCTACCCAGCATCCAATAGGAAAGCTTTTGGGAGCATCCTTCAGCACATGCGCGCTGCCTTTCCAACTGTCCCTCTTAGTTCTTAGTTTTCCGTGGAGCCGACAGGACACATACCCTGTCACCGCAGAAAATTTCTTCTTTAAACTTGTTTTCTTGTGGTCGCGTCTGTCTCCGCACGACACCTACCGGTACCGCCGGTTCTTTTTTCTTCTTTTCTAAAAAAAAAAAAAAATATATATATATATATATATATATATATATACTTTCTGAACTGTTTTTTCTTCAGAAACTTTTCTTTTGGTGCTAGGCGCCATTTTGAGCATTAGGCCACATTTTTCCTAAAAGATGGAAAAACCAGCTAGTGGTTTTAAAAAAATGTAATAAGTGTGGCGGTACCATTTCCGTCACCGACACCCATGACTGGTGTCTCAAATGTTTAGGCTCTGACCATTCTCCATCTGAGTGTCTCTCTTGTATGGGGATGACTAAAAGAGGAAGACAGAACCGGGCTGCAAAGCTCGGTACCCTTTTTTCTTTGGATGCCAGGTCCATTGCATCGACGTCTTAAAGAGCCTCGTCTTTCTAACATGGATCTCAGGTAACTAAACATAAGAGCCGGTCCTCAAAGGGTAGCTCTCCTTCAAAGCATCGAGAGGCCATTGGCATTGCCCTTGAGGAAACTACACCGGCAAAACAGCCCCGGCGGGAGGCTTCAGCCTCCAAAGCATCAACGGGGTTCCAGGATGTTCTCGAGGCCTTGACCTCGGCAGAACTACTGGTGCCATGCTCAGGGGTTCCAGCCGCTTTTACTGGTACTGATACCCAGGCATCGGCGTCGTCGATAGACCAGAGATTCCTCGCTATCAAACGCAGTCTTGCAGCATTCCTTACAGCTGCGGTACCATTGACACCGGCGGTTCAACCGGCACCAGTACCGACACCGATACCGATGCCTGTACCAGCACCGATACCGGTACCAACACCGACAGTACCGGCCCCGGTGGGAATTTTTCCCATGCTGACTTTTTCTGGCATCGACAGATCGGTACCGGACCAACTCGGTACCGACTTCGATCGATACCGAGACCGTGCTTTGCATGAACATGGGGATCAGAGATACTTCGAGTCCTCCGATTCCGAGGACTCTGATAATTCTGCCGGTACCAGAGTGTTTCTCCCGGAAGACTCCTCTTCTCCCCAATGCAGGATGTCTCCTCCGGAAGACGTGTCTTTTCAGGATTTTATTTGTGATGTGGCCCGAGGCCTTTCAATCACAGTAGCTCCTGAAAAAGAACCTAGAGCAAAGGAATTGGAAATTCTCCAATACCCTAAGGCTCCCAAGGAGGCAGCCACTCTGCCCATTCATGAAATTCTTCATGATTTGATGCTCAGAATGTGGGAGACACCTTTGACCACATCTCCTCATTCTAGGAGACTCGATACCATGTATCGAGTTCCACCATGTCCTGGTTTTCAAAACACTTAGCTGCCACACCATTCAATGGTAGTGGAGTCAGCCATGCGTAGGATGAAAAGTGCAAAGAGACATGCATCCAATCCTCCAGGTTGTGAATGCAGGACTCTTGACGCTTTTGGGTGTCAAACATTTCAGGCTTCCCTGTTTTCAGCTAGGATCAGCTCATATATTTTATATATGGGAATGTTCCTCAAAGAGGTCACAGGAGATTTGGAGCTTATGAGCCCCATTCTCCTTGATGACAAACAACAGGACTTCCTTACTCTTCTCAAGCATGCTCAGGACGTCCCCAAGTTTGTAAATCGTGCAGCCTTTGCTTTGAATGCATCAGCAGAACCTCTGCTATTGCCATTGGTGCACGTCGGATTGCCTGGCTTCAGGCATCAGACTTGGAGATTTGGGTACAGGATAAATTAGGAAACATCCCTTGCACAGGAGAAAACCTCTTTGGCAAGAATTGGCAGGAAAATGCTAATGAGATAGATGCTGACAATATCACTCTAGATAGATTGTCAAAATCTACAGCCACTCCAGCCAAAAAGAAGCCCTATATAAAACCCTTTTTTAGCAAAAAAAAAGGAAGTGTTATCCGTCCTAAACACAGCAAGGGCAAGCTCAGGGTCAAGTTGCCCAGAAAGGTCAACAATAACAATCCAGACAACAAAAGAAGCCAAAAGGCCTTAGAGCTCAACCAGCTCCAGAGGCCCAGCACCCTCAAGGGCTTTGACTCCTTCATAGAGAACTTAGCCTTCCTGCCTCTGAAAGGTGCAGAACCCCTAAACATGCCAGGCAGGTTGTGTCATTTTGCCAACAGATGGTACCAAATAACAGCAGAAAATTGGACTCTGTCCATTGTGGGAGAGGGGAACAAGCTTCATTTTCACAGTGTGCCCCCTCCTACAATCGTAAGACAGTTCAATTCCCAAACCTCTACAGACAATCTACTGGATCGAGAGGTCTGAACACTCCTTGCTCAAGGAGCAATAGAGGAGGTGCCCATTCTTCAACAGGGTGCAGGGTTCTACTCCCCCTATTTTCTTATTCCAAAGAAAACAGGAGGACACAGACCCATTCTAGACCTCAGAGAATTGAATAAATATCTGTTCCGAGAAAAGTTCAAAATGATTTCTCTGGGAACTCTTCTGCCATACCTTCAAAGTCAGGATTGGCTTTGTTCTCTAGATCTAAAGGATGCATATACTCACATTCTGATCCATCCAGATCACAGGAAATTCTTACGATTCCTTTTCAATGGAAAACATTTCCAATACAGGGTGCTTTCCTTTAGTCTGGCTTCGGCACCAAGAGTATTCACAAAATGCATGGCAGTAGTAGCTGCATTTCTGCGAACCCTAGGGATATATAGACGACTGGCTGATTCGAGCCCCTACGGTTCCAGAAGCCAGCTCTGCACTGTCTCGCACACTGCGAATCCTTCAATGCTTGGGATTGGTCATAAACCTCCCAAAATCTCAGCTTGCTCTGTCTCAGTCCCTGGAGTTCATAGGAGCTCGTTTAGATACCAGACAGTCAAGGGCTTTTCTCCCACAACCCCGCTGTCTTCGCATAGTGCACCTAGCTTCTCAAGCAGCGGTGAAGTCCTCCCTAACTGCTCGAGAACTACTACAACTATTGGGACATATGGCATCCACGGTTCATGTGGTTCCCTATGCTCGCCTTCATATGCGAGCTGCCCAGTGGACCCTATCCACACAGTGGACACAGGCCACAGGACATCTGTTGGACAAGATATCAAATTCACAATGACTGATTTTGTCCCCCCTATGGTGGCAATCACTGGAAAATCTTCTAGTGGAGTCTCCTTTCCAGCAACCCCTATTCCAGGCCACCCTAACAACAGATGCATCACAGGTGGGATGGGGAGCACACCTGCATCATCTCTCTACCCAGGGTACCTGGACTCCACAGGAGGCTTGTCTCCACATAAAATCCTACTGGAACTCAGAGCAGTCTATCTAGCTCTTTGAGTATTCCATGCCCAGCTGAGTTACAACACAGTCCTGTCCAAACGGACAATCAAGTAGCCATGTTCTAGGTCAGCGATGGCGAACCTATGGCACGCGAAGGCCTTGCAGCTGGCACGCGGGAAGGTCCGCAAGTAAAATTTAAAAAAAAAAAAAAGCTGTCTTCTCCCGCTGCCGGGGCTGCCGCGGCAGAATCGAGTGTGCCGCGGGGCCCCCCTGCCCAGCACAGCCTGCCCTCCCCCTCTATCCGCTCTCTCGTCGCAGCTCACAGTGACACGCGCCGGCTTTCAGAGAGCGAGGGAAGAGTTTCTCCCTCGCTGCTCTGTTAAGCCCGCGGGGGCTGATGGGAAGTTCCCATCAGCCCCCGCGGGCTTAACAGAGCCGCGAAAGGGAAACTAATCCCTTCGCGCTCTGAAATCCGGCGCGTGTCACTGTGAGCTGCGACGAGAGAGCGGATAGAGGGGGAGGGCAGGCTGTGCTGGGCAGGGGGGGCCCCGCGGCACACTCGATTCTGCCGCGGCGGCCCCGGCAGCGGGAGAAGACAGCTTTTAAAAAAAAAAAAATTCGCAGGGCTGGGCTGGGCTGGGCTGGGCTGGGGGGGGGTTAGGATTGCTGATGGGCTGGGCTGGGCTGGGCTGGGGGGTGGTTAGGATTGCTGATGGGCTGGGGGGGTTAGGATAGCTGATGGGCTATGGAGGCGCTGGGGTTGGTTAGGAGAGATGATGGGCTGGGGGGTTAGGAGTGCTGATGGGCTATGGGGGGGCTGGGGGGGGTTAGGAGTGCTGATGGGCTGGGGGGGTTAGGAGTGCTGATGGGCTATGGGGGGCTGGGGGGGGTTAGGAGTGCTGATGGGCTAGGGGGGGGGGTAGGAGTGCTGATGTGCTATGGGGGGGCTGGGGGGGGGGTAGGAGTTATGATGGTCTATGGGGGGGCTGGGGGGGGGTTAGGAGTGCAGATGGGCTATGGGGGGGCTAGGACAGGAAATGGGCTGATGGGGAGGGGTTAGGACTTGAGGTGGGTTGATGGGGTTAGGACTGGTAATGGGCTGTTGTCTGAAGGGGTCTGTAATGAAATCGACTATGGGTGGTTAGGACTGATAATGGGCGATGGGGGGGGCTAGGACAGGAAATGGGCTGATAGGGAGGGGTTAGGACTTGAGGTGGGCTGATGGGGTTAGGACTGGTAATGGGCTGTGGGCTGATGGGGGGGTTAGGACTGGCAATGGGCTATGGGGGGCTGACTGGAAATGGGTTGATGGGGTTAGGACTGGAAGTGGGTTGATGGGGGGGCTAGGACTGGTATTGGGTTGGGGGGTTGCTAGGACTGGAAATGGGCTGATGGGGGGCTAGGACTGGAAATGGGCTGATGCAGGGACTAGAAGGGAATGGATGCTGGGTGAGGCTGGAACTAGAAGGGAGCTGATGTTGGGGGAGGATTAGAATGGGATGGGGCTGGGAGAGTAAAATGGAGAGGGGAAAAATATTTTGTGTGGGAGGGATAAAAATCTACAATTGGCCGGGTATTGGGAGAGTAAGTGGGGATTGAGGATGGAGGGGTAAAATTTGAGTGGATGAAATAGGAATGAGGAAAGAGCAAAAGGAGAAAGATTAGTATGTTAAAGCGGATGTAGAGAGAGAGAATGGAAAAAAAAAACTAGAAGAGAGAAGAAAGGACAAATGGACAGCAGATGATGGAGAGTTAGCAGAAAACATGAAGAAACCAGAAGAAAGTGGCTGGAGCAATTGCAACTGAAAAAAAATGCACAAAAGGTAGAAAGATATCTCTTTGACAAGTTATCAGCATGCATGCAACAACAAACATCACATTAATTTTTTTCATGTATAGATTCTTTGGGAATACACACCGAGTCCTGACACAGTTAACAGTTTTAAGAAGTTTATCTTTTTTTTACTCAGGATACATTTGACATGTTATGTGAATAATACATTTAAAATATATTGTGTAACTGAATCAAATTCTTCCTAAATTCATTAAATTGAATGAAATCATTAAAACATTATAAATTGCCAATAAATTGAAATGAAAACCAAAGGATTGTGAATCAAATTGATTCTCTGACAATACAAAGATTCCAACCTTTACAAATGATGTTACATAGTTCAGGCAACTTTATAAAGAGTTTTTAGATACTAAAATCTTGTTGTTAAGGTTTAATTGACGTGCTGGCACTTTGAGGAAATTCTTTGGTTTTGTGCGGCAGTTTGGGCACTCGGGCTCAAAAAGGTTAGCCATCACTGTTCTAGGTGAACAAACTGGGGGGAACAGGCTGTCTGTCGTTATGCTACGAAGCTTTACAACTATGAGCCCTCACCAGAGAGCATCAAATTCACCTTCTCGTGGTATATCTTCCAGGCATTCAAAACCTTTGGGCAGACAAACTCAGCCGAGTATTGCTGCCTCACGAATGGTCTCTCCACCTAGACCAGGTGGCCAAGATATTTCAGATCTGGGGAACCCCAGACATAGACCTATTTGCAAGTCCACTGAATGCCAAACTTCCCTGGTTCTGTTCCAGAATTCCGGCTCAAAATTGCCAGGCAAGGGACGCCTTCCTTCTTCACTGGGGTCACGACTTCCTCTATGCCTTTCCACCCATTCCCCTCATCCCCAAAACACTCTTCAAGCTCCAGGGAGACAGAGGTCGTATGATCCTCATAGCGCCACGGTGGCCACGCCAAATGTGGTATCCCCTGCTTCTACATCTCTCTCAAGCTACACCTCTGGAGTTAGGAAGTGCTCCATATCTTCTCTCTCAAGAGAACGGGATGCTATGGCACCTGAATCCCCAGTTCCTGCATCTCAGGGCCTGGTTGCTGAAAGCTTAGACCTTCAGGATCTCAACCTTTCCCAAAATGTAAAAGATATCCTTCAGGCTTCTAGAAAACCTTCCACAAGATGCCCTTATGCCTTCAAGTGGAAACGTTTTGCTATATGGTGTTCGCAGAAGGGGTTAAGCCCCCTTATGATACCTTTGGAATTGATACTAGAGTATCTACTTCATTTATCAAATTCTGGTCTAAAGATCAATTCAGTAAGAGTCCATCTTAGTACACTCGCAGCTTCCTATAAGCCTCTAACTGGACAACCAATTTCCTCTCATCCACTCATATCAAGATTTATGAGAGGTCTTCTACTAACAAAGCCTCCCATCAGGCCACCACCGGTGGCATGGGATTTAAACCTTCGAACCTTTAGCCACTACAACCCTAAAGCTTTTATCCTGGAAGGTCATCTTCCTAATTGCAATCACCTCTGCACGTCGCATTAGTGAATTGCAAGCTTTGGTGGCTGATCCTCCTTATACTAGGTTTCACCATGATAAGGTTGTTCTCAGCTTTTTATTGCTTTTGATTCTAGTGATTTGTGACTTCCAGTCTTCAAGAGAACTCTATCCAAATGGATTGCACAATGTATATCCTTTGCTTATGAGAGTAAGAGTCTTCCTTTTCACGGCCATGTCCCAGCTCATAATGTGAGAGCCATGGCAGCCTCTATGGCTAACCTTCACTATTGATGACATTTGTCGAGCAGCCACCTGGTCTTCCGTACACACCTTTACAGCCCACTACTGCCTAGATAAAGATTCCCGTCGGGATGCCTTCTTTGGCCAAGCTGTTCTTCAAAATCTCTTTCAGACCTAATTCAACTCCTACCCACCAATCCTGGTGAGATGCCAGAGGTCCATGGGTGGAAGCCTGGCCCACCTTACTATAGGTGGCAGCTTCCTGGGGCTATCTCCCTGGCATCTTCAGCTAGGGAGTCCCCATATGTGAAGACTACATTCCTGCTTGTTCCTGGAGATTTATTTATTTAGCTGTATTTATATCCCGCTTTTCACCGGGTCAAAGCGGTCAATTGGGGGATACATTTAACACAAGGGGATATGAGACACATACACTAATACTTACAGGGAACATGGGCAATGGAGGGTTAAGTGGCTTGCTCAAGACCACAAGGAGTGCCTATAGGACTAGAAATCCCAGACCCTCAGGCCTGAGATTGCTGTCCCCAGGTGGGACTTGAACCCCTGGCCCTCCGGCCTGAAGTACCTTGTCCTAACCACTAGACCACTCCTCCCTCAAATGGCTTCCAGTAGAGATAGCGTAGTTTCTCCAGGACAAAGCAGGAAGTCAGTCCTCACATATGGGGTGTCATCGGCGCCGATGAAGCCCCAGCAGAGCATTTCCCCAGCTTTCCATGAAAGCCTTTGGGAATGCTGGCACGCATGCGCGGTTCCCTTCCCGCCTAAAGGTGCCATCTTACTTCAGTCTCTTTTTTTCCGAGAAGCCCGCCGGACGTGTGTTCTGTTCTCCCGGATAAAAGTGATTTTTTTTCTTCGGCGATTTTTCGCTATTTTTCTCCCGCCGGGTTCGGTACACCGGTATCGAGCCTGTTTATTTCTTTTTCGGTTTTTGCCCTTCGTGGCTGGCGTTCGCGCCCTTTTTCCATTTTTTTTCTGGAAGGCCGGTCTTTTGACCTCGCAGGGGCTATTTTTCCCCGATGGCTTCCAGTGGTTTCAAAAAGTGTGATCGGTGTAAGAAACTTATGTCTCTCACCAACACACATGACTGCTGCCTTCGGTTCCTCGGCCCTGACCACGACCCCAAGTCATGTGTGCCATGTGGGAAGATGTCTTCCAAGGCACTCAAAAGTCGACAGCATCAGAAGGAAAGGTTTTTCTCGGATTCTGCCTCCGGCCGGGACCGGACCTCGTCTGAGGCCTCGACATCTCGGGATTCCGATCCCGAGCGCCGTCGAAGCTCCTCGGACAGGGGGTCCCCTGACCGAGAACACAAGAGGAAAAAGCGGCTCACGAGGGCGGCGTCGGAAGAGGTCCCTGGTCCCTTGAGGGCCAGGTCTAAGACCCCCGACCGCCGTCCCGGGCCCGTGGACCAAGAGAAGCCTGCCAAAGTTCCTCGCGCGGAGCCGGAGTCTGCTGGACACGTAAGCCCAGTAGTCCTCGTGGACTCTCCTCCCAGAGAGCCGACGTCGGGCCCGGCGCCACCAGGGCCCGAGTCGGTGGCTGCTGTGTCTCCCGAGCTGAGTCTCAGGATGACAGCCTTGGAGTGCAGATTGTCTGCCTTCATGGAGCAGCAGCGGACACTGATGGCCAGCCTGTCTGGTGCATCTGCCCCGACCACCGGGACGTCGACTTCGAAGTCAACCCCGGAGACCGAGCCGATACTCGAGACCCTCGTGGCTCGAAGTCGTCCTCGGTCGAGGTCTCCCTCGACTTCCTGTTCGGGACCGAGGGTGTCGATGCCGGTGCCCCCGGCGTCGGGGCGGGTGCCTCGGGGCCCCGCGGGGTCGGACCCTGACTCCTTCTCGGATGAGTCCGCCTGGGTGACAGAGGACGAGGAGTCTCCCGATACTTTTAAGACTCGGTGCGTCCCGTCAGACTCACCGCAGTCTGAGCCCCGGAGTAGATCCCTTCCGGAGGAGACTAGGTTCTCGGAGTTCGTCCGGGATATGGCCGCTGCCTTGGCTATCCCTGCCGATCCTGAGGAAGAGCCTCGAGCCGAGGAGCTCGATGCTCTACAGTACGACTCTCCTTCGAAGGAGGCCTTTACTGTCCCGGTTCCTCCGATGCTGGAACGGCTCCTCTTCCGGATGTGGGAGGCACCGGCCTCGGCGCCGGTTCTGAGCAAGCGAGTCGATTTCATCTATCGACTCCGCAAAAGCCCTGGTTTCCAGAAAGCACAGCTACCACACCATTCCATGGTTGTGGAATCGGCCATGCATCGTCTGAAGAGCCAGAAGATGCACTCTGCGGTGCCCCCCGGCAGGGAGGCCCACAACCTCGATGGCGTCAGTAGGAACTGGGGTTTCTAGTCCCACAGGTGCTCCTTGTGGTCTTGGGCAAGCCACTTAACCCTCCATAGCCCATGTTCCCTGTAAAATAGTTATCTCCAAGTTATAATGCCCTGTTCAATGTAATTTCAGTTTGTTCAATGTAAACCGCACTGATGCAGAATAGCGCGGTATATAAGAGAATGTAAATAAATAAAAATAAATAAATAAATAGGAAGTGCTTCCAGGGGTCTATGCTTTCTTGCCGTGTCCAGTCTTACCAGCTGTACATGGGCATGTACTTGCGAGACCTGGCCAAGGAGTTGGCCGGATTCTCTGCTGGTCTCTCCGGGGAACCCTTGCAGAGATTTAAGACCTTGTCCTCGGGGATTCGGGAATGCTCAAAGTTCATTTCCCGCGCCGCCTATGGTGGCTTCGAGGCTTCGGCCCGAGTTGCGGCTGCCGGCATCGCGGCTCGACGCCAGGCGTGGCTGCAGTCATCAGACCTCGAGCCATGGGTTCAGGACAAGTTGGCCGATGTCCCCTGCCGAGGTGAGAACCTTTTTGGCAAACCCGTGACCGAGAAGGCCGCTCAGCTCGAGACCGAGCACCTTACTCGGACTAGGCTGTCGAGGAAGACCTCTTCCCCTTCACATAAAAAGAAGGGCTCGGGTAAAAAGTCCTTTTACCCGAGGAAGGGCACTGCCTACAAACAGTACCCTCAGTATCAGGCTGCCCAAGCTGCCCCCCAGGGTCAGCAAGCCAAGGGCCAGGGTAATGGGCCCCGTAGGCAGAGGACCCCCAAGCCTCAGGCCCCTGCTACCACTCAGCAGGGTGGGGGTTTATGACTCCTTGAGTGTAGCCTCTCCTCCACTGCTCCCCCAACCCTGCACAGGAGGTCGCCTCGCCCTCTTTGCCCACCAGTGGCCCCTTATCACCGGGGACAGTTGGGTGCTGGAGATAGTCCACAAGGGCTATGCCCTCCATTTTCACCAACTGCCTCCACCATATTTTCCAGGGGAGCCTCCAAGGTCTCCCCTGCACACAGACCTTCTTCTACAAGAGCTTCATGGTCTGTTGGTGGACAGGGTGGTGGAGCCTGTGCCTCCCCACTTGCAAGGTCATGGATTCTACTCCAGGTATTTCCTGGTACCCAAAAGGACCGGTGGCCTTCGACCCATTCTGGACCTCAGGAACCTCAACAAGTTCCTAGAGAAAGAGAAGTTCAAGATGCTTACTCTTGGGACACTTCTACCTCCAGCAGGGAGATTGGCTATGCTCCTTAGATCTAAAGGATGCGTACACTCACATCCTCATTCATCCAGACCACAGAAAGTACCTCAGGTTCATTGTGGGAGGAAACCATTATCAGTACAGAGTACTACCTTTTGGCCTGACCTCCGCTCCCAGGGTCTTTACTAAGTGCCTGGCAGTTGTAGCGGCCTACCTGAGAAATCAGGGCATCTTTGTCTTTCCCTGTCTGGACGACTGGCTCATCAGAGGTCAGACATTCCTGGAGGCCAGACAAGCCACCCTCAGAAACATTGCTCTGCTTCAAAACGTGGGCTTTGTCATAAACTTCGCAAAGTCCACTTTGCTCCCCTCCCAGAACTTGGAGTTCATAGGGGCAAGGTTGGATTCTCAACTGGCAAAGGCATTCTTGCCAGAAGACAGGGCCCACAGGCTGATGGACGTGGCCAAACAGTTTCTAAACAAACCCCTGGTCTCCGCCAGACTCTGCCTCAGACGTCTGGGCCACATGGCTTCGACAGTGCATGTGACTCCCAATGCCAGGCTCCATATGAGGCCTGCACAGTGGTGCCTTCGGACTCCGTGGTCTCAAGCCACAGGCCGCCTAAGAGACAGGATAAATGTGTCCAGACCCCTTTTGGCCTCCCTCAGCTGGTGGCTACATCCACCCAATCTGCTGAAGGGGATGCCCTTCCAAATGCCAGAATACTCGGTGGTCCTCACCACCGACGCCTCTCTGAAAGGCTGGGGTGCTCATTGTCTAGACAAGTGCACTCAGGGCCTCTGGTCTCCCTGGGAAGCAGCCCAACAAATCAATCTCCTGGAACTTCGAGCTATCCGCTTGGCTCTCAAGGCTTTTTCTCCGGCCCTGGCTCACCGCTCAGTCTTGATTCAAACAGACAACCAGGTAGCCATGTTTTATGTGAACAAACAGGGCGGGACTGGGTCCAAGCTCCTTTGTCGAGAGACTCAGGACCTTTGTTCCTTTGCCCTGAAGCACAACATGCTTCTCAAGGCGGTGTACCTTCCAGGCCAGGAGAACTGCCTGGCCGACCGGTTGAGCAGAATTCTACAGCCCCACGAGTAGCAGCTGCATCCCTTGGTCGTTCAAAAGATCTTCCTGAAGTGGGGTCTCCCTTGGATAGAACTCTTTGCCAGTCCACTAAACAAGCAACTGCCCAAGTTCTGCTCCAGGCAACCGCATCCTTTGAGGATAGCACCAGATGCTTTTCTGATGTCCTGGTCTCAGGGCCTCCTGTATGCGTTTCCTCCCACGCCCTTGGTGGCCCGAACTCTTTTCAAGACTCTTCATGACAAGGCCTCGGTCCTGCTGGTAGCTCCCAGGTGGCCGAGGCAGCCTTGGTTTCCACTTCTACTTCAGCTGGCAGTGGATTCCCCCCTACCTCTGGGGTTACAACCCGACCTTCTCTCACAGGAGCAGGGTTCCCTTCTGCACCCCAATCTCAAAGCTCTCAATTTGATGGCCTGGAGGCTGCAAGGGTAGTTTTGGCTCCCTGGGGCCTACCTCAGGAAGTTGAGGAGGTTGTCCTAGCCTCTAGGAAACAGTCCACTAGGAAAACCTATGCCCTCAAATGGAAGAGGTTTTCTGTGTGGTGTCAGCTACGTACAGAGAATCCTTTCTCCTGTACTGTGCCAGTAGTGCTTCAGTACTTACTGCACTTGTCCAATCAGGGACTTAAGTCCAATTCTGTTCGAGTCCACCTCTCAGCTCTAGCAGCTCACCACCCACTGGTGGAGGGACATTCTCTGTCCTGTCACCCTTTGGTGTCCTGCTTTCTCAGGGGCTTGCTTTTGCTCAAGCCTCCCATCCGTCCTCCTGCTCCTGAGTGGGAGCTGAATGTGGTCTTGCAGCAACTGATTCGCCCACCCTTTGAGCCGATGGCTACTTGCCCTCTATGCTTCCTCTCCTGGAAGACTCTCTTCCTGATAGCCCTCACTTCGGCTAGGCGAGTGAGTGAGCTTCAGGCCCTGGTCTGTGATAGGCCTTACACCAGGATTTATAGGAACAGGGTAGTCCTTAGGACTCATCCAAAGTTCCTCCCTAAGGTTGTCTCCTCCTTCTACCTCAACCAGGAGGTGGTTCTTCCAACATTCTTCCCTAGGCCTCATGCAAGCCAGGCTGAAGCAGTCCTGCATACCCTGGACTGTAGGAGGGCCTTATCCTTCTACCTTGACCGTACGCAGGGGCATAGAAGGGCTACTCAGCTCTTGCTTTGACCCCAATAAGTTGGGGTTGGCTGTGTCCAAGCGTACCTTGTCCATATGGGTGGCTGACTGTATCACCTGGGCTTACAAGGCGGCTGACCTTCCTTTGCAGGGTAGGGTCACGGCCCATCGTGTCAGGGCAATGGCTGCCTCAGTGGCTCATCTCCGCTCTGTGCCCTTGGTAGACATCTGCAGGGCTGCAACTTGGTCTTCAAGCCAGACTTTTGCGGCCCATTACTGTCTGGAGAGGGAGTCCCGTAGGGACAGTGCTTTGGGCCAAGCAGTACTCCGGAATCTCTTTGAGGTTTAGGCAACTCCTGCCCTCCTGTCCTCTGTTGGGCTACCGGTGGAGGTTGTGTCCTTGAAAAGACTTTCTTTGATGCTGTGACTAGAGGGAGTTCTCTTGTTCAGCCTGGGTACCTGGTAGCCCAGAGCTAGGGAGTCACCCATATGTGAGGACTGACTTCCTGCTTGGTCCTGGAGAAAGAGTAGTTACTCACCTGTAACAGGTGTTCTCCAGGAGCAGCAGGAATCAGTCCTCGCAACCCTCCCTCCTTCCCTTGGAGTTGCAGTTGTACATAGTTTGTTTTTACATTTTTGTGTGCTGTTCTTAGCTATGTCATTTGACTGAGGTAAGATGGCACCTTTAGTCGGGAAGGGAACCGCGCATGCGTGCCAGCATTCCCAAAGGCTTTCATGGAAAGCTAGGGAAATGCTCCGCTGGGGCTTCATCGGCGCCGATGACACCCCATATGTGAGGACTGATTCCTGCTGCTCCTGGAGAACACTTGTTACAGGTGAGTAACTACTCTTACTCACCTGTAACAGGTGATCTCCGGGAACAGCAGGAATTTAGTCTTCACAACCCACCCACCTCCCCTAGGAATTTGTCTCTCTGTCTCTTTCCTCTCTCCCTCTATCCTTTCACTCAGCTACAAAATTAACTGAAGAGGGACAGTTGGAAAGGCGGGAAGGCAGCGTGCATGTGCTGAGGGATGCTCCCAAAAGCGTTCCTATTGGATGCTGGGGAGCGTTCCTGCGCAGGCTCAGTCGGTACCGACGATACCCATATGTGTAGACTAAATTCCTGCTGTTCCCAGAGATCACCTGTTACAGATGAGTAACTACGCTTTTTTGAATGTAGAGAGGTTGCTGATGTTTCTTAAGGTGCATGGGAGAGAGTTCCATAGGAATGGGGTGTATAGCTTAAATGCTCTCTGGGGCATGTTTGTTAATTGTATTTACGTTTGGTTTGTGGTATGTTGAGTTTGCTGATTGTAGTATGTCTTCGTGGTCTGGATTTTTGTGGTTTCTGTGGTAGGAGACAAGTTTCTTGTTGGGAGTAAAGTGCTTTGTGTGTGAGGAGGAAGCATTTGTTATTTATTCTTCTCGTAAGTGGCAACCAGTGTAATTGCTTTAGTATGGGGGTGATATGATCGTATTTATTTGCACCTTGCATGGTACGTGCAGCAGTGTGTAGAGCAGTTTGTAGAGGGAGAAGTGTTGATTGAGGTAGTCCTTGGTAGATGATGTTACAGAAGTCTGCGTGAGAGAGTGTGAGTACTTGTAGTGTGGATCTGAAGTCTGTCAGTTCTAGAAGTGGTCTGTCTCTGGAGGGTCGTTGTTTTGAAGTAGATTGTCCTTACTGTTGTTATTTGGGTTTTGAAGGATAGTTGCTAGTCAATTGTGATGCTGAGGTATTTCAGCTCAGTTTTTACAGTTATTGGTATGTTGTTTAGTTTTATGGTAGGTGGGGGTGTGAAGGAGGTATCCATTGTAATGAACATAGCTTCTGTCTTCTTTAAATTGATGGATAGGTTGTTGGTTGAGAGCCAGTGCATGACTTCTATAAAACAGTCTTGAATTTGTAATCAGGTTGATTGGAGAGGAGTGGACAATAAAGCATAACATTATTAGCGTATATGTGATAGTGGATGTTGTGTTTTCTGATTGAGTATATTGGGACAAAATCTCTATAAGATTTTGCTTTGGTTCATGAGCTGTCAGCTTTGTGGCCATGCAAGAGCATCAAAATAATGTTGCTGGTATCATTATTATAATACACACTAGTTGTATGCAGTGCTGTACAGAGACATATGAAGGGTAGTTTTATGACTGGATGCCTATGAGAATTTTGAAAAATGCACCTATTTTTTAAAGGAAACATATGCATATATGTGCCTTTACCCTAGGAAAGCAATTTCATAACAGGTTTCCTAAACTGGAAGACTATGGCAGTGCCATCCTAGGGGCTGATGTAGAAACCCTGCACTAGAGCCCAAAGACCAATGAAAAGCCCAGGTTTCAATGACGTCACTCCATGCCTCTATCAGCCTCAGCCACGAGAGGTCCCTTCAGTGTCTTCAGCAGATAGTGGATGGATTTTCTCCTCTCTGTAGAAAAAAGATTGATTGATTAAATGCTCATGAATGACCACCTCAAATTCTAAAGGGACAACTCCCTCACTTAAGCGTGATGTGGGAGGACTCCACTAGACTCCGGTCCTTTGGTAGCCATAGGAGGCTTCTGTTCTCCCCTTGGGGAGGTTGGTTTTTTGCTGTTGGTGAAGGCCATTACTAAGCACACCACCATTTTGGTGAGGGTAGTACCTTAAGGTTCAAGTGGATCACAAGGTAGAGGCCTTAAGAGCCAGTTTTCAGCCACTTCCCTTAAAAGATCAACCCACAAACATTTGCAGATCATCTTCAGGAGAAACTAGGCCGCCCACCACCACAAATAGCCACAGGAACCAACAACCCAACCATACCCAGCACAAGTTGGGACAAGTTCCGCACTCCTTCCACAAAGCAAATCTCAGATATCATCTCCGCTCTCAACACAAGCACCGCACCCACGGATCCATGCCCAGTCCCATGGATCAAAGCAACCAAGCAAAACTTCCTCAGCTACATACACAACCTGGTAAGCAACTCCCTAACCCAAGGAACCATGCCAGAACAGCTGAAACTAGCCACAATAAGGCCCATCCCCAAGAAAACCAACCTAGAAAAAAGCAATCCAGCAGCCTACAGGCCAATCTCCAGCGTACCGCTCCTGGCTAAAATCATAAAAAAGACAGTGCAACAACAACTCCAGGACCACATCAGCGAGCATGCCCCGCTGGATATACATCAACATGGCTTCCGCCCCAACCACGGAGTTGAAACACTTCTGCTATACCTATTCAATGACATCATCCAGACCATAGACAACTACAGTCAGGGAACCCTAATGATCTTCATAGACATATCAGCGGCCTTCGACACAGTGGACCACAGAATCCTCCAAACCAGACTACAGAACATTGGAATAACCGGCACCGTCCTAAGCTGGTTCAACTCATGCTTAACAGACAGGCAGTTCCAAGTCAAAATCGGAACCAACACCTCACAACCCACGAAGATCAAACAAGGAGTACCACAAGGATCCGCACTATCCTCACTACTATTCAACCTATACATCCAACCGATCTGCAACATCATGGCAGCCCATGAAATAGACTACACAATTTACGCAGATGACATCTTGATTTACACGCCAATCAACCTCAACAGCCCCGACTACAAGAAGATAATAAACTGTCTCAACAGCATGTCCGCTTCGCTAACGCACAACAACCTAGCCATAAACTACAACAAGACAGAAGCACTCATCACACGAAACACCGACTTCAGCCCCCCACCATTCATCACAACCAACAACACGACAATACCACTAAAGGACGAAGTCAAATACCTCAGAATAACCCTTGACAAAGAGCTCAACCTACAATCACACATAAGAAAAACCGCCAGAAACGCATACTACAAAATGAAAATAATCAGACGCCTCAAGCCTCTACTCTCCCATGAACACTTCCGCACAGTCTGCCAAGCACTCATAACCCCCATACTGGATTTCTGCAACCCGATCTACAACGGAATACCAAAACAATCACTCAAACCACTTCAAATGGCGCAAAACACAGCAGCCAGGATAATCACCGGTTCCACAACCCAAGCCCACATCACCCCCATCCTCAAAGACCTCCACTGGCTCCCAATCAGCCACCGCATCAAATACAAGATGATCTTAAACATATTCAGAATCAGACACAAGAGCTCCGCACTCAGCCTCCAAGCCCTCATACTCCCTAACACCAGCAACAGACCAAGAAGGAAAACCACCACAGACACACTCAACACTCCAAGCAACTACACAAAAGCATGCAAATCCACCACACAAAGAGCACTCTCCTTGGCGGCCCCATCAATATGGAACTCACTCCCTCCCGACTTACGATCAACTGAGGATCTGAAGGACTTCCGAAAGCACCTAAAGACTGTACTCTTCACAGAGCACTACAGCTCCAACGCTTAACCAGTATCCACAAACCGGATCCAATCTGGACTCAATGACAGCCTACCTCAACCAAAACCAAACCCAGAAAACACATGTATATACTGTACATAGCGCACACTGTAAATAGCACACTCTAATCAACACATTCGCACACACGCACCCACTCTGTACATACTCTCACCGACACACACACCACTTCTAATGATCGTTTGCTATGCTCACCGCCTTGATTGAAGGATAAGGCGGGATAGAAATACCCTTAAATAAAATAAATAAATCTCCACAGTAGTTTGCAAAGGCCTTATGGCTTGTGTCCTGCTCCACTGGATCCAGTTGCTTCCGAAAGATGACATGTTGATGCTCCTGGAGTCAGCAGCAGCTTGTTTGGCAGACACCATGTATGATTTGGTCCACTTGATGGCCAAGGATATTGCCTTTTCCATAGTGGTACATCACTGGCTTTGGCTTCGCCATTGGAGAGTAGACACAGTGACCAAGTCCCGGTTATATGAACTTCCGTTCAAAGGAAAATTTGTGTTTGAAGAGTATTTGTCGCAGTTGGTCAAGGAGCTAGGAGTTTCCAATCCTCATCGTCTTCCGGAGGATCAACCTTAAGGGTCTGGGAAGCTTAGCCTCTTCTCTGTTACGTGTTCTCCTCATTCCCGCCACTAGGAGTCTTGGGGGTTCAGAGACTCCTAGAAGTACTGCCAGAGGAGGCCATCTTTTCCTTCCTCTGGCTCCCATTCCTGGACTTGGTCCTTTTGAGGAACTCACGGGCCCTGCAAGGTATCCTCTTCCTCTAAATCTGCCATCAGACACAATGACTAGACCATTTCAGGGTGCCTTCTGTCAGCGGCCGGTTCCGTCACTTCTTCCAGGAATGGGCCCGTTAGACTTCAGACCAGTGAGTGCTCAACATCATTCAGTTGAGCTACATGCTGGAATGCAAGGATCCCATTCTGGACGCCTTCCTGATATCTTTATGCGGGTCTGTGGCTACTCTGGAGAGACTCCTCAGCCTACAGGATGTAGTGCCAGTGCCGCCTGTCGAACAAAGTAAGAGCTGATCTCCAGGAACAAGCAGGAATGAGTCTTCACATATGGGTATCGTCGGTACCGACAGAGCCTGCGCGGAATGCTCCCCAGCGTCCAATCAGAAAGCTTTTGGGAGCATCCCACAGCGCCTGCGTGCTGCCTTCCCGCCTTTCCCAACTGCCTCTCTCCAGTTCTTCTTTTTCTGCGGAGCCAGCAGGTCGTGTTCCTGTCACCGCAGAAGAATTTCTTTATTTCTTTTGTATCGCGTCTGCCTTCTTCGACGCTCTACCGGTACCGCCGGTCTTTCTTTTCTTCTTTTTAAAAAAAAAACGATTTCTTTTTTCTTCAGGTGCACTTGCGTTTTGGGCCTTAGGCCCAAAATTTTTTCCTCAACATGGAAAAGCCTGCCTCAGGGTTTAAGAAGTGCACAAAATGTGGCGGTACCATTTCCGTCACCGACACCCATGACTGGTGTCTAAAATGTTTAGGTCCTGACCATTCCATCACAGATTGTATGTTCTGTACTATGATGTCTAAAAGAGGGCGGCAGAACCGAGCAGCCAAGCTCAATACCCTGTTTCCCTCTGATGCGGCTTCGCTGGCATCGATGTCTTCCAGGGCTGCTTCTTCCTCCCATGGATCTCAGGTAACTAAACATAAATCCAGCCGGTCCTCGAAGGGTAGATCTCCCTCTAAGCATTGAGATGCCTCTGGCGTTGCCCTCGAGGATTCTGCACCGGCAAAATTACCCCGGCGGGAGGATTCGGCCTCCAAAGCATCATCATCAGGGTTCCAGGATGATCTCGATGGCTTGGCCTCGACAGATCACCTGGTGCCATGCTCTGGGGTACCGGTGGCTTCCACCGGTACCGACTTCCTAGCATTGGTGGCGTCGATGGACCAGAGGATTCTGTCCATAGAACGCAGTCTGGCGGCTTTCCTTGTGGCATCGACGCCCCAGGTACCACAACAGACTACTCCACCGGTACCGGCTCTAGCACCACCATCGGTACCGATCCCGGTGCCGGTGTCATCGACATCAGCATCGGTGTCTGCTATGCCGGTACTCTGTCCTATGAGGCCCTCCGGTACCGATACCCCGGTACCGGTTATTCCCGATACCGATCCTTGTCGGTACGGGTATCGGGCTTTGCAGGAGCATCCGGACAGACGATACTTCGATTCCTCTGAAGAGTCTGAGGATTTTGACGCGTCTGTCGATGCAGCGATGCTTCTTCCACAGGAGGAGTCCTCTCCTAAGCGAAGGATGTCTCCTCCAGAAGACTTGTCTTTTCAAGACTTCAACAGGGAGGTGGCTTGGGGCCTATCCATCACGGTGGCCCCTGAGACAGAACCCAGAGCCAAGGAGTTAGATATTTTACAATATCCTAAAACTCATAAGGAGGCAGCTACCTTGCCTGTTCATGAGATTTTGTATTATTATTTTATTTATTTATTTACAGTTCTTATATACCGCGCTTTTTAGTATCAGTGCGGTTTACAAATAACAAACATTTTGCATCAGAACAAAAGATCTTTTGCTTACATTGTAACAGGATTTGTAACTTGGGACTGTAACAGGGGTAACTATATACAAATCGACAACAGTGGTAGTTGCAAAAACTATTTACAGTTTATATTGCACATTGGAATCATAATGCAAGAGGCTTGTAGTCTGTGCTCGCTATGAGTGTGCCTGAGGGCGGGTCTGTTTTGTATGTCGTTAAGAGTTATGTTGTTGGAATGTCGGAGGCTGAGTGGGTGAGTTGAGGTGCCGGAAGTGATTGTGTTAGGTTAGGGTGGACGAAGTGAAGGCAGAATAAGTGGTGTTTAAGGGCTTTTCTGAATTGTGAGAGGTCAACGATTGATCGAATATGAGGTGGGAGATTGTTCCAGCACCTAGGAGCATAAAATGTGAAGGCTCTATTTCTAGTTGTTTGAGTACATTTAGTAGACTCAGGTGGAATAGTCAGCGTATTGGCAGCTGCTGACCTTAGCCTGTTTGTAGGGGTAATGGTCAGGAGTGCAGAGAGGGATGAGGGGGCTAGCTGGTTAATTGCTTTAAATGATAGGAGTAGGACCTTGTAGGTGATCCTGCATTGTAACGGTAGCCAGTGTAGTTCCATAAGTATGGGCGTGATATGATCTTTTCTGGAAATGCCGCAGAGAATGTGGGCTGCTGCATTCATCGCCATCTGCAGTGGATTGAGGGTGCTCTTAGGGAGGCCGTGTAGAATGATGTTGGCATAATTGAAATGTGGCGTTACAAGTGTCTGGAATATTGTTCTGAAGTCGTCTGGGGCTAGTAGAGGTCTTAGGTGTCTTAGTGTCCATATTTTATTGTAAATGGACTTGGTGGTATTCTTTGTGTTCTTTGAAGTTGAGCTGTTGGTCCAGATAACGTATCGCAGATTTGCATGGAAGCTCTGCATCTCGCACCTTCAATGAGGTGGGAGGAGAGAAGTTCTTGTTCTTGGTTATGAATAGGACCTCGGTTTTCTTAAAGTTTATGCGTAAATTCTGAGATAAGAGCCAATCAGTGATTGTGTTGAAGCACTCAATAAGTGGGGAGAGGTTAGGGTGCATGATTTTGATTGGCGTGAATATCAATACATCGTCTGCATAGATCAGACTGGAAATATTAAAGGAACGGATGATATCACATATGCAAAATGCAATGTGTGCCTTCGAGTCAGTCCTGACTCCTGGCGACCCAGAAGCTCCTGGGTTTTCTTGGCAGTGTCACCGGAAGTAGATTGCCTGGCCTTTCTTCCGAGGCAATGGAGGGTTAAGTGGCTTGCCCAAGGCCACAAGGAGTGCTAGTGGGAATTAAACCCTGGTTGCTTGGTTACCAAGCCAGTGTTCTAACCACTAGGCTACTCCTCCACTCCGATATCACATATAGGTTGCATATAAATATTAAAAAGTAAAGCAGATAGGGAGGATCCTTGAGGTACTCCTTGTTGATGGAATGGTTCAGATGTTGAGGATCCTATCCGTACATGTTGCCAACGGTTAGCTAGATAGGATTTACACCATTCCCAGGCCAAACCATGAATTCCCTTTTCCTGAAGGCGAATTATCTTGCCCCACCCACTTAGCCTTGCAGTACTTACTCCATTTCTCGCAGGCGGGCTTGAAGTCCAACTCAGTGAGGGTCCACCTCAGCCATTCACCACCCAATCAAGGGTGGACCCTTCTCGGGCCAGCCGCTGGTTTCCTGCTTCATGCACGGGCTACTTCTGTCCAGGCCCCCCATCCGACCGCCGCCGGCAGAGTGGGCTCTCAATATCATCTTCACATGGCTAACCCAACCGCCCTGAGAGCCGATGGCATCCTGCTCGCTTCGGCACCTTTCTTGGAAGGTGGTTTTTCTGGTAGCCCTCACCTCAGCCTGGAGGGTCAGTGAGCTTCAGGTCCTGATGGCCGACGCTCCCTACATGATATTCTACAGGAACCATGTGATTCTCTGAACGCACCCTAAGTTTCTCCCGAAGGATGTCTTAGATTTCCACCTCAATCAGGAGATAATGTGGCAGACCTTCTTTTCAAAGCCCCACGCTGAGCCTCCACAAACTCGACTACAGGAGGGCTCTCTCTTTCTACCTGCAGCGCACGCAGGCCCACCGCAGGTCTGAGTGGCTTTGTCTCCTATGACCATGCTTGTTTGGGGCTCGCAGTCACCAAGTGGACCCTCTCCCTCTGGGTGGCGAATTGCATCGCCTTCGCCCAGGCTGAGTTATCACTGGACAGCCGAGTCAAGGCGCTCGGTGTCCATGCGAGGGCAACATTGGTGGCACATCTGTGTTCCATGCCCCTGGTGGACATCTGCTGAGCCGCAACCTGGTCCTCGGCTAACATCTTTGCAACGCATTACTGCCTGGAGAGCGAGTTCCATCAGGACAGCGCCTTCAGTCAGGCCGTACTCCATAATCTGTACAGGGTTTGGGCAACTCCGGCCCTCCAACGCTTCTTCTGCAGCTACCGGGAATGTGGTCTTCCGGGGGACCCAGGGTCCTTTGGCTGTCTTTGGTTACCAGTGTCTGCTCACGACTCACTGTGGAACTTTTTCTACAGCTCCTCGGTAATCTGTAGCTAGGGATTCCCATATGTGAGGACTGATTTCCTGCTTGTTCCTGGAGAAAGCATAGTTACTCCAGGACTACAAAAGGGGACTGCTACTTCTGGAGAGAGATCTGCAATTGTAAGAATTTACTTCTGGGAATTTTTCTAAATCTTGGGGAAAAAAAAGAAATCCTTAGATTAAAGCTGATTAATCTGTGAACCCAGTGTAATTGTTAAATCAATCAGGTCCTAGAAGCAGCAAGAGTTTGCAGTTTAAATTTAAAACACAGCAGAGAGCTTCCAGTTTAAATCTGATACTCAGAAATAAGGGCCTAGTAGCAGCAAAGAGCTTTAATTTAAATCACATTAGACTATAACTTAGCATAAAAGGCAAAACAGGGTCAGTATTCCTTAAGCAATAAATTATTTCTAGAGACCTTTACAAAGAGGCCTTTTACATAGGGTGCAAGAGACCTGTGAAATTTTTTAAATAGGTGTTAAAGCCGGGTGACAGATCAAAGGACCAGTTTGAAAGACTCCCTCTATCAAGCAAGGACTGTTAATCACTCAGGAAATTGGTCACAGCTTACCTCAGAAGCACAGGCATAAATAGTTCAACCAGAGTTCTATGCTTCTCAGTCTTGAAGGACTACAAAAGGGGACTGCTACTTCTGGAGAAAGATCTGCAATTGTAAGTATTTACTTCTGGGAATTTTTCTAAATCTTGGGGAAAAAAGAATTCTTTAGATTAAAGCCGATTAATCTGTGAACCCAGCATAATTGTTAGATTAATCAGGGCCTAGTAGTAGCAAGAGCTTTCAGTTTAAAATTAAAATACAGAACCCAAGACTTCCTCTACAAAAGCAAAGGCTTTGGGACTTCCCTTGGAAATTGGTCACAGATTACCTTAGAAGCACAGGAAATGGTACTGTGTAGCAGCCAGCTTTTAATAAGTCTTCTCTCCCTCCCTCCCTGACATCCACCCACCCAAGGGATAATCATAGCTTTATAGGTGCTTAAACTTCTTAAAGGAAAGGAGGTGCTATATTCACTCTCAGGTGCAGCTGTTTATTCTCATCAGCATACATTAAGGATCTGAGATTAAACAAACTTCAGGTGAACAAAGTACATTAAACGTATTAGCTATAGTTTTATTAGTATAAGTATCCCTAGCAACCCTTAGTAAGTAAAGAACTTAAATATCTAAACACAACCTTAAAATGAAGATGCAGAGAGCAGTCCAGCAGCGAGATGGGGGCTTTCCAGTCTTTTGCACTGAGTGTCTGTCACATGTATGATTTTCTCCCTGTTGGTGAGGGGTCTTACGTGTGCACAAGATGCAAGGAGCTCATTGCTCTCAGGGAATGAGTCCAATCTCTGGAAGCAAGAGTAGCAGACTTTGAAGACATAAGGAAGACAGAGAGGTACATAGACGAGACCTACAGGGATATAGTCCTGAAGTCCCACCTCCAGTATGGCAGTATCCCTGTTGCCATGGAGGAGAGAGGTCACATGACAGGAGAGCATCACCCTGGTGTGGCAGGAAGTGATCCTGCAGCTAGGACCTGTCTTCCAGGTGATGTAAAACCCTCTCACGCCGAGGATGTTTCTCCAGGGCCATGTGCCCATGAGGGAAGGGTTAGGACAGCCATTATAGTTGGTGATTTGATCATTAGGCATGTAGATAGCTGGGTGGCTGGTGGACGTGAGGATCGCCTGGTAACATGCCTGCCTGGTGTGAAGGTAGCAGACCTCAGTCGCCACCCAGACAAGGTCTTAGATAGTGCTGGGGAGGAGTCTGCTGTCTTGGCACATGTCAGTACCAGTGACATAGGAAAATGTGGTAGGGACGGTTCTGGAGGCTAAATTTAAGCTTTTAGATAGGAAATTGAAATCCAGAACTTCCAGGCTAGCGTTCTCCAAAATGCTTCCCATTGCACGCGCAGGACCCAAAAGGCAGGCAGAGCTCCGGCGTCTCAATGCGTGGATGAGACAATGGTGCAAGGATGAGGGTTTTGAATTTGTTAGGAACTGGGGAACATTCTGGGGGAAAGGAAGAGCTCTTCCAAAGGGATGGGCTTGACCTTAACCGGGATGGAACAAGGCTGCTGGCATTAACCTTTAAAATGGAGATAGAGCAGCTTTTAAACTAGATTATAGGGGAAAGCCGAGAGTCACCCAAGAGCGCATGGTTCAGAACAAAGCATCCTTGAAGGATACTACCAAAAAAATGAAGTTAGGGCACATCAGCAGAGAGGTTCCCATAAAGACAAAGGTAGCCCAAATGCCCTTGAGTACAGAGCAGACAGAGCTTAAAGATTCCAAATTGTCCCTGCCTACCGATAACCAGATTAATATGAATAAAATACAGTCTCTAAAATGCTTGTATGCAAATGCTAGACGTCTAAAAAAATAAGATGGGAGAGTTAGAATATATAGCACTAAATGAGAAGTTAGATATAATTGGTATCTCAGAGACATGGTGGAAGGAGGACAACCAGTGGGACACTGATACCTGGGTACAAATTATATCGTAATGATAGAGCTGATCAAATAGGTGGAGGGGTTGCGCTCTATGTCAGAGGGGGCATTGAGTCACAAAGAATTAAAGTATGGCAGGAAACAAAATTTTCTATAGAATCTCTATGGAATGAAATTCCATGTAAAAAGGGGAAGGCGATGGCAGTGGAGTTGTACTATCGACCGCCTGGCCAGAATGAACAAACGGATGATGAAATGCTCAAAGAAATCAGGGAAACTAACAAATGTTACAGAACAGTTAATAGGGTGATTTCAACTACCCCAGTATTGACTGGGTCAGTGTCACGGCAGGACATGCTAGGGAGATAAAGTTTCTAGATGAAATAAATGACTGCTTCTTGGAGCAGCTGGCTCATGAACCAACCAGAGGGAAGCCATTTTGGACTTAGTCCTTAGTGAAACACCAGATCTGGTGCAAGAGATAAGGGTGTTGGGGGTCACTTGGCAATAGTGATCATAGCATGATAGCGTTTGATTTAATTAATGGAGGATGGATGGTAAGGAAATCCACATTACTACCTTTTAACTTTTGAAAGGGAGACTATGATAAAATGAGGAAAATAGTTAAGAAAAAACTAAAAGGAGCAGTTGCAACGGTTAAAGACTTACATCACGCTTGGGTGTTGTTGAAAAATACTATCTTGGAAGCCCAGACCAGCTGTATTCCACGCTTTAAGAAAAATAGAAGGAAGTCCAAATAACTGCCAGCATGGTTTAAAGCTGAGGTCAGAGAAAAAAAAGCATCTTTCAGGAAATGGAAAAAATGAGCCAAATAACGAAAACTGGAAACAGCACAAGCACTGTTAAGTTAAATACAAGGCATTGATAAGGCAGGCAAAGGAAAATTCTGAGAAGAAACTTGCTGTGGAAGCAAAAACGAGTAATAAAGACTTTTTCAAGTACATTCGTAGCAAAAAACCTGTGGGAGAGTCAGCTGGACCATTAGATGATAGAGGGGTAAAAGAGGCAGTAAGAGGGGACAAGGCTAGAGTGAAGAGACTGAATGAATTCTTTGCTTCGGTCTTTAATGAGGAAGATGTAGGGATTTTACCCATCACTGAAGTGGTATTTAAAGGTCATACTGCAGAGGAATTGAAAGAAATATCGATACACCTGGAAGATATATTACAACTATTTGATAAACTGAAGAATAGCAAATCACCTGGACCGGATGGTATACATCCAAGGGTGTTGAAAGACCTGAAATATGAGATTGCAGACCTGCTATTAGTAATTTGTTAACTATCATTAAAATCATCTGTAATACCTGAAGATTGGAGGATCGCCAATGTAACGCCAATTTTTAAAAAGGGTTCCAGAGGTGATCCGGGAAACGCCTGACGTCAGTACTGGGAAAAATGGTAGAAACCATTATAAACAACAAAATTACTCATCATATAGATAGTCATGGCTTAATAGGAGGCAGCCAACATGGCTTCAGACAAGGAAGACCTTGTCTTACTAATCTGTTATGTTTTTTTGAAGGTGTGAACAAACAGGTAGACAAAGGTGAGTCGGTTGATATTATGTATCTGGATTTTCAGAAAGCCTTTGACAAGGTCCCTCATCAGAGACTTTTGGCAAAACTAAAAAGTCATGGGATAGGAGGCAGTGTACTATTGTGGATCAGGGACTAGTTAAAAGATAGAAAACGGTAGGGCTAAATGGCCAATTTTCCCAGTGGAAAAAGGTGAAGAGTGGAGTACACCAGGGATCTGTTCTGCGTCTGCTGCTTTTTGATATTCATAAATGACCTGGAAAAGGGAATAATGAGTGAGATTATCAAATTTGCAAATGACACAAAGCTATTTAAAGTTGTTAAAACCCAAGAGGATTGTGGAAAATTTCAAGAGGATCTTGATAAATTGGAAGACTGGGCAGGCAAATGGCAGATGAAATTTAATGTGGAAAAGTGCAAAGTTATGCACCTAGGAAAGAACAACCCAAACTATGGTTACACGATGCAAGATTCCACATTGGGAACCATCACCCAGGAAAAAGATTGAGGCGTCATCATGGATAACATGTTGTAACCCTCCGCCCAGTGTGCAGCGGCAACAAAGAGAGCAAATAAAATGCTAGGTATCATAAGGAAAGGAATAGAAAATAAAACAAAGGATATTATAATGCCTCTGTATTGTTCCATGATACAACCACACCTTGACTATTGTGTGCAATTCTGGTCGCCGTATCTTAAAAAGGATATAGCGTTATTAGAAAAGGTGCAGAGAAGAGCCACCAAAATGGTAAAGGAATGGAAGGATACTCCTATGATCTCATGTTGAGGATGTGGGAAACACCTCTTACCACCTCTCCTCATTCTCGCAGGTTAGATACCATGTATCGTGTCCCTCCTTGTCCTGGTTTCCATAAAACTCAGCTTCCTCACCACTCTATTGTGGTTGAGTCTGCTATGAGAAAGATTAGAAGTGCTAAGAGACATGCCTCTAATCCTCCAGGATGTGAATGTAGAACCCTGGATGCTTTTGGACGTAGAGTCTTCCAAGCTTCCATGCTTGCTGCAAGAATTAATTCCTATAGTCTTTACATGGGAATGTTCCTAAAAGAGGTCACTGATCATTTTCAGACTTTAAGTCCTTTCATTTCTGAGGATAAAAGACAGGACTTTCTCACTTGGCTCAAACATGCCCAAGATATCTTCAAATTCTCCAACCGTGCAGCTTTTGACTCCTTTGAATGTGTAAGCAGAGCCTCGGCTATTGCCATAGGTGCACGTAGAATTGCTTGGCTTTAAGCATCTGATTTGGAGATCTGGGTCCAAGATGAATTGGGAAATATCCCTTGTACCGGTGAAAACTGTCAGACGGCTGCCTGGGTGAGAATGTTCACAGTCTTGGCAAGTGCATATATCAATATGATTTGCAAGGGATTGTGGGAAATGCAGTCCATTCACACCAGACACAGCCACTCACAATAATTAGTTGTGCTTGAGTGTAAAGCCAATAAGATATTTATTTATGGGGTTATTTCTCCCAACACAGATATGCTTGGTAGCACATAAAACAGGATACTTGCTTTCAGTGTTAAACTTAGAAAAACAAAATCAGGAAAACAATAGCTGAACTTGTCAGGCAATCAAATCAAAAGACTAAAGACCTGGTTGGTAACAAACTGGTCTTTTCTGTAGGCTTTAGCTAATATTCTCTTAGCAGTGCTTTAATCAACAACAAAACCCACAAAGTAGGGAAAAGCTGTTCTTTTCAGGTTAACTTCTTATATCTTCACACATAGACTCAGAAGTGATTTCCTCAGAGCTCACAAGCAATTAGGTAAGGCTCAATTGCTAGCAGTTACCCAGCTGAAGCCCCTTAGCTGGCTTGCTTTCTACTGCGTGGCTCAAATCCTACTTCAGGAGCTTTTCTGAGTAGATTAAAGAACAAGTTTGTATTTCTTTGTGATGGTTGTTGTACTTTGTAACAGAAAATTACCAAAGGAGTTTAGACAGAGAGCAATCCATATATTCACAGCCTGTATCTAAGACCGCTCCCCCTTCTTCAACAATCATGGGTTCAATATCATGGATTGGCACAGAGGAATTTCTCAATGTAGCACTCTCAGGAGAATACTTGTTTCCCTGCTGTCTTTCAAGGTTATAGCTAGGGCATAGATCAGTGTTCATACCTGAGCTTCCATTGCTGTTAGAGTTCCTCTCTAAATAGCCTGGCCAGTATGTAGTCCAGTTCTTATGTCCAGCCTTCCAATCCAGATCCCTGGACACTGGATCTCTCTTCACATACCTTCTGGCACGGGTCCTAGGGTCCTTTCCAAGTGCAGCCGTCTCCCTCACAGGTACCCTCTGGAGATTCCTAGCTCTGCAGCACCATTCCTCTGGCTTTCCCCAGTCCAATGGTGTATGCTGGCCTTTTGAATGTCTCCCAGTATACGTACTGCTCTGGACTCCTCTAGACCTCCCAAATGCTTTTCTCTTCTTTCTTCCTTAGGGTTTCTTGCCCTCTCTGTCTGTCCGCTCTGGCTTCTGCTTCTGATGATCCTCCAGATGATGAAGCTGTCCAAGATGAGGATATCCAAGCTGATCAAAACACTGAGGATCTCCCAGATGAAACTGAGGATGAGGATAATTCTCTGTAGAATAAACTCTACCTTTATTCTGCTTTGATGAGTGCTCCACCCTAGCACAGCGCAGCTGTGCTGAATCAGGCCCTGCCCTTTGAGATGAGTGCTTAGGGATTACCTCATAGCCCTCCTGATTGAACACACGTTTCCCCACTTCAGCTCCTCTAATGACTGTTCTAAACCTGGTGCATTCTGGGACTGGTAGTCTTTTATGGGAAAATTCTGTTTTCTTATTTCTACCAGAACTGACAGGTTGCTTGTTCAGAGTCACTTCACCTTTTCTATAGCTCCTTCCTGAGCTATGATAAGTTTCCTTATCACAAAACCTGTTTGGTAAAGATTGGCAAGCAAAGGCCAGTCAGATGGATGCTGAAAATTCTGCCTTGGATAGACTATCCAAGTCTACGGCTGCTCCTGTTAAGAAAAGGTGGTTCAAAAAAGCACCTTTTTCTAAAAAAGGAAGATTTTATCCTGCTTATAGTCAGCGGGCATCTTCTGCAGCTCAGTTCGCTACCAAACGTCAGCAACCATCCAAACAGAACAAGGCAAAGGCTGCTAGGCCTCCACCGGCCCAGTACCCTCAGCCTCTTCAGGGCCTTTGACTTTCCGCTAGAGAACTTAGCCTTCCTGGCTCTGGAAGGACCAGAGCCCTCCACCATTCCAGGATGGTTATGTCATTTTGCTCCCAGGTGGGGACAAATTACAGCAGAGCATTGGACACTCTCCATAATAAAGGAGGGGTACAAACTTCATTTTTCAAGCTTGCCCCCTCACACAAGAGTGAACCAGTTCAATTCTCCGACCTCCCTCCTCAACCTGTTGGGTCAGGAGATTGCCACCCTTCTTGCCCAAGGGGCAGTAGAAGAAGTGCCTCTTCATCAACAGGGCACAGGCTTCCAAAGAAAACAGGGGGCTACAGACCCATTTTAGACCTCAGAGAATTGAACAAATTCCTAGTCAAGTAAAAATTCAAAA
This sequence comes from Ichthyophis bannanicus, assembly GCA_033557465.1. Lineage (NCBI taxonomy): Eukaryota > Metazoa > Chordata > Amphibia > Gymnophiona > Ichthyophiidae > Ichthyophis > Ichthyophis bannanicus. The sequence continues at coordinate 111,548,232 of CM066033.1, read as the reverse complement.
TGATTTCTCTGGGAACTCTGCTGCCATACCTTCAGAGTCAGGATTGGCTTTGTTCTCTAGATCTCAAGGATGCATGCACCCATGTTCTCATCCATCCAACTCACAGAAGGTTCCTTCGGTTCCTTTTTCAAGAGAAGCACTATCAATACAGAGTGCTTCCTTTTGGTCTGGCCTCTGCACCAAGGGTGTTCACAAAATGCATGGCAGTGGTAGCTGCATTTCTGCGCACTCTGGGAATATTCGTCTTCCCTTATTTGGACGACTGGCTCATTCGAGCTCCCACTCAGAGGCCAAAAATTCTCTATCCTGCACAATGCGTATCCTTCAGTATTTAGGGCTGGTAATAAACATCCCAAAATCCAATCTAACCCCTACTCAGTCCCTGGAGTTTATAGGGGCGTTGCTGGATACCACACGGGCAAGAGCCTATCTCCTCCAGGCTCGTTGCCTTCGCTTGGTGCAGTTAGCTTCTCAAGCAGAGTTAAAGCCCCATTTGTCTGCTCGAGAAATGTTACAGTTACTAGGCCACATGGCATCCACCGTACATGTGGTACCATATGCTCGCCTTCACATGAGGGCAGCTCAGTGGACTTTATCTACCCAATGGACACAGGCATTAGACTGCCTGTCAGACAAAATAGCAAACGCAAGTCACCTCATTTTGCCCCTCCAGTGGTGGAAGTCCCCTCAAAACCTGTTGCTGGGGTCCCCCTTTCAGCAGTCTCTACCCCAAGCAACTCGCACAACAGATGCTTCTCCAATGGGTTGGGGAGCTCATCTGCAAGACCTCTCCACCCAGGGCATCTGGTCGCCACAGGAGAGTTGTCTACATATCAATCTCTTGGAGCTCAGAGCAATCTTCCTTGCTCTACGAGTGTTCCACACCCTGCTCAGCTACAAGACAGTCATTTTCCACACGGACAATCAGGTAGCCATGTTCTACGTGAACAAGCAGGGTGGAACAGGCTTTCTGTTGCTGTGCAACGAAGCTTTGCGACTGTGGGCCCTCGCCAGAGAGCATCAGATTCATCTTCTGGTAGTTTATCTTCCAGGCGTTCAAAACTCTTGGGCAGACAGGCTCAGTCGAGTTCTGCTTCCACACGAGTGGTCCCTGCATGTGGACCAGGTGGCCAGGAGTTTTCAAATTTGGGGAACCCCGGACATAGACCTCTTTGCAAGTCCGTGGAAAGCCAAACTTCCCCGGTTCTGTTCCAGGACTCCGGCTCAGGGGGCTCAGGCCAGGGATGCTTTCCTCCTTTATTGGGGTCAAGACTTCCTGTATGCCTTTCCACCCATTCCCCTAATTTCCAAAACCCTATTCAAGCTTCAGAAAGACAGAGGTCGCATGATCCTGATAGCAACACATTGGCCACGCCAAGTGTGGTACCCTCTGCTTCTACATCTCTCTCAAGCTCCCTCCCTGCAGTTAGGGTCTGCTCCAGATCTCCTATCTCAGGAGGACGGAATGTTATGGCATCCCCATCCCCAGTCTCTGCATCTCAGGGCTTGGTTGCTGAAGGCCTAGATCTCCAAAATCTTGATCTTTCTCAGCAGGTGAAAGATATTCTTCATGCTTCCAGAAAGCCTTCCACTAGACGTTCTTATGCTTTCAAGTGGAAAAGGTTTACAATTTGGTGCTCGGAAAAGGGGCTTAACCCCCTTGCGATACCTCTGGAATCTTTACTAGAGTATCCTCTTCATTTATCTAATGCAGGCCTTAAGACAAATTCAGTAATCCATTTGAGTGCTGTTGCAGCTTCCCTTAAGCCTCTCAATGGACAGCCTATTTCCTCTCATCCTCTTATAGCAAGATTCATGAGAGGCCTTCTTTTAACTGAGCCTCCCATTAAACCAGCACCGGTGGCATGGGACTTAAACCTGGTTTTTGGGCAGCTCATGAAACCACCTTTTGAACCGTTAGCTACCACTTCCTTGAAATTTCTTTCTCATTGCAGTCACCTCAGCATGCCGCATTAGTGAGTTGCAAGCACTAGTAGCTAATCCACCTTATAACAAGGTTCCATCATGACAAGGTAGTCCTTAGGACTCATCCACACTTTATGCCTAAAGTGATCTCACCCTTTCATCTGAACCAAGAGGTATACTTACCTGTCTTTTTTCCAGGACCTCATGCATCAAGTGCAGAGAGGAATCTTCATACCTTGGATTGTAAAAGAGCTCTAGCTTTCTACTTACAAAGAACACAGCAACATAGAAAGTCCTCTCAACTCTTTGTTGCTTTTGATCCTTCTCATTTAGGACTTCCAGTTTCCAAAAGAACACTGTCCAACTGGATTGCTCGGTGTATTTCTTTCGCCTATCAGAGTAAGAATCTTTCTCTGGAAGGCCATGTCACAGCTCACAATGTGAGAGCCATGGCTCAATGGCTCATCTACATTCTGTGTCATTCGCTACATCTGTCGAGCAGCCACTTGGGCCTCGGTTCATACCTTCACAGCCCATTACATTTTGGACAAGGACTCCCGCCGGGATGCCTTGTTTGGTCAGGCTGTTCTCAAACATCTGTTCCATACCTAGTCAACTCCTACCCACCAACCCTGGTTGGATGCCAGAGATCCATGGGGGGAACTGCAGCACTTCTTAGGAACACACAGCTTCTGGAGTCTCTCCCTGGCATCAAAAGCTAGGGAGTCCCCCATATGTGAAGACTCTTTCCTGCTTGTTCCTGGAGATAGCACAGTTACTTACCTGTAACAGGTGATCTCTGGGAACAGCAGGAATAAGTCTTCACAACCCACCCACCTCCCCTAGGAGTTGTATCTCTCTATCTATCTTTCCTTTCCCTCTCTCTCTCTCTTTGTCTCAGCTTTAAAACTCAAATTGGAGAGAGGCAGTTGGGAAAGGCGGGAAGGCAGCATGCAGGCGCTGTGGGATGCTCCCAAAAGCTTTCTGATTGGACGCTGGGGAGCGTTCCCGCGCAGGCTCCGTCTGTACCAACGATACGCATATGTGAAGACTTATTCCTGCTGTTCCCAGAGATCACCTGTTACAGGTAAGTAACTGTGCTATATTCCATTTACTTTGTAGTGCCAAAGAAGGATGGCTCCTTTTGCCTGATTTTGTATCTTAAGGGTATCCGTGCTCACCTGAGGCTCTTTCATTTCTACATGAAGACTGAGGTTGGGTCATAAGAGCGATTTAGTGTGGAGAGTTTCTTGCATTGTTGGACTTGGCTGAGGCATACTTCCACATTCCCATTTGTGAGGATCAACAGTGCTTCCTTCATTTCTCTGTTCTGTGCTCTCACTTCCAGTTTGTGGCTCTACCTTTGGTCTCTCCACTGCATTGAGGATGTTCACCAAGGTTATAGTGGTGGCTGCTGCTGCCCTGTGGCGTGAAGGGATCTATCCTTATCTAGATGACTGGCTCATTCAGGTCAAATCACGTATCAAACCCTGCCCTGGTGATACAGTTTCTTGAGAGTATGGGCTGGGTGATCAGTTACAGCAAGAGCTTCCTGGAGCATACACATTTGTCAGAGTACCTTGGGGAATGGCTTGACACTGGCTCAGGAAAGATTTTCCTGCTCGAGAAGAGTGTGGAGAAGCTGCAGTCTCAACTGTAGGTGTTTTTGAAGGCAGCAGGCTTTCAAGGCCTAGGACTGTCCAGCTCCTAGGGTCTATGATGGCGACTATCGAGAGAGTCCTCTGGGCACTGGCACACATGTTTCCACTACAAAGGTCTTTGTGGTCCCACTGGTCTCCTAGCATCAAGAACATTGGGGGACAAGCAGAGAAGTCTCTGGATATTAATAGGTCATATGGGCGGGGTCGTAGCCTGTGTCTAGCATCAAGAATGTTGGGGGACAAGCAGAGAAGTCTCGGGTAATCCAGCTCCTTGAGAGTCTCTGCTGAGTCATCAATTACAGTGGGCTATGTTACGTGATCAAAGTATAGCTGGAAGAGATGTGTCTTTATTGCCTTTCGAAAGGTGAACAGGTCAGTGATGACTGATTGGAGCAGGGAGGGAGTTCCAGAGCAGAGGGGCAAATATGGTGAAGACTCTATGCCTAATAAATTGAGAGCTTTTAGTAGCCAGAGTGGGAATGGCAAGAGTATTTGCCGTGTTTGTTCTCCTGACTCTGCTTTCGGGAGTCCAGTGAAGGAGATCTTCTAAGGCGGTTGCAGAGAGATGGTGAAGGATTTTAAACGTCATAAGGAGGGTTTTTTACTTTAAGTGACTGATTACACAGGTACACTAAAAAAATTATTTTTTAAACTGCCTCTAATGTTTCGATTGATTTTTACGTTTTTTGGTGCGCTGAATCCAAATCTGGTAACCAATTTGCTCCATCACGTACAGATTTTTCGCTACATTGGGTTAGCAGTTTGAGGTGAATGTTTCAGATTGAGTGCGATCGAGATAAAGGTTTCTTGGATGAATTCTTTATACTAATTGTTTAGTAGTTATTCAAATAAGAATAAAGAAAATTGTAACAAGGCAGCACATAAGAATAGAGTAATGTCAACAAAACACACTGTGATGGTAGCAAAATTGTCTGCACTTAAAACAGCCACATACATGTGCACAAACATTGAGCATATAAGAGCGAGGTTAGACACAAAGCAAAGCAAAGAAATGTGCAAAAAATGTTGTACAGGTATGTATGTAAGAATAGAAAACGCAAACCGCACCATTGCAATACATGAAGACAAACACCCGATGGTGTGAAAATAAAATTCTAATAAATGAGATCCGACACTGTGGTAATAACTAGCAAATTTTTATTTCAAAGTTTAGTAAAAACACGATATTTGTCAACACAGTTTAGATTTTAAAGTCATTCTTGGGTCAATCAATCTCCTGGTGGGCCCGTTTCTTCTTCCCCTGAATGCTTCTCTTGGTGCGCTGCTTGGCGTATTTTTCATCTGGGGTTTCCCGCAGCAGCAACCAGCAGAAATCAGCCATCATAGTGGTGTTCCATCTTCCTTGGTACCTTCTCTCTGCGTCCTTGATGTCCTGGTGAAACCTTTCACCTTGTTCTTCACTGTACGCCCCCAAGTTTTCGGGAAAGTAGTTCACATGGGAGTGCAAGAAATGGACTTTCAGGCTCATGTTACAGCCTTGTTCTTTGAAGGCATTGAGCATCCTGGCAACAATATCCTTATAGTTCTCATCCCGCCTGTTCCCCAAGAATTTGAGAACAACATCCTTGAAGGAATCCCAGGCTTCTTTTTCCTTCTCAGACATCGTTTCAGCGAATGCTCCATCTGAAATGAGTTTCCTTATATCAGGGCCAACAAACACTCCTTCCTTTAGCTTTGCTTCGGGGGAACTTTGAGCAAAGGTACCGAAAGCACTCACCATCTTTTGGAAGGGACTTGATGAATTGCTTAATGAGACCCAACTTAATGTGGAGAGGTGGTAATAGAATTTTATCACGAGGTACCAAGCTCTCATGAAGAACATTTTTCTCACCTGGTCTCAAATACTCCCGAATTGGCCAGTCTTTTTTCCCCCAGTGTAGGTCGCGGGCCCGGCTATCCCACAAGCAAAGGAAGCAGGGATATTTGGTGAAACCGGATTGCTGCCCTAATAGCATGGATAGAATTTTAAAGTCTCCACAAATCATCCACTTATGCTCATCATAACGAATCTTCTGAAGAATCAGGGCCAAATTCTCGTATTTTTCTTGGAGAATAACAGAGTGAGCAATAGGAACTGAAGCGAATGTGTTGCCATTATGAAGAAGAACACCTTTTATGCTGTCTTTTGACGAATCAATGAACAGCCGCCATTCAGCAGGATCATACTTGAGTTTAAACTTTTCCATCACTCCGTATATATCGTTGCAAAATACCAAATCTTCCTCTTTGCTGAAATACTTCAAAAATTGTGTCTCGCGGTTGCGGTACCAATAAAAAGTTGTTCCTGGTGACAATAGATTTTTCTGTTTAAGCCGAGAACCTAGCAGTTGGGCAGCATCTTTTGGGAGTCCTAAATCCCGGACTAAATCATTCAATTCAGCTTGAGAGAAAAGTTCAGGTTTCGGATCTGGTTCAGTTTCAAACTCGGAAGTACTGGACTCATCGGGAAAAGCCATCTGATGAGTCTCATCATGATCAGAACCGTCCACACAAATATGATCCAAAGATTTTGGTGGTTCAGGCACAGGTACTTCGTTGCTATGAGGCATAGGCCTAATTGCTGAGGGAAGGTTGGGGTAACTTATTACGTTCTTATTTTTTAAGTTGTATCCCTTCACAATGCAAGAGCAAAAATAGCAGTCACTGCTGTGGTCTCTTTGTTCACGCCACATCATAGGTATTCCGAAACGAAATGCTTGTTTTTTACCTTTCATCCATAAGCGTAGATCTTCCTCACATGTCTTGCACACTTTGTGAGGAGCCCACGGTTTGTCTTGATAGCCTAACTTCAAACCGAAATAGGCGAAATATACTTTTTTAATAAATGCAGAAATGTTCCTCTGCCGCTTTTTCACGGTGTATTCCCCACAAATAAAACAAAAACTGTCCGGAGAGTTGACGCAACCTCTGGCTCTGTGAGCCATCACAAATACACAGCACTGCAAACTACAACTGTAGTGAACCACTTCGGAATAAAGCTGGATTACGACTGAGCAAACAAAAGGTAATAATGAACTTGCAAGAAACTGAAATTTGACAGGGACGTTCATGTCGCAACCACCGTGTTTGAGCGAGCGAACGAGGCGAGGCGAACAGGAAAGAACATGCGCCAGCGCTAGTACTGGATTTAGCCCCCGCCTCCCAATTGTCCTGTTAATGTATAAAATGAATACAAAACACTCTAAAATATCATGAGGGAGTGTTTCTAGTTAGTTAACCATTACAACCTCTATTTTGGGCCAAGAAAATAAACTGCAGTCGGCTAAAAAGAAATTATGTGAACATTCCTTATATGGGTAAGAAATCTAATTTTGCAAGAAAACGTGACGTGATGGAACATTTTGGCTATTTTTCCTGGATTCAGCACCCCAAAATCTATAGGAATCAGTTGCAAAACTGGAGGCAGTTTTTTGGTAGTGTACCTGTGTTATGGGGAGCCAATGTAGCTGCATTAGGAGAGGTGTCACATGCTCATATCTAGAGACTCCATAGATGGTTCACGCAGCGGTGTTCATAGCCATTTGTAATGGTGTATTTGTTCCATCAAACTGTATTTGACGACCCAGGGATTTCATACCCTACTGCATGCCTTGGTTTTATCTAGACTGGATTACTGTAATGTAATCTATTCTGGTCTAAGATTGTTTCTTTAAAGATACTACAGCTTGTCCAAAATACAGCCATTCGTCTCTTAGCAGATGCCTCTAAATACGATCATGTGACTCCATTGTTCTGCCGTTTTCATTGGTTATCTCTGTCTACGTTTTCACTTTAAGGTCCTGAGACTTACTTTCAAGGCTTTGCATACAGGCTCCACAAGCTACCTGTCCTGTTGTTTGATTCCTTATTGTCCTACTAGGATGCTCTGGTCACAAAATACACATTGTCTGGTTTTTCCATTGCCTACCTTGAATCAGCCTTTTGCTTTCTGGCAATGCATTTAGGTAATTTTCTCCCCGACTATATCTGGTCCAAACCATCTTCCAAAAAATACAAGTTGATAACCTATTTTGAAAAAGCTTTCCCAGACTATCGGGGACAGTGACTGAAGGTTCCTTGGTTTTGGTTTCTAATGTTGTAGTGTTTTTGCATTTGTCTTTACTGCCTTGCTATAAAATGATGGTGTTCTTTTCCTTTCAGTGTATTTTATTGTAAACTGCTTTGATGAATACCCATGTCTAAGGCGCTATATCAAAATTTTAATAAATTTAAACATTTAAATAAGTTTCAACCAAATCCAGAGATGCTAGGAACTCCCCTCAGCACAGTGCCTCAATCACAGATCTCAGAGTTTCCATTCAGAAGTGTAGCACGCACAAATGAGAATTGATCAGAAGGCGCCATCTTTTTTTAGCACCACAAAATAGATGGAATATCTGTCCTTGCCCCAGTCAACCAGGGGAACTGGCACCACCACGTTCAGGTGCAGCAACTTGACAATGTGACCTATACAGCGGCTCTTTTGTCCACTATACCACAGGTGAAGATGACAAAAGGCTGAGGGGAGATATGATAGAGGTCTATAAAATAATGAATGGAGTAGAATGGGTAAAGGTAGATCAGTTGTTTATTTCTTCAAAAAGTAGGAAGGCTAGGGGACATGCAATGAAGCTACAATGGAGCACATTTAAGATTAATCGGAAAAAATATTTTTTTACTCAACGCGTAATCAAACTCAAATTCATTACTGGAGGATGTAATAAAAGCTGTTAGTGTCGCTGGATTTCAAAGGGGTTTGGACAAGTTCATAGAGGAAAAGTCCATAAGCCATTAGTAAAGAGGACCAGGGAAATCCATTCCTTACCCAGTGGTTAAGCAGCATGGAATCTTTATATCTTTTGGGAGCCTGACAGGTGCTTGTGACCTGGATTGACCACTGTTGGAAACTGGATACTGGGCTTGATGGACCCTTGGTCTGGCCCAGTATGGCATATGGGGAAATTTTTCTTACCGCTAATTTCCTTTCCTGGAGTCCTGCTAGACCATTCCAGACAAATTGGTTATCTCCCCCCTGCCAGCAGATGATGGAGATAGTGAAAAAAAACCCCAGAACTATGCCATGACGACATCATTACACTAAATATTAAGAAAACCTTTGGGACATGTTACCACGCATGCGTAGTCCCCTTCCCACCCAAAGGTGCCATCTTGCTCAGTCTCCTTTTTTCCGCGGAGCCCAATAGATGTCTGTCCTGTTTCCCCAGAAAAAATTCTTGCTATATCCTTAAAAGTTAGCTTTTTGCGGTTTGCGTACTGATTACTCTTCCCACCTCGAGCCGGTGCCGGACCTGGCAGTGTTCTCAGCTTTTCTCCCTTTTTTCATTCGAGGCTTGCCTCGATCGGCGTTTGTGCCTTCGCCCAGGGGTCATCGACTCTGGCCGGATATTTCCCATCATGTCACCCAGTGGGTTCAAAAAATGTGACCACTGCAGTGAAATCATGTCATTAACTGACATCCATAACTGCTGCCTACACTGCCTGGGACCGGACCATGACAGCACCTCCTGTGACCTGTGCCAGGCCATGACACCTAAGACCAATAAAAAGAGATCAGAGTTTCAGAGAAACTGTTCCCAAGGTCCGACTTTGCACTAGCCTCCCTGATGCCGAGCTCCAGCACTTCCCATGAGGCCCAAGCATCCTCTGGGTCCCATGGCGGTGGCTCCTCTGAGAAGACCCTGGACCCTGAGAAAAAGAAGAAAAAATCCTCAAAGTCTGTTAAGGTTCCACCGGAGAAACCTTGTAAAATCACTCGGAGGGACTCATGTGGCTTCAAGAAGCACCCTACCAAAGTCCTCAAAAAGGATTCCTTGGCTGGCGGAGACTGTGCGAGGTTCTTCGAGACTGTATTCCTCATTGAGGATGCACTCGTGAGAGTGCGGCGCCGGGCCTGAGATCAATGATGCCCACGCCGAAAGCTGCGGAGCCTTATGGCTTGGAAACCAGAATGGCAGCTTCTGGAGCAGAACATCACTCTTATCCTGTCTCTGCAGCAGGCAATGATGGCTGGTTCATCCGCATCATCTGCCCCGACGATCGGCCCCCAGCTGCCAAATTCTAGACCATTCTTCAAACTTAGCTAGATCCCTCCCTCATGTTATCTACACCTTCCTGGGTGTTTACTCTATTTCAGATTTTGGTATCATCTGCAAAGAGACAAACCTTACCCGACAGCCCTTCTGTTATATCACTAACAAAGATGTTAAAAAGAATCCGACCAAGGACAGATCCCTTGGGCACACCACTGGTAACATCCTTCTCCTCAGAGTGAGCTCCATTTACCTGTACTCTGTTGCCTCCCACCCAACCACTTTCTAATCCAAGCAGTAACTTTAGGGTCCATCCCTAGTGTGCTCAGTTTGTTTATAAGTCGTCTGTGAGGAACAGTGTCAAAGGCTTTACTGAAATCTAAATACACCATATCTAGGGCTCTCTCTCGGTCCAACTCCCTGGTCACCCATTCAAAGAAATCAATCAGATTTGTCTGACAAGACCTGCCTCTGGTGACTCCATGCTGCCTCGTATCCTGTAATCTGCTGGACTCCAGAAACCTCACTATTTTCTCTTTCAGCAGCATTTCCAATAATTTTACTCACCACCAAAGTTAAACTAACCGGCCTGTAGTTTTCAACCACATCCTTACTTCCGCTTTTGTGTAAAGGCACCACATGAGCCTCTCTCCAGTCCTTTGGCACCACTCCCGACTCCAACGAGGCATTGAAAAAGTCAGTCAGTGGAGCTGCTAGAACATCCCCAAGTTCCCTCAGTATTCTAGGGTATATCCCATCCGGTCCCATCGCTTTGTCTACCTTATGTTGAGCTAGTTTCTCACGAACACAGTCTTCTGAAAATTGTTCAAGATGTCCCTCACTTATGTTCCCGTTTGGTGTTTTCTGAGGTCTTGCTCCTGGTTCTTCATCTCTGAACACAGAACAGAAATATTTGTTAAGCAATTCTGCTTTATACTTATTTATTTATTTATACATTTTTCTATACCGCCTCTTCCAGAGATCAGTGGCGGTTTACATAGAACAATAATACTTAATAATAGGGAACTATTATTATTTTACATGGAACAGTTGTAGAACATTTTTTTAACATTTAACCCATTAAATATCAGAACAATTAGAATTGGGGCATTAAGAGTGCCGTAAAATAGAACTATTTACATTGAAAATTAAAATGTGGCTATTTACATTTGAGCATGAACGACTGTATTCAGTTAAATGCTCGAGATGGATTTATGGCTGTGCAATGTGAGAGTATGTCTAGGTAGGGTCAATGTATGGTGGTGGTTCAGCGTTAATCTGTGGAATCTGAACATTATCATGTTGAAAGTTGTGATAGTGCAGGGTGAATAGGTGAGTTTTTAGTTCCTTTCTAAATAATTGAAGGTCTTTGATTTCTCTGAGCTCAATTGGGAGGTTGTTCCACAACGTTGGTGCAAAGAATGAAAAAGCAGAATTGCTTGTCTTTCGACTTGCTTTTCGAATGGTATCCGGGACTAGTAGCATGTGTAAGTTTGCTCTTCTTCTTAATCTGTTTTCATGTGAGATATTGATAAGCGTAGACAGGAAGGACGGTGCTATTTTATTAAAAATCTTGAACGTGGTAACTAAGGTTTTATAGATAATTCTACAAGACACAGGTAGCCAGTGCAGGGAGTAGAGAATAGGAGATATGTGGTCAGTTATTTTTTGCTTTGTAGATGATTCTTGCTGTGACATTTTGCGCTAATTGTAATGTGTGTAGATTTTTTTTTTAGTGGTTCCTTGAAGAATGCCATTGCAGTAATCTAGATGAGGCGTTATTAGAGTTTGGACCACTGATCTGAAGTCGGTGCTATCTATTAACGGTCGTAACTGTTGGATTGTCCTTAACTTATAGTATATGGCTTTAACAGTCTGTTTTATGTGTTGTGTAAGGCTGAGTGTCCTGTCGAGTGTGATTCCTAGATATTTAATCTCTCCCTTAACTGGTATGAGAGTCTTTCCGGTGTTGATTTCAGACGGTGGGGTAAAGTTCGTGTTTCTTGTTACAAATATTGCTTCTGTTTTCTTAAAATTAATATTCATGTTCATTGATTTCAGCCATAATTCCACTTCTGATAGGCATAGGTATATATTGTTATAGTCAGGGTTGGACACATCGAAAGGTGTTTATAACATGATATCATCTGCATAGATGTGGTAATTTATCTTGTGACGTTTAAATATCGTACAGATGAGTTGAAGGTATAGATTAAACAATAGAGCTGAGAGAGCAGAACCTTGAGGGATGCCCTGTTCTTGTGGAAAAGGTGCCGATGCAACTTGATCTATTTGTACATATTGGGTTCTGTTAGAGAAGTAGGATTTAAACCAATCGAGGGTTTTATCTTTAATACCAATTTGGGCGAGTCTAGAGATGAGGGTGACATGGTTTATGTTGTCGAATGCAGAGGAGATATCAAGGAATATGAGAATAAAGGCTTGCTTTGTGTTATCGATACCTCTGATGATAGTATCAAATAGTGCTAATAGAAGGGTTTCCACACCGTGGTGAGGGCGGAATCCATATTGATGTAATTGAATCTGTACAACCTTTTCAATAATTTTAGCAAGAAATGGAATGCTTGCAATGGGACGGTAAGAAGTTGGGTCATTGCTGTCTAGAGCTTTGTTCTTTAGCAGTGGACATATTGCTGACCTTTTAAGGGCTTCAGTTATGTATCCCTGTTGAAGTGATTGATTCACTATGTTCAGCAAGTCTGGGGCAAGTTCTGTTTTTGTTGCCTTTATCCATGCCACTGGGCAAGGGTCTAGCAGTGACGTTGTAGTATTAAGTTTGGAGATTGTCTGAAGCAATTGATTATGTGTAATAGGATGGAAGGCTTTCCATTCAAGGTGGTCGTCGTCTTGAAGAGTTAGAGAGGCTGGAGTGAAATGGCAGTTCTCCAGGACCAAGCAGGAAGTCAGTCCTCACTTATGGGTGACGTCGGCGCCGACGGAGCCCTCGCGGAGCAATTTTCCCCAGCTTTCAAAGAAAGCCTTTGGGAATTGCAGCGCGCATGCGCGGTCCTCTTCCCGCCCAAGGGTGCCATCTTAGCCACCCGTCGTGTCCCCGTGAAAAAGTTGATTTTTCTTCAGAATTTCTCTTTTTTTCCATTCGGTTCGACGCCGGTCTTTTTCCCGCCGGACTCGCGACGCCGGTCTCGAGTCCTCTTCTTATTTTTCGGTTTTTCTGACTTCGTCAGTTTTTCGTTTCGGTGTGTCCCTGGCAGCCCGGTCCTTTGACCTCGCCGGGGCCCTTTTTCCCCCGATGGCTGCCAGTGGTTTCAAGCGGTGTGGTCAGTGTGACCGAAATATGTCACTAACTGACACACACGACTTTTGCCTCCGCTGCCTGGGCCCGGATCATGAAGAACTGATCTGTGGGCCCTGCGGCAAAATGTCCTCCAAAGCGTTGAGAAGTCGGCGGCATCAGCGGGATAGGATCTTCGCTGACCCCAGCCGTACCCGGACCTCGTCGGAGGCCTCCGCGTCCAAAGGTTCCAGCTCGGACCGTCGCCGGAGTTCCTCCGACAGGGGTTCTCCCTCCGGGGACCATCGTCGTAAGGTGAAACCCGCGCGAGGGCGGCGTCAGTGGACGCTCCTGGCTCCGCGAGGGCCAGGTCGCATAGCCCCGATAGCCGTCCCGGGTCCTTGGAGAAGGAGCATCTCACGAAGCGACCTCGCCTGGAGTCGGAGCTGCCTGCTCGGGTAAGTCCTGTGGTCCTCCTGGACTCGCCTCCGAGACAGCCGACGTCGGGCCCGACGCCGTCGGGGCCCGAGTCGGGGGCTGCTGGGTCACCTGAGCTCGGACTCAGGTTGACGGCCTTGGAGAGCAGATTGTCTGCCTTCATGGACCAGCAGCGGGCACTGCTCGCTGGCTTCGCTGGCGCCGCTGCCCCGACCGCCGGGACGTCGACGTCCAAGTCGACCCCGGAGACCGAGCCGATCCTCGAGTCGATGCGAACTCGAGTCGATCCTCGGTCGAGGTCACCCTCGGCCTCCCGTTCGGGACCGAGGTCGCCGACGCCGACTCCCTCGGCGTCGGGGCGGCAGGCGCCGCGCCCTGCCCGGGCCGACCCCACCGAGTCCTCGTCGGAGTCGGTCTGGGAGTCTGAAGAGGAAGAGTCGCCTGATTCTTTCCGGACTCGGTGTGTCCCCTCGGACTCACTGGAGTCCGAGCCTCGGAAGCAGTCCCCCCCGGAGGATGCCCGGTTCTCGGACTTCGTCAGGGATATGGCCAAGGCTTTGGCCTTCCCTGCGGACCCCGAGGAGGAGCCCCGAGCCGAAGAGCTCGACGCCCTCCAGTATGACTCTCCCGCAAGGGAACACTTTACTGTACCGGTTCCTCCCATGCTGGAACGGCTACTCTTCCGCATGTGGGAGAGTCCGGCCACCTCGCCGGTCCTGAGCAAGCGGGTCGATTCTATCTATCGAGTCCGCAAGAGCCCTGGCTTCCAAAAAGCACAGCTGCCACACCATTCCATGGTAGTGGAATCGGCCATGCATCGTCTTAAGAGCCAGAAGATGCACTCCTCGGTGCCTCCTGGCAGGGAGGCCCGTAACCTGGATGGCCTTGGCAAGAAGTGTTTCCAGGGCTCTATGCTTGCGTGTCGTGTCCAGACCTACCAGCTATACATGGGCATGTATCTCCGAGACCTGGCTAAAGAGCTAGCCGGCTTCTCCGCTGGTTTGTCCGAGGAACCCTTGCGGAGGTTCCTGGCCTTGTCCACTGGTATTCGGGAATGCTCAAAATTCATATCCCGAGCAGCCTACGATGGCTTTGAAGCATCGGCTCGAGTGGCCGCAGCCGGCATCGGTGCCCGCCGACAGGCTTGGCTTCAGTCATCTGACCTCGAGCCCTGGGTGCAGGACAAGTTGGTCGATGTCCCCTGCCGAGGCGAAAACCTCTTTGGCAAGCCCATGGCTGAAAAGGCTGCACAAATTGAGACGGAGACTCTCACCAGGACTAGGCTTTCTAGGAAGACCTCCGCCCCTTCCCAGAAAAAGAAGGGCTCGGGAAAGAAGTCCTTTTACCCGAGGAAGGCGGCTGCCTACAAACAATACCCCCATTATCAGGCCCCTGCAGCTCCCCAACAGGGCCAGCAGGCCAAGGGACGGGGTAACGGGTCCCGTAGGCAGCAAGCCCCCAAGCCTGCACCACCAGCCCCTGCTCAGCAGGGTGGGGGTTTTTGACTCACTAAGCATAGCCTCTCCCCCCCCGCTGGTTCCTCCCAGCACCGGAGGCCGGCTGGTTCACTTCGCCCACAGGTGGTCCAGCATCACCTCAGATGCCTGGGTGCTTCAAGTCGTGCGAGAAGGCTATCTTCTCCACTTCCACCAGGTCCCTCCCTCCTTGTTTCCGGGGAACCTCCACGACCCCCTCTGCACAGGGAATTACTCCTTCAGGAGTTAGCAGGTCTTCTACAGGAACAGGCGGTGGAACCGGTGCCCCACCACCTGAAAGGTCAAGGCTTTTACTCCAGGTATTTTCTGATACCAAAGAGAACAGGAGGCCTCAGACCCATCCTGGACCTGCGCAACCTCAACAAGTTCCTCGTGCAAGAGAAGTTCAAGATGCTTACCCTTGGAATCCTTCTGCCCTACCTCCAGCAGGGAGATTGGCTATGCTCCTTGGATCTAAAGGATGCCTACACGCACATCCTCATCCACCGAAGCCACCGACAATACCTAAGGTTTGTGGTGGCAGGAAATCATTACCAGTACAGAGTACTGCCCTTTGGCCTGTCCTCCGCACCGCGAGTCTTCACAAAATGTCTCGTGGTGGTGGCGGCCCATCTCCGGCTTCACGGCCTCTATGTCTTTCTGTACCTCGACGACTGGCTCATCAGAGCAGCGTCCGCTCTGGAGGTCACCAACGCCACGCGCCGCACGGTGACTCTTCTGCAGCACTTGGGCTTTGTTATAAACTTCGCAAAGTCCACTTTGCTCCCCTCACAGGATCTCGAGTTCATCGGCGCAAGGCTGCACACTCCTCAGGCACGAGCGTACCTACCGCTCGACAGGGCTCTACGGCTCATGGACCTAGCCGACCGTTTTCGCAGCCAGCCCCTGGTCTCCGCCAGGCGCTTCCTGAGACTACTCGGCCATATGGCTTCCACCGTCCATGTGACCCCCAATGCCCGCCTGCATATGCGGCCTGCTCAATGGTGTCTCCGCCAGCAGTGGCGACAAGCCACAGGCGGCCTAGCAGACCTAGTGTGCGTCTCCGGGCCGCTGATCTGGTCTCTCCGGTGGTGGCTTCATCGGCCGAACCTGGTACTCGGCATGCCTTTTCAGTCACCTCAGCCGGCCCAGGTGCTGACGACAGATGCATCCCTCCTGGGCTGGGGAGCACATTGCCAAGGGGCACGTACTCAGGGCCTCTGGTCCACGTGGGAGTCTGCTCAGCAGATCAACTTCCTGGAGCTCAGGGCGATCCGCCTGGCTCTCAAGGCTTTCTCCCACCTGACTTCTCACCAGTCCGTCCTTGTCCAGACGGACAATCAAGTTGCCATGTTCTACGTGAACAAGCAGGGGGGCACGGGCTCCTTCCTCCTCTGCCGGGAGGCACAGAAGCTCTGCTCTTAGGCCGTCAGTCACGGCATTCTCCTCAAGGCAGTTTATCTCCCAGGCCAAGAGAATTACCTGGCGGACAAACTCAGCAGGATCCTTCAGCCGCACGAGTGGCGTCTGGATCCCTTGGTAGTTCAGAAGCTCTTTCTAAAGTGGGGCCTCCCCACGATGGATCTCTTTGCCAGTCCTCACAACCGGCAACTTCCTCGCTTCTGCTCTCGTCAGCCACACCCCCTTCGGGTTGCGGCGGACGCTTTTCTACTCTCATGGTCGGGGAGCCTTCTGTACGCTTTCCCTCCCATCCCGCTAGTCTCCCGGACTCTTTTCAAGGTTCTCCGAGACAAAGCCCTCATGATCCTGGTGGCCCCTCGCTGGCCCAGACAGCCGTGGTTTCCGCTCCTGCTGCAATTAGCGGTGGAGGATCCATTCCCTCTGGGGTTACAACCAGATCTCCTCACTCAGGATCAGGGGTCTCTGCTACACCCCAACCTCAGGTCTCTCAACCTGATGGCCTGGCTGCTGAGAGGGTAGTCCTCGCTCCCCTTCTCCTGCCGGCAGAAGTGGAGGAGGTCGTCCTCGCTTCTCGGCGACCTTCTACCCGCAAATGCTACGCCCTTAAATGGCGTCGCTTTTCCGTTTGGTGTGGCCAACAGTCTCAGGATCCCTTCTCCTGCCCGGTGTCGGTGATCCTGCAGTACTTGCTCTACCTCTCTAATCTGGGACTTAAGTCCAACTCCGTCAAAGTTCACCTCAGTGCTCTTTCAGCACATCATGTGCCGGTGGACGGCAGACCTCTTTCCAGCGACCCTCTTGTAGCGAGGTTTCTCCGAGGTCTTCTTCTACTTAAACCACCTCTGCGCCCGCCAGCGCCTGACTGGGACCTGAATGTGGTTTTGCAGCGGATCACCTGTCCGCCTTTTGAACCTATGGCTACCTGTCCTCTCCGTTTTCTTTCTTGGAAAACACTATTCTTGATAGCCCTCACTTCCGCTAGACGCGTAAGTGAATTGCAGGCCCTCGTGTCTGATCCCCCTTACACTCGGTTCTACAAAAATAGGGTAGTCCTACGGACTCACCCAAAATTTCTTCCAAAGGTGGTCTCCCCTTTTCATATCAATCAGGAGGTGGTACTTCCAACCTTCTTTCCCAGACCACACTCCAGCCGAGCTGAAACGGTCCTCCATACCCTGGACTGTAGAAGGGCTCTGAACTTCTACCTTGACCGTACGCGGGAGCACCGTAAAGCTGCTCAGCTTTTTGTATCTTTCGACCCCAATAAATTGGGGCTCCCGGTCTCCAAGCGTACTCTGTCCATCTGGGTTGCGGACTGTATCACTTGGGCTTATGGGGCAGCCGGACTCTCCTTGGAAGGTCGAGTCACGGCTCACTGCGTTCGGGCAAAGGCCACGTCAGTGGCTTACCTCCGCTCTGTTCCGCTGGCAGACATCTGCCGGGCCGCTACTTGGTCTTCGAGCCAGACTTTTGCGGTCCATTACTGTCTCGAGAGGGAGTCCCGCAGGGACAGTGCTTTCGGACAGGCAGTCCTCCGTAATCTCTTTGAGGTCTGAGCAACTCCTACCCTCCATCCCGGATGTGGGCTACCGGTGGGTAATTATTCAGCGAAGATCCTTCCTTCTGTGCTGCTGAGCTAGAGGGAGCTCATTTTTGTGCTTAGGGTCTCCGGTAGCCTTGAGCTTGGGAGTCCCATAAGTGAGGACTGACTTCCTGCTTGGTCCTGGAGAAAGCGTAGTTACTCACCTGTAACAGGTGTTCTCCAGGAGCAGCAGGAATCAGTCCTCACAACCCTCCCTCCTCCCCTTGGAGTTGCAATCGTCTGCTTTACTTTTTTGCAAATTTTTATGCTGTCTTTTTTAGCTATGTCATCTGACTGGCTAAGAAGGCACCCTTGGGCGGGAAGAGGACCGCGCATGCGCGCTGCAATTCCCAAAGGCTTTCTTTGAAAGCTGGGGAAAATTGCTCCGCGAGGGCTCCGTCGGCGCCGACGTCACCCATAAGTGAGGACTGATTCCTGCTGCTCCTGGAGAACACCTGTTACAGGTGAGTAACTACGCTTTTTGCTTGAGTTTATTTGCAAAATGGTCAGCTAGAACTTGGGGGTTTATAGAGAGCTTGCGTGTATCATTAACTGGAGATTTGGCTAGAGATTTAACAATTTCGAATAGTTCCCTAGGACTTATCAGCTTCTACATATTCCTCCCCTGCACCCTTGAGTCTGACAGTACCACTTTTGCCCTTCCTCTTCTCACTAACATATCTGAAAAATGTCTTATCCCCCCATTTTATTGCATTGGCTGTTTCCTCCTCCTTTTGAATCTTTGCCTTCCTGACTTCTTTGCTAGCTTCTCTAAGTTTTTCCAAATATAGATGCCTGTCTTCCTCTCTCTGTGATCTCTTGTATTTCATGAAGGCTTCCCTCGTTTTCTTCACTTTTTCAGCTACTTCTTTCGAAAGCCATAGCGGTCTGCTTTTCATTTTACCTTTATTTACCATTTTAACAAAAAGGTTGGTTGCCCTTAAAATATCCCCTTTCAGTTTTGCCCACAGTTTTTCTACATCCCTCAGCTGTTCCCATCCCACTAACGACTCCCTGAGGTATTGGCCCATCTTGGCAAAGTTAGTCTTCCTAAAGTCTAAGACCCTCACCTTTGAATGGATTCTAACAGCCCTAGTCCTAATACTGAACCACACCATCTGTTGATCACTGGATGCAAAATGATCTCCCACTACAACATCAGAAACGCTTCCACCATTGGTAAGCACCAAGTCCAGTATGGCTGCTTCACGTGTGGGGTCTGTTACCAATTGCCTGAATAGTTCTCCCTGTAGAGAAATCAGGATCTCCTTACTTCTAGATGATACTGCAGCAGGAATATGCCAATGAACATCTGGCATATTGAAATCTCCCATTAGTAGCTCTTCCCCTTTCCTAGCAATGCTGCGTGTGTCTTAAATTAACTCTTTGTCCACCTCTTCCTCTTGTGAGGGAGGTCTGTATATCACATCAATGCAAATAGATTTCTCTTTCCCTCTTTCTAGTTTAACCCACAATGCCTCCTCTCTCCCTTTAAGCTCTGTAATTCCAAAGCTTTAATAGTAGTTTTTACATATAGTGCCACTCCTCCTCCCCTTCTTCCTACCCTGCCCTTTCTGAATAAAGTATAGCCAGGTATAGTTATATCCCAATCATGGTTTTCTGTGAACCATGTTTCTGTAACTGCCACTAAATCCAAGTCAGCCACTCCCACCAAAGCTTCAACATCAGGGATCTTATTTCCCATGCTACAGGCATTTATACACACTGCTTTCCATATGTTACCCCTGTTACATTAAATACCTTTATGTAAATGGGTATCACTTACCTGGGGGCTTTCTTCACCCATCCCCAACGAATCTAGTTTAAAGCCCTCTTCAGTAGATTAGCCAGTCTACTACCAAAGACACGTTGACCTTTCTTGAATAGATGGATGCCATCTCTGCTCTGCAACCCTTGAAACAGCATCCCATGGTCTAGGACAGGGGTGGGTAAGTCCGGTCCTGGAGAGCCGCAGACCAGTCAGGTTTTCATGATGTCCCTAATGAATATTCATGGACCTATTTCCATACAATGGAAGGCAGTGGATGCAAATAGATCTCATGAATATTTATTAGGGACATCATGAAAACCTGACTGGTCTATGGCTCTCCAGGACCGGACTTGCCCACCCCTGGTCTAGGTAACCAAAACTCTCTCTGACACCATCCATGCAGCCATGCATTCATCTTCAGGATGTGAGCCTCTCTACCTTGGCCTTTACCCTCAACAGGGAGGATTGAAGAGAACACCACCTGTGTACCTAACTGCTTCACCCTCTGTCCCAGAGCCATGAAGTCACTTTTGATACGTTCCGAGGGATACCTGGCAATATCATTTGTTCCAACATGGATTAACAACATTGGGTAATAGTCAGTGGGCTTGATGAGTCTCGGCAAACTCTCCGTAACATCTTGGATTTTGGCACCAGGCAGACAGCATACCTCTCTGGACATCAAGTCTGGTCAGCAGATGGATGCCTCAGTACCCCTCAGAAGAGAGTCTCAAACCACTACTACCCTTCGTTTCCTTGTGGTCACTGATTCTGCAACTTTGGGGTACTTGAGCTCTGGTTCTTCCCTTTCCAGGGATGCTTTCACCTCCTCCACTTCCAGGGCTGCATAATGGTTATTCAATTCAAGGGCCGGAGAAGTTGGATTGGTGATTCTGCAGGCCCTGGTGACTTGTGTCCAACCATCGACATTCTGTTGGCACCCATCTTCTCCTCTGCTGGAGAGCTTGGTTGCTGCAGGAAGCATCTCATCAATGTACTTCTCACTGTCTTGAATGTTCCTCAGCCTCGCCACCTCCTCTCTGAGTTCCTCCACTTGTTTCCTCAGAGCTTCAGCATGCAGGCACCCTGCACATGGAACTGGTCCTTCAACTGGCATTAGGACCTCTGTCTGGACAGAGGCAGAAGCTGTAACGGGGGCAACAGCTTTAGCGATACGATTTTTCCCAGCCATTGTTCTGTTTGTGGAGCTTAGGTATCTGTTAAAACAAAAGAGATCTACCAAATTACCAGCCGGTTTCCCAGTTGTCCTTTCAGAGAAAAAGCAGTTAAATCTCTTTAATTATATTCAAAATGTGCTGCTCCAAGTCTCTGTGCTTTGTTAAATGGTGAGGTGCCCTATAAAGCAAGACTGCTCACTAGGTGTGGGTGGGAGTCGGGGTGGGTTGGGAGGGAACTAACACCTGATTAGGTGTCAGCAGTTCCCAAAGCTGAGAAGGTTACTAGAGTTCAACAACCTACTCTGCTCAAGGAAATTTCTAAAGCACCGAAAAGAAAGTAACTTTGCTTTAAAAATACACAAAAACCCTTTTAAGCGCTCCCAGTCAGAGAGCTAGCAGTTTAATAAAAATAAACCCTCAAATCCTTACCTGTTGTTTGACCTGTAGAGCCCCTGTTAGGAATGCAGACAGTCCAGTGATGCCTACACTCACAGTGGGCTCAGGCCACGGGCAGGCTATGGGACAGGGTCAGGATTATCCACCAATTTATTTATTTTATTTAACAATTTTTATATACCGTTTTTCTTACATTCAAAGTGGTTTACATATAACATAGTAACATTTAGAACTTTACATTAAATAGGACATTGAACTTGGATTTATGGGTAGATAATGGACATCAAATCATGTTTACGAGATGAGAAATCAGGAAATAAGAAGGGAGATGCTATTTCAGGTGGGCAAAAGGGGGACTAAAGGGGGAGTGTGTAATTGTGGTTAAAAACCTGCACCACCTCTAGGCAGGAATGCCCTTCCAGACACCCACGCCGCAGAGGACCCTGACCACAGACACCTCCCTCCTGGGTTGGGGGGCACATTGTGGAGACCACCGCACACAGGGCAGCTGGTCTTAAGAGGAGTCACTCCTATAGATCAATCTCCTGGAGCTCGGGGCAATCTTCTTGGCCCTATGAGTGTTCCGCCACCACTTGTGACATTGGCTTGTACTGATCCAGACAGACAGACAGCTAGGTCGCCATGTTTTATATCAACAAGCAGAGGGACACGGGTTCATACTCCCTCTGCCAGGAGGTGGTGGCTCTCCTCTCCTTTGCAGCACGTAACAACATGCGTCTGCGAGCGGTGTACCTCCCAGGCCAGGACAAGTGTCTAGCGGACAGGCTGAGCAGAGTCCTTCGCCCACATGAGTGGTGCTTAAACCCCAGAGTAACGAAGCAGTTCTTCCACCTCTGGGGTAGGCCCATGATGGATCTATTCACTTCTCCGGACAACATGCAGCTACCCCGCTTCTGTTTCTGTCAGCCACATCCGGAGAGAGTGGCTGCAGATGCCTTTCTGATCTCGTGGTCCGAGGGCCTACTCTATGCGTTCCCACTGATCCCCTGGTCGCCAGGACCCTCTTCAAGGTTCAGATCGAAAGGGCATCAGTTATACTGATTGCCCCAGGTGGCCCAGGCAACCTTGGTTCCTTCTGCTACTTTCCATGTTGGTGGCACTCCCAGTCCCTCTGGGCCGAGCCCTGGACCTCAAGTCCCAGGAGGAGGGCTCTCTCCTGCATCCCAATCTGGGGTTGCTAATGCTAACAGCATGGTTGCTGAAAGAGTAGCGTTGGCCCCTTTCAGTCTTTCAGGAGATCCTACTGGCCTCCTGAAAACCCTCCATCAGATAGGCGTATGCCTTTAAGTGGAGAAAATTCTCTGCCTAGTATGTGGAAAAGGAGGAGAATCCCTTCTCCTGCCAGGTGCAACTAGTACTACAGTACCTACTGCACCTGTCACACACCAGGCTGAAATCTAACTCTGTGAGAGTAATCTGGGCACCATAGCCGCTCACCACCACCCTGTCAAGGGAAAACACCTGTCAAGCTAGCCCCTGGTCTCCAGGTTCCTCCAGGACCTCCTGTTATCCCTCTCTGCCCTCCAGTGGCAGAGTGGGACCTCAGTGTGGTGCTCTCCCAGTTCACCAAACCACCATTCGAGCTCCTGGCCACTTGCAACCTGCGATACCTGTCACAGAAAGTGGCTTCTCTGGTGGCCCTCACGTCTGCTTGAAGAGTGAGTGAACTCCAGGCCCTGGTAGCAGATCCACCATATACAAGATTCTACAAGAACAGGGTAGTGCTCCACACACACCCCAAATTCCTCCCGAAGGTGGTGTCCCCTTTCCACCTCAACCAAGAGATGGTTCTCCCCACCTTCTTCCCGCGGCCTCATGCTGGCAAGGAGGAACTAGTACTTCATACATTAGATTGCAAATTGGCCCTATCCTTCGATTTTTAGTGGACTCAGGCCCATCAAAAAGCTCCTTAGCTTTTCGTGTCTTATGAACCCAGCAGATTGGGACGCCCCGTCACTAAGCAAACTCTGTCCACTTGGATGGTGGACTGTATTGCCCTCATCTATGAGGAAGCTGGCCTTTCCCTTGAGCACGGGATCACAGCACATCGCGTGAGGGTGATGGCCGTGTCAGTGGCCAACATCCGCTCAGTGCTGGTAACTGAAATCTGCAAGGCTGCCACGTGGTCTTCAATTCACATGTTCGCAGCTCATTACTGCCTGGAGAGCAAGTCCTGCAGGGACAGTGCCTTTGGCCAGGCAGTACTGTGTAATATTCACGGGGTGTAGGCAACTCCTGCTCTCTGACCCTTCTGTGTTCATGCTACTGGAGTGATAGTGTCGCTGGATGCTAGGGTCTTGCAGTGTCTCAGTGGGGACTCACCTTCTGCAACTCAGAGCTATCCGATTGATCGCCTTTGGTGCTGTCGTGGTTCAGTCCTCGGCAGCCTGGAGTTAGGGAGTCCCATATGTGAGGACTGACTTCCTGCTTGTTCTGGAGAAAGCATAGTTATTGACCTGTAACATTTGTTCTCAAGGAACAGCAGGAATCAGTCCTCACAACCCTCCCTCCCTCCCCTGGGAGTTTCCATTCTACCTTGTTTTAGTTTTTACTGCCATTCTAGCTATGTCATCTGACTGAGCAAGATGGCACCTTTGGCCAGGAAAGGCACCACACATGCCTGGTAGCATGTCCCAAAGGCTTTCTTTGAAAGCTGGGGAAATGCTCCGCCTGGGCTCTGTCGGCGCCGGTGTCACCTATATGTGAGGACTAATTTCCTGCTGTCCCTGGAGAACACCTGTTACAGATGAGTAACTATGCTTTCTAGTTTAACCCACATTGCCTCCTCTCTCCCTTTTAAGCCCTGTATTTTCATAGCTTTAATATTATTTTTACTTATAATGCCATTCCTCCTCATCTTCTTCCTACTCTGTCCTTTCTGAATAACTATAGCCTGGTATAGTTATATCCCAGTCATTGTTGTCCATGAACCATGTCTCTGTAACTGCCACTAAATTCAAGTCAGCCTCTCCAATTAAAGCCTCAACATCTGGGATCTTATTTCCCATGCTATGGGCATTTATAGACACTACTTTCCAGATATTAAATCTAGGCACCTATTCAATGGGGTTAGATCAGGTCTGTTAGCTGAGGAGTAATATACTAGTAGATTATAGTTGACATAATAGTAGCCAGTGAGTCCCTGTTCCTGAATCCGTGTAGCAAAAGGGGCTAAGAAAATTTTGAATAGTGTGTGAGAAAGGATAGACCTTTGGGGGACACCACAGGGGAAGGAAAGAGCTGCTGAATCCTTGTCCCTCTTACGAACTCGAAATGAACATGTTGTCAGGAAAGATGCAAACCATTTTAGTACTATTCCTGAGAGTCCAATATCTAGGAGAAGCAGAAGAAGCAAAGAATGATTTACCACATCAAAGGCTGCTGATAAGTCTAATGACACCAATATAGTAGATCTATGGGTGCCAAGGTTTGCATGCAACTCTTAACAACGCTGTTGTTTCTGTACTGTAACCCTTGCGGAATCTTGATTGTAGTGTAATACATTCATTTTATCAATGTAATCAGATAATTGAATCAAAACAAATTTTTCCAAGATCTTTAACAGCAAGGGCAAGTTTGAAATAGGATGGTAGTTGTTTGGACAGGTTACGTCTAAGTTCACCTTTTATAACAGTGGTAGCACCACTCTTGTTTTAGAGATGTGGGTATGGTTCCTAGCCTCAGACTGTGATTAATAATGGTACAGCATGTATCCTAGACACCTAAACAAGGACTCCTAAGCCAGGAAGAAGGGTCAGAATCCAGGATACATGGAGTTGGTCTGATCGAGGGTTGAAGTAGATTCAATGCCCCTGGTGACAAGACGTTGAAAGCAGACCAAGAGCTAGATAGCACCGATGAGGTACCACCTGATGGGTGTATAAAATCAGGATCTGGTGGCATTTTGAAATCAGATACTACTAGAAAAAAATTGTAAATAGTTGAAACATTAGATAGGAAATACCGAGGCAATGTGTTTGACAGAGGGCTATTAGTAAGAGCACCCGAGGAATTGGTTAAGGAAGATAATATAGTAAGCAGTGCTTTCATTTTGTTAGGGCACTGCTCCAAAGAAGACATATATTTTTTTCTTCACTACCTGTATTTGTTGCTTATAATTCCTATATGTATCTTTGAGTAGGGCAAGTATACTTGGTGAACATGATTTCTTGCAGATTCACTCAGTTTTACACAAAGATATCGGTTGATCTGGGATGATCAACAGAGATATTTGCATTTTACCATGCTTGACTCGCACTTTCAATGCACCGCCCTGCCCTTCAACCTCTCCACTGCCCTGAGGACATTCTCCAAGGTCATGGTGGTGGTGGCTGCTGCGCTGCAGGGCCAAGAAATGTGTGCACCCATATCTGGATGACTGGCTCATCCAAGCCCATTCTCTGGCAGAGGCCTCTTAGGTGTCAGCCCAAGTGACGTCCTTTATAAAGCTTTGGCTGGGTAATCAATTGGAAGAAGAGTCAGTTGAAGCCTTCCCAGTCCCTGGAATTCCTAGGAGCATGGTTCGATACTCGAGTGGGCAGTCTGCCTGATGGAGGAGTGTAGAGATTATTGGAAGGGCTTGTGGTGGTCTGTTCCCAACAGGCTCCCAGGATTTGGGATTATCTACAGAATCTCAGCTCTATGGTGATAATGGTCTTTGCTAACTCAGTGGTCCCTGAGTTCTCAGGAATTTGAACTCAGGCTTTTATTCCAGCAGGAAGTAAAGGTCAGCTTGAGGTGGTGGCAGCAGCCATGACATCTGAAGAGAGGTGTGCTGCTGGACGATCTCTTGTGGCTACTTCTAACAACGGACGCCAGTCTTATGGGCTGTGGAGCCCATTGTCAAGACCAAATGGCTCAGGGCTGTTGGAGCCACAGGGAGGCTGCATGATCCATCAACCATCTTGAAGCAAGGGCTATTCGATTGGCCCTCCTGCTTTTCCAGCCCTTGGGCAGGGTGGTGCAAATGTTCTCGGACAATGCCATGTGGCTGTGGCATATGTCAATCACCAGCACGGCATGAGGAGTGCCAGAGTGGTCTTAGAGATGACCCTCTTGTTCACCTGGACAGAAAGGAACCTCCTAGCTTTGTCGGCTTGGCTCAGCACATTGCTGGGATGGTCAGTGTGGAGCTGGACTTAACCACTATTGATCCTGAAGAGTAGGAGTTAAGTCAGGAGGCATTTCAGATTATTCTCTGCCATTGGGGTCACCTCAAGATGGAATTTTTGGCAACCTGATCCAATGCTAAAGCATGCTGTTTCTTTAGTTGCCGCACAGAAACAGGTCCAAGTATGTTGACACCCTGAGTTAACACCAGGTGGCAGGTCAAAAGGCCATTTTGAAAGACTCCTTCTATCCAAGCAAGGACTGTTAATCACCCAGGAAGTTGGTCACAGCTTACCTCAGCAGCACAGGCATAAATAGCTCAACCAGAGCTCTGTGATCCTCAGTCTTGAAGGACTAGAAAAGGGGACTGTTACTTCTGGAGAGAGATCTGCAATTGTGAGTATATACTTCTGGGAATTTTCTGAAAGATATTCTTTGTATTAAAGCTAATTAATCTGTGAACCCACTATTTTTTGTTAAATCAGTCAGGGCCTAGTAGCAGCAGTTTAACTTTAAATTTAAAACACAGAAGAGAGCTTTCTGGTTAAATGTCATACCCAGCAGAGAGCTTGTAATTTAAATTTAATAGTCACTCAGGGCCTAGTATCAGCAAAGTACTTTTAGTTTAAATTTAAAACACAGAAGTGAGCTTTCTGGTTAAATTTAGGACCCAGCAGAGAGCTTGTAGTTTAAATTTCATAATAAGTTAGAGCCTAGCAGCAGCAAAGAGATATAATTTAAATCAAATCAGAATATAGCTTACCTCAGCTGCACAAGACAGGGTACTGTGTAGCAGCCCTCTTTTAATAAGTGTTATTTCCCTCCCCAACACCCACCCACCCCTGGGATAATCGTAGCTTTATAGGTACTTACACATCTTAAAAGACAGGAGGTGCTTTCAGATGAAGCTTGTTACCCAAATCAGTCATACACTAAGGACCTGAGATTAATTAAGTTTCAGGTGAACAAGGTATATTAAATGTATTAGGTACAGTTTTATTAGTATAAATATCCATAGCAACCCTTAGTAAGTAAAGAACTTAAAGATCTAAACACAAACTTAAAACTAAGATGCAGACAGCAGTCCAGCAGCGAGATGGGGGCTTTCCAGTCTTTTGCATTGAGTGTCATATGTATGTTTTTCTCCCAGTTGGTGAGAGGTCTTACGTGTGCACTAGGTGCAAGGAGCTCTTTGCTCTCAGGGAACGAGTCCGTTCTCTAGAGGCTAGAGTAGCAGACTTGGAAAATATAAGAAAGACAGAGAGGTACATAGACAAGACCTACAGGGATATAATCCTGAAGTCCCACCTCTAGTCTGGCAGCATCCCTGTTGCCATGGAGGAGAGAGGTCACGTGACAGGAGAGCATCACCTTGCTGTGGCAGGAAGTGATCCTGTAACTAGGACCTGTCCTCCAGGTGATGTAAAAGCCTCTCGCACCATAGAAGTTTCTCCAGGGCCATGTGCCAATGAGGGAAGGGTTAGGACAGCTGTTGTAGTTGGTGATTCGATCATTAGGCATGTAGATAGCTGGGTGGCTGGTGGACATGAGGATCGCCTGGTAACATGCCTGCCTGGTGCAAAGGTAGCGGACCTCACGCGTCACCTAGATAAGGTCTTAGATAGTGCTGGGGAGAAGTCTGCTGTCTTGGTACATGTCGGTACCAATGACTGTAGGAAAATGTGGTAGGAGAGGTTCTGGAGGCTAAATTTAGGCTTTTAGGTTAGGAAGTTGAAATCCAGAACTTCCAGGGTAGTGTTCTCTGAAATGCTTCCTGTTCCATGCGCAGAACCCAAAAGGCAGGCAGAGCTCTAGAGTCTCAATGCGTGGATGAGACAGTGGTGCAGAGATGAGGGTTTTGGATTTGTTAGGAACTGGGGAACATTCTGGGGAAAGGTGGGGCTCTTCCGAAGGGAGGGGCTTCACCTTAACTGGGATGGAACCAGGCTGCTGGCATTAACCTTTAAAAAGGAGATAGAGCAGCTTTTAAACTAGATAATAGGGGAAAGCCGACAGTTGCCCAAGAGCGGATGGTTTGGAAGAATGTATCCTTGAAGGATACTACCAAAAGCAGTGAGGTTCTCAAAAAGAGTACAGTAGCGCAAATGCCCTCGAGTATGGAGCAGACAGAGCTTAAAGATCCCAAATTACCCATGTCTACCAATAGCCAAATTAATATGAATAAAATACATTCTCTAAAATGCTCGTATGCAAATGCTAGAAGTCTAAAAAATAAGATGGGAGAGTTAGAATATATAGCACTAAATGAGAGGTTAGATATGATTGGAATATCAGAGACATGGTGGAAGGAGGACAACCAGTGGGACGCTGATACCTGGGTACAAACTATATCGTAATGATAGAGCTGATCAAATTGGTGGAGGGGTTGCTCTCTATGTTAGAGAGGGCATTGAGTCAGAAAGGATTAAAGTTCTGCAGGAAGAAAAGTTTGCTGTAGAATCTCTATGGATTGAAATTCCATTTAAAAAGAGGAAGGCGATGGCAGTGGGGTTGTAGTATCGACCGCCTGGCAAGAATGAACAAATGGATGATGAAATGCTCAAAGAAATCAAGGAAGCTAACAAAAGTTACAGCGCAGTAATAATAATAATGGGTGATTTCAATTATTCCATTATTGACTGGGTCATTGTCACGGCAGGACATGCTAGGAAGATAAAGTTCCTAGATGAAATAAATGACTGCTTCTTGGAGCAGCTGGTTCATGAACCGACCAGAGGGGAAGCCATATTAGACCTAGTCCTTAGTGGAACACCAGATCTAGTGCAAGAGATAAGGGTGTTGGGGCCACTTGGCAATAGTGATCATAACATGATCGCCTTTGATTTAATTAGTGGAGGAGGGATAGTAAGGAAATCCACAGTACTACCTTTTAACTTTCGAAAGGTAGACTATGATAAAATGAGGAAAAAAGTTAAGAAAAAACTAAAAGGAGCAGTTGCAAAGGTTAAAGACTTACATCAAGCTTGGGTGTTGTTGACAAATACTATCTTGGAAGCTCAGACCAGCTGTATTCCACGTTTTAAGAAAAGTGGAAGGAAGTCCAAAAAACTGCCAGCATGGTTTAAAGGTGAGGTCAGAGAGGCTGTTGTTGCCAAAAAAGCATCTTTGAGGAAATGGAAAAAAGAGCCAAACTACGAAACCTGGAAACAGCACAAGCACTGGCAAGTCAAATGCAAGGCATTGATAAGGCAGGCAAAGGGAGAATTTGAGAAGAAACTTGCTGCAGAAGCAAAAACGCGAAATAAAGACTTTTTCAAGTACATTCGTAGCAAAAAACCTGTGAGAGAGTCAGTTGGTCCATTTTATGATAGAGGGGTTAAAGGGGCACTAAGAGGCGACAAGGCGATAGCGGAGAGAGTGAATGAATTCTTTGTTTCGGTCTTTACTGAGGAAGATGTAGGGATGTTACCCATGACTGAAGTATTTAAAGGTGCGGAAGAATTGAAGGAAATATCGATACATCGGGAAGATGTATTACAATTATTAGATAAACTGAAGAGTAGCAAATCACCTGGGCTGGATGGTATACATCCAAGGGTGTTAAAAGAACTGAAATATGAGATTACAGACCTGCTATTAGTAATCTGTGAACTATCATTGAAATCATCTGTAATACCTGAAGATTGGAGGATCGCCAATTTTTAAAAAGGGTTCCAGGGGTGATCCGAGAAACTACAGACCGGTGAGCCTGATGTCAGTACCGGGAAAAATGGTAGAAACCATCATAAAGAACAAAATTACTCAGCATGTAGATAGTCATGGCCTAATGGGAGACAGCCAACATGGCTTTAGACAAGGAAGATCTTGTCTTACTAATCTGTTATGTTTTTTTTGAAGGTGTGAATAAAGAGGTGGACAAAGGTGAGTCAGTTGATATAGTGTATCTGGACTTTCAGAAAGCCTTTGACAAGGTCCCTCATCAGAGACTTTTGGCAAAACTAAAGAGTCATAGGATAGGAGGCAGTGTACTACTGTGGATCAGGAACTGGTTAAAAGATAGAAAGCAGAGGGTAGGGCTAAATGGCCAATTTTCCCAATGGAGAAAAGTGAATAGTGGTGTTCCCCAGGGATCTGTGCTGGGTCCGCTGCTTTTTGACATATTCATACATGACCTGGAAAGTGGAATAACGAGTGAGGTTATCAAATTTGCAGATGAGACAAAACTATTTAAAGTTGTTAAAACCAAAGAGGATTGTGGAAAATTGCAAGAGGATCTTGATAAATTGGAAGACTGGGCATCAAAATGGCAGATGAAATTTAATGTGGACAAGTGCAAGGTTATGCACCTAGGGAAGAACAACCCAAACTATGGATCTCCAGGAACAAGCAGGAATGAGTCCTCACATATGGGTACGTCGGTACCGACGGAGCCTGCGCGGGAACGCTCCACAGCTTCCCAAAAAGGAAAGCTTTTGGGAGCATCCCACAGCGCCTGCACGCTGCCTTCCCGCCACCTTCCCGCCTTTCCTAACCAACTCTCCTCAGTTCTTATTTTCCGCGGAGCCAGCAGGTTGTGTTCCTGTCACCGCTGAAGAAGTTCTTTATTTTAATTTATTTCTTTGGTCGCGTGTCTGCCTTCCCCGACGCCAGACCGGTACCGCCTATCTTTTTCTTTTCTTTTCTTTAAAAAAAAAAACAACAAAAAACCTATATTTTACCTCACTTTGTGTATTTTTCTTCTTAGGCCTCCAGGTCCACAAGAACATTTTCCATCATGGAAAAACCAGCCTCCGGGTTCAAAAAATGCACTAAGTGTAGCGGTACAATTTCAGTTACAGATACCCATGAATGGTGTCTTAAATGTTTGGGTCCTGAACATTCCATTCCGGATTGCCAGTCCCTGCTCCCTTATGTCTAAACGAGGGTTACAGAACCGAGCAGCCAAGCTCCATATGCTGTTTCCCACGGATGCACCAGCGGTGACATCGACATCTTCCAGGTCTTCCTCTCCTGAAGAATCTCAGGTAACCAAACTTAAATCTAGCAGGTCCTTGAAGGGCAAATCTCCCTCTAAGCATCGATATGCCTCTGGGCTTGCCCTAGAGGATTCTGCACCAGCCAAACAACCCCGGCGGGAAGCTCCGGCTTCCAAAGCTCCTCCTATGGGGTTACAGGTTGACATCGATGGCACAGCCTCAACCGATCACCTGTTAGACTGTTCTGGGGTACCGGCACTATCTCCCGGTACCGACATCCAGGCAGTCGTGGCGTCTATGGATCATACTGTCCAATCCATGCAGCAAGCTATCATGGCTTTCATTAAGGCTGCGACTCCGGCGGTACCGCAACGAGTCCCGTTGGTACCGGCGCCGGCACCGGTACCAGCTCCGATACCTGTACCGACTGCTTCGACATCGACCAGGATACCGACTCCGGTTCCTGGTTCAGGGCTCTTCCTCGGTGCCGATGCGGTACCGGGTACGCCCGATGTCGGTACCGATCGATACGCGTATCGATCGTTGGAATCGGACAGACGATACTTCGATTCCTCTGATGATTCTGATTCATCAGAGGAGTCTCCTGAAGTATCCATTACTCTTCCTGAGGAGCCTGCTTCTCCAAAGAGGAGAATGTCTCCTCCAGAGGATTTGTCCTTTCAAGACTTCATATTAGAAGTGGCTGAAGGACTCTCTATTTCAGTAACTTCTGAAGCAGAGCCTTGAGCAAAAAAACTGGATATTTTAGGATACTCTAAGGCTCCCAGAGAGGCAGTCACCTTGCCAATTCATGAAATTCTTCATGAACATATGATTGACTTATGTGAGACTTCTCTCACCCTTTCTCCTCATTCTCATAGATTGGACACTATGTACCGTGTCCCTCCTTGTCCTGGATTTCAGAAAACTCAGCTTCCTCACCATTCCATTGTGGTGCAGTCAGCTATGAAAAGGATTAAGAGTTCCAAAAGACACTCTTCTGCTCCTCCAGGAAGAGAATGCAGGACCTTGGATGCTTTTGGTAGGAAAATCTTCCAAGCCAGCATGCTTATTGCCAGAATCAACTCATATAGCCTTTATATGGGTATGTTTCTAAAGGAAATTGCACTAAAGTTGCACAACTTTCTCCCTTTCATTCCAGAGGATAGAAGGGATGAATTCCTCCTTTGGCTTAAGCACACTCAAGATGTTTCCAAGTTTTCCAACAGGGCAGTCTTTGACTCCTTTGAAGGCGCTAGCAGAGCCTCAGGCATTGCCATAGCTGCTCGTAGAATTGCTTGGCTCCAGGCTTCTGATCTAGAGCCCTGGGTTCAAGATGGTTTGGGGAATCTGCCCTGTACAGGTGAAAATCTCTTTGGCAGGGAGTGGCAAATTAAAGCCACTCAAATGGATGCAGAAAATTCTGCTCTGGATAGACTTTCCAAGTCTACCTCCATTCCAGCCAAGAAAAAATCTTTCAAAAAGCCTTTTTACAAAAGGAGCAGATTTCCTTCCACTTCTGGCCAGCAATCTTCTACAGGTCGCTTTCCTGCTAAGCGTCAGCAACCTAAACAGGCCAGGTCTAAGCCTGCAGGGACTGCTGCAACCCAGCAGTCCCAACCCCCTCAGGGTTTTTGACTTGATATTAGAGAACTTAACCTTTCTGGCTCTACGACAGCCAGAACCTCTCACCATTCCAGGAAGGTTAACTCATTTTGCTCCCAGATGGGAGCAAATCACATCAGAACAGTGGACTCTCTCCATCATAAGGGAGGGCTACAAACTTCATTTCTCAGACCTTCCTCCCTACACCATGGTGAGACACTTCAATTCTCCCACATCTCTTCTCGACCTTCTGGGTCAGGAAGTGACTTCCCTTCTTGCCCAAGGGGCAATAGAAGAAGTTCCCCTTCAACTAGGGCCAGGGTTCTACTCCCCCTATTTTCTCATCCCAAAGAAAACAGGGGGATACAGACCCATTCTAGATCTCAGAGAATTGAACAAATTCCTATGCAAGGAGAAGTTCAAGATGCTTTCTCTAGGCACTCTCCTTCCATACCTGCAGAGTCAGGATTGGCTTTGTTCTCTAGATCTCAAGGATGCGTACACCCATGTCCTCATCCATCCATCTCACAGAAAATTCCTACGTTTTCTGTTCCAGGGAAAACATTATCAGTACAGAGTGCTTCCTTTCGGTCTAGCCTCTGCTCCCAGAGTGTTCACCAAATGCATGGCAATAGTTGCTGCATTTCTACGCACTCTGGTAATATTT
Organism: Ichthyophis bannanicus; assembly: GCA_033557465.1. Taxonomy (NCBI): domain Eukaryota; kingdom Metazoa; phylum Chordata; class Amphibia; order Gymnophiona; family Ichthyophiidae; genus Ichthyophis; species Ichthyophis bannanicus. The sequence goes on along the minus strand of CM066033.1, from coordinate 111,514,741 downwards.
GTCTTCCCTTACCTGGACGACTGGCTCATTCGAGCTCCAAGCCATTCAGAGGCTCAGATCTCTCTAAACCACACCAGGCGCATTCTGCAATACCTGGGGCTTGTGGTAAATCTCCCAAAGTCCCAGCTCACCCCTACTCAGTCCCTGGAATTCATAGGGGCCTGGTTGGATACCACCACTGCAAGGGCCTACCTTCCTCAGGCCCGTTGCCAACATCTAGTGCAGCTAGCCTCCCAGATTCAGTCAAAGACCCACTTAACTGCCAGGGAGATGCTACAGCTACTAGGCCACATGGCTTCCACAGTACATGTGGTACCCTATGCTCGCCTACACATGAGAGCAGCTCAGTGGACTTTGTCCACCCAGTGGACACAAGCTTCAGGAGCCCTCTCAGACCAAATAGCAACCTCCAAACGTCTCTTTTGGTCTCTCCAGTGGTGGAGGTCCACTCAAAATCTGTTGTTGGGGTCCCCCTTCCAACCTTTGTTGCCCCAAGCAACCCTCACAACAGATGCCTCCCAAACAGGTTGGGGAGCTCATCTGCAGGACCTCTCCACCCAAGGCACTTGGTCCCCACAGGAGACCTCTCTTCATATCAACCACTTGGAACTTCGAGCAGTGTTCCTAGCTCTCAAGGTCTTTCATACCCTCCTCAGCTACAAGACAGTCCTCATTCATACGGACAATCAAGTAGCCATGTTTTACATAAACAAGCAAGGAGGAACTGGCTCTCTGTAACTTTGAACGAAGCTCTAAGATTATGGGCCTTCGCCAGAGAGCATCAAATCCATCTCCTGGCAGTATACCTCCCAGGAATCCAAAACTCTTGGGCAGACAGACTCAGTCGAGTTCTGCTTCCACACGAATGGTCCCTGCACATGGATCAGATACTCAGAATCTTCCAGGAATGGGGAAACCCGGACATAGACCTCTTTGCAAGTCCGTGGAATGCCAAACTCCCCGGTTCTGTTCCAGAATTCCGTGTCAGGGAGTTCAGGCCAGGGATGCCTTCCTCCTTCATTGGGGTCAGGGCTTCCTGTATGCCTTTCCACCCCTTCCTTTGATTCCCAAGACTCTCTTCAAACTCCAGAGGGATCAAGGATCTATGATCCTCATAGCTCCACGCTGGCCACGCCAAGCGTGGTACCCTCTACTTCTGCATCTCTCTCAAGCTCCCTCCCTGGACTTGGGAGCTGCTCCAGACCTTCTGTCTCAGGAGGAAGGGACTTTGTGGCATCCAAACCCCAAATCCCTTCACCTCAGAGCTTGGTTACTGAAGGCCTAGACCTTCAAGACTTCAATCTTTCGCAGCAAGTGAAGGATATCCTCCATGCTTTCAGAAAACCTTCCACTAGACGTTCCTATGCTTTTAAGTGGAAAAGATTTTCCATTTGGTGTGCCCAAAAGGGTCTTGACCCTCTGGCACTTCCTATAAATTCTCTTTTGGAATATCTCCTGCATCTGTCCAATGCAGGCCTTAAGACGAATTCAGTAAGGGTCCATTTGAGTGCTATTGCAGCATCTCTTAAGCCTCTTAATGGACAACCTATTTCCTCTCATCCTCTTATTGCAAGATTCATGAGAGGCCTGACTTTAACTAAGCCTCCCATTCGACCTCCTCCGGTGGCATGGGACTTAAACTTGGTTCTTGGTCAGCTTATGAAGCCGCCTTTTGAACCCTTAGCCACTACCTCCTTGAAATTCCTTTCATGGAAGGTTATTTTCCTTATTGCAATCACTTCTGCTCGCCGCATCAGTGAACTGCAAGCCTTAGTGGCTAATCCACCTTATACAAGGTTCCATCATGATAAGGTAGTCCTTAGGACAAATCCTCACTTTATGCCTAAAGTGGTCTCACCTTTTCATCTTAATCAAGAGGTGTGTTTACCTGTTTTTTTTCCAGCTCCTCATGCATCTAGTGCAGAGAGGAATCTTCATACTCTAGATTGTAAAAGAGCTCTTGCCTTTTACTTACACAGGACACAGCAACATAGAAAGTCTTCCCAGCTTTTTGTGGCTTTTGATCCTTCTCATTTAGGACTTCCAGTCTCTAAAAGAACACTGTCCAATTGGATTGCTCAGTGTATTTCTTTCGCTTACCAGAGTAAGAATCTTTCTCTGGAGGGCCATGTCACAGCTCACAATGTGAGGGCCATGGCCACCTCTATGGCTCATCTTCATTCTGTATCCATTGACCAGATCTGTCGAGCAGCCACCTGGGCCTCGGTTCATACCTTCACAGCCCATTACTGCTTGGACAAGGACTCCCGCCGGGATGCCTTGTTTGGTCAGGCTGTCCTCAGACACCTGTTCCATTCTTCAACAGCTCCTGCCCTCCTTCCCTGTATGGATGCCTGAGATCCATTGGAAGACGAGGAACCCTTCAGGGTCTCATATCCTTGGGGATCTCCCGGGCATCTTAGCTAGGGAGTCCCCATATATGTGAGGACTCATTCTTGTTTGTTCCTGGAGATAGCACAGTTACTTACCTGTAACAGGTGATCTCTGGGAACAGCAGGAATTAGTCCTCACAACCCTCCCACCTCCCCTAGGAGTTGTCTCTCTCTTTCTATCTTTCCTTTCCTCTCTCTCTCTGTTGTCTCAGCTTTAAACTTGAACTGAGGAGAGTTGGTTAGGAAAGGCGGGAAGGCAGCGCGCAGGCGCTGTGGGATGCTCCCAAAAGCTTTCCTTTTTGGGAAGCTGGGGAGCGTTCCCGCTCAGGCTCCGTCGGTACCGACGTACCCATATGTGAGGACTAATTCCTGCTGTTCCCAGAGATCACCTGTTACAGGTAAGTAACTGTGCTTTACACGATGCAAGGTTCCACATTAGGAACCACCACCCAGGAAAAAGATTTAGGCATCATTGTAGATACCATGTTAAAACCCTCGCGCCAGTGTGCAGCAGCGGCCAAGAGAGCAAGTAGAATGCTAAGTATCATAAGGAAAGGAATGGAAAATAAAACAAAAGATATTATAATGCCTCTATTTCGTTCCATGGTGAGATCGCACCTTGAATATTGTGTGCAGTTCTGGTCGCCGTATCTTAAAAAGGATATAGCGATATTAGAAAAGGTTCAGAGAAGAGCCACCAAAATGGTAAAGGGGATGGAAGGATACTCCTATGAAGAAAGGCTAAAAAGGTTAGGGCTCTTTAACATGGAAAAGAGACGGCTGAGGGGAGATATTCTAGAAGTCTATAAATTAATGAATGGAGTGGAATGGGTAAATGTAGATCGATTGTTTACATTATCAGAATATAGAAAGACTAGGGGACATGCAGTGAAGCTACAGGGTAAACTATTTAAGACTAATAAAAGAAAATATTTTTTCACTCAATGTGTTATCAAACTCTGGAATTTGTTACCGGAGGATGTAGTAAAGGCTGTTAGTGTAGCTAGGTTTAAAAAGGTTTGGACAAGTTCCTGGAGGAAAGGTCCATGAACCATTATTAAGAAGGGACGCAGGATATCAATGCTTGACCCAGTACAAGCATTATGGAACCTGTGTCTTTTGGGGAAACTGTTAAGTACGTATGACCTAGATTGGCCACTGTTGGAAACAGGATACTGGGTTTGATGGACCTTGGTCTGACCTAGTATCTGATATCTTATGTTCTTATGATTTAGTCCTGGCCAAGTCAGTTCCTGATGTATGTATTTCCTCCATGGCCGCTTTTGGGATGTGTGCTTCGGCACATAGAGCGTCATCCAGTCTGGATTGTTCTGGTGGCACCAGATTGGCCAAGGAGAGCATGGTTTAGGAACCTGATAACGGCTCCTACAGGAACCTCTTCTTCATTTACTCCTGTTTTAGGGCCTGTTGCATCAGGGGCTGATTGTCCTGGGCAACCCAGCTGCCTTCTCATTCACGGCTTGGCTCTTGAAAGGAGTCTGCTGATGTGTAAGTTCTATTCTCCTGCAGTAGTTCCATTCTGCTGAAAGCCCGGAAAGGTTCTACCAGACTGGCATATGTGCGGATCTGGTACCTCCTTTGAGCACTGGTGCAGCGCACAAAAGCTTATTCCCGAGGCAGCAAAGGTTCTGGCTCTGTTGGCCTTTCTGCAGGATGGTCTGTAAAGAGCCTTTTGCTTATCTCCTTGAAAGTCCAGGTGGCAGCTTTGTTTAGTTTCAGAGGTCCGGTGACTGGCAAGTCTTTGGCTTTGCACACAGATGTTTTGGGTCTTTTTCAAGGGGTTTGGCATCTGCATTTCCCCCTCCCCCTCTCAATTGTCCCTTCCTGGGACCTCTATATAGTGCTCAGCCCTGATATTAGAGCCCTTTTAGCCTTTGAAGCATGTTACTCTTAAGAATTTAATTCTAAAGACTGTTTTCTTGGTTGCAATTTGTTCGGCAAGACGGATTTCCGAGCTTCAGATTCTTTCTTGTCAGGATCCATATCTGTCCTTTTTGGAGGAGTCCATCTTCATTCAGCCTTTGCCTTCCTCTTTACCCAAGGTGATATCTTCCTTTCATTTGAACCAAGTGATTTGTCTGCCCTCCTTTTCTAAGGAGCAGTGTTGGGGGAAACATAAGGCTCTTTGCCTTGTGAATGTCCGGAGGGTGCTTCTCTCGTACTTGAAGGTTATGAATCTGTTTTGAAAGTCTGATCATCTTTTGTGCTGTTTGCTGGGCCGTGCAAGTTGACGCAGCTGCCAAATCTACATACATTGGCTGCTGGATCAGGGATCTTATTGCACTCTGCATACCCGTGGTGGAACCAGCTGGTTCTGGAGAGTTTACATGCACATTCTACTCAAGCACAGGTGTCCTCTTGGGCAAGTGTAGCTCGGTAGTCCCTTCAGACATTTGTCCAGCGACAATATGGGCACAACTTTCCACTTTTGTCAAGCATTACCACTTGGATGTCCATACTTGGACAGACACAGCCTTTGGCTCAAGGGCTTTACAAGCTGCTGTCTCTTCTTCCTGCCCAGTGGAGGCATAGCTTTGGTATGTTCCACTTGTCTGAACTGGTCTAGCAGGACAATATGGGAGGTGACATTTTACTTACCAGATAATCTCCTTTCCTTGAGTCCTGCTAGACCAGTCCAGTACTCACCCCTGGAACCGTGTTGGTCTGTTATAATACAGTTGTACTTTTGTTGGTCTACTATAATCTGAGTAGTTGGCCCTGCAAGGCTCATAGCCTTCTGACAAACCCTTCTGTTCTTCCTAATTCAGTACAAAGTTTCATGCTGTTTGGTTAAACATTATTGCCCTTGTTGAGATTGTGTGAGGTGAGGTTTGCCTTTTCTTCTCATATGCTTGGGTACAAATACATCTCCAAGAGCAAACAGGAATGTAGTCTTCACATATGGGTGAATGTCACCGATGGAGCCGGTGCGGGAACGCTGTCCAGCGTCCAATAGGAAAGCCTTTGGGAGCACTCCACTGCGCCTGCGTGTTCACCTACCCACCTTCCCAACTCCTCTCATCAGTTCTTCATTTTCCGTGGAGCCAGCAGGGCACATAGTTCCTGTTACCATAGAAAAACTATTTTTTTGTGTGGTCGTGCTTTTGCTTTCCCGTCTATGCTGGAACCGTCAAATCTGACACCGGTCCCGATTAATTCTTTATTTTATTTTCAAAAATTATTTTTTCTGTATTTTGATTTTCATCGCTGTTTTTTACCACCAGACTAAGCTTCTAGGCCTCCATAGCCTTCTCTTGAACTTAGAAGACAACTTTTAAGGCATGGAAAAACCAACTAGTGGCTTTAAAAAAAGGTACCAAGTACTCTGGTACTATATCAGTTATGGATAAACTTGACTGGTGTCTAAAATGTATGGGCCCTGAGCATCAACCCAATTCATGTCCTTTGTGTCAGCCTTAAGAGAGGCCTTAAGAACCGAGCTAGACAATATGGATCATTGTTTGCCTCGGACTCTGTTTCAATGGTTTCCACTTAATCGAGGGCATTGACTTCCTCTCATGGCTCTCAGGATTCTTCAAAGTCCAAACATAAAAGTAAGTAAAGATCTCTGCTGCTCCAAAATCCTTGGTATCAGCATCTGAGACCAATAACCAAGGCCATAGAGAAGTCCTAGCATAAGCATCGAGACTCAGCATAAGCATCAAGATTCCCCTAGGGGGCTTCAGATGCAGACCGGCCAGCCAAACAGCCCCAGTGGGAGGATCTGTGTTCCAAAGCTCTGGGGCTCCGGGATGCTCCCGAGGCATCGACCTCCAGTGCCATGTTCTGGGATGGTGGCTCAGAGCCCATAAGGTGACTCCACCCAGACATCGGCCATCTCCCTAGACCAGTGCATGCTGGCTCATGAGAGAAGTTTGGCAGCACTCCTAGAAGCCTCAGTACCGATAACATCATCAGCTCCAGGAGTGCAAGTGTCGGCACCAAGCCTAAAGCCAGGGGCATCGGGCCCGATACCAGCCCTCGAACCAACATAGTCAAAACCCCCAAGGTTGATACCTTTGTTGGAACCATTCGGTACCCTTGGTATCCAACAGACTTAAGCTGACAAGGCTTCCATTTCCGATATCCGAGTATCGGTATCAGCATTGACCTTTGACCATGAAGCATTGAGGTCGATCCCAAGACCACCGATACTTCGATTTCTTACCAGACTTAGATTTAGTTCTTCAGAGTCTGAAGAGAGATCACTCTGTTCCAGAGATCTCCTGGATATCCCTTCGGACCCTTCACCATCTTAGGAGCGGCACCAGTTCCCACCAGAAGATATGTTCTTTCAAGACTTCTTATGGGATATGGCAGCGGGTCTCTCAATCACAGCAGCATCGGGAAAAAGAACCAAGGGCAGAAGAATTGGAGATACTCCAATACCCTCCCACATCCAAAGAGGCAGCTATATTGCTGGTGCATCGCATCCAGTAGGATCTAATGCTCCGCATGTGGGAGATCCCACTCATGGTTCCGTCTGTCAATAAGAAACTCAGTACCATGTACCGAGTACCAGAATGCCCAGGCTTCCAAAAACCTCAGCTCCCCCACCATTCAATGGTGGTGCAGTCAGTGATGCCGCTGAATAAAGAGCTCTAAGAACCATTCATCTATGCCACCTGGTAGAGACTTGAACATTCAATGCCTCTGGGCATCGATGCTTCCAAACATGCATATTGGCCTCCAGAATCAACTCTTACATGCTATATATGGACATGACTAGGACAGACTAGATAGGCCATGTGGTCTTTTTCTGTCATCATGTTTCTATGTTTCTGAAAGATGTTAACCAGGGATCTGGAAACTTTTACCCCCATGATCCCTGAACATAAACTGATTACATTCCAGACACTTATCAAACAAAGTCAGAAGATTTCAAAATTTTATTACCAGGACCTCTTTTGATGCCTTTGAATCAACAAGCAGAATTGGGGCTCGCAGAATGGCCTGGTTACAAGCCCTCAGACCTTGAGCAATGGGTCCAGGTGAAACTGGCTAACATCCCCTGCACTGGGGAAAACCTGTTTGGTAAAGATTGCCCCACAAAATCTGCTTGTAGGGTCACCTTTTCAAATGCCTCCACCTCGATGCACCCTGACAACAGATACTTCCAAGCTAGGTTGGGGGGTGCACTTGAACAACCTGATAGCACAAGAATCTGCCCTGCAGATCAATCTGCTAGAACTGTGAGCGCTGACAAATGCTTTTTGGGTTTTTCAACACCAATTTTCGTGGCAACCTGTTCTAGTCAGGACAGACAACCAAGTTGCCATGCTCTGTGTGAACAAACAAGGGGGAACGGGGTCCTGTCCCATCTGCGAGGAAGCAATTCACCTATGGTCCTTTGCCATATCCCACCGCATTCACCTCAGAGCGGTGTACCTCCCAGGTGAGCTCAATGTACTTAACGGACAAGCTAAGCCATGGATTGGCTGTTGAAGAGAAGGGCATAGAGAGAAGCAAGCCAGAAGAAGAGTGAAGTTCATGAAGAGGGATGTAGGGAGAGAGAAGAGAGGAAAGGTAGTGAGGAGCAATGGAATGAATGCACTTACCATGCAGAAGGAGACGTTTGTATTGGATATGGAAATGGTATCTGTTGGAGGAGAGGGAGGAATCCATCTGTCCAAGAAGGTTCAACATTGTCTTCAGTAGCAGAGTGGCTAACCTACTGAAGAGGGCTATAAACTAGACTATTTGGGGATGGGTGACGAAAACCCCCAGGTAAGTGAAACATTAAATACCTCTATAGAAATGACTAAAAGGGGCAACATCTGGAAAGCACTCTGTATAAATGCCCGTAGCATGGGAAATAAGATCCTAGATGTTGAAGCTTTAATGGAAGAGGCTGACTTGGATTTAGTGGCAGTTACGGAGACATGGTTCACGACAAGCATGACTGGGGGATGTATGTACACCAGGCTATACTTTATTCAGAAAAGATAGCGTAGGAAGAAGGGGAGGAGGAGTGGCACTATATGTAAAAAAAGAAAATATTAAAGCTATAGACTTACAGGGCTTAAAAGGGAAAGAGGAGGACTGTGGGTTAAACTAGAATGAGGGAAAGAGAAATCCATTTGCATTGGCATGATATGCAGGCCCCTCTTACAGGGAGAATAAGTGGACAGAGATTTAATAGAAGACACATGTAGCATTGGCAGGAAAGAAGTGCTACTGATAAGTGATTTCAATATGCCGGATGTGGATTGGCACATCCCTACTGAGGTGTCATCTAGAAGTAAAGAGATCCTGGATTCTCTACAGGGAGAACTATTCAGGCAATTGGTAACAGAACCCATACGTGAAGGGGCCATATTAGACTTGGTGCTTACCAATGGTGAAAGTGTTTCTGATGTTATGGTGGGAGATCATCTCACATCCAGTGATCACCTGAAGGTGTGGTTCAGTATTAGGACTAGGGCTGATAAAATCCATTCAGAAACAAGGGTCGTAGACCTTAGGAAAACTAACTTTGCCAAGATGGGACAATACCAAGGAGTCGTTAGCAGGATGGGAACAGCTGGGGGATGTAATAAAACAGTGGGCAAAACTGAAAGAGGATATTTTAAGGAGAACCAACCTTTTTGTTAGAAAGGTAAATAAAGATAAAAGGAAAATGAGGCTGTTATGGTTCTCAAAAGAAGTAGATGAAAAGGTGCAGAAAAAGGGGGAGGCCTTCATGAAATACAAGAGATCACAGAGGAAGACAGGCATCTATATTAGGAAAAACTTAGAGAAGTTAGCAAAGTAGGCAGGGAAGCAAAGATACAAAAAGAAGAAGAAATGACCAATGCAATATAATGGGGAGATAAGACATTTTTCAGATATATTAGTAAGAGGAGGAAGGGCAAAAGTGGTATTGTCAGACTCAAGGGTGAAGAGGAGGAATATGTAGAAGCTTATGAGGACAAAGCAGAATTGCTTAACAAATATTTCTGATCTGTATTCACAGATGAAGGGCCAGGAGCAGGACCTCAGAAAATAACTACAAATAGGAACAGAAGCAATGGGGATTTCAAACAATTTTCAGAAGACTGTGTTCATGAGAAACTATCTAGACTAAAAGTAGACAAAGCGATGGGACCAGATGGGATACATCCGAGAATACTGAAAGAACTTGGGGACATTCTAGTGGCTCCACTGACTGTTCTTTTCAATGCTTCTTTGGAGTCTGATGTGGTGACAGAGGACTGGAGAGAGGCACATGTTGTCCTTTTACACAAAAGCGGAAGTAAGGATGTGGTTGAAAAATATAGACCAGTTAGTCTAACCTCTGTGGTGAGTAAATTATTGGAAACCCTGCTGAAAAAGAAAATACTGAGATTTCTGGAGTCCAATGGATTACAGGATCGGAGGCAGCATGGATTCACCAGAGGCAGGTCTTGTCAAACAAATCTGATTGATTTTCTTTGACTGAGTGACCAGGGAGTTGGACCGAGGGAGAGCCGTAGATGCGGTGTACTTGAATTTCAGTAAAGCCTTTGATACCGTTCCACACAGGCGACTTATAAGCAAACTGATCACCCTAGGGATGGACCCTAAAGTTACTGATTAGGTTAGAAATTGGTTGAGTGGGAGACGGCAAAGAGTATAGGTAAATGGAACTCCCTCTGAGGAGAAGGATGTAACCAGTACTGTGCCACAGAGATCTGTCTTTGCTCCAATTCTTTTTAACATTTTTGTTAGTGATATTGCGGAAGGGCTGTTAGGTAAGGTTTGCCTCTTTGCAGATGATACCAAAATGTGCAATAGAGTAGACATCCTGGAAGGAGGAAATAATATGAGGAGGGATCTAGCTAAGCTTGAAGAGCAGTCAAGAATTTGGCAGCTGATTAATGCTAAAAAATGCAGGATCATGCATTTGGGTTGCAATAATTCAAGGGAATGGTACAGTATAGGGGGTGAAGTACTTCTGTCCACAAAAGAAGAGCGGGACCTGGGTATGATTGTGTGTGACGATCTTAAAGTAGCTAAACAAGTAAAAACGTGGACAGCAAAAGCTAAAAGGATATGTATACTTTAGAGGAAAGGCAGGATAGAGGAGATATATGATAGTGACATTTAAATAGCTCCATGGCATAAATGCACGGGAGGCGAGTCTCTTTTGATTGAAAGCAAGCTCTGCTACGAGGGGACATAGGATGAGGGTGAAAGGGGGTAGACTCAAGAGTAATAGGCATAAATATTTCTTTAAGGAACGAGTGGTAGATGCGTGGAATAGTCTCCCAGTGGAGGTGATAGAGATGAGGACAGTATCTGAATTCAAAAAAAGCATGGGACACAAACAGGATGTCTGAAGGAAAAAAGAGGGCTATTGTAGTAGTTGATATGGAAGGGACAGACTAGATAGGCCATGTGGTCTTTTTCTTCTGTCATATTTCTATGTTCTAAGGTTGTGGACTGAGGAAACAGGAAGCAGAAGAGTATTATCAACAGAGATAGAGAAGAGAGGAAGGAGAAAGAGGGTTTAGGGTATTAGTTCTGTTTTGGCCATGTTCAATTTCAAAAGGTAGTGAGACATCCAGGCAGCGATGTCAGATAGGCAGGCAGATATATGGGCTTAGAGTGTAAGAGATATCAGGTGTCGATAGATAGATGTGAGAGCCATCTGCATAAAAATGATATTGAAAGCCATGAGAGGAGATGAGAGCACCAAGGAACTGGGTATAGTGAGAGAAAAGGAGCATTACACAAATTTTGTATCAAAAGATATAAAATATCAACATAGAAAAAGCTTTACTTCGTTAAGATAAAGGAAAATGTTTCTACTTTGCTTCTCATGTGAATCTCACTGCAAGAACCATCTACTATAAACTCAGGAACATCCAACACCTAAGTCTGCTTCTAGATCAGCATGACTTTTGTTCTGTTGTACAGGCTCCCATTTTTCCTCACCTGGATTTTTGTAATCTCATACTTAAGGCCTTCCCAGCAATGTCATTCACCCTCTTCAGATTGCAATGAACACAGTTGCCTGTTTCCTTGATAAAGCCTCAAGAATCTCTTAAGAATCTGCATTGTGGTTGCCTGTATCTCAGCGTATTAGATTTAAGTCTAGTAATATAATAACTATCTTGAATACGGTAAATACCTAGCACTCTGCCTCATATACAGAGCCCCAAGTTCAAAGGAAGATGAACTCACCACCATTTTGGAACAAATCTGCTCCCATGCAATTCAAAACAAACTTCTCATAGTCCTAGGGGACCCCAACCTTCCATCATTATCTACCCAGAATGAAAATACCTTCTTTGAAGCAATGGAAGATCTGCAATACATCTAACTAATAAATACCCTAACCCACAAGTTGGGAGGGACCCTCGACCTTGTCTTGGTACCAAACCAACTCTACATCAATGACATGATAACACACATAATGGTCACACCAATCCCTTGGTCTGACCACCACATGATCAACTTCTCCATAAACATACCCATAATGAGTCAAACACGTGAAACAACCCTCAAGGAAAAAAGAAGATTTCAAACCTTCAACAAGGACAAATACCAGAACTAGAGCAAAGCATAACAGACCTTGATACCACCATTGCCAACTGGAACAAAACTCTACATAACGCAGCTATCGCACCAAATAAACCAATCCATAACAACAAAGGGAAACACTGCGCCCCCTGGTACTCGAGTGAAATCAACAAACAAAAAAAACGACTAAGGAAAATGGAAAGACTATGGAGAAGAACCAAAAGCCACCATCTCTTAACAAAATACAATGAAATGTAAGCCACATATGATAAATAGTCACAAGAAGGAATATCACTCGAACCTAATAATGAAATCAATTAATAAACCAAGGGAACTCTTCTCTATAGTAAACAATCTCACAAAAGAACCGATGAAACCAGATGATCCAAACTCCATTCCCCCACAAGACCTAGCAGACTATATACAGCTCAGATACACACCAATACCACTCAAGAAACCAACCAAATCTAACATACAGCATATAAAGGACGAAACATGGGACACATTCCACATCCAATCAAGACAACAGCTTGACTCCATCATAGCCAACATCAACACATCAACCTCACCTATTGACCCATGCCCAGTTACCTGGATCAAGCAAACAAGAGAACCTAATACCACATCTACAAATGACTGCTGAATCCTCACTCACTCAAGGATACCTCCCCCTGCAACTCGAGCAAGTATCCATTAGATCAATCCTTAAGAACAATAACCTTGACAAAAACGAACCAAATTCCTACCGTCCAATATCCAGTCTCACCTTGGTAGCCAAGATAATTGAAAAGATTGTACAGCATCAACTACAGGACCACATAGACACCTACACCCCTCTGGACCCCCACCAATACGTCTTTAAACAAAACCACAGTGTAAAAACACTTATTACCTCTCTCATGGACACCCTTGTAACAGGCATGGACAATAAAAGAACATAAGATATGCCATACTGGGTCAGACCAAGGTCCATCAAGCCCAGTATTCTGTTTCCAACAGTGGCCAATCTAGGTCATATGTACCTAGCAGTTTCCCCGAGGGACACAGGTTCCACAATGCTTGTATTGGTTCAAGCATTGATATCCTGGGTCCCTTCTTAATAAATAAGAACATATACACCATGGCTTTGTATTATGCTTCATAGACATCACTGCTGCCTTTGACTCAGTAAACCATAACACACTGTTACAAAGACCCAGAGATGTAGAAGTAAATGGTACAGTGCTAGATTGGTTCCTCTCATACCTGTCCCACTGTACCCAACAAGTAAGAGTCAAAAAACAGTCTGAACCCTTCACCCAGCATCAAAGTGTCCCACAAGGTTCAGCTCTCTCAGCACTACTTTTCAATGTTTATATTCAACCAATATGCAACATTATAAAACAATACAACATCCATTACAGAATATATGCAGACAGTATCATGGTATTCACCCCCATAAACATCAAACATCCAGACTACACACAAGTCACAGCATGCTTTGAATCAATGTCAGAGTGGCTTAACAGTCAAAGCCTATTCATAAACTACAAAAAATCTGAATTGATGCACATTACCAGGAATACTATATTCTCGCCACCGGACTCAATAAAGATTTTCGACCACACCATAAACAATAAACAGGAAGTCAAATACCTCAGAGTTACCTTCGACCAACAACTCAGCTTCCAACCTCACATCAAAAGAACAACCAGATCAGCCTACCACAAGCTCAGAACGCTACACAAACTCAAACCACTACTCACCGACAACGACTTCTGAACAGTATGCCAAGCCATAATAACACCCATAATAGATTTTTGTAATGCAGTTTACCATGGTCTTCCAAAGAAAACAACTCTCCCCCTACAATTGGTACAAAACACTGCTGCAAGAATCATTACTGGAACAGCAAAATACAGCCATATAACCCCTACACTCCACCAGCTACACTGGCTCCCTGTCACTGTTCGCACTAAATACAAGAACATAATAATCTTAAAAATACTAAACAACCTCTCTCCAGCAACTCTCCAACCATTGATCAGGAAGACACCCCCAACCAGAACAAGAAGAGGAACAGACAACATCCTAGAGACCCCACCAAACTTCAGAACAGCAAACCAATCCACCTGCAGTAGAGCCTTCTTCCTGTATGCACCACAGCTGTGGAACGATCTCCGTACCTCAACACATGCAATCAAAGACCTAGTGGATTTTAGGAAAGCCATAAAATCTCATCTTTTCCTAGAATATTTTGGCCCTACCCAAGAAGACCACGATCTATAACGAAATGTACCTCAACACGCTCTAACAGTTTGTATATAGTTAGCAATTGTTTATTGCCTGTTATACCCCAACTTACTTCCAAGTTGTATTTCCCTGTTCTATGTAAAGCTGGTTGCTGTAACTGTTCTATGTAAACTGCTTTGAATTGATGATAAGGCAGTATAAAAGACTTGATAAATAAATAAGTCCCTTCTTATGACAATTAGGGCCTATTTCTACTAATTATCTTCATTCCCTTATTCAAAAAGTGCCTGACAATAGGAGTAGAAGGTCTAATACTGTTGTATATGTGCCTCCAACTTACACTAAAGCATATTTTGCAACATCAAGAAGAGCTTTCTCCTTCTTTGCGTCTATGCTCTGGAATCTACTCCCAGATCATCTTTGAGCAATAAATGATCTTGTGGACTTTAAAAAAAAAAAAAAAAGAAAAGAAAAGTTAAAAACATACCTTTTCATTCAATATTTTCAAATAGTATAATTTAATTCTGTGTTATATTTTGTATATAATAATTAACTGTTACTTATCACTTTTTTATGTAAGACTTTTATGGCCATGTTGTTTTATTGTGAACCAATTAGACTTAGATTTGCAGTATATAAGTTTAGCTAAATAAATAAAACCAGCTTAGCCCAACATGAATTCATGTTTCAGGTTTTTAAAAAACCTTGCATCAAGGGAACATAATTACAGCTCACCTTGCTGACATTTCCATTCAAATAAAAAAAACAGCTGTAGTGCAAGATAGAAAATAAAGTCAGAATTTAAAGAGCTCTCCAATTAACTAAATTACCACAATGTGGTCCATTCAATTTCACAATTAAGCCCTGCAGGTGCCAAAGTATTAAAGTAAAAAATCCGCTGCTATTCTTTAAAATTCAAGATCCTTGCTGAATTTACACCCTGCCAGTCCATAGATACTTAGTCAGTCACCCTCTAGGTAAACTCAATCGCAGCAGGTTTCTTTTCTAAGACATGAGCAACCATAGGGGCTGAAAGATTACCAGTGGCAATTCTGCTAAAGTGCTAATTGAGCCATACGTCCCTCGGTGCCTGCGCTGAAGGCTGCGGAACCTTATGGTCTGGAGTCCAGAATGGCAGTCCTGGAACACAGTTTGTCTGCCTTCATGGACCAGCAGCGTGTGCTGTTGTCCAGCACGACTGGTTCATCTGCCCTGACCACTGGGTCCTCGATGTCCAAGATATCCCCGGAGGCCGAACCGATCCTGGGCTGAGGTCACGATCCGAGTCTCGCTCGACGGAACTGCGCTCATACCTGACAAGTTTACCGGACACTGGCCGCAGGGCATCGGGGGCCCCAAGGCTTGCGGAGCAGCCCTCCTATGAGTCCTTGACGGGCTACTCTGAGTGGGAGACAGAGGATGAGGAGTCCTCCGATACCTGTCACCACCGCGACGTTCCTTCTGACTCCTCTGTCCTGGAGCCTCAACAACGGGCCCCGCCCGAGGATATAGGAATCCTTGATTTTGTCAAGGACATGTCTAAGGCCCTGGCATTTCCGGCCGAATCGGAGGAGGACCCTCAGACGGATGAGTTGGAAGTCCTCCAGTACGAGGCCCCTCTGCGGGAATCGCTCACGGTGCCCATCCGTCCCATCCTGGAACAGCTGATGCTCCATGGGCTATCTGCCACCTTCGCTACCTCTCTTGGAAGGTTGGTTTTCGTGGTCACGCTTACCTCCGCTCACAGAGTTAGTGAGCTTCAGGCCCTTGTGGTGGAGGTGTCCTATACCAGGTTCTACATGAACAGAGTGGTGCTTCACGCACACCACAAATTCCTGCCGAAGGTAGTGTCACCCTTCCATCTCAACCAGAAAGTGGTGCTCCCTACCTTCTTTCCAAGACCTCACTCCAGTCGGTCCTCTGGACTGTAAGAGGGCTTTGTCCTTCTATATATGTTCCCTGTAAAATAGTTATCTCCAAGTTATAATGCCCTGTTCAATGTAATTTCAGTTTGTTCAATGTAAACCGCACTGATGCAGAATAGCGCAGTATATAAGAGAATGTAAATAAATAAATAAATAAAATATATCCAATGCACTCAGGGCCACTGCAAAGCCTCTCAGCTTTTCATCTCCTGCAACTCCAGTAGGCTGGGGGAGGCAGTGACCAAGCGTACGCTGTCCACCTGGGTGGCGTACTGCATCGCCCTCACCTATGAACAGGCAGGGCTCCCACTGGAAGCCTGTGCCATGGCGTACCGTATCAGGGCCATGGCGGCCTCGGTGGCAAACTTGCGCTCTGTCCCGGTGGCAAACTTGCGCTCTGTCCCGATGTTGGATGTTTGCCGGGCCGCCACCTGGTCTTCAGTCCCTACCTTCGCAGCCCATTACTGCCTGGAAAGAGAGTCCCGACGGGACAGTGTCTTCGGCCAGGCTGTGCTCCATAACCTTTTTGGGGTTTATGCAACACCTATCCTCCGGCCCTTCTGTGTTCAGACTACCGGAGTGCTGGTTCATAGGACACAAGGGGTCCTACTGTGGTCTGTGTACACGGCCTAAATTGCTGCTGCTTGCAGCTCCCCATGAGGGAGCCCCTATTTTTTCTATGGGCTCTCGGTAGCCTACAGCTGGGGAGTCCCATATGTGAGGACTGACTTCCTGCTTGTTCCCGGAGAAAGCGTAGTTACTCACCTGTAACAGGTGTTCTTCGGGGACAGCAGGAATCAGTCCTCACAACCCTCCCTTCTCCCCTTAGAGTTGCTCATTTCCCATCTTTTATTTTTTCCGTCTCTTAGCTATGTCATCTGTCTTTTAGCTATGTCATCTGACTGAGCAAGTTGGCATCCTTGGGCGGGAGGGGCACCACGCATCTCCCAAAGGCTTTCTTTGAAAGCTGGGACAATGCTTCTGCAGGGGCTCTATTGTGCCAATGTTGCCCATATGTGAGGACTGATTCCTGCTGTCCTCAGAGAACACCTGTTACAGGTGAGTAACTATGCTTTCTCCTGAGCTTCGGACAGCGATAAACCAGAGATGTTAATTACTCCTGATTTTTAAGAGATTGAGATCTCATTACTGTAGTCCAAGGTTCCCCATTGATAGACCAGCTTGCCTGACCTCAACCTCTGCATGGTTGCCTTAATAGATTAGAACCTGCAGGGCTTAATAGTGAAACTGAGTGGACCACATTACTGTAATTTAGTTGACTGGAGAGCTAAATTCTGATATAATTTTCTATCTTGCATTACAGCTATTTCTTTGGTTAGAATGGAAATGCCAGCAAGAAGTTGAACTGTGATTATGTACCCCTGATGCAAGGTTTTTGAAAACCTGAAACATGAATTCATGTCAAGTTAAGCTGGTTTTCCTTTATCTTAGATAAGTAAAGCTTTTTTATGTTGATATTTTATATCTTTTGATACAAAATTAGTGTAATGCTTTGTCACTTGAGGTTTTATATGTATGGCAAATGGATTAGACCGATGAATGATATGAGAGGAGCCTAACGAAGGGTTATACTCATTGAGTAGTCCCACAAGTGTATTTAAAAAGAAACTGGATAGTATTTAGGATTTAGTAGTTTAATTATATGGGAGTATAACTGTAGTATAGTTTACCATTTTAAGCATCATTTTTGTTTACAGCTCCAAACTTAGTAAAGTATGACCATTTTTTTTATTTTTTGAAGCTTTTTGACTGTAGAATGGTGTGTGTTGATCTGGGTTAGGATAGAAACATAGAAACATGATGACAGAAAAAGACCACATGGCCTATCTAGTCTCCTTCCATATCAACAACTACAACAGTCCACTTTTTACCTTTAGAGATCCTCTGTGTTGGTCCCATGCTTTTTTGAATTCAGTTACTGTCCTCATCTCTACCACCTCCACTGGGAGACTATTCCATGGATCCACTACTCTTTCCGTAAAGAAATATTTCCGCATATCACTCCTGAATCTATCTCCCTTCACCCTCATCCCATGTCCCCTTGTAGCAGAACTTGCTTTCAATTGAAAGAGGCTCTCTCCCTGAATATTTATGCCACGGAGGTATTTAAACATCTCAATCAGGGACTTCCGGTTGACACATGAGCGAGTAAAGACGTCTCTCTGCTCGCTCCAGGGCCGCCTTAAGCTTCAACATTAATAAAGCCTTATTCTGACTCTCCCAGCTGGTGCTTAGCGCAGCGTGGGTCGCAGAGCCGATCACGCCCGTGGATCTGTGCAAGTTCCCTGCACCATGCCGCTGCCTGCCCGGAAAGACCGGGAGAAAGGGGGCAAGTCAGGAGCCGCCATGCCGCCTGTGACCCAACCGGCATCCCCAAGTGCGGACAGCGTGGGCTCCACCTCAGAGGAGCTAGCACGGGAAGTCGTCAAATTGCTAGACCCCAAGTTCGACCAAATTTTGGCGAAGCTAGAGTTGCTGGGGACTGCAATGGCGGAATTGGATCGCCGCGTCGAAGAGGTGGAGCAGCGAGTAATGCTCATGGAGGAGGAGGAAGGGCGGCGCACGAAGGAGCACGAGGCGCAGGCCGCGAAAATTGAGTCTCTGCTGCTGAAAGTCGACGATCTCGAGAATCGCTCACGCCGCAACAACTTAAGGTTGGTGGGGATTCCAGAGTCGACCACAGATCAAATGCTGATTCCCCTGATCGAGAAGTGGCTTCCGAAAGAACTGGGCCTGGAGGAGCTGGTTGGGGAGATCAGAGTGGAGCGTGCCCACCGTCTTGGGGCTAAAACAGAGGGGGGCAGGAGGCCGAGAGTGGTGATATTGAAACTGTTAAATTTCCAGCATAAAATACATCTGATGCAGGCTTACCGAAAGAAGCGCGAACTGCTCCTTGAGAACCACAAGCTGCTGCTTTTTCAAGATTATTCCACCTTGGTAGCGACAAAGCGCAAAGCCTTCTCCCCGCTCTGTGCTGAACTTTTTCAAAAAAATGTGCGCTTTACTTTGGCGTTCCCGGCGGTGCTCCGGGTGACGCATCTGGGGCGGCAGCACGTGTTTGAATCGCCGGGAGCGGCGAAGGCGTTTGTGGCAGGCCTGGAATCCGCATCGGAGAGACAAAGCGCCGCTACGTGAGCAAGGCCGGCAGTACTGCTGGTAGATATCTGATGGGGGAGCCGGCGAGTGGCTGCGCAGTGCCGGGAGACTACCCTGGGCTGCAGACTGATTTCTCTGGGGCTTCCCGGGAGTGTTCTTTATGCTCCTGGGGGTCTTTGGCTATAGTTGACTATGACACAGGGAGTTGGGGATGTTTTAATTGTGTCGAGAGTATTTGGGCCAAGGGGCTTTTGCCTACTAAAATGTTTCCACTGTTTAAATTGCTTAATGCATTGTTTCACTAGATTTGTCTATCTCTCGGGGGTTTCTTTTCTTTCCAGAGCCAAATGGGGAGGGGAACTGTTTGTTCTACTTTGGGTTGTATCAGGCTTTGTTTGTGGGCATTGGGGTGGCGGGAGGCTGAGGCGGCCCTGTAGTGTCTGTTACGGAAGTTTGCCTCGCTTAGTCGGGGCGGGGATAGAAGTGATATCCTTCTAGGGGTTTGGGGTATTGTTTTAAATTGAGGGTGGCATATGGGGGTAGTGGGGGGGAGGGGGAAGGGGTGGGGGAGGGAGGGTGGGGGAGGGGGGAGGGGGGGTGGGGGGGAGGGGACCGTTCGTCTGCCCTACTGCGATGGAATATCTGGGAGAAAGGAAGCAGCCTAAACATACTCCACGATGGGGAGGCTGGCTGGGGGCTGAGGCTGGGCGGCCCCTGGGATGTTGGCTGGAGAATAGTTGGGTTCGGATCCTGTCAATGCTTTATAACAAGGTTCTGCAAGGGAGGGTCGGCCATTCCCTAGCTCAATGAATCAACACTTACGTATTGTCTCCTGGAATGTGGGAGGGCTTAACACCCCTGTCAAGCGTACCAAAGTGTTGCAGGCCTTGAAAAAGGCGAAAGCCCACGTGGCGCTGCTACAGGAGACCCATTTAACGGCTTTAGAACATGCAAAATTAAAGAGAGACTGGGTAGCGCAGGTATATGCCGCCTCGGCATCTGTGAAAAAGAGGGGGGTAGCGATCCTGATTCGTAAAGGGGTCCCAGTGGAATTGTTAGGGGTTGAGGAAGATCCGGAAGGGAGGTTCATATCCCTACATGTGACTCTGGCTGGGGCGCCATTGCTCCTGGTAAATGTTTATGCCCCAAATGTATACGACCATGCCTTTTTTCAGCGGCTATTGCGCAGAGTGGAGGCGAACCCACAGCTCCCAGTTATTTTGGCTGGTGATTTTAACTGCCCTCATGATCCAGCCTTGGACAAGTCTAACCCTAGCGAGAATTCAGGTTGGTCGCGAAAGGGGGTGAGCTATCTGTGCCAACAGGGGAATTTGGTAGATGTTTGGCGTGTCCTTCATGAGGGGGAAAGGGACTACACGCATCTGTCCCGCGCTCATCAGACCTGGTCGCGCCTGGATTATATCTTAGTCTCAGCTAAAGTTTTTGGGAGGGTCGTGAAGGCTGAAATCGGGCCCGTCTTAGTGTCGGATCACGCAATGGTGTGGATAGATTGGCAAAGCTCGGGTATAAGCAAAGGCCGCTGGACGTTTCCCTGGCATAAGTGGCGCGATCCGGCGTTTAAAAGCTTCCTAGAGCAGCAATGGCGGGAGTTTCTGGAATTCAATGAGGCCAGCTGTGCATCAGTGGCGGTGCTCTGGGAAGCCGGGAAGGCGGTTTTGCGAGGGCACATAATAGCGTATTTAGCGCGGGAGCGAAGTCGACTGGATGCGGAGATTATTCGACTGACACGGGAGCTGACTCGCTTGAAGGCGGAGGCGGTGGGAGTGCTCCGTGGGGCCCACTTGGGTGAGTACTTGGATGTCCAAAGAAGGGTAAACGCCTTGCTCCAGGATAGAGCGGTGCACACTATGCACTATTACAGGCACCAGCTATTTCGCTTTGGGAATCGCTCAGGTAGGCTGCTGGCGCGTCTAGTGAAAGAGAGGGGGGGCGTGCGGGCCATTACTGTCATTCGTGATAGGGAAGGGCAGATACAGAGTGAGTCTAGACGAGTGGCGGATGTCTTTAGGCAGTTCTATGAGTCTTTGTATACCCCTGATGAGGAAAGCCGCTCTCAGGAACGGGCGTTCTTAGATGGAGTCCCGTTCCCACGGCTATCCGCCCAGGAGCTCGAGGAGCTACATAAACCTATCTCGGGAGGAGAAATCCAGAGGGCTATTCGCAGGGGGAAGCCGCATAAAGCGCCGGGCCCTGACGGGTATGGCTCCGAGTTTTACAAGCTCTTGGAAACCCAGGTGACTCCAACATTGGTTGCCATGTTCGCGGAGGCTATAGAGGTGGGTAGCTTCCCCAGGGACATGCGGACGGCCTCCATTTCGCTTATTCCCAAGCCCGGGAAGGACCTCTTAGATCCCGCGGCCTATCGGCCCATCTCTTTGATTAATTATGACATGAAAATCCTGGCATCTGTCTTGGCCGATCGGCTGCAGATCCTTTTACCGCAGCTGGTGGGAGAACACCAGGCGGGCTTCGTACGCGGTCGAGAGGCGGTTCGAAACATTAATAAGATTTTGTTGGGAATGGAGAAATATACGCGACAGGGAATCCCGTTGCTTTTTGTCAGCCTGGATGCGGAAAAAGCTTTCGATAGAGTCTCTTGGGCCTACATGTTTGAAGCGTTGCGCCGGTTCGGATTGGAGGGTGCCTTTACCAGCTGGGTGCAGGCCCTCTATACAGAGCCTATGGCATACGTGACGGTTGGCAGTGAGCAGTCGGAATCTTTCGCACTACGCAGGGGCACCCGGCA
Source organism: Ichthyophis bannanicus (assembly GCA_033557465.1). Classification (NCBI taxonomy): domain Eukaryota; kingdom Metazoa; phylum Chordata; class Amphibia; order Gymnophiona; family Ichthyophiidae; genus Ichthyophis; species Ichthyophis bannanicus. The sequence continues at coordinate 111,492,800 of CM066033.1, read as the reverse complement.
GGGCTGTCCCCTCTCGCCTTTACTCTTCGTGCTCCAGTTAGAGCCGCTTTTATTGACGCTGCAGGAGATGGAGGATGTGCGCGGGATGCATTGGCGGGAGGGGGGGCTGACTATTAGCGCGTTTGCAGACGATATGCTGTTGTGCCTTACTGACCCTCAGCGCTCCCTATTGGCCGCTCTTCAGCAGATTGAGCGGTTTGGTAGATTTTCGGGCCTCAAGATTAACAAGACGAAATCCTTGGCCTTGGATGTGGGGGAACAGGTGCGGCGGGGATGGCAAGGTGAGTTTCCCTAGTCTGGGCGGATGGGCAATTTCGCTATTTAGGTCTCCAGATTCCCGGGGGGTTGTCCCAATTATATCGGGCCAATATTCCGCCTCTGTTGGCCAGCACAATTGAGAACTTGCGGAAATGGCGCGATCTGCCATTATCACTGAGGGGTAGGGTGGCGCTCTTCAACATGGTTGAGGTGCCTCGGTGGCTCTATGTGTTGAGAAACCTCCCTATCTGGGTTCGTTCTGCAGACCTAGCGACTCTCCAGCGGCATTTAACTAAGTTTCTTTGGCGAGGGAGGAGAGCGCGTATCGCTCTGACAACCTTGATGGGGCTGGTGGAACAGGGGGGAGTTGGGTTGGCATCGCTTCGCGCCTACAACTTGGTGTACATGATGCGTGCGCTTCGCGATGTGGTGTGTGGGACCGAAGAAGTGTTGCCTATTAGTCTAGTGGATGACCTGGCGGGTCCGCAGCATCGCATCATGCTGTTACATCTACCTCAGCGGGACCTCTCGGGGGGCTGGAGACATTCGGAGGTTTTGCGCATGTTACGGCAGGCATGGAGGGTGATATGTAAGCACAGAGGAGGCTCGTGGAAAGTGTCGGACTGCCTTCCTTTGCAGGGCAATACTGGTTTTGTCCCGGGACTGGAAGGACGGGTGGCGCGACTTTGGGCACAGCAAGGTATCTGCTGTATTGGACACCTGGCTATGGCAGAAGTGGCGGAGCTGGATTCCTACGCCTCTTTGTGTACGCGATACCAGTTATGCCGCCGAGATTTTTATTTTTATCTGCAGATTAGACATTATGTTCGTGGACTACAGCGGCGGGATAGTTTGAGGCTGTCTCAAGGTGGTATGTTAGAGCTGTTCCACACCCTGGAAGGAAAAATCACTGTACGGGCTTTGGGGGAGCAATTGGTTCCGGGGGGTTGGTCGCGAGAGCATACTCGGTCCCTGCGCCGCTTAGCGCAACGCTGACAGGCCGATCAGCTGCCAGGGAGTACGGTGGAGTGCCTACAGGCGGCCTTTGAGGCGATTAAAGGTCTGGTGGAATCGGTGCAGCTGCAGGAGATACAGTATAAATTTCTGTGGCGCGCCTATGTTTCTAATGTTTGGGCGGCGCAGGCGGGCCTGGCGGAGACAGATGCGTGTCCTCTATGTGAGGCTGCCCCGGGCTCACTAGCCCATCGGTTCTGGTTCTGCCCCCGTATACAACAGCTGTGGACTGCAGTACGAGTTAAACTAAGTGGTTGGGTGGGCTCCTCAGTGCAAATTTCCCCGGAGTGGGGACTTTTTGGGTGTGGGGGTGGGGTGTGTCCTATTCCCAGCGGGGAACGTAAGTTATGTGAGAAGGGCTTTCTAGTGGTGAAACAATGTATCCTGCGCCACTGGATGCAGCCCACGACCCCTGATATTGGAGAATTGGAGCGCGCTCTGCTTGATCTGGGGGAAATGGAGAGGCGTACGGGGAAATGTCTGGGGGCGGCAGCCTGGGACAGGTGGGTTAGAGTCTGGGATCCGGTTAGGAGGCAGAATCTTTTGAGTGGGTAATAAGGGGCTGGGGAAGTTATGGGGATCCAGACTTGGGGGAGGCCTTTTGCTGACCTTGATGAGCTTCCGATAGTCTACGATTTGGAAGCCCAGTAGCTTGGAGTCGAACGGATTGGAGGGGGGGTTAGGGTTGGAGGAGGGGGGGGTAAGGGGGGGAATGGGGGGGGCGGTGGGGTTATGGGAGAAGGGGGGGGCTTTCTGTCTGTTTGGGGTGGATATCGAATTTGTATGTGGTGGATGTCAGGCAGTATGCGTTCTGTACATAGTGGAGTATAGGGTTCTGAGGTCTTTTGTTGAGCTTTGTTCCAAGCTCACGTTATGCCTGATTTTTCTGATGTATACTGGCAAATGTTTGTTTGTGTATGGAGTTGGTTCTGTAACATAACAATAAAAAGAGTTTTCCTAAACATCTCAATCATATCACCTCTATCCCGCCTTTCCTCTAAGGTGTACATATTAAGATCCTTAAGTCTGTCCTCATATGCTTTATAATGAAGCCCATTAATCATTTTAGTAGCCACCCTCTGCACCGACTCCATCCTGTTCACATCCTTTTGAAGGTGCGGTCTCCAGAATTGCACACTATACTCCAAATGAGGTCGCATCAAAGACTTATACAGAGGCATTATCACCTCCTTTTTTCTGCTAGCCATTCCTCTCCGTATGCTCCCAAGCATCCTTCTAGCTTTTGCCGTCGCCTTTTCTACCTGTTTAGCTACTTTAAGATCATCAGACACAACCACGCCTAGGTCCCGCTCTTCTTTAGTGGACAAAAGTACTTCACCTCCTATACCAGCGATGGCGAACCTATGGCACGCGTGCCAGCTGTGGCACGCGAAGGCCTTGCAGCTGGCACGCGGGAAGGTCCGCAATCGAAAAAAAAAAAAAACCCTGTCTGCTGCCGCTGTCGGGGCCTCCGCGGCAGAATCGAGCGTGCCGCGGGGCCCCCCTGTACCCGGCAGATCCTGCCCTCCCCGTAGCAGCTCTCTCTTTGGAGCTGCAGTCAGACGCGCCGGCTTGCAGAGCGCGAAGGGAAGAGTTTCCCTTTCGCGACTCCGTTAAGCCCGCGGGGGCTGATGGGAATCAGCCCCCGCGGGCTTAACAGAGCAGCGAGGGAACACTTCCCTCGCGCTCTGCAAGCCGGCGCGTCTGACTGCAGCTCCAAAGAGAGAGCTGCTACGGGGAGGGCAGGATCTGCCGGGTACAGGGGGGCCCCGCGGCCCGCTCGATACTGCCGCGGAGGCCCCGACAGCGGCAGCAGACAGGTTTTCTTATTTTTTTAAATTTTCCCTGGGCTGGGGGGGGTGGGGGTTAGGAGTGGTGATGGGCTGGGCTGGGCTGGGCTGGGCTGGGCTGGGGGGGGGTTAGGAGTGGTGATGGGCTGGGCGGGGCTGGGGGGGTTAGGAGTGGAGATGGGCTGGAGGGAGGGTTAGAAGTGGTCATGCGCAGGGCAGCGGGGGGTTAGGAGTGGTGATGGGCTGGGCTGGCCGGGGGGGGTTAGGAGTGGTGATGGGCTGGGCTGGGCTGGGCTGGGGGTTAGGAGTGGTGATGGGCTGGGCTGGGCTGGGCTGGGGGTGTTAGGAGTAGTGATGGGCTGGGGTGGGGGGGGGTTTAGGAGTGGTGATGGGCACTGGGCTGGGGGGGTTAGGAGTGGTGATGGGCACTGGGCTGGCTGGGGGGGGTTAGGAGTGGTGATGGGCACTGGGCTGGCTGGGGGGGTTAGGAGTGGTGATGGGCGCTGGGGGGGTTAGGAGTGGTGATAGGCGCTGGGGGGGCTTAAACTAAAAATTGAGTGATGGGGGATTAGGACTGGGAGTGGGCTGATGGGGAGGTTAGGACTGGAAATGGGCTGGTGGGATTAGGACTGGGAGTGGGCTATGGGGGGCTAGGACTGGTAATGGGTTGGGGGGGTTGCTAGGACTGGAAATGGGCTGAGTGGAAGGGGGCTTGAACTGCAAATAGCTGTTGGGGATGGGGCTTGGAATGGAAATGGGCTGAGGGGAAGTGGGGGGCTTGAACTGCAAATAGCTGATGGGGACGGGGCTTGGAATGGAAATGGGCTGAGGGGAAGTGGGGGGCTTGAAGAAGGGAATGGATGCTGGGTGAGACTGGAACTAGAAGGGAGCTGATGTTGGGGGAGGATTAGAATGGGATGGGGCTGGGAGAGTAAAATGGAGAGGGGAAAAATATTTTGTGTAGGAGGGATGAAAAATCTACAATTGGCCAGGTATTGGGAGAGTAATTGGGGATTGAGGATGGAGGGGTAAAATTTGTGTGGATGAAATAGGAATGAGGAAAGAGCAAAAGGAGAAAGATTAGTATGTTAAAGCAGATGTAGAGAGAGAGAGAGAATGGAAAAAAAACTAGAAGAGAGAAGAAAGGACAAATGGACAGCAGACGATGGAGAGTTAGCAGAAAACATGAAGAAACCAGAAGAAAATGGCTGGACCAATTGCAACTGAAAAAAAATGCACAAAAGGTAGAAAGATATCTCTTTATTTTGAATTTATTAACTGGAATATGTCAGCTCTGGGAAATGTGCATCATTAACATCTGCGCTTTGTTTGGTACAAGAGGAAATTCCTATTTGACGTTGCCACTTGTTCTCTTTCCCCAGTATTCTCTGAAATGTATTGGTTTAATATTTGCAGTGTTGCCTTTTGATAGGTAGGGTATGGTGCTTTGTGAGTCCTGGTAATGCTGTCAGGATACGGCGGGTTTGCTATGGGTTCTAAATGGGCAGCGTTTGTAGTAGTTCCTAATGTGCCTGGCGGTTGGCACTGGATTATAGTAATGTAGAAATCTTTTAGTCTTTCTTTATCCATACACTCATTAAGAGACATGTTTACTAAAAGTTAGTGTATGGTAACATTATGCAAATATTTATGCAAATAAGACCACTTATGCAAATGACGTGCTGGCACTTTGAGGAAATTCTTTGGTTTTGTGCGGCAGTTTGGGCACTCGGGCTCAAAAAGGTTAGCCATCACTGTCCTATACTGTATTGCTCCCTTGGATTGCTGCAGCCCCAATGCATGACTTTAGGGATAGGGTGGAGGGGAATGGTTTGGTTTGGTTTGTTTATTTTTTGTTGTATTTGGAAAATGTTTAAATATTTAGAGGGCTCATATATGTGGATTCCAGCCCTTTGGTGGATGTTATTGTAATAGATGTAATGTTAACAAGAGTGCTGTTGGAATGTGGAGCCATATTGTGGCTTGCTTTTGTAAGTTTTGCTGATTCTGATGGGAAAAATATGGAAATATTACTGGTATCTAAAATGTGTTCTGAAATGGCCTGGCTTAGTGGGAGTGCCCAGTGCCTGTATGTAGTGAGCCCTGGATTCTATTCCCAGATGAGGTCTTCTTTTTTTTGGGACTGGGCTTGATGTGGAAACAAGTGAGGTAGTGCATCTATTTCTTTTCTGCTCAGTCTGCATGTGAATAGATGTCAGTAGTACTGTTTATTTCCTTGCCAATCACATGATCATTTCTAATTGGGAGCAGTGTGTTTAACCCAGATCTGTTTTCTACTTTTGTTTCCCCCATTTTTTGTAGCATTTACAGGGAGAAGATGAGGGAATATCAGTTCAGTCGACTGAAATACTTTTATGCGGTGGTAGAGTGTGACAGCCCTGGTACAGCCAATAAGATTTATGAGGAATGTGATGGCCTGGAGTTTGAAAGTAGCTGTTCTTTTGTAGATCTAAGGTAAAGCATATGCCAAGTGAATCTTTTTCAGAGATGTTATGTTTCCTGTCTTACCACATTTTGTTTTCACTCATTACTGGTTTCTACTGGAAGGCAGGAATGCCAGAAGTTCGATCACCACTGTAAGTTTATTGCCTTATCTGGTGCTGACCTCTGCTATATACGTACATTCATACATACATATATATATATATATATATATTGCTCAGGGAAAGCAAGTCCTACTGTTAGAGAGGGCCATTTTTCTCGCTTTTACACACACAGATCCTGAGCATGCACAGTTTTCAAGGGGCTGTGTTACAGCCAAGTCCAAAAAGCATGCATGTATTTCCCATTTTACAACATGAATGCTTAAAAGAATCTGAGCACCAGCATTTAAACCTGCTCTGAGGTAGATCTAAGTGGCAGGGGACTGCTTTTTTTTCACCTGGGTTTCTGTCAGTGATTGAGGAGTTGATTGTGTTTACCTATTTTTTTTTTTTTAAACCACTCCAAAATGCATTAAAAAGAAAAAGTTGTCACTAAGATCCTTAATTGGCTCTTTCTGGACATCCAGTGTTGTAAAAAGTTGGTTCCTTATCCTGCTAGGCCAGTCCAGACAAGTAGTTGTGTCCCCCTATTATCTGAGATGGAGACAGAGAACACAATTCCAAAAGTTTCTTGTGACTTCATCCTACTCTCATAGCTGATGCAGCTTGGGGCATACTTTAGTAATTCTCTGTTTCCAGCAGATGGTGGATGCATTGATACAGGTCTGGTGAATATTCTGAGAGAGGAATTTAGCTCGTGAGTAACCACCCTTAGGGATTACTTCCTCACTGGAGCTCAACGCTGGAGCTCCACTAGAGTCACCCTTGAAACCGATATTGCCATATGGAGAAGGGGAACTGGTTCCGCTCTTAATTCTTATCTTGTTAAGGGCCAGTTGAGCAGCCAGAAGTTTGGATAAGGATTCTTCGCTTCACGCAACCTCAGTGTCTCCTCCCTCCTCCTTCCCAACGGGCCTATCTACCCTCTTGCAGCAGAGAGTCATGGGTGCCCTGCCCTTGTCATCCTTGCTGCAGGAGGCAGCGGATGCAGTGGTGAAGGATTCCCAAGCTTTGGATTCTGGCTCCCACTTCCACCATCTCTCAGAAACCCAGTGGCAAGCCTGCTTCCCCCCCCCCCCCCCCCCACTGTTGCTGGGGCTAATTCCAACACGGACCTCCCAGTCTGCGTTCCTCCTCGGAATTCTTTTCATTCCTTCAGCAAGCGTGGTCCCTCTAGCAAGGCAATTCCAGACTCTGGGATTCCAGGTCCTCTCGGTCGTTCTCCATGCATTCAGGGGAGGACCCTGCAACTCAGGTTGATGGAGGCACGGCCTGGACTCCACTGCCTAAGTGAGCTTGGTGGGGACTGAAGATGAAATGCTGCCTTCTTCAGAGGACTTACGACAATTCCCTTATCACCTGCCTTTCAGGAAGGAAGAGCTGGTGGCGTTGATTGTCCTCTGATCTGCGGTTGGCTGATCTTCCGGCAGCAGAACAGATGCTGCAGTTGCATGCCCTCTTGTAGGGGGTATGGAAACTTACTTAGGGCTCTTACCTTTCCGGAGGTTTTAAGAGCATGGTCTGCTTGGAGTGGGACCTACCTGACTCCCTGTTAAAAGGGGTCAGTCATGAAGAAGCTCTATACCCTGCCAAGGAGGATTGTGCCTCATGGTTGAGCATGCCTCAGGTGGACATGCATGTCACTGCAGCCAGGAAACATAGAAACATGACAGCAGGAAAAGACCACATGGCCTATCTAGTCTGCCCTTCCATATCAACTACAATACCTTTTTACCTTTAGGGATCCTCTGTGTTTGTCCCATGCTTTTTTGAATTCAGATACTGTCCTTGTGTCCACCACCTTCACTGGGAGACTGTTCCACTCATTTGCAAAGCTTTCCATAAAGAAATATTTCCACATATTACTCCTGAGTCTATCCCCTTTCGCTTTCATCCTATGTCCCCTTGTAGCAGAGCTTGCCTTCAATTGAAAGAGACCCTCCTGTGCATTTATGCTACGGAAGTATTTAAATGTCTCTATCATATCACTCTATCCTGCCTTTCTTCTAAAGATACGTATTAAGATCTTTAAGTCTGTCTTGGCATGCTTTATAACAAAGACCCCTAACCATTTTAGTAGCTGCCCTCTGTACTGACGCCATCCTGCCTATATCCTTTTGAAGGTGTGCTCTTCAGAACTGCACACAGTACTACTAGTGAAGGGTGGTGCGGCTCTAAAAATCACTTGGGTGCAAGATGGAATATCTGAAAGTCAGTTTTTGACAGAAGCAAGTGGGCCTTTCCTCCTCCTCTCTTTGTTTGCCCATTATCCTCATTCTCGATACCAAGAATCCTGGGTGTCTCTGGATTTCCATTGGTCTCACCCCAGAAAGCCTGTCTTTTCATCTTCTGGTTTTTGCTCTAGGGCTTTCATGGGGCTTGCGGACCCACCACCTCCAGAAGTGCCGCCTCCTATCCAGCATAGTGAATAGCTGGGGGCCCATTTCAGGGTGCTTCCAGTGTTCGGCAGGCTACGCCTTTCTATCAAGAGTGGGCTCAGTTCACAGATAATTGCTGGGTGCTAGACACATTTCAGCATGGCTACATTCTGGAAAGCATAGAGCCTATCAGCTAGGAGCATCACCGTTCAGGCTACACGGAAAAAATTGCTCCTGTCCCCTCTGCCAAGCAAGGCAAGGGCTGGTGCTCCATCTATTTCGTGGTGCCAAAGGAGGATGGGTTCTTCCATCCAATCTTTGACCTCAAGCGAGTCAGTGCTCACCTGCAAGCCTTACATTTTCATATGGAGACTCTGCGCTTAGTGATCCAAGTGGTGCGTCACAGGGAGTTTCTCACATCCCTGGATCTGGCCAAGGCTGAATTCTGCTTTCTCATCTGCAGAGATAAGCAGGGCTGCCTGCACTTCACCATTCTCAGCTCTCATTTACAGTTCACTGCTCTTCTCCAGGAACAAGCAGGAAGTCAGCCCTTACTTATGGGTGATGTTGGCACTGACGCAGCCCAGGCGGAGCAATTCCCCAGCTTTCAAAGAAAGTCTTTGGGATTGCTGCCATGCATTCATGATCCTCTTCCTGCCCAAAGGTGCCATCTTGCTCAGTCAGTCTCCCTTTTTCCACGTCCTCGTCCCTCGGAAAACGTTTTGTTGACTTCGGTCTTTTGGCGCTTTTTTCCAGTTGCACCAGTCCTCTCCCATCTTTCCCTTCACCCCTGCTTTGGCTGTGGGCTAGGGGATCCCTTTTTTGATTTCCCTTAGTATTTTTTCTTTCTGGCCCTTTTCGCCCCCTTTTGTTTTCCACCACTGGCCTCGAGGGTTCTCAACCTCACAGGGGCCCTTTTTGCCCCCATGGCCACCAGTTTTAAGAAATGTGACAGAAGCTCCAAAACTATGTTGCTCACGGACACCCACGACTGCTGTCTATGGTGTCTGGGGGCTGATCACAACCTGGAGCTCTGCTCACTGTGTAAGAAAATGTCCACTAAGGCCTTGCTAAGCCACAAGCAGAAGTTCGGGGCTGCCTTATGGAAAATGCCATCGGGATCCCCAGGGGCGACTCGCCCCACCGATCCTCCGCTGGCAGGGTCCCCCACAGTGACCCCGCGCCACAGGCGTCACTCTGATCAGGGTTCGCCCGAGGTGGAACAGCAGAAGAAGAAGATGAACTCAAAGTCACTGTCATGGGCTCCGGATAAGGGCGAGCGGTCTCTCGCTTGTTCCCTTAGCCCTCCCCGGCGTTTCCGAGGGTCGGACAAGAAGCGGCCTCGAAAGGTAGCTTGTATGGACACGAAGGCCTCTGGTGATGGCGCCCGGTCCCAGTGAGGACCCCCTCTCCTCCTCCAGAACCGTTAACCCTGGCGTCAGCGTTGCAGAGACCCACTCCCAAGTGGGAGTCCTGTATGCTGGCACTGGAGCGCAGCGTTTCTGCCTTCCTCACTGCCCAGCAGGTGCTTTTGCCCAGCATGGCTGGCTCACACCCCGAGACCGAGGGTCACCTGACTGGAGTCCCAAAAACTGCCTTGGAAACCCCCGAGAGCCACGGGCCTCGTGAGGGTCCTCATCACCGGTCTCGCTCGCCATCCCGTTCCTCAGGGGCAAGATTTTCCAGAGCCAGTGCCTCTGGCTCCAAGCGGGCCTCGGCCACAGGGCGCAAGGATCAGCCTGATTCTGGGTCCTCCTTGGACCTCTCGGGCTGGGAATGAGATGGGGACACGCGCCCACAGAGATCTCCCCTTTGACCCATCCTTGCCCGCCTCCCAAAGGCAGTCACCTCCAGAGGATACCTCTTTCTTGGTGTTTGTGCGGGATAGGACGCAGGCCCTCAACTTGCTGATGCAGACCGAGGAGGAGCCAAGGGCAGAGGAACTTGACCTCTTGCAGTGCGAGTCTCCGCCCAGGGAGTCTCTTATGGTTCCGATACCATCTATCTTATCCCGGTTGCTTCTCCGCATGTGGGAAGCACCCACCTCGGTCCCTATTGTCAGTAAAAGACTCGATGCCATGTATAGGGGCCAGCATGGACCGGGGTTTCGGAAGACTCAACTTCCTCACACCTCCATAGTAATCGAATCTGCAATGCGGAAACAGAAGAGCCTGAAGTCATACTCTTCGGTCCCGCCTGGTAGGGAATCCCGTGCCCTCGATGCCCTCGGGCGCAAGGCTTACCAGGGATCCATGCTGGCGTGCTGCATACAGGTGTACCAATTTTATATGGGTATTTTTCTTTGCGATCTCGCCAAGGAGCTCGGTGGTTTTTCCGTGGGCCTGGGTGCGGAGCACCTCCTCTGGTTTCAGACCCTCCTGAGTTCTGTCGCAGACTGCTCGAAATGCCTTTTCTGAGCCGCATATGACGGGTTAGAGTCTTCCGCCCATGTAGCAGCGGCTGGCATGGGAGTTCAATGCCAGGTGTGGTGCCAGTCTTCAGACCTGGAGCAGTGGGTCCAGGAGAATCTCCTGGATGTCCCCTGCCTCAGTGAACAGCTGTTCGGCAAGCCCATGGAGGACAAGGCAGCCGAGATCGAGATGGAGTTCGTGACTTGCACGTGTCTCTCTCGCAAAACCTCCTCACTTCCATGGAAGAAGCAGCACACCAAAATGCCTTTCTTCCAGAAGAAAGGGCTCCCCTAAAGGGGCTACCCACCATACCTGCCTACCCCTGCGCCAACGACCAGTGCTCAGGGCAAAGGGGGGGTGCTCAGGGTCACCAGAAACCAAAAGGGCCCAAGACCCAGCCACCGGTGCCACCCCAGCCAGCCCTGGGGTTTTTGACGCCGAAAGCGCATAGTCTCGCACTCTTCGGGGGCACTTCCGCCTGTGGGAGGACGCCTGTCTCTTTTTGCCCAAATGGATGGCTATTACAGCAGACACCTGGGTCTTGCAGGTGATCCAGGACGGGTATCATCTTTGTCTAGATGGACTCCCTTCTCCCCTCTCCCTGACGGAGCCTACTCGGCTTCCCTCGCACCAGGCTTGCTTTGCAGCAAGAGCTGAACAACCTCCTTGGTCAGCAAGCGGTCAAAAGAGTTTCGCTGCACCTCCAAGGCCAGGGATTTTATTCCCGGTACTTTCTCATTCCCAAGAAGATGGGGGGCCTGCGCCCCATCCTCGACCAAAAGAACCTGAACAAGTTTCTGGTGTGGGAGAAGTTCAAAATGCTATTTCTTGGCTACCTGCTGCCCTACTTCCGGGAGGGCGATTGGCTATGCTCCTTGGATCTCAAAGATGCTTATGCCCACATTCCTGTCCACCCCAAGCACAGGAAATACCTGTGTTTCAGGGTGCAGGGAGAGCATTTCCAGTACAGGGTGCTCCCTTTCGTGCTCGCGGTTGCCCCGCAAGTCTTCAAGTGCCTGGCGGTGGCCGTGGCCCACCTCCAGCTGCAGGGCATATCCATTTGCCCTTACCTAGATGATTGGCTCGTCTTGGGCGCCTCGGCAGAGGAGGTTCATCTCTCAGCATTGCGCACAGTTCTCCTTGAGCGCCTCGGTTTCCTGATCAACTACTCCAAATCCCACCTTACTCCGTTGCGGACCCTGGAGTTCATTTGCGCTCTTCTCGACACAGAACATGCGGCCGCTTTTCTCCCTTGAGCACACATGGATCGGCTCCGCACTCTGGCTGCCGAGGCCCAGGGCTGGCCCAGAGTCCCTGTGCGGGCCATGCTGTGCCTCTTGGACCACATGGTCTCGATGGTACATGTCGTTCCCCATGCTTGCATGTACATGCGAGCGGCCCAATGGTACCTCAGGGCACAATGGGCTCGGGCCACCTCTGGGACCCCCCGTCCGGGTGTCTCGCAGCCTAGTTGAGTCCATAATCTGGTGGCAGGACCCCCAGAGCCGCCTCCGGGGCATGCCATTCCAGACTCATCCGCTCAAACTCATCCTGACAACGGACGCCTTGCTGATGGGCTGTGGAGCCCACTGCGGCCACCTCTGTACCCAGGGGCGGTGGTCATCTGAGGAATCTCTGCAGCAGATCAACCTGCTCGAGCTTCGAGCGGTCTGGTTGGCCTTGAAGGTCTTCAAGTGCCATCTGAGGGGCAGGTTGGTGCTTGTGCAGACTGACAACAGAGTCGCGATGTTCTACATCAACAAGGAGAGGGGGGGCACGGGCTTCCGCCTCCTCTGCCGAGAGGTAGTTGTCCTCCTTTTCAGTGTGCCAGGGCATGACCCTAAGAGCTGTCTATCTCTCGGGCCAAGACAATGTCCTTGCGGACAGGCTCAGCAGGCTTCTCCACCCGCAAGAGTAGCGCCTAAGTCCACAGGTGGTTCTCCACCTGTTTCGCCGTTGGGGGGACTCCTTCCATGAACCTGTTCACCAGCCAGCGAACTCGCAGCTCCCCCGCTTCTCCGGGCCACACCACACCCGAGCAGGGTGGCCCCGGATGCATTCCTCCTGAATTGGACCTCCGGGCTGCTGTATGTGTTCCCTCCCACTCCTCTCCTGGTGATGATCCTCCACAAGATCCGGCGTGACTGAGCCTCGGTGATTCTCATGACCCCTTCGTGGCCTCGACAACCTTGGTTCCCACGTCTACTCCGGCTCATATTGGATCCTCCGGTTCCTCTGGGCGGTGCCCCTAGTCTGCTGATGCAATAGGAGGGGCGGGTGCTTCATCCGAACTTGGTCTCACTACACCTGACAAGCCTGGTGGTTGAATGGGTCTCTAGCCTCGCTGTACCTCCCAGTGGAGATCGAGGACGTCGTCCTCGCGTCGAGAAAGGACTCAACAAGGCGGGCCTATGCCTTGAAATGGCAGCAGTTTTCAATCTGGTGCTCCGAGCTCCAGATCGACCTGTTCTCCTGCTCCACCCGTTGGGTTCTCCAGTACCTTCTCCACCTTTCGCAGGTGGGACTGAAGTCCAACTCGGTCAGGATTCACCTGAGCGCCATCTCGGCCAACCACTTGCCCATTGCGGGGCCTCTTGCTTTCCAAATCCCCCATCCGGCCTCCGCCGGCGGAATGGGACCTGAACATAGTGCTCATGCAGCTGACGCGGCCGCCCTTCGAGCCATGGTGATGTGTTCGGTCCGGCACCTCTCCAGGAAGGTGGTTTTCCTGGTGGCAGTGACCTTGGCGCAGCAAGTCAGCGAACTTCATGGCCAAGGGCCCTTACACCAGGTTTTACAGAAACATAGTGGTCCTTCGCACTTACCCCAAGTTCCCATCGAAAGTTGACTTGGATTTCCATCTCAACCAAGAGATAGCCTTACCGATTTTCTTGGTGAGACCTCACGCTGACCGAGCATCGGAGGTCCTGCATACACTTGACTGCAAGAGGGCTCTTGCCTTCTACCTGCAGCACACCCAAGGTCAACGCAAGTCCAACCAGCTCTTCATCGCTTACGATCCCAACTGCCTGGGGCTGGCAGTCACCAAGCGTGCACTCTCCATTTTGGTGGCGGACTGCATCGTCTTTGCCCAGGCGAAGATGGGCACCCCGCTGGAACATTGGGTCACTTTGCACGGCGTCCACGCCATGGCGGCGTCCGTGGCTTTGCTGCGCTCAGTGCTTCTGACGGACATCTGCCAAGCTGCAACCTGGTCTTCAGCGAATACCTTTGCTTTGCAATACTGCCTGGAGAGAGAGTCCTGCCGGGACAGCGCCTTCAGCCAGGCTGTAGTTTGGGGTATAAGCAACTCCTGCCCTCCACCCTTCTTTTGCGGCTACTGAGAGCTTGCCCCGAAGGCCCAAGGACTCGGGCTCCCTTCGGACATCGGCTTCTGCTCAGGCCTCGCGGAGGTGTTTTTGGCTTACAGGTTCGGTAGCCTGTAGCTGGGGAGTCCCATAAGTGAGGACTGACTTCCTGCTTGTTCCTGGAGAAAGCGTAGTTACGCACCTGTAACAGGTGTTCTCCAGGGACAGCAGGAATCAGTCCCATTACCCCCCCCCCCCCCACCTCCCCTGAAGAGTTGCAATTTTTTGTTCTTCCCTTGCCATCTGCTTAGTAGGGCTCTAGTTCTGGGACCTGACTGAGCAAGATGGCACCTTTTGGGTGGGAAGAGGACCACGCATGCGTGGCAGTAATCCCAAAGGCTTTCTTTGAAAGCTGGGGAATTGCTCCGCGCGGTCTCCATAAGTGAGGACTGCTTCCTGCTGTCCCTGGAGAACACCTGTTACAGGTGAGTAACTATGCTTTCCTTTTGTTCTTCCACTGCTCCGAGAACATTGTCAAGGTCATGATGGTGGCTGCTGCTGTGCTAAGACACAAAGGGATCTGTTTTCACCCTTCTCTGGATGACGGGCTAATCTAAGCCAGGTCGCAGTCGGAAGGCCCGAGAGGTACAGTTCCTAGAGAGTCTTAGCTGGGTGACCAACTATGGGAAGAGTCATTTGCAGCCTTCTCAGTCACTGGTATATCTGGGAGCATGGTTTGACACTTGTGTAAACAGTTTTTCTATCCAAGGAGAGAGTGCGAAACCTGTTGTCACCGCTTGCATTCTTTCCGGTCTCAGCAGGTCCCCAGGGTTTGGGATTACCTAAAGATTTGCAGCTTGATGGCAGCATCAATTGAGATGGTTTCTTAGGTGCAAACTCATATGATGCCGCCGCAGAGTTCCTTGTCTCGCTGGTCTCCTAGCTGTCAGGAGTTCGAGTTCCGGCTCCACCTCTCTCCGTCGGTTGGGTCCAGCCCGCCTTGGTGGGGTCAGCTTCAGCATCTGACTAACAGAATGCCACTAGATAATACTTTTTGGCTTCCCCTGTCGATGGAAGCCAGCTGGTTTGACTGGGGTGCCCACTGCAAGGGCCGAATGGCTCGGAGTCTTTGGAACAGCTGGGAAGTGGCGTAGCCCATTAACCACCTTAAGACAAGCACCATTCATTTGACTCTGCTGCTCCTCCAGTCCTTGGCCCAGGACAGAGTAGTCCAGGTGTTTTCAGACAATGTCACAGTGGTAGTGTATGTCAGATGACAAGGGGCAATGAAAAGTGCCAGAGTGACCCTGGAAATGACCTGCTTGTTCTCCTGAGTGGAAAGGAAGCCTCCAGATCTCTCAGTGCAGCACATTGCAGGCATTGACAGTGTGAAGGCGGACTTCAGTCATCACTCTGACTCTTGACAGGCTGCCTATCTGAATGTTATCCTGGACATAGTTATAGCTCCTTTTTCTGTTGAACCTTGTTATCCTCACTGAGGTTGCATGTAGTCAGGGATTCTTGACCATGTGCTTGGGTACAATCACTGACCTATGTCCCTAGCTGCATCGGCTGTTACAGCAGGATGAGGTCATAAGAAATCTCTGGAATTTTTTTTCTCTGTCTCCAACTCTGCTGGTCGGGGGACACAACCCACTTGTCTGTTTAGGTCTAGCAGGACTCAAAGGAAGAATATTATCCAGTAAGTAAAATGTCACCTTACACATGTAAGTTTCAAGATTTAGACATGTAGTTTGCAAAATTAGTATCTATATGGGTAAATATCAGCAGTGAAATAGACATGTTTATTATTGAAATGGCTGTTCCTGCTGGATGTGCAAGCACTCATATATGTAGTTCTGCATGTCCTTATAAGTAAAATAAATAAGAGTTTGGACATCCCATTTCCTATATAGACGCCATATGCAAAATTGTGCTTCTAGTTTGCAGTTTTATAGCTCTTAAAAATTTTACCAACCATTGAGGCAGTCACTTTTGCTGTTTGCTCAGCTTCCAGCTCCCATGGATTTCCAGCTCTATTAGTACTAGTCCGTACTGGCATTAAGGCCTTCTGAATCTTTATTCACGGCTCTGATGTTTTTTTTCTGTCATTCTCTCTTCTCATTCTTAGCTAATGCAGTAACAGTCCTCTGACTGAGAGACATGGACCAGGGGGGAGGAGTAGCCTAGTGGTTGGGGCAAGGTACTTCAGGCCGGAAGGTCAGGGGTTCAAATCCAACTAGAGGACAGTAATCTTGGGCCGGAAGGACTGGGGTTTCTAGTCCCACAGATGCTCCTTGTGGTCTTGGGCAAGCCACTTAACCCTCCATTGCCCATGTTCCCTCTAAGTATTAGTGTGTCTCATATCCCCACATGTTAAATGTATCCCCCAATTGTGTTGTGACCGCTTTGATTGAAGGATAAGGCGGTATACAAAACTGTCTAAATAAAATAAATAAATAATAAATTAATCTTGCAGAGCTTGGTGCAAGTGTACTCATAAACCAGCCAGTCGCTATTACTCTTGAGTAGTAACTGTGATTCCCTTCCCTGGGCTATGAGTGTTACCTCTGCATCCTCCTCCTCCTTTGTCAATTTGTGCAGCTAGGAGGCAGATGCTTTTTAGGCTCCAGTCTTGAGGAACAGTATGACTGTATACTGTGAAATCCTTCCCTTCCCTATTCAGATTTCTTCTGGCTTGCCTAGCAGGCTTTCTGTGTCTTCTTGCAACAGTAGTCACAAGTTGCGGGAACCACGTCCAGGGTCGGTGCAAGGAGATAAGGTGCCCTAAGCGAATCTCATCTCCTGCATCCCTTCCTGCTCTGTCCCCTCCTCGGCCTCCATTACTGCTGCTGCTTCCCATCTCCAGGTCCGGCAGTGGCAGAAAGGGCCTCAAACAGCCCCGCAGCAGTTAACTTACAACTCAGATGCTGCAAGGCTGTTTGAATTCCTCCTTCTCCAACACCTGATGCCGACTTCTTTTTTTATGGGAGTTTATACTTGTTTCTTTTCTTGGTTGAACAATCAGAATGATGCTCAGTCTTATGGCCCACATTGTAAATCTTTCAGGCATAGCACTGGCTCCAAAACCATAATTAGTAACCCCTAGTTTACAAAATGGACTTCATTATTGTAAGAGCAAATTGGATAATTCAGTGAACGTAAGGAGGTATCAGTATGGTGATATTGTGTCATTGAACTAGCCAATGAACGCAAGTCTGCCTGGTCTGTAAATGGGAAAATTGTATATTTTTCTGAGCCACCATTGCATGTGTTGGTATTTGTGTAGGTGATCGTTTCCTCTATCTCCTCTTAGATTTATTCCAGATGATATTACATTTGATGATAAACCAAAGGATACAGCCACTGATGTGGACATAGCTGTTTATAAACCAAAATACTTCACGTCTGCGGCTATGGCAACATCAAAGGTATATTCCCTAACTTTTAATTCTTTTGCCAGTTTTCATTTGGCCTACACAGACTTAAACAAGATCCGCCTAAGAATATGATACCCTAGTAGATGGTAAATGAGTCTATTGCTTTTCACACACATATTTTTTGAATGAACTAGGAGGCAAGAGAGCTGTGTGTTAATGCCAACTGTCAGATCAAAGGGGCAACTTGAAAGGCTTCCTCTATCAAACCAAGGACAGTGTGAATCACCCAAGAAATTAAGAGATTGCCGTAGAAACATATATAAACAGTCAACCCTCCCATCCACTCCAGGTATAATCCTGGATTTATAGCTTCCTAAACCAGTTAAGGGGAAAGGGGTGATCTTACTCACTCTCAGGTTTAACTGATTATCTTCATCAGCAAGTTTGTTAGGCCTTAGGAGTAGATTAATTAAGTCCTTGCAGTCCACCTTGAGGTGAACACTAAAAGTCCCTTATACATATAATTATATTGGTTCAAATATCTTTCTTCCCCTCGCAACTTTAAACAACGGAACAACTTTAAATAGCTAAAAGAAATCTTTAAATCTAAGACGCAGACAGCAATCCAGCAGCAAAATGACAGCTATCCAGTCTTTTGCAATGAATGTTAAATGTATGATTTTCTTCCAGTTGGTGAGAGGTCATATGTGTGCACTGTGTGTAAAAAGCCCTTTGCTCTCAGGGAATGAGTCCAATCTGTGGAGGCTAGAGTAGCAGACTTGGAGGAGATGAGGCAGACAGAGAGGGATATAGTACAGAAGACCCATCCCCAGTTTGGCAACCTCTATGCTGCCATGGAGGAGAGAGGTCATGTGGAAAGAAAGCATCATCTTGGGGTGGCAGGAGGTAATTCTGTAGCTAGGACCTGTCCTCCATGTGATGTAATACTCTCTCGCACCAGGGATGTATCTCCAAGGCCATGTGCCCATGAGAGCAGGGTTAGGATAGCCATTACAGTTGGCAATTCAATCATTAGGCATATACATAGCTGGTTACCTATCTGCCTGGTGCAAAGGTAGCTGATCTCATGTGCTACCTAGATAAGGTTTATATAGTGCTGGGGAAGAATTTGCTGTCTTGGTACATGTTGGTGTTTGCGTGTATTAAGCCTGACCAGGTTCACTAAGTAGCAGAATCCAACCTCTGCTCTTTGGTTCTAATTCTCTAATTTCAAGTAAGGAATGAAATGAAAACACACAAACACAGAGAATTATTTGAATAACAGTACTACTTAAGAACTTATGTGGGTGTGTTATGGCCAGTATGGAAACCACCAGAGGCTTGCTCAGAAATGCCTTGATCTCTGCTGTTGTCATGGAACAGGTGAGAGGAGGCTCAGAGAATCCGGAGCGCCAGTCAAGTAAGTGGGCGCGTGTAGTTGCCTCAGTGTTGATGGATGGTGTTTTCCTGGGTCTCACACTGCTGTCTCCAAGCTGAGTCTTCTCATTTCTTCTCCACTGCATCTCCCCTCTCCTGTTCCTCTTCACTGCACAACATAATTTGCAGAACAGATTTGCTATAACCATACCAAGCTGACCTTCTCACCGCAGGCATGACTGTCTTCCTTACCTCTTCACACTGTTCTTTCAACAGTTGCAGCTGGAAAAGGAGATGCCTGGGACCTTGTGTCCAATTGCTATTTATTTTTATACTGAACCAGTTCACCATGTAAACCCCAGCACAGAACTCAAAAATCATTCTTAGGTTTTTCAGATTCTTTCCTTTCAGATTATGCTTGGAAATTCTTATTCTTATGAACTTTGGAGCTGTTGTAAGCCATTTGCTATGTGACACAAGTCCTATTTCCAACAGAGTCAAATCCTTTGGCAAGACACCTGTTCTAATGGCAGTTACAATTCTATAGCCATAACTTTGATCTGTGCTTAAGTCGCTGATCACTTCATCGCTGAGCTGAGGAAGATCAGGGCCAGCAGAGATCTTAGTAAAATCAGGATTTATTTCCAGTTCAGTAGCAGAATCCAGCATTTTTCCTATGGGACTTGTCCATTTATTGTTGCTTAATGTCTTTCCATCTAAAACAGTCACCAAGTGCCTCAATGGTATTTCGCCTGTTTGCAGGTTATAGACATTCTCCGGGAACAACCAGAAAGTCAGTCCTCACATATGGGTGACATCTGCGCCAATGGAGCATGCACGGAAGCATCTCCCCAGCTTTCAGAGAAAGCCTTTGGGAGATGCACCATACCTGCGTGGTCTCTTTCCCGCCCAAGGGTGCCATCTTCCCTCAGTCTCCTTTTTTCCACGGAGCCCTCCGGATATCTGTCCAACTTCCTGTGGTGTGTTTTTCTTTTTTTTTTTGATACCTTTCTGTCTGGTTTGCATATCAGTTCCTTACCCGCCCCTGAGCCAGTTCGCCTCTGCGTTGCTACTCATATTCATTCCTTCATTTTTTGCATTTTTCTTTGAGGTATCCCTCAACCGGCATTCACACCTTTTTTTTCATCCAAAGGCCTTGGACCCTTGTTGGGCGGTAGGGCCCCCTTTTTCCAGATGGCCTCCAGTGGCTTTAAGAAATGTGATCAGTGCACCAAGATGATGTCCCTCACTGATCCGCATGACTGCTGCCTTTGGTGCCTTGGTTTGGATTATTAACGACCCTGACTCCAAAACGACCTGGACTCCAAACTTTCCAGGACCATGACTTCAAAGGCCCTTAAGAGCAGTCGTCAGCAGCAAGAAAATTTTTTCAAAAAGGTTTGACTCCGCGCCAGGGCCTCCAGCGACACCCCACTCCAGGGCCCCCTCCGATATTTCAGTGCACCGCAAAGCCTGGGCCACCTCAGAGTCCCACAGCCGCGGTTCCTCCAAGAGGAAATCCCTGGAGGTGGAACGTAAGAAGTTGAAGTACTCGGAGACTGGGTCCAAGAAGATGGGAAAATTCCACTCCACGTCCCGCAGTTCCCGGCATGAGTCCGAGCAAGAGCAGCCTCTCAAGCTGCCTCAAAAGGAGTCATCGATATCCACCAACCAGCCTTGGACACCCGAGGTGATCATTATTGAGGACTCCCCATCGACAGAACAGACACTGGACCCGAAACTCTTGGAATCCGTATTAAAGGCTTCAAAACCAACTGGCATGGAGACCAGAATGGCGGCATTAGAGTGCAGTATCTCTGCCCTCATGGCCCAACAAGCGAGCATTCATGTCCAGTTCATCCAGTTCATCTGCCCCGACGACAGGACCCTTAACATCGACGGCCTTCCAGGATGTTGAGCCAATTCTTGAGCACCACCGGCCTCGAGAGTGCCATTGGCATCGGATGAGGATCCGGTCCCGTTCCTCGGGTCACCGGTCCTCTCTGCCAAGTGCACGCAAGTCCTCTGCTTGGACCTCGACCACGGTGACCGCAAAGCCTCGGAATTGACCTCGGACTTCCAGTCCAATTGGGAGGACGAGAAGTCCCTGGGCACTCGGCACCACTGAAATGTTTCCTTGGACCCATCCCCCCTGGCGTCCTGATGCCATTCCCTGCCAGAGGATGTTGCCTTCCTCGACTTTGTGTGGGACATGGCTAGGGCACTTTCCATCAAGACAGAGGCGGAGGAGGATCTGTGCATGGAGGAACTGGAGATCCTCTAGTATGAGACCCCTCCGCAGGAGACCCTCATGGTGCCTGTTCCACTGATCCTACAATGCTACCCCCTCCACATGTGGGAGATAGCGGCGTCGGTGTCCATTGTCAGCAGGCGACTCGACTCCATGTACCAAGTCTGCCGAGACCCTGGGTTCCAGAAAGCCCAACTTCCCAACAACTCGATGGTCATTGAGTCCTCATGCGCAGACTCAAGAGCCAAAAAGACGCACTTCTTGGTGCCCCCCGGCAGGGAGGCCTGGACCCTCGATGCCCTCGGCTGGAAGGCTTTTCAGGGCTCAATGCTAAGATGCCGGGTCCAGTCCTACCAGCTCTACATCAGCTTGTACCTCAAAGAGCTGTCGAAGGAGCTCTGTGGGTTCTCTACAGTCCTCGATGAGGAACCCATCCAGAGGTTCAAGTCCCTGGCTTCGGTGGTCAGAGTGCTCAAAGTTCCTGTCTCAAGCAGATTACGGCAACTTTGAGTCATCAGCCAGGGTGGCCACAGCAGGAATCGAAACACGACGCCAAGCATGGCTGCAATTGTCTGACCTCGAGCAAATGGGTTCAGGACACACTTATAGATGTCCCCTCCATCGGAGAGAACCTCTTCGGTAAACCCATGGCAGATAAAGCATCAGAGATCGAGACCAAGTTCCTCACGAGGACCAGACTCTCAAAAAAGACCTTGGTGCAGCCTAAAAGGAAGGCCCCAGGAAAGAAGCCCTTCTTCCCGAAGAAAAGGGGCAGCTTTGGCAGTGCCTCACAGTTCCAAGCCTTCTCGGCCCCACAGCAAGGTCAACCGCATAAGGGACAGGGGCATGGCCCCCGTAAGCAAAAGACCCCCATGTCCCATGCACCGGCCCCAGCTCAGCCTGGGGCAGCTTTTGACTCCTCCCCCAGGAGGTCCCCTACAGCTGGCCCTGTTTGCCTACAGGTGGTCATTCATCACCACCGATACCTGGTTCCTACAAGTGGTCAAGGAGGGCTACTTCCTCCACCTACAGCAGATGCCACCTCATACTTTCCAGAAGAGCCTGTAAGACCTCTCCCCCACCAGATCCTGCTCCTCACCAAGCTCGCAGGTCTCCTCGAGGACAAGGCGTTAGAGCCAGTGCCAAAACATCTCTGTCATACCATAAAAATCAAGTGGATCAATAGCCATTTCAACTTATACTTTAAATCAGGAACCATTGGTGATGAAGAGTCAAAGCAGACTACATCTGATTGCTGTACTACTTCAGTGGTCTTGCTTGCATCTGCTGCTTACCCCAGGACTAGCATTGTGGAATCTATGTACCTTTTTGGGAAATTGCCAGGTACTTGTGACCTGGATTTACCACTGTTTGAAACAGGATACTGGGCTTGATGGACCTTGGTCTGACCCAGTATGGCATTTATTATGTTCTTATTGTCATACTTTTCCTTGTCTTGTGTTGATACACATTGGAAATATCTGTTACATTTCATGATTACTTTTCTTTCTGCTTTGGCTTTTCTCCATTTCTAAGCAATTCTCAGTTTCTTCTGTCATCCATTTTGGTTGTTTTTTGTACCTTTTACAGCGACTTTTCACTTTTGCATATTGGTTCTGATCCCATATACCAGCAAGATTCTACTCAAGATCATTCAGAGGAGACTATAACCATACCTGGAACATGAACTGCCTAAAACGCAAGCAGGGTTCAGGAAAGGGTGAGGAACAAGACATATCATTGTGGATGTGAGATGGATCCTTGAAAAGACAAAAGAATATCTGTGTGTTTTATTGACAACAGCAAGGCATTTGATTGTGCAAATCATGAAAAATGTTGGTTCTCATTAAGAAGCATGGGTATACCAGAACACCTGATAGTTCTCATGCACAACCTTTACATTGATCAAGAAGCAGCAGTTGGAATAGAACAAAGAGAAACAGAATGGTTTAAAATCAGCACAGGTTTATGGCAAGGCTGCATCTCCAGGAACAAGCAGGAATGAGTCTTCACATATGGGTATCGTCGATACCGACGGAGCCTGCGTGGGAACGCTCCCCAGCGTCCAGTAAGAAAGCTTTTGGGAGCATCCCACAGCGCCTGCGCGCTGCCTTCCTGCCTTTCCCAACCGCCTCTCTCCAGTTCTTCTTTTCCGTGGAGCCAGCAGATCGTGTTCCTGTCACTGCAGAAGAATTCTTTATTTTTTTCTTTATTTTTCTGTGTCGCGTCTGCCTTCTTCGACATCGGACCGGTACCGCCGGTCTTTTCTTTATTTCTTATTTAAAAAAAAAAAAAAACCTTCAACTGTGCATTGTGTTTTCGGCCTTAGGCCTGAACATTTTCTCCTCATGGAGAAGCCCGCTTCCGGGTTTAAAAAGTGCACGAAGTGTGGCGGTACTATTTCCGTCACCGACACCCATGACTGGTGTCTAAAATGTTTGGGTCCTGACCATTCCATCACGGATTGTGTGTCCTGTACCATGATGTCTAAAAGAGGTCGGCAGAACCGAGCAGCCAAGCTCAGTACCCTGTTTCCCTCTGATGCAGCCTCGGTGGCATCGACGTCTTCCAGGGCTGCTTCTTCCTCCCATGGATCTCAGGTAACCAAACATACATCTAGCCGGTCCTCGAAGGGCAAATCTCCCTCTAAGCATCGAGATGCCTCCGGGCTTGTCCTCGAGGATTCCGCACCGGCAAAATTACCCCGGCGGGAAGTTCCGGCTTCCAAAGCATCATCTATGGGGTCACAGGTTGACATCGATGGCTTGGCCTCGACCGATCACCTGTTGCTGTGTTCTGGGGTACCGGTGGCCTCCACCGGTACCGACATCCAGACTCTGGTGGCGTCAATGGATCAGAAAATTCTGTCCATGCAGCGCACCCTAACGGCGTTTATGCAGGCTTGGACGCCTTCGGTACCGCAACAATCTCCGTTGCCGGCATCGTTCCTGGTGCCGGTACCAATTGCATCGACATCGGCTTCGGTGTCGACTGCAACGGTACCCTGTCCTATGATGCCCATCGGTACCGAACCGGTACCGCTTACTCCCGATGTCGATCCCACTTGGTACGCATATGGGGCTTTACAGGAGCATCCAGACAGGCGATACTTCGATTCCTCCGAAGACTCTGATGAGTCGGAGGCTTCTGTCGATGCACCGGTACTTCTTCCTCAGGAGCTGCTTCTCCAAAACGAAGAATGTCTCCTCCAGAAGACTTGTCTTTTCAAGACTTCATCAGGGAAGTGGTTAGGGGCCTCTCCATTACAGTGGCCTCTGAGTCAGAGCCTAGAGCAAAGCAATTAGATATTCTGCAATATCCTAAGGCTCCTAAGGAAGCAGCTACCTTACCTATTCATGAGATTCTTTATGATCTCATGTTGGCCATGTGGGAGACTCCTCTCACCACCTCTCCTCATTCTCGTAGGTTAGACACCATGTACCGTGTCCCTCCCTGTCCTGGTTTTCATAAGACTCAGCTTCCTTACCACTCTATTGTGGTTGAGTCTGCTATGAAGAAAATAAAGAGTGCAAAGAGACACTCATCTAACCCTCCAGGACGTGAATGTAGGACTCTAGATGCTTTTGGCCGAAGGATTTTCCAGGCCAATATGCTTGCTGCCAGAATCAACTCCTATAGTTTCTATTTGGGGATGTTTCTAAAAGAAGTCACAGATCATCTGCAGACTTCAGCTCCTTTTATTTCAGAAGATAAAAGGCAGGAATTTCTCACTTGGCTCAAACATGCCCAAGATGTTTCCAAATTCTGCCAACCGTGCAGCCTTTGACTCTTTTGAGTGTGTAAGCAGAGCCACGGCTATTGCCGTAGGTGCACGCAGAATTGCTTGGTTACAAGCCTCTGATTTGGAACTCTGGGTCCAAGATGAGTTGGGAAACCTTCCCTGTACAAGTGTACAGGTGAAAACCTGTTTGTCAGGGATTGGCAAGCAAAGGCCACTCAAATGGATGCTGAGAACTCTGCTTTGGATCGACTTTCAAAGTCTACCTCTGCTCCTGTTAAGAAAAGATTGTTCAAAAAGACATCTTTTTCTAAAAAGGGAAGATATTATCCTGCTCATGGGCAGACATCTTCTGCAGGTCGTTTTGCTGCAAAGCATCAGCAACCACGTAAACAGGCCAAGTCAAAGGCTGCCAGGCCTACCACAGCCCAGCAGACTCAACCTCCTCAGGGCCTTTGACTTGCAACTAGAGAACTTAGCCTTTCTAGCTCTGGAAAAACCAGAGCCCCTCACCATTCCAGGAAGGTTGACTTACTTTGCTCCCAGATGGGAGCAAATCACAGCAGAGCAATGGACCCTCTCCATCATAAAGGAAGTGTACAAGCTTCACTTCTTAAACCTTCCTCCTCACACCATGGTGAAACAGTTCAATTCTCCAACATCTCTCCTCACCCTTCTAGGTCAGGAGATTGCTACCCTTCTTGCCCAAGGGGCAATAGAAGAAGTACCTCTTCTTCAACAGGGCTCAGGGTTCTACTCCCCTTATTTTCTTATTCCAAAGAAAACAGGGGGCTACAGACCCATATTAGATCTCAGAGAATTGAACAAATTTATATTCAAGGAGAAATTCAAAATGATTTCTCTAGGGGCTCTGCTTCCATACCTTCAGAATCAGGACTGGCTTTGTTCTCTAGATTTCAAGGATGCGTACACCCATGTCCTCATCCATCCAACACACAGAAGGTTCCTTCGGTTCCTTTTTCAAGGAAAGCACTACCAATACAGGGTACTTCCTTTCGGTCTGGCCTCTGCATCAAGGGTGTTCACGAAATGCATGGCAGTAGTAGCTGCATTTCTCCGTACTCTAGGAATATTCGTACTCCCATATCTGGACGACTGGCTTATTCGAGCCCCATCCCAGTCAGAGGCCCAGACTTGTCTAACCTGCACAATGCGTATCCTTCAGTATTTGGGACTAGTGATAAACATCCCAAAATCCAATCCCACCCCTACTCAGTCTCTGGAGTTCATAGGGGCCTTGCTGGATACCACAACTGCAAGGGCCTATCTTCCTCAGGCCCGTCGCTTACGTCTGGTGCAGTTAGCCTCCAGATTCAGTTAAAGTCCCATTTAGCTGCTCGAGATATGTTACAACTATTAGGCCACATGGCATCCACCGTGCATGTGGTTCCATATGCTCGCCTTCACATGAGGACAGCTCAATGGACTTTGTCCACCCAATGGACTCAGGCATCAGGTTGCCTGTCAGACAAAATAGCAAACTCCAGTCGCCTTTTTTGGTCTCTCCAGTGGTGGAAGTCCTCTCAAAACCTGTTGCTGGGATCCCCTTTTCAGCAACCGCTACCTCAAGCAACTCTCACAACAGATGCTTCTCCAAGGGGTTGGGGAGCTCATCTACAAGATCTCTCCACCCAGGGCATCTGGTCTCTCCACAGGAGACTTCTCTGCATATCAGTCTATTGGAACTCAGAGCAATATTCTTAGCTCTCAGAGTGTTCCATACCCTGCTCAGCTACAGGACAGTCCTCATCCATACGGACAACCAAGTAGCCATGTTCTATGTAAACAAGCAGGGTGGGACTGGCTCTCTGTCGCTTTGCAACGAAGCTTTGCGACTGTGGGCCTTCGCCAGAGAGCATCACATCCATCTTCTGGCAGTATACCTTCCAGGCGTTCAAAACTCTTGGGCGGACAGACTCAGTCGAGTTCTGCTTCCACACGAGTGGTCCCTCCACATGGACCAAGTAGCCAGGATTTTTCGAATTTGGGGAACCCCGGACATAGACCTCTTTGCAATTCCGTGTCAGGGAGTTCAGGCCAAGGATGCCTTCCTCCTTCACTGGGGTCAAGACTTCCTTTATGCCTTTCCACCAACTCCCCTAATTCCCAAAACACTATTCAAGCTTCAGAGAGATCGAGGGACCATGATCCTCATAGCACCACATTGGCCACGCCAAGTGTGGTACCCTCTACTTCTGCATCTCTCTCAAGCTCCCTCCCTGGACTTGGGCTCTGCACCAGACCTTCTATCCCAGGAAGAGGGAACATTATGGCACCCAAACCCCCCTGTCGCTCCATCTCAGGGCTTGGTTGCTGAGGGCTTAGACCTTCAAGATTTTTATCTCTCTCAGCAAGTCAGAGATGTTATTCATGCCTCTAGAAAGCCTTCTACTAGACGTTCCTATGCTTTCAAATGGAAAAGATTTACCTTTTGGTGTTCAGAGAAGGGTCTAAACCCTCTTGCAATACCTCTGAA
Source organism: Ichthyophis bannanicus (assembly GCA_033557465.1). Lineage (NCBI taxonomy): Eukaryota > Metazoa > Chordata > Amphibia > Gymnophiona > Ichthyophiidae > Ichthyophis > Ichthyophis bannanicus. The sequence continues at coordinate 111,465,833 of CM066033.1, read as the reverse complement.
TTCTCTACTAGAGTATCTCCTGCATCTATCCCATGCAGGCCTGAAAACTAATTCAGTAAGAGTCCATTTGAGTGCTATTGCAGTGTCCCTCAAGCCTCTCAATGGACAACCTATTTCCTCTCATCCTCTTATAGCAAGATTCATGAGAGGCCTTCTTTTAACTAAACCTCCCATTAGACCACCTCCAGTGGCATGGGACTTAAACCTGGTTCTTGGCCAGCACATGAAGCCACCCTTTGAACCTTTAGCCACCACTTCCTTGAAATTTCTTTCTTGGAAGGTTATTTTTCTCATTGCACTCACCTCAGCACGCCGCATCAGTGAGTTGCAAGCTTTGGTGGCTTATCCACCTTATACTAGGTTCCATCATGATAAGGTAGTCCTCAGGACCAATCCACACTTTATGCCTAAAGTGGTCTCGCCTTTTCATTTGAACCAAGAGGTATATTTACCTGTCTTTTTTCCAGGACCTCATGCATCAAATGCAGAGAGGAATCTTCATACCTTGGATTGTAAGAGAGCTCTTGCTTTCTACTTACAAAGAACACAGCAACATAGAAAGTCTTCTCAACTCTTTGTTGCTTTTGATCCTTCTCATTTAGGACTTCCAGTCTCTAAGAGAACACTGTCCAACTGGATTGCTCAGTGTATTTCTTTCGCCTACCAGAGTAGGAACATTTCTCTGGAGGGCCATGTCACAGCTCACAATGTGAGAGCCATGGCAGCCTCAATGGCTCATCTAAACTCTGTGTCCATCGACCAAATCTGTCGAGCGGCCACCTTTGCCTCGGTTCATACTGTCACAGCCCATTACTGTTTGGACAAGGACTCCCGCCGGGATGCCTCGTTTGGTCAGGCTGTCCTAAAACACCTGTTCCATTCCTGATCAACTCCTACCCACCTACCCTGGTTGGATGCCAGAGATCCATGGGGGAGGTAAAGTCCTTTTCAAGGGCACACAACCTGGGGTTTTCCCCTGGCTTCTGCTGCTAGGGAGTCCCCATATGTGAAGACTCATTCCTGCTTGTTCCTGGAGATAGCACAGTTACTTACCTGTAACAGGTGATCTCTGGGAACAGCAGGAATAAGTCTTCACAACCCACCCACCTCCACAACCCACCCACCTACCCTAGGAGTTGTATCTCTCTATCTATCTTTCCTTTCCTCTCTCTCTCTCTCTCTCTCTCTCTTTGTCTCAGCTTTAAACTCGAACTGGAGAGAGGCGGTTGGGAAAGGCGGGAAGGCAGCGCGCAGGCGCTGTGGGATGCTCCCAAAACTTTCTTACTGGACGCTGGGGAGCGTTCCCGCGCAGGCTCCGTCGGTACCGACGATACCCATATGTGAAGACTTATTCCTGCTGTTCCCAGAGATCACCTGTTACAGGTAAGTAACTGTGCTATACTTTCCCCCTTCCTGTTTAATTTATATGCAAAACAAATCATCAGAGAAGCAGGACTGTATGAAGACACAGAGATGTGAAGATTGGTGGCAGACTCATCAGCAACCTTCCCTATGCAGGCAATACCATGCTTACTGGGTGAAAGTGAAGACGATCTGAAAAGTCATGATTAGGGAACAAAGAATTTAAATTGACCTTAACATGAAGGCAAAAATCCTGACAACTGGCCAAATCAATACCTTCATCCTTGATGGAGAAGAAATAGAAATAGTGGATAACTTTAACATGCTTGGATCAATAAACAATAAAGAAATATGAAGCAGTCAAGAAATCAAGTGCTACGTTGCTCTTGGCGGAATGGCTATATATGATCTAGATAAGATTCTCAAGTGCAGAAATGTATCTCTGCAGACAAGGATGTTACTTGTCCAAGCCATGGTGTTTTCAATAAAGTTATATGGATGCATAAGTGAAGAAGAAAGACAGGAAGAAAATTGATGCCTTCAAATTACGGTTCTGGCAAAGAATACTGTGTATACTATGGACTGCCGGAAGAACAAATCAGTCAGTGGTAGAGATCAAACCTAAGCTTTCCTTAGAAGCGCAAACAACAATACTTTGACTTTCATATTTTGGGCACATCATACAAAGAGAGTGATCATTGAAGAAAGATGACATGCTTGACAGAGTTGGAGGTCAGCATAAAAAAGAAAGACCGGCAATGCAATGGATCAATAAAATAACAGCAGCTGTAGATGTCAATCTGTCAATACTTAATCACCTGACTGAAGACCAAACGGTGTAGGACAACTATCCACAGGGTTGCCATGAGTTAATGTTGACTTGATGGCACTTAACGACATCATCTTACCTACATATTTTGCCTTTGTGAAATAGGCATGACTTTTGCATTTGATATAGCCACCCTGTTCTAAAATTCTCCCCAAAGTATGTAAGATAGCCCAGGAATATTGGGATGTTTATGCATCAGTCTGTGATTTCAGGAACTTGCCAGTGCTTAAGTGCAAGCAATAGTGAAGGCTATTCGTGTTTCTTAAATAACTGCAAATTATAATGCTGATGCAAATATGAGGAATCAAAATGTGCACTGGTGGTTGGGGCTTTATTTGTTACTTTTTAGTTCATGTCAATATTGGTCAATTCTTGAACGCCAGACCTCTTGTCAAAAAATAATGCACTTGCGCTCAATATAACATATGGAAAAATAATCCTTTAAGTCACTACTCCTCTCTTCTTTTATGTTCAACAAGTAGATTTCTCATATCTTTAAGAGCAACCGGGAGGCTTCAGAGTAGCTCCTGTTCCTGAGACGTAACCGTCATAAAAGGAAGAGGTATGCTAAAACACATCAACGACCTCCACGGTAGCAATACTACTGCTCATGAGATTAGCAAGAGTGATCCTATCTCTCATAAAATAATATTGAAAGATAACTCCAAAATAAATAAATGTGATCAACTTCCTCAATGCTAATCCTCACGGCGATTCTCTTGAATCATCATAGAAAAGATCCCGACGCTTTCCCCCAGCGCCTTCGTAGCGTTTCACCTATTAGGGTTCTTCAGGGGATCTATGATAGATCCTGTGAACAAACAAATAAAACAATGAATTATTCCCATTCCCCCTTCATCACACATCTCTTCAAAAACCATACTAGATAACAGGCCAAAAAGTGGAAATACTCACTAAGAAAGCTGCCCACGTCTAAAGCTGAATCTCTTCGCTTTAACTGCCTTCACAAGTAGTAATCAATGCCGATGCAAAAAGACGCCGCGCATGCGGCCTATAGCTAGCAAGGCGCTATTTAAAGACTGGACACAATCTAACTCAGTTAGCCCCTCCCCATCAACGTCGATGCAAGTGTGGAAAATTGCCTTAAAGGGCCATATTCTAAAAATCTGTAAAAGGTCCTAATACCATTCAGCTTTTACTAACTGATGCTGCTTCTCCCCAGAGAACGAAATCACATGCATGCTGACCATTCTATCATTGCGTTTAAACCATTGGGTATAACTGTATCAAGTTTATAAATCCATCTCTGTTCCCTAGAAATCAGTACCTGATCGTGGGTTCTACCCCCGTTGCCACAATCAACTTTGTCAATGCAAAAACATACCAGTTGTTCAAAACTATGTCCCTCATCTAAACAATGTTGAACAATGGGGGCAGACACTGTTCTACATCGCAACTTACTCCGATGTTCCCGCATTCGTATCCGAAATGGACATAACGTCTTACCTATGTACATAAGGCCCCACGGGCACTGAACGGCATAAACCACCCCCGTGGTTTCACATGTCGTAGAAGACAAAATTGCATAATTTATCTGATGATAAACAAACGAAGCGGTTTCCCAGGTAATCTCGCATATATCGCATTGCCCACAGCGTCTATGTCCCTTCTTCCTGACCTCCGTATCTATTTTAGGTAAGACCGTGGGACTCAAATGTTCTTTCAAATTGCGGTGCCGTTGCCAAACGCACCGTAACTTCTTCCCCACTAAACCTGGTATCGCTGACAATACATTCTTATGTCGCTGCAAACTCCGCTGGATATCTCGACTTAAAGGGGAAAATTTTGTAATAAGGCTCACAGTATCGCTGTCATCTATGATCCTATGACTTAACGGAGAAAGCAGCAAATTTCTGTTATTATAAAGGGCTCTCCGATATGCTCTTTGAACCACCTGGTAAGGGTAACCCCTTTCTAAAAAATTGATCTCTAACTGACGTGACTGTCGCTTAAACTCCTCATCACTCGGACAGTTCCTGCGAAACCGGAGGAACTGCGAGAATGGGAGACCCTCTTTTAATGGTCTGGGGTGGGCGCTGCAATAATGGAGTAACGTATTCCTCTCAGTAGGTTTCTTAAAGATAGACGTTTTCCAATACCCCCTCCCCCTAGTGATGTTAACATCAAGATAAGTTATAGTATCCTTGTGGTACACAGACGTAAATTTAATATTACCATCGAGTTGGTTAATCCATTGAAAAAAACAGAGTAAAATCCCCTTCTGACCCGCGCCAAAGTAGAAAAACATCTATGTATCTCTTCCAGGTTATAATATACGTAGCAAAAGGGGAACTACTCAACCAGCGGTCCTCAAACCCTGCCATGTAGAAATTCGCTATCGAGGGCGCGCAGGTCGCTCTCATCGCCACCCCCGATATCTGTTTAAAAAATTCTCCCTCAAAAGAGAAATAATTCTCATATATGGCAAACTGTGCTAATCCCATCACGAATGTAATCATACTGGCAGAAAGATCACCTCTAGTCAATAGCCTAGTTCTCACTATTTCCAAAGCTGCCTTTTGAGGGATGTTGGTGTAGAGGGAAACTATGTCCATCGTGACAAGGAGAACATCAGTATCATCCGCCCAACTATCAAGATCCCGTAGCACACATAAAAAACTGGTGGTATCCCTTAAATACGCGGGAATCTGAGGTAACATTGGCCGCAAAAACGAATCCACAAAAGTGGATAGTGGTTCAAGTAAACTACCCCGGGTCGACACTATCGGTCTACCAGGGGGTCGGTCCAAATCCTTGTGAATTTTTGGCACAAGGTAAAACTTAGCCACTGTAGGGGAGATCACATTTAAATACTTGAATTCTTTCATTGAAATCAATTTATTTGTTAATGCTAAAGTTGTCTTATCTTTAATAGAATCCTGTAACATGGGCTCTGGATCAACTAACAACTTCTCATAAGTGGTAATTTCACTCAATTGTGGCAACGGGGGTAGAACCCACGATCAGGTACTGATTTCTAGGGAACAGAGATGGATTTATAAACTTGATACAGTTATACCCAATGGTTTAAACGCAATGATAGAATGGTCAGCATGCATGTGATTTCGTTCTCTGGGGAGAAGCAGCATCAGTTAGTAAAAGCTGAATGGTATTAGGACCTTTTACAGATTTTTAGAGTATGGCCCTTTAAGGCAATTTTCCACACTTGCATCAACGTTGATGGGGAGGGGCTAACTGAGTTAGATTGTGTCCAGTCTTTAAATACTGCCTTGCTGGCTATAGGCCGCATGCGTGGCGTCTTTTTGCATCGGCAATGATTACTACTTGTGAAGGCAGTTAAAGCGAAGAGATTCAGCTTTAGACGTGGGCAGCTTTCTTAGTGAGTATTTCCACTTTTTGGCCTGTTATCTAGTATGGTTTTTGAAGAGATGTGTGATGGAGGGGGAATGGGAATAATTCATTGTTTTATTTGTTTGTTCACAGGATCTATCATAGATCCCCTGAAGAACCCTAATAGGTGAAACGCTACGAAGGCGCTGGGGGAAAGCGTCGGGATCTTTTCTATGATGATTCAAGAGAATCGCCGTGAGGATTAGCATTGAGGAAGTTGATCACATTTATTTATTTTGGAGTTATCTTTCAATATTATTTTATGGGAGATAGGATAACTCTTGCTAATCTCACGAGCAGTAGTATTGCTACCGTGGAGGTCGTTGATGTGTTTTAGCATACCTCTTTCTTTTATGACGGTTACGTCTCAGGAACAGGAGCTAATCTGAGGCCTCCCGGTTGCTCTTAAAGATATGAGAAATCTACTTGTTGAACATAAAAGAAGAGAGGAGTAGTGACTTAAAGGATTATTTTTCCACTTTTTAGTTCATGCCTTTCCAGTGGTAGATCTCGGCAAATTGCATGAGGTACTGTACGCATTTCCTTGTCCCCAGAGGGCTTATAATCTCAGTTTGTACCGGAGGCAGTGGAGGGTTAAGCGACTTGCCCAATACCACAAGAATTACCAGTGGGATTTTGAACCCTGGTGTTTCTGGTTGATGATTTTGATGATAGAATTATGCATCAGAACGTTTTTTGGAGAATCTTGCAGAGTCCTGTGGAGCAGAGTTGGAACAAGACCCCAACTTCATTGGACACTTGGGTAAATCATTATTTTCTCTAGCTTAGGATTCTGATCATTAGGGCCCCATTTCTAAGAAGCACTGATGACAAACCCAAGGCATAGGCACCCAAACTGACTTATTTATACTGGGACTCAACTGGCTATTTTCACTTGCCTTTTCTTAAAAAGGATTATCCTCACTGCCATGCAACCTCCTCAACAGTCTTCAAAGTAAACACTTTTGTGCGGCATGAAAAAAAATGTTCCTATGTGGGTGTAGTATACATAAAGGACTGCAGTACAGTCTGTCCTGCATCAGATTATAAGAATTTAGAGACTTTCTCAGTTTCAAACAGCGAGTTAATCCTCACTCTGACACAAAGCTACAGTGTAGTATGTCATCAGTGCAGTCTTAAAAGACATGGATAAAGATTGTTGATGCTCTTAAATATAACTAGAATTGCATGTTTGCAAAAGATAAGTACAACTGCTTGCCTTGTTAATATTTAAATTATTGGTTGTGGTGCAGCGAGTTAAAGCAAAAAGCATTCTCGTTCAGCTAGTAGGATAAATGAAATGGAAGATGTTCCTCTTCCCTTTTCTTTTTGGTTGGTATTCATTTCTGAGATGACCCTGTTCATTCTCTTTTGTAGTGGTTTTAAAAATTGAAGCATGGTTTGCCTGATGCTGACGAATAATAGCATAATGTAATGTGGCGCCAGCTTTTTTCTGCGTTAATGAGGTTGCTTCTCTCCATCATTACAAATTGTATTTGCAGTTCTAATAAGTGATCTCCCCTTTTTAATTTGTAGGTAGAAATCACCTGGGATGAGACAGATCACGACCGAATGACCACATTAAACAAAACTTTTAAAAAGGATGAAATCCTGGACATGGATTTTCAGGCTTATTTGGCTTCCTCCAGTGAAGAGGAAGAGGAGCAATTTGACACTGGTAGTTAAGAATCTTCAATGCTATCTCATGTAAATATCTTTCAGTACTGTGTAAGAAGAAATAGCATTAAGGAAGACATAAGGGTATGAAATGATTTGCTTATAAAGATGGGCTTAACAGATTACAGCTCTTCAGCTTTGAAAAGGGAAGGCTGAGAGGGAATATGATAGAGATCTGTAAAACCATAAATGGGATAAGAATTATTTTTTATGCTTTCAAATAATTCTAGAACTAGGCAACATGCCATGAAACTAGCTGGCAGCAGATTTAAAACGAGTTTAAGAAAGCACTCCTTCACTGAGAAGCACAATTAACATGTGGAATTTGTTGCCAGAGGATATGGTCAGAGCTAGTACCATGGAAGAATTTAGAAAAGGTTACATTTTTGAAGGATGAGTCTATTATTTATTGATTAAGTAGATTTTTGTGAGCAGTAGAGAATTTGAATTTGTGAATTTGGCTATCAATAACAGGATGCTGAGTTCAGCGAGCGACCAATGGTCAGAGCCAACATGGCATATCCCATGTTGCCATTTTTCCTCAATTTCTCTTTTGAAGCCTGTATAATGGACATGTTCTATATTATAAGCTCATATGAGAGCTGTGTATAAGTCAAGAGAAGGGCACATTCAGATGGTGCTTTTCTAGCAATTAAGGTAATTTTATATTTGCCGTCTGTTTATTAACAAAAAGAAACAATACACAGCTCCTCTGGCATGTGGAGTTCCTTATGTACAGTTGTGGTCAACAATCTCCAGGAACAAGCAGGAATGAGTCTTCACATATGGGTACGTCGGTACCGACGGAGCCTGCACGGGAACGCTGCCCAGCTTCCAATCAGAAAGCTTTTGGCAGCATCCCTCGCGCCTGCGCGCTGACTTCCCGCCTTCTCCAGAGCCTCTCTTCAGTTTTCGTTTTTCCGCGGAGCCGGCAGGACGTCCTCCTGTCACCGCAGAAACTTTTCTTTTTACTTAATTTAATTACTTTAGTTTTTGTTTTCTTGTGGTCGCGGCTGTATTCCCCGCTGCCACCGATATCGCCGGTGGATTTTTGACTACATTCTGAGAAACTTTTTCTTCAGTTTTTGCCTTAACTTCTTGGGCCTACCAGGCCTCTTCATTATGGAGCCTTCTTTTCCTAAGAAGTGCATTCGATGTGGAAACACCTGTTTCTTTTTAGACACCGATAGTTGGTGTCTCAACTGTGTGGGTCCTGACCCTTTTTCCCCTGACTTGTCAGGGGATAGTTTTGTGAGGAAACCTTCAGTTTTTAGAGTTTCCCTCGATACCGTTTTTTCCTCGGCAGTGAGGGTACCCGGTTTCTCCACTTCACAGGATCAGGTAACCCACAAACAGTCTGTTAAGACTAGTCAATACTTGAGTGGTATGTCCCATGCCCAGCATGGTGACGGCTCCGGCCTTACCCTCAAGAATTCATTGGCATTACCCCTGCGGGAGTCTTCGGGCTCCAAAGCGTTAAAGGGGTTTCAGGTTGTTCCTGGGGCTCACCCCTCACAGAACATACCTGAGCCATGCTCGGGGGTGGTATCCGCTTCGAGCGGTACCGAGCCTCCGGCATCGGCACCGGTGTCGAGTGTTCCACTCTTCACCAGGGATCGTCATCGGGCATCCTCGGTACCTTCGGGACCGATCGATACGCACCGGATTGACTTCCCTCGATCCCAGCCGTGTACGCTGCGGGTATCCGCTTCGAGCTGTACCGATACCCCAGCATCGGCTTCGGTGTCGAGTGTTCCACTCTTCACCAGGAATCGTCCTCTAGCATCCTCGGCGCCTTTGGGGCCGGTCGATACGATACCGATGGACATTTCCATATCTCAGCCATGCTCCGGGACGGTACCGGCGTCGATCGGTTCCGATACCCTGGCATCGGCATCGAGGTGGACCGCCTTACCCTTTGCAAGGGGTGGTCATCGGGTATCCTCGGTACCGTCGGTACCGATCGATGTAACCCAGGCTGCCTTAGTGGTATTGGCATCGCCGATACTGCCACCGGCGTCGGAACCCTCGCGACATGCATCGATAGCCTCGCTTTCTTCGATGCCGAGTCTTGAACCGATATCTAGTCTCGAGGACTGGGTACCGACGCGTCCCGGAACCGACTCCTGTCGTTTCCAGATAGGCAGTTCCGAAGATCCTAGCCATAACTCTCTCATGCTCTCGGTACCACTGCAGCAGTCCCCGATGGCAACTTCAACTGCTGGTCCTGTATCAATATCGATGTCGATGCCTGTTCTTGCACCGATTCCACCGATGCCTAGTTTGGAGCCGATACGTGGCATTGATGCAGTACCCACTGCCTCTACGTTAACATGCCAGTATCCCCGTCCATCTACTAGGGTTCTCTCTTCACACCACTGTACGTCCTCTGGTGCTCAGCCTCTTTCTTTAGCCTTACCAGGGATGGTTCCCATAGGAGATCAGTCTTTTCAGACTTTTCTCCTGGATATGGCAACCTTTCTTAATATCTCTGTCCCTGGTTGTGATGCTACTCATGGCTCACCGGCACAAATGGAAAATATGATGCTTCCCTTACATCCTGCTCTGCAGGATCTCCTTCTGAGGGTCTGGAAATCGCCCTTACGACTTCCTCTAGTTTCTACAGCCACTGAGGTTCGGTACCGGGTGCCACCCTCTCCAGGGTTTCAAAAGCCTCAACTTTCTCATCGTTCCCTTGTAGTGGAATCAGCACTAAGGAAAGTTAAGAGCAAGAAGAAGCATTCTTCTTATCCGCCAGGTCGTTCTTCAAGAACACTCGATGCTTTTGGTCGTCAGGCCTTCCAAACCTCTATGCTGGCCTCCAGAATTCTTTCATATATTTTTCACATGAGTCTAACACTCCAGGAAGTCACAGTCTCTTTTGACCCCTTTTTTTACCAGAGCCCAAGGCTACTGATTATTCCTTGCTCATCAATCACAGCCGGAATATATCCTGGTTCCTGTCTCGTGCTTCTATAGACTCTTTTGAGTCCCTTAGCAGATCCTCTGCTATTGCCATTGCAGCACGTCGCAGAGCCTGGCTTGAAGCTTCAGACTTGAGCAGATGGGCACAAACTATACTGGCTCATTCTCCTTGTACAGGAGAAGGTCTCTTCAATAAGGAGGCTTTACGTCAGGTTGCTCAATGCTCCACTGACTCTCCTTCCACTAAAGACCATTCTAAGCCACCTCCTTCTTCAAGGGGTAGGAAATGTCCTACCAAACCTTCTTTCCCTAAGAAAAGAAAGTTTCATTCATCTCCTGCCCATCATTCGGCTGTACCTAAACAAGGGACGCCTCAGCCTATCCTGAAGTCCTCCAGCTCTGGCCAGTCTCAGCATTCTTAGCAACCATAGGGGCCGGGAATTGTCATCTACAGTTCACTTCTACCCATTAGAAGTTTATTCACTGTGCTTTTCTTTTTCAGTGTACTAACCTGTCGGAAAATTTTTGTTCAGGGACTACAGACTTCTCCTCTTCTTACTCTCTAGAAGAGCAGTTGCAACTATCTCCTGATAGATCTGTCCCAACTGAACATTTTTTCCTTCAGTTGACTTACCCTATGGGTACGTCACCCTCCAATTACTTACTCTACCCTCTCAACCGGGTTTTTTCCCTGACTGAGGGGTACCATACTGAAAAGCTTCTCTAGCAAGCTCGTTCCTCAGACAGGGAGAAGGGATATCTCCTCTTTTTTCTCGTCTGTTTTTCTTTATTGGGCACAGGACAATCTCTCTGCTGTTTCCGTCAGCAGCTGTGCCTGCAGGAGTTACAGTAATTGTATGACTGGTACTTTTTCCAAGTTCCAGTCCCTTGTTCAAAATTTTGTCTAGCCTCAGTAGTGATTCCAAGCTATTCGTCATCTATCTTGGATCCTCCTACTCGTTTAGGCTTTCTCACATTATTTTAACCATCTCCTCTCCTAGGATATGGCAACACACCTGACTTCAGTCAGTTTATCTCATATCTCTCCTGCACAATGCTCTCTACAGTCTTCAGAGAAGCTTTCTACTATATATATGTGGATGGAATATATATATATAGAGATATAGAGATAATATCTCTATATATATATATTCCATCCACATATATATAGATATATACATATGTCCCGATGTGTATATTAGGATATGGGTGGAGAAATGTATCAAAATATATATATATATATAGACATAATATATCTAAATATCGATACATTTGTGGGGCATGGTTTTGCACCACCAGAGTAATGATATAGGTATGTAGACATATATGGAGATGCTGCATACCAGACAACAGGTTGAAGATATATGTCTACCACCCAGCCCCATAATTGTACATGGGGAATATAATGTATAGAGAATCTATTTCCATAGATTGAGGGATGCAGGAAGGCAATCCAACAAGATAACCGTGATGTTCGCGTGAGAACAGATGATTATATGAATCTGTAAGGAACAAGGCGGGAGTTCCACAGAACACTGACATGGCAGATGTGCAGAAACGCAGAAGAAGATACCAGAGGGACCTACTGGAGGGACCCAGAGGTAGCATGCGTAAACATCAGCCTTGGATTTTCATGCAAAAGAACTGATATCTGGTGTTAACACCCCAGGCTAGAGGGTGTGGAGAACCCTCACAGGCATGGGAAGCGGCTCCTCTCGCTCTCCTGACGCACTCTGCTTGTACAATTCATACCTACAAACTCACCGGAGAATGACAATTGAGAGAAAAAAAAAAATTCCACTCAGATGCACTAATGAGGTCCTTAAACAAGCCACATGACCTCTTCAATATAGTTAAATCCTTAACAGGTGACCCAACCACAACCCAAACACCTATGCCACACCCCCAAGACTATGCCATATACCTACAATCAAAAATGATACAGTCTAGTACGATTACCACAACATCATCACCTTCTACTCCACAGACCGTGGTCCAATTAGCATCGCTTGACAAATTTTCCCAGGTATCACACAAAGAGATCGAAGATACCATAGCAGCTATTAATTTAACTACTGCACCAAATGACCCCTGCCCAGCCAGGTGGATCAAAGAACTACGACATGAACTTAGCCCAACTATTAGCAAGATTGTCAATCACTCCTTCTCAACAGGATCCTTTCCTCAGAGCCTGAAATACTCATCCATCCGCCCGCTCCTGAAGAACAGTAAACTTGACCCAACAAAAGTTGAATCCTTCAGACCCATCTCCAGCATCCCTCTACTGGCAAAAATCATGGAAAAAGTAGTCCAGAGACAAATACAGCATCATGTTGACTCCGAATCCCCATTGGACCCCTCACAACATGGCTTCAGAGAAGAACATGGCGTCGACACCCTTCTCACAACACTGTTCAATAGCCTAATCATAGGCATTGATAATATCCACCAAGGGTTCACTCTTATCTTTCTCGACATAGCTGCAGCATTCGATTCAGTAAACCACAATACTCTACTACAGCGCCTCCAAGACAAGGGAATCCAAGGACTAGCCCTGAAATGGTGTAAATCCTACTTATCTGATAGACAGCTGCAAGTCAGAACAGGAGAATCAACGTCTGATCTATTCCCCCTTAAACAAGGTGTCCCGCAGGGTTCCTCATTGTCCGCCTTAATGTTCAATATTTATATGCAGCCAATCTGCGATCTCATACGCACCTTCAACATACAATGTCTTGCCTATGCTGATGACATCCTGATGTTTGCCCCATTCAACATAAAACAACCAGATTTTACACCAATAGTTCACTGCTTTGAAGCTGTATCCAACTGGCTCCTCAATCAGAATTTACGGATAAACCATAACAAAACAGATGTTCTATTCATTACACGGAACCCAACATTCATACCACCTACCTCTCTCCAGGTAAACAATATTGAGTTGAAAGCACAACCCACAATTCGATACTTAGGAATTATATTAGATCAACAGCTTAATATGGCAGCCCACATTAAGAAAACAACGAGTGCAATCTACCACAAGATACGATCATTACGTAATCTCCGACCTTTACTTAACTACTCCGACTTCCGTACCATATTCCAAGCCCTGGTATTACCACACTTGGATTTCGCCAATATCATTCTACACGGTCTCCCGCAATCCACCATAAATCCCCTCCGTCTAGCCATGAATGCAGCCGCGAGAATCCTCGTAGGTGCTCCACGATCAGAGCACATAACCCCAATATTGATGAGCTTACATTGGCTACCCCTACAAGCCAGAACTCTATACAAGACCCTGGTCATGACTTTTAAAGCATCAAAGTGCCCATCTCAATCACCTCTCAGCAATATGATTCATATCACCCCAAATAACAGATCCAGGAGATCTGTTACATTAAACTCCATCGACCTACCAAAAGTCATCACAAAATGTTCTAAATCAACAGCCTCTAGAGCTTTCTCTATGTTTTCACCCAGAGCCTGGAATGCCCTTCCACCCGAAATCAGAGCTATCTCAAGTCTGATTAAGTTCAGAAAGGCACTGAAGCACTATTTGTTCCTAACATACTACCCCGAAGCTACTCCATCCGAAGCTACTCCATCTGAAAACAGCTCTCATGCAGATCTTTCATATTTGACCCCTGTAGAGAATGGATAATTACGATGATTATTACCTGCTCACTATTGGACATATTTATTCTCACTATATTTAGCATATTTACTCTTTAATTTAATTAACTTCTTATCCACGGCATTAATAATTAACCAAAATATCCATGTATATAGTTGCCATGTATATAGTTATTTATATATAATTACCATGTTTTACCAAGTTTATTTACCTTGTTCATTGTAAAAAACCAATGCTGTTTGTACCATTGTGTTTATATTTGTTCATATGTAAACCGCACTGATTTAAGAGCGCGGTATATAAGAAAAATAAATAAATAAATAAATAAATATATAGAGATAGATATAGAGATATATATAGATATAGATATATAGAGATATAGATATATATATAGATATAGATATATAGATATATATATTCCATCCACATATATATATCTGTATATATATGTGTCTGTTGGGGGGCTTCTTAAGGGTTGATATGTCTTACACACTATCACCCTTACTGTCTATACTAAATGTTTTACCTCCTAGAGGTTTTAGACAGTCTATCGCCCTACTTCGCATACCATATTACCATGCAGAAACTGTTAGGCACCAATAACCACTGTGGTGCTAACATCTTCCATTTTTTCTTTAAGTCCTTGAAGCATCAAGCTTCAATATTTTTCCTATCTCTAGCCAGCTAGGAAAAACAGTGTACATCTTTATCTTTGAGTACACAGCTGTTCTCCTTGGGAATAGGGGTTTTTTCCAGTTCCCCTCTTCCCGCCAGGACTGGGCTAGTTCTCCAACTCCGTCAGTCTTCTTCCTTTAGTCCTCAATGTTAATGACCTTATGCCTAAAGGAGTTTTCAGCTTTTTCCCATAAAGCTTTCCATTGAAGACCTGACGTCTAATCCTACCCAGTTGACACCTGAATCGTCTACTACCTCCAGGTCTGGACCTTCATCCTCACTGCTGGGAGGTCACCTTGAAGATTCCGCCACTGCTTATCCAGTAGACTCCATCATGCTTTCTACTTCCTACAATACAGTAGGTAAGCTGCATATTTTGAGTGTACATTAAATGTGTTTTAATGCTACTCATCATATATACCAAGGACTCCTGTAGTCTGTAGGACCCTCTAGTCCTTGACTATGCTGTTTCTTTCCTCACAGCTCCTTTATTGTCAACTCCTACCCTCCATCCCACATTGGATGCCGGGGATTCCTGGAAACAAAATGCACCCCTGGTCCAGGCTCCTGCATTTTTTATGGGATCTCCCCAGCTAGGGAGTCCCCATATGTGAAGACTCATTCCTGCTTGTTCCTGGAGATAGCACAGTTACTTACCTGTAACAGGTGATCTCTGGGAACAGCAGGAATTAGTCTTCACAACCCTCCCACCTCCCCTAGGAGTTGCACCTCTTTATCTTCTTCTTCCTTTTCTCTCTCGCCTTTGTCTCAGTTTGAAACTCAACTGAAGAGAGGCTCTGGAGAAGGCGGGAAGTCAGCACGCAGGCGCGAGGGATGCTGCCAAAAGCTTTCTGATTGGAAGCTGGGCAGCGTTCCCGTGCAGGCTCCGTCGGTACCGACGTACCCATATGTGAAGATTAATTCCTGCTGTTCCCAGAGATCACCTGTTACAGGTAAGTAACTGTGCTTTATTGGCACCCTTGTGTTTTAGGTATGTTGTGTACAATATCTTGAGAAATAATTGGAAATATTCCAACTGTATATTGTCATGATATTTTAATAGTATATTCAAAGGTATACAGCAAAAAAAAGTAGTCTGTCTACGTAGTAATTTCTGAGGAAAAAAAAATATGACCTGGACAGGATTAATGGCATCTTCCACAAATACTTGGTTGCACAACCCTTGGCAGTGATAATGGCCTCCAAACGTTTCTTGTAGCCTTCTATACGTTTTGTACATCTGTCTAGTTTCTCCCACTCTTCAACTGCAATTTGTTCTAGCTCATGAATGTTTCCATGATTCCTTTTACCAATGGCAGATTTCAGCTCTTTCCAAAGTTCTTGATTGGATTGAGATCAGGACTCATTGCTGTCCAATTTAAAACAGTCCATTTATTACTTTTTAATCATTGTTTTGTAATTTTGGATGTACAGTATCTTTTTGGTCATTGTCCTGCTGAAAGACCCATGACTTTCATCCCAGACCTAGCTTTCTGACACTAGGTAGCACATTTTGCTCCATAATACCTTGGTAGTCCTCTGACTTAATGATTCTTTTAATATGTTCCAGGCCTCCAGTTCTTGAGGCAGCAAAACAATCCCACAATATTATGGAACCTCCACCATATTTAAATGGAGGAAGGGTATTTTCTTTTCCTTATAAGCTTCTTTTCTTTACCTGTAAATGTATTGCAGGTCTGCATTATCAAAGAGCTCAAGTTTCGTTTCATCTGTCCACAGAACATTTTCCCAGAAGAATTGTGGTTTCTCAAGGTGGGTTTGGCCAAAGATCAGGTGTGCCGTTTTATGTCTGAACAGTGGGTCCTCCTTGACCTTTGCCTACAAAATCCTTATTTGTTTAGTTTCATGGCATATAGTGTGGGTTGAAACCCCACCATTCCAGATTAGTCCAGGTCAGTCTTAAGCTCTATGGATGTTGTATGTGATGTTCTTCCAACAGTTTGCGCTATCATTTGAAGACTTTTGAATTAATTTCCTTTCCCCACCTTGGAGGTTATTGACAGTTCCATGAGCAGAAAATTTCTTTATAACATTGCGATCTGTAGACACAGGAATCCCAAGGCCTTTGGAGATGGCTTTATACCGCTTTGAAGTTTGATGTTTGGTTTTTCCAAAGGTCTCAGGCAGCTCTCCTGTCTTCACCATTGTCAAAATGGGACGTGAATGTGGCCATTTTAAACATTAGAGCCATTATTCATTGGTTGATTCAAGTAATGTGAGTACTGACAGTTGATCACAAGTGAGTCTTATTTTACTGCAGTGGGAATGTGGTTCTTCTGTTCAAACTGATTTGAATTGCTTATAAGGGTGCCAGTAATCATGTCCTGGCAATATCCCAATGTTTATACTATTTCCTTTTTTAATTGGTCTTGTTTTATTTGATTCTTTTATGTGTCAAATATGTGTGCATATATATTCCAAAGCCATTTCACTGGCCACTTTTTTGTAGGAGATATTGGACATTAAGGGGTTGAACTACAAGGTGCCAATAATGTTGACCACAGCTGTATGCCAGGGAGTAACCAGACAACAAAAACATTTTTACATTTAATCCTCAATTCCCCTCTCCCAACCCTACCAAGATTCTTGATAACAATATCAATTATCCCAGAGTCACATGAATATAAACATGAGTTTAACAGTACTGAGCCCAAAAGCTCTTGTAGCCTTAAAACGAAAATGCAGACAGCAATCAAGCAGCGAGATGGGGGCTTTCCAGTCCTTTGCATTGAGTGTCACATGTATGATTTTCTCCCAGTTGGTGAGGGGTCTTACATGTGCACAAAGTGCAAGGAGCTCTTTGCTCTCAAGGAACGAGTCTGAACTCTGGAGGCAAAAGTAACAGACTTAAAGACATAAGGAAGACAGAGATGTACATAGACAAGACCTACAGGGATATAGTCCTGAAGTCCCACCTCCTGTCTGGCAGCATCCCTGTTGCCATGGAAGAGAGAGGTCACGTGACAGGAGAGCATCACCCTGGTGTGGCAGGAAGTGATCCTATAGCTAGGACCTGTCCTCCAGGTGATATAAAACCCTCTCGCACCAAGGAAGTTTCTCTAGTGCCATGTGCCCATTTGGGAAGGGTTAGGATAGCCGTTATAGTTGGTGATTCGATCATTAAGCATGTAGATAGCTGGGTGGCTGATGGATGTGAGGATCGCCTGGTAACATGTCTGCCTGTTGCGAAGGTAGCGGACCTCACGCACCACCTAGATAAGGTCAGTGCTGGGGGAGGAGTCTGCTATCTTGGTACATGTCATTACCAATGACATAGGAAAATGTGGTAGGGAGGTTCTGGAGGCTAAATTTAGGCTCTTAGGAAGTTGAAATCCAGAACTTCCAGGGTAGCATTCTCCGAAATGATTCCCGTTCCACGCGCAGGACCCAAAAGGCAGGCAGAGCTCCGGAGTCTCAGTGTGTGGATGAGACGATGGTGCAAGGATGAGGGTTTTGGATTTGTTAGGAACTGGGGAACATTCTGAGGAAAGGAGTGGCTCTTCTGAAGGAATGGGCTTCACCTTAACCGAGATGGAAACAGGCTGCTGGCATTAACCTTTAAAAATGAGATAGAGAACCTTTTAAACTAGAAAATAGGAGAGGGCCGACAGTCATCCAAGAGCGCATGGTTCAGAACAATGTATCCTTGAAGGATACTACCAAAAAAATGAAGTTATGACACATCAGCAGAGAGGTTCCAATAAAGACAAAGAGTTATGACACATCAGCAGAGAGGTTCCAATAAAGACAAAGGTAGCCCAAATACCCTTGAGTACAGAGCAGACAGAGCTTAAAGATTCCAAATTGCCCCTGCCTACCTGATAACCAGATTAATATGAATAAAATACAGTCTCTAAAATGCTTGTATGCAAATGCTAGAAGTCTAAAAAACAAGATGGGAGAGTTAGAATATATAGCACTAAATGAGAGGTTAGATATGATTGGTATCTCAGAGGCATGGTGGAAGGAGGAGAACCAGTGGGACAAACTATATCGTAATGATAGAGCTGATCAAATTGGTGGAGGTGTTGCGCTCTGTGTCAGAGAGGGCATTGAGTCACAAAGGATTAAAGTTTTGCAGGAAACAAAATTAGCTGTAGAATCTCTATGGATTGAAATTCCATGTAAAAAGGGGAAGGCGATGGCAGTGGGGTTGTACTATCGACCGCCTGGCCAGAATGAACAAATGGATGATGAAATGCTCAAAGAAATCAGGGAAGCTAACAAAAGTTACAGAACAGTTATAATAATGGGTGATTTCAATTACCCCGGTATTGACTGGGTCAGTGTCACAGCAGGACATGCTAGGGAGATAAAGTTTCTAGATGAAATAAATGACTGCTTCTTGGAGCAGCTGGTTCATGAACCGATCAGAGGCGAAGCCATTTTGAACCTAGTCCTTAGTGGAAAACCAGACCTGGTGCAAGAGATAAGGGTGTTGGGGCCACTTGGCAATAGTGATCATAGCATGATCGTGTTTGATGTAATTAATGGAGGAGGGATTGTAAGGAAATCCAGAGTACTACCTTTTAACTTTTGAAAGGGAGACTATGATAAAATGAGGAAAATAGTTAAGAAAAAACTAAAAGGAGCAGTTGTAAAGGTCAAAGACTTACATCAAGCTTGTGCGTTGTTTAAAAATGCTATCTTGGAAGCCCAGACCAGCTGTATTCTACGCTTTAAGAAAAATGGAAGGAAGTCCAAAAAAACTGCCAGCATGGTTTAAAGGTGAGGTCAGAGAGGCAGCTGTTGCCAAAAAAGCATCTTTCAGGAAATGGAAAAAAAGAGCCAAATGACGAAAACGGGGAACAGCACAATCACTGGCAAGTTAAATGCAAGGCATTGATAAGGCAGGCAAAGAGAGAATTTGAGAAGAAACTTGCTGTGGAAACAAAGACGCGTAATAAAGACTTTTTCAAGTACATTAGTAGCAAAAAAAAAAACGTGAGAGAGTCAATTGGACCGTTAGATGATAGAGGAATAAAAGGGGCAGTAGGAGGGGACAAGGCTATATCGGAGAGACTGAATGAATTCTTTGCTTCAGTTTTTACTGAGGAAGATGTAAGGATGTTACCCATGACTAAAGTGGTATTTAAAGGTGATACTGCGGAAGAACTGAAAAAAATATCGATAAACCGGCGGGATGATGTAAGGACAGACTAGATAGGCCATGTGGTCTTTTTCTGTTGTCATATTTCTATGTTTCTATTTAACTAGTTATTTGATAAACTGAAGAGTAGCAAATCACCTGAACTGCAAGGTGTACATCCAAGGGTGTTGAAAGAACTGAAATATGAGACTGCAGACCTGCTATTAGTAATCTGTGAACTATCATTAAAATCATCTGTAATACCTGAAGAATGGAGGATTGCCAGTGTAACGCCAATTTTTCAAAAAGGGTTCCAGGGGTGATCCGGGAAACTACAGACTGGTGAGCCTGACGTCAGTACCGGGAAAAATAGTAGAAACCATCATAAAGAATAAAATTGCTGAACATGTAGATAGTCATGGCTTAATGGGAGCAGCCAACATGGCTTTAGACAAGGAAGATCTTGTCTTGCTAATCTGTTATGTTTTTTTGAAGGTGTGAATAAACAGGTAGAGAAAGGTGAGTCGGTTGATATAGTGTATCTGGACTTTCAGAAAGCCTTTGACAAGATCCCTCATAAGAAACCTTTGGCAAAACTAAAAAGTCATATGATAGGAGGAAGTGTACTATTGTGAATCAGGAACTGGTTAAAAGAGAGAAAGCAGAGGGTGTAGGGCTAAATGGCCAATTTTCCCAATGGAAAAAGGTGAATAGTGGAGTACCCCAGGGATCTGTGCTGGGTCTACTGCTTTTTGACATATTCATAAATGACCTGGAATAAGGCATAATGAGTGAGGTTATCAAATTTGCAGATGACACAAAACTATTTAAAGTTGTTAAAACCCAAGAGGATTGTGGAAAATTGCAAGAAGATCTTGATAAATTGGAAGACTGGGCATCCAAATGTCAGATGAAATTTAATGTGGACAAGTGCAAAGTTATGCACTTAGGAAAGAACAACCCAAACTATGGTTAAACGATGCAAGGTTCCACATTGGGAACCACTACACAGAAAAAAGATTTAGGCGTCATCGTGGATAACATGTTAAAGCCCTCCACCCAGTGTGCAGCGCCAGCAAATAGAATGCAATTTATCATAAGGAAAGGAATGGAAAATAAAACAAAGGATGATGATATGCCTTTGTATCGTTCCATGGTACGACCATACCTTGAATATTGTGTGCAATTCTGGTCGCCATATCTTAAAAAGGATATAGCGTTGTTAGAAAAGGTACAGAGAAGAGCCACCCAAATGGTAAAGGGGATGGAAGGATACTCCTATGAAGAGAGTCTAAAATGGTTAGGGCTCTTCAACCTGGAAAAGAGACGACTGAGGGGAGATATGATAGAGGTCTATAAATTGATGAATGGAGTGGAACGGGTAAATGTAGATTGATTATTTACATCAAAGTATAGAAAGACCTAGGGGACATGCAATGAAGCTACATGGTAAACTATTAAAGACTAATAAGAGAAAATATTTTTTCACTCAACATGTAATCAAAATCTGGAATTTGTTACCGGAGGCTGTAGTAAAAGCTGTTATTGTAGCTGTATTTAAAAAAGGTTTGGACAAGTTCCTAGAGGAAAGGTCCATATACCATTATTAAAAGGGACCCGAGATATCACTGCTTGACCCAATACAAGCATTGTGGAACCTGTGTCTTTTGGGGAAACTGCTAGGTACTGTAAAAGGGGGTGCTTGTTATGAAGGTCCCATCATCTTGGCAAGTATGTAAATTAACTGTCTTGCAAAGGATTGTGGTTATTGAAGTCCATTCATACAAAGCTTGCCTTTTAAATAAATGAAGAAACTTGTAGTTGGTCGAGTGTAAGGCAAATTTAGAGTTTATTTATGGGGTGAACATTCCACACACAGATATACTTGGTAACACCATCCAGATAACTTCTCCAGGGTTTATTCAACATAAACAAGGCAACTGAAAATCTTATGTAAATAAGTATCAAAGTCCTTTATGGAACAGAAAAGCTTTCTTACAGCCACTGCTATCAAACTTTGTAGCAGTGCTGAGGTGGAAACAAACCAAAAAGGAAAAACTTCTTTATACAAAAACACAGAAAAGAACTTATCTCCAGGAACAAGCAGGAATGAGTCTTCACATATGGGTATCGTCGGTACCGACGGAGCCTGTGCGGGAACGCTCCCCAGCGTCCAGTAAGAAAGCTTTTGGGAGCATCCCACAGTGCCTGCGCACTGCCTTCCCGCCTTTCCCAACCGCCTCTCTCCAGTTCTTCTTTTCCGCGGAGCCAGCAGGTCGTGTTCCTGCCACTGCAGAAGAATTCTTTATTTTTTTCTTTATTTTTCTGTGTCGCATCTGCCTTCTTCGACGTCAGACCGGCACCGCCGGTCTTTTCTTTTCTTTCTTATACAAAAAAACCCTTTTCTTTCTTCAACTGTGCATTTGCGGTTTGGGCCTTAGGCCTGAACATTTTTCTCCTCATGGAGAAGCCCGCTTCTGGGTTTAAAAAGTGCACGAAGTGTGGCGGTACTATTTCTGTCACCAACATCCATGATTGGTGTCTAAAATGTTTGGGTCCTGACCATTCCATCACGGATTGTGTGTCCTGTACCATGATGTCTAAAAGAGGTCGGCAGAACCGAGCAGCCAAGCTCAGTACCCTGTTTCCCTCTGATGCAGCCTCGGTGGTATCGACGTCTTCCAGGGCTGCTTCTTCCTCCCATGGATCTCAGGTAACCAAACATAAATCTAGCCGGTCCTCGAAGGGCAAATCTCCCTCTAAGCATCGAGATGCCTCCGGGCTTGTCCTCGAGGAATCCGCACCGGCAAAATTACCCCGGCGGGAAGTTCTGGCTTCCAAAGCATTATCTATGGGGTCACAGGTTGACATCGATGGCTCGGCCTCGACTGATCACCTGTTGCCTTGTTCTGGGGTACCGGTGGCCTCAACCAGTACTGACATCCAGACTCTGGTGGCGTCGATGGATCAGAAGATTCTGTCCATGCAGCGCACCCTAACGGCGTTTATGCAGGCTTCGACGCCTTCGGTACCGCAACAATCTCCGTTGCCAGCACCGGCATCGTTTCCAGTGCCGGTACCGATTGCATCGACATCAGCTTCGGTGTCGACTGCAACGGTACCCTGTCCTATGATGCCCATCGGTACCGAACCGGTACCGCTTACTCCCGATGTCGATCCCACTCGGTACGCATATCGGGGTTTACAGGAGCATCCAGACAGGCGATACTTCGATTCCTCCGAAGACTCTGAATCTCTTGGAACTCAGAGCAATATTCTTAGCTCTCAGAGTATTCCATTCCCTGCTCAGCTACAGGACAGTCCTCATCCATACGGACAACCAAGTAGCCATGTTCTATGTAAACAAGCAGGACGGAACTGGCTCTCTGTCGCTTTGCAACAAAGCTTTGCGACTGTGTGCCTTCGCCAGAGAGCATCACATCCATCTTCTGGCAGTATATCTTCCAGGCATTCAAAACTCTTGGGCGGACAGACTCAGTCGAGTTCTGCTCCCACACGAGTGGTCCCTCCACATGGACCAGGTAGCCAGGATTTTTCGAATTTGGGGAACCCCGGACATAGACCTCTTTGCAAGTCCGTGGAATGCCAAACTTCCCCGGTTCTGTTCCAGAATTCCGTGTCAGGGAGTTCAGGCCAAGGATGCCTTCCTCCTTCACTGTGGTCAAGACTTCCTTTATGCCTTTCCACCAATTCCCCTAATTCCCAAAACACTATTCAAGCTTCAGAGAGATCGAGGGACCATGATCCTCATAGCTCCACATTGGCCACGCCAAGTGTGGTACCCTCTACTTCTGAATCTCTCTCAAGCTCCTTCCCTGGACTTGGGCTGTGCACCAGACTTTCTGTCCCAGGAAGGAGGAACATTGTGGCACCCAAACCCCCTGTCGCTCTATCTCAGTGCTTGTTTGCTGAGGGCCTAGACCTTCAAGATTTTCATCTCTCTCAGCAAGTCAGAGATGTTATTCATGCCTCTAGAAAGCCTTCTACTAGGCGTTCCTATGCTTTCAAATGGAAAAGATTTACCATTTGGTGTTCAGAGAAGGGTCTAAACCCTCTTGCAATACCTCTGAATTCTCTACTAGAGTATCTCCTGCATCTATCCCATGCAGGCCTGAAAACAAATTCAGTAAGAGTCCATTTGAGTGCTATTGCAGCGTCCCTCAAGCCTCTCAATGGACAACCTATTTCCTCTTACCCTCTTATAGCAAGATTCATGAGAGGCCTTCTTTTAACTAAACCTCCCATTAGACCACCTCCAGTGGCATGGGCTTAAAACCTGGTTCTTGGCCAGCTTATGAAGCCACCCTTTGAACCTTTAGCCACCACCTCCTTGAAATTTCTTTCTTGGAAAGTTGTTTTTCTCATTGCAGTCACCTCAGCATACCGCATCAGTGAGTTGCAAGCTTTGGTGGCTAATCCACCTTATACAAGGTTCCATCATGATAAGGTAGTCCTCAGGACCAATCCACACTTTATGCCTAAAGTGGTCTCGCCTTTCATCTGAACCAGGAGGTATATTTTCCTGTCTTTTTTCCAGGATCTCATGCATCAAATGCAGAGAGGAATCTTCATACCTTGGATTGTAAGAGAGCTCTCGCTTTCTACTTACAAAGAACACAGCAACATAGAAAGTCTTCTCAACTCTTTGTTGCTTTTGATCCTTCTCATTTAGGACTTCCAGTCTCTAAGAGAACACTGTCCAACTGGATTGTTCAGTATATTTCTTTCGCCTACCAGATTAGGAACATTTCTCTGGAGGGCCATGTCACAGCTCACAATGTGAGAGCCATGGCAGCCTCAATGGCTCATCTAAACTCTGTGTCCATCGACCAAATCTGTCGAGCGGCCACCTGAGCCTCGGTTCATACCTTCACAGCCCATTACTGTTTGGACAAGGACTCCCGCCGGGATGCCTCATTTGGTCAGGCTGTCCTCAAACACCTGTTCCATTCCTAATCAAATCCTACCCACCTACCCTGGTCGGATGCCAGAGATCCATGGGGGGAGGTGGAGCCCTCTGCAAGGGCACACAACCATGGGGTCTCTCCCTGGCATCTGCAGCTAGGGAGTCCCCATATGTGAAGACTCCATTCCTGCTTGTTCCTGGAGATAGCACAGTTACTTACCTGTAACAGGTGATCTCTGGGAACAGCAGGAATAAGTCTTCACAACCCACCCACCTCCCCTAGGAGTTGTATCTCTCTATCTATCTTTCCTTTCCTCTCTCTCTCTTTGTCTCAGCTTTAAAACTCGAACTGGAGAGAGGCAGTTGGGAAAGGCGGGAAGACAGCGCGCAGGCGCTGTGGGATGCTCCCAAAAGCTTTCTTACTGGACGCTGGGGAGCGTTCCCGCGCAGGCTCCGTCGGTACCGACGATACCCATATGTGAAGACTTATTCCTGCTGTTCCCAGAGATCACCTGTTACAGGTAAGTAACTGTGCTTTACATTCCACGTGTGCTTGGCTTGTGCTGTGCTCTGCTCTAGCAACAGGTGACAATCCAAATGCAATTAACAGCTTGTTCTCAGCACACGGGCAAACTTCCCCAAAAGCTTTCTCTCTCTAAGAGAATTTTCTGGGGAGCTAATAATTAGAATGTTTCCTTTTGATGTTTGCTCTTATTTAGAGGATTTTTCTAAACTGACAACCTTCACAAGGAACAGTCCATACAAACATTCTCTTCATCAGACATTAAACCTTGCTCCTGGAATTGCATGGGTTCAATTTCATTGTCTGACTCAGAGGGCTTTATTAACTGACCTCTATACGAAGAGAAACTGTTTCCCTGCTGTTTGCAATGCTCAGAGCTAGAGAAACGTTCACAGTTCATACCTGAATCCAGGCTGGCATCAGGCTGATTCCTTTGGTATTCTGGCCAGTATGCAATAGAGCTTTGGTGTCCTGTCCTCCAGTTATTATCTCTGGACTCAGGGCCTTTTCTCCATACGTCCTCCAAGAGGTATTTGGGCTCCTTTTCTCCTTAGCTGCAGCAGTATTCCTTCTAGGTGCTGCTTGAGGGTCCCTGGCTGTGGATCTCCAGACCTCTGGCTTTCTCCAGTCCTCTGAAGGTTGTTTCCCCCAGGAATCTCTCCAGGCATACGTACTTCTCTGAGCTCCTCTCTTGGACCATCTGCTTCCTTGTCCTTGTTCCTTCAGGTTCCGGTTGTTCCTCTCGCTCTCCTTGCTTCTGTTTATCCTGTTCCTCCTGCTCCCGTTCTGGTTCTTCTTTCCTCAAGATTCCCTTCTAGTTTTAAAGGGCTTAGATTGCAACTCCTCCCTTGCATACTTCAGGTGTTGTGGATTAAGCTCTCTCCTAGAAGGTGTTTGATTAGGGATGACATAATGGTTTCTCTGATTAGACTCATGCTTTTCCACTTTAGCTCCTCTAGGGGCTTTCTGCAAACTGGTGCATCCTGGAACATGTAGTCGTTTAGGGAAACAAGCTGTCTTATTTCTCTGACCTGCCAGCACAGGTCCCTTGATCAGAGTAAATTCCTCTCTTTTGTCCTTACTCCATGAGCTTTGATAAGCTTCCTTATCACAGTACTTATGACCTAGATTGACCACTGTTGGAAACAGGATACTGGGCTGATGGACCTTGGTCTGACCCAGTATGGCATATCTTATGTTCTTATGTTCTCCCCTCAGCCGTCGGGGATGACCCTCAGGGCGGTCTACCTCCTGGGCCAGGAGAATGTCCTTGCGGAGAAACTCAGCAGAATCCTCCGCCCTCCCAAATGGCGTTTGGATCCAGGGGTAGCCGCCTGGCTGTTTCATTGGTGGGGGACTCTGGCCATGGACCTATTTGCCAGCCCGTCAAACGCACAGCTTCCCTGCTTCTGTGGCCCTATGCCACACCCGAGCAGGGAGGGTCTGGATGTGTTCCTTTTAAGCTGGTCCTCTGGCCTGCTCTATGCATTCCCTCCCACTCCCCTCATTGCGAGGAACCTCCACAAAGCTCATTGGGACCAGGCATCGATGATCCTTGTAGCTCCCTTGTGGCCTCGACAGCCCTAGTTCCGGCTTCTGCTACAGCTGTCAACGGAGCCTCCAGTTCCCCTGGGCTGTGCCCCAGGCCTGCTAACGCAGGAGGGGGGACGGGTGCTGCACCCGAACCTGGCCTCGTTATCCCTCACAGCCTGGTGGCTGAAAGGGTCTCCCTAGCCCGCTGGATCTCCCAGAGGAGGTCGAGGAGGTCCTCGTGTGGAGGAAGACCTCGACTAGGCGAGCTGACGCCTTCAAGTGGCGACGCTTCCCTGTCTGGTGCTCCACTCTTTGGGTCCTTCAGTACCTCTTCCAGCTCTCGAAGGAAGGCCTGAAGTCGAACTCCGTCAGGTGCATTTGAGCACCATCTCAGCGAATCACGTCCCCGTCGAGGGAAAGCCCCACTCGGGGCAGCCCTTGGTCTCCCGCTTTATGCGGGGTCTCTTGCTGTCCAAGCCGCCCATCCGACTTCCCCCTGCGGAATGGGACCTGAATGTAGTGCTCATGCAGCTCACGCATTCACCGAGCCAATGGCGACGTGCTTGCTTCAGCACCTATCCTGGAAGGTAGTCTTCCTGGTGGCCCTGACCCCTTGCACTAGATTCTTTAAAAATAGGGTGGTCCTCCATACCCACCCCAAGTTCCTGCTGAAGATTGTTTCGGACTTCCATCTCAATCAGGAGATAGTCTTACCGACTTTCTTTCCAAGACCCCATGCCAACCAGGCATCGGTGGCTCTCCATATACTTGACTGTAAAAGTGCTCTTGCCTTCTATCTTCAGAGCACCCAGGCTCATTGCAAGACTGGCTGACTCTTTATGACCTATGATCCCAATTAACTGAGGCAGGCAGGCACTAAACGCATCCTTTCTATTTGGGTGGTGGACTGCATCACCTTTGCCCATGCAAAGGCTGGTGCGCCGTTAGACCGATGAGTCACCGCACACGGGGTTCTGGCCAAAGCGGCTTCAGTGACCTCGCTGTGTTCAGTGCCTCTGACAGACATCTGACGGGTGGCGACCTGGTCTTAAGTGAACACCTTCACTGCACCCTACTGCCTGGAGAGGAAATCCCATCGGGACAGCGCCTTCGGCCAGGCTGTACTCCATAATCTGTTCGGGGTATAAGCAACTTCTGCCCTCCAACCCTTCTTCACGGCTACCGAAGGCTTCGTCCCGAGGGCTCGGGCTCCTTTGGGCATCGGCTTCTGCTCACGACCTCATGGAGGCGATTTTTGGTTACAGGTGCGGTAGCCTGTAGCTGGGGAGTCCCATAAGCGAGGACTGACTTCCCGCTTGTTCGTGGAGAAAGCGTAGTTATTCACCTGTAACAGGTGTTCTCCAAGACCAAGCAGGAAGTCAGTCCTCACATATGGGTGTCATCGGCGCCGATGAAGCCCCAGCAGAGCATTTCCCCAGCTTTCTATGAAAGCCTTTGGGAATGCAGACACGCATGCGCAGTTCCCTTCCCGCCTAAAGGTGCCATCTTACCTCAGTTTCTTTTTTTCCGAGAAGCCCACCGGATGTGTGTCCTGTCCTCCCGGTTAAAAGTAGATTTTTTTTGGTGATATCGTTATTTTTTTCTCCCAGTTCGATGCCGGTTCCCCTCCCGCCGGGTTCGGTACGCTGGTATCGAGCCCGATTCTTCTTTTTCGGTTTTTGCCCTTCGTGGCTGGCGTTTGCGCCCTTTTTTCCTTTTTCCCTGGAAGGCCAGTCCTTTGACCTCGCGGGGACTCTTTTTTCCCCCGATGGCTTCCAGTGGTTTTAAAAAGTGTGATCGGTGTAAGAAATTAATGTCTCTCACCGACACACACGACTGCTGCCTTCGGTGCCTCGGCCCTGATCACGACCCTAAGTCGTGCGGGCCATGTGGGAAGATGTCTTCCAAGGCACTCCGAAGTCGCCAGCAGCAAAAAGAAAGGCTTTTATTTATTTATTTATTTGCATTTCTTATATACCGCACTATTTGCGATCAGCGCGGTTTACATAGAACAAACAGTATCTGACAATATACAAAAGTCAGGTCATTACATTGAACAGGAACAAGTAACTTGGACAACAGGGCAAACTATATACATATGCGATACATCGATACATTGAGTAAGGTAAATTATATACATGTACAAATGAAATTATTAGGTATTTTCTCGGACTCAGCCTCCGGCCGGGCCTGGACCTCGTCTGAGGCCTCGACATCTTGGGATTCCGATCCCGAGCGCCGTCGAAGCTCCTCGGACAGGGGGTCTCCCGACCGGGAACGTAAGAGGAAGAAGCGGCTCGCGAGGGCGTCGTCGGAGGAGGTCCCTGGCTCCTCGAGGGCCAGGTCTAAGACCCCCGACCGTCATCCCGGGCCCGTGGAACAAGAGAATCCTGTCAAAGTTCCTCGCGTGGAGCCGGAGTCTGCTGGACATGTAAGCGCCGTGGTCCTCGAGGACTCTCCTCCCAGAGAGCCGCCGCCGGGGCCCGAGTCGGTGGCTGCTGCATCTCCCGAGCTGAGTCTCAGGATGACAGCCTTGGAGAGCAGACTGTCTGCCTTCATGGAGCAGCAGCGGGCACTGATGGCCAGCCTGTCTGGCGCATCTGCCCCGACCACTGGGACATCGACTTCGAAGTCGACCCCGGAGACCGAGCCGATACTCGAGTCCATCATGGCTCGAAGTCGACCTCAGTCGCGGTCTTCCTCGGTCTTCCGTTTGGGACCGAGGGCGTCGACGCCGGTGCCTCCAGCATCGGGGCGGGAGCTCCAGGGCCCCGCGGGGTCGGACCCTGACTCCTCCTCGGATGAGTCCGCCTGGGAGACGGAGGACGAGGAGTCTCCCGATACGTTCAAGACTCGGTGCGTCCCGTCGGACTCACCGCAGTCTGAGCCCCGGAGTAGATCCCCTCCAGAGGATACTCGGTTCTCGGAGTTCGTCCGGGATATGGCCACTGCCTTGGCTATTCCGGCGGACCCCGAGGAAGAGCCTCGGGCTGAGGAGCTCGAGGCGCTGCAGTATGACTCTCCTCCGAAGGAGGCCTTTACTGTCCCGGTTCCTCCGATGCTGGAACGGCTCCTCTTCCGTATGTGGGAGGCACCGGCCTCGGCGCCGGTTCTCAGCAAGCGAGTCGACTCGATCTATCGACTCAGAAAGAGCCGTGCTTTCAAAAGGCACAGCTACCACACCATTCTATGGTTGTGGAATCGACCATGCATCGTCTGAAGAGCCAGAAGATGCACTCCGCGGTGCCCCCTGGCAGGGAGGCCCGAAACCTCGATGGCGTCAGTAGAAAGTGCTTCCAGGGCTCGATGCTTGCTTGCCGTGTCCAGTCGTACCAGCTGTACATGGGCATGCACTTGAGGGACCTGGCCAAGGAGTTGGCCGGGTTCTCTGCTGGACTCTCCGGGGAACCCTTGCAGAGATTCAAGTCCTTGTCCTCGGGGATTCGGGACTGCTCGAAGTTCATGTCCCGCGCCGCTTACGATGGCTTCGAGGCTTCGGCCCGAGTTGCGGCAGCCGGCATCGCGGCTTGACGCCAGGTATGGCTGCAGTCATCGGACCTCGAGCCATAGGTTCAGGACAAGTTGGTCGATGTCCCTTGCCGAGGTGAAAACCATTTTGGCAAGCCCATGACCGAGAAGGCCGCTCAGCTCGAGACCGAGCACCTCACCCGGACAAGGCTGTCAAGGAAGACCTCTGCCCCTCATAAAAAGAAGGGCTCGGGTAAAAAGCCCTTTTACCCGAGGAAGGGCACTGCCTACAAACAGTACCCGCAATATCAGGCTGCCCAAGCTGCCCCCCAGGGTCAGCAAGCCAAGTGCCAGGGTAATGGGCCCCGTAGGCAGAGGACCCCCAAGCCTCAGGCCCCTGCTACCACTCAGCAGAGTGGGGGTTTTTGACTCCTTGAGCCTAGCCTCTCCTCCACTGCTCTCCCAACCCTGCACAGGAGGTCGCCTAGCCCTCTTTGCCCACCAGTGGCCCCTTATCACCGGGGACAGTTGGGTGCTGGATATAATCCACAAAGGATATGCCCTCCATTTCTACCAACTGCCACCCCCATACTTTCCAGGGGAGCCTCCAAGGCCTCCTCTGCACGCAGACCTTCTCCGTCAGGAGCTTCAGGGTCTGTTGGTGGACAGGGCGGTGGAGCCTGTGCCTCCCCACTTGCAAGGTCACGGATTCTACTCCAGGTATTTCCTGGTGCCCAAAAGGACCGGTGGCCTTCGTCCCATTCTGGACCTCAGGAACCTCAACAAGTTCCTAGTGAAAGAAATGTTCAAGATGCTTACTCTTGGAACCCTTCTGCCCTACCTCCAGCAGGGAGTTTGGCTATGCTCCTTAGATCTAAAGGATGCGTACACTCACATCCTCATTCATCCAGACCACAGAAAGTACCTGAGGTTCATCGTGGGAGGAAACCATTATCAGTACAGAGTGCTGTCTTTTGGCCTCACCTCCGCCCCCAGAGTCTTCACAAAGTGCCTAGCAGTGGTGGCGGCCTACCTGAGAAATCAGGGCATCTTTGTCTTCCCCTATCTGGACGACTGGCTCATCAGGGGTCAGACAGGTCAGGAGGCCAATCAAGCCACCCTCAGGACCATTGCCCTTCTACAATGCCTGGGGTTTGTCATAAACTTCGCAAAGTCCACTTTGCTCCCTTCCCAGAACTTGGAGTTCATAGGGGCAAGGTTGGACTCTCTCCTGGCAAAGGCATTCTTGCCAGAAAACAGAGCCCAAAGGTTGATGGCCTTGGCAAGTCAGTTTCTCAGCAGCTCCCTGGTCTCCGCCAGACTCTGCCTGAGGCTGCTTGGCCACATGGCTTCGACAGTACATGTCACCCCCAATGCCAGGCTCCATATGAGGCCTGCACAGTGGTGCCTTCGGACTCAGTGGTCACAGGCCACAGGCAGCCTCAGAGACAGGATAAGAGTGTCCAGACCATTTCTGCACTCCCTCAACTGGTGGCTGCACCCACCCAACCTACTGAAAGGGGGGTGCCTTTTCAGATTCCAAGGTACACAGTAGTGGTGACAACAGATGCCTCCCTGCAAGGCTGGGGAGCTCATTGTCTTGGCAAGTGCACCCAGGGCCTCTGGTCTCCCTGGGAAGCTGCACAGCAGATCAATCTCCTCGAACTCAGAGCTATTCGATTAGCACTCAAAGCTTTCACTCCTACCCTGGCTCAACAGTCTGTCCTGATTCAGACAGACAACCAGATTGCCATGTTTTATGTGAACAAACAGGGCGGAACCCGGAGGTGGAGCTCCCCACCTTCTTCCCATGGCCTCATGCCAACAAGGTGTGGGCCATCCTCCATACTCTGTATTGTAAGAGGGCCCTGTCCTCCTACCTGCAACGTACCCAGGGCCACTGCAGAGCTTTGCAGCTTTTCATTTCCTCCAACCCCAGTCGACTGGGAGTAGGCTGTTACCGAGTGGACCCTGTCCACCTGGATGGCTGACTGCATTGCCTTCGCCCATGATTAGGTTGGACTCTCATTGGAAGGGCTGGGTCATGGCACACAGCGTCAGGGCTAGGCGTCCTCTGTTGCAAGCCTATGCTTTGTCCCTACGGCAGACATCTGCTGGGCTGGCACCTGGTCCTCAGTTCACATCTTTGCAACTCACTGCTACCTGGAGAGGGAGTCCCGATGGGACAGCGCCTTTGGCCAGGCCATACTCTATAATCTGTTCGGGGTTTATACAACTCCTACCCTCCGACCCTTCTTGTTCAGGCTACCGGAGCGATGGTTTTACCTGGACACTGGGGTCCTTAGTCTTTCCTCAGACAGCTTGCGGCTGCTCAGGGCTGGGACGTGTTTTTCTACATGTTCTCAGTAGCCTGTAGCTAGGGAGTCCCATATGTAAGGACTGACTTCCTGCTTGTTTCTGGAGAAAGCGTAGTTACTCACCTGTTAGCAGGTATTCTCCATGGACAGCAGGAATCAGTCCTCACAAACCTCCCTCCTCCCCTTGGGATTGCTGTACAATTTTTGCCATCTTCTTTTGTAGGTTCTAGCTATGTCATCTGACTGAGTAAGATGGCACTCTTGGTTGGAAAGGGGACCACGCATGCGTGGTGGCATCTCCCAAAGGCTTTCTTTGAAAGCTGGGGAGATACTTCCACAGGGTTCCGTTGGCACCGATGTCACCCATATGTGAGAACTGATTCCTGCTGTCCTGGAGAACACCTGTTACAGGTGAGTAACTGCGCTCTCTTCAATGTACCTTTTCTAATTCCACTATATTCTTTTTTAAGGATATGACTACCAGAATTGCACACAGTATTCAAGGAGCGATACAGAAGCATTATAATATCCTTGGTTTTATTCTCCATTCCCTTCTTTATGATTCCTAGCATTCTATTTGCTTTCTTGGCCGCTGTTGCACACTGGGCAGAAGGATTCAACGTATTATCCCTGATGATGCCTAGATCCTTTTCCTGGGTGGTGATTCCTAATGAGGAACCTTGCATTTATATAACCATAGTTCTTCCCTAAGTGCATAGCTTTGCACTTGTCCACATTAAATTTCATCTGCCATTTGTATGTGCAATGCCCAATTTCTCAAGATCCTTTTGCAATTTTTCACAAGAGGATTGTGTTTTAACATCTTTGAACAATTTTGTGTCATCTAAAAATTTGATCACCCCACTCATTTATCCCATTTCTTAGTCATTTATGAATACGTTAAAAAGCAGTGTGCCCAGCACCGATCCCTGGTATACTTCACTATTTATCGTTCTCCATTGAGAAAACTGGCCATTTCGCCCTACTCTTTGTTTTTTATCTTTTAACCAGTTCCTTATCCACAATAGTGCACTGGCTCCAATCCTATGACTTTTTAATTTACTGCTGCTGTTACTATTAAACATTTATAAAGCGCTACAAGTCCTTGCTCATTAGAGCTTACAATCTAATTAAGACAGACAAAACAAAAGGTAAGAATAAGGGAAAAAGCGAAGGGTGAGGAGACATAAGGAATAAGGGGTCAGGATCTAAAAGCAGCTTTAAAGAGGTGAGCCTTCAGCATGGACTTGAAAAGGGGCAGAGATGAAGCCTGCCTCATAGACTCAGGGAGCCTGTTCCAGGTATAAGGAGCAGCAAGATGAAAGGGCCAAAGTCTGGAATTTGCAGTGGAAGAAAAAGGCAAAGAGAGAAGTAAGGCAGTAGAAGAGCGGATTTCATGAGGAGGGGTGTAGCGAGAGAAGAGAGGAAAGGTAGTGAAGAGCAGAAGAGTGAATACACTTATAAGTCAGAAGAAGCAGCTTGAATTGGATACGGAAAGGAAGCCAGTGAAGTGATTTGAGCGCTAAGTGAAGATATTTCTATCTCTGGATAGAAATTCCATGTAAAAAAAAAAGGGGAAGGCGACGGCAATGGGGATGTACTACTGGCTACCTGGGCAGAATGAACAGATGGATAATGAAATGCTGAAAGAAATCAGGGAAGCAAACAAAAGTTAAAACACAATGGGTGATTTCAATTACACTGGGTCAGTGTCACAGCCAGTAGAGTGCTTTCCGACCTGGGATCTCATCTTCCAATACTATAGTGCAATTTTTTTTTTTTTACTATCCATTGGGTTTTCATGGCAATTATCTTTATTATAACCTTTTTGCATCAGGATGCTCTAACTTTCCTGTTTGGATAGTATCCTTTCTGAACAATGCTTTCTTGTGTGACTCTGCTTTCCCCCCATTGTCTAGTTTAAAAGTTGCTCTATCTGCTTTTTAAAGATTAATGCCAGCAGCTTAGTTCCACCCTGATTAAGGTGGAGCCTGACCTTTTGGAAAAGCCTCCACCTCTTCTCCATAATGTTGCCGAGTTCCTAACACATCCAAAATCCTCTTTCTTGCACCATCATCTCATCCACACATTGAGACTCCGGAGCTCTGCCTGCTTCCTGGGTCCTCTGTGTGGAACAGGAAGCATTTCTGAGAACTTTACCGGGGAAATTCTGGATTTCAACCTTCTATCTAAAAAAAACTATATTTGTTCACCCTAACCTCCCCCTCTCACTTTCCTATCTCATTGGACATGTACTAGAACAGCAGGCTTCGCCCCACCCCCCCCCCACACACTATGAAAAGCAACTATAAAAATAGTCTTCAGTGGGTGTTTACTGTACTTGGAAGCTGAAAATCACATTGCAAGACTGGACCAATATGAAAATGATCAGAAAGTACCTAATTTATGTAAAAGGCTTATAATACTGCCTTATCAGTGTAAGCCACCCAAAGTGGTTTATATAAAATAGAGAATACAAACATTATGAAATACAGTAACTTAAACAAATATAACACATACAAAAAGACAAACGGACTTTCCACCTGCACTCTTAAAACCTACCTTAGACGCACATAAAATCAAGACTTCCCTCCCAAAATCAAAGCACCCCAACCTAAAATTTGACTGCCCTAAAACATTCCCTTGTAACCCCTTAACAAAGACCAGATCAATTAGAAAATAACCATGTGTTCAGATGTTTCCTAAAAGTAACATAATTCTGTTCCGGCTGCAATCCCACAGACTGACTATTCCAAATACAAGGAGCAGCAGTAGAGAAAACCCTACATGGCCTTCGCACATTGGTGAAGAACTGGTCTAGTGGCTCATTGATAATGCTGGGTAGCACTATGTGCAAGATCCCTGGAGGCATTTGCATCTTACCTCTCCCTAGAGGAGAGTCGTCATTGCTCAAATGTGACATCTAATGGCTTGATTCATAGCCCATGATAGCAGGCTTCTGGAGGAAGCTCTGGTACATGGCCCAAGGCTAGGACTTGGCAGTTCATTGACCAGGATAGTTATGTTAAGGATGGTTGGGGAAGAAGATCCTAGGGTAGTTGTAAATGAAGGCCTACAGCACTAGATTTCAGTTTTGTTCCAAATGAGCTGGAAGCACAAGGAAGCAGGAGAGAATGCTTACAACAAAAATGAAAATATCTTTTAAGCTAATAAGATAAATACATTTATAACAGTTATGGTTTATGATTGATAACATTAGTAATTTATAACAGTTAATTACATCAAGAGTAATGGAAAAATGCTAATTAAAATTCAAACCCCGAACACTAGCATTTACAACTTTTACCTTTAAGTTGGAATAATGGTGTAAAGTTACTTAAAATACTTAGTTGATAGCCAATAATTGTTAGGGAATTTTTTTTTTTTTTTTAAATTTGTTTATTCACCATTTCCAAGATGGTCACATTACACCTTTAGAATAATAGACATCTACTTGAATATATGCACAGTATCCTTGACACATGCCAAGCCTTTACACTCTTGTTCAGCTTAACATTTCTAATAATACAACCACAGTAATGTCAACCTACGCATTATCTGAAAGACAACACTCAACTCACTCAATACACCAAAAGGTGTTCGTTTTGTTTTTATATGTCTACTTTTCTCCCTCCCTTTGTATCCCTCCCCCCCTGTAACTCCCCCCTATAATGTTCTCCCCTTTTAATTTAAATGGTTATTATCATTAAGCCCAGGACCAGGGGCGGTTTCTTCTCCCCAGCCCTGTAACTCACCACCCCCTCCCCATCCGCAATCAAACCATTCCTGAAGTCACTGTTCCTCCCATCTCACCCCTCCCCCCATATAGATTCATGAACTGGGTCTGCTGCCAATATATCTCATTGTTCAGCTTCAGCCATCCCCACCAATTATCCTATGCCTCACCCTAGCCGGGAGAGCCTGGAGGTGTGGGCCCCAACCCGCCATAAAAATTTCCCATCTTTGTGGGTTGCCCCGCACCTTTCCATCATTAATAAAATATGTAACCGAATCCTCCACTGCCCATATGTTGGACCCCGCGACTCCACCCAGTTATGTAATATAGTCATTTGGGCTGTCACTAGTACCAGGTGCATCCACTTCCATTCTACCTGCCCCAGCTCTACCCTGGACTCTGCGCTCCAATTGTCCAACACCATATTAACCGAAGATAATGTCAACAAATTCCCCAAACACCGCTCTAAGTATCCTTGTACCTTCCCCCAAAAGGCCAAAATTTTTGGACAATGCCAGAACATGTGTCCCAGCGTAGCTGCCGCAGCCGCGCATCTCAGGCAACAATTCGCAGGTATTGCCCTATTTTGGAGCAAAATAAAGCCTATGTATCGACTTATACTGCATACCTCTATGGTCCACTAACACACTCAGCTTGGGAATGTCAGCGATGGCCTGCATTACCCTCTCCACTTCCACTTCCACTTCCTCTCCCAGGTCCCGCGACCAGGCACACGCTAACTCCTCCTCCATTGCATATGATTCAAGCCCTAGCAGGGATTTATGTAAATGAGCCACTTTCGCCACCTGCTCTCCTCTCATCATCACTTCTTCCATACGCGAACACACTTCCCCTCTCAGTGATTCCACTGGCAAGCTTCCAATATAACTCCGAAGCTGGACATATGGAAACACATCCACTCCAGTCCAGGCATACTGCTCACTTAGGTCAGCAAAGGATTTCAAAACCCCTTCTCCTGTTATCAGCCGCTCTATATTGGTTATTCCCATCTGTTCCCACCGCACAAAATTATTATCTGTCAATCCCGGCAGAAAATCCTTATTTCCCCTCACTGGAAGGTAAGGTGAACAATATCCGAGCAGCCCAACTTCTCGCATAAATACCTCCAAGCTCTCGTGACGGGGCCTAATAATACTAGCCTTGTCACATGGTCTATTCCCTTCCCCAATTTCATGTGCCATATATACCTGACTTGTAGGGGCCTGACCAACGCCCCAATCATGTCCATCGAAGTGTAGTCCCCCGAACCCCAGACCCAATCACGAACGTGTCTGAGAAGACACGCCATATTGTATTTTTTAATATCCGGGAGACCCAGTCCCCCACCTTGCCAGGGCCTCTTCAATACCCCCAGGTGGACTCGAGATCGCTGGCCTCTCCAAAGCAGGAGATTCATCTGCCTTTCCATCTTAAGGATATCCTTCTGCTTCAGCAGCAGGGGGAGTGTCTAGAGCATATATAACCACTTGGGAAACACAGTCATTTTAAATAATGTAATCCTACCCCCCAATGACAACGGTAACTCGCTCCATTTTTGCACCTTATCTGTAAAATCTTTTAGTAGATTTGCTACATTAATGTGAAAAAGCTCTAACAAATTAACTGGCAAATAGATCCCCAAATATTTGAATCTTCCCCCTGCCCACTTTAACGGGAAAGTACCCGGTCACAATTGAGGTATTTTTGGATCTAACCGGAGAGCCTCAGATTTATCTAAATTCAATTTCAAACTGGAGGGGGTCCCATATTTCTGGAAGAGCGTCAACAGGGTTGACAGCCCATCTCGTGGATTCTCAATATGAATTAAAAGATCATCAGCAGATGCCGCCACCCTAAATTCAGTCCCCCCTACGGGAATACCCCGAAATTCTGTTGAAGATCTAATCCTACATAATAAGGGTTCCAATGTTATCACAAACAGTAGTGGGGATAAAGGGCATCCCTGTCGTGTGCCCTTCTGAATCTTAAACTCTGAAATCATATTGCCATTGACCATAATTGCTCCTCTGGGATCCGCATATAGCAGTTTAACCAAGTCTACAAAAAAACCCGTAATCCCCATTGCTTTCAGCACTTGGTACATAAACCCCCAATCCACTCTGTCGAACGCCTTCTTGGCATCAAAACTTATTAACATGGACGATCTACTATCCTTCCGGCTAGCACACATGGAAGCCAATGTCTCCCACATGTCTCCCTCTCACGAAGCCTACCTGGTCTCCATGTATTAATCAGAACCACCAAAAACCCCAAACAATTCAGTGACCCAATATAAAATCCTCAAACAATATTCATTGAAATTCTAACCAGTCGCCACTCTGGTAAATGTCCTTCTATTCCCTCCTATTTTTGTCGGGAACAACCAACCTGAGAGGCAGGAATGGGCAACCACCTCCCCGTGTTGGAAGGACCCTTTTATTCAAGAGAGCCTCAGCCCTCGCAGTATAATAGTGTGAACCCACAGCTAAGACCAGGTGAAGGAAATTCCAAATCCAAGTGCACCCCACTTATCATTTACTAAAGGCAATAAAACTTCAAACCGTGCTGGAACCAAGGCAGTTGATGGATGAACTATCTCACCGTGTTAATCCACCAGCAACACCAGCAAGCGTCACGACATGCATGTTTCGGACCCTGTATCAAGTGATTACGTTCCTTCAGAGAAGTTGCCTTACTCTGCCTCCCCCCCGGAGAAACCTTATATAGCGAAAAGCATGACTTATAATTGGCCAAAACCATCTATGCGTCAGAGGGAAAACCCCTCCTACCCACACCCTTTATTAATGATAAGGGGGGTGCATTTGGATTTGGAATTTCCTTCACCCGGTCTTAGCTGTGGGTTCACACTATTATACTGCGAGAGCTGAGGCTCTTTTGAATAAAAGGGTCCTTCCAACACGGGGAGGTGGTTGCCCATTCCTGCCTCTCAGGTTGGTTGTTCCCGACAAAAATAGGAGGGAATAGAAGGACATTTACCAGAGTGGCGACTGGTTAGAATTTCAATGACTATTGTTTGAGGACTCCATGTATTAATGTCAGCAAAAATTCAGCCAACCTATCTGCCATTATCTTCGCCAGAATTTTAATATCTACATTCAAAAGAGAAATGGGCCTATAAGAACTCGGCAGGAGTGGGTCCCTACCAGGCTTCGGTAAGACCGTGACTAAAGCTTTGTTTGGTTCATATGGAAAGTCCCCTTTTGAATTCAATCTCCAAAATATTCCATTAAAGGGCTCGCCACCTTTTCCCCCATGATTTTGTAAAATTCCCCCCGTAATCCATCTATTCCTTGAGCCCCCGCCCTCTCTTGAGATGTTTAATCCCATTATTCAATATAAACTATGGTCACTACCAGAGCTGTAATCTAATATACTAAAAACAAAAAATCAGCTCTACCCACAAACTCACCGTAG
The DNA here is from genome assembly GCA_033557465.1 of Ichthyophis bannanicus. Taxonomy (NCBI): domain Eukaryota; kingdom Metazoa; phylum Chordata; class Amphibia; order Gymnophiona; family Ichthyophiidae; genus Ichthyophis; species Ichthyophis bannanicus. The sequence goes on along the minus strand of CM066033.1, from coordinate 111,426,306 downwards.
TAATACAATTTCTTACAATGCAGTAAATAATAAAAAATGGTGGAAAAGTGAACCTCAGAACCCTCCAACACCTCCCAAAGTTCACACAAAGTGAGCGTAGGTGTAAAAAGGAGACAAAATACATCAATAGTTCACTGAAACCACCAAACCACTGGAATCACAGAGATACTCCCCAGCCCAGAATCCCCTAATATATTCAAAATACACATGCAAAGGTTACAGTGTAACAAATACAATAAACATCATCAAACATGTATCATCAATGTCAGTGAAGGCACAATGTGATCCAAATCCAAGAGGAACGTTTCGGCAGGCGTCGGGTGTTGAGCTGTGTAACATCGGGAGCTCTACTTTGCCAAGCTTTGGATCCTTGAGTATTGGATTTGGGTCACATTGTGCCTTCATTGAGGGTTCTGAGGTTCACTTTTCCACCATTTTTTATTATTTACTGCATTGTAAGAAATTGTATTACTACGGTGAGTTTGTGGGTAGAGCTGCTTTTTTGTTTTTAGTATAATCCCATTATTCACCTCTTGTATTTATTTTTATTTAACAATTCTTTTATACCGCGCTATTACAATCAGTGCGGTGTACATTGAACAAGAACATACTACAATGCATACAAGTAACATTGAGTTTTACATTGAACAGGGAATTTCAACAATAGGACAACCGGGGGAACTATGTACAGATTAACTTAATGTTATATACAGTAATATGAAACTCGTTTGGATGTTGCGATGTGGTTCACTAATAGGACTAGAGAGAAGGTTGACCAACTAGCCCTTTTCAGGTTGTATTGAGGAGCTAGTTTTGTTAATGTCTAGGTTGACTTCTGGGTAGTGTTTTGTAAACAGGTGGTATTTCAATGCCTTTCTGAATAGGATTAGGTTTTTGATAGCACGGATTTCGGGAGGTAGCGCATTCCAGTTTAGAGGTGCAAATAAGGAGAAGGCCCTGTTGGAGGTGGCCTTAGAGCACTTTGTTATTATTTTCGGGACTATTAAGGTGTTCATTGATGTGGTTCTCCTTTTTCTGTTTTCCAGGGTGACGTGGATGAGCTTGCTGATTGGCGTAGGGGGGCAGTTATTTAGTGCCTTGAAAGTAAGGACTAAAGACTTATACTGGATTCTGGCATGTAATGGCAACCAATGCAGTTCTTTCATGATGGGTGTTATATGGTCAGATCTTGAAGAGCCGGAAAGGACTCTGGCGGCTGTATTCATGGCTAGGCAGAGCGGATTCAATGTTGATTGAGGGAGGCCATGAAGGATGATGTTGGCAAAATCCAGGTGTGGGAGGACTAATGCCTGGAAGGTTGTTCGGAAGTCTGTGGGATCAAGTAGGGAGCGGAGGTGACGTAGCGATTTAATCTTATAATATATAGTTTTTGTGATGTTCTTGACATGCGTTGTCATATCCAAGTGCTGATCCAATGTAATGCCGAGGTAACGGATGGTGGCTTTTGATTTCAACTCTATGTTGTTGACGAGAAGTGATGGAGGAGGTATGAACTTACGGTTCCTTGTGACAAAAAGAATGTCAGTTTTGTTGTGGTTAATCCGAAGGTTTTGAGATAGCAACCATTCGGCTACAGCTTCAAAACAGTTGATTATTGGGGAGAATACTGGGTGTTCAATTGTGAATGGCATATATAGGAGGATGTCGTCTGCGTAAGCGAGACATTGTACATTAAAGGATCTGATCAAGTCACATATCGGCTGCATGTAGATATTAAACATTAGTGCCGATAGGGACGATCCTTGGGGTACTCCCTGTGATTGCAGGAATGGTTCTGAGGATTCATGGCCTGTTTTTACTTGTTGCCACCTGTTAGATAAGTAGGATTTACACCACTCGAGTGCTGTGCTTTGAATCCCCTTATCTTTCAAGCGTTGTAGGAGTATGTTATGACTCACAGAGTCGAAAGCGGCGGAGATGTCCAGGAATATGAGGACGAAACCCTGTTGTATGTTATTTATTCCTGTTACCAGAACATTGAATAGGGTTGTAAGGACTGTGTCGACTCCATGTGCTTCCCTGAAGCCATGTTGAGATGGATCTAGTGGTGCTTCAGTGTCAATATGATGTTGGATTTGTTGTTGGGCGGCCTTCTCAATGATTTTTGCAAGCTGTGGGATGCTCGAGATAGGCCTGAAGGAATCAACCTTGGATGGGTCCAGTCTATTATTTTTCAGTAGGGGCTTGATGGAAGTGTGTTTTAGACTCTGCGGGAAGGAACCTGTTGAGAAGGACTGGTTCAGTATTTTGCTCAATATTTGACTGAGGTCATGTCGCATGTCCTTGATCCAGCTGGCTGGACACGGGTCATTAGGAGCTGTGCTGGGATTGATTGAGGCAATAATGTTCACAACCTCTCTATTTGATACATTGGAGAAGTTGTGTAGTGGCATTGCCTGGGATGCCTTGGGTGAAGTGGTAGCATTATTGACATTTATGTCTGTGTTGGTCTTAATCATCTTTGATTGCAGGTAGTTTGCGTAGTCCTGCGGCTGAGGCATAGGGGGTTGTGCTGAAATGTCCAGGAATATGAGGACGAAACCCTGTTGTATGTTATTTATTCCTGTTACCAGAACATTGAATAGGGTTGTAAGGACTGTGTCGACTCCATGTGCTTCCCTGAAGCCATGTTGAGATGGATCTAGTGGTGCTTCAGTGTCAATATGATGTTGGATTTGTTGTTATGGACTTTACTATGCTGAACAATGCATGTGGTTTGTTGATGGAGCGTTTTATTAAGGCTGTGTGGTAAGTTTTTCTGCTCTGTGATATCTTTGCTCGGTGGGTAGATAGGTATGAGCTGTATGCTACCAGCGCCTCAGGGGAGTGAGTTCGTCGCCAATGTCGCTCAAGTTTGCGTAGATGGTGGAGAGATGTTCGAAGGTCTGTGGAGAACCATGGAGTATGTTCACGTTTTCGAATTCTCTTTTCAGTGAGTGATGGACAGGAGACAGCTCTCAGATTTTCATCCCATTTCGATATGAGATCATCTAAGTCCATGGTTGTGTTGGCCATGAGAGGTCTGAGATTCTCTAGGACTACGCTCTGGTTGAGTGGTCTAAAGTGGGTTGTGTGGGATCCAGATGTATTAGAAGACTTTCGGCTTTTGTGGGATGTATTAATGGGTATATTGAAACTGAGAAGACTGTGGTCCGACCAGGGTACTGGTATTACAGATAGTGCAAGAGTTAGGGGTATTATGGCGTTGGAGAGAGGTGCGAAAATGAGGTCTAGTTTGCCACCTTTAGTGTGGGTGGGGGAATCAACAAGCTGTTTGTAACCTAGATCCTCCAGGGCGTCAAGGAATGCTGCTGAGTGGCTGTCTTGAAGAGATGGGAGATTGAAATCACCGATTAGCCAACTTGGTGAGCGTGAGGTGGATGTGGTACATGCCTGCTCAATTATAGTTGGAAGATCATCTGGAGAAGGGGAGGGTGCACGATAGAAAAGGTTGATTGTGCAGAGCTCGTTAGCTATAGTGAGGGAGTCAAGGTAAGTTGAGCTTGAGGAGTTGCACATCTTGAAGGGTAGATCAGCTTTGGCGAGGATGAGGGTTCCGCCTCCTTTCTGACTGGATCTGTGGGATGTGTATATCACAAATCCTGGTGGTAGCATCTGATTCAGTAGTGCGTTGTCACAGTCGGATAGCCATGTCTCTGTGATCATCAAGATGTCGAGATTATATTGTGGTATAAGGTCAATGGCTGCGGGCCATTTAGATCGTACTGATCTGGCATTTATCAGTGCACATTTTAGTAGGCGTTGGTGATGTTGCTTCTCTTCTTGTATCCCTTTGATGGTTTGGAGAGGAATGTTGAGTAGATGGGAGTGGGATGAAAAGTTATTTTTTGCCGTAGTGTGGTGGGGGAATTCGGACCATCTCCTTCCGTATGTGCGTAGGATTGGTATATGATATGTATCATAGTTGAATGCCTTTGATGTGTACGGGAGACCAAGGGTAAGGAAGGTTATGAATAAGAGCAGAACTTTGTACATTCTCTTGGGTGTTAGTAGAGCAGAGCAGTGTGGTGCAGTATTCGCAATTCAGGAAGGATTAATTGCAATAGTACTGTAGCGAGATGGGTGCATTCAACACCTGCAACTGTTCTGTAGTCATCCTTGACAAGGTACATCCTTGAAGAAAATCCCTCCCTCCCCCATCTGCCGCACCCTCTACTTATATAACTGCTGAAAATAATCACAACACTCCTGTTCAATGTCTGCCGCTTCGGACTTTAGCGTACCATCTCCATGCCTAATTGCCCCCACTTGCCTAGGTCCCCCCTCCGACCTTATCAGAGAGGACAATAACTTACCAACCCTATTCCCATGCAAGTATAATTGATATCTATAATGGATCAGTGACTTTTTTGCCCTTTGATGTAGCAGCAGCTCCAACTCATTTTGCAATTCCTGTAATCTAACTTTAGCCTCCCCACTCCCAATCCGGGCATGCCTTTGTCTCGCTTTTGACAATTCTTTCTCTAACTGTACAATTTTACTATTCATCCGTTTACGCTTTTGGCTATGGTAGTTTATAATTTCTCCGCGCAACACGGCCTTTCCTGCCTCCCAGAATAAGACCAGATTATCTTCATGCTGGGTATTATTCTCGGTATATTCCACCCACTTGCTTCATATATATTTCTCAGACTCCAGGTCGCCTAAATGATCCATTGGGTATCTCCATATCCTCGCTCTACCTCTATCTCTCTGTCGTAACTCCAGTAACACTATCGCATGGTCTGAAATGACCGAAGGACCTATTTCCGCTTGAGAAACCCAACTAAACAGGTCATTCGAAATAAGGAAATAATCTATTCTCGACCACGTTCCATGAGCCCTGGACATGTGTATATATTCTCTATCACCTGGATGCAAGACCCTCCACACATCCATGAACTCATATCCTTCACAGAGTCCCAGAATTCGACGCACGCTCCTCTGATCCCGGGCACCAGCCCCCCCCCGATCTATCCAGAATTTCATCCATCACAGAGTTAAAATCTCCTCCCAGTATCAAGTGATAGCTCCCTAAGTTGGAAACCAATTTGGGCGCTTTTTGATAGAACCGGGCTTCATACACATTTGGCGCATAGACCAAGCCCAATACCACCCGCATTCCATTTAGAGCCCCCCAGGTGAAGACATACCGCCCCTCTGGATCTATCTCTACCCGCTTCTCCTCCCATCCTGACTGTTTAGCTATTAGTATAACCACCACCCTTTTCTTCCCCACTGCCGGCACCCTGTAAACTTTATCATATCATCCTTTGCATAACTTATCATGTTCTACTGACGTTTGGTGTGTTTCTTGCAGCATTGCAATTTCAAATTGCTTTCTCTGCAACTGTTGCAGCACCTTATATCGCTTTATAGGAGATCCCAGTCCACAAACATTCTAGGACGCTAATTTCAAAATTTTATCCATTTTACATCGGCCATAACGTTTCCACCCTCTGATGTTGCACATCCCACATTGGCACGAACCCCCCCAGCCTAGGGCCCGCACCTCCAGCCAAACATTCCCCCAGCTCCAGTAGTGTTCCAGCATCAAACCCATGCTTTCCTTCTCAAAAATCCATGAATCTTTCTCCTGCTTGTCCCCCTTGTACCCCCTCCCACCCAATCCCACTTTGATACACATCCTCCACCCCCGAAAAGGACTATCCCCACTTCCCATCATCCCTCCCTCCTTCCCCCCCTCCTTCCCACAAGTATAACCTCCCTTCCAGTCCTTTCCCACCTGGAACCCCATTCCGATGGCATCCGGGCCCACCCCATATACTCTTAACTTATCCTTCATACTCTTTCCCTTAACTGCCGCATCTACCCCCACCTCCCCCCCCCCCCCCCCCACTTATGGTGCCAACGAACACCTTTCCCACTTTCTCCATTATCTGTCCACCCAGCCTCCCTCCCCCTCCCCCCTGGGCCTTAACATCCCCTCCACAGTCAGCAATATCCCAACATTATCCACTTTCCAACAGTCCCACATACAAAATAATACTGTAACAACATATAGTAAAAAGTAAGGGGTAATGCCTAAACACAACATTCTACGCATTTCCAATTTCGTCTAAACCCTTCTTCCCTTAACCCCTATTATAATAGTTATCAGTAACACCTTTACCTATTTCACTTCCCCCGCCGCCACCAACCCACCAGCGCACCCTCGTACCATATCTCATATCCATTTGCATCTGCATTGGTAATGAGTCCCCACTTAGTCTCTCACTCTGTTCGCCTTGCTCACGTAGCAGAGTCTCCACTCAGCTGCGCCAGAAAGGTTTGGGCGTCTTCAGGCATAGGGAGATACTTTGCACACCCTTTGTACTCCACTCTCAACTTGGCTGGATACAGTAGGGTGAAGCGCAGGCCTCTGTTCACCAGCTGACCACAAACTGTGGAGAATGCCTGACGCTGCTGGCTTACTAACAGGGAGTAATCCTGAAAAACCAGGATCTGATCTGTGTCTCCCGGCTGTCTCCGATGACCATGAGACGCCCGCAGGACATCCTCCTTCTGTCGGAACTCTAGAAAGCGCACTATGACAACATGTGGCCGGCACGCATGTTCTTGTCGGAGGCCCAGCCTGTGCACCCGCTCCAACTTAATAGGGCCAACCACACTGCTGGAAAAGTTTTTCCCAATCCAGGTCTCCAAAAATCACGAAAGTTCGCTGTCTGCCACATTCTCCGCAATTCCAATGAAGCTCAGATTTTTTCGCCTCCCCCGATTTTCCAGATCATCGATTTTCTCCCGTTGCTGTTTTGTCAGGTCCTTGAGAGCTTTCATCCTTGCCGACAGTGTGTTGTGTGTCTTCCACGTCTGAGATCCACGTCTCAACCATTTCCATGCGCCCTGTAAAGTCTCCAATACTCTGGCTGACTTTAGTTAGTTGCTCCGCCAGCAAACGGAACCTGTCTTCAAGCGCATGTACCACCGCTGCACTCATCTCCAATACCATTGCCTGGTTGTTCTCATTACTCGGGCTGGCCGGCGCTCCCTCCGCCATCTTGCTCTCAGGGATCCGACCTTTTTCTTTTCGAGCCGTTTTTGAGGCCATAGAGCTCACAGGGACCCTCTGAGTTCACACTACCGATCTCTCCTTGTCTCCTCTACTTTATTTAGGAGCTGGGTATTATCACCGGCTTCTCTATGAAGGAAGATTTGCCGTTATTTGGGGTAGTTTACCCGGAGCTAGTCTTTCCACGTCCTACCAGCTCATTGCCACCGGAAGTCTCCCTGTTTTCTTTTTTTAATTTGCCCTTTGAGGCATTTTTTTGTTTAGCATTTTTGCTAATTTTTGTGTGTTTGTGGGGGGGTTTATTCACTTTTTTGTCATTACTTTTTACATTTTGTATATCTTTGGTCTCTTCTCCCTACTTGTCCTTCTTATGGACACTTTCTACTTCAGTGCTTTCTCTATTTCCACTAATCTCCCCTTCCTCCCCCCCTTTCTTCCTTGCAGCACACCTAGTGCAAGGCATACCAACAGAGGGCAACTCTAGGTAGAAGCATCTCAGCCCTGGCAGTGATTTCTTGATCCTGCCCCCCAACATCAGCCACAGCAGTGACTTCTTGGCTTGGCATAGTCCCTTTACATTAATGGCTATTGTTTCTCAGCCTTAGACAGCCAATATCCCACCCCCCACCCTCCCTCCATCTGCAGTGTCTTTTCTGCCTAGGACAGGCACTGAATTTTAAGAGCTCTTTCATTTTTTTATCAGCCCTGAGTAGCAACATTATCTTTAAACAAATGCTTCATTTTTTTAACATTAGGAACATTTATTTATTTATTTATTTAGTTGTTTATTTAACATCCTTTCTATACCGTCTTTTTACAAGTTAAGACGGTTTACGGGGAGCTTAGTGCAAAAACAATAACTTTAACATTGATAACTCTGCTTCTTTTTGAGTGGCAGCACCAGAGAGATGGAATGAGTTGCTAGAGGAACTGCGGGCGATGTCTAGTGTGACAGGTTTGAAGGCCTACTTTAAAATTTTAATCCACATTCTGCAACCGGGTTAATTTTTGCATATTTCAGGAAAATTGTACCCGTCTTATTCAATATGTTCTAATAGTGATTTTCCTTCTGCTATGGTCATGTATTATATACCATTTGATAGGAATGTTTAGTCAGAATTTTGGATCCCAAGAGTTTTGGGCTCGGCCTGGAAAGGGTTAAGGAAGATTTTAAAGACTTTTTTCAGGAGTGTAATATTGGGGGGGGGGGATAGAGTTTTCAGGGTGGGTAGGGAAATGGGTATTCTGAGAGAGGTTTTCTAAAGAAAACTTTGTACACCCTTTTGACCTTTTTCAGAAAAGGGATATGAACCTTTATAAATAAATAAATAAAGAGTTCATTAAATGGAACATACAGATATATACCATGTTTTTATAATTCCACATGCAGATATTTGTACACTTTAGTACCAAGTCTATAAGGACATACCAATTAGCATTCAGCATCTTTAATTGCATAAGCTCATCCTTTTTGATTTTTCACGTTTAGGTGATAGTGCAATCAGTGCAACCGAAGATAAAACAAAAGCCAAGAAGAGTCTCAAAGATGATGATGAGCAAATTGCCAAATACAAGGAGCTCCTTAAAAGTATCCAGGAAAAAGACAAGAAATGTGAAGACAATGACATGGAGATGGAAATCAAATGGGTTCCAGGTACAGATCTTTACTTTTGATTTTTGAGTGTTAATAACATTTTGAGAAAAATATATGTAGTTTGGCACTTCTTGGGGGGGGGGGGGGCATGTTTACTAAGCGGCCAATAGGGTGCGCTATCAGCGTACTGTAACACCGCAGTGTAAATGCAGTTAACTGAGCGATTTTCTGCGGTATCTGTGCAAGTGGGTGGGATATGGACAGAGTGGGCTTGTCTGCAACGCAGTCATGCACAGTAACTGACGGGGCGAGTGCAGATAACACCACTTCAGTGGATGATATTGGCTGCATCCATGATGCTGTTGCAGCATGGTTTTTGCATTGTGTGGTATCTGCTGAGGAAATGCCGAGCATGCTTCCAACATGCTTTCTGCACTAAAATGACGCATTAGCTGCAAAAGCCTAGCATGACTTAGTAAACAGACCCCTTGATGAGGTACACAGTGTGCTGTGAGATTAGTATGAAAATTCCAAATTATGTCTTTCATCTTATTTTGCTGTAGTAGCTCAGATGGTTTTCAGTGAGAAGCTGGGAAAGGTAATGTAGTGGTTTTACCTGGGATTCTATAAGTGAAATTAGCACTACCCATATATTCAAGTTTGGGCTAGAGTTTTCATGTGCTGGACCATGTTTCTATTGTACCTGAAGCGGACTAATAATTAGAAGGATTATAAAATGTGTATTTATATCTGTGTTTTTCTGTGTGTTTATAATCAGGAGAGGAGGAGAGAGGGCTGTTTGACAAATGCAGTTCCACTACGGTACTGTGAATCAGTGTTTGTATGCTGCAGCTATTGGAACTGCTTTTCCCATAGGAATGCCTTAAGGCTTTTTTTTTTTTTTGAGGAGCTGGTGTTTCTTTTTCATCTTCTACTGCATGCAGAAACTTAACTTATGCTGCACTTTGTCAAGAAAATCCAAGGACTTGGTTGCCAGGAGTCAGTATTGACTCGACAGCACACACATGCACAGCACAGGAATGTCCCTCCAAGGCCGTCTTAAGAGGCAAGGCAGTGGCTCAGGGCGCCCAAACTTTAAGGGTGCTTGAAGCCTGCCTTATCATTCCTCTCTTCATAGCCATACTTAGCTGATGTGGAGACAAAGAAAACATTCCAAAGATTTATGACATCATTGTGCCATTATCAGCCTGAACCACTAGGGGCATATTTAGTAATTCTTTGTCTCTAGCAGAAGGTGGATGCAGGTTCTTCAGCTCTGGTGAAATCTGAACAAACAAGGGAACTTTAAGGAAGGAAAGATTGATTTCACTTGTGAACGACTACCTACGGGTTACTCTCTCACTTGAGTGTGATGCAGGAGGCTTCACTTGAGTGTGACGCAGGAGGCTCCACCTGATACCCTTTTATTTATTTAAAAGATTTAATATACTGCTATTCCACTATTGCATCATAGTGGTCTACAAAAAAATGCAGTGACATAGCAGCGGGACGATTATTTAAAATAATAACAAATTACAATTCTTAACAGAAACCTGAAGAGGGATTAGAATAGAATAACAATTTTTACCAATAGACGTTGACATCCAGAGAGACAAAAGCTGAGTATTCTAGTACAACGTCTATGTACTGAGCATACTGGGCTTAAAGAAAGGCCTGAGTTAAAAAAAAAAAAGTTTTCAAACCTTTTTTATACTTTCTATATGAACTTTCTTTACAAAACTCTTTGGGCAGTGAATTCCAAAGTTGCTGTGCTTAATAGCTGAATGCACTCTCAAACCAGTGTTCTTTTCAGAAGCCATAGGAGAAGGGGAGTTGGTTCAGCTCTGCGTCCTTATCCTGTTAAGGACCTGTTGAGCAGCCAGATAATTGGAAAAGGAGTTTGGAAAGGGATTCTTCACAATCTCACTGACTTTAGTGCTTCCTCCTTCCTCCTGCTCTCTCCCAAAGATTGAAAGAGGCTCTTAAGAAGTGTGTAACTGCAAGTCCAGCAACAGGGAAGGCACAGTTCTTCCTGCCTTGGGGTTCGTCGGAGGTGAGTACCAAGATGAGTCTCTGCCTGACTTTTGTGGGGGCTCCCAATCTCATTTGTGGCTGGGGCGTAAGTTGGGTTGGGCCACTTGGGTGTCTGTTAATGCAATGTTGGAGTTTCCCACCTTGCCCAACTGACTGTGCATGCTATTTGGGTTTCCTGCGCTTTGCTGTGCTTTTCATGCACCTCTCCTGGTATGTATCTGCTGGGCACACTCTCCTGCCCACGAGGCCCTAGTATGTGCTATCCTGCCCGCATAGCTCTAGCATATGCAAGTGTGCTTACACGGCCTTATCATGCTGGACTCACGCCAGTTGAGCTTGCCTTGAGTTTGTATTGCACCATGTGTAGAGATTCGTATGCCGACTTCTAAGAGGTGTTTGGTCTGTGGTAAGCGGAGAACCTTATTGCTAGATTCCGGTATCTGCACTTCTCGCATAAAAGTCTCTGATACACCCTTGGAGGACCCATCTCCCCTTTCCCAAAGAGGGGACATGGGAGACCCAGCCTTGTCTGCCTTGCTGCAGGAGGTGGCCGACTGGGTCATAAAAAAGATTGACCAGCAAGCTCTGAGCTCCAGCACACGCTCTTCTGGCTGTTCCCCTTCTTGTAAGGGCCCAGCAACTGCTTCTTCCCCCGAGGTTGGGAGTCTTGCTTCTGCTGGGGAGCTCGCAGTCTACGGGTTATCCTCCCTGGAATTCTTCTCCTTTCTGCAGTACCTTTGTCTTTTTGACAGGGAGGAGTGGCCTAGTGGTTAGGACACGGTACCTCAGGCTGGAGGGCTGGGGGTTCAATTCCCACCTGGGGACAGCAATTTCAGGCCAGAGGGACTGGGGTTTCTATTCCTATAGGCCCTCCTTTTGGCCTTGGGCAAGCCACTTAACCCTCCATTGTCTCAGGTAAACATAGATTATGAGCCCTCTGGGGACAGGGGAATGTATCCAGTACCTCTTTGTAGTGATTACATAATGTAAACCGCTTTGATTGAAGGATGAGGCGGTATAGAAAACTGGTTAAATAAATAAAACTCAGGCCCTCAGGCCTCCGGTTTCTCTCAGTCTTTTTCCACTCGCTCAGAAGATGGGCAGGTGGTGAGTCAAAGCCCAGCTCGGACTCCACCTGTTAATTGTCCTCAATGAAAGTTGGAATCTGGCAGTTTGGATCAGCTGTCTTTTGGCCAAGTCCTGGGGTCCAGTCCTGACGTGTCTGCTGATGATTCTGAAGTAAAGGAAGAGGTGCCTTCTCCTTCAGAGGATCACTATGAAATTGTTGTTATCCTTTTCAGGAAGGACAAGCTCGTGTCTGATTGCTCAAGATTCGTCTGCTCTGTGTCTGTTCAACAGGGAACAGGGGCCATAGGTCCACCCACTCCTGCAAGGGGTTTGAATGTAGTTTTTCCCTTTCCAGAGGTTATCAAGAGCATGATCTGTTTGGCATGGAACTCACCCAACTCCTCAACAAAGTGGCTGAAGATATGTAAGAGACTATACGACCTTTCAGAGGATTGCATGGCATGGTTCAGCACGCCGAAGGTGGATGCACAGATTACAGCAGTCACGAAGCAGACCGTCATTCTGGTGGAAGGTGGAATGGCCTTGAAGGGCACTCTGGATCATAAGAATTAATTTGCAGCTGCTGCTACTATGCTCCAGTTGGCTCTGTGACTGGCTTGACGACTTGTGCCCTTAGATGATCCTGTTCCTTACCTTGAGAATATTACTCCTCTCTTGGAGTTGGCCACAGCCTTTCTGTCAGACAATATGTATGAACTCATCCACTTTGCAGCTAGGGACGTTGCCCTCTATATTGTAACATGGCTTTGCATAGGGCTTTGCCCTAAGCGGCGGACATGTCCTCCAAGGCCCGACTGACTCAGCTAGATTTTAAAGGGAAGCGTCTGTTTTGTGACAAGTTTGAGAAGTTTGTTAAGGACTTGGGTGAATCGAAGCCTCATTATCTCCCAGAACATAGGCCGAAAGGAAATGGGAAGCATGTGGGGGTGTCATCCTCCTTGGCTTATGCCCATTTTTTTTTGTTTGTTAGTCATACTCCTGGAGGGCTTGGGACTCCCATAGATACAAATACACAAAGTCCTCTTCTTGCCCATCGGGTTTTCGGTCCCAGACTCAGTCCTTTCATGGGGCTCATTGACCCTGGGATTCTACCTCTTCCAGAGGTACCAATTCCTGTTCAGCACAATAGATTGAGGGCCTATTCTGGGATGCCTTCAGTGAGCAGCAGGCGGCACTTTTTCTACCAGGAGTGAGCCCAGGTAACTAAGGATCACTGAGTGTTGGACACCATTCAACATGGCGATGTCCTAGAATGCAGAAAGCATATACCAGATGCCTTCATCTTCTCCCCATGTGGTTCAGCAGCCAGGAGAACTGCTGTCTAGATCACATTGAACAAGTTGCTCCATCTGTGAGCAGTGGTTGCAGTCTCCCCTGCCAAATGGGACAAGGACCAGTATTCCATCTACTTTGTGGTGCTAAAAAAGACACTTGTTTTCAGCCAATGCTGATCGTCCAGAGGTCAACACTCACCTGCGCACACTATACTTCCACATGGAAACCCTATAGTCTATGATCCAGGTGGTATGCCATGGATTTAGTTGACGCTTATTTCCATATCCCGATCCAAAAGGAGCAACTGTGTTTTCTGCGTTTCATCATGCTTGTCTCTCATTTTCAGTTTGCCACTCTCCCTTTTAGCCTCTCCACCTCCCAAAGGACATTCTTGAAATTCATGCTGGTGGCAGCTGCTGCGCCAAGGGATCTGTGTTCACACATCTGGATGATTGGCAAATCCAGACCAGGTCTCAGGTTTTGACCCATATGGTCCGCTCCCTGAAGAGTCTTGGCTGGGTGATTAATAGAGGAAAGAGCCATTTGGAGCCTTCCCAGTCGCTGAAATACCTAGGAGCACGTTTTGACACTCATGTGGGCAGGGTCTTCTGCCTAAGGAAAGTGAAAAAGTTGTTGGTCAAGCAGGCAGCCTTCCAATCTAAGCAGGCTCCCAGGGCTTGTGATTATCTACAGCTGCTTGGCTTAAGACAGTGGAATTTGAGATGGTGCCATGGACACAAGTCATATGAGACAACTCAGTCCTTGCTGACTTGGTGATCTCCAAGTTCTTGGGAGTTAGAGGTCAGGTTCCCCCTCCAACCAGAGGTGGTGTCCAACCTGTGGTGGAAGCAGCAACCACAGCATCTGAGGAAGGGCATGCCACTGGACGATTATTTGTGGCTTCTGTCAACGGATGCCAGCCTATTTGGCTGGGGGGGGGGGGGCCCCATTGCAAAAATCAAACCATTCTGGACCATTAGAGCCACCGGGAGGTGACAAAGCCAATCATCCATGCTGAGGAGAGGGCCGTTTTCCTAGCCCTTTTGCACTTTTGAACCCTGGTCAAGGGCAGAATGGTCAGGGTGTACTTGGACAATGCCAGGGTGACGGCATATGTCAATTGGGGGTTGATACCATAATGACCATCTTGGAAGAATAAGCTGAAGATTGCTATTTTGTGCTGATGGGTCCTTTTTTGTATAGGAGCCTTCTCCTGCTTTTCGATATGGTCAAATGTTGATATGTTAAATGTTGGAGGCTCTATGATAAGTTGTTTTACTGTATGTGATTACTATAACCATTGATTATGATAGTGGATATCTGTTAAAGCAACTTTTAGTTTGGTTTCCCATCAGTTTTTTGAATTTAAGGTGCTGGTGACGGACGGTGGGGTTGGATGCAGACCGTTGATGTAAATTTCCTCATATTGGATTACCGAAGCCAGGTTTCTTGGCTTTGAAGCATTCAATGAATATCTGAGGATAGTTCTGAGGTCTGTGCTCCCCGTTGTCACGGCGCTAATAGTTTTTGTAGTGCAGAGGTTCCAGTGCTACAGTTGGTTAATGTGTGGAATTGTTTTTTGTCTTTATGAGGCATATGTCAATTGACAAGGGGCACAGGGGTGCCAGAGTAGCCCTGGAAATGACTCTCCTGTTTTCCTGGGCGGGAAGGAACAGGAGAGTAGACATCATGGAGGCAGACTTCCTAAATCACCACGCCATTGATCCTGGGGGGTGGGAGTTGTCAGGTGACCCGATCCAATGCAGATTCTTCAGTCGCCACAGGGAAATCAGGAGTCTGGATGGCCATACATTTGTCTTGAGGCAAGAGCCATTCATTTGACCCTTTTTCACTTCCAGATCCTAATCAGGGGCAAAGTGGTCTGGGTATACTCAGACAATGCCATAACAGTGGCCATATGTCAGTTGGCAAGGGGGCATGAAGAGTGCTGGAGTGACCCTGGAGATGGTTCTCCTGGGCGGAAAGGAACCTCCTAACTCTGTTGGCCAACACATTTCCGGAATCGACAATGTGGAGATGGACCTCCTCAGTTGCCACTGTCGTGGATAAAGCAGTATATAAAATAAGGAAATAAATAAATAAAATAAATACAAAGAAGAGCCACCAAAATGGTAAAGGGGATGGAAGGATACCCCTATGAGGAGAGGCTAAAAAGGTTAGGGCTCTTCAACCTGGAAAAGAAACGGCTGAGGGGAGATATGATAGAGGTCTATAAATTAATGAATGGAGTGGAACGGGTAAACGTAGATTGTTTATGCCATCAAAATATAGAAAGACTAGGGGTCATGCAATAAAGATACAGTGTAACCTATTTAAGACTAATAAGAGAAAATATTTTTTCATTCAACATGTAATCAAACTCTGGAATTTGTTACTGGAAGATGTAGTAAAAGCTGTTAGTGTAGCTGGGTTTAGAAAAGGTTTGGACACGTTCCTGGAGGGAAGGTCCATAAACCAATATTAAAGGGGACTTGGGAAATCCATTGTTTGTCACAATACAAGCATTGTGGAACCTGTATCCTTTGGGGAAATTGCTAGGTACTTGTGACCTAGATTGGTCACTTTTGGAAACAGGATACTGGGCTTGATGGACCTTGGTCTGACCCAGTATGGCATATCTTATGTTCCTATGTTCTAGTAACCTATTGCTTTCCACCACAACTATTCCTGCAGCCTTCAAACATGCTGTCATTACCTCTCCTGAAAATTCTTTCACGCAGTCCTAACATTTCTTTTGATTATCAGCCTATCTTTCTCCATCCCTTAACTTCTAAAGCACTCAAATGTGCAGTTCACGCACATTATCTTGAATGTCTTTCTTCGCAAGACCTTCTGGATCCACTGCAAACTGGTTTTCATCCTCTACATTCAACAAAAACCACTCTTGCCAAAGTCTCCAGTGACTTGTTTCTCACCATATCTGAGGGCCTTTACTCAATCCTCAACTTTCTTGATCTTTCTACTGCTTTTGACACTCTTTTCGCTTAAATTTAGGGGGCTCCATTCTGTCCTGGTTTTCTTCTTCTCTCTCATCGCACTATTATCTATTTTGTTTTTATTTAGCAAGGTTTATATACCGCTTTTCACCAGGTCAAAGCGGTTTCCATAGAACAGAACATTTTACAGAGAACATACATTGAACAGATAACATCGATAATAAGTAACTATTATTGTAAATAACATTTTTTTTTAGCTTAAACTTAACATAATGAACTATTTACATTAGAGATTCTATCTTGGTTGTGATATGAATTTGAATGGTGTTAGGTGAGTGGACCAAAATGTTCAGAGAAAAGGTGGGTTTTCAAGTGTTTACGGAATGTTATGAGGTTAGTTATATTTCGTAGTGTATTAGGAAGGGAGTTCCAAAGGGTAGGGGCATTATAATTCAAATGCTCTGTGACATGTTTGTTGATTGAATTTATGTTTGGTTAGTGGTATGTTTAGTTTGTTGATTGTAGTCTGTTTTCGTGATCTTGAAGTTTGGGATTTTTCTAGAAGGGCTTTGAGGGAGGTTTCTTGTTGGGAATGAAGTGCTTTGTGTGTGATGAAGATGCATTTGTATTGTATTCTATTGTTGAGTGGCAGCCAGTGTAGTTGTTTTAGGATGGTTGTGATGTGGTCGTATTTGTTTGCTCTTTAGATGGTGGTTGCAGTGGTGTGTATTGCAGTTTGTAGGGGGAGGAGTGTTGACTGAGGTAGACCTTGGTAAATATTGCTACAGAAATCTGTGTGAGGGAGGGAGAGAGTTTGTATTGAGGATCTGAAATCTGTTGGCTGAAGAAGAGGGTGAAGTCACTGTAGAGTCCTTGTTTTGAAGTAAATTGTCTTTGCTGTCATTGATATTTGCGTTTTGAATGAAAGGTATTGATCAATTATTATACTAAGGTATTTTAATTCAGGTTCTACGTTTATTAGTACGTTTAGGTTTATGGTGGACGGGGGTGTGAACGAGGTATTTCTTGTGATGAACAAGGCCTCTGTTTTCTTAAGGTTGATAGGTGTTGGTTGAAAGCCATTTTGTGACTTCATCAAAGCAGTCTTGCAGTTGAGTGTAGTCTGGTTGATTGGAGAGAAGTGGGCAGTACAGCATTATATCATTGGCGTATATGTGATAATGGCTGTTGTATTTTTTGATGACTGCATAGGTGCTTGAAGATATAAGTTGAATAGGGTTGCGGAAAGGGTGGTACTCCTTGTCTGTTTGAAAGGTTTGGAGTTATTTGAGCCAATTTTTATTTGTTTTTTCTCTGTAAGATATGATTTGAACCAATTTAGTACCATATACTGTAATCCAAATAGGTGTAGTCTCTGTAGTAGGATGTTGTGGTTGACTATGTCAAATGCTGAGGAGATGTTGAGGAATAACAAAATGTGTGATCTTGGATTCCTTTGGTTATGGTATTAATAAGGCAGGTCATGAGGGTTTCTACCCCATGTGATGAGCGAAAACCATGTTGTTGAGAGTCAAGTAGCTGGTTTTTCTCAGTGTGGTTTTGTAGTTGTAGTTGAACAGTAATCTCCAGGAACAAGCAGGAATGTAGTCTTCACATATGGGTATCATCGGTACAGACGGAGCCTGCGCAGGAACGCTCCCCAGCGTCCAATTAGAAAGCTTTTGGGAGCATCCCACAGCGCCTGCGTGCTGCCTTCCCGCCTTTCCCAACTGCCTCTCTCCAGTTCTTCGTTTTCCGCGGAGCCAGCAGGTCATCATCCCTGTCACCGCAGAAAATTTTCCTTATTGCCCTTTTTTGTGGTCGCGTCTGCCTTCCTCGACGCTTTACCGGTACCGCCGGTTCTTCTTTCTGTTCTTTTCTTTAAAAAAAAAAAAATACTTAGTACTTTTTTTTTCCCTTTTTTTTCCAGGTGCACGTGCCATTTTGGGCCTTAGGCCCAACATTTTTTTCCACAATGGAAAAACCCGCTTCAGGTTTTAAAAAGTGCACCAAGTGTGGCGGTACCATCTCCGTCACCGACACCCATGAGTGGTGTCTTAAATGTTTAGGTCCTGACCACTCCATCACGGGAATGTATGGCCTGTGCCATGATGTCCAAGAGAGGTCGACAGAACCGAGCTGCCAAGCTCAGTATCCTGTTTCCCTCTGATGCAACCTCGGCATCGACGTCTTCCAGGGCTTCGTCTTCCTCCCATGGATCTCAGGTAACTAAACATAACTCTAGATGGCCCTCAAAGAGTAGATCTCCTTCTAAGCATCGAGATGCCTCTGGAGTTGCCCTTGAGGATTCTGCACCGGCAAAATTGCCCCAGCGGTCGGCTTCGGCTTCCAAAACATTATCGGGGCTCCAGGACGTTCTCGAGGCCTCGACCTCGGCAGAACTACTGGTGCCATGCTCTGGGTTACCGGCTGTCTTTTCCGGTACCGACATCCAGGCATCGGCAGCATCGATAGACCAGAGGTTACCGGCTATTGAACGCAGTCTGCCGGTTCTCCAGGACCAAGCAGGAAGTCAGTCCTCACATATGGGTGACGTCGGCGCCGACGGAGCCCTCGCGGAGCAATTTTCCCCAGCTTTCAAAGAAAGCCTTTGGGAATTGCAGCGCGCATGCGCAGTCCCCTTCCCGCCCAAGGGTGCCATCTTAGCCAGTCTTCTTTTTTCCGCGGAGCCCTACAGACGTGGTCTTCCAGTCCCCGCAGAAAAAGTTGATTTTCTTCATTTATTTTCTATTTTTTCTTCGGTTCGACGCCGGTCTCTTTCCTGCCCGGACTCGCGACGCCGTTGCGAGTCCTTCTCTTATTTTTCGGTTTTTCTGATTTTTCTTGTCAGTTTCGTTTTCGGTTTTTCGCTGGCAGCCCGGTCCTTTGACCTTGCAGGGGCCCTTTTTCCCCCGATGGCTGCCAGTGGCTTCAAAAGGTGTGTTCAGTGTGACAGAAATATGTCTCTCACTGACACACACGATCATTGCCTCCGCTGCCTCGGCCCAGATCACGAGGAACTGATCTGTGGGGCCTGCAGCAAAATGTCCTCCAAAGCTTTACAGAGTCGGCGGCATCAGCGGGAAAGAATCTTTGCAGATCCCACCCGTACCCGGACCTCGTCGGAGGCCTCGGCGTCCAGAGGCTCCAGCTCTGAGCATCGCCGGAGTTCCTCCGACAGAGGTTCTCCCTCCGGGGATCATCATCGGAAGGCGAAACCCGCGAGGGCGGCGTCGGTGGACGCTCCTGGTTCCGCGAGGGCCAGGTCGCATAGCCCCGATAGCCGTCCCGGGTCTTTGGAGCAGGAACGTCTCACGAAGCGACCTCGTCTGGAATCGGAATTGCCTGCTCGGGTAAGTCCTGTAGTCCTCCTGGACTCGCCTCCGAGGGGTCCGACGTCGGGCCCGACGCCGTTGGGGCCCGAGTCGGGGGCTGCTGGGTCACCTGAGGTCGGACTCAGGTTGACGGCCTTGGAGAGCAGCCTGGCTGCCTTCATGGACCAGCAGCGGGCACTGATCGCTAGCCTCGCTGGCGCCTCTGCCCTGGCCACCGGGACGTCGACGTCTAAGTCGACCCCGGAGACCGAGCCGATCCTCGAGTCCATGCGGGCTCGAGTCGATCCTCGGTCGAGGTCTCCCTCGGCCTTCCGTTCGGGACCGAGGTCGTCGATGCCGACTCCCTCGGCGTCGGGGAGGCCGACGCCTACGCCCGCCCGAACCGACCCCACCGATTCCTCCTCGGAGTCGGCCTGGGAATCTGAAGTGGAAGAGTCACCTGATTCCTTTCGGACTCGGTGTGTCCCCTCGGACTCCCCTGAGTCCGAACCTCGGAAGCAGTCCCCCCCGGAGGATGCCCGGTTCTCGGACTTCGTCAGGGATATGGCCAAGCCTTTGGCCTTCCCTGCGGATCCCGAGGAGGAGCCTCGAGCCGAGGAGCTCGACGCCCTCCAGTATGACTCTCCAGCGAAGGAGCACTTTACTGTACCGGTTCCTCCCATGCTGGAACGACTAATCTTCCGCTTGTGGGAGAGTCCGGCATCGTCGCCGGTATTAAGCAAGCGGGTCGATTCCATCTATCGAGTCCGCAAGAGCCCGGGCTTCCAAAAAGCATAGCTACCGCACCATTCCATGGTGGTGGAATCGGCCATGCATAGGCTCAAGAGCCAGAAGATGCACTCCTCGGTGCCTCCTGGCAGGGAGGCCCGCAACCTGGATGGCCTCGGTAAGAAGTGTTTCCAAGGCTCTATGCTTGCTTGTCGGGTCCAGACCTACCAGCTCTACATGGGCATGTACCTTAGAGACCTGGCTAAGGAGATAGCCGGATTCTCTGCTGGACTTTCCGAGGAACCTTTGCGGAGGTTCCTAGCCTTGTCCACTGGAATTCGAGAATGCTCCAAATTCATTTCTCGAGCAGCCTATGATGGCTTTGAAGCGTCGGCTCGAGTGGCCGCAGCCGGCATCGGTGCCCACCGACAGGCTTGGCTTCAGTCGTCTGACCTTGAACCCTGGGTGCAGGACAAGTTGGTCGATGTCCCCTGCCGAGGTGAGAACCTATTTGGCAAGCCCATGGCTGAGAAGGCTGCGCAAATCGAGACGGAGACTCTCACCAGAACAAGGCTCTCTAGAAAGACCTCTGCCCCTTCCCAAAAGAAGAAGGGCTCGGGAAAAAAGTCCTTTTACCCGAGGAAGGCGGCTGCCTATAAACACTACCCTCAGTATCAAGCCTCCTCAGCTCCCCAACAGGGTCAGCAGGCCAAGGGACGGGGTAACGGGTCCCGTAGGCAGCAAGCCCCCAAGCCTGCACCACCGGCCCCTGCTCAACAGGGTGGGGGGTTTTGACTTCATCGACATAGCCTCTCCCCCTCAGCTGGTTTCTCCCAGCACAGGAGGCCGGCTGGTCCACTTTGCCCACAGGTGGTCCAACATCACATCAGATGCCTGGGTGCTTCATGTTGTGCGAGAAGGCTATCTTCTCCACTTCCACCAGGTCCCTCCCTCCTATTTTCCGGGAGAGCCTCCACGACTCCCTCTGCACAGGGACTTACTCCTTCAGGAGTTAGCAAGTCTTCTTCAGGAACAGGCTGTGGAACCGGTGCCCCACCACCTGAGAGGTCAAGGCTTTTATTCCAGGTATTTCCTAATACCAAAAAGAACAGGAGGCCTCCGACCCATCCTGGACTTGCGCAACCTCAACAAGTTCCTCGTGCGAGAGAAGTTCAAGATGCTTACCCTTGGAATCCTTCTGCCCTACCTCCAGCAGGGAGATTGGCTATGCTCCTTGGATCTAAAGGATGCCTACACGCACATCCTCATCCACCCAAGCCACCGCCAATACCTAAGATTTGTGGTGGCAGGAAATCATTACCAGTACAGAGTACTGCCCTTTGGCCTATCCTCCGCACCACGAGTCTTCACAAAATGTCTCGCGGTGGTGGTGGCTTATCTCTGGCTTCAGGGCCTCTATGTCTTTCCTTACCTAGACGACTGGCTCATCAGAGCATCGTCCTCTCAAGAAGTCACACAAGCCACGCACCGCACTGTGACTCTTCTCCAGTACTTGGGCTTTGTCGTAAACTTCGCAAAGTCCACTTTGCTCCCCTCGCAAGATCTCGAGTTCATCGGCGCAAGATTGCACACTCTTCAGGCGCGAGCTTTCCTGCCTCTCGACAGAACTCAGCGGCTCATGGGCCTAGCCAGCCGTTTTCGCAGCCAGTCCCTGGTCTCGGCCAGGCGCTTTCTGAGACTACTCGGCCATATGGCTTCCACCGTCCACGTGACCCCCAACGCCCGCCTGAATATGCGGCCTGCTCAGTGGTGCCTTCGCAAGCAGTGGCAACAGGCCACGGGCGGCCTCGCCGACTTAGTGCAGATCTCCGGTCCACTGGCCTCTTCTCTGCAGTGGTGGCTTCATCAGCCGAACCTGGTACTCGGAATGCCTTTTCAATCTCCTCCGCCTGCTCAAGTACTGACGACCGATGCTTCTCTCCTGGGATGGGGAGCACATTGCCAAGGGGCATGTACTCAAGGTCTTTGGACCGCGTGGGAGTCTGCGCAGCAGATCAACTTCCTGGAGCTCAGAGCAATCCGTCTGGCTCTCAAGGCTTTCTCCCACCTGACTTCTCGCCGGTCCGTCCTTGTCCAGACGGACAATCAAGTTGCCATGTTCTACGTGAACAAACAGGGAGGCACGGGCTCCTTCCTTCTCTGTCGAGAAGCGCAGAGGCTCTGCTCTTGGGCCGTCAGCCATGGCATTCTTCTCAAGGCAGTTTATCTCCCAGGCCAAGAAAATTGCCTGGCGGACAAACTCAGCAGAATCCTCCAGCCGCACGAGTGGCACCTGGATCCCTTGGTAGTTCAGAAACTTTTTCTGCAGTGGGGCCTCCCCACGCTGGATCTTTTTGCCAGTCCTCTCAACCGGCAACTTCCTCGTTTCTGCTCTCGGCAGCCGCATCCCCTCCGAGTAGCGGCGGATGCTTTTCTGCTCTCATGGTCGAAAAGCCTTCTGTATGCCTTTCCTCCCATACCGCTAATCTCTCGAACTCTTTTCAAGGTTCTCCAAGACAAAGCTTCCATGATCCTGATAGCTCCTCGGTGGCCCAGACAGCCGTGGTTTCCACTCCTGCTGCAACTGGCGGTGGAGGCTCCGTTCCCTCTGGGGTTTCAACCAGATCTCCTAACACAGGATCAGGGGTCCCTGCTACACCCCAACCTCAGATCTCTACATCTGATGGCCTGGCTGCTGAAAGGGTAGTCCTTGCTCCCCTTCTACTGCCGGCAGAGGTGGAAGAGGTCGTCCTAGCTTCCCAGCGACCTTCTACCCGCAAATGCTACGCCCTTAAATGGCGTCGTTTTTCCGTTTGGTGTACCCAACAGTCTCTGGATCCCTTCTCCTGCTCGGTGTCGGTGGTCTTGCAGTACTTGCTCTACCTCTCTAATCTTGGACTTAAGTCCAACTCCGTCAAGGTTCACCTCAGTGCTCTTTCAGCACATCATGTGCCGGTGGACGGCAGACCTCTTTCCAACGACCCTCTCGTGGCAAGGTTTCTCCGAGGTCTCCTTCTCCTTAAACCACCTCTGCGCCCGCCAGCGCCTGACTGGGATCTGAATGTGGTTTTGCAGCGGATCACCTGTCCGCCTTTTGAACCTATGGCTACCTGTCCTCTCCGTTTTCTTTCTTGGAAAACCTTATTCCTGATAGCCCTCACTTCCGCTAGACACGTAAGTGAACTACAGGCCCTCGTGTCTGATCCCCCTTACACTCGGTTCTACAAAAATAGGGTAGTCCTACGGACTCACCCTAAATTTCTTCCAAAAGTGGTCTCCCCTTTTCACATCAATCAGGAGGTGGTACTTCCGACCTTCTTTCCCAGGCCACACTCCAGCCGAGCTGAAATGGTCCTGCATACCCTGGACTGTAGAAGGGCGTTGAACTTCTACCTTGACCGTACGCGGGAGCACCGCAAAGCTGCTCAGCTCTTCGTGTCTTTTGACCCCAATAAATTGGGGCTCCCTGTCTCCAAGCGCACTCTGTCCATCTGGGTTGCTGACTGTATCGCTTGGGCTTATGGAGCAGCCGGACTCTCGTTAGAAAGTCGGGTCACGGCTCATTGTGTTCGGGCGAAGGCTACGTCAGTGGCTTACCTCCGCTCTGTTCCATTGGCAGACATCTGCCGGGCCGCTACTTGGTCTTCGAGCCAAACTTTTGCGGTCCATTACTGCCTCGAGAGGGAGTCCCGCAGGGACAGTGCTTTCGGACAGGCAGTACTCCGAAATCTCTTTGAGGTTTGAGCAACTCCTACCCTCCATCCCGGATGTTGGGCTACCGGTGGGTAATAATTCTGTGAAGATTCCTTCCTTCTGTGCTGCTGAGCTAGAGGGAGCTCATTTTTATGCTTAGGGTCTCCGGTAGCCTTAAGCTTGGGAGTCCCATATGTGAGGACTGACTTCCTGCTTGGTCCTGGAGAAAGCGTAGTTACTCACCTGTAACAGGTGTTCTCCAGGAGCAGCAGGAATCAGTCCTCACAACCCTCCCTCCTCCCCTTGGAGTTGCAATCATCTGCTTTAGTTTTTTGCAAATTTTTATGCTGTCTTTTAGCTATGTCATCTGACTGGCTAAGATGGCACCCTTGGGTGGGAAGGGGACCGCGCATGCGCGCTGCAATTCCCAAAGGCTTTCTTTGAAAGCTGGGGAAAATTGCTCCGCGAGGGCTCCGTCGGCGCCGACGTCACCCATATGTGAGGACTGATTCCTGCTGCTCCTGGAGAACACCTGTTACAGGTGAGTAACTACGCTTTCTCCTTGTGGCATCGACACCCTCGGAACCACATCAGACAGTTCAACCGGTACCGGCACCGATTCCAGCACCGGTATCGGTACCGGTACTGACAGCATCGGCATCGGTGTCCGCATTGCCAGCACCCAGTCATGCGATGCCTTCCGGTACTGATTCCCCCCGGTACCGACTTCGGTTGGTACGGGTATCGGGCTCTACAAGAGCATCCGGACAGAAGGTACTTCGAGTCCTCAGAGGAATCTGAGGATTCTGACAGTTCTGTCGATACGGGAATACTTCTCCCAGAGGAGCCTTCCTCCCCTAAACGCAGGATGTCTCCTCCAGAGGACATTTCCTTTCAGGATTTCATCAGGGATGTGGCTCGAGGTCTGTCCATTACTGTGGCTCCTGAAACAGAGCCTAGAGCAAAGGAGTTGGAAATTTTACATTATCCCAAAGCTCCTAAGGAGGCAGCTACTTTGCCTATCCATGAGATCTTGTATGATCTCATGCTAAGAATGTGGGAGACGCCTTTTACCACCTCTCCTCACTCTTGTAGACTGGATACTATGTATTGAGTCCCTCCTTGTCCAGGTTTCCAGAAAACTCAGCTTCCTCACCACTCTATTGTAGTGGAATCAGCTATGAGAAGGATCAGGAGTGCAAAGAGACATGCCTCTAATCCTCCAGGACGTGAGTGCAGAACTTTGGATGCTTTTGGATGTCGTACCTTCCAAGCTTCCATGCTTTCTGGCAGGATCAGTTCCTATATTTTATATATGGGAATCTTCCTGAAGGAAGTCACAGGAGATTTAGAGGTTTTGAGCCCTCTTCTTCCTGAGGATAGAAGGCAGGACTTTCTCACATTGGTCAAACATGCCCAAGATGCTTCTAAATTTGTCAACCGTGCAGCTTTTGACTGTTTTGAGTGCATAAGCAGAACCTCTACCATTGCCATAGGTGCACGTAGAATTGCCTGGCTCCAGGCATCTGATTTGGAGCTCTGGGTACAGGAAAAACTGGGCAATATTCCTTGTACTGGTGAGAACCTGTTTGGCAAAGATTGGCAAGAAAAAGCCAATGAGTTGGATGCTGAGAACTCCACCTTGGATAGATTATCCAAGGCCACAGCTGATCCTGCAAGAAAGAAATCATAAATCAAAAAACCATACTTTTCAAAAAAGAAAAGGTTTTATCCTGCTTATTCCCAGCAGGGATGTTCTGCAGGTCAACCTGTCCAGAAAGGTCAGCAACCACCCAAACAAAGGAAAGCAAAGACTGCTAAGCCTCAACTGTCCCAGCAGTCTCAGCCTCCACAAGGCCTTTGACTTTCAGCTAGAGAACTTAGCCTTCCTGGCTCTCAATGGACCAGAGCCTTCCACCATTCCAGGAAGGTTGTGTCATTTTGCCCCCAGATGGAGGCAGATAACAGCAGAGCATTGGACACACTCCATCATAAAAGAGGGGTACTAGCTTCATTTTTTGAGCATGCCCCCTCCCACAATGATAAGACAGCTCAATTCTCAGACCTCTCTCATCAACCTGTTATATCAAGAGGTCAATAGAAGAAATACCCATTCATCAACAGGGTACAGGGATTTACTCCCCCTATTTCCTTATCCCAAAGAAAACAGGGGGATACAGACCTATTTTTGACCTCAGAGAATTCAACAATTTCCTGATCAAAGAGAAATTCAAGATGATTTCTCTAGGAACTCTGCTGCTATTCCTTCAGAGTCAGGATTGGCTTTGTTCTCTAGATCTCAAGGATGTGTACACCCATGATCCCCAGGAACAAGCAGGAATGAGTCTTCACATATGGGTACGTCGGTACCGACGGAGTCTGCGCGAGAATGCTTCCCAGCGTCCAATCAAGAGCTTTTGGAAGCATCCCAGCACGCCTGCGTGCTGCCTTCCCGCCTTTCCCAACTGCCTCTCCTCAGTTTTCGTTTTTCCGCGGAACCGGCAGGACGTCCTCCTGTCACCGCAGAAAATTCTTGTTTTATTTCTTTAGTTTTCTTGTGGTCGCGGCTGTCTTCCCGACGCCACCGGTACCGCCGGTGTTTTCTTTTCTTTTCTTATAAAATCTTCCTTTTCCACGGGATATTTTTTCTTCATAGTGTCCCACGGTCTCTTAGGCCTTTTAGGCCTCTTCTTTTTCCTTCATGGAACCGCCAGACACTTTCTCCAAGAAATGTTCAGACTGTGGCGGTACAACTTTATTTTTAGACCCTCGAAGTCTGTGTCTAACCTGCTTGGGTCCTGACAACAGTTTGGTGAGAAGAGGTTTTCAACATCGAGGTTCCCTCGATACACACTTGCCCTCCAACTTCGGGACACCGTTCCCTTCTTCTTCCACACAGGATCAGGTAACCCACAAACAGTCTGTGAAGACTAGCCAGTTCTCAAGTGGTAGGTCTCATGCACAGCATGTAGACGGCTCTGGCCTTGCTCTCTAGGACCCACTGGCTTCAAAACCCCGGCGGGAGTCTTCGGTCTCCAAAGCCTATAAGGGGTTTCAGGTTGTTCCTGGGGTTCACCCCCCACAGAACATACCTAAGCCGTGTACGGTGGTGGCATCCGCTTCGAGCGGTACCAATACCCCGGCATCGGCACTGGTGTTGGATGAAACACTCCTCACCAGGGATAGTAGTCTGGCGTCCTCGGTGCCTTCGGGACCGGTGGATACTCTCCAGATTCACTTTCCATTATCGGTTCCAACACCGATACTACCACCGATGTCGGTACCCTCCAGACGTGCATCGATAGCCTCGCTTCCTTCGATGCCGAGTCTGGAATCGATCTCCAGTCTGGAGGACTGGGTACCGACTCGCCTTGGTACCGGCTCTCGGCGGTACCGAAGGCTCGGTTCCGATGATTCGGATCCGCAACTCTCGGTTCCCCCGAGGCCGATTGAGTTGCCACTGGTTGACCTTCCTTTACTGGTATCAGACATGGTACCGAAGTCGGTACCACTGTCCTCATTACCCTTACGGTCGGTGCCTTCCATGCTTCGCTTATCAGGCTCTCTGCCCTCGATGCCGAGTTTGGAATCGATCTCTAGTCTAGAAGACTGGGTACCAATAGGTTTTGGTACCGACACTGATCGATACTGGTGCTTTGGTACCGAGGATAGTAGCCGGAGGTCTTCGGTTACCTCGGTACCAATTGAACTGTCACCGATGACTGCTCCGATGTCTTTGTCGGGCTCGACTCCAACATCGGTATTGGCATTGGTACCGGTATCCACAATAACATCGTGGCCAATTCCTGACATGCTTTTTTCAACAGGATCGCTCCATTCTATACCAAGCTTGGAGTCGACACCTGACATGGACAATGTGGTAAGGACGGTTGCTGCTCCTGACAGCCAGTACCAGCAACCATCCCTTAAGCATTCCACACTGCACTCTGCAGGATCTTCTATTCCTATATATTTGGATAACTCTGTGGGTGCTCAGGCTAGTTCTTTAGATCTAACCTGTCCAAGGGAGATTCCTGTTTGGGATCCCTCTTTTCAGAGTTTCCTCCTGGATATAGCAAGATCTCTTGCCATTCCTATTCCAAGACATGATCCTGCACAAGGCTCTGTTTCTGCCAAAGCAAAGGACAACATAATGCTTCCTTTGCATCATTCCTTGCAGGATCTCCTTCTAGGAATGTGGGAAACACCTTTAAGGGTACCCCCACCTCCCAGGGCAACTGATCTCTTATATCAGGTGCCCCCCTCTCCAGGGTTTCAAAAGACTCAACTTCCTCCTCATTCCATAGTAGTGGAATCAGCAATGAGGCGGGTAAAGAGTAATAAAAAGCACTCTTCTTATCCGCCAGGTCGTGAGTCTAAGACACTAGATGCCTTTGGATGTCAAACCTTCCAGACATCTATGCTTTCTGCAAGAATTCTCTCATATATTTTTTATGAGTCTTTCTCTTGAGGAGGTCACAAAGCAATTACATCTTTTGACTCCTTTCCTTCCAGATTCTAGGAGTACATACTATTCCTGCATATCCAGAATATCTCTTGGTTTCTTTCTCGTGCTTCCCTAGACTCTTTTGAGTCTGTTAGCAGGACTTCTGCTATAGCTATAGGGGCACGATGTAGAGCCTGGCTCCAAGCTTCAGACTTGGACAAATGGGCACAACAACGGCTGGGACATACTCCTTGCACTGGAGAAAATCTTTTCAACAAGGAGTCTTTACATCAGGTTACTCAGTTGTCCACTGATTTACCTGTTCCTAAGGGTTGTTCTACACCTTCTTCTGTCCCAATAGGTAGGAAATGTCCTACCAAACTTTCTTCCCACAGGAGAAGAAGGTTTTATTCCTCACTTGCCCATCATACAGATGGTTCCCCAACAGGGGAGGCATTGTCCTGGTCTGAAGAATCCAACCTCTCACCAGGCTCAGCAAACCCAGCACCTGCAGGGATTCTGATCAATCATCATCAGATGCTTGTGACTCTTGGGGTTAGAATCTACATCTGCTTCTTCTCAATAGAGGCAATCCACTGCTTCATTCTAATCCCTACACATGGATCTCTTTCCAAAAGACATCCATTTTTTCTATATTTCTATGAGCTGTCAGGAGGTTCATGCCTATAGGTCACAGGTTGCTCCTCTTTTTCCTGCTAGGGAAAGAGGTCTAACCACTATCAAATGATAGTTCCTGTGCCAGCATGTATTTTTCTTAGACTTCCTACTTCGTAAGTCTTCTTCAGCTCTATTCTCTTCACCCTCTTACCAAGTTTTTCCTCTGTAAGAGCGGAATTACTTACTGGGAGGCTTTTTCTTCAACCTCTCTAGTTTTCTCACTTTCCAGTGCGGAGTTTTCCTCTGAGTTACCTCCTCTATTTCAATCTTGCTTTGGGGCAGTGTGATGAGGAAGCTTATCATAGTTCAGGAGGGAGTTATAAAAGAGGTGAATTGACTCTGAACAAGCAACCTGTCTTTGCTGGTAGAAATACTAAAACAGAATGGTTTCATAAAAGGCTACCAGTCCCAGAATGCACCAGGTTTCAAACAGCCTCTAGAAGGGCTGAAGTGGGGAAACGTGTGTTCAATCAGGAGAGCTACGAGGTAATCCCCAATCACTCCAAGGGCAGGGCTTGATTCAGCACAGCTGGGCTGTGCTAGGGTGGAGTGCCCCTCTAAGCACGTTAAAAGTAATAGATTTTCTACACACAGACAGAACTGGAATCGTGAGGAGATCAAGGACAGAGAGAGCAAGGAGAGACAGAAGCAGCAGCAACGTGGAAAGAAGAAGAGAAAGACACCTTGGAGGTCTAAAGAAGGAGCCCACAGCAGTACGTGTGTTGGGAGTCATTTCAGAGGCAAGCATACTCCATTGGACTGGAGGAAGCCAGAGGAATGGGGTTATAGAGCCAGGAATTCCCAGACGGCACCTTTGAAGGAGACGGCTGCAGGTGGAAGGGGCCCTAAGACCGTTGCAAGAAGGTATGTGAAGAGAGACCCAGTGTCCAGGGATCTTGATTGGAAGGCTGGACATAAAAGCTGGACTACTTACTGGCCAGGATACCTGGAGAGGAAGCCTAACAGCAAAGGAAGCTCAGGTATGAACTTTGATCTATGCCCTAGCTTTTCTCCAGGAAGACAGCAGGGAAACAAATATTATCCTGAGAGTGAACAATTGAGGAATTCCTCTGAGCCAGACCCTGATATTGTTTCCATGATATTTGAGGAAGAAGGAGATATATTAAATGATCAGAATGAATACATGGATTGCTCTCTGTCCAGGCTGCTGTGGTAAAATACTTTCTCACTAATACAAAAACCACCAAAAGGAACTGTAATTTGTTCTTTTATCTACCCGGAAAAGTCTGCAAGAAAGCTTTTGGGTAGGATTGAGCCACGTAGAGAAAGTGAACCAGCAAAGGGGTTTGCAGCTGGCTAATTGGTGATAATTGAGCCAGGCACAAGTGCACGTGAGCTCTGAAAGGAAACTTTTCTTTTTTTGTGTGTAAATAGAAGAAAGTTATCCTTGATAAAGAACAGTTTTTGTTACTTTTGGGTTTTGTTTTTGCTTTTGTAGCAATGCTAAGAAAGTTATTAGCATGAGCCATCAAAAAGACCTTTTCTGTTTCCCATCAAGGTCTTATTTGATTTTTGCTTAAGAAGTTCAGTTACCTTATTTCATGTTTTGTTTTCCTGAATGCAATACTGAAAGCAAGTGTCCTTTTTGTGTTACCAAGTAAATCTGTGTGGGAGAATTAACCCCATGAATAAAATCCATTTTCTTTGCTTACATTCGTGCATCACAACTCATTATTTTGTGAACGGCTGATTCTGGTATAAGTGAACTACATTCCCCACAATCCTTTGCAAGTCATAATAATATTTTTGCCTTTGCTAAGACTGTGGCCATTCACGACCAGCGCCCCGTTTACAGGCAGCTTATCAGACATGTCCAGAGTTTCCTACTCCTGTTCTGTCTGTTCTTTCTGTTTTGAACAGTAAGATTCTTTCTGCTGTCTTGCTAGCAGCTGCCTATGCAGGAGCCTTAATCTTTGGACCACTGGTTCTTCTCCACAAACAACCAGATTTGTCCTCCACTAACATTCTGTCTAGCCTTAATATTGGCTCCAAGTCAGTGCTTTCATCTCTCTTGGAGACTATCTCACTACAAGCTTTCTGGATTGTCTTCTATTTCTGCCATCTCCATTCTCCTGGGTTTGGCAGCATAGTTAGCAGAGATACTGGCTCTCTAGCAGCCAGTTCTATCTCCTCATTCTCCTGCATCCATGCTCTCTGCAATTACAGAGAAGCTTTCCACTATGGGCCCTTGCTAGAGAGCATGGGGGGTTAAGCAGGTCAGCATGGTATCATCTCTAGGCGTCTTCTGTCTACTTACCATGCTAGAGTCCTGGAAGACTCTGGACTTGCTGGCTGCACATTGATGTTATCCTGTTTTTCACGTAACAGTCCTGGTTATTTTTCACTAGCTAGCATTCTTGCAGATCATGACCAGGAGGCATAGATTCTCTATATGTCTTCTCAAGTAGGTTCCACCTCCTTGTTATTAGATGAATCTTTCCTCTCCACATATCCTATGTGACTACCGTGCTGTAGGCATATCTCTGTCTGTTTAATTGCAGACACCCATATGTAGACCTACATATCCACATTTAGTTTTTGGTGTGTATTTTGTGCCCTTCCATATCTCACTATAGATATATTCTTATAGGTCTGTCTCTATCTATCTATCTATCTATCTATCATGTATCTGTCGAGATATTTTATTATAGATAGCTTTGTATCCACATACTTATCTATATCACTGTCTATCCTCATATAGCTATATGATTCTGACAGAGGGGCTTTACCCATACCTATGCTATCTAGCAGGTTTGGGGTTCTACACACACAACCACTGCTGTGGTAGTCAACAATTTTTATACCATAACCTACAGGTTTAGGTACCTTTGAAGCTCTCCCTGCTCCAATATCTCTCCTAGCTTACCCCAGTTAGGAGAGACATTGTGGATCTTCAGTTAATCACAGGCTTAACGCCTCAGGCATTTGTCCTCTCTTTTTGGGATACAAGGGGTTCCCATACCCTTTCTCCCCACAAGGACTCTGCCTGTTTGTCCAAATCGGTTAGCTTTTCTCTTTTTGCTCCTAAGAGTGAGCCACTCTGCCGCCAAAAGAGTTCAGTTTTTGTCTTAAAGCCTTCCGCTGAAGGCCCACTGTTTTTGTACTACCCCAGTTTCTCCTACTGGGGTTACCTGTTACCTTTCAGGATTCTAACCTCCACTGTTTTTCCTACAGGTTTATTACCTCCACTTACAGTGAGGTCCTCTTCAAGGTTCCTCTACTGAGTTCTCCAGTAGATCCATGAACCTCTATACTTCTGTGAATTCCTGTCAGGGGAGGTCCATATTGCAATCTTCTTTGCAATATCATTGATTACAATCATCATCCACACATGGACTCCTCCTCTGAAGTCCTATGCTAGGTTAGCTGTTCCACAGCATCCTTCTTTTTCTCAACTCCTACCCTCCATCCTCAGGATGCCTGGTGTTCTGTGAGAAAGCATGTTCCAACCTATGACATGCTGGGACTCCAGGCATCTCAGCTTGGGAGTCCCCATATGTGAAGACTCATTCCTGCTTGTTCCTGGAGATAGCACAGTTACTTACCTGTAACAGGTGATCTCTGGGAACAGCAGGAATAAGTCTTCACAACCCACCCACCTCCCCAGGAGTTGTATCTCTATCTGTCTTTCCTTTCTTCTCTCTCTCTCTTTGTCTCAGCTTTAAAACTTAACTGAGGAGAGGCAGTTGGGAAAGGCGGGAAGGCAGCACGCAGGCGTGCTGGGATGCGTCCAAAAGCTCTTGATTGGAAACTGGGAAGCGTTCCCGCGCAGACTTCGTCGGTACCAACGTACCCATATGTGAAGACTTATTTCTGCTGTTCCCAGAGATCACCTGTTACAGGTAAGTAACTGTGCTTTCTCATCCATCCAACTCACAGAAAGTTCCTTTGGTTCCTTTTTCAAGGAAAGCACTACCAATACAGGGTGCTTCCTTTTGGCCTGGCCTCAGCACCAAGAGTGTTCACAAAATGCATGGCTGTGGTAGCAGCATTTCTCCGCACTCTAGGAATATTCGTCTTCCCTTACTTAGACGACTTGGTCATTCGAGCCCCATCATAGTCAGAGGCCAGGATTTCTCTATTTCGTACAATGCGTATCCTTCAGTTTTTGGGTCTGGTCATCAACATCCCAAAATCCAGTCTAAGTCCCACTCAGTCTCTAGAGTTCATAGGAGCTTTGCTGGATACCAGAAAAACAAGGGCCTATCTCCCCCAGGCCCATTGATTTCGCATGGTGCAGTTAGCTTCTCAAGCAGTGCTGAAGCCTCATCTCACTGCCTGAGAAATGCTACAACTACTAGGCCACATGGCATCTACCGTGCATGTGGTTCCCTATGCTCACCTCCATATGAGAGCAGCCCAGTGGACTTTATCCACTGAATGGACCCAAACATCATGATGCCTGTCAGACAAAATAACAAACACAAATTACCTTATTTTGTCCCTCCAATGGTGGCAGTCCACTCAAAACCTGTTGCTGGGGTCCCCATTTCAACAACCCTTACCCCAGGCAACTCTCACAACAGATGCTTCTCCAATGGGTTGGGGAGCTCATCTGCAAGACCTCTCCACCCAAGGCACCAGGACTCCACAGGAGACTCATCTACATATCAATCTCTTGGAGCTCAGAGCAATTTTCCTTGCTCTTCGAGCGTTCCACACCCTGCTCAGCTACAAGACAGTCCTCATTCATACAGACAATCAAGTAGCCATGTTCTACGTGAACAAGCAGGGGGGAACAGGCTCTCTGGCTTTGCAACGAAGCGCTGCGACTATGGGCCCTCGCCAGAGAGCATCAGATTCATCTCCTGGCAGTGTATCTTCCAGGCATACAAAACTCTTGGGCAGACAGACTCAGTCAAGTTCTGCTTCCACACGAATGGTCTCTGCATGCAGACCAAGTGACCAAGATTTTTCAAATTTGGGGAGCCCCGGACATAGACCTCTTTGCAAGTCCATTGAATGCCAAACTTCCCCGATTCTGTTCCAGAATTCCGGCTCAAGGCTCTCAGGCCAGGAATGCTTTCCTCCTTCATTGGGGTCAAGACTTCCTTTATGCCTTTCCACCCATTCCCCTAATTCCCAAAACCCTGTTGAAGCTTCAAAGAGACAGAGGCCATATGATTCTCATAGCTCCACATTGGCCATGGCAAGTGTGGTACCCTCTGCTTCTACATCTCTCTCAAGCTCCCTCTCTGGAGTTAGGGTCTGCTCCAGATCTCCTGTCTCAGGAGAACGGAATGTTATGACATCCCAATCCCCAGTCTCTACATCTCAGAACTTGGTTGCTGAAGGCCTAGATCTTCTTGATCTTAACCTTTCTCAACAAGTAAAGGATATCCTTTATGCTTCCAGGAAGCCTTCCACAAGACGCTCTTATGCTTTCAAGTGGAAATGATTTACCATATGGTGCTCGCATTACTGGAGGATCTCCTTCATTTATCCAATGAGGACTTAAGACTAATTCAGTAAGAGTCCATTTGAGTGCTATTGCAGCTTCTCTCAAACCTCTGAATGGACAACCTATTTCCTCCCATCCTCTTATAGCAAGATTCATGAGAGGCCTTCTTCTAACTAAGCCTCCCATTAGGCCACCACCTGTGGCATGGGACTTAAACTTGGTTCTTGGTCAGCTCATGAAGCCACCTTTCAAACCCTTAGCTACTACTTCATTGAAATTCCTTTCTTGGAAGGTTATCTTTCTTATTGCAATCACATCAGCACGTCACATCAGTGAGTTGCAGGCACTAGTGGCTGATCCACCTTATAGAAGGTTCCTTCATGACAAGGTAGTCCTTAGGACTCATCCACACTTTATGCCAAAGGTAGTCTCGCCTTTTCATGTAAACCAAGCAGTCTACCTACCTGTATTTTTTCCAAGGCCTCATGCATCAAATGCAGAAAGGAATCTTCATACTTTGGACTGTAAAAGAGCTTTAGCCCTTTACTTACAAAGAACACAGCAACATAGAAAGTCCTCCCAACTCTTTGTTGCTTTTGATCCTTCTCATTTGGGACTTCCAGTTTCCAAGAGAACACTGTCTAACTGGATTGCTCAGTGTATTTCCTTTGCCTGTCAGAGTAAGAATCTTCCTCTGGAGGGCCATGTCACAGCTCACAATGTGAGAGCCATGGCAGCTTCAAT
The DNA here is from genome assembly GCA_033557465.1 of Ichthyophis bannanicus. NCBI lineage: Eukaryota > Metazoa > Chordata > Amphibia > Gymnophiona > Ichthyophiidae > Ichthyophis > Ichthyophis bannanicus. The sequence goes on along the minus strand of CM066033.1, from coordinate 111,391,279 downwards.
GGCTCATCTGCACTCTGTGTCTATCGACGACATCTGTCGAGCAGCCACCTGGGCCTCGATTCATACCTTCACAGCCCATTACTGTTTGGACAAGACTGTCGACGGGATGCCTTGTTTGGTCAGGCTGTTCTCCAACACCTGTTCCATACCTAATCAACTCCTACCCACCATCCCTGGTTGGATGCCAGAGATCCATGGGGGGAAGTGGAGCCCTTTCTCAGGGACACACAGCTTCTGGGGTCTCTCCCTGGCATCTAAATCTAGCGAGTCCCCATATGTGAAGGCTACATTCCTGCTTGTTCCTGGAGATAGCATAGTTTCTCACCTGTAACAGGTGATCTCCGGGAACAGCAGGAATTTAGTCTTCACAACCCACCCACCTCCCCTAGGAGTTGTATCTCTCTATATCTTTCTCTTTCCCCCTCTCTCTCTTTGTCTCAGCTTTAAACTCAACTGTAGAGAAGCAGTTGGGAAAGGCGGGAAGGCAGCACGCAGGCACTGTGGGACGCTCCCAAAAGCTTTCTAATTGGACGCTGGGGAGCGTTCATGCGCAGGCTCCGTCGGTACCGACGATACCCATATGTGAAGACTAAATTCCTGCTGTTCCCGGAGATCACCTGTTACAGGTGAGTAACTATGCTTTCTCTGTAATTTTAGCCAAGAATGGGAGACTCGCAATAGGGCGATATGATGCTGGTTCTGTTGTGTCCAGGTTTGGTTTCTTCAGGGTGGGGCGGATGGAGGAGAGCTTAAGATTGTCAGGCATCATCCCTTGTTTGAGTATTTCATTCACCATCTTGGCTGTATATGGGCTGATTTCAGTAGTTACTGATTTGATCCATTCAGGGGGACAGAGGTCAAGTGGTGAGTTGGTGGTGTTTAGCTTGGTTAGGATGTTTTCAGTATTTTTCTGTTAATTGATTGGAATGTGGTCCACTTGGTCTTGATAGGAAGTTTGTCTGTGAGGGGGGGGGTTAATATGGATGGTGTTAGGGTGTAGATATTTATATTGTGCAGCTAGTTGAAGGTAGTGACGTTGATTGTTTGGTTGTGATTCGTTGGTGGTTCTATTAGCTGTTTCACCAGGACAAATAGCTCTCTTGGGCATTTTTTTGCAGAGTTGATTATTTTTGAGTGGTATTCTTTCACGGCTTGATCTGTGGCAGTGTGGTAGTTTTGAAGGTGTAAGAAGTAATTGTTCTGGTCTTAATTTGAGGTGGTTTTTTGCCATTTTCTCTCAGTTCTGTTTTTATTTTTCAGAGGGTATGCATATACCAGGGAGTTTTGTATATATGATGTTTCTTGGTGAGGTTTTGTTGTTGTTCTGGTAGTTTTGCTGCTGATCCGATCACATTGTTCCAGTTGTCTGTTAGTACTGTGATGTCTGTTGTTAGATAAGGTAAAGTGTTTTATAAGAACACCTCTTTGTTGAAGCTTTTGAATCGTATTATTTGTTGGTGATCTGTTGTTGATTTTAGAAAAATCATTTTTATTAACTTATTTCAAACACTGTAAACATACAGAAACATGAGCAAAACCAGAAACCAAACCCAAAATCCAGAATCCAAAGGCTGAACACCACCATCGGACCTACAGTTGGCTAGTGCAACCCCCGAATCCCCCCCCCCAATTCCCCCACGTCCTATCGGCCATACCTCGACTACATCAACAGTCCATAGAGTGGGGGCTGGGTGGGGGCCGGATGGCGCCTATCCACTCTCAAACGGGCATGACTCAGGCCCACCGGGACTGTCCCGGTGGCTCCTACTACTCCCCCCCCCCCCGCGGCCCCCCCCTCTCCCCCCGCCGCCCGCCAACCATCCCTCCTACCCCCTTCACCCCCCCTCCTCCCCCCTCCCCCCCACCAACCTGCCTATCTTAACAACAAGGGCTCCCCATACCCACCCGATAGTCTAGCTGGATGAATAGGCTCCGGGGCCTACCCAGGGAACAGATCCCAGACCTGCCCTATACGCTCTCCCACATTACCTCCAACAACTCTTGCCGTCCAAAGCTCGAAGATCACTCATAGCCAGCTCCCACTCCCCAATCCCCGGTGGTGTGGTTGCTAACCAGTGGCGCAAAAGACATTGCTTCGCTATGACAAAGCCTCGTTCACAGAGACTCCGTATCACCTTCGACAAACCGGTGTCTCCCCTATAAACTCCCAACAGGCCCCAGATGGGAGTGATCTGTATCGTGCATCTCACCCGCTCACTCAGCTTAGTGCCTACCGCATCCCAGAAGTTGCGGAGGAGGGAACAGTACCAAAATCTGTGTATCAAAGTCCCCGGCTCGCGTTGGCACAGGGTGCAGCTATCCGTCTCCACTAGACCTACCCGCGCCGCCCACACATTATGCCCGTACGCCCTCCACAAAAACTTATATTGAGTCTCCTGCAGCAGCACCGACTCCGAGAATGTTTTAATAGCTGTGAACGCCGTACCCAGCAACTCCCCGGTCGTATTCGGCAATTGGTCCCGCCTCCACCTCTCGGCCAGGCCCTCCAAGGCCTGGTCTGCCACAGCACGCCGTCCCCCCGGATAAAGTTCGCTCCGCAAAGATTTAACGGTCAAGGTGCCAGCGAGGGCCTCGAATAATTCCAACATATCACCCAGCTTCAAGAGAGATCCGTCTCTCCGCTGCAGGGTGCGAACATAATGCCTAACCTGCAAATAAAAATAGAAGTCATGTTTCTGCAACTGGTAACGGGCCCTCAACGAGGCAAAGGAGTCCAACTCTGCAAACCCCTGCAGTTTCAAATGCCCAAGATAGTGGATGCCTTTCCGCGCCCAATCACTCACTATGCGACCCTCGCCACCAGGGGCAAAGTCCGCGTTCCCTACCAGAGGCAGGCAGTCGGTATACTGCCACGCGCAGCCGCGAATATGGCACAGGCTTTTCCAAGCCAGTCCAAGGCCGCACAGGCAGAGGGACCGCCGCCAAAGGGGGGTGGCAGCTCCCGCGGGGGGGAGTGAAGCAACCGAACTGGACATTGACCGCCCGATAGGTCGGTTAACAATTCCAGCGGGAGGATCTCACCCGTCTGCTCAAATAAATTCCGAAGGGCTCTTGTTAAATAGAGCACATTATACTCACGAAGGGAGGCCAGTTGCGCCCCGCCTACTTCGCCCTCCCGCATTAAAGCCGCCAGAGCAATACAAGGCTTGCGGACTCTCCAGAGAAACTTCGATAAATGCTTCTGTAATAACTGCAGATCCCGCTTCAAAAGCCAAAGTGGAAGATGCCGCAGTACATACAGCCACCGAGGCACCTCGACCATGTTAAAAAGAGCGATGCGGCCCTTCAAAGAAAGCGGTAACTCTCGCCACCGCTTCAAGCGGACAATGGTACGCTCAAGTAGGGGCCCAATGTTCACTCGATACAGCTGTGCTAATGTGGAGGGAATCTGAATACCTAAGTAGCGAAATTGACCGTCCGCCCATCCCAAAGGGAAGTCCTGCCGCCACAGCGCTCTAACCTTGTCGCCCACATCCAATGCCAAGGACTTCGCCGCATTTATCTTCAAGCCAGAGAACGAGCCGAATCGCTCAATCAACGCCAAAGCAGCGACGAGGGACCGTTGTGGGTCCGTGAGACATAACAACATATCGTCCGCAAACGCACTAACCTTCAGCCCACCCTTGGCCCATTCCATCCCCCGCACCTCCTCAGAGTGTAATAACTTGAGCAAAAGCGGCTCTAGCTGGAGGACAAACAAAACAGGGGATAGGGGACATCCCTGCCGAGTCCCCCGCCGCAGGGGGAAGGTGTCAGACTGTCCCCTCCCACCACCACATACGCCAGCGGCTCCTCGTATAAGGCTCGTATCCAGCCCAAAAGGGCCCCGTCCATACCAAATCCCCGCAGTGCCGCGAACATGTAATCCCAGGATACCCTATCAAAAGCCTTTTCGGCCTCCAGACTAACCAGCAGCAACGGGGTACCCGCATGTATACAGCGCTCCATGCCCAACACAACACTGTTAATATTTCTAGTCGCGTCTCGCCCCTGCACGAAGCCCGCCTGATGTCGTCCGACCAACTTGGGGAGGACTGCTTGTATCCTTCCGGCCAACACCAAAGCCAAAATTTTCATATCGTAATTTATCAACGAGATCGGCCGGTAAGCCGCCGGATCCTCTGGATTCTTGCCCTCTTTGTAGATGAGGGAGATAGAGGCCGTACGCATGTCTCGGGGGAACTTCCCTACCTCCAACACCTCCGCGTAGAGGGCTGCTAAGGTCGGCGTAACTTGGCATTCCAGCACCTTGTAAAACTCCGCCCCGTAGCCGTCCGGCCCTTGGGGCCTTATGGGGCTTGCCTTTCCTGATAACGTTCTGAATTTCGCCCCCTGAGATAGGCCTAAGTCCAACAATTCCTGCTGTGAGATTTGGGGAATCGCAAGGCCCTCAAAGAAACGACGCTCCTCCTACCGATCTTCCGGCCCGGGGGTATACAGAGTCTCGTAAAACTGCTTAAATATCCCCGCGACCTTCTTGGAATCACTCTGCTTCTGCCCCTCTGAGTCGCGAATGAGCGTAATGACCTTCGTACTCCCCCCATCCCGTACTAAGCATGCGAGTAATTTGCCCGATCGATTACCGTAGCGGAAAAGTTGGTGTCGATAATAATGCAAGGAATGCAGAGCGCGATCCTGTAAGAGGGCGTTCAGCCTCTTTTGTGAAGCTAAATACGCCCGAGTACGCTGTCCCGTCGGGTCTCGTCCCACCCCTTTCTTCAGCTGCTCAAGTTCCCGGGTGAGATGCACAATAGCGCCATTAAGCCGCTTCTTTTCCGCTGCCATATATGCAATGATATGGCCCCGCATGACCGCTTTTCCCGCCTCCCACACCGTGGCTACGGATGGGCAACTGGACTCATTAAATTCTAGATATTCTGCCCACTTCTGCCGTAGAAATAGCGCAAATTCCTGATCTTGTCCCTTCTGCCGTGGGAAGGACCACCGAAACCCCTCTGCTCCTGCGCCCCTCCAATCAATCCAGACCATAGCGTGGTCCGATATCACAATAGGCCTAATCTCAGCCCTTTGCACTTTCCCAAAGACTGCCTCTGAAACCAGGATATAGTCTATTCGCGACCAAGTGTTATGAGCTCTAGATAAGTGTGTGTAATCACGCTCCCCCTCATGCAGAACGCGCCACACATCTAAAAGGTTACCCATACGGCAAAGGTAGTTCAACTCTCTTCTCGTCCACCCTACACTCTGCACCGGATGGGATTTATCAAGGGACGGATCATGCGGACAATTGAAATCACCCGCCAGAATGACAGGGATCCGCGGAGCCGCCTCCAGTCTCTGCAGAATGCCACGGAAAAACCCGTGCTCATAGACATTAGGGGCGTAAATATTGCCAATAAAAACTTCTTCTCCAGCCATTCGCATGTGCAGAAACAGATAGCGGCCCCGGGGGTCAACATCCTCCCGCAGCACTTTCACCGGGATCCCTTTCTTGATCAATATCGCCAGCCCCCTCTTCTTCCCCGTAGCAGAGGCTGCGTATACCTGACCCACCCAATCTTTCCGTAATTTAAGGTGTTCAAGAGCATTTAAATGAGTTTCCTGCAACAGGGCAATCTGGGCCCCCTCTTTCTTCAAAGCCTGAAGAACCTTGGTGCGTTTGACCGGGGTATTGAGGCCTCCCACATTCCACGAGAGGACCCTCACATTAGATCCCAGAGTAATGATGGGTGTGTGTTAGCTCCAACGCCCCATAGGTATCTGTGTGGCAAAGCCAGTGGCTGCCCAGCCTCAGCCCCCGGCCCACTCCCCTCCGGTTCACCTCTATTCCACAGTCCCATCAAGTGATACAGGGCTCTCAAAGGCAATACTGCTCCCTCCAGTAGACAGGTTACCCCCCTCCCCAGCCCCCATCCCCACCCCCCTCCTCCCCCCTTATCCCATCTCCCCCTCCCCCCCCACCCTCCCCACCCCCCCTCCCCATTAATCATAAACACAACCGCCTCTCCCCTAACCCAATACCTACAATTCTATTGCCACGGCCTACTAAGCTGCGGCCTGACTTCCCTGCGTGAACACCGCAGGGCCGCCTCGGCTCCAAATATCCATGTCCCCTGATAACCAGCAACACTGAAACCCACAACAATATATTACATACATAGGGCTGCAGCAGGCACTCCAAAGCAGACACACTCAGTCCCGGCACAAGCCTGCTGCAGTATCGTGCTCAGAATACCAAGCTCAGAATAGGTCCCCCCCCCACCTCCCGCCGCCCCTACAGCGAAATAATAATAGAGCGGAGAAGGCCACAAACATGTCAATATGGGCACCCCGAGGTACCGGGCTCAGAGTCCTCCGGAGAGAGTCGCAAAGAAATTCTCAAGGTCCAAGTCCCAGCAGTCTCTCTCCTCCACCGCATTATCGCTGACAGGCCTACACACGCTGCACCAGCGCGGGAAGAGCAGGAACCGTAATAGAGTCCTCAGCCAGCCAGCACCGTGATCACGAGCTCAGCCCGGGGCCCTCACCCAAAGCCTCCAAAAAAGCTTTAGCCGCCCCTGCCGAGGCGAAAGCATGGTTCTCTCCCAAGTGAGTGACCCGGAGGACTGCCGGGAAAGCCAAAGTAAATCGCACCTTCCGCTGGAATAAGGCAGAACAGATGGGGGCAAATTCCTTCCGTTTTCCCGCCACCGCCACCGAATAGTCCTGGAACAACAGAATGTTTTGGTTCTCATGCTGTAGATCCCGTTTGCTGCGATAAGCCTGTAGCAGCTGTGCTTTATGCTGGAAGTTGAGAATACTTGCTATCACCACCCGAGGTCTCTGACGTGCATCAGTTTTCGACCCGATCCTGTGGGCTCTTTCCACCTTAATATCCCCCACCAGAGCAGGCAGGCCCAGTGCATTAGGGAGCCAAGATTCTATGAGGGGCAGCAGCATAGCATCTGAGGTAGTCTCAGGGATCCCGATTATGCGAATGTTGTTTCGCCTTGATCTATTTTCAAGATCATCGACTTTGTCCAACAGGGCTGCTATTTGGGCTGTTTGGGCCTTGTCCGCTCGCGCCATGCTGCCCCCATCATCCTCTAACGCTGACACTCGCTGCTCAAGTTCATCCACGCGCTGTCCCATCTCTCCCAGTGCAGCACCCAGCGCCTCCAGCTTGCCCAGTATTTGGTCGAACTTTGGGTCAAGCAATTTCACTACCTCTCTCGCCAGTTCTTCAGAGGCCGACTCTATACTTTCAGTTCCCGGCGAGGCCGGACTCAGCGCCGCCTGCCGCGTGGTTCCCAGTTTGGGGCCCTTCTCCTTCTCTTTGCGCGCCGGCAGCGGCATTTGTCAATAGATGCGATCTGCTCCAAAACTCAACCGCAGAGTGCCGACTCTGACAGAGGTGCCCCCCTCGGGTTGTAGGACAAAGAAATTGCGGGGATAGCAGACGAAAATCAAAGGTTAATCCCGAGGCGGTCCCGGAGCGAGCTGAGAGACGTCCTCACTCGCTCATGTGCCACCGGAAGTCCCTGTTGTTGATTTTAATTGGTATGGAGAAGGTGATGAGTCTGACGATGTTAGAGGGCGTTTTTTCAATGAGAGGGGGGGGGGACTGGTGTGGATAGAGTAGGTAGGGGTAAAGTTAAGGTCCAGGGTGTTGCCTTTGGTGTGAGTGGGGAGAATCACCCTTTGTGTGATCTCCATGGTTTCCATTGCTGTGAGGAATGTGTATGCTGTTGCTGTAGATAATGAGAGGGGGGGGGGGGGTTGAAATCTCAAAGTATGATCATATCTCCAGGAACAAGCAGGAATGAGTCTTCACATATGGGTACGTCGGTACCGACGGAGCCTGTGCGGGAACGCTCCCCAGCGTACAAAAAGAAAGCTTTTGGGAGCATCCCACGCGCATGCACGCTGCCTTTCCGCCCATTTACTTGCCTCTCATCAGTTTTCCGTTTTCCATGGAGCCGGCAGGACATATTCCTGTCTCCGCAGAAAATTCTCCTTTTTATTCTTAGTTTTTTGTGGTCGCGTCTGCCTTCCCTCGACACCACCGGTACCGCCGGTGCTTTTCTTCCTTTTTACTAAAGAATTTCTTCTTTTCTTAGAAATTTTTTCCTGTTTAGTGCCTGACGTTTTCTAGGCCACTAGGCCTCTATCCTTCCATTATGGAAAAGCCAGCCACTATCCTTAAGAAATGCTCAAAGTGTGGTGGTACAGATATATTTTCAGACACTCATACTTGGTGTCTAAAATGTTTAGGTCCTGACCATTGCCCTCTGGAGTGTCTCTCCTGCTGGAGCTCAAACAGAAGAAGTCTTCAGGATCGAGCACAACTCGATACCCGGTTCACATCGCACTCAATGTCACCAGCTAGAATATCTTCTTCTTCACAGGATCAGGTAACCAAACAAAAGTCTGTAAAGACTAGCTAGTCCTCAAGTAGTAGATCTCTTTCTCAGCATCGAGATGGCTCCTGCCTTGCCCTCGAGGACATTTTTGTTCCGGACCCCTGCACAATCATCGGGACTCCCGCGGCAGATCAGCATCTCTCCGACTGCCCTACGTGCAGCCAATCGGGACCCAGCTCCCCGACTTTAAAAAGAGCACGCTGTGAGAAGGAAGCTCTCTTTGTTCCGGACCCCTACACAATCATCGGGACTCCCGCGGCAGATCAGCATCTCTCCGACTGCCCTACGTGCAGCCAATCGGGACCCAGCTCCCCGACTTTAAAAGAGCACGCTGTGAGAAGGAAGCTCTCTTTGTTCCGGACCCCTGCACAATCATCGGGACTCCCGCGGCAGATCAGCATCTCTCCGACTGCCCTACGTGCAGCCAATCGGGACCCAGCTCCCCGACTTTAAAAAGAGCACGCTGTGAGAAGGAAGCTCTCTTTGTTCCGGACCCCTGCACAATCATCGGGACTCCCGCGGCAGATCAGCATCTCTCCGACTGCCCTACGTGCAGCCAATCGGGACCCAGCTCCCCGACTTTAAAAAGAGCACGCTGTGAGAAGGAAGCTCTCTTTGTTCCGGACCCCTGCACAATCATCGGGACTCCCGCGGCAGATCAGCATCTCTCCGACTGCCCTACGTGCAGCCAATCGGGACCCAGCTCCCCGACTTTAAAAAGAGCACGCTGTGAGAAGGAAGCTCTCTTTGTTCCGGACCCCTACACAATCATCGGGACTCCCGCGGCAGATCAGCATCTCTCCGACTGCCCTACGTGCAGCCAATCGGGACCCAGCTCCCCGACTTTAAAAAGAGCACGCTACAGGCGTGACCGCGCCTGAGGGCCTAGCCAGAGGGCCCTTTGGCGTGGCCCTTAGGCGAGGACCGAAAAGAAAAGCTTCAAGGCTGACACGGTAAATCTTTATAAAAAAGGAAGAACACAGACGTCAATATCATAGTGCTGCTGAGCTCCTCCAGGGTTGAACCCACGTGGAACCACCGCCATCACACACCAACAAGTCACTGCAAGTATACCCAACCAAAATTGCCTCTCTCTCTCTTCAGCGGCACAGCTCTCCCAGGAGGGATTGAGCTGCAGCGTTCTTGTGCTTCACCTCCAGTCACCTCACCAGCCCAATCGGGGCAGACCAGATCGACCTGCTACCGGACCATACACAGCAAGTATACCACGACTCGCGCTTGACCTCTACATTCTGTGGATAAATATTAGTATACTACCAAATATACCTCATGGACTAATACCTACACTTGTATATGCTTTTGCCAGTATACACTGTTACCACCTTTTATATATATTGTTCTTACATTTACTGTCGTCAGTAACCTGTATTATCTCCACTCAACACTCATCTACTATCACTAGTAGCCATATAGTATACTGTTATATAGTAGCCATATAATATACTGTTGCCAGTATCAAGCATCAAGCATTCATACTGTTGACAGTAGATGAATATACTATTGAAAGTAACAAAATTCACTGTTGCCAATAGGTAAATATACTGTTGAAAGTGACTAATTTTACTGTTGCCAATAGTACTATAATATTGACAGTAACAAATTATACTGTGGTCAGTACATGAATACACTGTTGATAGTAACTAATTTTACTGCTGCCAAAATTATATATACTGTTGCCTGTAGACACATACACTATCACCAGAGGCCTCTAATCCCTGCAGAACTCCCTCTCACACAACCCCCTACACACAATGTATCCCACTAAATCTGCAAACATCCCTCTCACTCTCCTGCTGATAACTCTCCTAACCCAACACATATATACATACAATACCAACCAAAGCCCTTACAAAAACATCCCCATCATCCACAATCACTACCGGAATCCTTACAATAACATCCCAACCACCCATAACCAGTATCAGAACCCAACACACAGCAATACATACTCAAACCCCCACTATCATCATTCGCGCAACGACTCAGACAAACCCCTTCACAGACGCATACAAATAAAACCCCAACCCTATAGTACAATAAACGAACGAGCTAATAACACAAACTCTAACCTACAAATCATCTTAATAAACATCCGTTCTATACGAAATAAAATACCAATAATCAATGACATAATAAAGGACACAACCCCAGATATTATCTGCATCACTGAAACATGGCTCTCACCCACAGACACCATACTACTAAACCAGTTAGCCACACATCAATATGACATATTCAACTGTCATCGGAATATAAAAAGAGGAGGAGGCGCTTTAATACTCACCAAAAAAGACCTAAAATTCACCCTAACAAACTTAGACAATATAGACGGAATAGACATTGTCAATATAGAAAATAGAACCCTTGCCCTCGCCCTCATCTACTGACCCCCATCATCTGATCAAAATAACCTCACCCCTATCCTAGAACTTGCTTGCACAGCATCTCAAAGCAAACCACTCATACTCCTTGGTGACCTGAACCTTCCATCACTGACCAACTCACAATCGAATAACTTCATAGAAGCTATGACACAAATGGGATATACACAGATAATACAAGCCCCCACACACAATAAAGGTAACATACTTGACCTAATCTTCCTTCCCTCTATGCTCTACAGTCACCAGCCACACACCACTCCAACCATAACCGAAGTACCATGGTCCGACCACCACCTTATTACAACTTACCTACCAATACAAGCTCCAAAAAACACCACAAGCACACCTCCACATACATCACGATTCGCACACTTTAACAAGAATACATTCCTCAACGAAGTATTACCCAAACTCAACACAAACTCATCAGACATCAATTCAACCATAACACATTGGAATTCAACCATTCAAAATGCAGCTGTCCCCACACAAGTCTTACATAGACAAACAAAAAAGACCGAAAAGTGGTTCACGAAAGAGCTAGCAAAACTAAAAAAGCAACTAAGGAAACAAGAAAAGAGATGGAGGAAAACAAAATCGGATGAAAACAAATCCCAATACATGTTAATACTTACTGGATACAAAAATGCAATCAACAAATCAAAAAGAGACTACCACTCTAAAGTACTAAACTCAGCCATCAACCGCCCGAGAGAACTATTTGCGATAGTAAAAACACTAACTAAAACTAATAACACCGAGCCTAAACAACCAGCAATAAATGTACAAACATTAGCAACACACTTTGCAGCGAAACTAAAAAACAAAACCACTACTCTGACACCAATATTTACAAGCACTAAACTCATAAACGAATGGACAAACTTCCACATAATAGACCGAAAACAACTCCTTAAAATCGTAACAATGATCAACACAACAACCTCCCCACTAGACCCATGCCCTGTATCATGGATTAAATGTGCAAAGGAGGAACTGGCGGAAAATCTACAACATATAGTGAACCAATCCCTCTCACAAGGCATAATGCCTGATGCCTTAAAACTCACAACACTTAGACCAATAATAAAGAACAACAAGCTTGACCCAAAAGACCCGAACTCATACAGACCCATAGCCAGCATCCCATTTATAGCTAAAATAATAGAAAAAACAATTCAAATACAGTTACAAGAACACATTGATGAACATAAACCACTTGACTCACACCAATTTGGGTTCCGCCCATTCCATGGAGTAGAAACTCTATTAATCACCCTAATGGATTTCCTCATCAGAGGTACAGATGACAACAACCAAGGCTTCCTACTTCTATTCATAGATATTTCTGCCGCCTTTGACAACATTAACCACTCCACACTGATCAACAGACTACAAAGCTTAGGAATAGGCGGGACTGTCCTTGATTGGTTCAAGTCCTACATATCAAACAGACTAATACGCGTACAAATTGACCAAGAAGCATCAGAACCATTCCCCCAAGGCCAAGGAATACCCCAAGGATCAGCCCTCTCCGCCCTCCTATTTAACCTGTATCTACAACCAATAACAAACATATTTAAAAAAACACAGGATTAACCACTTTATATACGCCGACGACATCATGCTCGCTATCCCTATAACCGCTAAAAACCCCTCATATGACACACTATCAGAATGTATGACTGAGACCTCCTCCTGGTTAGAATCTAGCTACCTCAGCATCAACCTCAAAAAAACGGAAGCAATGTTCGTAACAAGGTCATCAACCACAAAGAACACCTTCCCAGAAACAATCACAATTAACAGAACATCCATACCTGTTAGAAAAGAAGTAAAATATTTAGGTGTGATAATAGATCACACACTCACCATGCTACCACACATAAAACAAACCGTAAAAACCATCTACTACAAACTAAAAACTATTCAGCACCTAAGGCCACTCCTAGAAACTCAAGATTTTAGATCTGTAGTAAATACACTAATCACCCCCCACTTTGACTACTGCAACAGTCTATTAATAGGCCTCCCTCAAAAAAGCACATACCTTCTTCAAAGAGCTCAGAACATCTGTGCAAAAGTAATAGCTAAAGCACGTCTAACAGACCACGTAACCCCAATACTGCTAGAACTACACTGGCTCCCAATCAATAGCCGAATCAGATACAAAACTATCCTAACAACCTTTAAACTCATAAAAGACATAGCCCCCTCACACCTATCCACACTACTGCAATCACCAAACAAAACTAGATCACACAGACAAAACGAAGCCCACTCCCTTATCACACCAAAAGCCTTCAGGAAGACAAAGAAAACCACTAGCTCCAGAGCATTCACATTCACTGCCCCTACGCTCTGGAATGACCTCCCAATAGACCTTCGCGTCATAAATGACCTCTATCAGTTCAGGAAAGAGCTAAAAACTTACCTCTTTACTGAACACTTTGAAATCCCATATACCCCCAAAACACCTCCATAACCATGGTATTACACACACAAACCCCCTTGCTCAAAACTAAACAACTCACCCCCCCCCCGTCTGAAACCCCATACACACCCCCGATTTACGTCATAAAAGGAAATAAATTCCAAAATATACACAAAACACAACCACTGTAAATATCCAATGTAAATAATTTAATGGTTGTTTGTATTACTAATACATCTTGAAGTTGAAGTTTTGTTCAATGTAAATAGTTAAACTTAACCGTTCATTGTAAATAGTTGAATCTGATTGTTCAATGTAAATGTATACATCGGTGTACAATTGTTAAAATGTTCCTTGTAAACCGCCCTTGATCGCTGGAAGGGGCGGTATAGAAAAAATATAGATAAATAAAAAAAAGATAAAAAAAATAAAGCCCCGGCGGGAGTCTTTGGGCTCCAAAGCATTAACGGGGCTTCAGGTTGTTCTTGGGGTTCTCACCTCGATGAACATACCTGGGCCATGCTCGCTGGTTGTGGCCGCTTCGAGCGGTACCGACACCCCGGCATTGGCTATGGTGATGGATGAAACACTCCTCACCGATGAACGTAGTCTAGCGCTCTCGGCTACTTTGGTACCACTAGAGTTGCTGCAGACCGTTCCTCGAGTACCGGTATCGACATCGGTGTCGGTACCATCCATGCTTGCTTCGACAGACTCGCTTCCTTCGATGCCGAGCCTGGAATCGATCTCTAGCATGGGGGATTCGGTACCGACTCGTCTCTCTGTACCAACCTCGGGCGGTACCGAAGACATCGCTTTAAAGAAAATCCGATGCTTCATCCTTTTAAGTCTTCCGATCCCGATGACTGGGATGAATCCATCGGTACCAAGGCTGATTTTTCAAGTCTAGCCTTTACCCCTCATTTTAGAGAATCCTCCTTGGGGGAGATTTCTTTTCAAACTTTTCTGCTTGATATGGCAAAGTTACTTGCCATTTCTATACCTGGTAAAGAATCCCTACTGGGGCATTCAGAGACACTGCAATTCCCCTGGATTCCAAAGGAGGTGATCATGCTTCCTTTGCATCAGATCTTACAAGATCTACTATTAAGAATATGGGAAACTCTTTTAATGGTATCCCCACATTCTAAGACACTTGACACTATGTACAAGGTGCCACCTTCTCCAGGTTTTCAAAAGACTCAACTTCCTCATCATTCTGTTGTTGTACAGTCGGCAATGAGGCGTATTAAGAGTGCAAAGAAGCACTCTTCTTATCCGCCAGGTCGTGAGTCTAGGATTTTAGATGCCTTTGGACGTCGATGCTTCCAGGCATCCATGCTTTCAGCAAGAATTATCTCATATATTTTCTATATGGGATTATCTCTTGAAGAGGTCACAAAGAACTTAAAGTTTTTGAGCCCTTTTCTTCCAGAGCATAAAAGAGCAGACTATTTCTTGTTAGTCAATCATGCTCAAAATATCTCTAGGTTCCTTAATCGTGCTTCCCTGGACTGTTTTGAGTCTATTAGCAGAACTTCTGCTATAGCCATAGGAGCACGACGCATAGCCTGGCTCCAAGCTTCAGACTTGGACAGATGGGTACAGGAAAGGCTGGGAAATACTCCTTGTACTGGTGAAAATCTCTTCAACAAGGAGGCTTTATTTCAAGCTAATCAGTTAAGCACTGATGCTGTTGCTTTCAGAGGATTGTCAAAACTTTCTTCTATCCCAGCTAATAAAAAATCTCCTAAAAAGCTTTATCCCCCTAGGGGCAAAAAGTTTTATCCATCTTCTACCCATTATGCAGATGTTTCCAAAGATGGGCAACATCACACCAGGCTAAGAAAATCAAAACCTCAACAGGCTCAGCAAACCCAGCAGTCGCAGGGTTTCTGATATTTTATTCACTTTTTCTGTGTGAGGTTTAGAACTTTTGAGCCTACTTTTCAACAGAAGCATCTAAAATTCATCTCATCCATGCTGAGATATCAGTCATACATTGACTCAATCCTCGACTCTGGGCATGAATCTCTTGCTACAAGAGAAATCTATCCTTCTAGCTAAGAGTTCTTAAGGACTATCAAACCCCAGAGATAACAGTTTTCTCCTTTTAAAACAAAAGGAGGACTAACAACTAACAACAGAGTGAGCTATACCCTTCACCTTGACAGTTTCCTGTACGAGGATATCTCATACTTTTAACTGCAAGGGGACCCTATGTCTTCAAAGACTTACCAAATTGTAAGTCTTCTCAACTCTACTTTCTATCCCTCTTAGCCCAGACATTCAGTCTCTAAGAGTACTACTAATCAACTGGAGGGCTTATTCTCTAAGCCATAGGATTTTCTTCAATACCTACTCCAGTAAGTAGTTTCCATACAGAGTTTTCTCCCCCTTTGCGGTTCATCATCTTCTCATTTGGACTATTTGTTGTTGCAGGTATCAGGACTGTCTACTATTCTTAGCCACCTTCAATTCTCTTTGGCTCCAACAGAATAGATTAGGTTGCACACTGGCAATTCAACAGCCAGATCTAAGCAACCTACAACATGCTCTCTGCAATTCTACAACAAAGCTCTGCAACTGTGGGCCTTTGCCAGAGATCCTCAGAGCTACTCCTAATAGGTAGCTTCCAGATAGTTAAGAAGGGCTTCAGCTGGTAGACTCTGCCAGTCATGCTCCTACATGACTGGTTTTTTCCTACTCTTACCATATTCCTTAAAATTTCCTTTTAAGAAAAGGTAACCAGGGTTTAGACCATGTGAAAGCGTAGAAAATTGCACAATTCCCTGGTTTGTTCCACATCTCACTGGAACTTCCACAACAGGGACGCATTTTTTTCACTGCAGTTGGTCCTTATTCACTACTTTTCTTCTAATTTCCCATGCCTCATGGTAGCTTATGTTGAACAAGAGAACACATGATACTCATATTGCACTCATAAAGAGGCAAACATGGTATCCCCTTATATTGCGTCTTTCTCTCCAGCTACTATTTGAAATTATAGAAGGATCCAGACTTGCTGTCTTAAGACTAAGGATCTCCTCTGCACTCATTTACGTACGTCTCGAGACCTGGTTATTCAGGGGCTAGATCTTTTCAAGAAGTCTAGTCCTATCCCTGTAAGTGAAGAACATAGTACCATTTTCCACGAAACTTTCTCTATAGTTCTTCCATATTTAACCAGACAGAGATTCTCCATCAATATTCTCAAGTAGGTCTTAATCTTTCTTGTTATTGTGTCAATCTCTATACAACATCTGACTTTGAAAGATTTGTTTACTGTCCATATTAATGCTGCCCCAGCATACCATAAAACTCAATGAACAACCAATTTCTATGGTAAATTAGGAAATACCTTCTTTTACCGTTACCTTTTAGGTTACGTCACATCTGAAGCTCTACATGTAAGGTCATCATAAGTGACATCACTTACGAAAGACTTTTACTGATCTTCAAGAAATTGGAGGCTCAACGCCTAGTACAAATGTCTTTGTCTTTTCATTGGAATAAAGGGGGTCTTAAAGACCTATCCCCCTTTTTTCTGCAAAGGGTATTTCTGCCTTTTCATCCAAACCAGTCAGATTATCTCCACTCTTTCCTAGGACCTTATTCTGCTCCAAGGACAAGAAGTTCAATTTTTTGGACTTTACAGAAGCTTTAGCTATTTCTCAAACGTCCAACCTCATTGAACTCCCCCAGTACTTTCTTCTGGGGTTAGTTCTGGCCATGAGGGCTTCTCATCTCTTCCTGTATTGCAAAATGTATTTTTTTCCCTCTACTTCACATTGAGGGAATTTCTTTGAGGATAATGTACTGGCTGTCAACCACAGACCCATATTACCCTCAAGTATTTTTGCAATATTTTTGAGTGAGATCGACATTAGAAAATTGGGACTCAATATTTTTCTAATATTTATGATTTACACAAGGACTCCCCTCTGGATACCTTGTTTAGTCAAGCTGTTCCACAGCATCTCTTTTTTTCTTTTCTAGTTCAACTCCTACCCTCCATCCCTTGGATGCCTGAGGTTTTGAGGGATAAGCATGGCCCATCTTTAGATTTGCAACATGTTGGGGCCTCCTCCAGGCATCTTAGCTTGGGAGTCCCCATATGTGAAGACTCATTCCTGCTTGTTCCTGGAGATAGCACAGTTACTTACCTGTAACAGGTGATCTCTGGGAACAGCAGGAATAAGTCTTCACAACCCACCCACCTCCCCTAGGAGGAGTTCTCTCTCTCTCTCTCTTTTTCTCTCTAATTTGTCTACTTCCCTCCTTCGGTCTCAGCTACAAACCCAACTGATGAGAGGGACGTAAATGGGCGGGAAGGCAGCGCATATGCGCATGGGATGCTCCCAAAAGCTTTCTTTTTGGATGCTGGGGAGCGTTCCTGCACAGGCTCCTTCGGTACCGACGTACCCATATGTGAAGACTTATGCCTGCTGTTCCCAGAGATCACCTGTTACAGGTAAGTAACTGTGCTATCTTTGTTGTATTTTGAGTGTTCAATGCAATTTTCGATTATGGCTGATAAATCATTTGATGATGATGAGGGGGCATTCTTTAGTTGAGGATGATGGTTATGTGATTGTTCGCAATGGTGACTATGTCAGTTTCGTCCATGGTGTTCGTTGCTAGGGGTTGGAAGTGTAGGTGTGATTTCACCAGGATTAGTACACTTCTTCCCCTTCTGTTATTTCTTGTGCATTGGAATACAGAGTACTCATTTGTTTTTTATCAATTGATGAGGACGTTGTCGGTATCGGTGAGTCAGGTTTCGGTTATACATAGGAGGTCCAGTTGGTATTCTATGAGAAGGTCTGTGATGATTTGTATTTTGTTTCTGACTGATCTAGCATTGATCAGTGCACAATGGATTATCTGTTCTTTTTTTGTCTGGGGCGGTGGTATTTGGGGGAATGTATGGGAAGGGGTTGAATGGTTATGATTCGCCTTGTTGTGTGTTGCTACTGTGGAGTGATGTGAGTAGGCATGGTGGGGGTATTATAAGGTATCTGTATGCTGTGTGATGGTTGAGTGTTGTGTGGGAGGAACCAGGGTTTCCTGATCGTAGCTCCAGTCTATTTATTTATTTATTTGCATTTCTTATATACCGCACTATTTGCGATCAGCGCGGTTACATAGAACAAACAGTATCCAACAATATACAAAAGTCAGGTCATTACATTGAACAGGAATAAGTAACTTGGACAACAGGGTAAACTATATATATATGTCTATAGTCTAGTCCCGAATCATAGAGTTGTGTACCTCCTCCCGCAGCTAGGAGACTGAGCATGTCACTCTTTTAGTGACTCCAGTATAAGTAGTCCCGGGTCCGCCCCCTTAACTCAGTTTTGCTCAGTCTTCGTGCAGCGGAAGGAGGTTCTGATCCCAGTGGTTCGGGACTCACTAGAGCAAAGAATAGGGTTTTAGTATTAGCTTTTAAAAAAAAAAAAAAAAAAAGAAACAAAGAAACAAAAAGGTAGTTGGAATCTCTAAAGAAAAGAGGTTCTGCCCCTTTAAATTTGCGTTATCATTGGCCTTTCTACTTTTGGCTGGAAATAGCTTGTGAGCTTCCCCCCTTCTCCCCCCTCTCTCTGGGGTGCAGAACGTCCAGGAGAGTGTGCGGGGGATTGAGCAGGGGCCCTCCGTCCTTCTTTCCCCCGAGGCGGGAAAGCGGGTGTTGAGGACGGTGCCGCGTGTGCGCGCCCCGGCTGCGGTCAAGAGGCAGTGATCCGGCAGCGTGAGAAAAGCGCCGGACTGCAGAAAGAAGACGGCACGGGGTAAGAGACTGCGTCGGGGTACGGGAGTAGCGCCGGCAGTTTCAGCGGCGGTTTTTCATAGCGGGGCCGGGTGCAGGCGGCTCAGTTTGTGCGGGCTCGATGGAACAGGCCCGGACCGCGTGGCAAAGCGCGGGAGCCGCGAATTGAGCGGGAAGCGCTTCAGGGGACCCTAGTTGGTTCAGGTTGCCTTTTTTTGGGGGGTCGGTGGAAGGCCCGTCAAAAAAAAAAAAAAAAGAGAAAAGAGAAATAAATAGAGGAACAAGGTTTAAAGTAGAACGTGGTTTAGTTGGTCTCTGGCCTTTTGTTGGTCCCGGGACTGAACAGTGTGATTCATGCCAGGTAAGCCTAGGTGCCTCTTGTGTGGGGCACGGAAGAGTTCAGTCTCTGAGGCTGGTTTGTGCAGAGGCTGTAGTTTTGAATCATCCATGGCGGATAGGGAGCCAGAGGGGTCTGAGGCTCCTGGAGAGGGGGTGCCGAAGGATCTTTCTCCGTCCCAGGAACCACGGCAGGACCCTAATCCGGGACCTTCCTCGGTGTTGGAGGGGCCCCTACCCCAGGTACCTTTACAGGGCAGTCTGGGGGCGATTTTTTCGCCGCAGTTTTTATCTCTCTTGCAGCAGGCGGTTAGAGGGTCTGCTGCTGTGGTACCGGGGACCTCGGCAGCTGAGCCTCGGGGGCCTAAGAGGCCGGAGGATAGTTTGGAAGAGGAAACCGGAAATGGGGGTAAAAGACCCAAACTGCGCTTGGAGGGTGAAGAGCAGGATTTGGGAGAGTCAGCGCTCTGGGAGTATTCGGATGGAGAACAGGATTTGGAGGAAGGTGAGCTTACGGAGCCAGAGGAGCAGGCTAGAATTGTATGGGTGTTCCGTAGAGAGGAGCTGTCGGCCTTGATTGCCGAGACCTTAAAGACTTTAAATGTCCCGGTTTCGGATTCTGCAGAGGAGTCGGGGCTGGAAGATCCTCTTTTGCAGGCCGTCAGGAAGTCCCAGAGATCCTTCCCCATTCATAGGATTTTTAAGGAGATGATTCAGGAGGAATGGGATGCTCCAGAAGCTGGTGTCAGAGGGGCTAGGGTTATGGCTAGGCTTTATCCTCTGGTGGAACCGGATAAAGATATATTTAAGCCACCAAAGGTGGACGCAGCGGTAGCTGCAGTGACTAAGAAGACGACTATTCCGGTAGAAGGGAGTGCAGCGCTTAAGGATGTATAGGATAGGAGATTAGATTCTTTGTTGAAACAGGTGTTTGAGGTGAATGCCTTGTCCTTGCAGGTCTTGATTTGTGGGGCCTGGGTGGCACGGGCTTGTCTGCGGTGGTCCCAGAAATGGAAGGGGACTCAGTCGGACGACGTTTTGGAGGAAGCTGCACGCATTGAGTCGGGGACGGCGTACCTGGCGGATAGTCAGTATGATTTGATTAGAGGGCTAGCTAAGAGTATGGCTTCAGTGATAGCGGCAAGGAGGTACCTGTGGCTGCGGAATTGGGCTGTGGATGGGGCCTCCAAGGCACGGCTAGCCCAGCTCCCGTTCAGGGGTAAGCTCTTGTTTGGGGAGGAGTTGGAGAAGTTGGTCAAGGATTTGGGGGAGTTGAAAGGAGGTCGGTTACCGGAGGACAAGCTGAAGCAGTGTCGGACAGGGGGTCCATCCAGGAGTCAGCGTAGAGAGTTCAGGCATTTTCGACCTTCCAGGTTTGCCCTGGCGCAAAGGGGAAGTTTTTCCTATCGGG
Source organism: Ichthyophis bannanicus (assembly GCA_033557465.1). Lineage (NCBI taxonomy): Eukaryota > Metazoa > Chordata > Amphibia > Gymnophiona > Ichthyophiidae > Ichthyophis > Ichthyophis bannanicus. The sequence continues at coordinate 111,370,539 of CM066033.1, read as the reverse complement.
CGCAAGGTTTTCAGGGGTTCAGAGGGGCAGGCAGAGGCTTTGCTGCTTCCGCGTCCCCGGGATCCAAAAAGCCGCAATGAAGTGAGGGGGGCCCAGGTGGTGATGGTACCAGTAAGAGGGCGGTTACGAGGTTTCCGTCCTGCCTGGGCCCAAATTACGTCGGATCAGTGGGTGTTGGAGATCGTGCAGAGGGGCTATGCTCTCGAGTTCCAACATCCGGTGAGAGACGCGTTTGTGCGGTCCCTGTGCAGAACGAAGGCCAAGCATGAGGCGGTTTGCCAGACTTTGGACAGATTGATAGAGCTGGACGCGGTGGTATCGGTTCCGCCGGAAGAACAAGGCAGCGGTCGGTACTCGATTTATTTCGTGGTACCAAAAAAGGAAGGTACCATGCGTCCTATTCTGGATCTAAAGAGGGTGAACCGGTGTCTCCAGGTGTCGCATTTCCGCATGGAGACCTTGCAGTCGGTTATCGGAGCAGTGCGGCAGGGAGAATATCTAACGTCGTTGGACTTGTCAGAGGCTTATCTGCACATTCCGATCAGAAGGGAGCATCAACGATTCCTTCGCTTTGCAGTCCCTATGGGGCACCTTCAATTCCAGGTGATGCCCTTTGGCCTCGCGACGGCGCCGCGAACATTCACCAAGATTATGGTGGTGGCAGCGGCAGCGTTGCGAAGGGAGGGAGTGTTGGTGCACCCGTATCTGGATGACTGATTGATTCGGGCGAAGTCGCGGGAGGAGAGTCAGCAGGCGACGGCTCAGGTGGTGGACTTCTTGCAGAATCTGGGGTGGGTGGTCAATGTGGCAAAGAGCAAGTTGACACCTGTCCAGGATTGGAGTATCTCGGGGCCCGTTTCGACACGTGCAAGGGGAGAGTGTTCCTACCGATGCAGTGGGTGCAAAAGTTGAGAGGTTTGATTCGGGCGTTCCGAGGGCTCAGAGCGCCGTCGGCCTGGAGGTACTTGCAGCTGCTGGGGACGATGGCGGCCACGATAGAGGTAGTGCCGTGGGCCAGAGCGCATATGCGACCCCTGCAGAGGGCGTTGCTCCGGAGGTGGTCGCATCAGTCCGATCCCTTGTCCAAGACGTTGGTGTGTCCCAGGGAGGCTCGCAGGTCACTGCGGTGGTGGTCGCGGCCGGGGGGTCTGGAGAAGGGCATGTTTCTGGAGACGCCAGAGTGGAAGCCCCTGACGACAGATGCGAGTCTATTCGGTTGGGGGGCGCACTTCGAGGGACATTTTGCTCAAGGGCAGTGGTCCGATCTCGAGAGGGGATGGTCCATCAACAGGTTGGAATTGAGAGCAGTATTTTTGGCGTTTCGGGCATTGCAAGGGCTGCTGCAGAGAAAGGCGGTCAGAGTATTCTCCGACAACGCCACGACGGTGGCGTACATAAACCGGCAGGGAGGAACCGGCAGTGTGCAGTTGGAAATGGAAGCGGACGGCTTGCTGGAATGGGCCGAGCAGCATCTCGAGGCGTTGTCAGCGGCGCATGTGGCAGGAGTGGACAATGTGACGGCGGACTTCCTGAGCCGCGTGCGAGTGGATCCGGGAGAATGGTGCTTGAACCAGGACGTTTTCGAGACGCTGGTACGGCGTTGGGGTCGGCCAGTGATGGATCTCATGGCGACGTTCGAGTCGGCGAAGGTTGGCAGGTTTTTCAGCAGAAGAAGGGAACGAATGTCAGAGGGGCTAGATGCTCTGATTCAGAGTTGGCCGGAGAGCGGCCTGTTGTATGTGTTTCTGCCATGGGTGCTTATCGGCAGGGTTCACCAGCGCATAGAGCGGCACATGGGGCTGGTTCTGTTAGCGCCGGACTGGCCGAGAAGATCGTGGTATGCGGATCTGATGCGTCTACTGGCGGAACCGCCATGGAGGCTCCCGGACAGACTGGATCTTCTGGTGCAGGGACCGCTAAACATGCCTCAGGTACATCGATTTTCGCTTACGGCCTGGCTATTGAAAGGGCGAGGCTGATGGCTAGAGGTTACTCGTCAGCGGTGATTGCTACCTTATTGAGATCATGGCGTAGGTCCACGTCTTTGGCGTATGTCAGAGTGTGGAGGTTGTTTGAAGCTTGGTGTGCGGAACGGCAGTTGTGAGCTTTGAGGGCCACGGTAGCGAATGTTTTGTCCTTTTTGCAGGATGGGTTGGAAAAGGGCTTAGCAGCGTCTTCCCTCCGGGTACAGGTGGCGGCGCTTTCCTGTTACCGGGGAAACGTGCAAGGGAAGCCGCTAGGTGTTCATCGAGATGTGAAGAGATTTTTGAAGGCAGCTTCCTTGTTGAGGCCTCCGTGCAGACGAACAGTGCTAGGTTGGGATCTCAATGTAGTTTTGGAAGCGCTGGTGAAGGGAGCCTTTTGAGCTATTGGCGAGGGCTACCTTGAAGGATCTTACGCTAAAGGCAGTGTTTTTGGTGGCTATTACTTCGGCGAGGAGGATATCGGAGTTGCAGGCTTTGTCGTGTAGAGAGCCGTTCTTGACCTTTTCTAAAGAGAAAGTGGTGCTTCGGACAGTGCCGTCCTTTCTACCTAAGGTAGTCTCCGCCTGGGCGTACAAGGCAGCCGACCTTCCCTTGCAGGGTCGAGTCACAGCCCACCGTGTCAGGGCGAAAGCCGTGTCAGTAGCTCATCTCCGCTCTGTTCCGTTGGCAGACATCTGCCGGGCTGCTACTTGGTCTTCAAGCCAGACTTTTGCAGCCCACTACTGAGAGAGAGAGTCCCGAAGGGACAGTGCTTTCGGACAGGCGGTACTCCGTAATCTCTTTGAGGTTTAGGCAACTCCTACCCTCCAGCCCTTGTGTTGGGCTACTGTATGGGGGCGTTCTCAGAGGATATTCTTATCATGGATGCTGAGGCTCTTCAGAGGGAGCCATTTTTTCAGCTTTGGGTTCCCGGTAGCCTAGAGCTGGGGAGTCCCATATATGAGGACTGACTTCCTGCTTGGTCCTGGAGAAAGAGTAGTTACTCACCTGTAACAGGTGTTCTCCAGGAGCAGCAGGAATCAGTCCTCACAACCCTCCCTCCTCCCCTGGAGTTGCAGTCATATCCTTTATTTTGATTTTTGTTGTCTTTTAGCTATGTCATCAGACTGAGCAAGATGGCACCCTTGGGTGGGAAGGGGACCGCGCAGGCACGCTGCATTCCCAAAGACTTTCTTTGAAAGCTGGGGAAATGCTCCACATGGGGGCTCCGTCGGCGCCGACGTCACCCATATGTGAGGACTGATTTCTGCTGCTCCTGGAGAACACCTGTTACAGGTGAGTAACTACTCTAAACTCAACTAGAGAGGGACAGTTGGAAAAGGCGGGAAGGCAGCACGCAGGCGCTGTGGGATGCTCCCAAAAGCTTTCCTATTGGACGCTGGGGAGCGTTCCCGTGCAGGCTCCGTCGGTACTGACGATACCCATATGTGAAGACTAAATTCCTGCTGTTCCCGGAGATCACCTGTTACAGGTGAGTAACTATGCTTTGCCTGAGGCCATAAGGAGTGCCAGTGAGAACTGAACCCTGGTCTCTTGGTCACCAAGCTGCTACTCTAACCACTAAGCTGCTACTCCGCATCATACACATCATAAAATACTGACTGCCGAGAAAATAATTTCAGAATTTCTTTTGAATTTTGAACAGATGTCAGTTCTTTTCTTTGACTTGCACCTGTACATGGTGCCAGATGAATATCTTAGAAGTAACAGTTCCGGAGAAAAGAAAACGAAGCCATTGCTGAGTGGTGCCCAGTAGCCAGACCCAGGTTTCATGTTTGCAGTGTAGGGGGAATCCTGCTGTTAGTCTGTCTTATGACTAGGCTAAGAATTTGGTAGGGAATACAAAATTAGGGAAGAAAAAACGCCAGGTAGTTAGTTGTAAATGAAGATTCATGATACATAGCCCAATATATTCTGATTGAGCTGGAAGATAGAAAAAGAGGAGGAAAATTGCTGGGCAATTAGAAAAAAAGGATTAAAGAAAACTGGAACCAATTAAATAACTAACCTTGATAATGATTATTTTTTTGTCAAAGGACTCAAAGAAAGCACTGAAAAGATGGTGAAAGACAAATTAGAAGGGAAGGACATGTTTACACCTTGGGAACAATTTTTGCAAAAGAAGAAAGAGAAAAAAAAATTCAAGAAAAAAAAGGTAATTTAATGTCAATTTGTATATTTGATGTGTTTTTGTAATGTTTTCTTTTTGAACAAAACAATGGTAAAATAGCCATTATATAGCATTTTAATTTAGCATTATTTAAAATGGTTTTCTTGTGCTTTAAATTCTCATCAACTTTTTTCTTTTCTGTATCCTGCAGACCCCTTATAATGGTGTTTTGGACCCCCACTTGTCTAGGTGAAATCTGAAATGTATACTTTAGGCCAATTTGCTTATAAGAATACTTGTTGGGTCATTTGAATTTTAAGCTGTATTTTGGTGAAATTGGGTTTTGTTTTGTTTTATTTTTAAGTTAGATGAAAAATGTTGCTGATTCCAGCTCTTTCTGGCCAGATTTGCAAAAATGTTTGTATGTAGAAGAAATTTAGGTCAGCATGAGGTTGATAAATGATCCGTGTGTAAGATGAGGCGAGAATGGTAGACTTTTTAGAAATACTGCTTTGGATGTTTGTTTTAAATTTGTATAAGGTTTTTCTCTGGGAACAAGTAGGAAGTCGGTCCTCACATATGGGTTACGTCAGCGCTGACAGAGCCTGCATGGAGCAAATCCCCAGCTTTCAAAGAAAGCCTTTAGGAGTTGCTGCCACGCCCTTCAGACGTAGTCTGTTCTCTGTCCCAGAAAAAGTGATTTATTCTTGCCTTTTTGGCTGTTGTTTTTTTTCTTTTCCGGTTAGCACCGGTACCCTTCCTGCCCCCCCCCCCCCCCCCCGGTATCAGGTTGGCTCTCTTTTTCTTTTCTCTTTTACTTTTTTCTTTTTGGGCATTTCCGCCCCTGTTTTCCCTCGCTGGAAGCCCGAAGGGTCTTTGACCTTGCTGGGATCCTTTTTCCCCCCATGGCTACCAGTGGGTTCAAAAAGTGTGACAGGTGTGGTAAAATTATGTCCCTCACCGATACGCATGACTGCTGCCTCCGGTGCCTCAGCCTGGACCATGATCTGGCTGTTTATGGCCTTTGCAAACTTATGTCCTCGAAGGCTTTGAAAAGCCGCCAGCAGCAGCATGGAAAAATTTCCCTGATTCCCCCAAGCCTCCGAAAGCCAGGATCTCGTCTGAGGCCTCCACGCTTTGGGAGAAACGCTCCGAACCCAAGCAACGTCGGGGGACCTCAGAAAGAGGGTCCCTCTCGAGGGAACCAAAAAGAAGGAGAAAATCCTTGACGACTGCGCCTCTAGATGGTTCAGAACGGCCAGTTCCCTCGTGGGGCCAGTCACAGAGCCCCGAGCACAAGCCCGAGGCATCGGGGAAGGAGCGCCTGATCAAACTCTTCTGAAAGGATCCGGCCACAGATTGACCCTGGCAAGCGCATCCTATCCTAGTCGAGGACTCCCCTCCGGGGGAACAGGCTTCGGGCCCGAGTACATCAGTGCTCGAGACGGATGCTGCGGAACCTCCTGAACTCATGTGCAGGATGCTGTCCTTGGAATGCAGGATCACTGCCTTCCTGAAGCAGCAACGGGCACTAGTATCCGGTACGTCCGGTTCCTCTGCCTAGACCACCGGAGGTTTGACAATGAAGTCGACCCCGGAGTCCGAGCTGATCCTCGAAGCCCTACGGGCACGAGTAGATCCTCGGCCGAGGTCCCAGTCAGTCTCCCGTTCTTCGAGACGGAGATAGTCACTGGCAAGCCAACAAGTGCAGGAGCGGCCTGACCCCTCGGGCCCGAGGACAGCCACCTGTCTTCCTCGGATGCCTCCATCTGGCAGTCTGAAGACGAGGTGTCTCCAGACACTCGCCTTCACCAAGATGTTCCGTCCAGTTCCCTGGTATCGGAGCCTCGGAGAAGATCTTCTCCAGAGGACATGGCTTTTCAGGACTTCATTCGAGATATGTCCAAAGCCTTGGCTTTCCCGACGGAGTCCAAGGAGGATCCTCGAGCAGATGAACTCGAGATCCTCCAATACGAGGCCCCTCCTCAGGAAACCCTCACAGTGCACATGCCACCTATCTTAGAACGCCTTATGCTCCGCATGTGGGAGATACCGGCATCGACGCAGGTGATCAGCAAGCGGCTCGACTCGATGTATCGGGTCCGCTGAAGCCCCGTTTTTCAAAAGTCACAGCTGCCGCATAATTCCATGGTTGTGGAATCGGCCATGCGTTGATTAAAAAGTCAAAAGATGCATTCCTCGGTACCACCCAGCAGGGAGGCACGTACCTTGGATGTCCTCGGCAAAAAAATGTTACCAGGGCGCGATGCTGAATTGCTGGATCCAAGACTACCAGCTGTATATTGGCATGTACCTGAGAGACCTGGCAAAGGAGATCGTCAGATTCTCGGCCGGTCTCTCCGAGGAGCCATTACAGCGCTTCAAGGACTTACCTAGAGCCATCAGTGAATGCTCAAAATTTATGTCTTGAGCACGCCGCCAAGCCTGGCTACAGATCAGACCTCGAACAATGGGTACAAGACAAGTTGGTCGATGTCCCATACCATGGGAAGATCTTATTCGGCAAACCCATGACAGAAAAGGCCGCTGAACTGGAGACTGAGTTCATGACGAGAACTAGGCTCTCTAAGAAGACCTCGGCCCCTTCCCAAAAGAAGGGCTCGGGGGAAAAAGAGGAAGTCAACTGCTCACCGAAGTTACCCCCCTTATCAGGCCGCCCCAGCAGGGGCAAGGGTATGGCCCGCATAAGCAGAAGGCTCCTAAGCCCCAGGCTTCGACCCCGGCTCAGCCCGGGGGAAGCTTTTGACACCTATAGCATGGCCCCACTCCCAAGCAAAGCTGGGCAGCCTACAGGAGGTCGGCTCTCCCTGCATGCCCACAGGTGGGGAGCTATCACCACTGACGCATGGGCATTGCAGGTGATCAAGGAGGGTTGCCTCTTCTGCCTAGTCGAAGCACTCCTGCATTATATTCCCGGAGAGCCTTTTCGGCCTCCCCTTCTCAGGGACCTTTTGTTGAAAGAGTTGGCAGGCCTTCTCGAGGACCGAGCGGTGGAAACAGTGCCCCACCACCTCAAGGGCAAGGGGTTCTATTCCAGATATTTTCTTGTGCTGAAGAAGACAGGAGACCTAAGGCCCATCCTCGACCTGTGCATCCTCAACAGATTCCTGGTGTGGGAGAAATTCAAGATGGTCTCCCTTGGAACATTGCTGCCTTAACTCCGCCAGGGAGACTGGCTATGCTCCTTAGACCTAAAGGATGCTTATACACACATCCTAATCCACCCAAACCACAGGCAATACCTACGCTTTGTGGTGGGAGGCCATCATTTTCAATACAGGGTTGCTGCCCTTCGGCCTTGCTTCGGCCCCCAGGGTAATCACAAAGTGTCTAGCGATAGTCACCGCCCTTCTCAGGCTTCAGGGGATTTTCGTCTTCCCCTATTGCGACAACTGGCTCATCAGGGGCACCACAGCCCCCGAGGTGCAGCAGGCCACGGCACGCACTTTCCAGGTCCTTCAACACTTGGGCTTCGTTATCAATTATCCCAAGTCCAGCCTGTATCCGGCTCAAGAGCTGCAATTTATCAGGGCAAGGATCAATACCCTCCCAGCCAAGGCCTTCCTACCTGCAAACAGGGTCAGCAGGCTTATGGTGCTGGCCAGAAACGTACAGCGCCATCCCTCGGTGCCAGCAAGACACCTGTTGCGCCTCCTTGGGCACATGGCCTTCACAGTCCATGTCACGCCAGATGCCTGTCTACACATGCGAATTGCGCAGTGGTGCCTCAGGGATCAGTGGTCCCAGGCATCGGGGCATCTCCAGGACAGAATCAGTCACCAGGCACCTGGCGCAGTCTCTGAACTGGTGGAAGCATCCCACCACTTGCAAGTGGGGATGCCTTTTCAGGCTCCTCATCACTTGAGGGTCCTCACTACCAATGTCTCCCTGCTGGGCTGGGGCGCCCACTGCCAGGGGTACTGCACCCAGGGCGTCTGGTACCCAGATGAGAGTGCCCAACAGATCAATCTGTTGGAATTGTGTGGGATCCGCCTTTCCTTAAGGGCGTTCTGGAGACCCCTGAGTCACAGATCCATCCTAGTCGAGATGGACAACCAGGTTGCCATGTTCTATGTGAACAAACAAGGGGGCACAGGGTCCCGCGTCCTTTGTCAGGAGGCTATGGACTTGTGCTCATTGGCAGCCCGACAGGACATTCTGCTCAGAGCAGTGTACTGCCGACAGACTCAGCAGACTGCTCCAGCCGCACGAGTGGCAGCTAGACCCGAAGGTGGCCTGCGGGCTCTTCCAGATCTGGGGGGAGCCAATGATGGACCTGTTCGGATAACCACCAGTTGCCCCGTTTCTGTTCCCGGCAACCACATCCTGCCAGGGTGGCTGCCGACGCCTTTCTAATCTCATGGTCAGTGGGTCTTCTGTATGTGTTTCCCCCGACTCCTCTGATCGCCAAGACCCTGTTCAAGATTCTTTGCGACAGAGCTTCAGTCATTCTGATAGCCTCACGGTAGCCTCGGCAACCGTGGTTCCCACTCCTCCTGCAGTTAGCAGTGGAGACTCCCATCCCCTTGGGGACAGACCCGCTGCTTCTCTCCCAGGAGGGGGGCTCTCTCCTGCACCCCAACCCCAGCTCCCTTTCACTGATGGTGTGGCTGCTGAGAGGGTCTCACTAGCTTCACTCCTACTTCTGAGAGAAGTGGAGGATGTTCTGCTAGCTTCGCACAGATTGTCTACCAGACGGGCTTACGCCTTTAAGTGGTGCAGGTTTGCGCTCTGGTGTGCGGCTCGAGGGGATGACCCTTTTTCCTGCCCGGTGGTTATGGTGTTACAATGCCTTCTCCATCTCTCTGACTCGGGGCTCAAGTCCAACTCCGTCAGATTACATCTCAGTGCCCTTGTGGCCAACCACATCTGGTAGATGGGAAGCCCCTCTCGGCGCACCCGACGGTGTCCCGGTTCCTTAAGGGCCTTCTCCTGTCTAAGCCCCCGGTCCGCCCTCTGGCGGCCGAATGGGATCTCAATGTAGTGTTGGGGCGGTTCACCCCTACTGCCTTTCGAACCGATGGCTACTTGTCATCTCCGCTATCTCTCCTGGAAGGTGGTGTTCCTCGTCGCACTCACCTCCGCCCGAAGGGTGAGCGAGCGAGCTCCAAGCTCTCGTGGCAGCCTTATACCAGGTTCTACAAGAATAGGGTGGTGTTTCACACAGACCCCAAGTTTCTTCCAAAGGTGGTGTCCTAATTCCACCTCCATCAGGAGGTAGTCCTCCCTATCTTCTTTCCCAGACCACACGCCGGTCACGCTGAGGCTGTCCTCCATACCCTAGACTGTAGAAGGGCCTTATCTTTCTACATTGAACGTACTCAAGGCCACCGGAAAGCATCTCAGATTTTCGTTTCCTATGACCCCAGCAAGCTGGGGCAGGCGGTGACCAAGCTTATGCTGTCCACATGGGTGGCGGACTGTATTGCCCGAGCCTATGAGAAAGCGCAGCTTCCTTTGGAGGGCCGTGTCATGGCTCACAAGGTCAGAGCCATGGCAACCTCTGTTGTTCATCTGCGCTCTATTCCTCTGGCAGACATCTGCCGGGCCGCCACCTGGTCTTCGGTTCATACTTTCGCAGCTCACTACTGCTTGGATAGGGAATCCCGATGGGACAGTGCCTTCGGCCAGGCTGTACTCCGTAACCTTTTTGAGGTCTAGGTAACTCCTGCCCTCCGACCCTACATAAGAACATAAGATATGCCATACTGGGTCAGACCAAGGTCCATCAAGCCCAGTATCCTGTTTCCAACAGTGGCCAATCTAGGTCATACGTATCTAGCAGTTTCCCCAGAAGACACAGGTTCTGCAATGCTTGTACTAGGTCAAGCATTGATATCCTGGGTCCCTTCTTAATAATGGTTTATGGACCTTTCCTCCAGGAACTTGTCCAAACCTTTTTTAAACCCAGCTACACTAACAGCCTTTACTGCATCCTCCGGTAACAAATTCCAGAGTTTGATTACATGTTGAGTGAAAAACATATTTTCTTTTATTAGTCTTAAATAGTTTACCCTGTAGCTTCATTGCATGTCCCCTAGTCTTCCTATATTCTGATAACGTAAACAGTCGTTCTACGTTTACCCGTTCCACTCCGTTCATTAATTTATAGACTTCTATCATATCTCCCCTCAGCCGTCTCTTTTCCAGGTTAAAGAGCCCTAACCTTTTTAGCCTTTCTTCATAGGAGTATCCTTCCATCCCCTTTACCATTTTGGTGGCTCTTCTCTGAACCTTTTCTAATAACGCTATATCCTTTTAAAGATACAGCGACCAGAATTGCACACAATATTCAAGGTGTGGTCTCACCATGGAACGGTATAGAGGCATAATAATATCTTTTGTTTTATTTTCCATTCCTTTCCTTATGATACCTAGCATTCTATTTGCTCTCTTGGCTGCCTCTGCACACTGGGCCGAGGGTTTTAACATGTTATCCACAATGACGCCTAAATCTTTTTCCTGGGTGGTGGTTCCTAATGTGGAAACTTGCATCTTGTAACCATAGTTTGGGTTGTTCTTCCCTAGGTGCATATCTTTGCACTTGTCCACATTAAATTTCATCTGCCATTTTGATGCCCAGTCTTCCAAATTATCAAGATCCTCTTGCAATTTTCCACAATCCTCTTGGGTTTTAACAACTTTAAATAGTTTTGTGTCATCTGCAAATTTGATAACCTCACTCGTTATTCCACTTTCCAGGTCATTTATGAATATGTCAAAAAGCAGCGGACCCAGCACAGATCCCTGGGGTACACCACTATTCACCTTTCTCCATTGGGAAAATTGACCATTTAGCCCAACCCTCTGCTTTCTATCTTTTAACCAGTTCCTGATCCACAATAGTACACTGCCTCCTATCCCATGACTCTTTAGTTTTGCGAAAAGTCTCTGATGAGGGACCTTGTCAAAGGCTTTCTGTATTCAGGCTACCGGAGTGCTAATTCCTTGTCAGTTGAGAGTTTTTCCATTGCAGCTGCTTGCGGCTCTCGATGAGGGAGCCTTTTTTGGCTATGGGTTCATGGTAGCCTGTAGCTGGGGAGTCCCATATGGTGAGGACTTGACTTCCTGCTTGTTCCCAGAGAAAGTGTAGTTACTCACCTGTAACAGGTGTTCTCTGGGGACAGCAGGAATCAGTCCTCACAACCCTCCCTCCTCTCCTTGGAGTTGCAGTCCTCCTTATTACTGTTTTGTTCTATTTTCCGTCTTCAGCTATGTCATTTGACTGAGCAAGATGGCTCCTTTAGGCGGGAAGCGGACCACGCATGCGTGGTAGCAATTCCCAAAGGCTTTCTTTCAAAGCTGGGGAGTTGCTCCGCGTGGGCTCCTTCGGCGCCGACGTAACCCATATGTGAGGACTGATTCCTGCTGTCCCCGGAGAACACCTGTTACAGGTGAGTAACTACGCTAACCTTAATTTAAAATTCTTTTGTTCTCAAAGAATTAATTTCTCTATTTTTATCATTGGACCTGATATTCAAAGGGATTAACACGGTTAGCAGACCTGTTAATTCCCTTATCCGGGATATTCAGCAGCACTAACACAGTTAGTGCTGCTGAATATCTCCAGGTGTCTCCATTGCATGCCCCAGTTAGTTTTGGGATGTTCCAGGGGTGGTACCCAGCCATAACCAGGCAGTGGTGATATTGAGCCACTGCCCATTTACAGCAATGCGGCGAAAGTAAGATGCAGCAAAGGCTGGCCTACTTTTGACATGGAAGTTAGCCGGGCAGCTGCTGAATATTGCTGCTGCCTGATTAGCTTCCTGGCAATCCAGGCAACCTGGATATTCAATGCCGGAGCCCAGGTAAACCCAGATATTCAATGCTGTGGTCCTAAATGTCAGCCGCGACAGCTAGCCACTAAAACCGTGTTAGCTGCTTTTACCACATTGAATATCCCCCCCCCCCCCTCATTATTTATTGACCTCTGTTGGCCGTAGGATAGATGATTGTTATATTTTTTAAAAACATCCTTTTGCTTGTTTATAGTGAACCCTAAGACCCTAAGTTCTGAACTTATGAATGAATGCAGGCATTGCAGAGGAAAGCATCTCCTGGAACAAGCTGGAATGTAGTCTTCAGATATGGGTGATGTCGATACTGATGGAGCCCGCGTGGGAACGCTCCCCAGCGTCCATTTGGAAAGCTTTTGGGAGTACTCTACTGTGCCTGTGCAACTGCCTTCCCAACTTTCTCTCCTCAGTTCTTCATTTTTCACGGAGCCAGCAGGAAGCAAATCCCGTTACAGCAGAAAAAAGTCTTTTTTGTGGATAGCGTCTGCCTTCCCATCGGCAGCAGCACTGTCAAAGACATCGCTGGTTCCTTTTCCTTTCTTTTTACTTAATTTCCAAAAAAAAAAAGATTTCCAGGCACCTCAATGCCATCTTAGGCCTAGAGCCTACCATACCTTCTATCGACGGTATGGAGAAATCAACTAGTGGTTTAAAAAAATGTGCTAAATGTGCCAGCACTATCAGCATCTGACACCCATGACTGGTGCTTAAGATGCCTTAGCCCAGACCACCAGCCAAAACATTGTCCCCTTTGTCAAAAGATGACACGAAGAGGCCTACAGAACCGGGCCTCTAAACTTGGGACACTCTTCCCCTCTGAAGAGGTATCCTTGGCTTCCACATCATCAAGGGCCTCAGCCTTCTCCCATGGATCGCAGGTATCAGCAAAGTCCAAGCACAAGTCTTTATCGAAGAAGGAGAAACCCTCCGGAGATAGATCCCTTTCCAAACATCGAGATCCCTCGGGCGTCGTCCTGGAGTAGGATCAGCTTGCTAAACAGCCCCAGTGGGAGGCTCTGTTCTCCAAAACCATTGAGGGGTCCAAGGATTCTCCCGAGGCTTCGACTTCTGGAGAGCTATTGGTGCCATGCTCCGGAACGGTGGCACAAGTACCCCGCCACTGATGCCAAAGCATCGGTAACATTGATGTTCCAGTGCATACTGGCCATCAAGCAGAGCTTGACAGCTCTCCTGGCAGCCCCCCTGGCAGCCCCGGTACATTTAAAACAGTTGGCGCCAGGCACCACCCCATGGTACCGGTACCAACATCAACACTGTTGACGGGTACACCCATGCAGATGGCATAGACATTGCTGCCATCCATGCCCTCTCTTGAGTCTATCGCTGATACCGGTACCCAGCCCAGGCAGCCTTGGAGCATCGATACCAGCATTGAGCTTCAACCGAGCACCATGCCCATCGGTACTTCGAGTCCTCCGATTCCAATGTTTCAGATGCAAAGTCACTCGATTTCCGGGGGGGCCCCAGGATCTTCCCTCAGAACCTCTGGAGGCGAGGAGGGACAGGGGAGATATGATTCAGATCTTTAAATACTTAAAGAGAAATAATGAACAAACCTACCTCTTCCAAAGACGGGGAAGCTGTAAAACTAGAGGGCATAACATGAAGCTGCAAGGGAGTAAATTGAAAGGCAATGTCAGGAAGTACTTTTTCACTGAAAGGGTGGTGGATGCTTGGAATGCCCTCCCGATGGACGTGGTGGGGGCAAATACAGTGACAGAATTCAAAATGGCATGGGACAGACACAGTGGATCCCTTTACAGCAACAGGATAAAATCAAAATAAACTGAACTATCTAATTTATCAACAAACAGGGGTGTCCTACACGGAACAGTGGGTTCACCCCTAAACAAAGACATGGGGAGGGGTGACCTGCACGGAGCGGCATGTGCACCTACTCTTGCCATCTTACTGGGCAGACTAGATGGACCATACTGGTCTTTATCTGCCGTCATTTGCTATGTTACTATGTAACAGCGATGCATGTCTCCTCCAGATGATATATCCTTCCAGAAATTCATTCAAAACCTAGCTAAGGGTCTCTCCATCACCATAACATTGGAAAAGGAGCCAAGGGCGGAGGAATTGGAGATCCTCCAATACCAACAGCACCCAAGGAGGCAGCCACTCTGCCGATGTACTGCATCTTGCACGATCTTATGCTCCTTATGTGGGAGTAGTCTTTTACAGTCTCACCTTACTGTCGTCAAGTCGATACCATGTACCGGGTACTGGAGTGTCCGGGCTTCCAAAAGCCGCAGTTTCCATACCACTCCATGGTGGTTGAATCGGCGATGTGCCGAATCAAAAGCTCAAAGACTTGCTCCTCAAATTCTCCAGGTAGGGAATCAAAGACTCTCGATTCTTTTGGGCAGCAATGCTTTCAGGCATCCATGCTTTTGGCCAGGATTAACTCCTATATTCTCTACATGGGAATGTTCCTCAAGGAGGTATCCAGGGATCTCGAGGCCTTTGCTCCTCTCCTCCTAGATGACAAGAGGGCAGACTATCTTACTCTAGTCAGGCATGGCCAAAATGTATCCAAATTTGTCAGTAGGGCCACTTTCGATGTTTTTGAATGTACAAGTAGAGCCACAGCCATATGCATTGGGGCCTGTAGAATTGCATGGCTTCAGGCCTCAGTTCTTGAACAGTGTGTTCAAGATAAGGTGGGCAACATACCCTGCACAGGGGAGAACCTCTTTAGCAAAGATTGGCAAGATAAAACCTCTCAATTAGAGTCAGAGAATTATACTCTAAAGGGACTGTCCAGAGTCACAACTGACCCTGCTAGGAAAAAGACATCTGCAAAGAAGTCTTTCTACAGTAATAAGTAGTAGTTCTTTTCTTTTTAACCACCTGCTTCTCAGTACCAGAGTCAGGCCCCAAAAAAGAGGCAGCAGCCTCCTAAGCAACAGAAGAAGTCACCCCTCTCCACATAGCAGGCAGACTCGACCAGCTCCGCAGCCATAGTCTGCATCTGATTTTTGACTCTTTCCTAGAGAACATTGCCATCCTGCCTCTGGAGGAACCACACCCCCTTCACATAGCAGGCAGACTGTCACTATGCCCACAGATGGCACCTCATCACCTCAGAACAGTGGACACTAACCATAGTCCAGGAGGGGTACAGACTACATCTACAGACTCTGCCCCCCTCCACTTTCACGGGGGAATCAAACACAACCCCAACTCACTGCTCTCCTACAGGACGAAGTGTCCTCTCTTCTGTCTAAGGGCGCCATAGAAGTCCCCACATCCCAACAGGGAATGGGCTTCTACTCTCCGTACTTCCTCATCCCAAAGAAAACAGGAGGGTACAGGCCCATTATGGACCTCAGAAACTTCAAGTTTCTAGTCCACGAAAAGTTCAAGATAATCTCCCTCAGGACTCTTCTTCCCTACCTCCAGAGTCAGGACTGGCTCTGTTCTCTAGCTCTAAAAAAAACCCCGTACACACATATCCTCATCCACCCGGGATACTGGAAGATTTTACACTTCACTTTTCAAGGAAAACATTACCAATACAGAGTCCTCCCCTTCAGACTCCCTCTGCCCCAAGAGTCTTCACAAAGTGCATGGCGGTCGTCACCGCATATCTAAGAACTCGGGAGATTCGTCTCCCCTTGCTTAGAAGACTGGCTAATAAAAGTAGACACCTCCAAGAGGTACTGCTCTCCTTGCATCGTACCATCACAGTGCTACAACACTTGGGCTTTGTGATCAACTTCCCAAAGTCCCACCTTGCTACAATTCATAACCTAGAGTTAATTGGAGCCCTACTAGACACCCAACAGTCCAGGGCCTTCCTGTCCCAGCTCCGCTGTGCCTGTTTAGTTGAAGTAGTGTCCCAGATGCTCCTATGAGACCATCTGACAGCCCGAGAGATGCTGCAGCGCCTTGGGCACATGGCCTCTACATTACATGTCATTCCATATGCCTGACTACATATGTGGATAGCCCAGTGGACGCTGGCCTCCCAGTAGAAGCAGGCCTCAGGCCTTCTCTGAGACAGGATCTAAGTTACTTCCCGTCTAACCACATCCCTTCAGTGGTGGTATTCTCCAGAAAACCTGCTCGTAGGGTCACCTTTTCAAATGCCTCTACTTCAATGCATCCTGACAACAGATGCCTCCAAACTGGGTTGGGGAGCTCACCTGGGCAACCTGACTACACAGAGATTATGGACAATGCAAGATTCACAACTCCAGATCAATCTCCTGGAACTTCAGCACCACCTCAGGGCACAACAGGTCTGAGTCAGAACTGACAGTCAGGTTGCCATGTTCTATGTGAACAAGCAGGGAGGAACAGGCTCCTGGGCCCTCTGCGAGGAGGCGCTATACCTGTGGTCCTTTGCCATCACTCATCAAATACACCTCTAAGCGGTGTACCTCCTGGAGGAGTCCAATGTCTTGTCAGACAGACTGAGTCACATCTTTCTTCCCCACAAATGGTCTCTGCATCCGGATACGGTGTCTTACATTTTCCAGACCTGGGGAACCCCAGACATAGATCTGTTCGCGACTCCTCAAAATGCCAAGCTACTCGCTTCTGCACAAGAACTCCGACATCCACCAACCAACTAGTGGATGCCTTCCATCTACACTGGGGTCGGGGTCTGCTTTATGCTTTCCCTCCATTGGGGGGCTCCATGATACTCATAGCCCCCCAATGGCCAAGGCAACCATGATTTCGTCTGTTACTCTCTGACTCAGACTCAATCTCTATGATTGAAATCTGCACCCGAGCTCCTCTCCCAGGACGATGGCTCACTAATCCATTCCAATCCATAGTCTCTCTGTCACACAGGTTGGTTGCTGAAAGCATAGCTTTCCAAGGTCTTGACCCTTACCCAAGAGGTTAATGAAATCCTTTTGACTTCTAGAAAGCCCTCCACCAGACATTCATATGCTTTCAAGTGGCGGAGATTTTCTGTGTGGTTCTCTCAGAAGGATTTCAATCCTTTTCCGGCTCCAGTGGAGTCACTCCTCCAGTATCTTCTCCATCTGTCATCGAAAGGTCTGAAGACCAACTCTGTGAGAGTTCACCTCTGCGATTGCAGCCTCTCACCACCTACTGGATGGACAGCCAATCTCCTCTCAACCGCTAGTGGCCTATTTCATGGGAGATCTTCTCCTGTCCAAACCGCCCATTAAGCCCCCTCTGGTAGCTTGGAACCTTAACGTCGTTCTAGCGCAGCTTCTCAAGCTGTCCTTTGTACCATTGGCCACGACCTCACTAAAGTTCCTGTCTTGGAAGGTAATCTTCCCATTTGCTCTCACTTTAGCTAGACGCGTTAGTGAGCCTCAGGCTTTAGTGGCGGACCCATCCTATACCCGGTTCACCATGACAAAGTCGTTCTTAGGACTCACTCACACTTTATGCCAAAGGTGGTGTCTCTTTTTTATTTCAACCAGTCAATTTTCCTTCCAGTCTTCTTTCTCAAACCGCACGCACCTCGAGCGGAAGCAACCTTGCACACTCTTGATTGTAAGCGTGCATTGGCTTTCTATCTCCAAAGGACTCAAGAGCATCGCGAAACCTCACAGCTGTTCATCTCCTTTGACTCTAGTCACCTGGGGTCTCCCTGTATCTAAACGCATGCTCTCCAGAAGTATAGTGGACTACATCTCATTTGTCTATGACAAAGCAGGACTCTCCCTGGAAGGGTATATCTCAGCTCACATTGTTCGTGCCATGGCAGCCTCAAAGGCAAACTTGCACTTGATTGCCATTGATGAGATATGAAAACAGCAACTTGGTCTTCTGTCCATACCTTTGCTGCCCAACACCTTTTTCAGACTTAGAGGCAACTCCTACCCTAAGTCCTGGACTTTGGCGATACCTGAAATCCATGTGGGATCCATGACTACCTCAGACCTACTCTGAGGTGAACTTCCACGGGTTCTGAGGTCACTTCATCTGTCACCTGGGAGCTAGGAAGTCCCATATGTGAAGACTACATTCCTGCTTGTTCCTGGAGTTTAGCGTAGTTATTCACCTATAACAAGTGATCTCTGGGAGCAGCAGAAATTTAGCCTTCACAACCCACCCTCCTTCTCTAGGAGTTGTACGACTTTTTTCTCTCCTTTCTCAGCTACAAACTCAACTGAAAGGAGAAGAAGTTGGGAAGACAGGCACAGTAGAGAGCTCCCAAAAGCTTTCCAGTTGGACGCTGGAGAGCGTTCCTGCGCAGGCTCAGTCTGTACCGACATCACCCATATGTGAAGACTGAATTCCTGCTGTTCTTGGAGATCACTTGTTACAGGTGAATAACTATGCTATATCCCCCTTTAATGCATTACAGCACTGTATATGGTTTATGCTTTTTTATACTACTAGTATAGCTCATTAAAGTGAAGTTTACATGCACTTTTACATTCTTGGCCACTCTTCTGATTTGATTTAACTGTAAGTTTGTATAATATAGGATTCTTTAGAAGGAGGGGTTTATTTCTGTATGTGAAATAAACATTTTAATGTTATCCTTGGTACATTTTTACAGATGCAGAAGCATGTCTTTATAATGTTTGGTTAATGGAGCAGGAGGTCTGAAATGGGCATTCACTCAGCTGCAGAAACCTAAATTTACAACATACAGGACACTGAATGGGCTGGTTAGTTAATTGGAGAGGGATTTTCATGCTTCTGCAATAGATGTTTTGTAAAAACATTTACCTTAATTGGCGTAAAACATTTTTCCAGATCATCCTGCCAGACCAGTTGAAACAAGTGGGTTGTATTCCTCTACCAGCAGATATGGAGACAGAGAATGAACTAGAAACTTCTAGTGCAGCTAAGGGCACACTTCAGTATTTCTCTGTCTCCAGCAGATGGTGGATGCTGGTGCAACTTGGTTTTGGAATCGTGTTAGCTCCTGGGAAGCCATTCTGATGGGTGCCATGTCCTAGCAGAGCTTGACAGCAGATATCTGTAAAGTATATCTGATAGTACCTGCTGGAATTTCCCGCATGGAGAGGGAAAAGGGGCTATGTTCCCCGTCAGTATTCCTGACGGCATGAGAGGCCACAATTGTGCTGAGTCAAGACCTTTTCTTCACACAGCCTCCAAGTGTTTTTACTCCCCAACCCCTCCCTCTTCCAGCCTCCTAGAGTAGCTTCCAGACAAAAGTGAGAAGAGGATTCAGCACTGAGAGCGGCCTGAAGCACAGTACTGTGTATCAGTTCTGGACTCCATGGGCACGGGAATGTGCAGCTGATTTTTAGTGCCGGGGGGGGGGGGGGGCGGCCGGTCAGCCCAAACTTTCTTGTTTGTGCAGTCTGTCATTGGATCTGGTGGATGTCTGCATTTTAATATCTAGATGCTTTTTTTCCTGTACATGTGCCTTTCTTGCGGTCACACACATATAAGAGCAGTGTCACTGTGGACGCATGCAAGGCCATATGTATAAGTCCAGGCATTGCTGCCGGTTTAAACTTGTAAGAAGAAACTTACTTGCGCTGGCCAAAATATGTGTATCAGCCCCTAAGAAGAACTGTCTGGTCTGTGGTAAGTCTCTGTATTCCCTTTGAGAGCACTGTGTGAAGGACCCAGGAGGACCGTTGGAGTTGGATCACATGAATAAAGGAACCCCTCAGCATCTGGATTTGGAGTGGGCGAAAGCTGTTAGGGAGGCTTCAGACGTGTCCTCACACAATCCTGAGCTTTCCCCTGCCTCTTTTCTGCTGTCCCAGACAGGACCTTGGGCGAGAAGTAGTTGTCAGCAGGCGCGGGAGTAGCCAGTGGCCTAGCGCCGCCCGATTCAGGGCTCTTGTCGCCAGATGACTTTGCCTTTTGTCAGCAAGCATGGTCCTTCTGGCAGAGCAATAGGAGTTCAGCTTGAGAGGCCTTCCACTTTTCAGCCATGGTCATGTGCCTTATTGAAGGGCAGCCAAGTCCTGGTCCCAACTACGACACACAAACATCCCCATCAATAAGAAGCATTAGGTGACTCGTGTCTCCTCCTCCTCCCAGGGCCCCAATTCTGATGCTAGCTTGGGGGAGGAGTCCAGGCTGAAGCGCAGGGAGCATATTTTAGACATCTTTATGGTATCTTCATGTGGTTCCAAAATGAAAAAGGCCATGGTCCAGTACACCCTGAAGAGGTTGGTGCGACTCCAGGCCATTGTGCCTGAACCTCCCTCCCAAAGAAGCAACAGAAGATAGTCCAGTCCACTTTGTTGCACCAAAGAAAGATGGAAGCTTTAGACCAAGGGTCACCAACTCCAGTCCTGGAGAGCCCCAAACCATTCAGGCTTTTAGGATGTCTCTAATGAATATGCATGAGATAAATTTGCATTCACTGTCCCCATTGTATTCAGATTTATCTCATGCGTATTCATTAGGGAGAGCCTGAAAATCTGACTGGTTTGTGGCCCTCCAGTACTGGAGATCCCTGCTTTAGATCGAAACTTGATCTGAGAAAGAATCAGTGGTTCCTTGACGTTCTAGCACTTCCTCATAGAAATGCTGAGGTTAGTTATTCAAGCAGTTCACAGCAGAGAGTAGCTTACGTTCCTAGACCTTGCAAAAACTTGGTAGGATCAGCAGCAGTTTCTGTGCTTTACCATTGTAAGTGCTCACATTTCAGTTCAGTGCCCCTCCCTTTGCCCTTACCACAGCCTGAGGACCTACTGCAAGATCATGGTGGTCATGGCCACAGCCCTGTGGTGTGAGGGCATATGTGTACTTCCTTATCTCAACGATTGGTTTATTCAGTCCAAGTCTCAGTCAGAAGCGATCAGGGTGACAACCAGAAGTGGTCCCGTTTATCTAGAGGGCCTCAGCTGGGTAATCAATCACACAGAGTTATCTGGACCCTTTATGACACCCCTACCAGGAAGATTTTCATGACTGCTGAAAGAACATCCAAGTTTCTGGTGCAGTTGACATCCTTCTGACAGCAGTGGGCTCCCAAGGTTAGCAATCATCTTCAACTTTTGGGTTTGATAGCAGCCACAATAGAGTTAGTACTTTGGACAAGGGCTCAGATGAGATTGCTCCAAGGACATTGCTGTCACGTTGGACACTTCGCTCGCCAAACTTCAAAATCAAGCATCCCCTTCCATCGGTAGCATCCGATCTCTTACGGTGGTCTCAGTCTGCCAGTCTGAGCCAAGGGCATGCCCCTGGATAATTCTCAGTGGCTCATAATGACATCGGATGCCATCTTGTTTGGCTGGGAAGCTCATTGCGAGGCACAATCACCTCAGAGACACTGAACAAGTCGTAAGTTGGCTTGGCCCAACAATTGCTTCAAAACCCAAGCCATTCACTTATCTCTCTAGCACTTAGCCACCTGGCAAGGGGCAGAGTGGTACGGGTCTTCTGGAACAATGCCACAGCAGTGATGTATGTCAACAACCAGGGGGCATTGAATGTGTGGAAATGGCCCTAGAAATGGCCGCTTGTTTCCATGGGCAGAGTGGAATCGTCTCGCGCTTTCAGCACAACACATTGTGGGCATAGACCATGTAGAGGTAGATTATCAGTTGCCACACACTCCATCCCGGGGAGTGGGAATTGGGCCCTGTCAGCATTCCAGCAGATCCTGGACCAGTGGAGCCATCCCTGGATGTACTTGTTAGCATCCCAATCCATTGCCAGGGTGGGAATATTCTTCAGTTGCTGCAAGGAGATGGGCTCCAAGGGCATCAATGCCCTAATTCAATCTTGGCCTCAGAAGCCTCTTCTATACATATTTCCATTATAGCCTCTCCTGGGGTGGATTCTTCACCAGATAGAGCATTACCCGAGCCTAGTTATTCTGGTGGCGCGAGATTGGATGCAGATCTGATGTGGCTCTTGGAGGGGCTAGGACTGCGCTCCCACAGTCCGGGGTCTGTTATGCCAGGAGCCTGCTCTGTTGGATGACCTGGCTCCCTTCTTGCTTATAGCTTGGCCTAAAGAGGTCGCACTTAGTATGTAAAGGCTATTCATTGGTCATGGGATGCTGTTCCAAGGGTTGCAGAACAGAGATGGCATCCATCTGTCCAAGAACGGTCGACGCATCTTCGGTAGTAGACTGGCTAATCTACTGAAGAGGGCTTTAAACTAGATTCATTGGGGATGGGTGAAGAAAGCACCCAGGTAGGTGATACATTAAATACCTTTATGGAGGTAACAGGGGTAACATATGGAAAGCAGTGTGTATAAATGCCCGTAGCATGGGAAATAAGATCCCTGATGTTGACGCTTTAGTGGGAGTGGCTGACTTGGATTTAGTGGCAGTTACAGAAATATGGTTCACAGACAACCATGATTGGGATGTAACTATACCTGGCTATATTTTATTCAGAAAGGACAGGGTAGGAAGAAGGGGAGGAGGAGTGGCACTATATGTAAAAACTACTATTAAATCTTTGGAATTACAGAGCTTAAAGGGGAAAGAGGAGGCATTGTGGGTTAAACTAGAAAGAGGGAAAGAGAAATCTGTTTGCATTGGTGTGATAAACAGACCTCCCTCACAAGAGGAAGAGGTGGACAGAGTTAATTGAAGACATACGCAGCATTGCTAGGAAAGGGGAAGTGCTACTGATTGGAGATTTCAATATGCCAGATGTTGATTGGTACATTCCTGCTGCAGTATCATCTAGAAGTAAGGAGATCCTGGATTCTCTACAGGGAGAAGTATTCAGGCAATTGGTAACAGACCCCACACGTGAAGGGGCCATACTGGACTTGGTGTTTACCAATGGTGAAAGTGTTTCTGATGTTGTAGTGGGAGATCATTTTGGTGCACAAAGGTGAAACTGCCCCTACAGCTACCTTGACCCATTGAATAAAGGAGGCAGTGTCCTCAGATTATCTTTTGAGTAAAAGAACTGTTCGGGAGAGATTGCAGTTGCACTCCACTTGGGCACAGGCCTCATCCTGGGTGGAGCGCAGTTCTCTCACCCCATTGACATTTTGTAGGGCTGAGACTTCATCATCCTTCTCTACCTTTATCAGATATTATCACTTTGACATCCACGCCAGGGCAGACAGCTTTCAATGAAGAGATTTTGTAAGCAGCCATATCTTCTTTCTGCCCGGTGGAGGCATAGCTTTGGCACTTCTCACTTGCCTGGACTGCTTTAGCAGGATGATTTGGAAGGTGACATTTTACTTACTAAATAATTTCCTTTCCTAGATTCCTGCTGGACCAGGACTTGCTCCATTGTGTTCTGCTTTCTATTCAGTTTAGGCTGTTAGGCTTTTGACCTTCATGTCAGAGATTCTATATGGTAGCTGTTCTGTACATAGTTTTGTACATATTTCTCTGTTATCCTCAATGAGGTTGTGTGCAATCAGGTTCTTGACCATATGCTTGAGAACAAAAACTGACGTATGCCCCTAGCTGCACCAGCTCAAATAGTGATGCCACTGGAAGTTTCTAGTTCATTCTCTGTCTCCACATCTGCTGGTAGAAGAATACAGCCCACTTGTCTGGACTGGTTTAGCAGGACTCCAGGAAAAAAAAATATTCAGTAAGTAAAATTTCATCATCTCAGTAAGAATTGATTGAACTGCACTGTTCCCTCTTGTAGGCTAAACAAGAGGAAATACTAAGTGAAGATAGTGACGAACTTGCACCTGAAGTGAATTTTAATGATCCTTACTTTTCTGAAGAACTTGGGAAACCAGGTAATACAGTTAGCTAGTCAATTATATTGTTTTTCTTTCACATTTTAAAGGTTTTAGAAGAAATCCATAATAGGGTAAAGCTAATAAAAGCTTTTAATCTGATCTGCTCATGAGTGTATCGAGATAGGGATATAAATACAAAATAAAATTTCACAATTAATACACTACTACAGATGACTGGATTCTTATCTACTTCTACCAGTGCTAGTAGACGATGTTGCAAAGAAGAGCAACCAGCTAGTACTAACCTTGTATGAGGGTTGCTCAGAAAGTAATACCCCACATATTTTTTCTCAGTCCAGAATGAAGATAGAGATGTGAAATTGAAAGGGTAGTAACTTGGAACTTCAAAGGACACGTGTGTAATTTTACAGTCGTCCGACAAATAGCGAGGCGGTAGTGATCCTTCAAATGGCGTCTGTGAGTGACACAGTACAAACAACGAGCTGTAATTGAATTCTTGGTGGAGGAGAAAGAAAGTGTGAGAAACATTCACAAACGATTGTGTGCCGTGTATGGAAGTTCTGCAGTAGATAGGAGCACCGTTGGACAATGGGTGAAGAGAGTAAAGGCTTCAGGAAGAGGTAAAACGGAACTGGAAGATCGGCCGCAGTCTGGGCATCCTGCCTCAGCCACCAGTCCAGACAAGTTGCAGTGCGCCGATGACATTATTCGTGCGGATTGGCGCATCACGAGTCGGGAATTGTCCATACAGCTTTCCATCAGTAGAGGTAGTGCAATGGCAATTATTGACTCTTTGGGTGTGTGCAAGATGGATTCCGAGAAGTCTCACAACCGAACACAAACGCTAAAGGAAAAGACATCTGCTCTGATTTGTTGGAGCGTTTTGAAGCCGAGGGGGAGGCCTTTTTGTCCTGGATCGTCACAGGTGACGAAACTTGGGCTCAGCACTATGAACCAACGGTGCTCCTATCTACCGCAGAACTTCCATACGCAGCACACAACTGACAACCATTTGTGAATGTTTCTCACACTTTCTCCTCCACCAAGAATTCAATTACAGCTCATTGTTTGTACTGTATGTCACTCACAGACACCATTTGAAGGATCACTACACCCTCGCTATTTGTCGGACGACTGTAAAATTACACACATGTGTCCTTTGAAGTTCCAAGTTACTACCCTTTCAATTCACAACTCTATCTTCATTCTGGACTGAGAAAACACATGTGGGGCATTACTTTCTGACCAACCCTCGTACGTATTTGTACCTACATAGAACCTACAAAATTAAAATGTAAATGAGACCTCTTAACTTCCTTTAATCCTCCAGATTCCCTGGAGCTATCATAAAGGCTGTCAAACAAAAAAACACCTTCCT
This sequence comes from Ichthyophis bannanicus, assembly GCA_033557465.1. Lineage (NCBI taxonomy): Eukaryota > Metazoa > Chordata > Amphibia > Gymnophiona > Ichthyophiidae > Ichthyophis > Ichthyophis bannanicus. The sequence continues at coordinate 111,345,636 of CM066033.1, read as the reverse complement.
TTTCTATGCCTCTTCACCCTGTCTTTTCATCCCCTGTAATGCCCTGTGTTCTCTTGGTCCTACATTTTTTTTCTTCCTATCACATCTTTCTTTTCCATCCCTACTGTACTACTCCCTTCCCCTTCATTGGACTTTATCTCCAGGAACAAGCAGGAATGTAGTCTTCACATATGGGTATCGTCTGTACCGACGGAGCCTGCGCGGGAACGCTCCCCAGCGTCCAATAGGAACGCTTTTTGGAGCATCCCTCAGCACATGCGCGCTGCCTTCCCGCCTTTCCAACTATCCCTCTTCAGTTCTTCGTTTTCCGCGGAGCCGACAGGTCACATACCCTGTCACCGCATAAAATTTCTTCTTTAAACTTGTTTGTCTTGTGGTCGCGCTGCCTCCGCTCAACGCCTACCGGTACCGCCGGTTCTCTTTTCTTCTTTTCAAAAAAAAAAAAATATATGTATATACTTCTGAAGTGTTTCTCTTCAGAAACCTTTTCTTTTTGGTGCTAGGCGCCATTTTGGGCATTAGGCCCCATTTTCCTGAAAAATGGAAAAACCAGCTAGTGGTTTTAAAAAATGTCTTAAGTGTTGGGGGTACTATTTCCGTCACCGACACCCATGACTGGTGTCTCAAATGTTTAGGCCCTGACCATTCTTTATCGGAGTGTTCCTCTTGTATGGGGATGACTAAAAGAGGAAGACAGAACCGGGCTGCAAAGCTCAGTACCCTCTTTTCTTAAGATGTGATGTCCATTGCATCGACGTCTTCCAGAGCCTCGTCTTCCTCCCATGGATCTCAGGTAACTAAACATAAGAGCCGGTCCTCAAAGGGTAGATCTCCTTCCAAGCATCAAGAAGCCATTGGCATTGCCTTTGTGGAAACTATACCGGCAAAACAGCCCCGGCGGGAGGCTTCGGCCTCCAAAGCACTAATGGGGCTCCAGGATGTTCTCGAGGCCTCGACCTCGGCAGAACTACTGGTGCCATGCTCAGGTGCTGGTACCGGCCCCGGTGGGAATTCTGCCCATGCCGACTTTTTCGGGCATCGACAGTTCGGTACCAGACCAACTCGGTGCCGACTTCGATCGATACCGATACTGTGCTTTGCATGACATCGGGATCAGAGATGCTTCGAATCTTCCAATTCCGATGACTCGGATAACTCGGTCAGTACCAGAGTACTTCTTCCGGAAGACGACTCTTCTCCTCGATGCAGAATTTCTCCTCCGAAGGACATGTCTTTTCAGGATTTTATTTGTGATGTGGCCCGAGGCCTATCAATCACGGTAGCTTCTGAAAAAGAACCTAGAGCAAAGGAATTGGAAATATTCCAATACCCTAAGGCTCCCAAAGAGGCAACTACCCTGCCCATTCATGAAATTCTTCATGATTTGATGCTCAGGATGTGGGAAACACCTCTGACCACATCTCCTCATTCTAGGAGACTCAATACCATGTATAGAGTTCCACCATGTCCTGGTTTTCAAAAAACTCAGCTGCCACACCATTCAGTGGTAGTGGAATCAGCCATGCGTAGGATGAAAAGTGCAAAAAGACATGCATCCAATCCTCCAGGTCGTGAATGCAGGACTCTTGACGCCTTTGGGCATCGAACATTTCAGGCTTCCATGCTTTCAGCTAGGATCAGCTCATATATTTTATATATGGGAATGTTCCTCAAAGAAGTCACAGGAGACTTGGAGCTTATGAGCCCCCTTCTGCCTGATGACAAACGACAAGACTTCCTTACTCTTGTCAAGCATGCTCAAGACGTTTCCAAGTTTGTAAATCGTGCAGCCTTTGACTGCTTTGAATGCATCAGCAGAACTTCTGCTATTGCCATTGGTGCACTTTGGATTGTCTGGCTTCAGGCATCAGACTTGGAGACTTGGGTACAGGACAAATTAGGAAACATCCCTTGCACAGGAGAAAACCTCTTTGGCAAGACTTGGCAGGAAAAGGCTAATGAGATAGATACTGACAATCTCAATTTAGACAGATTGTCATCATCTACAGCCACTCCAGCCAAAAAGAAACCTTATAAAAACCCTTTTTCAGCAAAAAGAGGAAGATTTATCCATCCTATACCCAGCAAAGGCAAGCTCAGTGTCAAGTTGCCCAAAAGGGACAACAGCAACAATCCAGACAACAAAAGAAGCCGAAAGGCCAGAGAGCTCAGCCCCTCAAGGGCTTTGACTCCTTCCTAGAGAGCTTAGCTTTCCTGCCTCTGAAGGGTCCAGAACCCCTAAACATTCCAGGCAGGTTGTGTCACAACAAATGGCACCAAATAACAGCAGAAAATTGGACTCTGTCCATTGTAGGGGAGGGGTACAAGCTTCATTTTCACAGCATGGTCCCTCCTACAATCGTAAGACAGTTCAATTCCCAAATCTCTCCAGACAATCTACTGGATCAAGAGGTCTCAACACTCCTTGCTGAGGAAGCTTTAGAGGAAGTGCCCTTTCCCCAACAGGGTACAGGGTTCTACTCCCCCTATTTTCTTATTCCAAAGAAACAGGAGGACACAGACCCATTCTAGACCTCAGAGAATTGAACAAATATCTGTTCCAAGAAGAGTTCAAAATGATTTCTCTGGGAACTTTTCTGCCATACCTTCAAAGTCAGGATTGGCTTTGCTCTCTAGATCTAAAGGATGCATATACTCATATTCTGATCCATCCAGATCAAAGGAAATTCTTACGATTCGTTTTCAAGGGAAAACACCTCCAATACAGGGTTCTTCTTTTTGGTCTAGCTTCAGCACCAAGAGTATTCACGAAATGCATGGCAGTAGTAGCTGCATTCCTGCGAACCCTAGGATATTCGTCTTCCCTTACTTGGACGACTGGCTTATTCGAGCCCCCACGATTCCAGAAGCCAGCTCTGCACTGTCTCGCACAATGTGAATTCTCCAATACTTGGGATTGGTCATAAACTTCCCAAAATCCCAACTTGTTCCTTCTCAGACCCTGGAGTTGATAGGAGCTTGTTTAGATACCAGACAATCAAGGGCTTTCCTCCCACAGCCCCGTTGTCTTCGCATAATGCAACTAGCTTCTCAAGCAGTGGTAAAGTTCTCCCTAACTGCTCGAGAACTGCTGCAATTACTGGGACATATGGCATCCACAGTTCATGTAGTTCCCTATGCTCGCCTCCACATGTGAGCAGTCCAGTGGACACTATCCACACAGTGGACACAAGCCACAGGACTTCTGTCAGACAAGATATCAAACTCACAACGACTGATCTTGTCCCTACAATGGTGGCAATCACTGGAGAATCTTTTAGTGGGGTCTCCTTTCCAACAACCCCCATTCCAGGCCACCCTAACAACAGATCCATCACAGGTGGGATGGGGAGCACACCTGAACCATCTCTCCACCCAGGGTACCTGGACTCCACAGGAGGCTTGTCTTCACATAAACCTCCTAGAACTCAGAGCAATCTATCTAGCTCTTCGAATATTCCATGCCCAGCTCAGTTACAAGACAGTCCTAGTCCAAATGGACAATCAAGTAGCCATGTTCTACGTGAACAAGCAGGGCGGAACAGGCTCTCTGTCGTTATGCAATGAAGCTTTACGACTATGGGCCCTCGCCAGAGAGCATCAAATTCACCTTCTCGTGGTATATCTTCCAGGCATTCAAAGCCTTTGGACAGACAAACTCAGCCGGGTACTGCTGCCTCACGAATGGTCTCTCCACCTAGACCAGGTGATAAAGATAGTTCACATCTGGAGAACCCCAGACATAGACCTCTTTGCAAGTCCACTGAATGCCAAACCTTCCTGGTTCTGTTCCAGAATTCTGGCTCACAATTGCCAGGCAAGGGACGCCTTCCTCCTTCACTGGGGTCAGGACTTCCTCTATGCCTTCCCACCCATTCCCCTCATCCCCAAAACACTCTTCAAGCTTCAGAGAGACAGAGGTCGTATGATCCTCATAGCGCCACGGTGGCCACGACAAACGTGGTATCCCCTGCTTCTACATCTCTCTCAAGCTGCACCTCTGGAGTTAGGGTGTGCTCCAGACCACCTCTCCCAAGAGAGTGGGATGATATGGCACCCGAATCCCCAGTCCCTGCATCTCAGGGCCTGGTTGCTGAAAGCCTAGACCTGCAGGATCTTAACCTTTCCCAACAGGTAACGGATGTCCTTCAGGCTTCCAGAAAACCTTCCACAAGATGTTCTTACGCCTTCAAGTGGAAACATTTTACTATATGGTGTTCTCAAAAGGGCTTAAACCCCCTTGTGATACCTTTGGAATCGTTACTAGAGTACCTACTTCATTTATCAAATTCTGGTCTAAAGACAAATTCAGTAAGAGTCCATCTTAGTGCAATTGCAGCTTCCTATAAGCCTCTAAATGGACAGCCAATTTCCTCTCATCCACTCATAGCAAGATTTATGAGAGGTCTTCTATTAACAAAGCCTCCCATCAGGCCACCACCGGTGGCATGGGATTTAAATCTAGTTCTCGGACAGTTCATGAAACCGCCCTTTGAACCTTTAGCCACTACAACCCTAAAGTTTTATCCTGGAAGGTCATCTTCCTAATTGCAGTCATCTCTGCATGTCGCATTAGTAAATTGCAAGCTTTAGTGGCTGATCCCCCTTATACAAGGTTTCACCATGATAAGGTTGTTCTCAGAACTCATCCACATTTTATGCCAAAGGTGGTTTTGCCTTTTCATTTAAATCAATCGATTTACCTTCCTCTATTCTTTCCGAGGCCTCATGCCGCTAATGCAGAAAGGAACCTTCATACTTCGGACTGTAAAAGAGCCTTGGCTTTTTACCTACAAAGAACACAGCATCATAGAAAGTCTTCTCAACTTTTTGTTGCTTTTGATTCTAGTCATTTGGGACTTCCAGTCTCCAAAAGAATTCTAAATGGATTGCACAATGCATATCCTTTACTTATGAGAGTAAGAGTCTTCCTGTTCTAGGCCATGTCACAGCACATATTGTGAGAGCCATGGCAGCCTCTATGGCTAACCTTCACTCTGTGTCTATCGATGACATCTGTCGAGCAGCCACCTGGGCTTCGGTGCACACCTTCACAGTCCACTACTGCCTAGATAAAGCCTCCCGTCGGAATGCCTTCTTTGGCCAGGCTGTTCTTCAACATCTCTTTCAGGCTTAATTCAACTCTTACCCACCAACCCTGGTAGGATGCCAGAGATCCATGGGAGGAAGCATGACTCACCTCACTGTAGGTGGCAACTTCCTGGGGCCATCTCCCCGGCATCTTCAGCTAGGGAGTCCCCATATGTGAAGACTACATTCCTGCTTGTTCCTGGAGATAGCGTAGTTACTCACCTGTAACAGGTGATCTCCGGGAACAGCAGGAATTTAGTCTTCACAACCCACCCACCTCCCCTAGGAGTTGTCTCTCTATTTCTCTGTCTCTTTCCTCTCTCCCTCTATCCTTTCACTCAGCTACAAACTTAACTGAAGAGGGACAGTTGGAAAGGCGGGAAGGCTGCACGCACGTGCTGATAGATGCTCCCAAAAGCGTTCCTATTGGACGCTGGAGAGCGTTCCCGCGCAAGCTCCGTCAGTACCGACGATACCCATATATGAAGACTAAATTTCTTCTGTTCCTGGAGATCACCTGTTATAGGTGAGTAACTACGCTATCTTGCTGTCTCCATCAGTCTCTCTCTCTATTCGCTCCTGCTCTTCTTTGTACCCCTTCTTTTTTCTGTGCTGTTTTATTCCTTCTTTTGCATGTACTCTCTCCTTTGCTCTTTTTTTCTTCCCCTTGAAGAACATAAGAACTGATATACTGGTTCAGATATTCATCAATTTTAGGATTCAGTTTCCAGTAGTATTCAATCCAGGTCCCAGGTACCTGACATATCCCAAAAGAAGCCAGATTCCATGCTGCTTATCCCCCAAGGATAAGCAGTGGTTTTCTCCTGGTCTACTGTTGTTACTACCTATCATTTCTATAGCGCTACTAGATATATGTAGCACAGTACCTTAATAGTTTATGGACTTTGCCTCAAGGAATTTGTCCAAACCTTTTTTAGACTCAAATACACTACCTGCTTTTACCACATCCACCAGCAGTGAGTTTCAAAACTTAATTATGCATTGAGAGAGAAAATATTTTCTCTGTGAACAAACAGGAAGTAAGCCCTCACGTATGGGTGACGTCACCAACGGAGCCCATGCAGAACGCTCCTCAGCTTCCATTGGAAGCTTTTGGGAGCTGCACCTCATATGTGCACCTGCCTTCTCGCCTGGTGTGGCACCATTTTCTCCAGTCTAATTTTTTCTGCAGAGCCTACAGGATATGTCCTGCACTAGCAGAAAAATATTCTTCTCTTTACCATTGTGATATCTGCCTTTTATGAGTATTTTTCACTGCCTGTCATCAGTTAATCTGCTCCCAGCTGATATTTTTTCATTTTTATTCTTTTGCTTCTCTTTTTTGTGCTTTCTTTGCTTTTTCCCCTTGTCCAGGCCTTTCTCCTACCTTCGCAATCAAGGTCTTCGACCTCACTGAGGCGATCTTCCTGGACATGTCTAAGCCAGTAAGCAGCTTTAAGAAATATACAAAATGTGGCCGCACTATTTTAATCATGGACAGGCTCAACTGGTGCCTTTAGTGCCTTGGGTCAGACTGTCAGACCACGTCCTGCAACCTTTGTCTGCAGATGATAAGGGAGGGGCCTGAAGAGCCAGGAAAAGCAGGAGTCATCCCTCTTTGGAACGTAAATTCAGCATCCTCAGCTCCAACGTCAGCTCCTTTGTGAGGCACAACAGAGGCTTCAACTGGGTGGGACGTCAGAGCACAGTCAGAATCAAGGGGCCGGGGATCGAGCAGAAGCTCGATGTCCAACCTGCAGTGAGGAGGGACATAACATAGGTCCCGTTAGTGTCGAAAGGGGCCCTCGAGCAGTGGGACAAGCCTAAGGTGCATTTGCATTGCAGTCCTTCTTCGCGCAGCTTGGGCACTGAATGCTGGGAGCGGCCTGTCAAGCTTCCCTGACAGGAGGAATCAACTCCCAGATGGGAGAAATCAACCTCCATAGTCCTGGAGGGCTGCCGGATGTCTCCGATGAACCTGTCATTGTGGAGTCCACGCCAGAGGTAATGACACCGGTGGCTGAAGTTTCCAATCTCCAGTAACAAGCAGGAATGTAGTCTTTGCATTTGGGTGACATCAGTACTCGCGGAGCCCGTGTGGGAACGCTCCCCAGTGTCCAATAGGAAAGCTTTTGGGAGCATCCCACTGCGCCTGTTTAGCTGCCTTCATGCCTTCCCAACTCTGCTTCCTCAGTTCTTTGTTTTCCATGGAGCCAGCAGGAAGCAAATCCTGTCACCGCAGAAAATTCTTTAGTTCTTTATTTTAGTTTTTTGTGGTTAGCGTCGACGCCGGAATCGTTCCTCATGGTAGGTTCTTTCTTTCTGTAAAAAAAAAAAAAAAAAAAAGGAAAAGAGAACACTTTTTCTTTAGGTGTATCAATGCCATTTTAAGTCTTAAGCCTACCATTCTGTCTATTGACACTATGGAAAAACCAGTTAGTGGTTTTAAAAAATGTTCTAAATGTGGCAGTACTATCTCAGCTACTGACACTCACGGCTGGTGTCTGAAATGCCTTGGGCCCGACCACCAGCCATTAGAATGTCCCTTTTGCAAGAAGATAACAAAGAGAGGCCTGCAGAACCGGACCACAAAGTTAGAAACATTCTTTGCCTCAAATGCGGTTTCTTTGCCATTGTTTTCCTCTCAAGGATCTCAGATATCGAAGCACAAGTCTTCTTCGGAGACAAACCATCCCCCCCAAAGGTAGATCTCTTTCTCCAGGAACAAGCAGGAAGTCAGTCCTCACTTATGGGTGACGTCGGCGCCGACGGAGCCCCATGCGGAGCAAATTCCCAGCTTTCAAAGAAAGCCTTTGGGAATTGCTACCACGCATGCGCGGTCCCCTTCCCGCCCAAGGGTGCCATCTTGCTCAGTCTCCTTTTTTCCGCGGACCCCTTCAGACATAGCTCCTCCGTGTCCCGGAAAAAGTGATTATTTTTCTCTGTTTTCCTCGCCGGTCGACACCGGTACCCTTCCTGCCTCCGGCGTTGGTGCTTCGGTATTGAGCCGGGTTCTTTTTTTCCACTTCTTTAACTTTTTGTCCCTGAGGCGCTTTCGTGCCCTCTTTGTCCCTCTTTTTCTCGCTGGCAGCCTTCAGGGTCTTTGACCTTGCCGGGGTTCTTTTTCCCCCAATGGCTACCAGCGGTTTCAAGAAGTGTGATCGGTACAGGAAGATAATGTCCCTCACTGACACACACGACTACTGCCTCTGTTGCCTCAGGCCGGATCATGACCTGATGGCCTGTGGCCCATGTAAGAGGATGTCCTCTAAGGCCCTGAGGAGCCGCCAGCAGCAGCACGAAAAATCCCCCCCCCCCCCCCCCATGCCTCCGAGAGTCCGGACCTCGTCTGAGGCCTCGACGTCTTGGGGGGAACACTCCAAGCCCGAGCATCGTCGAGGTTCCTCTGAAAGGGGGTCCTCTTCACGGGAACATAGAGGAAGAAGAAGTCCTTGAAGGCAGCGTCTCTGGGTGGCTCCGGCATTGGGCCTTCTTGGGGCCAGTTGCAGAGCCCCAAAAGCCTGCCCGGTTTGTCGGAGAGGGAGCGGCCTGCTAAGGTTCCTCGGCGAGACCCGGACCCATCTAGGAAGTACAGACTGTCCTTGTTGAAGACTTCTCTCCGGGGGAGCCAGCATCGGGGCCGATTGAGCTTCAATTTTAGTTGCCCATTTACCCTCTCCACTTGGCTAGAGCTTTGAGGGTGATGTAAGATTGTGAATTAACAAGGCCTTTACAAGCAGATTGGATGATTTTCCTTATAAAATGGGTACATTGGTCCTAGACAAGACCTGAGGCATACCCCACATTGGAATATACTGTGAGTAATTTCTTGACCACTGTGGCCACATTTGCTCTTTTAAATGGATCCGTTTCCACCCACCTGAAAACATGCACACCAACACTAAACAGTACTCAAACTCCTGAGCTCTTGATGGAGTAATGAAATCCATTTGAAGTTCCAAAAATGGGCTCACTGGGCATGGCAGGCTTCTCAGAATTGCAATACATCTTTTCCCTGGATTGTAACTCTGACATATAGCATATGTGGCTAACAATGGGCACCACCAGCTTTGGGTAAGCCCTCTGGGTACCAGTCGAGGTCCTAGTCCCGTTCCTCCAGCATCCAATCCTCCCCGACTAGTTTCCATGACTCGGACCCCAGGTCCTCCAGAGGCCACTGACCCCCTCAGCACAATGAGTCGCAGGGTCTCGGACTCGTCATCATCACTCAACTCCGAGTGGGAGACCGATGACGAGGCATGCCCGGAAACTAAACGGCACAGAGAGATTCACTCTGACCCTTCTCTGCCAGCACCCCGGCACCACTCCCCTCTAGAGAACGTGGCCTTCCATGACTTTGTCAAGGATAGGGCCAGAGACCTCTCGATGCAGACCAAGTCGGAGGAGGACCCTCGCACTGAGGAACTAGAGATACTCCAATACGAGTTTCCCCCCAAGGAAACCCTCACAGTGCCCATACAGCCTATCCACGAGCGGCTACTGCTCAGAATGTGGGAGACACTGGCATTAGTACCGGTGGTGAGCTGGTGCCTCGACACCATGTACAGCGTCCAGAGGGCCCGAGGTTCCACAAACCTCAACTCCCACATAATTCCATGGTCGTCGAGTCGACCATGCAAAAATTTAAGAGTCCCCAGAAGGGAGGCCAGCACCTTTGACACTTTTGGGCGCAAGAGTTACCAGGGCTCGATGCTGGGGTGCTGGATCCAAGCCTATGAATTACACTTAGGTATGTATCTGAAGACTCTATCCTAGGAGCTGTTGGGGGTTTTTTTCTGGTCTTGTCATGGAACCCCTTCAATGGTTTGTGATAAGGAAGCTTATCATAGCTCAGGAAGGAGCTATAGAAAAGGTGAAGTGACTCTGAACAAGCAACCTGTCAGTTCTGGTAGAAATAAGAAAACAGAATTTTCTCATAAAAGACTACCAGTCCCAGAATGCACCAGGTTTCCAACAGCCATTAGAGGAGCTGAAGTGGGGAAACGTGTGTTCAATCAGGAGGGCTATGAGGTAATCCCTAAGCACTCATCTCAAAGGGCAGGGCCTGATTCAGCACAGCTGCGCTGTGTTAGGGAGGAGCACTCATCTAAGCAGAATAAGAGTAGAGTTTATTCTACAGATGACCATCTTCATGATCACCTTGGATATCCAGAGAATTGTCCTCAGTATCCTGACAATCAGCTTGAGTTTGATCATCAGTTTCATCTGTAGGATCATCAGAAGCAGAAGCCAAACCGGACGGACAGAGAGGGAAAGAGACCCTTTGGAAGAAGGAAGAGAAAAGCCTTTGAGAGGTCTAGAAGAGTCCAAAGCAGTACGTATACTGGGAGGTATTCCAAGGGCCAGCATACACCATTGGACTGGGGAAAGCCAGAGGAATGGTGCTGCAGAGCTAGGAATCACCAGAGGCTACCTGTGAGGGAGACGGCTGCACGTGGAAGGGACCCTAAGACCTGTGCCAGAAGGTATGTGAAGAGAGATCCAGTGTCCAGGGATCTCGATTGGAAGGCTGGACATAAGAACTGGACTACATACTGGCCAGGCTATATAGAGAGGAACTCTAGCAGCAATGGAAGCTCAGGTATGAACACTGATCTATGCCCTAGCTATAACCTTGAAAGACAGCAGGGAAACAAGTATTCTCCTGAAAATGCTCCATTGAGAGATTCATCTGTGCCAATCCATGATATTGAACCCATGCTTGTTGAACAAGGGGGAATAATAGCAGATAAGGATCCTGTTTATATGGACTGTTCTCTATCCAAACTCCGTTGGTAACTTTCTGTTATAAAGTACAGCAACCATCACAAAGAAATAAAAATTTGTTCTTTAATCTACTCAGAAAAGCTCCTGAAGCAGGATTTGACCCACACAGTACAAAGCAAGCCAGCTTAGGGGTTTCAGCTGGATAACTGCTAGCAATTAAGCCTTACCTAATTGCTTGTGAGCTAGGAGAGAATCACTTCTGTATCTATGTGGGAAGTAATCAGAAGTTAACCTGAAAAGAACAGTTTGTTATTTATTTATTTATTTATTTACATTCTCTTATATACCGCGCTATTCTGCATCAGTGCGGTTTACATTGAACAAACTGAAATTACATTGAACAGGGTATTATAACTTGGAGATAACTATTTTACAGGGAACATGGGCTATGGAGGGTTAAGTGGCTTGCCCAAGACCACAAGGAGCACCTGTGGGACTAGAAACCCCAGTCCTTCCAGCCCAAGGTTGCTGTCCTCTAGTGGGATTTGAACCCCCGACCTTCTGGCCTGAAGTACCTTGCCCCAACCACTAGGCCACTCCTCCACTCACACTTTCTTGCTTTGTGGCTTTTCATTTGTTGTTTTCCTGATTTTGACTTTGTTTTTCCAAGTTAACACTGAAAGCAAGTTACCTAATTTATGTGCTACCAAGCATATCTGTGTTGGGAGAAATAACCCCATAAATAAATATCTTATTGGCTTTACCCAAGAGCACAACTAAATTATTGTCAGCAGCTGTGTCTGGTGTGAATGAACTACATTGCCCACAATACCTTGCAAATCATATAGAAATATGCACTTGCCAAGAGTGTGAAGATTCTCACCCAGGCAGCCGTCTGACAGATTCCAGTCCCTGACTTCAAGGATCAAGGACTGTTCCAAGTTCCTCTCCTGAGCAGCCTATGATGGCTTTCAGTCAGCAGCTCGAGCCACAGCAGCCAGCATTGGCGCCCCATGCCAAGCCTGGCTACAGTCTTCCGACCTCGAGCAATGGGTCCAAGACAAGCTGCTCTATGTCCCCTGCACTGGGAAGAAGCTATTCGGCAAACCCATGTCCGACAAGGCGGCCGAGATCGAGGCCAACGTGGTGATCCACCAGAGGCTCTCTTAAAAAAAAAAAAAAAAAAAAATCATCCCTTCCCCACAGGAAACCAGCGGGGAAAAGACCCCTGTTCCTGAGGAAAAAAGGTCCCTTTCCACAGAGTCACCACTACTAGCCCTTCTCGGGCCAGCAACAAGGTTCTCACCTTAAGAGGCTCAAAAGGCAAAAGCACTGAAGCATCAGGCTCCAGCTCCCACCCACCTGAGGGGAGCTTTTGACTCCCAGGGCAGGGCATGGCATCCCTTTACCCAGGAGACGTTCACCAATCCACAGGGGGATGCCTGGCGTTCTTTGTCTACAGATGGGCCAACATCACCTCAGACCAGTGGGTACTGCAAGTGGTAAGGGAAGGATTCCTCCTTCACCTTTGGCAGATACCCCTCAGGTTCTTCCCAGGTGAGCCAGTGCAACCCCTCCTTCACCTGACTTTTCTGCTCACAGATCTGATTAGGGACAACGCAGTAGAGCCTGTACCCAAACACCCTATGGGGGAAGGGCTTCTATTCCAGGTACTTCCTTTTCCCAAAGAGAACTAGGGGCCTCAGGCCCATACTAGACCTGCGAAACTTAAACAAGTTTCTAGTGAGGGAGAAGTCTGAGATGCTCTCCCTGGGAACACTGCTGCCTTACCTCCACCAGGGAGATTGGCTGTGCTCCTTGGATCTAAAGGATGCATATACACCCATCCTCATTCACCCCTTCCACAGGCAGTACCTAAGGTTCATAGTAGGAGGAGGGCACTACCAGTACAGGGTACTACCCTTTAGCCTGGCCTCCTCGCCAAGGGTCTTTAACAAATGCCTGGCTGAGGTGGCTGTCCATCTGCGTCTGCAAGAGGCCTTCGTCTTCCCCTACCTAGATGACTGGTTAATCAGGGGCGGCACAACCTCAGAGGCCAGTCAGGCGGCAGAGCTGTGTCCCTCCTTCTGCAGCACCTGGGGTTCGTCATCGACTACCTCAAATCCCACCTCTCTCCAGCCCAAAATCTGGAGTTCATAGAGGCTCAGCTCAAAACACTGCAGGTCAGGGCGGTTTCCCCCAGAGAAAGGGCAGAACGCCTCAGACAACTGGCAGGAGAGGTACAGTGTGGCTGGTCAGTGCCATCTTGTCTCCTCTTCCGCCTACTGGGCCATATGGCCTCTATGGTCCACATAACACCCTCAACCCTCTTGCACATGTGGACAGCCCAGTGGTGCCTCCACTCACAGTGGACCCAAGCCATGGACAGGCTACAGAACAGGGTCAGGGTTATCCGCCAATTGGTGGAACCCCTCAACTGGTGACAAAACGTACGCTACCTCCGGGCAGGAATGCCTTCCAAGCACCTGCACCTCAGAGAACCCTGACCAAGCACCCGCACCTCAGAAAACCCTGACTATGGATGCCTCCCTCCTAGGTTGGGGGGGCGCATTGTGGGGACCGCTACACACAGGGCAGCTAGTCCCAAGAGGAGTCGCTCCTACAGATCAATCTCCTGGAGCTTAGGGCAATCTTTCTAGCCCTATAAGCATTCTGTCACTGCCTGTGACACCGGTCTGTACTGATCCGGACAGACAATCAAGTCATCATGTTCTATATCAACAAACAGGGGGGCACGGATTCATACTCCCTCTGCCAGGAGGCAGTGATCCTCCCCTTTGCAGCTCGCAACAGCATGCTCTTGCGAGCAGTTTATCTCTCGGGCCAGGACAACTGCCAAGCAGACAGGCTGAGCAGAGTTCTTCAGCTGCACGAGTGGCACTTGAACCCCAGGGTGGCCAAGAGGCTCTTCCACATCTGGGGCAGGTCCGTGATAGATCCGGACAACATGCAGCTGCCTCACTGCTGCTCATACCAGCCGCACCAGGAGAAAGTGGCAGCAGATGCCTTCCTGATTTCTTAGTATGAGGGCCTACTCTATGCATTCCCAATGACCCCCCCTGGTCGCCATGACCCTCTTCAAGTTCCAGAGCGAGAGGGCGACAGCTATACTAATTGCCCCCAGGTGGTCCAGACAGCCTTGGTTTCCACTGCTGCTTACCCTGTCGGTGGTACTCTGTCCCGCTGGGTCAAGCCCCAGACCTCCTGTTTCAGGAGGGGGGCTCCCTCTTGCACCAGGAGGGGAACTCCCACCTGCACTCCAATCTGAGGTTGCTAACAGTGTGGCTGCTGAAAGGGTAGCATTGGTCCCTTTCAGTCTTCCGAGAGAAATAAAGGAAATCCTACTGGCCTCTCGAAAGCCCTCTACCAGTCGGGCTTATGCCTTTAAGTGGATAAGGTTCTCCGCCTGGTGTGTGGAAAGAAGGGAGAACTCCTTCTCCTGCCATATGCAATTAGTACTCCAGTACCTGCTGCACCTGTCACATACTGGGCTGAAGTCTAACTCCATGAGGGTGCATCTGAGCGCGATAGCCACTCACCACCACCCTATTGAGGGAAAACCCCTCTCGGGCCAGCCCCTGTCTTCAGGTTCCTCTGGAGCCTCCTGTTATCCAAGCCCCCTGTCTGCCCTCCGGGAGCTGAGTGGGACCTCAACATGTTGCGCTCTCAGCTCATCAGACCGCCATTTGAACCCCTGGCCACTTGCCACCTGCAGTACCTTTCTTGGAAGGTGGCCTTTCTGGTGGCCCTCACGTGCGCTCGAAGAGAGCGAACTCCAGGCCCTGGTGGCAGATCCACTATATACAAGGTTCTACAAGAATAGAATAGTGCTCTGCACGCATCCTAATTTCCTCCCAAAGGTAATATTTCTTTTTCACCTCAACCAAGAAGTGGTCTTCCCCACCATTTTCCCGCAGCCTCTGTCAGTCGGGAGGAACTAGTACTTCATACCCTGGATTACAAATGGGCCTTTCCTTTTACTTTCAGCAGACTGAGGCCCATCACAAAGCTGCTCAGCTTTTCGTGTCTTATGACCCCTGCAGACTGGGGCTCTCTGTGACTAAGCGAACACTGCCCACTCGGGTGGTGGATTGTATTGCCCTCGCCTATGTGAGTGAGCTGGCCTCTCCCTTGAGCACCAGATCATGGCGCATCACATGAGGGCGATGGCCAGATTGGTGTCCAACTTGCGCTCAGTGCCAGTGACTGAGATCTGTAAGGCCGCCACATGGTCTTCAGTTCATACATTTGCAGCTCACTACTGCCTGGAGAGCGAGCTCTGCAGGGACAGTGTGTTTGTTGGCCATGCAGTACTCTGTAATATTCTCGGGGTGTAGGCAACTTCTGCCCTCTGAGCCTTCTGTGTTCAGGCTACCGGAGTGATAGTTTTGCTGGATGCTAGGGTCCTGCAGAGTCTAGTGGGGAATCATCTTCTGCAACTCGCAGCTACCCCATCGGTCGCCATTAGTGCTGTCATGTTTCGGTCCTCAGCAGCCTGGAGCTAGGGAGTCCTATATGTGAGGACTGACTTCTTGCTTGTTCCTGGAGAAAGCGTAGCTACTCACCTGTAGCAGGTGTTCCAAGGACAGGAGAAATCAGTCCTTACAACCATCCGTCCTCCCATGGGAGTTGCCTCCCTACCTTGTTTTATTTTTTACTACCGTCCTAGCTATGTTATCCTTCTGAGCAAGATGGCACCCTTGGGTGGGAAGGGAACCACACATGTGTTGTAGCATGTCCCAAAGGTTTTCTTTGAAAGGTGGGGAAATGTTTTGCGCGGGCTCCTTCAGCGCTGACATCGCCCATATGTGAGGACTGATTCCTGTAGTTCCTGGAGAACACCTGTTACAGGTGAGTAACTATGCTTTTGTATCCTGCAACACTTTAATCTTGTGTGACTCAATGCCCTCTCGAACATGGAGCACAACCCCTCCACCAATTTGATCTGCTCTATCATTGCGATATAATTTGTACCTGGTGTCAGTGCCCCACTGGTTATCCTCCTTCCACCAGGTCTCTGAGATACCAATCATATCTAATCTTTCATTTAGTGCTATTTATTCTAACTCTCCCATCATATTTTTTAGACTTCTAGCATTTACATAAAAGCATTTTAGAGGTCGTATTTTATTCATATTAGTCTGGTTATCGGTAGACGGGTAATTTGGAATCTTTAAGCTCTCTCTGCTCTGTAATTAAGGGCTTTCTGTATGCTCAACCTCTTTTGTCTTTCCCATTTATAGAATAGTCCATGCTTAGCTCAAATCATCCTGCTTAGATTCTACTGAA
Source organism: Ichthyophis bannanicus (assembly GCA_033557465.1). NCBI lineage: Eukaryota > Metazoa > Chordata > Amphibia > Gymnophiona > Ichthyophiidae > Ichthyophis > Ichthyophis bannanicus. The sequence goes on along the minus strand of CM066033.1, from coordinate 111,329,508 downwards.
GCAAAATAACAGATCATATTTCACCTAAGTGATAGGAGACTGGACCCTTGTCATCAAATTATGCAAATGACTCATTTTTAGCCTACTTGACTTTACTGAGGAAGATGTAGGGATGTTACCCATGACTGAAGTGGTATTTAAAGGTGCGGAAGAATTGAAGGAAATATCGATACATCGGGAAGATGTCTTACAACTATTAGATAAACTGAAGAGTAGCAAATCACCTGGGCCGGATGGTATACATCCAAGGGTGTTGAAAGAACTGAAATATGAGATTGCAGACCTGCTATTAGTAATCTGTGAACTATCATTAAAATCATCTCTAATACCTGAAGATTGGAGGATCGCCAATGTAACACCAATTTTTAAAAAGGGTTCCAGGGGTGATCCGGGAAACTACAGACCGGTGAGCCTGACGTCAGTACCGGGAAAAATGGTAGAAACCATCATAAAGAATAAAATTACTCAGCATGTAGATAGTCACGACCTAATGGGAGACAGCCAACATGGCTTTAGACAAGGAAGATCTTGTCTTACTAATCTGTTATGTTTTTTTGAAGGAGTGAATAAACAGGTGGACAAAGGTGAGTCGTTTGATATTGTGTATCTGGACTTTCAGAAAGCCTTTGACAAGGTCCCTCATCAGAGACTTTTGGCAAAACTAAAGAGTCATGGGATAGGAGGCAGTGTACTATTGTGGATCAGGAACTGGTTAAAAGATAGAAAGCAGAGGGTAGGGCTAAATGGCCAATTTTCCCAATGGAGAAAGGTGAATAGTGGTGTACCCCAGGGATCTGTGCTGGGTCCACTGCTTTTTAACATATTCATAAATGACCTGGAAAGTGGAATAACGAGTGAGGTTATCAAATTTGCAGATGCTACAAAACTATTTAAAGTTGTTAAAACCCAAGAGGATTGTGAAAAATTGCAAGAGGATCTTGATAAATTGGAAGACTGGGCATCAAAATGGCAGATGAAATTTAATGTGGACAAGTGCAAGGTTATGCACCTAGGGAAGAACAACCCAAACTATGGTTACACGATGCAAGGCTCCACATTAGGAACCACCACCCAGGAAAAAGATTTAGGCGTCATTGTGGATACCATGTTAAAACCCTCGGCCCAGTGTGCAGCGGCAGCCAAGAGAGCAAATAGAATGCTAGGTATGATAAGGAAAGGAATGGAAAATAAAACAAAAGATATTATAATGGTTCTATATCGTTCCATGGTGAGACCGCACCTTGAATATTGTGTGCAATTCTGGTCGCCGTATCTTAAAAAGGATATAGCGATTTTAGAAAAGGTTCAGAGAAGAGCCACCAAAATGGTAAAGGGGATGGAAGGATACTCCAATGAGGAAAGGCTAAAAAGGTTAGGGCTCTTTAACCTGGAAAAGAGACGGCTGAGGGGAGATATGATAGAAGTCTATAAATTAATGAACGGAGTGGAACGGGTAAACGTAGATCGATTGTTTACCTTATCAGAATATAGAAAGACTAGGGGACATGCAATGAAGCTACAGGGTAAACTATTTAAGACTAATAAAAGAAAATATTTTTTCACTCAACGTGTAATCAAACTCTGGAATTTGTTACCGGAGGATGTAGTAAAGGCTGTTAGTGTAGCTGGGTTTAAAAAAGGTTTGGACAAGTTCCTGGAGGAAAGGTCCATAAACCATTATTAAGAAGTGACCGAAGATATCAATGCTTGACCCAGTACAAGCATTGTGGAACTTGTGTCTCTTGGGGAAATTGCTAGGTACATATGACCTAGATTGGCCACTGTTGGAAACAGAATACTGGGCTTGATGGACCTTGGTCTGACCCAGTATGGCATATCTTATGTTCTTATGTTGACTAAAAGGAAAGTGTCCTTATAATATTACACACCCCATTTAGTATAGGACATTGAGGTAGGAATTTGGATATTCAGATTAGGTAATTCAAATTTTCCAGAGTATTTTAAAAAGGGCTCTGCTGAATGTGGAGCCTTTTGTAAAATACATATGACTTGTACTGCAGGAGCATAGATTTTAAAAATTATGTGCTAATGATTATATGTTATATGTCATGGAGTGGAGGAGTAGCCTGGTGGTTAGAACACTGGCTTGGTAACCAACCAACCAGGGTTCGATTCCCACTAGCACTCCTTGTGGCCTTCGGCAAGTCACTTAACCCTCCAGTGCCTCGGAAGAAAGGCCTGGCAATCTACTTCCGGTGACACTGCCAAGAAAACCCAGGAGCTTCTGGGTCGCCAGGAGTCAGGACTGACTCGAAGGCACACATTGCATTTTTGATTATATGTTGAAATGCCGGGTTTTGCCATTTCCATATATAAGTGTCAACAAGTGTAGGAGCCATATTCTAGACAGTTTATAAGCATAAGTGTTGCCAATTAAAGAATGAAGCCCCGAAGGTTAAACTATTATATTTTGAAGCTTATATAAAGTACTGGGGCAGGGTGGAGGGCTAAGTTCAATTGCCCCCAGAATCACCTTTTAAGCTCTGGCCAAAACGAGCACTTTGCAGAAGCTTATGCATGCTTCGGAGGAGGTACAAAAGCTGACAGGGAAATTTTTCAAAATATATGGTCATTTGCCCTTGTAAAATGGGAAATAAATGTATAAATTTTTGACTCTTCCAAGATAGGCTACCTTTTAAATCTGGGCATTCCAGGATCTCTATGCTTGTAAATACTGATATTCTGAGATCACTATGTACAGATCTATGCAATCTATTCATGTAAATGCTGCTATTTACATGGATATCAGATGCATTGCAAGGCTTCTAAATGACCTTAGGTTAATTTTATAAAGGGACATATACGGTTCGACAAAATGATAACTTCTTTGGTGGTGTTTTAGTTGTTAACACGTATAAGTGGCCACATAGGCATGCTAATGACCTCTTATAAAGTTCCAACCTGTGTAAGTAGCATGTGCTGACCTGATGGCACATATATTGCTGCTGGACATATGCAGGGGCTGAGTCTGGTTGGAGCATGATCAGAATGTAGAACTACACACAAAGATTATAAAATGCTATAATTTACACAAGTTCTTGCAAAATATAGGCGCAGGCATTTTATACCAGCTGTAGGGCTGGAATAAATATCAACACCTTAATTTATGGCGTAGTTTCTTCCACTTATACTAGTATTTTGTAAGGACAGGTAGGCAACCACTTATTTTATAAAATAAGTATAACATGGGCATTTTGATTCGGTGTCTCCTTATAAAATTTCCCTCCTTAAATCTAGCTGTAGTCCTTAAATAGTTTTTGAACCATTCATTGATTCATTCTGATTTATGTTACAAATAGTAGAATACCCAGTGACCTCCCAGCTCAGTTTTCTTGTGCCTTGGATGTTTCCATCCCCTTTAGAATCCCGTCTTGTTTTGATTTCCTTTCCAGCTCATTTAAAGTTTCATGGGAAAAGTGGATGTTAAGGCACATTGTTATGGCAACTGTGCTGCCATTGGATGATTTCAGATATTTGTAAAGCTGTCCTGCCATTGTTTGGCACTCGTGGCCATCACCCGATTCCCTTTCCTGTGCGGATATCCAGTTTAGTCCTCCACAATCGGGTAGTGCACCTTCTACTGCAGCCTGGAGACTGGACCAATCAAATCTTCTGTAGTACATATCCAGCAGGAGCTCCCAGAAGCCCCCCAGTGTGTCCAGTCTCTTGCAGCTTGAAGACGTCTGTGCCCTTGCTGGGCACACTGAGTGACTCTTGAAGGAGCAACACTTGTTAGTTAGTCTTTTAGGGTTTGTTTTTGGGGCATTTATTTGCTATTTATTTAATAGCTAGTTGTATCTTTAAAAGGAAAAGTGAAAGAAACATGCCTCTCTAGTGCTTTGGCACAGGAGACTCGGGAGGAAGGCAGACCTGCAGGCTCCTGTCTTCTTGCCTGGCTAATTTTATCAGCCTTGGGTGAGCTTCCCCTTGACTGTACGGGGAAATGCCATACCTGATACAGCAGTGGCTGACACTGTGTGAAGTTGGCTGTGTCCTTGCTGTTCCTGGGCTGGTAGGAGTTTTCATTTTATGTCTGTATTTGTGAGCAGTGCTCTCTTGTCAGAGCTGCCAGCGTTCTGTAGGCTCTCCTGAGCCCATTTGGCAATTTTTCCTAAATTTGATCGTTTGCCCTGTATCTGAGGGTCGTTTTCTTTCTTTTACATATTATTTATTTGTCTTTGTATTTTCGCGCCGTTTTTTAACGCGGGTGAAAAAGTGCGGCGGCCATTTTGGATTTATAAAGTGTGCTTTTAGAGGCACTTTTGATCACTTGTGCACAGGTTCACCTGGGGTTTTTGGGGTTCCTTTTGCTGGCGATTTTGCTCAGGGCACCCCTGGGAGTCTGGGGAGTGTGTTTGTTTCTTGCAAAAAAAAAAAAAAAAAAAAAGTTTTATTATTCAACCGGGACTGATTTGCATGAGATTGCCCCTGTGGTGTGGGCTTTTCTGTGCCGGTTCCCTTCTATCCCGCTGGGCAGAGGTGGTCTTGGGATGGCTTCCAAACCCCAATGTGTGATTTGTGGGTCCCGCAGAGCGGCAGGGACTGACTCTGGCATCTGCAGGGGCTGCGCTGCAGTGCCCGCAGAGCTGGAACACTCTGTGCATGTCCAGGAGCAGGCTACCCCTGGGGATGCTTCTACTTCAGGGGACAGTGTCCTTTCTCCGAGCATCCCTCAGTCTGGGTCGATTCCACCGGCCAGTGGGTCGGTGGCTGCGCTCCAGCAGGGGGCTATAGTTGTCCCACCTATGGAATTCTCCCCTGATTTTGTTCTCCTCATGCATCAGGCTTTCCACTTGAGCAGGTCCGGTCAGTGGCCGGAGGTTGGGCCCCCCCTCTCTCCCCTCGGGGGTCACTGGGGTGGCTCAGCGCTCCTCTCCACCCGGGGTCAAGCGGTTCCGGTTGGGGGAACAGGAGCAGGACGCCCTGGGGCTTCTGGAGTCCGAGGCGGAGGGCGATCCTGAGACTGAAGTGGAGGAATTGGAGGATGGGGAGATCCCCGAGCCGGAGGATCAGGCTCGGATCATTCGGGTGTTTCGGAAGGACGAGCTGGTTCCTCTGGTTACGGAGTCCCTTCAGGCACTTAACCTTTCGGCAGTGCGGTCCCTGGAGGAAGAGGGTCTGGAGGATCCTCTCATTCAGGCCGTCAGGGATACCCAGGTGGTTTTTCCCGTCCACCGCGTGGTGGAACAGATGATACAGGCGGAGTGGGAGCACCCGGAATCCGGTTTGAAGGGGATTCGGACCATGAATCGGCTTTATCCCCTCGCCGACAAGGACAGGGACTTGTTTAAGTCTCCGCGAGTGGATGCGGCGGTTTCCGCAGTGACCAAGAAAACCACCATCCCGGTTGAGGGGGCGGCGGCCCTCAAGGACGGGCAGGATAAGAAGATTGATAATTTGCTGAAGCAAACCTTCAATACGGATGCCGTGTCATTGCAAGCCGCTATTTGCGGGGCTTGGGTGGCTCGGTCGTGTCTGCGGTGGTCGCAGCGCTTGCGCTCGAGCCCCGGCTTAGACCAGCAAGGCCTGTTGGAGGTTACTCGGCTGGAGTCCGGCTCGGCCTACTTGGCGGATCTGTTTTATGATTTAATCCGCGCATTGGCTAATAGTATGGCGTCCGCGGTGGCAGCGCGCCGGTCCCTATGGTTGCGCAACTGGGCGGCTGACGGTTCTTCCAAGTCCCGCCTCGGTAAACTGCCCTTTAAGGGCAGATTGTTATTTGGGGAGGCTCTCGAGAAACTGGTAAAGGAGCTTGGTGAGTCCAAGGGGGGCCGGCTTCCGGAGGATAGGCCAAGGGCCAACAGGTCCTCCACCTCAGCGCGGGGGTCCTTTCGGGATCAGCGCAGGTTTCGGTCCTCCCGCCTGTGGGCCTCGCAGCGGGGCCGGTTTGGAGCCCGTAATCAGGGATTTCGTGGTTTCAGAGGGGCCGGCAGAGGCTTCTCCGGAGCCGCCTCTCCCTCGGCGTCTTCCTTTGGGCGCAAGCCACAATGACGCGAGGCGGGCTCTGGAGGGAGGCCCGATTATCGGGGGTCGTTTGCACGACTTTCTTCCGTCTTGGGCCCAAATTACGTCAGATCGCTGGGTGCTACAGTTTATAGAAGAGGGTTATGCTCTAGAATTTGCATCCCCGCTTCCGGATGCCTTTGTTCTGTCGCCCAGCAGGGGCGAACAAAAGACGCGGGACTTCCGCGTGACCCTGGCTCGGTTGTTAGCACTGGGAGCGGTGGTCCCGGTTCCTCTCTTGGAAAGAGGCGCCGGTCGTTACTCCATCTATTTTGTGGTCCCCAAAAAGGGCGATTCTCTGCGTCCGATCTTGGATCTCAAAGGCGTCAATCGCGCGCTCAGGGTGCCGCACTTCCGTATGGAAACTCTGCGGTCAGTCATTGTAGCAGTACGACAGGGGGAGTTTTTGACGTCCCTCGATCTTACAGAGGCCTATTTGCACATCCCGATACATCCATCTCATCAGCGGTTTCTCCGCTTTGCGTTTCCGTGGGGCCACTTCCAGTTCCGGGCCATGCCGTTCGGCTTAGCCACGGCTCCGCGCACCTTCACAAAGGTGATGGTGGTCATTGCGGCGGCCTTGCGCAAGGAGGGCATCTTGGTCCATCCATATCTCGACGACTGGTTGATTCAGGCAAAGTCCAGTCGGGAGTGCTTGCGAGTCACGAGCAGGGTAGTGGCTCTGCTGCGGTCTCTCGGCTGGGTGGTGAACGAACGAAAAAGTTGTCTGCGTCCCACGCAGGACCTCGAGTATCTGGGGGTGCGCTTCGACACCGCCCGGGGGCTGGTGTGCCTCCCCGAGCGCCGCGTCCGGGCGTTGCGGGCTCTTGTCCGACTCTTTCGGGGCATGCCCGCTCCGTCGGCGTGGTGGTACCTGAGGCTTCTCGGAACAATGGCGGCGACCTTGGAGGTGGTACCGTGGGCGCGGTTCCACATGCGCCCGCTGCAGAGGGCGCTCCTTCGCCGGTGGTCCAACCAGTGCGACTCCTTGAACAAGAGACTGCCCTGCCCGAAGGCGGTGCGTCTTTCGCTCCGTTGGTGGCTCTCTCCCGAGAATCTGACGCGGGGGGTTCCCTTGGAGCCTCCTCTGGGGGTTCCCCTCACAACGGATGCGAGCTTAGCCGGTTGGGGAGCGCACTGCGAGACCCGCTTCACTCAGGGGGTGTGGTCCTCCCAGGAAGCGTCTTGGTCGATCAACCGTCTCGAGCTTCGGGCGGTGCGACTAGCACTATTGGCCCTGGAGCCACTGGTCCGGGGTCGACCTGTCCGGGTCTGGTCGGACAATGCGACCACGGTGGCTTACATCAATCGCCAAGGGGGCACAGGGAGTGTGGCCCTGGAAACAGAGGCGACAGCCTTGTTCAGTTGGGTGGAGACTCGTCTGCCGGCAATATCAGCGGCGCACATAGCGGGCGCGGAAAATGTCCAGGCCGACTTTCTCAGCAGAGTGCGAGTGGACCCCGGAGAGTGGGAGTTAAATCCACAGGTGTATGCGCAAATAGTGCGGCGGTGGGGTCCGCCCATCATGGATCTCATGGCGACCTTCCCGACGGCCAAGACGAGTCGCTTCTTCAGCAGACGGCGGGAGCGAATGTCCGAAGGGCCCTCGCTCTCATTCAGCCGTGGCCGACGTCCGGGCTTCTGTATGTCTTCCCTCCGTGGGCGCTGATCGGCCGGGTCGTCCAGCGCATCGAGTGTCATCAGGGCAGAGTGCTGCTGGTGGCTCCGGATTGGCCCCGGAGGCCCTGGTATGCCGAGCTAGTCAGACTTCGAGACGGCGTGCCTTGGCGCCTGCCCGCGCTGCCGGACCTTCTTCTTCAGGGCCCCCTGCGGATGCCCCAGGTGGCTCGATTCTCGCTTACGGTTTGGCCATTGAGAGGGCTCGGCTGAAAAGGAAGGGTTATTCGCCCGCGGTGATTTCCACCCTACTGCGGGCAAGAAAGTCATCCACTTCTCTTACTTATGTTCGAATCTGGAGGATTTTTGAGGACTGGTGCTCCCGGCGGGGAGTCCGGGCGGCGACGGTCTCTGTGCCCGTCGTGTTAAGCTTCCTTCAGGATGGGTTCGAGAAAGGCCTCGCGGCCAGTTCCCTGAAGGTTCAGTGGGCAGCGATCTCCTGCTATAGAGGCAAGGTTTTAGGCCGCATTCTCAGCGCTCATGCGGATGTGCGGCGTTTCTTGACCGCTGTTTTTCATTTGCGGCCTTCCCGCAGAGCACCGATTCCCCCGTGGGATTTGAATTTAGTCCTGCGGGCTCTGGTGCGGGAACCTTTTGAGCCCTTGCGGAGGGCGTCCCTGAAGGATCTCACTTTGAAGACGGTCTTTCTTGTAGCCATTTGCTCGGCTCGGCGCATTTCGGATCTTCAGGCCTTGTCCTGCCGAGAGCCTTTCTTGTCGTTTTCCGCGGACCGGATTGTGATCCGGTCGGTGCCTTCCTTTCTTCCAAAGGTGGTGTCTCCCTTTCACTTGAATCAGGCAGTGTTTCTGCCGGTTCTTTCGGCGAACTCGGTCGAGTCGGTGGACAAGGGTCTTCACCGGCTCGATGTGGGTCGCACGCTGCGTCGGTATTTGCAGTCTACGGAGTCCTTTCGTAAGACCGATCGGTTTTTTGTGCTCTTTGGGGGCGCAAGAAAAGGGGAGGCGGCGGCTAAGGCCTCCATTGCTAGATGGCTCAAGGAAGCGATCGCATCTGCGTATCTGTTGCAGCAGCGGCCAGTTCCGGAGGGGCTTCGAGCTCATTCTACTCGAGCTCAGGCGACCTCTTGGGCGGAGCATTGCCTGGTTCCGCCAGCGGATATCTGTAGGGCGGCCACTTGGTCGTCTCTGCACGCTTTCCGCAGGCACTATCGCCTGGATGTATTAGCGGCTCGGGATTCCTGTTTTGGATCGGCGGTTCTGCGCGCCGGCTGGCAAGGTCCCGCCCGGTCTTAACTGCTCTGTTACATCCCGATTGTGGAGGACTAAACTGGATATCCGCACAGGAAATGGAAATTACACTAACCTGGTAATTGTAGTTCCTGTAGGATCCAGTTTAGTCCTCCTTCCCTCCCAACTCTCTGTGTAGTCTTGCGGCGCGCTGTTCCGAGCGGTTGACTGTAGGACGGTTCTTCGTCCCGTTCGGGTTCTGTTGACAGTCGTGCTTATCGCTATGGCTCTTCCCTTTCTTGGAGTTCCGTCAGCTCCCTAGATTTCTGTGAAGGGGAGCTCTGTGTAAATTGGAAGGCATCGGTTTCGGCGCCAGGCGGTGTTCTGACTTCCTCGTGTGGGGAGGGAGTTGGTTATTACAGGGGGGGAAGAAAAGGGTTTACTGATAATGTAATGATAATTTAATGATTATTTAATGTGTTGCTTCGTTAAGTATGCTTTGTTACTAGTACACTGGGGGGCTTCTGGGAGCTCCTGCTGGATATGTACTACAGAAGATTTGATTGGTCCAGTCTCCAGGCTGCAGTAGAAGGTGCACTACCCGATTGTGGAGGACTAAACTGGATCCTACAGGAACTACAATTACCAGGTTAGTGTAATTTCCATTTCTTGTTTAATGTTCTATACAGAAAATGCTTCCCTGATGATTAATGGTAGACTTATTACATAGACTTTCACATGACAGATTTCACAACTATGGATGCTACAAATGGTGTACCACAGGGATCTGTCCTTAGTCTGATTCTTTTTAACATTTTTGTTAGTGATATTGCAGAAGGGCTGTCAGGTAAGTTTTGCCCCTTTGCAGATGATACCAAAATCTGCAATAGAGTAGATACCCAGGAAGTAGTAGATAATATGAGAAGGGATCTAGCTAAGCTTGAAGAATGTTTGAGAATTTGGCAGCTCAGATATAACGCTAAAAAATGCAGGGTCATGCATTTGGGCTGCAAAATTCAAGGGAGTAGTACATTGTAGGGGGCAAAGTCCTTCTATCCATGAAAGAAGAGCGGGCGGGATCTGGGCGTGATTGTTTCTGATGATCTTAAGGTGGCCAAATAAGTAGAAAAGGTAATGGCAAAAGCCAGAAGGATGCTTGTGTGTATAGGGAGAGGAATGGCCAGCAGGAAGAAGGAAGTGATAACTTTGCTGAGACCTCATTTGGATTATTGTGTGCCATTCTGCAGACCACACCTTCAAAATGATATAAACAGGATGGAGTTGGTGCAGAGGGTGGCTACAAAAATGGTCAGTGGACTTTGTCATAAGGCATATGGGGACAGACTTAAAGATCTCAATATGAATACTTTGAAGAAAAGGCGGGAGAGAGGAAATAGGATAGAGATGTTTAATTATCTCCATGGAATAAATACACAGAAGGAGAGCCTCTTTCGATTGAAAGAAAACTCTGCAACAAGGGTGCCGAGGATGAAGGTGAAAGGTGATAGTCTTGGGAGTAATATGCTGAAATATTTCCGAAAAGTTTTGTAGATGTGTTGCATAGTCTACCATTGGAGTTAATAGAGACTAGGACAGTATCTGAATACAAGAAACATGGGACAAGCACAGAAGATCTCTAAAAAGGAAAAAAGGGACTATAGTTGTTGGTATGGAAGAGCGGACAGGATAGGCCATGTGGTCTTTTTCTGCCATCATGTTTCTATTCATGAAAATTTGCATAACAATTTAAGAAACCAACATCATGAATTGTTGACACATCTTCTTTTATATGTTAGATATATTTCTGTCTCTGTTTCTTTTGCTCTCTCTTCACAACCTAAACCTTCCATTGTAAATTGATCTAGCTCCTTGATGATTTGATTTTTATGACTTCTTGTTTGTTGGGTCTGTGTCCTAGATACAAAAAGAAGATCAAGGAAGGACCAAAAAGAAAAAAAAGGAAAAATGAGCTCGGAAGAGGAAGCTGACCAAGAAAGACACAAGGTAAAACAGCTTTATTAATATTAACATTCACAATTTATTGTTAGTAATGATGGAAATATTTTTCATTGTGAAACACCATATTGACATTTTTAACCATAAAAACAGCGGTTTGGTTGGTTTGGGTTTCCAGAAACAAGGTATTAACGTACAGAACGTGCTCCTCCTTACCAACTAAAGACGCTTAATGTAAGTACTACTCCTTTGAAGGCTGTAGGATAAACATGGTGCCACCAACAGCACATGTAATGGTTTTCTCTTGGTGGGGTGAGAGTTTGCCCCAAAGGATCCACAGAGAAATGGGGAAAAAAATTTAAGGGGTTCTGTGGAATAGGGTGAGCCAAAATGTCACAAGACCTTAACTGGTATGCTTATAAAATTTCAAAGGAATGTCCAAAAGCCTTGCATTACAGCTAGATTCACATATGGGATGCTTTTATATAAAAACACCTTTATTAGGTTTATCCCCAAAAAGTGAAGTATATGATGATGTTGTTAAGTGCCGTCAAGTCAGTGTCGACTCATGGTGACCCTCTGGATAGTAGTCCTAAACTGGGTTCCATCTTCAGTCAGGCAGCTCATTGTTGACAGACTGGCCCCCATAGCTGCTGTTTTTGTATCGATCCATCTCATTGCTGGCTTTCCTCTTTTGCATTGGCCTTCTACTTTGCCAAGCATGATATCTTTCTCTAATGATCTCTGTCCTCACATGATGTGTCCGAAGTATGAAAGTCAAAGTCTTGTCACCTGAGCTTCTAAAGAAAGCTTAGGTTTGATCTCCTCTAGTACTGACTGGTTTGTTCTTCAAGCAGTGCATGGTATACACAGTATTCCTCGCCAGCAGCATAATTCAAAGGCATCAATTTTCTTCCTATCTATCTTTTTCACTATCCAACTTTAGCATCCATATGATGATATCGAAAATACCATAACTTGAACAAATCAAATCTTTGTATGGAGAGAGACATCTGCTCTTGAGAATCTTGTGTAGGTTCTTCATAGCCATTTTGCCAAGAGCAATGCGTTGTCTGATTTCTTGATTGTTTGTTGCTTCTTTATTGATAGTTGATCTAAGTAGGTTAAAGTTTATCCACTATTTCGATTTCACCAAAATTACTCCTAAAAGATATCTCTTTCCGGGACATTTAAAATTGGGAAAATTGCTTTCCTCCCCAAAAGAAAAGAAATCACCAGAAATTTCTAAAATGCTTCTTCTCAACACTACTTCTTTGAATGTTAGGGATGCACAAGGGTTCGGACCCTCACAACACACACATCAGATTTCCCAAGGGTTGAGATAGGTTGCACAATGCTGGTCCCACTCAGCTCCTGAAGGCTACTTGAATGGTAACCTGGTTCTTTCTTCAGATCCTCCCTTTGGTCTTTACCTCTCTGTACTTTCTCCTTTAAGGCCATGCCAGCCTAGGACATCTCCTTACCCTGTACACAAGGCCTACCCAGCTGAAGAGAGAAAATTCCCTGCTTCTCATCATGAACTCTATCTCTGTACCCCCTATGCTAAGACCAACTTGAATAATCTCCATTCTAGAAGAACTCCCTGTCCACTATTCAGGGCTTTATGATATTGTTAAGTTCTCTCAAGTCTGTGTCGATTCATGGTGACTGTCTGTATAGTTGTTCCAGACTGTGTTCGGTCTTCTGTCAGGCAGCTTATTGTTGATAGAGTGGCATCCAAAGCTGCTGTTATTGTATCAATCGATTTAATTGCTAGCCTTCCTTTTTTGGGTTAACCTTCAGCTTTTTCAAGTATGATGTCTTTCTCCAGTGATCTCTCTCTTCATATGATGGGTCCAAAGTTATAATGTGTCCAAAATTATGAAAGTTGAAGTCTTGTCAGGGCTTCTAAAGAAAGCTTAGGTTTGATCTCCTCTAGTACTGACTGGTTTGTTCTTTGGGCAGTCCATGGTATACTTAGTATTCTTCGCCAGCACGGTAGTTCAGACATTGATTTTTTCCCTATCTTTTTCACTGTTTAACTTTCGAATCCATATGATGATGTTGAAAATATCATGGCTTGGATAAGTCAAATCTTTGTATGAAGAGAGAGATCTCTGCTCTTAAGAATCTTGTCTAGGTCCTTCATGGCCATTCTGCCAAGAGTAATGTGTCATTGAATTTCTTGACTGCTTGTCATTTCTTTATTGAGTATTGAGCCAAGCAAGTTAAAATTGTCCACTATTTCAATTTCTTCTCCATCAATGATGGAACTTCCTGATCTTGCCAGTTGTCAGGATCTTTGTCTTCTTTATGTTAAGGTGCAGGCCCATTTTAAAACTGTGTTCCTTAATCTTGAGAAGCAAATGTTTCAGATCGTCTTCACTTTCAGCCAGTAATGTGGTATAATCAGCATAGCGAAGGTTGTTGATGAGTCATTCATTAATCTTCACACCTCGGTTGCCTTCATAAAGACCTGCTTCTCTGATGATTTGTTCTGCATATAAATTAAACAGGTAGGGAGAAAGTTTGCAGCCTTGTCATACACCTTTGCTGATTTTAAACCATTCTGTTTCTATTGTTCTGTTCAAACTGTTGCTTCTTGATCCAATGTAAAAGTTGTGCAAGAGAACTTTCAGGTGTTCTGGTATACTCATGCTTCTTAATGTGACCCAGAGTTTCTCATAGTTTACACAGTCAAAAGCCTTGCTGTGGTCAATAAAAATCATATAGATATCCTTTTGTCTTTTCAAAGATCCATCTCTCATCTGCAGTGATGTCCCTCATTCCTTGCCCTTTCCTAAACCCTGCTTGTACTTCAGGCAGTTCTTGTTCCAGGTATGGTTGTAATCCCTGCTGAATGATCTTGAGTAGAATCTTGCTGGCATGTGGGATCAGAGCAATTGTGCTATTATTTCCATAGTCAGTAAGATTACTTTTCTTCAGGATTGATATAAACACAGATCTTTTCCAGTCAGTTGGTCATGATGTTGTCTTCATAATTTAGGAGTAGGATTAGGAGTGGAGAAGTTGCCTAGTGATTAAAGAACTGGCTTAGGAGCCAAGAGACCAGGATTCGATTCCCTCTGGCATTCCTTGTGGCGTTGGGCAAATCACTTAACCCTCCATTGCCTCAAAAGAATCTAAGTTATCAATCTCCCTGTTTAATGTACATTACCAAGTTTAAGTTACAATGTAAACATTTTGACTAAAATGATAGTGGTATAAAAAAAACCTGTTAAATAATAAATTTCCTGACAAAGCATTGTAAGTATGGTAATAGCCACATCCAATTGCCGTAATACTTCAGTGGGAATGCCGTCCGTGCTTGGTGCTTTGTTCTTTGATAATGCTTTCAATGCTGCTTCGACGACGTCTTTCATTGCCAGTGGTTCCTGATCATATGGTACAGGTTAAAATGGTTGTTGGTCCATTTTATCTTTATGGTAAAATGCTTCCTTATATTCTTTCCATCTTTTCTTGATCTTCTCAGCATCATCCAACATAGATCCTTGAGCATTTTGTAGCATTTCACTTCGAGGCTGGAATTTTCTCTTTAAGTCTCATAACTTCAAGAAAGCCGATCTTGTTCTAACTCTTATACTTTCTGATTCTCTCTCCTTGCATGCATCATTGTCTCATCTTGCTGCACATTGGAAATCTCTGTTGAATTCTGTGATTGCTTCTGTTTCTCCTCTGGCTTTAGCTTCTCTGCGTTTTTGGGCAATTTTCAGTTTCTTCGGTCATCAATTTTGGCCATTTCTGCTTTTTTACCTTTTGTGGAGACCTCACGTTCTTCGGGCACAACTTTCTTGATGTCATCTCATAACTCTTCTGGTGCTCTCTCACTTGTATCCAAAGCAGCAAATCGATTTTGCAGTTAGTCTTTAATTTCCAGTGATATATTATCCAGGTCATATTTTTCTACATTAAGTGGCTTGCTCTTTTTCAGCTTCAGCTTGAGGTTGCTTACTAGTTCTCCAGGAAGAAGCAGGAAGTGTGTCCTCACATGTGGGTGATGTTGGTGCCAAAGGAGCCCTCGTGGGAAGCATCTCTCCAGTTTTCAAAGAAAGCTTTTGGGAGATGCCACCACACATGTGTGGTCCCCTTCCCGCCTAAGGGTGCCTTCTTGCTCATTCTCCTTTTTTCCATGGAGCCCACCAGACGTGTGTCTGATTTTCCCGTAAAAAGTTGATTCAATTCTCAGTGAAGTATTTCCCTTTTTCTCCAGTTGCGACCAGTTCCTTTCCTGTCTCAGGGTTTGCTTGCCCCGGCATCGCTTCTCAAACCCGTTTACCCGTTTTAGTAGTATTTCCCTTGATGCAGATTCGCGCCTTTTATTTTTTCCCACCGCTGGCCTCTCCTCGGGTCTTTGACCTCACCAGGGTACTTTTTTCCCGATGGCCAGCAGCTTTAAAAAGTGTGATCGGCGCACAAAAAAAAATATGTCCCTCACTGACGCATACAGTTGCTGCCTCTGGTGTCTAGCGGCTGACTACAACCTGGAGGCCTCCAGCCTTTGCAGAAAGATGTCCATTAAGGCCATCAAACTCCGTCAGCAGATGCACGATGAGATCTTCAAATGGTCAGAGTCTGCTCTGGAGTCCCCGGTGACTTCATGCTCCATGGCCCTATTCGAATCCCGGGAGACGTGCAGTGATCCCTTGGCCACAGAGCCTTCAACAGGGTTCCCTGGAGCACAAACGGAAGAAGAAGAAAAAATCCACAAGGAAATCCTTTTGGGACTCGGACAAGGCAGGCAAGTCCTGTGCTAGGTCCCACAGCCCATGCAGAGAGCCCGAGGAATCAGAGGCCTCCATTGGCATTGGACACCCAGGGCTATGCTTGTCGAAGACTCCCTCTCTTCACTGACACAGGACCCAGTAACCCTGGCGTCCAGTTCAAAGGCTGCGACACCTCCTGAGTGGGAAAGCAGGATGGTGGCCTTGGTGCTCAGTTTGTCTGCCTTTCTTGCCATGCAGCAGGCGCCAATGCCTGGCTCTGCCTGCGCATCTGCCCAGACCACCGGGACCTTGATTTTGAAGACTTCCCTGGTTGCCGAGCCAGATCCTCGTGAGCCCACAGCCTCGAGTCGATCCTTGACAGAGGTTTTGATCATGGTCCCACTCCTCAGGAACGAGATACTCACTGGCAAGTGCTCGCAGCTCCAGCCACAAAGCCGCCGTGATCCATTGGTTCCCCTGACCCCAGGCCCGACCCAGCACTGAATCCTCCACCGACTACTCCAACTGGAAGTCAGAGGATGAGACATCACTAGTCACTCACAAACACTGCGATGTCTCGTCTGACCCTGCAACCCAGCATCAGTCATCGCCCAAGGACACTTCACCTAATTTGACACAAAACTATTTAAAGTTGTTAAAACCCAGGAGGACTGTGGAAAATTGCAAGAGGATCTTGATAAATTGGAAGACTGGGCATCAAAATGGCAGATGAAATTTAATGTGGAGAAGTGCAAGGTTATGCACCTAGGGAAGAACAACCCAAACTATGGTTACACGATGCAAGGTTCCACATTAGGAACCACCACCCAGGAAAAAGATTTAGGCGTCATTGTGGATACCATGTTAAAACCCTCGGCCCAGTGTGCAGCGGCGGCCAAGAGAGCAAATAGAATGCTAGGTATGATAAGGAAAGGAATGGAAAATAAAACAAAAGATATTATAATGCCTCTATATCGTTCCATGGTGAGACCGCACCTTGAATATTGTGTGCAATTCTGGTCGCCGTATCTTAAAAAGGATATAGCGATTTTAGAAAAGGTTCAGAGAAGAGCCACCAAAATGGTAAAGGGGATGGAAGGCTACTTCTATGAAGAAAGGCTAAAAAGGTTGGGGCTCTTTAACCTGGAAAAGAGACGGCTGAGGGGAGATATGATAGAAGTCTATAAATTAATGAACGGAGTGGAACGGGTAAACGTAGATCGATTGTTTACCTTATCAGAATATAGAAAGACTAGGGGACATGCAATGAAGCTATTTAAGACTAATAAAAGAAAATATTTTTTCACTCAACGTGTAATCAAACTCTGGAATTTGTTACCGGAGGATGTAGTAAAGGCTGTTAGTGTAGCTGGGTTTAAAAAAGGTTTGGACAAGTTCCTGGAGGAAAGGTCCATAAACCATTATTAAGAAGGGACCCAGGATATCAATGCTTGAACCAATACAAGCATTGTGGAACCTGTGTCCCTTGGGGAAACTGCTAGGTACGTATGACCTAGATTGGCCACTGTTGGAAACAGAATACTGGGCTTGATGGACCTTGGTCTGACCCAGTATGGCATATCTTATGTTCTTATTCCTTGACTTCATGCAGGACATGTCGAGAGCACTGGCCATCTCCATGGAGTCTGAGGAGTATCATCTCACAGAGGAGCTAGAGAGTATCCAAAATGATTCTGCACTGAAGGAGGCACTGACTATTCCTGTCCCCGCCATCCTCGAGAGACTTCTCTATATGTGGGAGACGCTAGTGTCAGTGTCCCATAGTCATCAGTCAACTTGATGCACTGTACCAAGTCCGTCGAGGCCCTGGCTTCAGGAAGCCACAGTTGCCCCATAACTCCATGGTAGTGGAGTCGGCCATGCATCGGCTGAAGATCCAGAAGACGCATTGTTTGGCGCCTCCGGGCAGAGAGGCCCATACCCTCAATGGGAAGTGCTACCAGGGCTTGATCCTTGCCTGCTAGATCCAAGCATACCAGCTGTATATCAGCATATACCCTCGGGACTTGATGAAGGAGCTTACCGGGTTCTCCGCTAGCCTCAGGGATGACCACCTCCAGCGATTCCGGAATCTGACCAAGGGAGTTGGGGAGTGCTTGAAATATCTGACTCGGGTGGCCTACGATGGCTTCGAGTAAACCACGAGGATAGCTGTTGCAGACATCGGTGCCAGTAGTCTGGCATGGCTGCAGTTGTCTGATCTTGAACAAGGGGTGCAGGACAAGCTCATCGATGTCCCATGCCAAGGAGAGAATCTCTTTTGCAACCATGGCAGAGAGAGCAACGGAGATCGAGTCTGAGTTCCTTGTGAGGATTTGACTCTCCCAGAAGACTGCTACTCTTTCCAGGAGAAAAACCCCATTGAAAGAGTCTCTGTACCCGAGGAAGGGTCAAGCTTACCAGGGATACCCGCAATATCAGGCTCCTCCAGCTCCTCAGCAGGGCCACCATGCCAAAGCAGTAGGTCAGGGCCCCCCCCTGCAAGCAGAAGGACCCCAAGCCCCCAGTGCCAGCTCCAGCACGGCCTGGGGGGAGCTGTTGACTCCCAGGGCATAGCCTCTCCACCCTCAGGAGGTCAGCTGCCCACAGGGGGACATCTGGTCCACTTTGCCCACCGGTGGTCTACCATCACCACCGATACTTCGACAATCCAGGTAGTCAGAGAAGGCTACCTTCTCCATCTGGACCAGACGCCTCCCTCATTCTTCCCAGGAGAGCCCTCTCGACTCCTCTGCACTGGTCCCTGTTACTGCAGGAACTTGCAAGTCTTTTCACAGACAAAGCTGTGGAACTAGTATGCCATCATCTAAGGGGCAAGGGGTTCTAGGCACAGAATCTCCTAGTCCCAAAACAAACCAGGGGCCTAAGACCCATCCTAGACCTGCGAAACCTAAACAAATCCCTGGTATGGGAGAAGTTCAAGATGCTCTCCCTTGGAACATTGCTGCCATACTTCCAGCAAGGAGATTGGCTATAATCATTGGATCTAAAGGATGTGTGTACCCACATCCTCATTCATCCCATCTACAGGCAGTACCTCATTTTCATGGTTGGGGGCAACCACTACCAATGCAGGGTGCTACCCTTCAGTCTAGCCTCTGCACCCAGAGTCTTCACCAAATGGCTAGCAGTGGTGGTGGCCTTCCTCCATTTCCAGGATGCCTTTGTCTTCCCCTATCTGGATGATTGGCTTGTAAAAGGGGACACAGCCACAGAGGTGCAGCAGGCCATGGGCCGCACCATCAGTGTTCAACACCTGGGGTACATAGGAAACCACCCCATGTCCCACCTGACCCCGCTTACACAGGATCTGGAGTTCATAGGAACTCGACTGGACACACAGTGCCACCGCTCTGTGTCGGCTCGCTCTTTGCTCTGTCTACTCGGCCACATGGCATCAACAGTCCATGCTGTCCCCAACGCCCACATTCATATGAGGGTAGCCCAGTGGGGCCTCCGCTTACGTTGGACACAGGCCACGGGCCGGCTTCAAGATAGGGTGTGTGTGACCCTCCTGCTGGTAGAGTCGCTCAGCTAGTGGAGAGCCACACAGCACCTACAGACAAGCAGGCCTTTCCAGAACCCAGTGCCCCAGTAGGTCCTCACCGGCGATGCTTCCTTGCTGGGGTGGGGGACCCATTGTGGGTGCCTCCGCATTTAGGGCAACTGGTCCAGGGCAGAGAGCCAACAGCAAATCAACCTGCTGGACCTCGGCCATATTCCTGGGGCTCAAAGCTTTCTGTCATTGCCTACAGCACCAGTCAGTGCTGGTCCAGATGAACAACCAGGTCGCAGTGTTCTACCTGAACAAGCAGTGAGGCACAGGGTCTTACACCCTCTGCTTGTATGTGAACAGTCAAGGAATGTTCCTGAGGGCGGTGAACCTGCCGGGCCAGGACAGTGCTCTGTTGGGCAGGGCCCTACAGCCACACGAATGGCGCCTAGACCCCAGAGAAGAGCAATGGCTCTTCCGCCTCTGGGGCATCCCACTAGTGGTCCTCTTTGCCAGCCCAGCCAATGCTCAGCTGCCCCACGTTTGCTCTTGCCAGAGTCACCTGTCCCAGGAGGCAGCAAATGTCTTCCTCATCCCGTGAGCAGGGGCCTCTTGTACGCCTTCTCGCCTATGCCAATGGTTGCCAAGACCCTTTTCAAGGTCCTCCAGGACAAAGCATTACTGATCCTGGTGACCCCGAGGTGGCCCGGGCAGCCTTGGTTCCCGCTGTTGCTTTGCCTATCAGCAGAGCCCCCGGTTCCTCTGGGGAATGTCCCGGAATCACTGACTCAGGAGGACGGCTCCCTCCTTCACCCAAATCTGGGGTCCCTGGCGCTAATGGCATGGCTGCTGAACGGGTGGCCTTTGCTCCCTTCAACCTCCTGAGGGAGATAGAGGAGGTCCTCCTAGCTTCTCGTAAGACCTCCACAAGGTAGACCTTCACCTTAAAATGGCACAGATTCTCTGTATGGTGCACAGAACCCTGACTGTTGCAGGCGGTGTTGCAGTACCAGCTTCATTTCTCACAGGCTGGACTAAAGTCCAACTTAGTCAGGGTGCACATGAGTGCTCTTTTGGCGCATCACCACCTTCTCAAGGGCAAACCCCTCTCTGCACAGCCCCTCATTACCCAGTTCTTACAGGGCCTCCTGCTCTTGAAACCCCCCCATCCACCCACCTCCGGCGGAATAGGACCTTAATGTGGTATTGTCACGGCTCACTGGGCTACTATTCGAGCCCCTGGCTTCTTGCCATCTATGGTACCTCTCATGGAAGGTTGTCTTCCTGGTGGCACTCACATCCGCTAGCGGGGTTAGTGAGCTTCAGGTCTTGGTGGTAGAGCCATCCTGCACAATGTTCTGAAAGAACAGGGTTGTGCTTTGCACGCACCCTAAATTTATTCCAAAGGGTAGTGTCTTTGTTCCACCTCAATCAGGAGGTGGTGCTCCACATCTTCTTTCCATGGCCTCATGCCAACAGGGCGGCGGCTGTCCTCTATACCTTGGATTGTATGAGGGCCCTGTCCTTCTACTTGCAGCATACCCAGGGCCACCTCAAAGCCTCTGAGATTTTCGGCTCCTATGACCCCAGTGTTCACCTGGGTGGTGGACTGCATTGTCCTCGCCTACGAACAGGCAGGGCTCCCGCTGGAGCGCCGGGTTATGGTACACAGCATCAGCGCTATAGCGACCTCTGTTGCAAACTTGCACTCTGACCCCATGGCAGACAACTGCTGGGCCGCACTTGGTCCTCAGTCTTCACCTTCGCAGCTCACTACTGCCTGGAGAGGGAGTCCCAAAGGAAGAGCACCTCCAGCCAGGCCATACTCCATAATCTCTTTGGGGTCTAGGCAACCCCTATCCTCCGACCCTTCTTGTACTGGGAGTGATGGTTCTCCCTTGACACTGGGGTTTTTCAGAGTCTGCCTTCGGACTCACGTGCTGCTGCTCACGACTTGATCATGGTTTTCTATAGATTCTCGGTAGCCTGTAGCTAGGGAGTTCACATATGTGAGGACTGACTTCCTGCTTGTTCCTGGAGAAAGTGTAATTACTCACCTGTAACCAGATGTTCTCCGGGGACAGCAGGAATCAGTCCTCACAACCCTCTCCTTGGAGTTGCTGTATATTTTTGCCATCTTCTTTTGTCAGCTCTAGCTATGGCATCTGACTGAGCAAGATGGCACTCTTGGGTGGGAAGGGGACCATGCATGTGTGGTGACATCTCCCAAAGTCTTTCTTTGAAAACTAGGGAGATTCTTCCGCGAGGGCTCTGTTGATGTCACTCATATGTGAGGACTAATTCCTGCTGTCCCCGGAGAATACCTGTTACAGGTGAGTGAGTACACTTTACTGGTGATTTGTACCACAGTCAGCTCCAGTTTTTATCTTTGACTGCACCTGTAGAAGTCAGTAACGTCAACAATTTGATTTTTGTATAATCCATTGAGGGAAGTCCTTCTCCAGGAACAAGCAGGAAGTTAGTCCTCACATATGGGTGACGTCGAATGAGTCCCCAGCTTTCAAAGAAAGCCTTTGGACTGCATCACGCATGCACGGTCCCCTTCCCACCGAAGGGTGGCATCTTGCTCAGTCTCCTTTTTTCCGCGGAGCCCAACAGACGTCGTCCTAGTTTCCCCCGGAAAAAAAAAGTTAGAAAATTCTATTTTCTGCTAGCCGGTTCGACGCCGGTTCCCCTTCCCGCCTCAGTACACCGGTATCGAGTCCGGCCTATTTTTTCGTTTTGTCCTTAGTGACTAGTGTTCGCACGCTTTTTTCTTTTAGCTGGCGGCCCGGTCCTTTGACCTTGCAGGGGCCCTTTTTCCCCCGATGGCTGCCAGCGGGTTTAAAAAGTATGATCGGTGCTTGAAGCTAATGTCTGTCACCGACACACACGACTGCTGCCTCAAATGCCTCGGGCCCGACCATGACCCGGTGGTCTGTGGCCCATGCAAAAAGATGTCTTCCAAGTCATTGAGGAGCAGGCAGCAGCAACATGACAGGATTTTCCCTGAGTCCGCAACCACCCGGGCCCGGACCTCGTCAGAGACATTGACCTCTCGGGAACTGTCTGATCCCGAGCAGCGTCGGGTGTCCTCCGAAAGGGGTCTCACTCACAGGAACACCGGAGGAAGAGAAAATCCGTGAGGGTGGTGTCATATGAGAGCTCCGAACGACCTGGTCCCTCGCAGGCTCGGTCACGGAGCCCAGCTCACCGCCACGGATCCTCGGAGAGGCCTGCCAACTCCCTCGAAAGGACCCGGAGACACTGCAGAAGGTAAGCACTGTCCTCGTTGTTGACTCTCTCCCGGGAGAGCTGGCATCGGGACCCGAGCCGGGGGCTACGGAGCTTCCTGAGCTCGGTCTCAGGTTGGCGGCCTTGGAGCGCAGCATGTCTGCCTTCATGGACCAGCAGCAGGCGCTGATGGCTGGTCTTACACGTCTGTCCTCCCCAACCACCGGGACTTTGATGTCCAAGTCGACCCCGGAGGCCAAGCCAATCCTCAAGTCGATAAGGTCTCCAATCGATCCTCGGCCGAGGTCCCCCTCGACCTCCCATTCAGGACAGAGGTCGTAGGCGCCGATTGCCTCGGCGTCGGGGCAGTCGAGACCGAGGCCGGAGCCGGTCAACTCCTCCTCAGAGTCCGGTTGGGAGATGAAGAACGAGGAGTCCCCGGGCACCCACCGTACCAAGTATGTCCCATCAGACTCCCCGGGATCTGAAACTCGTAGACGGTCACCCCTGAAGGACACCCGGTTCTTGGACTTCGTCCGGGACATGGCAAAGGCTTTGTCATTCCCGGCGGATGCCAAGGAGCAACATCGAGCTGAGGAGCTCGAGGTCCTCCAGTATGACTTTACTCCAAAGAAAGCCCTTATTGTACCGGTATCCCCCATTCTGGAACGGCTGATGCTCCAAATGTGGGAGACACCGGCCTCGATGCCGGTCCTCAGCAGGCAAATTGATTCCATCTATCGAGTTCGCAAGAGCCCTGGGTTCCAAAAGGCACAGCTGCTGCACAACTCCATGATTTTGGAATCGGCCATGCGCCGGCTCAAGAGCCAAAAGACGCACTCCTTGGTGTCTCCTGGCTGGGAGGCCCGCAACATGGATGCTCTTGGCAGAAAGTGCTGCCAGGGTTTGATGCGGTCATGCCGAATCCATACGTACCAGCTGTACATGGGCATGTACCTGCGAGACCTGGCAAAGGAGATTGCCGGGTTCTCTGCTGGTCTCTCCGAGGGACCTTTGTAGCGCTTCCAGGTTTTGTCCACTGGGATCCGAGAGTGCTCAAAGTTTGACTCGAGCAGCCTATGACGGTTTCGAGGCTTCAGCATAGGTAGTGGGAGCCGGCATCGGTGCACGATGCCACGCATGGCTACAGTGGTCAGACCTGGAGCCATGGGTTCAGGACAAGTTGGTCGATGTCCCTTGCCGAGGTGAAAACCTCTTTGATAAGCCCATGACTGAGAAGGCTGCCGAGATCGAGTCCGAGTACCTGACCCGGACAAGACTCGAGAAGAAGACTTCTGCCCCTTCTAAAAAGAAGGGCTCGGATAAGAAGCCCTTTTTCCCGAGGAAAGGATCAGCTTACCGAAACTACCCCACGTATCAGGCCTCCCCAGCTACCCAACAGGGGCAGCAGGCCAAGGGACGGGGCAGGGCCCGCGAATGCAAAAGGTCCCCAGGCACCGGCTCCAGCCCAGCCTGGAGGGGTTTTTTGACTCCCAGTGCATAGTCTCTCTCCCGAAGGACGCAAGGCCCTGCACAGGAGGAAGGCTGACCCTGTATGCCCACAGGTGGCCAGCTATTACAACAGACACCTGGGTTCTCCAGATAGTCCAAATGGGCTGTGGGTTACATCTCACCCAGGTGCCTCCCTCTTACTTTCCAGGGGAGCCTCTCAAACCCCCTCTTCACAGGGACCTCCTCTTGCAGGTCTTCTCGAGGATCAGGCAATAGAACCGGTGCCTCACCACCTACAGGGCACAGGCTTCCACTCCAGGTACTTTCTGATACCAAAGAGAACTGGAGGCCTAAGACCTATCCTCGACCTGTGAAACCTGAACAAGTTCCTGATGAGGGAAAAGTTCAAAATGCTTTCCCTTGGAATATTGCTGCCTTACCTCCGCCAGGGAGACTGGCTATGCTCCTTAGACCTCAAGGATGCGTATACACACATCTTGATTCATCCAGACCACAGACAATGTCTAAGATTTGTAGTGGGAGGAAACCATTTGAAGTACAAAGTGCTGCCCTTTGGCCTAGCCTCTGCACCCAGGGTATTCACAAAGTGCCTTGCGGTGGTGGCGGCCTTTCTAAGGACTCAAGGGGTCTTCGTCTTCCACTACTTAGCCGACTGGCTCATTAGAGCCCAGTCAGCTCTAGAAGACCATGTCCCGCACTATCCAGTTGCTTCACCACCTGGGCTTTGTGATCAACTACACAAAGTCCACTCTGGTTCCCTCTCAGGAACTAGAGTTCATAGGGGCAAGGTTAGACATCCTTCAAGCAAGGGTTTATCTACCAGAGGAAAGGGCTCAAAGGCTGGTAGCCCTAGTGCAGCAAGTGAGTCACAGAGCCCGCATTTCAGCAAGACACTTTCTGCGCCGCCTTGGTCACATGGCCTCCACAGTGCATGTGACACCCAATGCTTGACTCCACATGAGAACAGCTCAGTGGTGCCTCAGGGACCAGTGGACACAAGCCACAGGCAGACTCAGAGACAACATCAAGGTGTCCCATCGCCTGATACAGTCTTTGAAATGGTGGCTTCAACCTCACAACCTCCTGGATGGAGTGCCTTTTCAGCCTCCCATGCACTCAAGGGTGCTGACTACGGATGCATCCCTGATGGGATGGGCTGCTCATTGCCAGCAGGTATGCACGCAGGGTGTGTGGTCTCCATGGGAGAGAACACAACAAATCAATCTCCTAGAGCTTCGAGCGATCCGCCTAGCTCTTCGGACCGACTACCTAATCCTAGCTTATCAATCTGTCTTGATTCAGACAGACAGACAAGTAGCAAAGTTCTATGTGAACAAACAGGGGGGCACAGGCTCTCGTATCCTGTGTCAGGAAACCCTGGACCTATGCTCCTTTGCAGTCAGCCAGGGTATGTTCCTCAAGGCGGTTTACTTACTAAGTCAGGAGAACTTCCTAGCAGACAAGCTAAGCAGAATTCTCCAGCTGCACGAGTGGCAACTGGATCCCAATGTAGCCCAGCAACTCTTCCAGTGTTGGGGGCGACCATCCATAGATTTGTTTGCGAGCCCTCAAAATCACCAGTTGCCCCACTTCTGTTCCAGACAGTCGCACCCACACAGGGTAGCTGCAGATGCTTTCCTAATATCATGGTCCGTGGGCCTCCTATATGCGTTTCCTCCCACGCCATTGGTAGCTCGGACCTTATTCAAGATCCTTCAGGACAAGGCCTCGGTCATCCTGGTGGCCCCCCAGGTGGCTGAGACAGCCTTGGTTTCCACTCCTCTTGCAACTGGCGGAGGAGACTCCAATTCCTCTGGGATTTCCGCCCAATCTCCTGTCACAGGACTGGGGCTTACTTCTGCATCCCAACCTCAGGTCCCTCAACCTGATGGCATGGCTGCTGAAAGGGTAGTCCTTGCACCACTTCTCCTCCCAAAAAAAGATAGAGAATGTGTTGCTAGCCTCTAAAAGGCAATTGACTAGGAAAACCTATGCATTTAAGTGGCATAGGTTTGTGATATGGTGTACTCAGCGGAGTGAGAACCCATTCTCCTGCCTGGTGGCTGTGGTGCTGCAGTACCTGCCTCACCTTTCCGATTTAGACCTCAAGTCAAACTCGGTCCGAGTTCACCTTCGTGCCATGTCATACCACTCTCCAGTGGAAGGGCAACCTCTCTCTGTACATCCCTTGGCGTCCAGGTTTCTGAGAGGTCTGCTTCTGCTGAAACTCCCAGTTTGCCGCCTGGCGGCCGAGTGGGATCTGAATGTGGTCTTGCAGCAGCTTATTTGCCCACCCTTTGAGCCGATGGCTACCTGCCATCTCCGCTTCCTCTCTTGGAAGATGCTTTTCATGGTGGCACTCACATCGGCTAGATGAGTGAGTGAGCTGCAAGCTCTGGTGTCCGATAGACCGTCACACGGTTCTATAGGAACAGGGTGGTGCTTCGCACAAACTCCAAGTTCCTGCTGAAAGTGGTCTCCTCTTTCCACCTCAACCAGGAGGTGGTGCTTCCGACTTCCTTTCCCCAGGCCCCATGCCAGCTGGGCAGAAGCAGTTCTGCATACCCTGGAGTGTAAGAGGGTGTTGGCCTTCTACTTGGAGCGTACGCGGGGACATCGAAGGGCTTCTCAGTTCTTCGTCTCTTATGACCCCAGTAAGCTGGGGATGCCTGTCTCTAAGCGTACGTTGCCACCTGGGTGGCGGATTGCATCGCCTGGGCATACAGGGCGGCCAATCTCCCGTTGCAGGGTCGAGTCACGGCCCGCCGGGTCAGGGCTAAGGCCACATCAGTGGCTCACTTCCGCTCTGTACCGCTGGCAGACATCTGCCGGGCCGCAACCTGGTCTTCAAGCCAGATCTTTGCAGCTCACTACTGCCTGGATAGGGAGCCCAACGGGACAGTGCTTTCGGCCAGGCTGTACTCCGTAATCTGTTTGAGGTTTAGGCAACTCCTACCCTCCGACCCTTTGGTGTCAGGCTACTGGAGTGTTACGTTCTTGGTTGAACTCCTATCATGGCTGCTGCGGCTCTTCTAGAGGGAGCCTATTTTTCAGTTTTGGGTTCTCGGTAGCCTATAGCTAGGGCGTCCCATATATGAGGACTGACTTCCTGCTTGTTCCTGGAGAAAGCGTAGTTACTCACCTGTAACAGGTGTTCTCCAGGGACAGCAGGAATCAGTCCTCACATCCCTCCCTCCTCCCCGGGAGTTGCAGTCCTTGATTAATTTTTATCCTTTTGCCGTCTTTTTAGCTATGGGGTTCTTTTCCATCCACCTGAAGGGGCGTTTTTTGCATCATTCTACATAAGTAGAGTGGTGACTATTGTTTAAAGTTTTTAAAGAAATGATAAAAAAAGAAACAATAGCAATACAACGTTAGAGAAAATAATTGCCTACGGTCATTGATGTGAACGGACACTATATTGGGAGAGTTAAAGTACCCAAGAAAAAGTGTATAAATATCGTTTATCTGAAACCAATGGCAAGTATGATAATGAGTTGAAATTTGGAAAATAGACTAGAGTGAATTTATGTGTTTTCTAGTCTTTTTAGCTATGTCATTTGACTGAGCAAGATGGCATCCTTGGGCGGGAAGGGGACTGCGCATGCGTGATGCAGTCCCAAAGGCTTTCTTCGAAAGCTGGGGATTTTCTCCGCATGGGGGCTCCGTCAATGTCATCCATATGTGAGGACTGATTCTACTGTCCCTGGAGAACACCTGTTACAGGTGAGTAACTACGCTATTTGTGCAGTTGACACTTGTTTTTCTGGAAGAAGCTGTTTGTGATGAAAAGATCATTGGTCTTGCAGAATTCTTTCAGTCTTTCTCCAGTTTTATTTCTGTTGCTAAATCCATATTTTCCATACACGTTACCTTCTTTGTTGCCAACCTTTGCCTTCAAATGTTAAAAGGGTGCCCACTGATGGACGTGCAGGCTCATCTTCCATTGCATCAATTCAAGCACAGGTCACATTAGGAATAGGACTCCAGAATTTCCCTCATTGCCACAAACAGAGAGAGATTCTATTGTTCTGTTATATGTAAATCACCTATAAATTTAGGGGATGATATTCAGTATTGGCAGCTAGTGCCATTACAGCAGTTAGCCATCACCGCTGAATCTGATGCCCAGATATTCAATGCCAGGGTCATATCCAGGTTAGCCAGAGAAGCAAGAACCTAACCAGGCAGCAGCGATAATCAGCCGCCGCCCGCTTAGCTTCTGCGAAAATGAAATTAGGCCATGTTTTCAGGTGCCTAACCTTTGCTGCTTAGCGATAACCGAGCAATGGCTCTTTCTCGCCACTGCCTGGTTATTGCTGGATGCCACTTCTGCTCTGTCCACGGAATGCCCCATTACTAGCCAATTAGCGTCGGGGTGTGCAGCAGCAGTCGCACCCAGGGATATTCAGTGCCGCTGATTGTGTTTGTGCCGCTGAATAATCCGGTGACCGTGATTAACATGTTAACAAGTCTGCTGACCACGTTAATCATGTTGAATATAAGTGTTGTAAAAGTTGCATAATGAGGTGTCAGAAGATGTTTGTTATATTAATGGAAATTATCAATAAAAAGTTAAATGGAAAAAAAATATATATATCTCTTTTTAACTTACCCAACTGCCTTTCTTTGATTAAGTAATAAGTAACAGGTTAGGGCCTAATATTCCAAGGCATTTACACGGTTTACAGACCTGTAAACCGTGTAAATGCCGCTTAGAGGGATAGTCAGCGGCACTAATATGATTAGTGCCGCTGAATATGCCCAATTAATGCCGCTACAGACCCCGATGTTAACCGCTTAGCATCGGGCCAGAGAGGAGATGGCACAAGTCGCTAACCGGGCAGCAGTGATGTTGCACCGCTGCCTGGTTAGCGACCCATGGGTAAAGATAGGCCAGCTTTTGCTGCGCCTATCCTTACCCATGGGAGCTAACTGCGCAGTGACACAATATCGCCGCTGCCCGGTTAGCTTCTGTGGCGTCTTTGGCTGTGCAGCGACCTCAGATACTCAATGCTGGGGCCACATATGAACCTGGCATTGAATATCTGGGGTTAAAGTTTGACGGCCTTGCGCCATAGAGGTGCATGGCTGTTGCAAATAAATATCAAGCTCTTAATTTCTAGTTCATTTAGCCATTTAATATTAGTTGCAGGACAGAAATTGAGTGAGTGAGGCTGTGGCTGGCTTTGATGCTTCCTCATGTCTGGCTGCTTGGCTTTCATCGGCCCTACATTGGGCAGGCTGGATGGACATGTCTGTGGGATTGGGGGGAAGCTCATTAACTACCTTCCCTAGTATTTAAACAGATAACTATTTAAAATTTCAGTGATTTAGATAATGGATCATATAGAGGTATTTCTACATGTAAATCCTGTTTAAGAACCAGAATAGGCCTTTTATAAAATTGCATTTCTATCATACACACAGCCACAAGATGGCATGTACTTCTATGATTGTTTCATGTAAGCATTTCCAGGGACATAGTTTGGAAAGAGCAAGGCAGAGTTATGAGATACATGCTTGTTTTATAAAATACACAAGTACACATGTAGCATACACACAAACAATTTCAGAGCAGGTGTAAATATACACTTCAGAATTTGCACACCTCCTGTTGCCTTATGTTGGTTTTATAAAATAAATGCCTTTTGGGGACGTCTCACATAGGTGTGCTGTGACAAAATTAGGCCCTTAACTTTTTAAATGATGCTTACATCCTTACTTTCTACTGCATGCACTGATATGAGAGATCAGACAAAAGTAGGACCCCAAAAGCACAAGATGTTCATAAGCTAGTTGACTTGGACAGTTATCAAATGACAAAAGATATTTTCTCAATGCTTTAATGTCATGCAGTGCCAGGGAGAGAAAACACATTCCAAAATCTTTTACAAATCTTGCCATGGGATTTTTATTTCTCAGAGCTGAAACTAAAGCATTGGGTTAAAGCAGGGCTCAACAAATCCCAGGTGCCAAGTTGCCATGGTGATTAGAAATTTGCAGCTAGTGCCAGGGATTTTCTTACCCCCCTCCCTTTTTTTCCTAGGTGGGTTTCGCTTCATTGTAGGATCTATTGTTGATGGTCAAGCCAGCAGAACGTTTGTCCATATGTGCAAACAAACATGCTTAGACGTACCCTCAGCAAAGGAGAGTACCCCATCTCCCAAAGGCATAAGAACATAACATAAGAACATAAGATATGCCATACTGGGTCAGACCAAGGTCCATCAAGCCCAGTATTCTGTTTCCAACAGTGGCCAATCTAGGTCATATGTACTGTCACAAGGCCTACCTTGGCAGCGTAATGGACTGAGGTAAGTTGGACATAAAAACATATGAGGTTGGGTTTGGCTAATGTCTTATAGGGCCCAGGGACTTGCAGCCCTGGTAGCTTCCTTTGTTACCAAAATCCCAAAGAATACAAAGGTCCAAGTGGAGGGAAACAAAGGCATTTATTTCCCTTTCTTGCAAAAAGGTTCTGATGCTTGGACAAAAACATCAAACACAAGTTCCTTACTTCAGGTTAAAGAAAAAAGTAAAACATGACGTTAAAGCAAAGCTGTTATCTTCACAATAAATGGTGTATCAAAACAAACAGTCTCTATTCCCCAAGATAGAGCTTATGTGCTAAGCAGGGATTCCAGGCTTCCTGTCTTACAATAACTACAGTCCATCTCGGTATCTGAAGCAAATTCCACCTGCATCGGTTCCCCTTCTGAAGCCTCTGAAACCAAATCAGTACTTGCTGGCAAATTATAATCAGGCTTTTTATATATCCTCTGTACAACCTCCCAATGCTCAGGGTTGAATGTAGGGCGTCGGTCCTGCGCCCTCATATACTGGGAACTGTCTTCCTTCTGCAAGTGTTTTACCTTGGCTTCCTGCAAAGCTTTGTCATTAACAAGTCTCTTATTCAGTACGTGTTTCTTGCACCTTATCTCATAGGCAGTTTCACAAGGACAGTATTCCTCTGCTCCCTGTCCTCCCCATACACCAGCAGTCTGCAACCTGCTTTCAGTTAAACATGGGTTACCTTTTCTCCTTGGCTTGTCTACTCCCGGTGAGGTTTGAGGCCTGCTCTGGCTGGGATCCTGCCTGGCCTGAGCAATAGGCCTTAAGTTCTCCAACCGTCCTTCTGTTGGCTTTAGACCGCAGTCACAGCCACGCCTTTGCCTCTCTGTATGAAAAGCACCCACTCTGAATGGAGCTATCCCACCTTCTCCAGGGTTGCTTCCTTCCTCAAGACACTGCGACTGCTGTTTCCTCCTGCGAAACCCTTGTCCAGGGGTTACTGCTTCTTCTGGATATCCTGCCCATTCATTCGGATGTCTTGCCCATCCTGCTGGTTCTCCTGGCAGTTTTCCTTCCCCTGGCCGTCCTGCCTGTTCTGCCTTCCAGTCTTCCAGACTCTCTTTAAGAGGTACTCCTCTCTTCCTTGATTGGAAGCTAGCTGGCATTACCTCATGACCTAGGAGGTGTGGTTCCTCAGTTCCTCGGAGGTCCCTCTTGCTCCCCCTATCAGGTTCCTCATAATATTGCAGCCTGTGCTCGACTTTTCCTGCCTTTAAAACATTTTCTTCTCTTCTCAGAGGGTCTGCAGCATCACAGTACCTAACATTTTCCCCAAGGGACACAGGTTCCACAATGCTTGTATTTTTTTATTATTTTTTATTTTATTTTATTACAATTTTTTATATACCGCACTATTCGGCATCAGCGCGGTTTACAATATAACACAACGACCATAACAACAAGCTGTTAGGTTTTACATTGAACAGGGGTACAAACATGGATAACAGGGGTTCAAGCAGTGATATCCTGGGTCCCTGTCGGCAGAACAGGAGAAGGCGGCCATGATTGTGGCCTAGTTGGAAGCTGTCTACCTTTGGGGATCCATTTCCTGCAGGCAGAAGAAAAGATCACAGGTTGCATTGATAAACAGGTTAGACAGAGGTGGGGTTAGTAAGAGAGAAAAGGCAGGAAAAACGTAAAGGCACAGTGGGCTTTGAAAAAAAAGAAGGAAGGATGGAACAGAGGGCAGGGGATGGGAGTGCTCGGGAGAGGAAGAAAGAAATCAAGGAAGCTAACAAAAGTTACAACACAGGAATAATAATGGGTGATTTCAGTTACCCCGGTATCGACTGGGTCAGTGTCATGGCAGGACATGTTAGATAAAGTTCCTAGATCAAATAAATGATTGCTGTTTGGAGCAGCTGGTTCATGAACCGACCAGAGGGAAAGCCATATTGGACCTAGTCCTTAGTGGAACACCAGATCTGGTGCAAGAGATAAGGGTGTTGGGGCCACTTGGCAGTAGTGATCATAGCATGATCATGTTTGATTTAATTAGTAGAGGAGGGATGGTAAGGAAATCCATAGTACTAACTTTTAACTTTTGAAAGGGAGACTATGATAAAATGAGGAAAATAGTTAAGAAAAAACTAAAAGGAGCAGTTACAAAGGTTAAAGACTTACATCAAGCTTGGGTGTTTAAAAATACTTTCTTGGAAGCCCAGACCAGTTGTATTCCACGCATTAAGAAAAGTGAAAAGAAGTCCAAAAGACTGCCAGCATGGTTTAAAGGTGAGGTCAGAGAGGCTGTTGCCAAAAAAGCTTCTTTCAGGAAATGGAAAAAAGAGCCAAATGACGAAAACTGGAAACAGCACAAGCACTGGTAAGTTAAATGCAAAGTATTGATAAGGCAGGCAAAGCGAGAATTTGAGAAGAAACTTGCTACGGAAGCAAAAATGTGTAATAAAGACTTTTTCAAGTACATTCGTAGTAAAAAACCTGTGAGAAAGTCAGTTGGACCATTAGACGATAGAGGGGTAAAAGGGGCAGTAAGAGGGGACAAGGCTATAGCAGAGAGACTGAATGAATTCTTTGCTTCGGTCTTTACTGAGGAAGATGTAGGGATGTTACCCATGACTGAAGTGGTATTTAAAGGTGATACTGCAGAGGAATTGAAAGAAATATCGCTACACCGGGAAGATGTATTACAACTATTTGATAAACTGCAGAGTAGCAAATCACCTGGACCGGATGGTATACATCCAAGGGTGTTGAAAGAGCTGAAATATGAGATTGCAGACCTGCTATTAGTAATTGTGAATTTTCACTAAAATTATCTGTAATACCTGAAGATTGAAGGATCGCCAGTGTAACGCCAACAATTAAAAAGGATTCAAGGGGTGATCCGGGAAACTACAGACTGGTGAGCCTGATGTCAGTACCGGGAAAAATAGTAGAAACCATCATAAAGAACAAAATTACTCAGCATGTACATAGTCATGGCCTAATGGGAGACGGCCAACATGGCTTTAGACAAGGAAGATCTTGCCTTCCTAATCTGTTATGTTTTTCTCAAGGTGTGAATAAACAGGTAGACAAAGGTGAGTCGGTTGATATAGTGTATCTGGACTTTCAGAAAGCCTTTGACAAGGTCCCTCATCAGAGACTTTTGGCAAAACTAAAAAAGTCATGGGATAGGAGGCAGTGTACTATTGTGGATCAGGAGCTGGTTAAAAGATAGAAAGCAGAGGGTAGGGCTAAATGGCCAATTTTCCTAATGTTTATGTTTATTTAGAATTTGATATACCGCTCAGGCCAAAGGCATTAGAGCGGTTTACAATGCTATATCATTCAAGGAAATAAAAAGGAAAGGAACGCCATTAATATGATAGGACAGAATAGAGGACAGAGACAGTCAAAGAGAATAAGAGAAGGAGAGGAACATGGAATAGCGAGTTACCACACAATAGAAGCCAGTCAGCCCAGTCCAAGACTTCAGATCAACCCACAGCATCAAACGCCACGGCCCTATGCCTAAGGGCCACGCCAAAGGGCCCTCTGGCGAGGGCCCGCAAGGCGCGGGCGTGCCTGAGAAGCGGCGGTTTTTGTGCCGATGTCATGGGCCGCTGATAGGCAGGCAGGGGAGGCGAGGAGGAGCTCCTGCTCACTCCCTCTGAAGATGGCTGCTGCTCCCGATCTCTCCACACGCCTCAGAAGCGGCGGTTTTTGTGCCGATGTCATGGGCCGCTGATAGGCAGGCAGGGGAGGCGAGGAGGAGCTCCTGCTCACTCCCTCTGAAGATGACTGCTGCTCCCGATCTCTCCACACGCCTCAGAAGCGGCGGTTTTTGTGCCGATGTCATGGGCCACTGATAGGCAGGCAGGGGAGGCGAGGAGGAGCTCCTGCTCACTCCCTCTGAAGATGGCTGCTGCTCCTGGAAAAAGGTGAATAGTGGAGTACCCCAGGGATCTGTGCTGGGTCTGCTGCTTTTTGACATATTCATAAATGACCTGGAAAAGGGAATAACGAGTGAGGTTATCAAATTTGCAGATGACACAAAACTATTTAAAGTTGTTAAAACCCAAGAGGATCTTGATAAATTGGAAGACTGGGCATCAAAATGGCAGATGAAATTTAATGTGGACAAGTGCAAAGTTATGCACCTAGGAAAAGAACAACCCAAACTATGGTTACACAATGCAAGGCTCCACATTGGGAACCACCACCAGCAAAAAGGTTTAGACGTCAGCTTAGATAACATGTTAAAACCCTCCACCCAGTGTGCAGCGGCAGCCAAGAGAGCAAATAGAATGCTAGGTATCATAAAGAAAGGAATGGAAAATAAAACAAAGGATATTGTAATGCCTCTGTATCGTTCCATGGTGCGACCGCACCTTGAATATTGTGTGCAATTCTGGTCGCCGTATCTTAAAAAGGATATAGCGTTATTAGAAAAGGTGCAGAGAAGAGCCACCAAAATGGTAAAGAGGATGGAAGGCTACTCCTATGAGGAGAGGCTACAAAGGTTAGGGCTCTTTAACCTGGAAAAGAGACGGCTGAGGGGAGATATGATAGAGGCCTATAAATTAATGAAAGGAGTGGAACAGGTAAACGTAGATCAATTGTTTACATCATCAGAATATAGAAAGACTAGGGGACATGCAATGAAGCTACAGGGTAAACTATTTAAGACAAATAAGAGAAAATATTTTTTCACTCAACGTGTAATCAAACTCTGGAATTTGTTACCGGAGGATGTAGTAAAGCCTCTTAGTGTAGCTGGGTTTAAAAAAGGTTTGGACAAGTTCCTGGAGGAAAGGTCCATAAACCATTATTAAAAAGGGACCCAGGATATCAATGCTTGACCCAATACAAGCATTATGGAACCTATGTCTTTTGGGGAAACTGCTAGGTACGTATGATCTTGATTGGCCACTGTTGGAAACAGGATACTGGGCTTGATGGACCTTGATCTGACCCAGTATGGCATATCTTATGTTAAGGGGAGAGTGTCTGGAAGGGGGAAGAGAGTGGATGGGCCAGAAGTAGAGGAGTTGTGAGAAGGGAAGTGTGCAGTGTGTTTTGGTTGAAGGGATGAATGCTTGGGGATTAAAGAGTACAATGTGTATATGCCAAAAGGTGCAGCCTCCTCAGCCCCCCTTCCTCCCCTCCTCCCCTCCTCCCCTCCTCCCCCCACGAACGCACGCATACAGAGGCACCCCCCTCCAACAACATGCATGCACATACACAGGCACCCCGCCCCCTGCATGTGCGTGCACACAGGCACCCCCGGTTCTGCTCCAGACACTCATACTCTCACACACAGGCATCACACCTCCATATGACAGACACACACACACACACACTCACACGCCCTCTCCAGTTTCGCTCCACAGACACACATACTCTCACACGCATAGGCACTTCACCTCCACACTACACACATGCACACACAAGAGCACCATGCACATTCTCACACTCGCATTCACACACAGACACAGGCTTCCCAGTTCTGCTGCACACATACTACCTGCACTGCAGCCCCATACGCTGCCCATACAAAGGCACCCACCATCAAATCCCACGCATAGAAAGGTATATCACCATTGTACCACACGCAGAGGATTCTATGAATCGCGTGGAGAGGCTGAGGATCCTGCAGTACCAAGAAAATGTGGCAGAAAGATAAAGAAATTTCCCATCGTATTGCGTAAAGAATTTCCAAGTCCATCTTGACAAACTACCCCATACATGTTACGTCTTACAAACTCCATAAGGAAGCACTCCTTGGCATGATGCAATACTACACCAGGCATTTGCAAGAAATTAGAGAAAATGAAATCATATCCACATAGCCCGTCTTAGAAGTGAGGTTCATGATATGTGCCAAACTGAATCGCCATTATAAAAAAAGGCTAATACAAGTGCAGACTTACATCAGCCATCCAAAAAATTACCTGCCACAAACTCTTGTGTTCTCTTTTTCTTCACAAATAATCAATATTATGATCTCATTACTTTTTACTTTTGTTTTCTGTATATTTTTAGAAACATAGAAATATGACGACAGAAAAAGACCACATGGCCTATCTAGTCTGTCCTTCCATAACAACTACAACAGTCCCCTTTTTACCTTTAGAGATCCTCTGTGTTTGTCCCATGCTTTTTTAAATTCAGTTACTGTCCTCATCTCTACCACCTCCACTGGGAGACTATTTCACGGATCGACTACTCTTGCCGTAAAGAAATATTTCCGCATATCACTCCTGAATCTGTCTCCCTTCACCCTCATCCCATGTCCCCTCATAGCAGAACTTGCTTTCAATTGAAAGAGGCCTCTCCCTGAACATTTATGCCACGGAGGTATTTAAACATCTCAATCATATCACCTCTATCCCGCCTTTCCTCTAAGGTGTACATATTAAGATCCTTCAGTCTGTCCTCATATGCTTTATAATGAAGACCACTAATCATTTTAGTAGCCACCCTCTGCACAGACTCCATCCTGTTCATATCCTTTTGAAGGTGCGGTCTCCAGAATTGCACACTATACTCCAAATGAGGTCACACCAAAGACTTATACAGAGGCATTATCACCTCCTTTTTTCTGCTAGCCATTCCTCTCCGTATGCACCCAAGCATCCTTCTAGCTTTTGCCGTCGCCTTTTCTATCTGTTTAGCTACTTTAAGTTCATCAGACACAACCACGCCTAGGTCCCGCTCTTCTTTAGTGGACAAAAGTACTTCACCCCCTATATTATATTGCTCCCTTGGATTGCTGCAGCCCAAATGCATGACCTTACATTTTTTAATATTAAATCCCAGCTGCCAAATTCTAGACCATTCTTCAAGCTTAGCTAGATCCCTCCTCATGTTATCTACCCCTTCCTGGGTGTCTACTCTATTGCAGATTTTGGTATCATCCGCAAAGAGGCAAACCTTACCTGAAAGCCCTTCCGCTATATCACTAACAAAGATGTTAAAAAGAATCGGACCAAGGACAGATTCCTGGGGCACACCACTGATAACATCCTTCTCCTCAGAGTGAGCTCCATTTACTTGTACTCTTTGTCACCTCCCACCCAACCAATTTCTAACCCAAGCAGTAACTTTAGGGTCCATCCCTAGGGTGCTCAGTTTGTTTATAAGTCGCCTGTGAGGAACAGTGTCAAAGGCTTTACTGAAATCTAAATACACCACATCTAGGGCTCTCCCTCGGTCCAACTCCCTGGTCACCCAGTCAAAGAAATCAATCAGATTTGTCTGACAAGACCTGCCTCTGGTGAATCCATGCTGCCTCGGATCCTGTAATCCGCTGGACTCCAGAAACCTCACTATTTTCTCTTTCAGCAGCGTTTCTAATAATTTACTCACCACCGAAGTTAAACTAACCGGCCTGTAGTTTTCAACTACATCCTTACTTCCGCTTTTGTAAAGGCACCACATGAGCCTCTCTCCAGTCCTTTGGCACCACTCCCAACTCCAACGAGGCATTGAAAAGGTCAGTCAGTGGAGCTGCTAGAACGTCCCCAAGTTCCCTCCGTATTCTCAGGTGTATCCCATCCGGTCCCATCGCTTTGTCTACTTTAAGTTGAGATAGTGTCTCATGAACACAGTCTTTTGAAAATTGTTCAAGATGTCCTTTGCTTCTGTTCCTATTTGTGGGTGTTTTCTGAGGTCCTGCTCCTGGTTCTTCATCTGTGAACACAGAAAAAAATATTTGTTAAGCAATTCCGCTTTATCCTTATCAGCTTCTACATATTCCTCCCCTGTACCCTTAAGTCTGACAATACCACTCTTGCCCTTCCTCTTCTCACTAATATATCTGAAAAATGTCTTATCCCCCCATTTTATTGCATTGGCTCTTTCCTCCTCCTTTTGAATCTTTGCCTACTTGACTACTTTGCTAGCTTCTCTAAGTTTTTCCAAATACAGATGCCTGTCTTCCTCTCTCTGTGATCTCTTGTATTTCATGAAGGCCTCCCTCTTTTTCTTCACTTTTTCAGCTACTTCTTTCGAAAACCATAGCGGTCTCCTTTTCCTTTTACCTTTATTTACCATTTTAACAAAAAGGTTGGTTGCCCTTAAAATATCCCCTTTCAGTTTTTCCCACTGTTTTTCTACATCCCTCAGCTGTTCCCATCCAACTAACGACTCCCTGAGGTATTGGCCGATCTTCGCAAAGTTAGTCTTCCTAAAGTCTAAGATCCTCGCCTTTGAATGGATTCTAACAGCCCTAGTCTTAATACTGGACCACACCATCTGGTGATCACTGGATGCAAAATGATCTCCCACTACAACATCAGAAACACTTTCACCATTGGTAAGCACCAAGTCCAGTATGGCCCCTTCACGTGTGGGGTCTGTTACCAATTGCCTGAATAGTTCTCCCTGTAGAGAATCCAGGATCTCCTTACTTCTAGATGATACTGCAGCAGGAATGCGCCAATCAACATCTGGCATATTGAAATCTCCTATCAGTAGCACTTCCCCTTTCCTAGCAATGCTGCGCATGTCTTCAATTAACTCTCTGTCCACCTCTTCCTCTTGTGAGGGAGGTCTGTATATCACACCAATGTAAATAGATTTCTCTTTCCCTCTTTCTAGTTTAACCCACAATGCCTCCCCTCTCCCTTTTAAGCTCTGTAATTCCAAAGCTTTAATAGTAGTTTTTACATATAGTGCCACTCCTCCTCCCCTACTTCCTACCCTGTCCTTTCTGAATAAAGTATAGCCAGGTATAGTTACATCCCAATCATGGTTTTCTGTGAACCATGTTTCTGTAACTGCCACTAAATCCAAGTCAGCCACTCCCACCAAAGCTTCAACATCATGGATCTTATTTCCCATGCTATGGGCATTTATACACACTGCTTTCCATATGTTACCCCTGTTACATTAAATAACTTTATGGAAATTGGTATCACCTACCTGGGGGCTTTCACTTACCTGGGGGCTTTCTTCACCCATCCCCAACAAATCTAGTTTAAAGCGCTCTTCAGTAGATTAGCCAGTCTACTACTGAAGACGCGTTGACCTTTCTTGGACAGATGGATGCCATCTCTGCTCTGCAAACTCATAATAAATATGTTAACTGTGAAGGGGAAAAGACCTCAGCTAGTCCCTTTTGTCCAAAAACTGGATCATCATTACTGAAAAACGTATGGCACCAATCCTCATTGGTCAGAAAAAAACCTTCACTTCTTTTTATATATATACTTCCATTTAAACAAAAATAACCCCCATTCCATCCGTATTATAAACTGATCTTTCAAAAAATTATCTCAATTCAAAAATTTGTAATGAGTTGCAATTGGCAATGCTGCTAAATAATGTTGTAGAACAAGCTTGCAAACGCTGTTATGCCATGACTTAGTCACCACCCGGTCTCGTACCTTATGTGGCCCTGTTTTGCCTTATGGCTTCTTCAGGGGTGTAGCTAGAAGACTAGGGGAAAATAAAATATAAAAAATCATCAAGAAGAAAAGGAACCAATGGAGAAAAAATGAAAAGTTATTAAAAACAACAATTAAATTGTCTTTTTTCAAGGTGATTAGATAACCCCATTGCTGAAATCCCTTAAGGGTATAAAGAACATTTGCTACATTCCTACAGATGTACTGACCAGCTCCTGTAACGATCTTCTATAGAAAAATCGAGCACTCTGCATACTAATATATAATTATTAAAGTAAAAAAAATCACAAAGTGAAGCCGAATCCTACTCATCTAGCTACAATATAATGATGTAGAGACAGTAACTCCTTTAACAAAATTCACTTCACTGTGTCAAACAATCCATTACTACATTGGCGGTGAGCTGTAGCCATAATTTTTTAAAAAACTGCTCAATTGGAATCTTAATAAAAAAAATGCTTCACTCACATAGATGTCTGTAGTTGCCATTCATAAAAATACCATCCAAATCATATGGCTAGAACTTTGCCACTCATGAAATGGAAAAGGCTTCTAAAATGAAGCTTTTTACAGAAGCTGATTTATAAAGCCTCTGGTCCCTGGAAGGGAACCAAAAACCCAAGCTGCTTAATTAGACTGCCGCCATGTTAAACCCAGGACTGATCACTTGTTGTTATACTTAAACTCTTGCAGCTTTGTTAATTCCTATAAAAGTAACCCTGAACTTTACTTGTTAAAACTCAAAGGTAATCGCCCACAATGTGGTGAAGTTTTAAATTACAATAGCGTACTTTTTGTATTACAGAATATGTAATTTACAGTATACAATGCCAGTGTACCAACATCTACATAGGAAAAACAACTCGTCCTTTAAAGATTAGAATCAGTGAACACAGGGTACAGTCTTAGCATAAAAAGGTGGTGACCCCAATGGTGCCACACGGTTTAGCTCATTCACACACATTTGCATCTTTGAGCGTGATAGTGGTGGACCATATTCCTCCGTCCATAAGGAGTGGTGATAGGAAAAAACAATTGTTACAACTTGAAGTCAAGTGGATATATCAGTTACACACTGAACATCCCCATGGACTAAATGCAACCATGGATTATTTTATGTTTGTTTTTTTTTTTTTAAATTGTGCGGAAGCATTAGTTAGCACAATACCTACAGTTTCTTAATGAACTATTGGGTAAACAATAAGTTGCTTGTAGGGAGGGTTGGAGGGATAATTTTGATAAATCGCAACTATCACTCTGCAGTTTAAAGGTTTTGTTTCATCTACTATGAGCGCATTCTTCAAAGTAAAACTCAGCATGTGTGATACTGCTCTGTTAATAGTCAGTATCTTCATTTTAATTGGAAATTTCTAAAATTACTCCCAGTGTGTTAAGTGCATCCATCTGTTCTGTTCCTTGAGTTCCTACCACAGGTTTATGTTTGCAGCATACAGTGCTCCTCTACAAAGCATAAGAAGAGTCTTCTCCCAGTCTGTGCTTATAGAAAGAATAAGACCTATAGGAAGCTACAAATGTATAAACACTGCTGTTAATTTATTGATTTTATTCAACTTGCAGATCAAGGTCAGTTAATAACAACACATATGTTTTTAAAGAAATGAAATAAAAATGATCATGTGGAAAAAAGTTGTTTTCAAGTTTTCTTTCAATTATAAAAACAAGAGGGCTGTTTTAAAGTGCAAATAACCATTCTCATTGGGCGTCCCTCAGTGACGTCATCCAGGCCTTTTAAAATCAAGCCCTCACCACGGGATGCAGCTATGGACACAGCCCAAAGGGGCGTAGCCAAAGAGGCAGACCATGCCCTTTTGGAACCTCGTCAGAGTGAGGAGCAGCTGAGTAGCTTACAGAATGCTGAAGAAGAAGAAAGTCCCATTACATCGAGGGAAGAAAGTGGTTAGTACTGCAGGTCCAATGGATAGCCATGCAAAGGTTGTTCCATCTAAAGAACCAGTGATATCTTAAGTGAGTACTGAGTCAGTTACTGACAGCTCCTTAATTTCGGGTATTGTAACTCCACCCTACCTTCCTTCGTTCTTAACTGAGGAGGCTCGGTCATCTCTTCTTGACAA
Organism: Ichthyophis bannanicus; assembly: GCA_033557465.1. NCBI lineage: Eukaryota > Metazoa > Chordata > Amphibia > Gymnophiona > Ichthyophiidae > Ichthyophis > Ichthyophis bannanicus. Next base: position 111,287,916 of record CM066033.1, on the reverse strand, counting down.
GGTGGGTGAGTTACCACCCCCCTCAAACATTCCCAGTTCTGTAGAAGGTGTTACTGAGCATTAGGACTCTGGATTACTGCCTGTAATTTGGCTCCCTGTGCTAACGTCTGTCTCTTTTCCTGTGCCTGTGAGTTCAAATCCTTAAGTCTCTTCACCACAGATTTCCCTAAAAGATATTTGGGAGGTGGTATCGAGATTGGATGCTTCCTTTGGGGTTTCCATGAAATCCTTTTCTGAATTTACAGCTAATACGGTGACCAAACTCTAAACATGAGTTGAAGATGCCCTCTGTGGATACTCTAACAAAAATTATAACTTAAGTCTCCACTCTGCAAGCAGCTGGCTCTTCCTCGATGAAAGACAGCTTAGTGGTACATCATCATTTGGAAATAATGAAGAATGCTTGTAGAGTGAAGAATTTACGTTTTTTGAACCTTTGTTTCACACATTATTTATCCCCTTTGCTGCTATTTCAAAAGTGGAGGAGTAGCCGAAATGTTAGAGCACTGGCTTAATAACCAAGAGAACAAGGTTTGATTCCCACCAGCACTCCTTGTGGCCTTTGGCAAGTTACTTAACCCTCCATTGCTACGGAAGAAAGGGTGGGCAACCGGAACTCCTGGGTTGCCAGGAGTCAGCAGTGACCCGAAGGCACACATTGCATTGCATTATTTCAAAAATATCTAAAAGAAGATTTATTGTAAGATATTGTTTACTTGAAAATAGCTAATATCTACTATCTTCCTAGGAGTAAAAAAGCATTGGAAAAGGAAGGGGAGGATGTGGATCAGATTTCTACAGTAGATAGTTTGGATCTGTCTGCATTTCTGGAAAAATTCTACTGATGACATATCCACCTGGGCTACTTTGTTACTTACCTTTATGACTGAAAGTGATAGAAACAGTATTTTAAGGCTTTATTTTTATAAGAAATCTGTTTCCTTTTACAACTAACCTATTAACCCTTTCCAGGCCAAGCCCAAAACTCTTGGGATCCAAAATTCGGACTAAATATTCCTATCAAATGGTATATAATACATGACCATAGCAGAAGGAAAATCACTATTAGAACATATTGAATAAGACGGGTACAATTTTCCTGAAATATGCAAAAATTAACCTGACTGCAGAATGTGGATTAAAAATTTAAAGTAGGCCTTGAAAGGGTTAATGTATTCCCAGATGTTTCTAGAGCTACACTGCTAAAAAAAGACTCTTTTCTTAGTGTTGAAATCAAGGGTCTTGGTATTTAGAGGGCCACCTCTTTTTTTAAATTTCCATGCAAATACTTAGTAACCTATCAGGGGAAGCAATTTATATATTTTTTAATTCTATTCAATTGGAATCATTTTTCTGGGTAAATGATTTAGGGTTTTTTCTCTTTTTCAATTGAATCTGTAAGATTGGTTAGTATAGATAGGGTTTTTGTGATGAACTGAGTTCCACTCATAGCTTGTATAAACAACACTTCAATACCCATTAAACCCGAAGTGAAATACTTTGGTGTCACACTGGACAGCAATCTGAATCTCCAGTCTCATATCAAAAAAACTACCAAGACTGCCTACCTCTAGATGCGGGTCATCAGACGACTCAAACCACTACAAAGTCAAGAACACTTTCAAACTGTTTGCCAAGCAATAATAACCCCCATCTTGGATTACTGCATCCCCATCTACCTTGGACTACCAAAACTATCTCTTTGCTCCCCTATGGATGGCACAAAACACAGCTGCCCGGATTATAACAGGATCTTCAAAGCACGACCACATAATCTCCATCTTGAACCATCTCCACTGGCTCCCCATTCACTCCTGCATCAAGTATAAAACATTATTAAACATCATTAAAATCAAACAAAACCTCTCAGCAAACCCTCATCACCAATGATACAAGCACCAGACCGAGGAGGCATCGCACAGCGGATACGATCTAAACCCCCAGTGACTACATTAAGGCTAGTCAATCCACATGTGGAAGAGCTATGTCCCTTGCAGCTCCTGCCCTATGGAACTCTCTCCCAGACCACCTAAGAGCAGCTTCAGATATCAAGGACTTTTGGAAGATACTTAAAACCACAATCTGTATCAAGCACTATGGAGACACCATATAACTTGGAATCAAGATACAATCATTTCACAAAGGCTACCTCTCTTCCGCTCCCCACCATCCATTCATCCCTCCCCTTGGAACCTGTCCTATATCCTGCCCTTCCTCCCCCCAGCCTCCCATATCACTAGATAGATAATTTAGGTATGTACAGTGGAACCTCGGTTTTCGTGATTAATCCATTCGAAAAAGTCTGACTAAAACCGAATGTATGAAAACTGAAGCAATATTTCCCATAAGAAATAATGTAAATCCAATTAATCTGTTCCAGACACCAAAAAATATTAACAACAAAATACATTTTATAGATAACTATATTTTTACATACAGAAAACAATGAGAAATAAATATAAATGACTAATGAAATGGATAAATGAACATTTAACATCACTTTTTACCTTTATTGAAGACTCTTGTTGGCATATGGAAGACAGTCAATCTGCAAGAGAATCAAAATAAAGAAAATCCCACTTCTGGCCACAAGATGGTGCTCCATTTTCAACTGTACGAAAACCGAGACAATGTACGAAAACTGGGACAAAATCTTGACGAAAAAGTCAACGAAAACCGAATCGTACGAAAACTAGGGCATACGAAAACCGAGGTTTGGCTGTACTCATTTCACAGGAATGCATTCACCTGCAAGTTCTGCACATTTAGAATACAGTAGAAGTTATCAATATACTGTAGTGGCGTTAATTTGCTAATCAACAAAAGCAAAAAAATGTGATGCATTCCGTAACTCTCACAAAATATTAGTATCATTCCCAGTAGCAAAATTTTCTATATTTGGTGCTATTGATATGTTTATATAATATAAATGTTAGCTTAGAGCAGGGTTCGACAAATCCCAGGCGCCAGGTCACTATGGTGCCTAGAAATTGCACCCTGGCACATAGTATTTCATGCCCTTCAAAGTTCATGTCCAGCAGTACTGCAGTGAAAACAGTACGCTGCAAATTTTCAATTCCACAATCGGCTCTCTCCAAGCCATATGGTGGAGGAAGTTATGGGGCAGTCTCATAGTTTCAAGTCTCACCAGATTTACCTGGACTTCCTTTGCCGTGCGACTTAAGCTGCTTGGATAGAGCCGATCAGGGAAGTAAAATTAGCAGCATGCCATTTTCACTGCAAGACTCATACTGTGGCCACCTTATTTTTGGCTAAAGTAGTATTATTTTCAGGGGTACTTTTTATGCGTGCAGTTCTCTCAATCTACACTACAGAGTTAGAACTTTGCTTTCATCTATTGTGTTCTTAAATGTGGCCAATGAAGAAAGTGCAGCAGTTATAGAAGATGGTAGATTCTTTAGAATAAGAGCAAACCGATGGGAATGGTGAGTGTGAAAGAGACTGGGAGGATAGGTCAGGGTGTGGATTGGAGAGAGGCTGAAAGAGGGATTGGATGAAGGCTGGAGGGGCGTTATGAGAAAGAAAGAGAGACTGGATGAAGGTAGGGTACAAGGGTCGTGAGAGAGACTTCTTTTGCTTCACATATTACCAGGCCATGGTGATACATGAAGTAAAAAAAAAGAAGCTGTATCAGGTGCAGCTATAAAGAGTCTCTAAGCTGCTGATGTGTGCTCATTGGGAATATTGGGAGTATGAGGAGGAGAAGGCTCCCTACCTTCTGTTGGCACTGTGCAGTGGCATATTAAAGGCCTGATTAATTAAGGTTTCTTTTCCCCACAGAAATAGGCAAGGAGTAAATCAGGCCCTAAAAAAGGAGCTGTAATACTTGTTGGGGGATGGGAGGGGGCATTTCAACCCAGGTACCAGTGGCCAGCTCCTAAATTTCTAATCTGTCTCCTAGATCCTGAGAAAACTTGTCAAGACCTGCCCTGAAGCGTGGCTTTGCTTTATTTAGGAGACCCATCTGTCCTTCATTCTCCATAGAGAGAGCTGCATTGTGTTAATGAATGCTTTCCTCCTTGCAGGCAGAAATGGCTTTGCTTTTGATGGATGACGAAGAGGATGGCAGAAAACATTTCAATTATGAAAAAATAGTTGAGCAGCAGAACCTGAGCAAGAAGAAGAAGCAGCAGCTGATGAAAACAAAAGAATTACTTGAAGATGACTTCCAGGTAATAATACTGACAGCTGGTTGTCCTTTTCATTCTCCGGAAGGGAGAGTTTATCAGTAATGATTTACTTTCTGTTATTTTAAAAGTTGATACTCTCTTTTTCATATATATTCCAAAGTGGAGCACAGTATTTAGTAGACAAAAATATAGAATTAATAATAACAGACAATACAGATAGTTCTTTGCTGAATTTCAAAACATCACTACTCCTAGTAAAATTAACAGTGAAATTTGACTCTGAAAATGCTTGTTCAAGCAAGCAGTTACATACCTGTAGCTGAGGTCTCCATAGACAGCAGGGGAAGTGCAAATATGCTGGATGGCATCGTACTTCAGACAAAACTAGTGTGCAGCATATTCTTCCAGCTTAAGAAGCCTTATTTATTTATTTATTTATTTCAGTTTTTTATATACCGCACTATTTATAATCAGCGCGGTTTACAGATGAACACAAAGACCAGAACAGGCTGTTCGGTATTACATATAACAGGAGTATAAACTTGGATAAACATGGGAGAACTATATACATAGAATAAATATTCAATTAGTTCTATAGCATGAAAAAACTATTTACATAAAATAGCAGTAGTGCAAGGGTCAGGAGGAGATTGTGGTTAAGTTTGTGGTAAGGCTATTCTTTTGAACTTTATGTAGGGTAATATTTGATAAATAGGTTAAATTGTAGGGCTCTTCTGAACTGGGTTAGATCAGTTAAAGCACGTATGTCAGGTGGTAGGGAGTTCCAGAGTTTTGGGGCGCAAAACATGAAGGCTCTATTCGCTGTTGATCGGCTGCAAGTTGTTATGGCCTTTGGCATTATTAGAGTGTTTAGTGATGATTGTCTTCTGGATCTTATTGGTGGTACAGTTTGTATGAGATCAGTTAGTGAATTGGCTGACAAGTCATGGATGGCCTTGTACGTGAGAATCAGTGTTTTGAATATGAGCCTTGCTTGTATTTGGGAGCCAGTGAAGCTGCTTGAGGATTGGTGTCACATGATCATTCCTGGACGCTCCTTGTAGAACCCTTGCAGCAGAATTCATAGCAAGTTGTAGAGAATGCTTTGTCTGCTCTATATAAGCCATAGCCCCTCCTCTTTTTCTTCAGTCCATCCATTAGTGGTTCCTGCTACTGTACCTCTGGGAAATGGTGGGAGGGAAAATGCGGCCTGCTTTTCCTGGCTTTCTACAGAGGTACACATCTTTGCTTTCTCCATCAACAGGCAGGGCAATTCAGGCATACTGAATGGTGAATCCAAAGCTTGGGGTCACCTTGCTGACGTTCAGGATGTTAGCAACCCAGGATACCATACAGGTGGTGGAAATGTTCACAGGACAAAGAAATTGCAGTACACTGACTGCCTGAAGGCACTATCTTGTTGCAGCGTAGAGTCCAGGCAATAGTATCTAGTGAAGGTATGAACGAAGGACTAGGTGGCTGCTTTGCCGATATCTGAAATGGGGTGAAATTAAGGTTTTCAATAGAGGTTTCTGTGACTAAGGTGATGTGCTGGAATTTTGCCTGAAGATGACTTGGCTTCATAGTAAAATAACCTGATACAGTCGGAGGGTGCATTTAGATGCATGGAGACCAGGCTTTTTCTTGGATTAAACATAACAGTTGGGAAGTCTTCTGTATATTTTTGGGGCATTGCAGGTAATAAAAGGGCTTGATGGCAACAGAAAGAGTGTAGAACGGACTCTACATAACTAGCATGAGATTTGAGGAAGCAGATTGGTAGGACTATGGCTTGGTAAAGATGAAAATCTAAAACTACCTTGGTAGGATGGGGGTGAAGGTTTATCTTGTTATTGAGGAATAGAGTGTAAGGCAGATAGTGTACTAATTTATTTATTTATTTATACATTTTTCTATACCGCCTCTTCCAGAGATCAGAGGCGGTTTACATAAAAACAATAATGTTAATAATAACTATCATTAATTACATAGAACAATTGAAGAACATGTTTTTCTAACATTTAACCCGTTAACATCAGAAACGAACAGAACTGAGGCAAAAAGAATGCCATGACACAGAACTATTTACATTGAGAAATATAAAATGTGGCTATTTACATTTGAGGATAAACAACTGTATTAAGTTAGATGATCTTGTAGAAGTTGTGACTGTGAAAGGAAAGATATGTCTAGGTAGGATCTATGTAAGATTGTTGTTCAGAATTAATCTGTGGAGTTTGGACATTATCTTGTTGAAGGTTGTGATAGTGCAGGCTAAATAGGTGAGTTTTAAGTTTCTTTCTAAATAATTGAAGGTCTTTAATTTCTCTAAGATTGATTGGGAGGTTGTTCCACAACGTTGGGGCAAAGAATGAGAAAGCAGAATTACTTGTCTTTCGACTTGTTTTTCGAAATGTATCCGGGAGTAGTAGCATATGTTGGTTTACTCTTCTTCTTATTCTGCTTTCAGGTGATATATTGATGATCGTGGACAGGAATGACGGTGCAGTTTTATTAATAATCTTAAACGTGGTAACTAAGGATTTATAGATAATCATACAAGACACGGGTAGCCAGTGTAGAGCGTAGAGAATTGGAGATATGTGGTCAGTTATTCTCGCTTTGTAGATGATTCTTGATGTGACGTTTTGAGCTAGTTGGAGTGTGTGTAGATTTTTTTTAGTGGTTCCTTGAAGAATACCATTGCAGTAGTCTAGATGAGGTGTTATTAGTGTTTGTACCACTGATCTGAAATCGGTGCTATCTATTAACAGTCGTAACTGTTGGATTGTCCTTAACTTATAGTAAATGGTTTTGACAGTCTGTTTTATGTGTAGGGTAAGGCTGAGAGTCCTGTCAAGAGTTATTCCTAGGTATTTGATCTCTTCCTTGACTGGTATGAGTGTCTTTCCGGTGTTGATTTCAGATGGTGGGGTGAAGTTATTGTTTCTTGTTACAAATATTGCTTCTGTTTTCTTAAAATTAATATTCATATTCATTGATTTTAGCCAAGATTCGGCTTCTGATAGGCATTGGTAAGTGTTGTTATAGTCAGGGTTAGACACATCAAAAGGTGAGTATAACATAATGTCGTCCACATAGATATGGTAATTTATCTTGTGGCGTTTAAATATTGAACAGATGGGTTGAATGTACAAATTAAACAGAGCAGAGAGGGCAGAACCTTGAGGGATGCCTTGTTCTTGAGGAAATGGTGATGCTGCAACTTGATCAATTTGGACATATTGGGATCTGTTGGAGAAATAAGATTTAAACCAATCGAGTGTTTTATTTTTAATGCCTATTTGGGAGAGTCTAGAGATGAGGGTGGCATGGTTTACATTGTCAAATGCAGAGGCCTGCAACTTGCTAACTCTTCATGCAGAGGTGATGTTGGCAAAAATGGAGATTTCCAAGATATGTTTTAAGGAGACTCCCCTCAGTGGTTCATAGAGAGTTCTTCTAGAAGCTATACCAGTACAACATTTAAGTCCCATGATGTCATTGGTTCTTTCAGTGGCAGCTTCACGTTTGAGTCCTTTGAGTCCATCGGGACACTAGTAGATGCTGTGATATCAGTTGGCCTTCTGTCTTGTCATGGTAGGCCACTAGCACCGAGAGGTGACATTTACGAAGGTAGTTTTTAAACCTGACTTAGAAAGATGTAGTAAATAACACAGTATGTCTGTAGATGGACAGGTGAAAGGGTCACATGGATTTTCTGAACTCCAGTGAGTGCATCTCTTCCACTTAAGATTGTATGATTTCTTGCTAGGTTCTTTCCTAGAGGCTAAAAGAATGTCCTGCACTTTCCTGAAGACCAGAATGCAGATAATTATTTGACTGTCAATACCCATGCTGTCAGGGCCAATGAATGAAGGTTGGGGTATAGTAAAGCACCCCCTGCTGCTTCAGAAGAGCAGGGAGAGTGGGAGCAAGAACCGGGGTTGATATGGCCAAATATTGGGACTAGATTGACTTCTACCTTGTGCTGCACTATCTTCTGCAACACACAGGGTACAAGCAGAAATGGTTGAAAAGTTATATAGAAGACCTCTGCTCCACAACAGGGAGAATACATTGTGCATGAACCAATGCTTTGCAAACCTCATGGAGCAAAAGATGGCATGCTTTTTGTTTTCCTTGAATGTGATGAGATCCACTGTTGGCATTCCCTATCTGTTGAATAGGGACTGATCTACTGCATGTTCTAGGGACCACTTGTGGTCCAAACTGCAAAGAGTCTGCTATTTGATGGTTGCTGCTTGGTTGGTGGGCCATCTCTAAACCAGCATACATGTCCTGAGCAAGGTCTCAAAGCTTCGTGGCACAGACTGAGGGAACCCTATTCCCTCTTCCGATCTATGTAGAACATGGCTACTTGATTATCCATAGGCATACAGATGTGTTTCTCTCCCTTCTCCAGGACCAAGCAGGAAGTCAGTCCTCACATATGGGTGACGGCGCCGACGGAGCCCCCATGTGGAGCATTTCCCCAGCTTTCAAAGAAAGCCTTTGGGAATGCAGCGCGCCTGCGTGGTCCCCTTCCCGCCCAAGGGTGCCATCTTGCTCAGTCTTTCTTTTTCCGCGGAGCCCAGTGGACGTAGTTCGTGTCACCCAGGAAAAGTAGATTTTTTTTTCTGCGATTTTTTTTGCGTTTCTTTATACGGTTCGATGCTCGTTCCCATCCCGCCTGGGCTCGGTACACCGGAATCGAGTCCGGAACTTCTTTTTCGGTTTTTGTCCTTTGTGACTAGCGTTCACGCTTTTTCTGTATTTTCACTGGCAGCCCGGTCTTTTGACCTTGCAGGGGCCCTTTTTCCCCCGATGGCTGCCAGCAGGTTCAAAAAATGTGATCGGTGCAAGAAACATATGTCGCTCACCGACACACATGACTGCTGCCTCCGATGCCTCGGGCCCGACCATAACCCGCTGGTCTGTGGCCCGTGCGGCAAAATGTCGGCGAAGGCACTTCGGAGACGTCAGCATCAACGTGAAAGAATTTTTTCAGAGTCCGCGTCCGGCCGGGCCCGGACTTTGTCAGAGGCCTCGACATCTCGGGAGTCTGACCCCGAGCGCCATTGTGGTTCCTCAGAGGGGGGTCTCCCACCCGGGAGCACAAAAGGAAGAAGCAGCTCGTGAGGGCGGCGGCGGTGAAGGCCCCTGGGTCCTCGAGGGCCAGGTTGCATAGCCCTGATCGCCGCCCTGGGCTCTCGGAGTTGGAGAGGCCGTCCAAACTACCTCGCATGGAGCCGGAGTCCCCGAGTCATGTAAGTTCTGTTGTCCTCGTGGACTCTCCTCCGGAAGAACCGACGTCAGGCCTGACGCTGTCGGTGCTCGAGTCGGGGGCTGCTGAGTCTCCTGAGCTTGGACTCAGGTTGACAGCCTTGGAGAGCAGCTTGGCTGCCTTCATGGAACAGCAGCGGGTACTGATCGCCAGTCTGACTGGTGCATCTGCCCCGACCACCGGGACCTTGAAGTCTAAGTCGACCGCGGAGGCCGAGCCGATCCTCAAATCCATCAAGTCTCGAGTCGATCCTCGACCTCCCGTGCGGGGCCGAGATCGTCGACACCGGTGCCCTCGGCGTCGGGGTGGGTGGCACCGAGGCCCACATAGCCAGAGCCGCTCAACAACTCCTTGGAGGAGTCGGCGTGGGAGACGGAGGACGAGGAGTCTCCTGACACCTTCTGAACCGGGTGCGTCCCTTCGGGATCCCCGGAGTCCGAGCCTCAGAGAAGGTTCCCCCCCCCCCCCCTGAGGATACCCAGTTCTCGGACTTCGTGAGGGATATGGCCAAGGCTTTAGCATTCCCTGTGGATGCCGAGGAGGAGCTCGATGCCCTCCAGTATGATTTTCCTCCGAAGGAAGCCTTTACTGTACCGGTTCCTCCGATGCTGGAACGACTGCTCTTCCGTATGTGGGAGGCACCAGCCTTGGCGCAAGTTTTTAGCAAACGGGTCGATTACATTTATCGAGTCCGTAAGAGCCCTGGGTTCCAAAAGGCGCAGCTACCACACAATTCCATGGTTGTGGAATCGGCCATGCACCGCCTGAAGAGTCAGAAGATGCACTCCTCGGTGCCTCCTGGCCGGGAGGCCCAGAACCTGGATGCCCTCGGTAGAAAGTGCTTCCAAGGCTCTATGCTATCTTGCCGTGTCCAGACTTGCCAGCTGTACATGGGCATGTACTTAAAGGACCTGGCAAAGGAGATTGCCGGGTTCTCAGCTGGCCTCTCCAAGGAACCCTTGCAGAGGTTCAAAGCCTTGTCTACAGGGATCCGAGAGTGCTCGGTTTATCTCTCGAGCAGCCTATGAGGGCTTCGAGGCTTCAGCCCGGGTAGCCGCGGCCGGCATCGGTGCACGCTGTCAGGCCTGGCTACAATCATCGGACCTGGAGTCATGGGTGCAGGACAAGTTGGTCGATGTCCCGTGCCGAGGTGACAACCTATTCAGTAAGCCCATGACTGAAAAGGCTGCAGAAATCAAGACTGAGACTCTCACCAGTACAAGGCTGTCCAAAAAGACTTCTGCCCCTTCTCAAAAAAAGCAGGGCTCGGGAAAGAAGCCCTTTTTCCCGAGGAAGGGTGCTGCCTACAAAACCTACCCTCAGTATCAGGCCTCTTCAGCTCCCCAACAGGGCCAGCAGGCCAAAGGGCAGGGGCATGGGCAGAAGACCCCCAAGCCGCCAGCTCTGGCTCCTGCACAGCAGGGAGTGGGGTTTTGACTTCCACAGCATAGCCTCTCCTCTGCCGGTGGCTCCACTCAGCACAGGGGGTCGGCTGACCCTGTACGCCTACAGGTGGCCAGCCATCACAGGGGATACCTGGGTACTGAGCATAGTCCAAAAGGGCTACATGCTCCACTTCCACCATCTACCCCCCTCCTACTATCCAGGGGAGCCTCTAAGACTCCCTCTACACAGGAACCTCCTCCTTCAGGAGTTGGCAAGTCTTCTAAAGGAACAGGCGGTGGAACCGGTGCCTCACCACCTGAAAGGGCAAGGCTTCTACTCCAGGTACTTCCTGGTACCAAAAAGGACAGAAGGCCTCCGGCCTATCCTAGACTTGCAAAACCTAAACAAGTTTCTGGAGAGGGAAAAGTTCAAGATGCTTACCCTTGGGATACTGCTGCCCTACCTCCAGCAGGGAGACTGGCTATGCTCCCTTAGACCTAAAGGATGCTTATACTCACATCCTCATTCATCCAGACCACAGACAATATCTCAGATTTGTGGTGGGAGGAAACCATTTTCAGTACAGGGTACTTCCCTTTGGCCTAACCTCTGCCCCCAGGGTTTTCACCAAATACCTGGCGGTGGTGGCGGCTTATCTCAGGAATCAGGGAATTTTTGTCTTCCCATACCTGGACGACTGGCTCATCAGGGGCCAGTCTCTTCAGGAGGCCCAACAAGCCACTCTTCACACTGTCTCTCTTCTTCAGCATCTGAGCTTTGTCATAAACTATGCAAAGTCCACTTTGCTTCCCTCTCAGAACCTAGAGTTTATAGGGGCAAGATTAGACACCCTTCAGGCAAGAGCTTACTTGCCCGAAGACAGGGCCCACAGACTGATGGACTTGGCCAACTAGTTCCAAATCAATTCCTATGTTTCCGCCAGGCAATTCCTGCTGCTCCTGGGCCACATGGCATCCACTGTACATGTGACTCCGAATGCCCATCTGCACATGCGGGCTGCTCAATGGTGCCTCACAGATCAGTGGACGCAGGCCACAGGCGACCTCCGAGACAGAGTAAAGGTGTCCAAACCACTTTTGGACTCCTTACAGTGGTGGCTACATCTCCCAAAACATCTCAGAGGGGTACCTTTTCAGGCTCCAGCATCACACAAGGGTGCTGACGACCGATGCTTCCTTAAAGGACTGGGGTGCACATTGCCAGGGCATGTGCACTCAAGGCCTGTGGTCGCCTCGAGCAGTCTTTTGGAGCTGTGAGCAATCCACTTAGCTCTGCAGACATTTTCTCATGCCCTCTCTCACCAGTCTGTCCTAGTTCAGACGGACAATCAGGTTGTAATGTTCTATGTGAAAAAACAAGGGGGCACATGGTCCAAACTCCTGTGCCAGGAGGCTTTGGCCCTTTGCTCTGGTGCAGTCAGGCAGGGTATGTTTCTCAAAGCGGTTTATCTACCTGGTCAAGAAAACTGCCTAGCAGACAAGCTTAGCAGGCTTCTCCAGCCTCACGAATGGCAGTTGAATCCAGTGGTGCTCCAGCAGGTCTTCCTCCACTGGGGACTTCATCCATCGATCTCTTTGCCAGTCCACTGAACCGTCAGCTGACCAGGTTCTGCTCCAGACAGCCGCATCCCCTGAGGATGGCAGCAGATGCTTTTCTGATCTCTTGGTCTACGGGCCTCCTGTATGCATTTCCTCCCACGCCCCTGATGGCCCGAACTCTGTTCAAGATTCTCCGGGATAAGGCCTCGGTGATTCTGGTAGCCCCCAGATGGCCGAGGCAGCCATGGTTTCCACTTCTGCTGCAGTTGGTGGTGGAAACTCCGTTCCCTCTGGGGTTGCAACACTATCTCCTGTCTCAAGAGCAGGGTTCCTTTTTGCACCCCAATCTCAGATCCCTCAATTTGATGGCCTGGCTGCTGAAAGGGTAGTTCTAGCTCCCTTACTCCTACCTAAGGAGGTTGAGGAGGTGGTATTGGCCTCTAGGAGACAGTCCACCAGAAAATCCTGTGCTCTCAAGTGGCATAGATTTACGGTATGGTGTGCTCAGCGCAATGAAGACCCTTTCTCTTGCCTTGCGCCAGTAGTACTGCAGTATCTACTTCACCTTTCAGACCTAGGCCTTAAGTCTAACTCTGTACGGGTCCACCTCAGTGCTTTGTCAGCGCATCACTCACCGGTGGAAGGACAGTCTCAGTCGGTTCACCCCTTGGTGTCCCGATTTCTCAGAGGTCTGCTGCTTCTCAAGCCTCTAGTTCGTCCACCGGTGACTCAGTGGGATTTGAACGTGGTCTTGCAGCAACTTACTCGCCCACCATTTGAGCCGATGGCTACTTGCCATTTGCGCTTCCTCTCTTGGAAAGCGCTCTTCTTGGTGGCTCTTACCTCTGCCAGACGTGTGAGTGAACTACAAGCTCTGGTTTCTGATAGACCGTACACGCGGTTCTATAGGAACAGGGTGGTCCTCCGGACACATCCCAAGTTCCTTCCAAAAGTGGTCTCCTCTTTCCACCTCAATCAGGAGGTGGTTCTTCTGACCTTTTTTCCCAGGCCTCATGCCAGCTGGGCTGAAACAGTCTTGCATACCCAGGACTGTAAGAGGGCGTTGTCCTTTTACATCGAACATACGTGGGGGCATCGAAGGGCTACTCAGCTCTTCGTCTCCTTTGACCCTAATAAGATGGGGTTACCTGTCTCCAAGCGTACATTGTCCACTTGGGTAGCAGATTGTATCGCCTGGGCGTATAAGGCAGCCGACCTCCCCTTGCAGGGTTGAGTCACGGCCCTCCATGTCAGGGCGAAAGCCACGTCAGTAGCTCATCTCCGCTCTGTTCCGTTGGCAGGCATCTGCCGGGCTGCAACTTGGTCTTCAAGCCAGACTTTTGCAGCCCATTACTGCCTGGAGAGAGAGTCCCGGAGGAACAGTGCTTTCGGACAGGCGGTACTCTGTAATCTCTTTGAGGTTTAGGCAACTCCTACCCTCCGGCCCTTGTGTTGGGCTACCGTACGGGGGAGTTCTCAGAGGATATTCTTATCACGGATGCTGAGGCTCTTGAGAGGGAGCCATTTTTTCAGCTTTGGGTTCCCGGTAGCGTAGAGCTGGGGAGTCCCATATGTGAGTACTGACTTCCTGCTTGGTCCTGGAGAAAGAGTAGTTACTCACCTGTAACAGGTGTTCTCCGGGAGCAGCAGGAATCGGTCCTCACGACCCTCCCTCCTCCCCTGGAGTTGCAGTCATATCATTCATTTTGATTTTTTGCTGTCTTTTAGCTATGTCATCTGACTGAGTAAGATGAAACCCTTGAGCGGGAAGGGGACCGCGCAGGCACGCTGCATTCCCAAAGGCTTTCTTTGAAAGCTGGGGAAATGCTCCACATGGGGGCTCCGTGGGTACCAACGTCGCCCCTATGTGAGGACTGATTCCTGCTGCTCCTGGAGAACACCTGTTACAGGTGAGTATCTACTCTATCCTCTTCCTGACAGCTTGAAGGGCATAAAATATTGCACAAAGCTGTACTTCTATATTGTCCTGCTAAACCAGTCCACACAAGTGGGTTTTGTTCCCCTACCAGTGGAGCAGTAGCCTAGTGGTTAGAGCACTGGCTTGGGAACCAAGAGACCAGAGTTTGATTCCCACTAGCACTCCTTGTGGCCTTGGGCAGGTAATTTGCCTCAGAAGAATCCAAGTTATCAATGCCCCTGTTTAATGTGCACCAAGTTTAAGTTACAATGTAAAGCACTTTGACTAAAATGATAAAACAGTTTAAAAAAATGTTTAAAAAATAGATACCAGCAGAGGTGTGGAGATAGAGAAGAAAAAGCCAGAGGTTTCTTATGTCCTCATCCTGCTATTATAGCTGATGCAGCTAGGGGCACACTCCAGTATATCTCCAGGAACAAGTAGGAATGTAGTCTTCACATATGGGTGACATCGGTACCAATAGAGCCTGTGTGGGAACGCTCCCCAGCGTCCAATAGGAAAGCTTTTGGGAGCATCCCACTGTGCCTGCGTAGCTGCCTTCCCACCTTTCCAGCTCTCCCTCCTCAGTTCTTCGTTTTCCGCAGAGCTGACAGGAAGCAATTCCTGTCACCGCAGAAAATTTGTGTTTTTTCTTATTTTTTGTGGTCACATCTGCCTTCCTGTTGACGCTGATGCCGACCTCCATCGGTACTTTCTTTCTTCTAAAAAAAAATTAAAATAAAAATAACTTTTTTCTGAGGGGATAAACTTTCTTCCCTCAGGGTGCATCGACGCCATCTTAGGCTTAGGCCTTTTTCCTTTTTCCCAAAATGGAAAAAACAGCCAGTGGTTTCAAGAAGTGTTCCAAATGTGAAAGTACAATTTCAGCCACGGACACCTATGACTGGTGTCTAAAATGTTTGGGACCAGATCATCAACCGTCAGAATGTCCTCTCTGTAGGAAAATGACAAAGAGAGGCCTACAGAACAGAGCTGCGAAGCTGGGCACCCTCTTTGCCACTGATGCAATGTTGGTAGCATCGACGTCATCGAGAGCTTCATCTTCCTCTCAAGGATCTCAGATATCGAAACCCAGGTCTTCATTGAAGACTATCCAGTCCTCCAAAGGTTGATCTCCTTCTAAGCAACGAGATGCCTTGGGCGTTGCTCTGGAGGGGGGAACACTGGTCAAAAAACCCCGGCGGAAGGTCCTTGCCTCCAAAGCCTTAGTGGAGTCCCAGGATGCTCCCAAGGCCTCCACCTCCGGAGAGCTTTTGGTGCTATGCTCAGGGATCGTGGCCCGCAACTCCGGTACCGATACCCAAGCATCAGCAACCTCTATGGATCAACGTATCCTGGCTTTCAAGCGGAGCTTGGCAGCCTTACTGGTGGCCTCCATACTGGTAAAGTCTCTACAGTCTATTCCTCAGCCATCGGTACCGACAATGGTACCAAAAGTGCCTGCATCGACTTTTTTGACGCTTACCACGCTACCACCTATGCCGGCCCTCGAATCCGTGTCTGGTACCGAGGTTCCGGCACCGCACGTTTCAGATACCGGCTTTGAGCAGTATCGAGTAGATGCAGAATGCGAGCACCCTGCCCGTTGATACTTTGAGTCTTCTGACTCCGATTCGTCGGACGATGAGTCGGCTAGTACCCAGGAGATGAGAACTCTCCCAGAGGATCCATCTCCGTCCTCACAAAGTCGCATGTCGCCTTCAGAGGACATGTCTTTCCAAGACTTTATTCGCGATGTTGCTTAGGGCCTGTCCATAACGGTGACTTTGGAGAAGGAACCTGGGGCTGAAGAGCTTCAAATCCTTCAATGCCCTGCAGCCCCAAAAGAAGCTGCTACTCTCCCTATTCATCAAATACTTCACGACCTTATGCTTCGTATGTGGGAGACACTCTTAACCATCACATACTTGAAGGCTCGATACAAAGTACCGGGTACCGGAGTGTCCCGGCTTCCAGAAAACGCAATTGCCACACCATTCCATGGTGGTGGAATCAGCAATGCGTCAAATAAACAGTGCTAAGACACATTCCTCAAACCCCTCCAGTCAGGGAATTGAGAACCCTCGATGCTTTTGGTCATCAATGTTTTCAGGCCTCAATGTTATCGGCCACAATCAGTTCCTGCATACTTTATATGGGTATGTTCCTTAGGGAGGTGGCTAGGGATTTGGGGTTGATGGCTCCTCTTCTCCCTGATGACAAGAGAGCTGATTATCTCACCCATGTGAAACATGCCCAAAGTGTTTCCAAATTTGTAAATAGGGCAACTTTCGACTATTTTGAATGCATCAGCAGAACTTCAGCTATATACATTGGTATACGCAGGATTGCTTGGCTCTAAGCGTCTGATCTTGAATAGTGGGTTCAAGATAAGCTGGGTAGTATACCTTGCACAGGTGAAAACCTTTTTGACAAGGACTGGCAGGATAAGGCTTCTCAGTTAGAATCTGAGAACACCACTCTTAATAGATCTACTGCCAACCCAGCTAAGAAAAAGACATTGAAGAAACCTTTTTTCAATAAGAAAAAGTACTGCTACCCTTCTTACACCCCTGCAGTGCACTGTCCCATTCATGCTCCCCAGAAAGGGCAGCAACAACCAAAACAGCAAAGAAAGGCTCAGACTCCCAGGCCTCAGCCACCCCAGCAGACCCAACCTCCTCAGGGTCTTTGACTGCTTTCTGGAGAACATAGCCATTCTGCCTCTGGATATTCCAAATCCCATCCACATTCCCGGCAGACTATGTCACTTTCCCCACAGGTGGCATCTTGTAACATCAGAACACTGGACTCTCTCCATAGTAGGGAGGGGTACAAATTTCACTTCCAAAGTCTACCCCCTAGTCTCCTCCAAGAGAGTTCAGTTCTCAACCCCCTCTCACCACTCTGTTGTTGCAGGAGGTCACCTCCCTTCTCTCACAGGGGGCAGGAGAGGAAGTGCCACTCTCCCAGCAAGGTCTGGGCTTCTATTCTCCTTTCTTCTTCATCCCAAAGAAGACACGGGGATACAGGCCCATCCTGGACCTCAGAAAACTGAACAAGTATCTGCTTTGGGAGCAATTCAAGATGATCTCCCTAGGTACTCTTCTCCCCTATCTCCAGAATCGGGATTGGCTCTGTTCTCTAGATCTAAAGGATGCATATACTCACACTGTACAACCATGTCAAAATGTCTCCAGGAGATCACCATCTGGCTTCCCAACAACAACATATATATCAACATGAAAAAATCAGAGGCACTAATCATCACACGGAACGCCTTCTTCATCCTCCCTACTTCAGTCAATATGACCAACACTGCCATCTCAATAAAAGACGAAGTTCGATTCCTTGGGGTCACCCTCGACCACCACCTGAGCTTACAACCACACATTAACAGAACCACTAGGAATGCTTTACACAAACTTGCCACCATTCGAAGACTCAAACCCCTCCTCAGCCAAGACCATTTCCAAACAGTCTGTCAAGCTGTCATAACACCAATGCTAGACTACTGCAACTCCCTTTATCAAGGGCTACCAAAACAAACTACACAACCTCTACAATTGGTCCAGATTACTGCCACCAGAGTCATCACTGGATCAAATAAGCAAGATCACATAACACCCCTCTTACACCAGCTCCATTGGCTTCCAATTACCGTTTGTGTCAAATATAAATCTGCTCTGACCATTTTCAAAATCAGAAATATATCAGCTGGAGTCCTAGAGGAGATGATTTGCACCAAACCCAGTAACAGACCAAGGAGACAGAGCACCATTGATACCATTCCAATACCCTGCTCATACACAAAAGCAAATGAATCTACCACGAGGAGGGCACTCTCACTTGCTGCACCTGCCATCTGGAACTCTCTCCCTGAGAAATTAAGGTCCACCACCGACATGAAAGACTTCAGAAAGCAACTAAAAACCTTCCTCTTCATTGATCATTTCAATGAAAACACTTGACACCTGATTGCAGGACTTCCACCACATACTGTTTGTATATATATATTCTGTTATAAATAAGTTATGCTTCAGAGCGTCTCCTGCATGTCACCCCCCCCCCCCCAAGTTCCCTAATAAATTCTCTGTAATTGTGTGAGATATAATGTAAACCGCTTTGATTTTATGATAAAGCGGTTTTTAAAAATTGTTAAATAAATAAATAATGTTTTTCTCCTACTGGTTCCGGCCTTGTGCTAGTTCTGTTTGCATGTGTTGTTGGCACTTGGCTGTGTATCAGTGCACATACAGCACTACGTGCATTAGTATGCACAGGTACCTCTATGTGCACTCTCAACATGTTTATTTATTTTATTTATTTATTTATTTTATTAACAATTCTTATATACCGCACTATTAGCCATCAGCGCGGTTTACATTGAACAGAAACATCCGACAATTCACATATGTCTGGTCATTACATTTAACAGGAAGTATAACTCGGAGAAAAAGGGGTAACTATATACAATGGTGACATCAGGGAGTGCTGTTTGGGTGCCTATTTCCTCAGTGCGTGGTGGTGTCCATCTTTCCAGCATACATGCTTTTCAACCTTTCTAGTGCACTTCGGCTGAATCCGCTGAGAGGAATTGCTGGATCGTGGAGGCTACTGTACTTTGAGGCAGGTGCATGCCATCTAAGAGGAGATTCTGCCTGATCTGTGGCAAACGCCAAGTTACATCATTGGACTCCCTCAACGATTCCTGCATGGAGGCTTCTGCTCATCCCTCAGAGGTATCTCCCTTGCAGATGGTGGACAAGAACCTCCTTCCTTTGTTGGCAGTTCAGTAGGCAACAACAGGGGTGGCTGGAGGAAAAGACAGCACTTCTGTTATGGATTCCTCCTCTCACCCCCCTAGCCTCGACAATCTCTTCCCTGCAAGGTCCGGTAGCAGCTAGTCCACCCCCTACTGGTGGGAGGGATGCCAGTTGCCAGGGAGTTCCCAGTCTCTGTCCTCTCTGGAATTCATTAACTTTCTCCAGCAAGTATGGTTTCTCTAGCGAGGCAACTCTGATCGAGAAGCCTCCGGGCCCTCCTGTTCTCTCTTCTCTTGGTCAGAGCAGGGCCCTGCTTCATAGGGTGGGCAGAGTCCTGCGAGAGCTCCACTGCAGGAGCGGCTCCAGCAGTGATTTGATTCCAGGGAGTCTGATCATCTCTCCTCTGCTCAGGATGTTGACCTGAGCTCTAATAGTTCTGATGGCAATGCCTTGTGTGATGAAAGTGAGCCTTTCATGCCAGATGTTTGTTTTGGAAGGAAGACCCAGAAGCACTGATTGATCAGGTGTCCTCTGCCCTTCCCAGAGGTTCTCAAGAGCATGGTGCACACATGATGGGACCTGCCCACTCCCCGTTGAGAGGGGTCAGAGTGTCAAGTTGGCTTTACGCTCTTCCTCAGGAAGATTTCAATCCCTGGTTACATTTGCCCCAGGTGGATGCAGATGTAACAGCTGTCACTAAACGTACTACCATTGCAGTAGAGGGAGATGTGGCTGTCAAAGGCCAGCTGGATTGCAACATGGGGACTCTACTGAAAAGCCAGTTTCATCCTCCTTCCTAATTCTCCAGACTGATTTGCATAGAGCCCACGGCTCATGCCCTCCACCAGTGGAGCCAGTTACTTCCTCAGAATGACACCTCTGTTCTTCTGGAGTCCGGAGCAGCCTTCTTGTCAGAAGTCATGTATGACCTGCTCTGCCTAGTGGCCAAAGATATTGAGTTTTCTATGATGGTACACCGCTGGCTTTGGTTTTGCCACTGGGCAGCAGACATAGCCTCCAAGGCCCAGATTTCTAAGCTTCCCTTTAAGGGGAAGTTTGTGTTTGGGGAGGACTTGGATAATGACCAAGGAGTCAGGAGAATCCATAGGTCCAAAGGGCCTTGGAAGTGGTCTGGGCCATCTTCTTCTTCTGTGTTCTTGCGTTATCCTCAGTCCTGGTAGGATTCCTGAGAAAACTTTTTTATTCCTCCAAGTCTTGGTCCTACTCTTGGTCCTTTCACAGGGCTTGTGGTCCCAGGAGGCTGCCTCCTCCCAACAGACACAATGATGGATTGGGGGCCCATTCCAAGATATCTCTTCTAGGTGGCAGACTCCATCTTTTCTACCAGGAATGGGCCTGCGTGACCTCTGACCACTGGATGTTAGACATTATTCCATGTGGCTATGTGTTGGAATGCACGGATCCCATCACAGATGCCTTCGTGACTTCTCTATATCTGCGGCCAAGAAGACTGCTGTCCAAGCAAACCCTGAAAAGATGACTCAGCCTCCAGGCTGTCATACCAGGCTGACTGCCAAAAGGGACAAGGGCCAATATTCCATCACTTTCATGGTACCAAAGAAAGACTGATCCTTTTGGCTTATTTTATTTATTTATTTACATTCTCTTATATACCGCGCTATTCTGCATCAGTGCGGTTTACATTGAACAAACTGAAATTACATTGAACAGGGCATTATAACTTGGAGATAACTATTTTACAGGGAACATGGGCTATTCTCAGTCTCAAGGGTGTCGGTGCTCATGTGAGGACTTTTTATGTCTGCATGGAGACCCTGGGGTCAGTCATCCAGACAATTTGGTGCGGGGAATTTCTCGCGTCCCTATATCTGGCCAAAACCTATTTCCACATTGCCATTCATGATGATCAGCAGCTTCACCACTTTCAGCTCTCACTTTCAATTTGCTGATCTCCCCCTCAATCTCTCCACTTCCTCAAGGATGTTCATCAAGATAATAGTGGTAGCAACCACTGCTCTACAGATCAAAGGGACTTGCATTCATCCATACCTGCAGCCAGGTCATTGTCAGAAGCATATCGGGTGTCGGCCTGAGTGGTGCAGTTTTTGGAGAATCTGGGCTGGGTGATCAATTATAGAAAGAGCCATCTAAAGTCTACCCAGTTGCAAGAGTACCTTGAGGCGCAGTTCGACACCTGTACCGGCAGGGTTTTCCTGCCTGAGAAGAGAGCAGAGATGCTGCTGTCTCAGCTGATATCCTTTCGAAAGCAGTGGGCTTCCAAAGTTTGAGATTACCTTCAAATCCTCTGTTTGATGGTAGCTACAGTCAAGATGGTCCCTTGGGCATGGGCTCACATGAGGATGCTGCAAAGGGTCCTTATTGTCTCCTTGCCCTCAGGACTTCAAGATCAGGCTTCCCCTTCCCATAATGGTGGTGGCCAATCTGCATTGATGGGAGCATCCCTGCCATCTGCTGAAGGGCCTGGCCCTGAACGATCCCCGGTAGCGTCTTCTATTGACAGATGCCAGCCTGTTTGGCTGGGGAGTTCATTGTGAGGGGCAGACAACTCAGGACCTCTGGAACACTCAAGAAGTGGTCCGTCAATTGGGTTGAGGCAAGGGCCATTTATTTTTTCCCTCCTGCATGTCTCCACCTTGGTCCGGGGCAAAGTGGTCCAGGTCTTCCCCGACAATGCTACAGCTATGGCATATGTCAACAGTCAAGGGGACACAAAGAGTTCCGGCATGGCCTTGGAAATGGCCCTCTTATTTTCCTGAGCAAAGAGGAATTTCATAGCGCACTCAGCACATCCTGCTGCAGGAATGAGCAGTGTGGAAGTGGACTATCTTGGTCACCATTTCCTCAACCCTAGAAAGTGGAAATTGAGCCAGATGGTGTTCAAGAGGATTCTGGATAGATGAGGTTGCCCCAAGTTGGATCTGATGGTGATCTGGGACATTGCCAGAGTGCAAAGGTTCTTCAGTCACCGCAAAGAGGCAGATCTGATGTACTTCCTGCAATAACCTCCCCTGTGCTTCCTGTCAGCTCGGCTCTGGAGGTAGGGGCCAGTCCTGCTAGACAACCCAGCTCCCTCCTCCTTATGGACCGGCTCTTGATAGTTGATGCTTAATGTGTAAGGACTATTTTCCTGCTGTGATTTCCATGCCCCTGAAAGAGAAGAGATGCTTTATCTTTCTCATCTACGTGCATCTTTGGTGCCTTTTTGAGCACTAGTGTTGTGAGCATCAAATCAGCTCAGCAACACATATCTCAGAGTTTAGGCCTTGTCGTGCCGGGATCCTTACCTGTCATTCTCAGAGGCGGCCATGTGTATTCAGTCCATTCCTTCCTTTTTGCCCAAAGTAGTGTCATCTTTTCTGGATGTCAGGAGAGTGCTTATATCGGTATCTTAAGCTATCAGACTCCTTCTGAAAATAGGATAGGCCTTTTGTCCTTTTTGCTGGCCCACTAAAGATGACATGGCCATGAAGTCTACCCTGTGTCGCTGGATAAAGGAGTCTATATTTCGGCCTTTCTATTGCAGAACTGGCAGTCCCCGAGGGTTTGCATACACATTCCACCCGGCTCAGGATTCATACTGGGTAGAGGTAGCATGGTCGCTCTCTTAAACATTTGTCAGGCGGCAGTGTGGTCATCACTTTCCACTTTGGTCCAGCATTACCACTTGGATGTCTGTGCTTGGACAGATATGACCTTTAGTGCAGAGATTTTGAAGGCTGTCATGCCTTCTTCCCACCCAGTGGAGTCATAACTTTGGTACGTCCCACTTGTTAGGGCTGGTCTAGTAGGATGATACGGAAAGTGATGTTTTATTTAACAGATAATGTCCTTTCTTGGAAACCTGCTAGAGCAGTCCAGGACTTGTCCATATGATCTGCTATATTATCTGTGGTATGGCCATGAGGGCCCATAATCCTCTTGACAGACCATCTGTCCAAAGACAGTTCTCACATGAATTAAATCTTCTTTATTGTAAAGGGACCCCAACGCGTTTCGGCAACGCCTTCTTCAGGGGGAAAAGCTACAATTATCTCTTAAATAACAAACAAAATAAAATAAATACATAATTAGGATAATAATAAATAATTAAAATAATATTAAAACAGTAATAGAATAACACACCTGGCATGTTATGTAATGTAAAAAGACATACAAACATATAACATGAGAAATATAGAAATGAAGTACCACTAAGACATACATATACTATATGGCAAGCATATAAATAAATAAGTAATCACATAAAGATTATAAATCACAACAAAGCAAACGCAAGGCTGAGAAACCACAAATTAGAACCAAACAGTGGGTATCATAAAATATTTTATTTTATTTTAAGATACCCACTGTTTGGTTCTAATTTGTGGTTTCTCAGCCCTGCGTTTGCTTTGTTGTGATTTATAATCTTTATGTGATTACTTATTTATTTATATGCTTGCCATATAGTATATGTATGTCTTAGTGGTACTTCATTTCTATATTTCTCATATTATACGTTTGTATGTCTTTTTACATTACATAACATGCCAGGTGTGTTATTCTATTACTGTTTTAATATTATTTTAATTATTTATTATCCTAATTATGTATTTATTTTATTTTGTTTGTTATTTAAGAGATAATTGTAGCTTTTCCCCCTGAAGAAGGCGTTGCCGAAACACGTTGGGGTCCCTTTACAATAAAGAAGATTTAATTCATCCGACATCTCCTGCCCTTTGTGTTTTCCTGAATTTCTTGCAGGAGCATCTGCTCCCCTTTGTGTGCCCAAAGACAGTTCTCTCCATAGTTATGTTTCCTTGTTGCCCTCATTGAGGTTGTGTGAGGTCAGGGGTCCTTAACCATAGCTTGGATATGCATACTGGAGTGTGCCCCTAGCTGCATCAGCTATAAAAGCAGTTTGAGGTCATAAGAAACCTCTGGATTTTTCTTCTCTCTTTCCACCTCTGCTGGTAGGGGAATACAGCCCACTTGTCTGGATTGGTCTAGCAGGACTCCAGGAACAGACATAATCTGGAAAGTAAAATGGCATTATCTCACCATTTCTATGCCATCTGGATGTGCAGGTGAGCTAGCTGTGCCTCCTCCCCCCATTCGTAGGGGGCTGCATCTGTTGTGATTTGAGCGTGGTGCTTGGAATAAACATCCCACCTTTGGTTGCCTGGGTCTTTCCACCAGAGAAGGTTCTTTCTTATTGATAAAAGTAACAGATCCTTATGTATAGTGGCTCAATGCATTATCCCAAAGAAGCTTGAGATGCCACTGAAAGTATCTCATGTACCCAGACCTAGGATGTTTCTGGCTGAGGTTGGCTTGGTCCTGAAAATTGTGTCATATAGCGACATAAGGTTCTGAAGTCTCTCTTCTGGAAGTTAAACTTTCGCCACCAGTGTGTGTATGCTTGTTCCTTTGTAGAGGATGCTCTGCCTTAGCATGAGCTTGGACTTTGCTTCGTTGACTAGGAAACCTAGGCTCCGAAGGGTGAATATGATCTGTAATGTCTGCTGGAATGGAACCTGACACAAGCCATGATCTTTTCCTTCGGAGATGGGCTATAGCTGTGGTTAGACATTTCGTAAAGATCTTGGATGAGGATAAAAGGTCAAATAGTGGAGGAGTGGAGTGGAGTGGAGGCGTGGCCTAGTGGTTGGGGCAAGGTACTTCAGGCCGGAAGGTCGGGGGTTCAAATCCCACTAGAGGACAGCAACCTTGGGCCGGAAGGACTGGGGTTTCTAGTCCCACAGGCGCTCCTTGTGGTCTTGGGCAAGCCACTTAACCCTCCATAGCCCATGTTCCCTGTAAAATAGTTATCTCCAAGTTATAATGCCCTGTTCAATGTAATTTCAGTTTGTTCAATGTAAACCGCACTGATGCAGAATAGCGCGGTATATAAGAGAATGTAAATAAAATAAATAAATAAAATAAAAAATAAATAAATAATACTGCTTGGTACTGAAAATGGTGGTTTAGAAGTATAATAGGCAGGAAACGTCAATGATAGGGGAAAATGGGGATGTGGATGTTGGGCATCCTTGAAGACCAGGGAAGTGAGCCAATTGTTTTTGTTGAGGAGCGGAAAAATGGTAGCTTGGATTAAACAACAGTTGGGAAGTCTTCCATATATTTTGTTGCTTTGAGATAATACAGGAGGGCACGATGGCAAAGGAGTGTAGAACTGATCTGCATGACTAGCATGAGATTTGAGATATAGATTGAGGGCTCGCCGGTAAAGGATGGTTGAAGGTATGCTGATTTTCTTTTTCTTTTTTGAGGAGAAAGAAGCTGGAATAAAACACCCATTGCTGTTTTGAAGCAGGGACATAGGCCATTGCCTGTTTGTCCAAGAGAGAACCCAATTCCTTGTCCAGGACAGGAATGTGGTAGATTGGAATCTTCATGGTCATTCTTGGCCATCTTTATTCGAGGCATTTGATAGACCGCCCATTACCGAAGTGTTAGCGGGATCCTAGCCAGCGATCTGCCTGAGCCCTCACCATGCCTCCATAAAGAATTGAAGTCTGCCCAGTTAATTATTAAGAGTTTTTCAAGGTGTTTGCTACAAAAGTGGCTTGTTTATTCCCCACGTTCTTTGTTGCTGTGGATATGTCTGCATCATCTGCCATTGCAGCGGCATATGACTTACGGATGGTGGTGTCTCTAGAGGTAGAATTGTTCAAAAGATTGCAGGGTTTTGTTTCCTCTTTGTGTTCCTCTGTGATATAGTGGCTTTGGCTTTTAAACTTGATCCTCCACAAGACAAGCAATCAATGAAAAGTGTCCAGAATTGGTATAGAATGGTCTATTATTTTAGACTCTGCTGGAAATCTGTCAGCCATGTTCTAGAAAAGCTGGAGATGGCACAGCATATTTAGCAGAAGACTCTAATAAAAGGAATTAGTGTATTTTGTAATATTCCTTTAAATTAACAGCAGATTAGGACTTTGATAGTAGTTCAGTTCAATATACTGCACTTCAGATCTTTAATAATATTTTGAGGATAAAATATATCAATAGTGTACTTTTGAAATTAAAAGTTCTGGTAGTTTCTACCAGGTTATTTAACTTATAAAAATTGCTCTACAAGATTCTTAGCTGTTGTAATACCGATTAAAGATCTGACATTTAAATTAGCTGCAAAGATTAATTCCATCTGTGGCATGTGTCTAGAATTTTCTTTTTAGTGTTTCGTAAAGCCATTATGTGTGCATGGAGGAAGATAATTCATTATAGTTGATCAAATACATTTAAAAGAGAGCTGTCCCCTTTGTGTACTGCTCCATATTTCAAAAGCACATATAATAAATAGTAATACCCACCCTGCTTCAATTAAAAACGTAACTGCAATATCATTTTTCCAATTATTTAAACAGCATTTCTGCAATTTGACTGAGTTGCTGTGGGCAACCAAAGCAACATAAATCACGCATAGTAGTTAGCAGATAGGGACCATATGGCCCACCCAGTGTATCTGGTTGATTTTATATAAAGTGCCACCACAAATCCTGCTTGATCTCTGGTCATTTCCCTTTCTTACCCTTACCACTATCCTCTGTATATTTTCTATTTTTTTAATTTAAACTTTATTAAATTTTACATTAAACATCAGAAAATACTCTGAACAAGCATCAGAATTACATGAAACACAATAAATCAACCTCACAGGAGGATAACAGGTAAATATACAACTTACTGGAACAGACCACAAAGAAAAACACCTCAATATGGTCCAAGAAAAAAGCAATAGCAATAATCTGGCATATTACACCATCATACAGAAAGAAATTATATCATTGGAGCATAGTTATTATGATATGGCAGCCGATATGGGACTCACCCCTGCCTCACCAGCTTCCCTAGCTAGTAAACATTGCAATAGCCGATATGGGACTCACCCCTGCCTCACCAGCTTCCCTAGCTAGTAAAATTTGCAATAGTTTTTGGGACTCAAAAAACATAAATTGTTTTGACCGAAAATTAACCACACGTTTACAAGGATATCTTAACTTAAATTGCGCTCCCAAGGCCATTGTTCTCTGACGCAATGTCAGAAACGCCCTACGCCTTTTCTGGGTGTCTCTAGCCAAATCTGGAAAAAGTAAAATTTTTGAGCCCATAAACTGAGATACCGACATTTTACGGAAATACAATTTAAGTACAGTGTTCCTATCCGATTCAAAGGCGAAACTAACCAACAAAGTAGCTCTGATTTTTTGGAGAGTTCCTTAAAATTCCATCTGAGGAGGCACAGGCTGTACAACAGGGGTTCTCAACCCTGTCCTCGGGACCCACCTAGCCAGTCGGGTTTTCAGGATAACCACAATGAATATGTATGAGAGAGATTTGCATACACTGCCTCCATTATATGCAAATCTCTCCATGCATATTCATTGTGGTTATCCTGAAAACCTGACTGGCTAGGTGGGTCCCGAGGACAGGGTTGAGAACCCCTGCTCTACAACATGACCCTGTTGCCCAACAACATCCAACGAAGAGATTGTCTCATATTGAGCCCTTACCACCGGAGGCAGTGAGTCAGCGGGCAACTGAAGAACATCAAGAAAATATTTACGGATCAGGTACAAAGGAGCTATCAGAGGAGACCGAGGAAAATTCAGGAATCTCAAGTTATTTCTTCGTAATTGATTATCCAAATATTCTATTTTCCTTGCCTGTATTAACCGGTCCTTCACATTAACAGCACCAATGGATTGCAAATCCTCCACTTTTGATTCAAGTTGTGAGACGCTAACCGCCTGAACTGCCACCTCTGAAGCAGTTGAAGAGCACTGATCCTTAACATCTGATATCTCCTGTGTAACAGCCCCCACAAAAGGAAGAAGGGACTGCTGAAGGGCAGAGATAGCTTCCCACAAGCTATCTAATGTTACAAGCACAGGTTTCATCACACTCCCAGGAGGTCTAATCGCCGGAACGCCGAGGGAGCTACTCACAATCTGCTCCACTCCAGAGCTGCTATCGGAGGGAGGCATTCCCACTCGACCTCCAGCAGCAGATACCACCATCTGGATCTTCGCGGGAGCACCCTCCACAGCCGTGATGACCTCCCGAACCGGAGACTCGACGCTCTGCTACTCCTCCCCGAAGTGGCTTCCGGGTTGAGGTGGGAACGCTTGAACGGGGCTAAGAGAAACCCCTTCCACGCTCAGATCCGCACTCCCACTCTGCGGATCACTCGAAACCATACGATCCGAGGAGGTACAAAAACCAGCAATTGAAGACTGCACCAACCGATCTGCCAGAAACGAGGTACCGGAGGAAGTTGGTTCTGAGCCAGTTCCTGCACTTACCACTAATGGGGAAGAAGAGGAAACAGAATGCCCAAAATCCCTCTGTATATTTTCTAAGTATGCCTCTATTCTGGTACTGGTTTGTTTTATACAGGCTTTCCTAACAGGGGCTCTACAGATCAACCAACAGTAAGGATTTGAGGGTTTATTTTATTAAATTGCTAGCTCTCTGACTGGGAGCTCTAAAAAGGGGTTTTGTATATTTTTAAAGCAAGGTTACTTTCTTTTTGGTGCTTTAGTGGAACTTTCCTTGAGCAGAGTAGGTTGTTGAACTCTGGTAACCTCCTCAGCTTTGGGAACTGCTAACTCATAATCAGGAGTTAGTTCCCTCCCTACCCACCCCGACTCCCACCCACTCCTAGTGAGCAGTCTTGCTTTATAGGGCACTTCCGCATTTAACAAAGCACAGAGAATTGGACCAGCACATTTTGAATATAATTAAAGAGGTTTAACTGCTTTTTCTCTGAAAGGACAGCTGGTAAAACCGGCTGGTACTTGGTAGATCTCTCTCTTTTGCTTTGATACCTAAGCTCCATGAACAGAACAATGGCTGCGAAAAATCATATCGCTAAATCTGTTGCCCCCATTACAGCTTCTGCCTCGGTCCAGACAGAGATCCTAATGCCAGTTGAAGGACCGGTTCCATGTGCAGGGTGTCTGCATGCTGAAGCTCTGAGGAAACAAGTTGAGGAACTCAGAGAGGAGGTGGTGAGGCTGAGGAGCATTCAAAACAGCGAGAAGTACATTGATGGTGGTGGTTGGAGACTCTCTTCTGAGGGATACTGAGGCGTCCATCTGCCGACCAGACTTGATTTCCAGAGAGGTATGCTGTCTGCCTGGTGCCAAAATCCAAGATGTTACGGAGAGTTTGCCGAGACTCATCAAGCCCACTGACTATTACTCAATGTTGCTAATCCATGTTGGAACAAATGATACTGCCAGGTATACCTCAGAACGTATCAAAAGTGACTTCATGGCTCTGGGACAGAGGGTGAAGCAGTTAGGTGCACAGGTGGTGTTCTCTTCAATCCTCACTTTTGAGGGTAAAGGCCAAGGCAGAGAGGCTCGCATCCTGGAGATGAATGCATGGCTGCGTGGATGGTGTCATCAAGAGTGTTTTGGTTTCCTAGACCATGGGATGCTGTTCCAAGGGTTGCAGAGCAGAGATGGCATCCATCTGTCCAAGAAAGGTCAACGTGTCTTCGGTAGTAGACTGGCTAATCTACTGAAGAGGGCTTTAAACTAGATTTGTTGGGGTTGGGTGAGGAAAGCCCCCAGGTAGGTGATACATTATTTATGGAAATGGGTAACAGGGGTAACATATGGAAAGCAGTGTGTATAAATGCCCGTAGCATGGGAAATAAGATCCTGATGTTGAAGCTTTGGTGGGAGTGGCTGACTTGGATTTAGTGGCAGTTACAGAGACATGGTTCACAGAAAACCATGATTGGGATGTAACTATACCTGGCTATACTTTATTCAGAAAGGACAGGGTAGGGAGGAGGAGTGGCACTGTATGTAAAAACTACTATTAAAGCTTTGGAATTACAGAGCTTAAAAGGGAGAGAGGAGGCATTGTGGGTTAAACTAGAAAGAGGGAAAGAGAAATCTATTTGCATTGGTGTGATATACAGACCTCCCTCACAAGAGGAAGAGGTGGACAGAGAGTTAATTGAAGACATACGCAGCATTGGTAGGAAAGGGGAAGTGCTACTGATAGGAGATTTCAATATGCCAGATGTTGATTGGCACATTCCTGCTGCAGTATCTAGAAGTAAACAGATCCTGGATTCTCTACAGGGAGAACTATTCAGGCAATTGGTAACAGACCCCACACATGAAGGGGCCATACTGGACTTGGTGCTTACCAATGGTGAAAGGGTTTCTGATGTTGTAGTGGGAGATCATTTTGCATCCAGTGATCACCAGATGGTGTGGTTCAGTATTAGGACCAGGGCTGTTAGAATCCATTCAAAGGTGAGGATCTTAGACTTTAGGAAGACTAACTTTGCGAAGATGGGCCAATACCTCAGCGAGTCGTTAGTGGGATGGGAACAGCTGGGGGATGTAGAAAAAGAGTGGGCAAAATTGAAAGGGGATATTTTAAGGGCAACCAACCTTTTTGTTAAAATAGTAAATAAAAGGAAAAGGAGACCGCTATGGTTTTCAAAAGCTGATAAGGATAAACCAGAATTGCTTAACAAATATTTCTGTTCTGTGTTCACAGATGAAGAACCAGGAGCAAGACCTCAGAAAACGCCCACAAACAGGAACAGAAGCGAAGGACATCTTGAACAATTTTCAGAAGACTGTTCATGAGAAATTAGCTCAACTTAAAGTAGACAAAGCGATGGGACCGGATGGGATACACCCTAGAATACTGAGGGAACTTAGATGTTCTAGCAGCTCCACTGACTGACCTTTTCAATGCCTCGTTGGAGTCGGGAGTGGTGCCAAAGGACTGGAGAGAGGCTTATGTGGTGCCTTTACACAAAAGCGGAAGTAAGGATGTGGTTGAAAACTACAGGCCGGTTAGTTTAACTTCGGTGGTGAGTAAATTATTAGAAACGCTGCTGAAAGAGAAAATAGTGAGGTTTCTGGAGTCCAGCGGATTACAGGATCTGAGGCAGCATGGATTCACCAGAGGCAGGTCTTGTCAGACAAATCTGATTGATTTCTTTGACTGGGTGACCAGGGAGTTGGAACGAGGGAGAGCCCTAGATGTGGTGTATTTAGATTTCAGTAAAGCCTTTGAAACTGTTCCTCACAGGCGACTTATAAACAAACTGAGCACCCTAGGGATGGACCCTAAAGTTACTGCTTGGGTTAGAAATTGGTTGGGTGGGAGGCGACAAAGAGTACAAGTAAATGGAGCTCACTCTGAGGAGAAGGATGTTACCAGTGGTGTGCCCCCAGGGATCTGTCCTTGGTCCGATTCTTTTTAACATCTTTGTTAGTGATATAGCGAAGGGTTGTCGGGTAAGGCTTGCCTCTTTGCGGATGATACCAAAATCTGTAATAGAGTAGACACCCAGGAAGGTGTAGATAACATGAGGAGAGATCTAGCTAAGCTTGAAGAATGGTCTAGAATTTGGCAGTTGGGATTTAATGTTAAAAAATGTAAGGTCATGCATTTGGGCTGCAGCAATCCAAGGGAGCAATATAGTATAGGGGGTGAAGTACTTTTGTCCACTAAAGAAGAGCGGGACCTAGGCGTGGTTGTGTCTGATGACCTTAAAGTAGCTAAACAGGTAGAAAAGGTGATGGCAAAAGCTAGAGGGATGCTTGGGTGCATACTGAGAGGAATGGCTAGCAGGAAAAAGGAGGATAGTGCCTCTGTATAAGTCTTTGGTGCAACCTCATTTGGAGTATAGTGTGCACTTCTGGAGACCGCACCTTCAAATGGATGTGAACAGGATGGAGTCGGTGTAGAGGGTGGCTACTATAATGATTATTTATTCATTTATTTTACAATTTTTATATACCGTCTTTCTACAAGTCAAGACGGTTTACATAGAACAATTTTGGCAGTATATTTCAACTGTTTACATGAAACAAGTGTCAGACGGCTGCCTGGGTGAGAATGTTCACAGTCTTGGCAAGTGCATATGTCAATATGATTTGCAAGGGATTGTGGGCAATGCAGTCCATTCACACCCGACACAGCTGCTCACAATAATTTAGTTGTGCTCAAGTGTAAAGCCAATAAGATATTTATTTATGGGGTTATTTCTCCCAACACAGATATGCTTGGTAGCACATAAATCAGGTTACTTGCTTTCAGTGTTAAACTTGGAAAAACAAAATCAGGAAAACAACATTTGAACTTGTCAGGCAATCAAAGCAAAAGAAATAAGACCTGGTTGGTAACAAACTGGTCTTTTCTGTAGGCTTTAGCTAATATTTTCTTAGCAGTGTATCAAACAACAAACAATATCCACAAAGAAGAGAAAAACTGTTCTTTTCAGGTTAACTTCTTATATCTTCCCACATAGATTCAGAAGTGATTCCCTCAGAGCTCACAAGCGATTAGGTAAGGCTCAATTGCTAGCAGTTACCCAGCTGAAACCCCTTAGCTGGCTTGCTTTCTACTGCGTGGCTAAAAATCCTACTCAGGAGCTTTTCTGAGTAGATTAAAGAACAAGTTTGTATTTCTTTGTGATGGTTGCTGTACTTTGTAACAGAAAATTACCAAAGGAGTTTAGACAGAGAGCAGTCCATGTAAACACATTCTTCATCTGCAATCACTCCCCCTTCTTCAACAATCATGGGTACAATATCCTGGATTGGCATAGATGAATTTCTCAATGGAGCACTTTCAGGAGAATACTTGTTTCCCTGCTGTCTTTCAAGGTTATAGCTAGGGCATAGATCAGTGTTCATACCTGAGCTTCCATTGCTGTTAGAGTTCCTCTCTATATAGCCTGGCCAGTATGTAGTCCAGTTCTTATGTCCAGCCTTCCAATCCAGATCCCTGGACACTGGATCTCTCTTCACATACCTTCTGGCACGGGTCTTAGGGTCCCTTCCAAGTGCAGCCGTCTCCCTCACAGGTACCGTCTGGAGATTCCTAGCTCTGCAGCACCATTCCTCTGGCTTTCCCCAGTCCAATGGTGTATGCTGGCCCTTGGAATGCCTCCCAGTATACGTACTGCTCCGGACTCTTCTAGACCTCTCAAAGGCTTTTCTCTTCTTTCTTCCAAAGGGTTTCTTGCCCTCTCTGTCCGTCCGGTTTGGCTTCTGTTTCTGATGATCCTCCAGATGAAACTGAGGATATCCAAGTTGATCATGAAGATGATGATCCTGAGGAAGCTCAAGCTGATTCTCTGTAGAATAAACTCTACCTTTATTCTGCCTAGATGAGTGCTCCACCCTAACACAGCGCAGCTGTGCTGAATCAGGCCCTGCCCTTTGAGATGAGTGCTTGGGGATTACCTCATAGCCCTCCTGATTGCACACACGTTTCCTCACTTCAGCTCCTCTAATGGCTGTTGGAAACCTGGTGCATTCTGGGACTGGTAGTCTTTTATGGGAAAATTCTGTTTTTTTATTTCTACCAGAACTGACAGGTTGCTTGTTCAGAGTCACTTCACCTTTTCTATAGCTCCTTCCTGAGCTATGATAAGCTTCCTTATCACACAAGATAACAATGGATACATATGTTAACGGGAAGAACTAATTAGAGATCAAGGATCAACTATTTACATATAAGTTTAAAATGAGTCATTTGGTTGAATAGAAGGATTTGAGTGATGCAGAAGGAGAAGGGAGGAAGGTGGAAGGGATATGAGCTAAGGTGGAAGGGAGAAATGTTCAAGAAAAAGATGAGTTTTTAACTTCTTTCAGAACTCAAAGTGGTTCGAACAGTTCCGAAGTTCATAAGGAAGGGCATTCCATAAGGATGGAGCATAGAGGGAGAAAGCCCTGTTACTTGTGATTTGTTTGCAGTGTCTCTTATTTATAGGGATGGTCAGTAAGTTTTTGGTTATAGAGCGGCGTGTTCTTGTGTTATTGGAGGAGAGAAGGAGGGGGAGAGGCATGGAGCAGACTCATTGGATATGATTTTATGTGTAAGAGTGAGGACCTTGAATTTAACTCTATATTGGATGGGGAGCCAGTGGAGATCAGAGAGGACAGGAGTGATGTGGGAACATCTAGGGTTGTTAGTTATGAGCCGCGCTATTGTGTTCTGGGCTATTTGAAGCGGTTGAATAGTGTTCTTGGGAAAGCCATGATAGATATGATTGCAGTAATCAAGGGAAGGGATTGTGAGGGCCTGGCAGACAGTACGGATGGAATTTGGGCTTAAAAGGGGTTTGAGGTTCCTGAGGATATGGATCTTTGCGTATATTATATTAATGGTTCTCTTTATTTGGTCAGCGAAGGAAAGGTTCTGATCCAGGATAATATCAATTCCCATTGCCAGGTTATTTATAAATATTTTTTAAAAAAGCAGTGGGCCCAGCACAGATCCTTGAGGTATTCCACTATTTACTATTCTCCATTGAGAAAATTGGCCATTTAGCCCTAACCTCTGCTTTCTATCTTTTAACAATTCCGGCTCCACAATAGCACACTGCCTCCTATCCCATGACGTTTTAATTTCACCAAGAGATCTTATCAAATGCTCTCTTAAAATCCAGAAACACTATATGAACTGGCTCACTGTTATCTACCTGTTTATTCACAGCTTCAAAAAAAATATAATGGATTATTAAGATAAGACTTTCTGCTAAAGCCAGGTTGGCTTTCTCCCACTAAATCATGACTATCTACATTTTCAGTAATTTTCTTCTTTATAATGGTTTCTACCATTTTGCCCGGAACGGACATTAGGCTCACCGGTCTGTAGATTCCCAGATCACCCTGGAACGTTTTTTAAAAATTGGCATTACATTGGCCATTCTCCAATCTTCAGGTATTACAGACAATTTTAATGATAGTTCACAGATTACTAATAGTAGGTCTGGAGTCTCATATTTCAGTTCTTTCAACACCATTAGTTACGAGGTATGAGAAAAAAGAAACGAGACTGTGGCAGCCACGCCCATGACTCAATGCCAATTGGCAAACCGCTTATGTCACTGTGTTGGCAACATCTCGCCACTCTTCTGCTATAATATTTTTCATCTCTCTCACTCTGTTTTTCTTTTTCAGGTGTTTTGTAGCACACTGCTCCATCGCTTTGTCACGCAACTACATGTGGCAGAAATATGGAGCAAGAATAAACTTGAATTTTCTGGTTAAGTTGGAGAAGGGCCCAACTGAGTGTCTCCAACATCTCCAAAAGGCTTTTGGAGAAGATCCAATGTCAAGGCCACGAGTCTTCGAGTGGTACAAATACTTCAAGACTGGACGCGAGGAGGTGGAGGATGACCCCAAGTCAGGACGGCCTTTCACGACAAAGACGGCTGAGAACATTGACAGAGTGAACCAGCCGGTGTGAAGTGATTGCAGATCGATGGTGCTGATGATAGCTGAGGAGCTCAGCCTGAACAGGGAGTCAGTGCGGACCATCTTGGTGCAGGAGCTGGGGATGCGGAAGTTGTGCGCCAAGATGGTGCCCAAGCTTTTATTGGACAACCAGAAGGAGCATTGGACAATGTTTGTCAAGACTTTCTAGAGAAGATCGGAGAAGATCAGAGTTCGTTGGCCGAGTCATCACATGAGACGAGACTTGGATCTTCCAGTACGACCCTGAAAGCAAGAGACAGCCTGCAGTGAAAGGCATGACTGTTACCCAGACCCAAGAAGGCGCGCATGTCCAAATCAAGGTCATGCTGATTGCATTCTTCGAACAGAAGTGAGTGGTCCATCATGAGTTTGTGCCTGAGGGTCAACCAGCGCTTCTACCAATAGGTCCTCAATCGCCTCCATGACCGGGTTTGTCTGTGGAGAGACAAGTCGTGGCTGCTCCACCACGACAACGCGCCCGCACACACCACGCTCAGTGTGAGGCAGTTCTTGGCCAACAAACAGATCACAGCTCTCGACCACCCTCCTTATTCCCTAGAACTCGTATCGTGCAACTTCTGGCTCTTCCCCAGGCTGAAGACAGTGCTCAAAGGAACTAATTTCGCCTCTGTAGATGAGATCAAGGCCACTGTAACGAGGGAGCTGAAGGACCTCAAGGAAGTGGACTTTACCAAGTGCTTCCGTATGTGGCAGAAGCAAATTCAGAAGTGCATTAACTCTGGGGGGGATTATTTTGAAGGGGACAATGCATAATTCTCTGTAGATTTTGTAATAAAACATTTATGGGACAGTCTCGTTTCTTTTTTTGTCACACCTCATTTATACCATCTAGTCCAGGTATTTCTCCAGGACCAAGCAGGAAGTCAGTCCTCACATATGGGTGACGTCGGCGCCGACGGAGCCCTCGCGGAGCAATTTTCCCCAGCTTTCAAAGAAAGCCTTTGGGAATTGCAGCGCGCATGCGCGGTCTCCTTCCCGCCCAAGGGTGCCATCTTAGCCAGTCTTCTTTTTTCCGCGGAGCCCTACAGACGTACCCGTCGTGTCCCCGCTGGAAAAGTTGATTTTAGTGATTTATTTCTATTTCTTTCTTCGGTTCGACGCCGGTCTTTTTCCTGCCCGGACTCGCGACGCCGTTGCGAGTCCTTCTGTTATTTTTCGGTTTTTCTGAATTTTGGTCAATTTCGTTTTTCGGTTTTTCACTGGCAGCCCGGTCCTTTGACCTTGCAGGGGCCCTTTTTCCCCCGATGGCTGCCAGTGGTTTCAAGCGGTGTGTTCAGTGTGACAGAAATATGTCACTCACTGACACACATGATAATTGCCTCCGCTGCCTCGGCCCGGATCACGAAGAACTGATCTGTGGGGCCTGCAGCAAAATGTCCTCCAAAGCGTTAAGGAGTCGGCGGCACCAGCGGGAACGAATCTTCGCTGATCCCGGCCATACCCGGACCTCGTCGGAGGCCTCGGCGTCCAGAGGTTCCAGCTCTGACCATCGCCGGAGTTCCTCCGACAGGGGTTCTCCCTCCGGGGACCATCGACGGAAGGTAAAACCCGCGAGGGCGGCGTCGGTGGACGCTCCTGGCTCCGCGAGGGCCAGGTCGCATAGCCCCGATAGCCGTCCCGGGTCTTTGGAGAAGGAGCACCTCCCGAAGCGACCTCGTCTGGAGTCGGAGTTGCCTGCTCGGGTAAGTCCTGTAGTCCGAGGGGTCCGACGTCGGGCCCGAGTCGGGGGCTGCTGGGTCACCTGAGGTCGGACTCAGGTTGACGGCCTTGGAGAGAAGACTATCTGCCTTCATGGACAAGCAGCGGGCACTGCTCGCTAGCCTCGCTGGCGCCTCTGCCCCGACCGCCGGGACGTCGACGTCTAAGTCGACCCCGGAGACCGAGCCGATCCTCAAGTCCATGCGAGCTCGAGTCGATCCTCGGTCGAGGTCACCCTCGGCCTCCCGTTCGGGACCGAGGTCGTCGATGCCAACTCCCTCGGTGTCGGGGCAGCCGACGCCTCCGCCTGCCCGAGCCGACCCAACCGATTCCTCCTCGGAGTCGGCCTGGGAGTCTGAAGAGGAAGAGTCACCTGATTCGTTTCGAACTCGGTGTGTCCCCTCGGACTCACCTGAGTCCGAACCTCGGAAGCAGTCCCCTCCGGAGGATGCCCGGTTCTCGGACTTCGTCAGGGATATGGCCAAGGCTTTGGCCTTCCCTGCGGATCCCGAGGAGGAGCCTCGAGCCGAAGAGCTCGACGCCCTTCAGTATGACTCTCCCGCCAGGGAACACTTTACTGTACCGGTTCCTCCCATGCTGGAACGACTACTCTTCCGCATGTGGGAGAGTCCGGCATCGTCGCCGGTATTAAGCAAGCGGGTCGATTCCATCTATCGAGTCCGCAAGAGTCCCGGCTTCCAAAAAGCACAGCTACCGCACCATTCCATGGTAGTGGAATCGGCCATGCATAGGCTTAAGAGCCAGAAGATGCACTCCTCGGTGCCTCCTGGCAGGGAGGCCCGTAACCTGGATGGCCTCGGTAAGAAGTGTTTCCAGGGCTCTATGCTTGCTTGTCGGGTCCAGACCTACCAGCTCTACATGGGCATGTATCTCAGAGACCTGGCTAAAGAGATAGCCGGATTCTCCGCTGGGCTGTCCGAGGAACCTTTGCGGAGGTTCCTGGCCTTGACAACTGGTATTCGGGAATGCTCCAAATTCATGTCCCGAGCAGCCTATGATGGCTTTGAAGCATCGGCTCGAGTGGCCGCAGCCGGCATCTGTGCCCGCCGACAGGCTTGGCTTCAGTCGTCTGACCTTGAACCCTGGGTGCAGGACAAGTTGGTCGATGTCCCCTGCCGAGGTGAGAACCTCTTTGGCAAGCCCATGGCTGAAAAGGCTGCACAAATCGAGACGGAGACTCTCACCAGAACTAGGCTTTCTAGGAAGACCTCCGCCCCTTCCCAGAAAAAGAAGGGCTCGGGAAAGAAGTCCTTTTACCCGAGAAAGGCGGCTGCCTATAAACACTACCCTCAATATCAGGCCTCCGCAGCTCCCCAACAGGGTCAGCAGGCCAAGGGACGGGGTAACGGGTCCCGTAGGCAGCAAGCCCCCAAGCCTGCACCACCGGCCCCTGCTCAGCAGGGTGGGGGTTTTTGACTTCATCAGCATAGCCTCTCCCCCTCAGCTGCTTCCTCCCAGCACCGGAGGCCAGCTGGTTCACTTCGCCCACAGGTGGTCCAACATCACTTCAGATGCCTGGGTGCTTCAAGTCGTAAGAGAAGGCTATCTTCTCCACTTCCACCAGGTCCCTCCCTCCTATTTCCCGGGAGAACCTCCACGACTCCCTCTGCACAGGGACTTACTCCTTCAGGAGTTAGCAAGTCTTCTTCAGGAACAGGCTGTGGAACCGGTGCCCCACCACCTGAGAGGTCAAGGCTTTTATTCCAGGTATTTCCTGATACCAAAAAGAACAGGAGGCCTCAGACCCATCCTGGACTTGCGCAACCTCAACAAGTTCCTCTTGAGGGAGAAGTTCAAGATGCTTACCCTTGGAATCCTTCTGCCCTACCTCCAGCAGGGAGATTGGCTATGCTCCTTGGATCTAAAGGATGCCTACATGCACATCCTCATCCACCCAAGCCACCGCCAATACCTAAGGTTTGTGGTGGCAGGAAATCATTACCAGTACAGAGTACTGCCCTTTGACCTATCCTCCGCACCGCGAGTCTTCACAAAATGTCTCGCGGTGGGGGCGGCTTATCTCCGGCTTCACGGCCTCTATGTCTTTCCGTACCTCGACGACTGGCTCATCAGAGCATCGTCCTCTCCGGAAGTCACCAATGCCACACACCGCACTGTGACTCTTCTGCAGTACTTGGGCTTTGTCATAAACTTCGCAAAGTCCACTTTGCTCCCCTCACAGGATCTCGAGTTCATCGGCGCAAGACTGCACACTCCTCAGGCACGAGCTTTCCTGCCTCTCGACAGGGCTCAACGGCTCATGGACCTAGCCGGCCGTTTTCGCAGCCAGTCCCTGGTCTCAGCCAGGCGCTTCCTGAGACTACTCGGCCATATGGCTTCCACCGTCCACGTGACCCCCAATGCCCGCCTGAATATGCGGCCTGCTCAATGGTGCCTTCGCAAGCAGTGGCAACAAGCCACGGGCGGCCTAGCCGACTTAGTGCGCGTCTCCGGGCCGCTGGCCTCTTCTCTACAGTGGTGGCTTCATCGGCCGAACCTGGTGCTCGGAATGCCTTTTCAGTCACCTCAGCCGGCTCAAGTGCTGACGACCGATGCTTCTCTCCTAGGATGGGGAGCGCATTGCCAAGGGGCATGTACTCAGGGTCTCTGGACCACGTGGGAGTCTGCTCAGCAGATCAACTTCCTGGAGCTCAGAGCACTCCGTCTGGCTCTCAAGGCTTTCTCCCACCTGACTTCTCACCAGTCCGTCCTTGTCCAGACAGACAATCAGGTTGCCATGTTCTACGTGAACAAACAGGGAGGCACGGGCTCCTTCCTTCTCTGTCGAGAAGCACAGAAGCTCTGCTCTTGGGCCGTCAGCCGCGGCATTCTTCTCAAGGCAGTTTATCTCCCAGGCCAAGAAAATTGCCTGGCCGACAAACTCAGCAGGATCCTCCAGCCGCACGAGTGACGCCTGGATCCCTTGGTAGTTCAGAAACTTTTTCTGAAGTGGGGCCTCCCCGCGATGGATCTCTTTGCCAGTCCTCTCAACCGGCAACTTCCTCGCTTCTGCTCTCGTCAGCCGCATCCCCTTCGAGTAGCGGCGGATGCTTTTCTGCTCTCATGGTCGAAGAGCCTTCTGTATGCCTTTCCTCCCATCCTGCTAGTCTCTCGAACTCTTTTCAAGGTTCTCCGAGACAAAGCTTCCATGATCCTGATAGCTCCTCGCTGGCCCAGACAGCCGTGGTTTCCACTCCTGCTGCAATTAGCGGTAGAGGATCCGTTCCCTCTGGGGTTTCAACCGGATCTCCTAACACAGGATCAGGGGTCCCTGCTACACCCCAACCTCAGATCTCTACATCTGATGGCCTGGCTGCTGAAAGGGTAGTCCTTGCTCCCCTTCTACTGCCGGCAGAGGTGGAAGAGGTCGTCCTAGCTTCTCGGCGACCTTCTACCCGCAAATGCTACGCCCTTAAATGGCGTCGCTTTTCCGCTTGGTGTGCCCAGCAGTCTCAGGATCCCTTCTCCTGCTCGGTGTCGGTGATCTTGCAGTACTTGCTCTACCTCTCTAATCTGGGACTTAAGTCCAACTCCGTCAAAGTTCACCTCAGTGCTCTTTCAGCACATCATGTGCCGGTGGACGGCAGACCTCTTTCCAGCGACCCTCTCATAGCGAGGTTTCTCCGAGGTCTCCTTCTGCTTAAACCACCTCTGCGCCCGCCAGCACCTGACTGGGATCTGAATGTGGTTTTACAGCGGATCACCTGTCCGCATTTTGAACCTATGGCTACCTGTTCTCTCCGTTTTCTTTCTTGGAAAACTTTATTCCTGATAGCCCTCACTTCCGCTAGACGCGTAAGTGAATTGCAGGCCCTCGTGTCTGATCCCCCTTACACTCGGTTCTACAAAAATAGGGTAGTCCTACGGACTCACCCAAAATTTCTTCCAAAAGTGGTCTCCCCTTTTCACATCAATCAGGAGGTGGTACTTCCGACCTTCTTTCCCAGGCCACACTCCAGCCGAGCTGAAATGGTCCTGCATACCCTGGACTGTAGAAGGGCATTGAACTTCTACCTTGACCGTACGCGGGAGCACCGTAAAGCTGCTCAGCTTTTTGTGTCTTTTGACCCCAATAAATTGGGGCTCCCGGTCTCCAAGCGTACTCTGTCCATCTGGGTTGCTGACTGTATCGCTTGGGCTTATGGGGCAGCCGGACTCTCATTAGAAAGTCGAGTCACGGCTCATTGTGTTCGGGCGAAGGCTACGTCAGTGGCTTACTTCCGCTCTGTTCCGTTGGCAGACATCTGCCGGGCCGCTACTTGGTCTTCGAGCCAGACTTTTGCGGTCCATTACTGCCTCGAGAGGGAGTCCCGCAGGGACAGTGCTTTCGGACAGGCAGTTCTCCGAAATCTCTTCGAGGTTTGAGCAACTCCTACCCTCCATCCCGGATGGGGGCTACCGGTGGGTAATAATTCAGTGAAGATTCCTTCCTTCTGTGCCGCTGAGCTAGAGGGAGCTCATTTTTGTGCTTAGGGTCTCCGGTAGCCTTAAGCTTGGGAGTCCCATATGTGAGGACTGACTTCCTGCTTGGTCCTGGAGAAAGCGTAGTTACTCACCTGTAACAGGTGTTCTCCAGGAGCAGCAGGAATCAGTCCTCACAACCCTCCCTCCTCCCCGTGGAGTTGCAATCAGCTGCTTAAGTTTTTTTTGCAAATTTTTATGCTGTCTTTTAGCTATGTCATCAGACTGGCTAAGATGGCACCCTTGGGCGGGAAGGAGACCGTGCATGCGCGCTGCAATTCCCAAAGGCTTTCTTTGAAAGCTGGGGAAAATTGCTCCGCGAGGGCTCCGTCGGCGCCGACGTCACCCATATGTGAGGACTGATTCCTGCTGCTCCTGGAGAACACCTGTTACAGGTGAGTAACTACGCTTTATCAAATAGTTGTAGTATATCTTCCCGGCATTAGATATTTCTTTCAATTCTTCCAAAACATCACCTTTAAATACCATTTAAGGCATGGGTAACTTCCCTACATCTTCAGTAAAGACCGAAGCAAGGAATTCATTCAGTCTTTCCGCTATTGCCTTGTCCTTCCTTAGCTCCCCTTTTACCTGTCTATCATCTAATGGTCCAACTGATCCACAGGATTTTTGCTACGAATGTACTTGAAAAAGTTTTTATTTAGGTTTTTTGCTTCCACAGCAGGCTTTTTTTTCAAATTCTCTTTGCCTGCCTTATTAATCCTTTGTATCTAACTTGCAAGTGATTGTTTCCCGTTTTCGTCATTTGGTTCATTTTTCCATTTCCTGAAAGGTGCTGTTTTGGTT
Source organism: Ichthyophis bannanicus (assembly GCA_033557465.1). Taxonomy (NCBI): domain Eukaryota; kingdom Metazoa; phylum Chordata; class Amphibia; order Gymnophiona; family Ichthyophiidae; genus Ichthyophis; species Ichthyophis bannanicus. The sequence continues at coordinate 111,245,579 of CM066033.1, read as the reverse complement.
ATAATGCCCATACTTTATGTAAATCTTTAACCTTTGCAGCTGCTCCTTTTATTTTTTTCTTAACTGTTTTCCTCTTTTTTATCATAGTCTCCCTTTTGAATGTTAAAAGGTAGTACTGTGGAATTCCTTGCTGTCCTCCTTCCATTCATTAAATCAAATGCGGTCATGCTATGATCACTATTGCCAAGTAGCCTCAACACCCTTATATCTTGCACCAGATTCTGTGTTCCACTAAGGACAAGTCCAAAATAGTTTCCCCTCTTATTGGTTCATGAACCAGCTGCTTCAATAAGCAGTCATTTATTTCATCTAGAAACTTTATCTTCCTAGCATGTCCTGCTGTGACACTGACCCATTTGATACTGAGATAATTGAAATCGCCCATTATTACTGTGTTAAAATTTTTGTTAGCTTCCCTGTTTTATTTTAGCATTTCATCATCCATCTATTCTTCCTGGTCAGACATTCAGTAGTACACCTCCGCTGCCATTGTCTTCCCCTTTTTACTGGGGATTTTTATCCATAGAGATTCTACATAGGATTAAGTTTTGCAGGAAACAAAATACAATGTGACTCAATGCCCTCTCTAACATAGAGCGTAACCCCTCCACCAATTTGATCTACTCTATCATTGTGATATAGTTTGTATCCAGGTATCTCAGTGTCCCATTAGTTGTCCTCCCTCCACTAGGTCTCTGAGATGCCAATTATATCTAACCTTTCATTTAGTATTATATATTCTCACTTGGTTTGCAGCTTGTCGTGCTGTGAGGGCTTGCGTGCATCAGTGATGCTGAGAGCTAAACTATCGGTAGTTTAACTACTGGCAGGGTCTCCCAAGATGGACAGGTCTCAGCTGAGGTGCCAGACGAAGACAAACCACCCATCTGGGCAGCAGCAGAATGGGATAGTGTTGACGGCGGAGGATCACATTTCTGTGACAACGGCAACAACACCAAACTTAAACTGCGCGGAAGGAAGGCCGGCAATCTACTTCTGTATCTTGCCATGAAAACCCAATGGATAGTTACAACAAAACAAATTGTGCTATGGTGCTGGAAGATGAGACTCCCAGGTCGGAAGGCACTCAATTAGCTACTGGGGAAGAGCTGAAGACTTTTCAGAGTAAAGCCAGCATTTATGATGTGGTTGGATCAAAGCCCTCGGGAAGTCTGACTGCTGATGTAGCTGTGCATGAAATGAGAGTCAGAAGCTGTAAAGATGTCTTACACATTGGAACATGGAACGTACGAAGCATGAACCAAGGGAAGTTGGAGGTGGTCAAGAATGAAATGGAACGTGTACAACTTGATCTGTTGGGTGTCAGCGAACTGAAATGGACTGGCATCGGGCACTTTGCATCAGATGATCACATGGTCTACTATGCTGGAAATGAAAGACAAAGAAGAAATGGTGTTGCATTTATAATAAAGAAGAAACTTGCAAGAACTGTAATGAAATACAATGCAGTCAGCGAACGCTTAATCTCTATTCGTCTACGAGGATCGCCTATCAACACAACTATAATTCAAGTATATGCCCCAGCTGCAGAAGAGAATGAAATTGAAGAGTTCTATGAACAAGTACAAGCTGAAATTGACAGAACATGCAAACAGGATATCCTGATAGTAATGGGTGACTGGAACGCAAACGTTGGCAACAAAGAAGAAGGCAAAGTAGTTGGAAAATATGGACTTGGCAACAGAAATGAAGCTGGAGAAAGATTGATAGAATTCTGCAAGACCAATGATCTATTCATCTCAAACACCTTCTTCCAGCAACACAAGCGGCGACTGTACACATGGACTTCACCCAATGGATTGTATAAAAATCAAATTGACTACATCTGTGGAAGTCAACGATGGAAAAGCTCTGTAACATCAACAAAGACAAAACCTGGAGCTGACTGTGGTACAGATCATCAACTACTAGTATGCAAACTCAAGCTAAAGTTGAAAAAGAGCAAACCACTCATGAATGCAGCAAAATATGACCTTGAGAATATACCACTGGAATTTAAAGACTGCCTGCAAAATCGATTTGCTGCTTTAGATACAAATGACAGAGCTCAGGAAGAGTTATGGAATGACATCAAGAAGGTTGTGCTGGAAGAAAGCGAGAAGTCTCTACAAAAGGTGAAAAAGCAAAAACAGCCAAAATGGATGACGGAAGAAACTCTGAAAATTGCCCAGAAACGCAGAGAAGCTAAAGCCAAAGGAGAAAGAAAGACAATCGCAGAACTCAACAGAGATTTCCAACGTGCAGCAAGACAGGACAAGGAAAAGTACTACAATGACACTTGCAAGGAAATAGAAGCAGAAACTATTAGAGGAAGAACAAGATCGGCTTTCCTAAAACTGCGAGAGTTAAAGAAAAAGTTCCAGCCTCGAATTGGAATGTTACAAGATGCTCAAGGTTCTATGTTGAATGATGCTGAGAAGATCAAGAAAAGGTGGAAGGAATATACAGAGTTTTTATATGATAAAGATCAAGTGGACCAACAGCCGTTTCAACCTATACCTTATGATCAGGAACCATTGGTGATGAAAGAAGAAGTTGAAGCAGCATTGAAAGCCTTATCAAAGAACAAAGCACCAGGCATTGATAGCATTCCCATAGAAGTATTGCAGCAATCTGATGCAGCTGTTACCGTACTTACAAGGCTCTGCCAAGAAATATGGAAGACAACATCATGGCCAACTGACTGGAAAAGATCTGTGTTTATACCAATACTAAAGAAAGGTGATCCAACTGACTGTGGAAATTATCGCACAATCGCTCTGATCCCACATGCCAGCAAGATTCTACTGAAGATTATTCAAAAGAGACTACAGCCATACCTAGAACAAGAACTACCTGAAGTGCAAGCAGGGTTCAGGAAAGGGCGAGGAACGAGAGACATCATTGCGGATGTGAGATGGATCTTTGAAAAGACTAAAGAATACCAAAAGGATATCTATTTGTGCTTTATCGACTATAGCAAGGCTTTTGACTGTGTAAACCATGAGAAACTCTGGGCCACATTAAGAAGCATAGGTATACCAGAACACCTGATCGTTCGCTTGCACAATCTGTACATTGATCAAGAAGCAACAGTTCGAACGGAACAAGGAGAAACAGAATGGTTTAAAATAAGCAAAGGTGTAAGACAAGCCTGCATACTTTCCCCCTACCTGTTTAATTTATATGCAGAACAAATCATCAGAGAAGCAGGACTGTATGAAGACAACAGAGGTGTGAAGATTGGTGGAAGACTCATCAACAACCTTCGCTATGCTGATGATACCACATTACTGGCTGAAAGGGAAGATGATCTGAAACATTTGCTTCTCACAATCAAAAAACATAGTCTCAAAATGGGCCTGCACCTTAATGCAAAGAAGACAAAGATCATGACAACTGGCATAATCAACAGGTTCATCGTTGAAGGAGAAGAAATTGAAATCGTGAACAACTTTAACCTACTTGGATCAACTATCAATAAAGAAGCAACAAGCAGTCAAGAAATCAGACGACGCATTGCTCTTGGCAGAATGGCTATGAAAGACCTAGATAAGATTCTCAAGAGCAGAGATGTCTCTCTCCATACAAAGATTCGACTTGTTCAAGCCATGGTATTTTCAATAACATCATATGGATGTGAAAGCTGGACAGTCAAAAAGACAGACAGGAAGAAAATTGATGCCTTTGAATTATGGTGCTGGCGGCGAATACTGTGTATACCATGGACTGCCTGAAGAACAAACCAGTCGGTACTAGAGGAGATCAGACCTAAGCTTTCTTTAGAAGCTCAGATGACAAGACTTCGACTTTCATACTTTGGACACATCATGCAAAGAAAGAGATCATTAGAGAAAGACATCATGCTTGGCAAGATAGAAGGTCAACGCAAAAGAGGAAGGCCAGCAATGAGATGGATCGCTACAATAACAGCAGCTACGGGTACCAGTCTGTCAACAATGAGCCGCCTGACTGAAGACTGAACACAATTTAGGATAGCTATCCAGAGGGTCGCCATGAGTCGACTCCGACTCGACGGCACTTAACAACATTCTAACTCTCCCATCTTATTTTTTAGACTTCTAGCATTTGCATACAGGCATTTCAGGGCTTGCATTTTATTCATATTATTCTGGTTATCAGTTGATAGAGGTAATTTGGAATCTTTCAGTTCTGTCTGCTCTGTACTTACGGCATCTGGGTTTCTTTTATTTTTATTGGAACCTCTCTGTCGGGATGCTGTAACTTCCTTCTTTTGCTAGTGTCCTTCAGGATACATCCTTCTGAACCATACACTCTTGGGTGCCTATCGGCTCTCCCTATTATCTAGTTTAAAAGCTGCTCTATTTCCTTTTTAAAGGTTAATGCTAGCAGCATGGTTCCATCCTGATTAAGGTGGAGCTCATCCTTTCAGAAAAGCCCTTCCTTTCCCCAGAATGTTGCTCTGTTCCTAACTAATCCAAAACCCTCTTCCTTGTACCATCGTTTCATCCACGCATTGGAGCTCTGTCTGCCTTTTGGGTCCTGCGCATGGAATGGGAAGCATTTCAGAGAATGCTACCCTGTAAGTTCTGGATTTTATCTTCCTACCTAAAAGCCTAGATTTGGCCTCCAGAACCTCCCTCCCCCACTTTCCTATGCAGGCATATATCAAGACAGCAGACTCCTCCCCATCAATATCTAAAACCTTGTCTAGGTGGGGCATGAGGTCCCGCTATCTTTGCACCAGGCAGGCATATTACCAGGCGATCCTCACGTCCACCAGCAACCCAGCTATTTACATACCTAATGATTGAATCGCCAGCTATAATGTCTGTCCTAACCCTTCCCTTATGGGCACATGCCCCTGGTGAAACCTCCCCTGTGCGAGAGGTGTTTTACATCCCTGAAGGACATGTCCTAGCTACAGGATCATTTTCTGCTACACCAAGGTGCTGCTCTTCTTTCATGTGACCTCTCTTCTCCATGGCAACAGAGAGGCTGCCAGATTGAAAGTGGGACTTCAGTACTACATCTCTGTAGGTCTCGCCTGTATACCTCTCTGTCTTCCTTAGGTCCTCCATGTCTGCTGCTCTAGCCTTGTACATACTGCTGCTGAATATCCTGCTCGTCACCATTAATGTGGTTAGCAGGTTTACTAATAATCTTAATCACTTTGACTATACTCCCCTTAATCTCTATATCATATCACCCTTTTCTTTCTTATAGAAAGTATACTTTGGTTCTCTGTGGACAAGCAGGAAGTAAGCCTTCACGTATGAGTGATGTCACCAATGGAGCCCCACGTGGGAACGCTCCCCAGCTTCCAATGGAAGCTTTTGGGAAGATCCATCACGCATGCCTGCCTGCCTTTCCACCTGCTGCGGTGCCATTTTTTCCAGTCTTCTTTTTCCGTGGAGCCCCTAGGGACATGTTCATGCACAGTCAGGAAAACGTTTTTCGCATTTGCAACTTCAGGGTCCTTTTATTTATTTATTTTTTGTTTAAATCTAGTTTTCACCCCATGTCATCTGTAGTACTGGCCCAGATGCCATTGCTTTTATTTTTTGTGGGGGGTTGGGAGGGGTGGGGGGGGGGGTTCCCTGCGGCTGCCTTTCCCGGACATGTCCCAGAAGCCAGCAAGCTGGTTTAAAAAGTGCACCATGTGTGTCCGGACCATCTCAGTCACTTACTGGTACAACTGGTGCCTTCAGTGCCTGGGCCCCGACCACCAGCCCGCCTCTTTTAACCTGTACTTGCAGATGACCAGAAGGGGCCTGACAGATCAGGAGAAATAGCAGGATTTTTTTTTTTGGGCCGATGGATTCTGCTTCTTCGACCCCGGCATTAACCCCAGTGTCCTCGTGCACTGCAGAGGCATTGGCATCAAGAGGAGCCCAAGTGAACTTGGAGCCACGTTGCCCCGGAGCAAAGGATCTCTGTAGACCTTCACCCAGAATAGGCTTCATTGACCTCATCGTCATGAAGGGGGTATCCCAGCACCGGACCAAGATCCACGTATATTGACATCAGAGCACTTCCCGATACGACAGAGAGTGATGGCTGATAGTGGCTTGCTGAAGTACCTCAACGAGAGGAATAGTCATCCAGGGTACCAGAGGGGTGCCAGGAATCCCTTGATGTCCCCACCATTGTGAATTCCTCTACAGGGGTGCTGGAGATGGTGGCTGAAGTCATAATTCCAGCCCTGATGCCTTCAGAGATGGCAGTCTTGGAGGAACGCCTTCGAGCCCTCGATGCCCATATGATGGCAGTATTGGCCATGCAACAGGCAGGCCCCTCGAAGCCTAGGGCATTGCTACTGTTGGCAGTGCAGCCGATCCTCGAGACCCATACATTGCCCACTGATATAGACATATCACCATTAACGATCATGTAGGCGTATTGAGCCGATGATTAGACTAGATGCCAGTTCTAGCGGCCTTCTCCCTATTGAGCATATTGGGTCCAGTGCAATGTTCCCTGTAATTTTCTGTAGGCTGTGTGCACATAAAATATCAGCTGTGCAGCTTTTGAAGGAAGGTTAAATTTTTGTGTGCCACATAACGACACTCGGAGTTATATACTTTAAAATTTGACTACACATCAGAATACAGTTTGTACATCACATTGATTTTAATCAAATTAAATGAAAATAGACGATTACTAAATGAAGCGGAAAATTTCTAGTAATTACAATCACAACTTTGAAATTTTAAGACATCTGTGTTGTTTTCTATCAGAATCAGAACCGTAATTTTTGTGCGCTCTGTTGTAAAGTATGTGCGCTCGCTCGGTGAGGTGTGTGCGCACGCATACGCACACAGCTTAGAGGGAACAGTGGTCCAGTGCCCTGGTGGGGCACGGAAGCACTCAATGCACCATTGGTCTCAGAGGTGCTCTTCGTCTCCGCACAGCTGGAGTCAACATCAGGATAAGGCCTGACATCATTTCTCCCAAAGTCAGACTCCGATGACTAGGAGCAGATCTCCTGAGCTCCCCTCTGACCCCTCGTCGCTCCCAGAGGATATGTCCTTCCAGGACTTCGTGCAAGACATGGCCAAGGCCATTCCTTTCTCCCTGGAGTCAGAGACGAGCCTAGAGCAGAGGAACAGAAGATCCTCCAGTATCCTTCGACACCCAAGGAGGCTATTATGATGATGGTGCATCAGATCCTGCAAAGGTTACAAATGAAGATATGGGAGAACCCTCTCATGGTGCCAGTGGTCAGCAGACTGCTGGTCTCGATATATCTGGTCCAGAAGGCATCAGGGTTTGAGAAGCCTCAACTCTCGCACCACTCTCTGGTGGTGGAGTCTGCCATGAAAAGGATCAAAAGAAGTAAGATGCACTTCTCATTATCCCCAGGTAGGAGGCAAAAACCTTTGGCAGGCTGTGCTTCCAGAGCACAATGCTGGTGGCCTGGTCCTCATACCAGTTGTACATGGGCATATTCCTCAAGGATATCATGCAAGATTTGGCTAAATTTGGCCCACTCCTTCTCCCAGAGCACCTGGACACCTTCCGTGCCCTGGTGGGCCACAGCAAGGACTTCCAAATTCATGGTCTGGACAACTTATGATGCCTTTGAGTCAGTCTGCAGGGTCATGGCAGTGGGCATCGGAGCCCGCCAACTCGCCTGGCTTCAGTCCTCTGTCCAGGAGCACTGGGTCTGGGATAAGCTGGCCGATGTGCTGTGCCGTGGCGAGAACCTCTTTGGGAAGCAGGTGGAGGTTAAAGCTGGCGAGATTGAGATGCAGTGTGTTATCCTCACCAGGCTTTTCGAGGAAGATGGCCGATCCTTCTCCTAAGAAGTACTAGGTCAAAAAGACCTACTTCAAGCTTAAGTGCCAGGGCTCTTAGCCAAGAGTGCAGATTCCTCGTCAGCAGCATTGTGAGAAGCCGCAGAAGACCCAGCTGGCCCCGCAACCCAAACCTGGGGCAGGGTTTTGACTGGGTTCCTCTGGAGTGTAGTCAGTCTCTGCAGGGGACAGCCCTCCGGGGGGGGGGGGGGGGGCGGGGCGGAGCAGCTCCTCCTGTTTGCCCACAGGTGGCCTTTCATCACCTCGAATGCATGGGTGCTGCAAATAGTCCAAAGCGGCTTTATGTTACACTTAGCCAAGCTTCCACCCCCTTTCCCTTTGGAGTATCCCCTAGACCCCCTGCATCTCAACCTGCTACAGGGAGAGGTCTCCGCTTTAATTAATCTCTCCATAGAGCTGGTGCCTCCAGCTCAGATCGGGTGGGCCCTCTACTCCAGGTACTTCCTGGTCCCTAAGAAGACAGGGGTTTCTGTCCATCCTGGACCTCCAAGAACTCAACACCTACAGTATGTTGTGTGAGAAAAGTTCAAGAAGGTCTCGCTGGGGACCCTGCTCCCATACTACTAAAGGACAATTGGCTATGCTCCTTGGATCCTTAAGGATGCATATATGTATATTCCGTTCCACCTCGCTCACAGAAAATACTTTTTAGTACCGAGTACTTCCCTTCGGCCTGTCATCTGCACCCCGAGTCTTCATTTAGTGACTAGCGGTGGTGGCTACTTACCTTTGGACTCTGGGGGTCTTTGTCTTCCCCTACTTGGACGATTGCTCATAAAGAGCTCTACTTCAGACCGAGTCTGTCAGTCAGTACAGCTGGAATTCATGGTCAGCTGCCCCAAGTCTCACCGCCAACCCTCTCAATAGCTGGAGTTCATCGAGGCCTCTTGGACACGGCTCGGGCCTTTCTCCCATTGGATTGCCTGCAGAGACTGTGATACACAGTTTGGGGGATGCTGAAAGTGCTTGGCCATATGGCCTCGATGGTCCATGTCACTCCCCTGGCCTGTCTGTAGATGAAACAAACTCAAGAGACTCTAAAGACACAGTGGAAGCAAGCCATTGGCTGCCTCCAGTACCAGGTGGTGATTACCATGCCTCTGGTCTGGTCCCTACATTGATGGTTGGAGCTGTAGACCTTGCTCAGGGGTCTTCCTTTTCAGGCTTCGCCCCCTCCCCCTGGGGGTGCTGATGACAGATGCATCTAAGCTCGGCTGGGGGCTTATCTGGATGGCCTGTGTACGCAGGGCTTGTGGTCTGGGCAGGAGAGCCTTCACTAGATCAATTTCTTGGAACTCTGGAAATGCCCTCTAAGTATTCCAGGTTCCTTTGGCTAACCGATCTGTGCTGCTTCAGACAACCAGGTGGTGATGTATTATGTCAACAAGCAGGGTGGCACGAGGTTGTACCTCCTGTGCTGGGAAGCAGTCCACTTGTGGAAGTTTGCCATTGCTCACAGGATGGAGCTGAGACATACCCATCTACCCAGGGAATTCAACTCCCTGGTGGACCAGCTGAGCTGCGTCCTCCAGCTGCATGGGTGGACACTTAACAAGGAGGTTGTATGGCAAATCTTTCTTAATGATAGGCTAATAAATTTGTGGGTTTACCCCACTGCATGCATGGACTTCTTATTCTGCTTTACTTGGGAATTCAGAGCCATAAGTCCATGCATGCAGCAGGTTAAAATCAGGACTGAATCAAACTGTCCTGAAAAAATGGAGCCAGTTGCCAATCCTAATCCCCAGCAGTGCTTCTTTCTCAACCCCTACAGTGTGAAGTATTTTTCTCTACACCTTCCTCAGCAGTCTCAATACCCTCCCCACTCCCCTGAGCCAGCCAGAGAACCCCCAGCTAACCCTCATTTAACAAGTTTGTCCACCCAGCCAACTGCAAATATCTCTGCTCTTCATTGGGCTTGAAAACCCCCCTTTTCCACTTCACCTGAAGATCAGCTGTTATAAAAGCTTCTTCTTGGGTCTATAAATTAAAGTGCTTTATCTCTTCTCGATGGTGGGGTCCTACAGGAGGCTAGAACAGATGTTGACAAATTTTCTACTGTTGCTTTAGCCACGCCTCACAGAGTTTATCGTGTAATGTGAAATCTGCCACTTTAGTCAAGTGGTGTCAAGACCTGAGAACATGAGACCAACACAGGAGCTTGTCACCATGTGACTCAGATTTACTGTGGTGCCAACTAGAAGAAAACATCTGTTGCAACAGGAGGAGAAATATTGGGGGCATGAAAATCCCAAATGCCACGGGGAAATTTCTGGATGCTGTGGTGACCTGACCCCTGATATTAGTCAATTAGTCTGTCAGGCAATATGGGCCTGATATTCCAAAGCAGTTACACCGTTTACAGATCATTCCCAGATCCCACCGCTACATCTCCCGATGCTACATGGTTAGCATCAGGTCTTTCCAGGGCTACTACCAGGGCATAACCTGCGATATTCAGCTGCTGCCCAGTTATCCCTCAACAAAATCTTAACTTTTACTGCCAAAGCTAACCGGGCAGCGGTGAATATTGCCGCGCTCAGTTAGCTTCGGCACTGTGCGACAGACCCAGATATTCAGTACCAGTGTTCAGATATGGTTCCGGCATTGAATATCCATGTTAACTCTTAAAGCGGCAACAGCTAATCGCTGTACTCGTGCTAGCCACCGGCCCTACGTGGCTATTCAGCAATAATTGTTTTACTGCATAATATAGATTTTATATTATTTTTTTTACTTGCATTGTTATGGAATTTTGCAAATGTTATGAGAGCCAAAGAAATATAGCTCAAAGAGTGTTGTAAAACAAAAAGCCGCAGAACATTTCCCTTTCATTTGTAGAAATATATGTTATGTATAAAGCCAGCATGGCAAACAGAATCTGAACAATAGTATTTTGAATGGCCCTTTATCGACATTGTGGATCTGGGTACATAACTTGACATGTAAAGCTGATGCCATTCTAATTTTATTTGCATTGCTGCTTAACTGCTACTGTCAGACTTGACTTACTATTTGATATAGCAGCTGTAAAGTACTACTTTTCATCAGGATTTAACGCTGTTGCCGAAAGAATCTGCTTTACAAACCACAGATATGTTTAAATATGTTCTGATATAAGAGGAGAGTAAGTTATGCATGGGACATTACAGACATAACTGGAAAAAGAAAGGACCAATATCTAGCTCCATATGTGATCTTTTTTAATAGATATTAAATGGGTTCCTCACACAGTAGGTACCATTTTATGTGGTGGTGGTTCTGCCATCGCTTCTAATTTTAAAACATTTGTTTCTGTGGTAAAAAATGTATTTTTTTGACAGGTTCCATTTCTAGGGTGAACATTCATGTGATTTGCTCTCATTACTTTATCCACAGATGGACGTTGCTGACAAAAGATTCCAGTCAATGTACACTTCTCACTTGTTCAATGTGGATCCTTCAGATCCCAGTTTCAGAAAAACTAAAGCCATGGGAAAAATCTTAGCGGAGAAAGCTCGGAGAAGAGCTCTAGAGGACACAGCTTGTACGGAGTCGCAAAGAGGAATGGCAGAGCAACAGCAGAAGGAAACAGCCGCCAAAAAACCCACAAATCCCGCTTTGTCCCTGTTGATAAAATCTGTAAAAAGTAAAACTGAACAATTTCAAGCGCGGAAAAACAAGAAGTCTGATAAATGATTTTTAAAACATTTTCTGTTTTTACAGTGTGACCTTAGAAATCTGTTCTCAAATTGGAGGTTGCAAGAAGACAAAGGAAATGACATATTTTCCTATCTTGCTTACTCTTTTTTTTCCTCCCAGAATCATTTCTTGAAAGCTATAGACTTAGGCAGAGACTCTTCCACTGTCTTTGTTGTACACCATACCAAGACAGAATTTCATTAACGAATATATGTAAATGCACTACTTTGCGGTTCCTGTTATGATATAAATCATTATATAAAAGCAATAATTATTCAAGATTGTTTTCAGGACTACCAGTAAATATGATAGCGTGCTTTCTACTTAATGAATTCAAGTGATTGATATCTCTTAACAAAGGAATAGGTAACAAAAAAATGTTAACAGAATAAAGTAAAAACAGGTATTCTGAATATAGTTGTAGGGTGTAAAAAAACATGACGCAAAATAAAAGAATTAACTGAGATGCAGCAAAATACCAAGCAGCAAACATGGAGCAACTTGCTACTTCTCAGCTTGTGCTCAGTCACCTGTCAGATGCTGCACTACCAACTAACAGTTTTTGGATCAGCATCTCAACCTTAGACCAGTACTTGAGAAGAGGCTGAAAGGCATTTACGGTAGGAAAGCTACTTGGTATTAATTCAGGGTCTCAAAATCCCAGAGGCCAGGTCACCATAGCAACTATAAATTTACTTGCCCCACCCTCTTACAAAATCCCACGATCACAGGCAGCAGAGAGTAAAGACCCTTTCTATCTGCACACGGGGATCTGTTCTCCTGCGGGCAAATAGAAAGGGCCTTTATCACGATAGCAGCTCTCTTGTGCTCAGAGGAGATTGGATCCCTGCGGACAGAAGAAGAGCAGAAAGCCGCGATAGTGGCAAAGGCCCCTCCTGTCTGCTTGTGGAAATCAATCCCCATGGGCAGAACAGGAAGGGAAAGCTATGATTGTAGCCGAGAAGGTAGCAAGCAGCCCGTAGGGATCCCATCCCTGGCAGGCAGAAAAAAGAAAAGAGCCACGATCAGCAAAGGTCCCTTCTGTCTGCCCACGGGAGATCGATCTCCGCAGGTAGAACAGAAGGGGAAGGCAGTATGCTGCCTGTGGGGATCCTATCCCCGCGGGCAGAGGACAGCCAGATCCAGGGCCTGCTGGAATAAAAAAAAAAAGGTTAGACGGGGGAGTGGGGCAGTAGATTTTTTTTTTTGTTGAAAAAAAGGAAGAGTATGGGGTAATGGAGGTCACGGGGTGGTAATGCTGGGGGGGGGGGGAGAGTCTTGAAGGGGAACAGTGCAGGTTGGAGGGGAAGGGAAAGGTTCAAGATGTTAAAAGTATAAAAATAGGGACAAAAAGGCACAATGTGTATATATGCAAAAGGGTGCATCCCCCCTCCACCCCAAACACACACACAAGTACCCCACCCCTACAGGCCAGAGATGCGCACACATATAGGTACCACAATTGCGCACACAGGCACTTCATCGCCACACCACACAGTACTCGCACACACAGGCTCCCAAGTTGTGCAGCACATGCAAACATACACCACAACTTTGCACTCCACCCACACAAAGGCATCCTATGCACAGACCGGCAAACCACTGTTGTACCGTTCAAGCACAAAAAGACACTTTCTACATATTCCTGTCTAAAGATACCTCATAGCCCCTGCTACCATAATGAGACATGCGCAATATTGTTATGAAAAGAGAAGTGCTATTGATAGGTGATTTCAACATGCCAGATGTTCAATGGCACATCCCTGCTGCAGTATCACCTAGAAATAAGAAGATCCTGGAAGGACTACAGAAGGGGACTGCTACCTCTGGAGAGAGATCTGCAATAGTGAGTATATACTTCTGGGGATTTTTCTGAAGGGAATTCTTTGGATTAAAGCTGATCATTCTGTGAACCCAGTGTATTTGTTAAATCAGTCAGGACTTGTAGCAGCAGTTTAAATTTAAAACAGAAGAGAGCTTTCTGGTTAAATTTAGAACCCAGCAGAGAGCTTCTAGTTTAAATATTCATACTAAGTCAGAGCCTAGCAGCAGCAAAGAGTTTTAATTTAAATCAAATCAGAATATAACTTAACATAAAAGGCAAAACAGGGTCAGTATTTTTTGAGCAATAAATAAAGTCTTCTAGAGACCTTTACAAAGAGGCCTTCTACCTAGGGGGCAAGAGACCTGTGAAACTTTTTAAATAGGTGTTAAAGCCAGGTGGCAGGTCAAATGGCCATTTTGAAAGACTCCTTCTATCCAAGCAAGGACTGTTAAACACCCAGGAAGTTGGTCACAGCTTACCTCAGAAGCACAGGACAGGGTACTGTGTAACAGCCCTCTTTTAATAAGTCTTATTTCCCTCCCTCCCTCCCTCCCCAACACCCACACACCCCTGGGATAATCATAGCTTTAATAGGTACTTACACATCTTCAGGAAAGGAGCTGCTCTCAGGTGCAGCTCTTTATCCAAATCAGTCATACATTAAGGACCTGAGATTAATTAAGCTTCAGGTGAGCAAGGTATATTAAATGTATTAGATACACTTTTATTAGTATAAGTATCCACAGCAACCCTTAGTAAGTAAAGAACTTAAAGATCTAAACACAAGCTTAAAACTAAGATGCAGACAGCAGTCCAGCAGTGAGATGGGGGCTTTCCAGTCCTTTGCACTGAGTGTCGCATGTATGATTTTCTCCCAGTTGGTGAGAGGTCTTACGTGTGCACTAGGTGCAAGGAGCTCTTTGCTCTCAGGAAACAAGTCCGTTCTCTAGAGGCTAGAGTAGCAGACTTGGAAGACATAAGAAAGACAGAGAGGTACACAGACAAGACCTACAGGATATAGTCCTTAAGTCCCACCTCCAGTCTGGCAGCATCCCTGTTGCCATGGAGGAGAGGTGTCACGTGACAGGAGATATCACCCTGGTGTGGCAGGAAGTGATCCTGTAACTAGGACCTGTCCTCCAGGTGATGTAAAACCCTCTCGCACCGAGGAAGTTTCTCCAGGGCCATGTGCCCAAGAGGGAAGGGTTAGGACAGCTGTTATAGTTGGTGATTCAATCATAAAGCATGTAGATAGCTGGGTGGATGGTGGACGTGAATATTGCCTGGTAACATGCCTGCCTGGTGCAAAGGTAGTGGACTTCACCTAGATAAGGTCTTAGTGCTGGGGAGGAGTCTGCTGTCTTGGTACATGTCTGTACCAATGACATAGGAAAATGGGGTAGGGAGGTTCTGGAGGCTAAATTTAAGCTTTTAGGAAGGAAGTTGAAATCCAGAACTTCCAGGGTATCATTCTCCAAAATGTTTCCCGTTCCACACGCAGGAACCAAAAGGCAGGCAGGGCTCCGGAGTCTCAATGTGTGGATGAGACGATGGCACAAGGATGAGGGTTTTGGATTTGTTAGGAACTGGGTAACATTCTGGGGGAAGGAGGGGCTCTTCCAAAGGGATGGGTTTCATCTTAACCATGATGGAACCAGGCCGCTGGCATTAAAATTTAAAAAGGAGAAAGAGCAGCTTTTAAACTAGAAAATAGGGGAAAGCCGACAGTCGCCCAAGAGTTCATGGTTCGGAAGAATGTATCCTTGAAGGATACTACCAAAAGCAGAGGTTCCAAAAAAGAGCAAAGTAGCCCAAATGCCCTTGAGTATGGAGCAGACAGAGCTTAAAGATTCCAAATTACCCATGCCTACCAATAGCCAGATTAATATGAATAAAATACAGTCTCTAAAATGCTAGTATGCCAATGCTAGAAGTCTAAAAAATAAGATGGGAGAGTTAGAATATATAGCACTAAATGAGAGGTTAGATATGATTGGAATCTGTGATAAGGAAGCTTATCATAGTTCAGGAAGGAGCTATAATAGAGGTGAATTGGCACTGAACAAGCAACCTGTCTTAGCTAGTAGAAATACTAAAACAGCATGTTTTCATAAAAGACTACCAGTCCCAGAATGCACCAGGTTTCAAACAGCCTCTAGAAGAGCTGAAGTGGGGAAACGTGTGTTCAATCAGGAGAGCTGTGAGGTAATCCCCAATCACTCATCTCTAAGGGCAGGGCTTGATTCAGCACAGCTGGGCTGTACTAGGGTGGAGTATCCCTCTAAACAAGTTAAAAGTAAAACATATTCTACACAGAATGAGATGAAGAGGAACAGGAACTCAGAGCTCAAGGACAGAGAGAAGCAGCAGCAACGTGGAAGGAAAAAGAGAAATACATCTTGGAGGTCTAAAGAAGGAGTCCACAGCAGTATGTGTGTTGGGGGTCATTCCAGAGGCAAGCATACTCCATTGGACTGGAGGAAGCAAGAGGAGTGGGGTTACAGAGTCAGGAATTCCCAGACGGTACCTTTGAAGGAGACGGCTGCATTTGGAAGGGGCCCTAAGACCAGTGCAAGAAGGTATGTGAAGAGAGATCCAGTGTCCAGGGATCTTGATTGGAAGGCTGGACATAAAAGCTGGACTACTTACTGGCCAGGATATCTGGAGAGGAAACCTAACAGCAAAGGAAGCTCAGGTATGAACTCTGATCTATGCCCTAGCTTTTCACCTGGAAGACAGCAGGGAAACAAATATTATCCTGAGAGTGATCCATTAAGGAATTCCTCTGAGCCAGACCATGATATTGATTCTATGATATTTGAAGAAGAAGGAGATATTTCAAATGATCAGTTAGAATACATGGACTGCTCTCTGTCTAGGTTTCTGCTTTAAAATACTTTCACAAATACAACAACCATCAAAAGGAACTATAACTTGTTCTTTTATCTACCCAGAAAAGTCTGCAAGAAAGCTTTAGGGTAGGATTTGAGCCACGTAGAGAAAGTGAACCAGCAAAGGGGTTTGCAGCTGGATAATTATTGGTAATTGAGCCATGCACAATTGCACGTGAGCTCTGAAAGGAAACTACTGTTTGTGTGTGTAAATAGAAGAAAGTTATCCTTGAATAAGAACAGTTTTTGTTACTTTTGGGTTTTGTTTTTGCTTTTGGAGCACTGCTAAAGGTTATTAGCAGGAGCCCTCAAAAAGACCTTTTCTGTTTCCCATCAAGGTCTTTATTGTCTGATTGCTTAAGAAGTTCAGTTACCTTATATCATGATTTGTTTTTCCTGAGTACAATACTGAAGCAAGTGTCCTTTTGTGTTACCAAGTAAATCTGTGTGAGAGAATTAACCCCCATGAATAAAATATATTTTTCTTTGCTTACACTCGAGAAACACAACTCATTATTTTGTGAACGGCTGATTCTGGTATGAATGGACTACATCCCCCACAATCCTTTGCAAGTCATAATAGTATTTTGCCTTTGCCAAGACTGTGGACATTCATGCCCAGCACCCCCGTATACAGATCTCAGAGACATGGTGGAATGAGGACAACCAGTGGGACACTGTGATACCTGGGTACAAACTATATCGTAATGATAGAGCTGATCAAATTGGTGGAGGGGTTGTGCTCTGTTAGAGAGGGCATTGAGTCAGAAGGGATTAAAGTTTTGCAGGAAACAAAATTTGCTGTAGAATCTCTATGGATTGAAATTACATTTAAAAAGGGGAAGGCGATGGCAGTGGACGTGTACTATCAACCGCTTGGCCAGAATGAACAAATGGATGATGAAATGCTCAAAGAAATCAAGAAAGCTAACAAACGTTACAGCAAAGTAATAATAATGGGTGATTTCAATTACCCCAGTATCGACTGGGTCAGTGTCACGGCAGGACATGCTAGGGAGATAAAGTTCCTAGATGAAATAAATGACTGCTTCTTAGAGCAGCTGGTTCATGAACCGACCAGAGGGGAAGCCATATTGGACCTAGTCCTTAGGGGAACACCAGGTCTGGTGCAAGAGATAAGGGTGTTGGGGCCACTTGGCAATAGTGATCATAGCATGATCGCGTTTGATTAATTAGTGGAGGAGGGATGGTAAGGAAATCCACAGTACTACCTTTTAACTTTCAAAAGGGAGACTGATAAAATGAGGAAAATAGTTAAGAAAAAACTAAAAGGAGCAGTTGCAAAGGTTAAAGACTTATATCAAGCTTGGGTGTTGTTGAAAAATACTATATTGGAAGCCCAGACCAGCTGTATTCCATGCTTCAAAAAAAGTGGAAGGAAGTCCAAAAAATTGCCAGTATGGTTTAAAGATGAGGTCAGAGAGGCTGTTGCCAAAAAAGCATCTTTCAGGAAATGGAAAAAAGAGCCAAATGACGAAAACTGGAAACAGCACAAGCAAGTTAAATGCAAGGCATTGATATGGCAGGCAAAGGGAGATTTTGAGAAGAAGCTTGCTGCGGAAGCAAAAACACAAAGACTTTTTCAAGAACATTCATAGCAAAAAACCTGTGAGAGAGTCAGTTGGTCCATTAGATGATAGAGGAGTTAAAGGGGCACTAAGAGGCGACAAGGCGATAGCGGAGAGACTGAATGAATTCTTTGCTTCGGTCTTTACTGAAGAAGACTTATACAGAGGCACTATCACCTCCTTTTTCCTCCTGGCCATTCCTCTCCCTAGGCACCCAATCATCCTTCTGGCTTTTGCCGTTATCTTTTCTACCTGTTTAACTACTGTAAGATCATCAGAAACAATCTCGCCCAGGTCCCACTCTTCTTTCGTGGACATTAGTATTTTGCCCCCTATACTGTACTGCTCTCTTGGATTTTTGCAGCTCAGAAATCCTGGACTGCCTGAATAGTGCAGTGCTCCATGTCTTTTCCTATGGGCAAGAGGAAAGGAAAAGTAAAGTCGGCAAAGATACCCTCGGAAACCTTGACATTACCTGTTTTTGATCTGATGGATCTTTATTTGCGGGAGCACTCAGCAAGTGTCTGGCTCCGGTGTGTCTCCAGCAATGTTGACGCTGAGGTCGATGGACCTGGCATCCTCTGCGGAAATAGACATCTCTCTTTCCTCGTCGGAGCGTCTTCCCTTCCCCACCTCAGTGATGCAGTTGGCTCCCAGTCGGACGCCAATATGATGGTGACCAGCGTTCGAGGGAGCACCTGTGCAGCTAGTAATGTGACAACTTCTCTGCCAGAAAGTGCACCAGTAGCTTCAGGAGTGTTTCTGAGAGGGGCTGAAATGGGTAGCCGAAGTGAAGAATCCGAAATATCTCTACTTCGGCTACTTCTGAAGGTCTCTTGCCTGTGTTGGTCCTGGTAAGATCTGTTAAATTTACCCATGAAACTTTGCGGGATACGATTACCAATTTGACAGTGGCGGTTTCTTAATAAACTCAACTGTAATTAGAGTTGCAAGATCAAGTTGCTACAACGGTTCAGCAGCAAAGAGCAATTGATATTTTAAAAGTCTGTTTTGGATCATGTTACTAAAATTGATTTAGTCCGTGACTCCAATTCAGCTATTATGAAAGATTTAACTACTATTGGATTCAAGTTGAAGACCCTTGAAAATGCATCTAGGGCCTTTAACTTGTGAATTATTAGGTTTCCAAAATTTGCAGAAGTGTCCGCGCAAGAAATGTTTCATAAATACCTATTGGAAATTTTGCAAGTGCCCAAGGAAGCTTGTGATAAGGAAGCTTATCATAGTTCAGGAAGAAATAATACAAGAGGTGAATTGGCTCTGAATAAGCAACCTGTGCTGGTTGGTAAAAGTACTAAAACAGAGTGTTTACCTAAAAGACTACCAGACCCAGAATGCACTGGTTCACAGAAAGCCTCTAGGAGAGCTGAAGTAGGGAAACGTGTGCCTAATCAGAGAAGCAATGATGTAATCCCTAATCACACATCTCCTAGGGCAGGGCTTAATTCAGAACACCTGCAGTGTGCTAGGGTGGAGCAGCCATCTAGGCACTTTAAAGCTAGAAGAAATTTATCAGAAAAAAAGCAAAGACAGCAACGGGAGCTGGAGAAGGAGAGACTGATCGTGAACAGAAGGAAGAACAGCAAGATGTCCAGAAGGTCTAAGAAAGGAGCCCAAGGCAGTACGTATACTGGGAGAGATTCCTGGGGCAAGCATTCTTCATTGGACTGGAAGAAGCCAGAGGCTTGGAGATATACAGCCAGGAACCCCCAGACAGCACCTGTAAAGGAGATGGCTGCATCTACAGAAAGAAGGAGCTCTAATACCTATTTAAGGAGGTATGGGAAAAGAGACCTGAAGTCCAGTGATTCTGACTGGAGAGCTGGGCACAGAAACTTTGCTACCTACTGGCCAGAATACCCAGAGAGGAAACCTAATGACAACGTGATCTCAGGTATGAACTCTGATCTGTTCCCTAGCTTTGCACAAGGAAGACAGCAGGGAAACAGTTTCTATCCTGGTAGAGATCAGTTAGAGAAATCCTCTGAGCCAGTGTATGAAAGTGATCCTATGATATTTCAAGAGCAAGGGGAAATATCAGATGAGGAAGTTGAATGTATGGATTGTTCTCTTTCTAAGCTGCTGTTCTAAAGAAATCCTCAGATAAGGATCAAACATCAAAAGGAACTGTACTGATTTTTAATTTCCCAGAAAAGTTTCTTTGAGAGAAAGCTTTGGGGAAAGTTGGAGCCACGTGGAGAGTGGACCAGCAATGGTTTGCAGCTGGTTAAGCACCTGTGATTAGAGCAAGGCACAAGTGCACGTGGGACTTTGGAAAAAGCTTCTTCTCTGTGTGAAAGGAACAAAGCTGGGGTTTTTTTTGATAAAGAGAATTTTCCTTTTGGGTTTATTTTTCATTCCAGCACTGCTAAGAAAGTTTATTAGCAGGGGCTAGAACTAGAAAGACTTTTTCTGTTCCATCAAGGTCTTTACTAAGTTGTTGCATAAGTAATTCAGTTGCCTTATTTGTTTTGTTTTCTGAATAAAACTCCTGGAGAAATTATCCTGTTGATGTTACCAAGCATATCTGTGCGAGGGAATAACATAAAAATGCCAAAAATGCCTCATTTGGAGTATGGTGTGCAATTCTGGAGACCGCACCTTCAAAAGGATGTGAACAGGATGGAGTCAGTGCAGAGGGTTGCTACTAAAATGATTAATGGGCTTCATTATAAAGCATATGAGGACAGACTTAAGGATCTTAATATGTACACCTTAGAGGAAAGGCGGGATAGAGGTGATATGATTGAGATGTTTAAATACCTCCGTGGCATAAATGTTCAGGGAGAGAGCCTCTTTCAATTGAAAGCAAGTTCTGCTACGAGGGGACATGGGATGAGGGTGAAGGGAGATAGATTCAGGAGTGATATGCGGAAATATTTCTTTCTCCAGGACCAAGCAGGAAGTCAGTCCTCACATATGGGTGACGTCGGCGCCGACGGAGCCCTCGCGGAGCAATTTTCCCCAGCTTTCAAAGAAAGCCTTTGGGAATTGCAGCGCGCATGCGCGGTCTCCTTCCCGCCCAAGGGTGCCATCTTAGCCAGTCTTCTTTTTTCCGCGGAGCCCTACAGACGTACCCGTCGTGTCCCCGCTGAAAAAGTTGATTTTCGTGATTTATTTCTCTTTTTTCCTTCGGTTCGACGCCGGTCTTTTTCCTGCCCGGACTCGCGACGCCTTTGCGAGTCCTTCTCTTATTTTTCGGTTTTTCTGATTTTGGTCAGTTTCGTTTTCGGTTTTTCGCTGGCAGACCGGTCCTTTGACCTTGCAGGGGCCCTTTTTCCCCCGATGGCTGCCAGTGGTTTCAAGCGGTGTGTTCAGTGTGACAGAAATATGTCACTCACTGACACACACGATAATTGCCTTCGCTGCCTGGGCCCGGATCACGAAGAACTGATCTGTGGGGCCTGTGGCAAAATGTCCTCCAAAGCGTTAAGGAGTCGGCGGCACCAGCGGGAAAGAATCTTCGCTGACCCCGGCCGTACCCGGACCTCGTCGGAGGCCTCGGCATCCAGAGGTTCCAGCTTTGACCATTGCCGAAGCTCCTCCGACAGGGGTTCTCCCTCCGGGGACCATCGACGGAAGGTAAAACCCGTGAGGGCGGCGTTGGTGGACGCTCCTGGCTCCGCGAGGGCCAGGTCGCATAGCCCCGATAGCCGTCCCGGGTCTTTGGAGAAGGAGCACCTCCCGAAGCGACCTCGCCTGGAGTCGGAGTTGCCTGCTCGGGTAAGTCCTGTAGTCCTCCTGGACTCGCCTCCGAGAGGTCCGACGTCGGGCCCGACGCCGTCGGGGCCCGAGTCGGGGGCTGCTGGGTCACCTGAGGTCGGACTCAGGTTGACGGCCTTGGAGAGCAGACTATCTGCCTTCATGGACCAGCAGCGGGCACTGATCGCTAGCCTCGCTGGCGCCACTGCCCCGACCGCCGGGACGTCGACGTCTAAGTCGACCCCAGAGACCGAGCCGATCCTCGAGTCCATGCGAACTCGAGTCGATCCTCGGTCGAGGTCACCCTCGGCCTCCCGTTCGGGACCGAGGTCGTCGACGCCGACTCCCTCGGTGTCGGGGCGGCCGACGCCTCCGCCTGCCCGAGCCGACCCCACCGATTCCTCCTCGGAGTCGGCCTGGGAGTCTGAAGAGGAAGAGTCACCTGATTCGTTTCGGACTCGGTGTGTCCCCTCGGACTCACCTGAGTCCGAACCTCGGAAAGCAGTCCCCTCCGGAGGATGCCCGGTTCTCGGACTTCGTCAGGGATATGGCCAAGGCTTTGGCCTTCCCTGCGGATCCCGAGGAGGAGCTTCGAGCCGAAGAGCTCGACGCCCTTCAGTACGACTCTCCCGCCAGGGAGCACTTTACTGTACCGGTTCCTCCCATGCTGGAACGACTACTCTTCCGCATGTGGGAGAGTCCGGCCTCGTCGCCGGTATTAAGCAAGCGGGTCGATTCCATCTATCGAGTCCGCAAGAGTCCTGGCTTCCAAAAAGCACAGCTGCCACACCATTCCATGGTAGTGGAATCGGCCATGCATAGGCTTAAGAGCCAAAAGATGCACTCCTCGGTGCCTCCTGGCAGGGAGGCCCGTAACCTGGATGGCCTTGGTAAGAAGTGTTTCCAGGGCTCTATGCTTGCTTGTCGTGTCCAGACCTACCAGCTATACATGGGCATGTATCTCCGAGACCTGGCTAAAGAGATAGCCGGATTCTCCGCTGGACTGTCCGAGGAACCTTTGCGGAGGTTCTTGGCCTTGACAACTGGTATTCGGGAATGCTCCAAATTCATGTCCCGAGCAGCCTATGATGGCTTTGAAGCATCGGCTCGAGTGGCCGCAGCTGGCATCGGTGCCCGCCGACAGGCTTGGCTTCAGTCGTCTGACCTTGAACCCTGGGTGCAGGACAAGTTGGTCGATGTCCCCTGCCGAGGTGAGAACCTCTTTGGCAAGCCCATGGCTGAAAAGGCTGCACAAATCGAGACGGAGACTCTCACCAGGACTAGGCTTTCTAGGAAGACCTCCGTCCCTTCCCAGAAAAAGAAGGGCTCGGGAAAGAAGTCCTTTTACCCGAGAAAGGCAGCTGCCTATAAACACTACCCTCAATATCAGGCCTCCGCAGCTCCCCAACAGGGCCAGCAGGCCAAGGGACGGGGTAACGGGTCCCGTAGGCAGCAAGCCCCCAAGCCTGCACCACCAGCCCCTGCTCAGCAGGGTGGGGGTTTTTGACTTCATCAGCATAGCCTCTCCCCCTCAGCTGGCTCCTCCCACCACCGGAGGCCGGCTGGTTCACTTCGCCCACAGGTGGTCCAACATCACTTCAGATGCCTGGGTGCTTCAAGTCGTAAGAGAAGGATATCTTCTCCACTTCCATCAGGTCCCTCCCTCTTATTTCCCGGGAGAACCTCCACGACTCCCTCTGCACAGGGACTTTACTCCTTCAGGAGTTAGCAAGTCTTCTTCAGGAACAGGCTGTGGAACCGGTGCCCCACCATCTGAGAGGTCAAGGCTTTTATTCCAGGTATTTCCTAATACCAAAAAGGACAGGAGGCCTCAGACCCATCCTGAACTTGCGCAACCTCAACAAGTTCCTCGTGCGGGAAAAGTTCAAGATGCTTACCCTTGGAATCCTTCTGCCCTACCTCCAGCAGGGAGATTGGCTATGCTCCTTGGATCTAAAGGATGCCTACACGCACATCCTCATCCACCCAAGCCACCGCCAATACCTAAGGTTTGTGGTGGCAGGAAATCATTACCAGTACAGAGTACTGCCCTTTGGCCTATCCTCCGCACCGCGAGTCTTCACAAAATGTCTCGCGGTGGTGGCGGCCTATCTCCGGCTTCACGGCCTCTATGTCTTTCCGTACCTCGACGACTGGCTCATCAGAGCATCGTCCTCTCCGGCAGTCACCAATGCCACACACCGCACGGTGACTCTTCTGCAGTACTTGGGCTTTGTCATAAACTTCGCAAAGTCCACTTTGCTCCCCTCACAGGATCTCGAGTTCATCGGCGCAAGACTGCACACTCCTCAGGCATGAGCTTTCCTGCCTCTCGACAGGGCTCAACGGCTCATGGACCTAGCCGGCCGTTTTCGCAGCCAGTCCCTGGTCTCCGCCAGGCGCTTCCTGAGACTACTCGGCCATATGGCTTCCACCGTCCACGTGACCCCCAATGCCCGCCTGAATATGCGGCCTGCTCAATGGTGCCTTCGCAAGCAGTGGCAACAAGCCACGGGCGGCCTAGCCGACTTAGTGCGCATCTCCGGGCCGCTGGCCTCTTCTCTACAGTGGTGGCTTCATCGGCCGAACCTGGTGCTCGGAATGCCTTTTCAGTCGCCTCAGCCGGCTCAAGTGCTGATGACCGATGCTTCCCTCCTGGGTTGGGGAGCACATTGCCAAGGGGCATGTACTCAAGGTCTCTGGACCGCGTGGGAGTCTGCTCAGCAGATCAACTTCCTGGAGCTCAGAGCAATCCGTCTGGCGCTCAAGGCTTTCTCCCACCTGACTTCTCACCAGTCCGTCCTTGTCCAGACGGACAATCAAGTTGCCATGTTCTACGTGAACAAACAGGGGGGCACGGGCTCCTTCCTTCTCTGCCGAGAAGCTCAGAGGCTCTGCTCTTGTGCCGTCAGTCATGGCATTCTTCTCAAGGCAGTTTATCTCCCAGGCCAAGAAAATTGCCTGGCGGACAAACTCAGCAGGATACTCCAGCCGCACGAGTGGCGTCTGGATCCCTTGGTAGTTCAGAATCTTTTTCTGAAGTGGGGCCTCCCCACGATGGATCTCTTTGCCAGTCCTCTCAACCGGCAACTTCCTCGCTTCTGCTCTCGTCAGCCACATCCCCTTCGAGTAGCGGCAGATGCTTTTCTACTCTCATGGTCGGAGAGCCTTCTCTATGCTTTTCCTCCCATCCCGCTAGTCTCTCGAACTCTTTTCAAGGTTCTCCGAGACAAAGCTTCCATGATCCTGGTGGCTCCTCGCTGGCCCAGACAGCCGTGGTTTCCACTCCTGTTGCAATTAGCGGTAGAGGATCCGTTCCCTCTGGGGTTTCAACCAGATCTCCTCACACAGGATCAGGGGTCCCTGCTACACCCCAACCTCAGATCTCTCAATCTAATGGCCTGGCTGCTGAAAGGGTAGTCCTTGCTCCCCTTCTCCTGCAGGCAGAGGTGGAAGAGGTCGTCCTAGCTTCTCGGCGACCTTCTTCCCGCAAATGCTACGCCCTTAAATGGCGTCGCTTTTCCGTTTGGTGTGCCCAGCAGTCTCAGGATCCCTTCTCCTGCTCGGTGTCGGTGATCTTGCAGTACTTGCTCTACCTCTCTAATCTGGGACTTAAGTCCAACTCCGTCAAAGTTCACCTCAGTGCTCTTTCAGCACATCATGTGCCGGTGGACGGCAGACCTCTTTCCAGCGACCCTCTCGTGGCAAGGTTTCTCCGAGGTCTCCTTCTACTTAAACCACCTCTGCGCCCGCCAGCACCTGACTGGGATCTGAATGTGGTTTTACAGCGGATCACCTGTCCGCCTTTTGAACCTATGGCTACCTGTTCTCTCCGTTTTCTTTCTTGGAAAACCTTATTCCTGATAGCCCTCACTTCCGCTAGACGCGTAAGTGAATTGCAGGCCCTCGTGTCTGATCCCCCTTACACTCGGTTCTACAAAAATAGGGTAGTCCTATGGACTCACCCTAAAATTTCTTCCAAAGGTGGTCTCCCCTTTTCACATCAATCAGGAGGTGGTACTTCCGACCTTCTTTCCCAGGCCACACTCCAGCCGAGCTGAAATGGTCCTGCATACCCTGGACTGTAGAAGGGCGTTGAACTTCTACCTTGATCGTACGCGGGAGCACCGCAAAGCTGCTCAGCTCTTTGTGTCTTTTGACCCCAATAAATTGGGGCTCCCTGTCTCCAAGCGTACTCTGTCCATCTGGGTTGCTGACTGTATCGCTTGGGCTTATGGGGCAGCCGGACTCTCGTTAGAAAGTCGAGTCACGGCTCATTGTGTTCGGGCGAAGGCTACGTCAGTGGCTTACCTCCGCTCTGTTCCGTTGGCAGACATCTGCCGGGCCGCTACTTGGTCTTCGAGCCAGACTTTTGCGGTCCATTACTGTCTCGAGAGGGAGTCCCGCAGGGACAGTGCTTTCGGACAGGCAGTCCTCCGAAATCTCTTCGAGGTTTGAGCAACTCCTACCCTCCATCCTGGATGGGGGCTACCGGTGGGTAATAATTCAGTGAAGATTAATTCCTTCTGTGCCGCTGAGCTAGAGGGAGCTCATTTTTGTGCTTAGGGTCTCCGGTAGCCTTAAGCTTGGGAGTCCCATATGTGAGGACTGACTTCCTGCTTGGTCCTGGAGAAAGCGTAGTTACTCACCTGTAACAGGTGTTCTCCAGGAGCAGCAGGAATCAGTCCTCACAATCCTCCCTCCTCCCCTTGGAGTTGCGATTATCTGCTTTAGTTTTTTTGCATATTTTTACGCTGTCTTTTTAGCTATGTCATCTGACTGGCTAAGATGGCACCCTTGGGCGGGAAGGAGACCGCGCATGCGCGCTGCAATTCCCAAAGGCTTTCTTTGAAAGCTGGGGAAAATTGCTCCGCGAGGGCTCCGTCGGCGCCGACGTCACCCATATGTGAGGACTGATTCCTGCTGCTCCTGGAGAACACCTGTTACAGGTGAGTAACTACGCTTTACAGAAAGAGTAGTGGATCCATGGAATAGTCTCCCAGTGGAGGTGGTAGAGATGAGGACAGTAACTGAATTCAAAAAAGCATGGGACCAACATAGAGGATCTCTAAAGGTAAAAAGTGGACTGTTGTAGTTGTTGTTATGGAAGGACAGACTAGATAGGCCATGTGGTCTTTTTCTGTCATCATGTTTCTATGTTTCAAAAAATCAATTACATAATAAAATCGAAACCATGGAGAGAACATTACCAAATTACCACATAGAAGGTGTGTATACCATGCCCATGCGGTAGAGTAGCCACTTTTCTCAACCTAAAAATAAAAACGTAAAGGTTACGCAAAGCCATGGTTAAAATAACATCAAGTAAATATAACAGTAATAGATAAGAGAAAGAATCTATAATAAATTTTAAAAACATACATCAGTTAATTACAATAATAAATAATGATAAAAGGACAGAATTAAAATAGTTTGTGCAAAAGAAACAATGAAAATGTACAACAAATGATGTAAAAAAGAAGAGCAAGCAACATCAAGTAAGGGACCACTACATATATATATACACATTGAAAATGATTTATTTATTTATTTATTTATCTACATTCTCTTATATACTGTGCTATTCTTCATCAGTGCGGTTTACATTGAACGAACTGAAATTACATTGAACAGGGCATTATAACTTGGAGATAACTATTTTACAGGGAACATGGGCTATGGAGGGTTAAGTGGCTTGCCCAAGACCACAAGGAGCACCTGTGGGACTAGAAACCCCAGTCCTTCCGGCCCAAGGTTGCTGTCCTCTAGTGGGATTTGAACTTCCGGCCCGAAGTACCTTGCCCCAACCACTAGGCCACTCCTCCACTCATGATGTGTAACTATCTAAACCACTAACATTAAAAAATAAATTAGTAGAGAATGTAGTTTTAAAAAACATCAAAAATGTGACAATATAATGCACTTAGCTTGAAAAACAAGATTGAGCATTTACGTGTATTAAAAAGCACCAAAAACCGGAGACATGCAGAGACGTGTCATTTAATGCTGCTATTCCAAAACAGTACATCCCAACTTAAAATCATATTTAAAATCATTCTAATCAATATACATCACTTATAGTGCTACACATTAAACAAACGGTGATTACACTAGAAAGCCTAGGGGCAAAGGAGTCGGAGGGGGACGCCAGCGAAGGCCACGTATAATTGCAGTTTAGCATCCACTAGCGGGGAGACACCACGACCTCCCATGCCATACGCTCTCTAAATACCCATACAAAAAAAGGGGGAGTATGTTTTATATCCTTTGAAAATCAAACCTAAAACCAAGGGAATTATGTTGTTGCAAAAAAGAAAAAGAGCTATCCAGTAAACTATATAGTAATGTGCATTTGATACTGCTTTTCCAAACTTAAAAGTCATATTGAAAGTGATATTAAAAGTGACTTTAAACAATATACATAACTTATGGTGCTACACATCAGATAAACGATGATCACACTAGACAACCTGAGGGCAAAGGTTTTAGGTTTGATTTTCAAAGGATATAAAACATACTCCTTTTTTTGTATGGGTGTTTAGAGAGTGATGCTTCACTGCAATTATACGTGGCCTTCGCTGGCGTCCCCCTCCGACTCCTTTGCCCCTAGGCTTTCTAGTGTAATCACCGTTTGTTTAATGTGTAGCACTATAAGTGATGTATATTGATTAGAATGATTTTAAATATGAATTAAGCTTTTCCAAACATGGATGCCTGTCTTCCTCTCTCTGTGATCTCTTGTATTTTATGAAGGCTGCCGTCTTTTTCTTCACCTTTCAGCAACTTCTTTTAAGAATCATAATGGCCTCCTTTTCCTTTTATATTTATTTACCTTTCTAACGAAAATGTCTGTTGACCTTAAAATATCCCCTTTCAGTTTTTCCCATAGTTTTTCTACATCTCCTAGCTGTTCCAATCCCGCTAAAGACTCCTTGAGGTACTATGTTAGTTTTCCTAAAGTTGAATGGACTTTATCAGCCCTAGTCCTAATACTGAAGCACACCATCTGGTATTCACTGGATGCAAGATTATCTCACACTATAACATCAGAAACATATAACACTATAATATCAGAAACATGTACCCTTCGGTAAGCACCAAATCCAGAATGGCCCCTTCATGTGTGGGTTCTGTTACCAGTTGCCATAATAATAATCCCTGTAAAGAATCCATAAGAATATAAGATATGCCATACTGGGTCAGACCAAGGTCCATCAAGCCCAGTATCCTGTTTCCAGCAGTGGCCAATCTAGGTCATACGTACATAACAGTTTCCCCAAAAGACACAGGTTCCACAATGCTTGTATTGGGTCAAGCATTGATATCCTGGGTCCCTTTTTAATAATGGTTTATGGACCTTTCCTCTAGGAACTTGTCCAAACCTTTTTTAAACCCTGCTACACTAACAGCCTTTACTACATCCTCTGGTAACAAATTCCAGAGTTTGATTACACGTTGAGTGAAAAACTATTTTCTCTTTGTCTTAAATAGTTTACCCTGTAGCTTCAGTGCATGTCCCCTAGTCTTTCTATATTCTGATAAAGTAAACAACCAATCTATGTTTACCTATTCCACTCTGTTCATTAATTTATAGACTTCTATCATATCTCCCCTCAGCTGTCTCTTTTCCAGGTTAAAGAGCCCTAACCTTTTTAGTATTTCTTCAGAGGGGTATCCTTCCATCCCCTTTACCATTTTGGTGACTCTTCTCTGAACCTTTTCTAATAACCTTATATCCTTTTTAAGATACGACGACCAGAATTGCACACAATATTCAAGGTGCAGTCGCACCATGGAACGATCCTTTGTTTTATTTTCCATTCCTTTCCTTATGATACCTACCATTCCATTTGCTCTCTTGGCCGCCGCTGCACACTGGGCGAAGGGTTTTAATATGTTATCCACTGATTCCTAAATCTTTTTCCTGGGTTGTGGTTCCTAATGTGCAACCTTGCCTCGTGTAACCATAGTTTGGGTTGTTCTTTCCTAGGTGCATATCCTTTGCACTTGTCCACATTAGATTTCATCTGCCATTTTGATGCCCAGTCTTCCAATTTATCAAGATCCTTTTGCAATTTTCCACAATCCTCATGGGTTTTAACAACTTTAAATAGTTTTGTGTCAACTGCAAATTTGATAACCTCACTCGTTATTCCCTTTTCCTGGTCATTTATGAATATATCAAAAAACAGCAGACCCAGCACAGATCCCTGGAGTACACCACTATTCAACTTTCTCCATTGGGAAAATTGACCATTTAGCCCTACCCTCAGCTTTCTATCTTTTAACCAGTTCCTGATCCACAATAGTACACTGCCTCCTATCCTACGACGTTTTAGTTTTGCCAAATGTCTCTGATGAGAGACCTTGTCAAAGGCTTTCTGAAAGTCCAGATACACTATATCAACCAACTCACCTTTGTCTACCTGTTCAATCACACCTTCAAGAAAACATAACAGATTAGTAAGACAAGATGTTCCTTGTCTAAAGCCATGTTAGCTGTCTCCCATTAAACCATGATTATCTACATGTTCAGTAATTTTGTTCTGTATGATGGTTTCTACCATTTTTCCCAGTACTGATATTAGGCTCATTGCTGTAGTTTCCCGGATCAGCCCTGGAACCCTTTTTAAAAATTGGCATTACAATTGCCATCCTCCAGTCTTCAGGTATTACAGATTATTTTAATGATAGCTCACAGATTACCAATAGCAGATCTACAATCTAATTTTTCAGTTCTTTCAATACCCTTGGATGTATACCATCTGGTCCAGGTGATTTGCTTCTCTTCAGTTTATCAAATAGTTGTAATACAACTTCCAAGTGTATCGATATTTCTTCCAATTCTTCTGCAGTATCACCTTTAAATACTTCAGTCATGGGTAACATCCCTACATATTCCTCAGTAAAGACCGAAGCAAAGAATTCATTCAGTCTCCCCGCTATGGCCTTCTCCCCTCTTAGTGCCCCTTTAACCCCTCTATCATCTAATGCTCCAACTGACTTTCTCACAGGATTTTTGCCTGCTGCACCTCTGAGGCTGTGCCTCCCTTTATGAGCCAGTCATCCAGATAGGGAAAGACGAAGATCCCCTGGAACCGGAGGAAGGCAGCCATGACCACCAGGCATTTTGTGAAAATTCTTGGGGCAGAGGCTAGGCCGAAGGAGAGCACCCTGTATTGAAAGCACCTGTCCCCCTACTATGAACCGCAGGTACTGCCCATGGTTTGGGGTGGATAAGGATATGGGTATAAGCATCCTTGAGATCGAAGTAGCATAGCCAGCCTCTCTGCTGGAGGTATGGTAGCAATGTTCCAAGGGAGAGCATCTTGAACTTCTCCCTCACCAACTTCTCCCTCACCAGAAATTTGTTGAGGATGCACAGGTTGAGGATGGGCCTTAGGCCTCCTGTCCTTTTTGGCACAAGGAAGTACCTGGAGTAGAACCCCTTGCCCTTGAGGTGGTGGGGAGACCTGAGGGGCTCTCCTGGGAAATAAGGGGGAGGTATCAGTCAGATGGAGGATGTAACCCTTCCTGACTACCCTTTGTGCCCAGGAATCGGTGGTGATGGGCAACCACCTCTGGGTCTCCCTGTGGGCTGCTGATCTCCTTGGGGTAGAGAGGCTATGCTTAAGGAGTCAAAAATTCCCCCCTGGCTGGGCCGGAGCTGGTGCCTGGGGTTTTGGAGCCTTCTGCTTACGTGGGCCATGCCTATGTCCCTTTGCCTACTGACCCTGTTGGGGAGCTGGGGAGGCCTGATAAGGTGGGTAGTTTCTTTAAGCAGCTCCCTTCCTTGGGTAGGAGGACTTTTTACCCGAGCCCTTCCATTGGGGAGGAGCAGCGGTCTTTTTAGAGAGCCTTTTCCTCATCATGATCTCGGTCTCCAGCTCGGCATGGGTTTGCCAAAGAGATTCTCTCCTTGGCAGGGGACATCGCCAAGCTTGGCGGCGTGCACCAATATAAGCCAGCACTACTCGAGCTGCTGACTCAAACCCATCATAGGCCGCTCAAGAAATGAATTTGGAGCATTCACGGATTGCTTTGGCCAAGTTCTTGCACCGCTGCTAAGGTTCCTCGGAGAGACCAGCCAAGAACCTGGAGAGTTCCTTCGCCAGGTCTCACAGGTACATGCCCATGTACAGCTGGTAGGCCTGGATGCAGCCAATGAGCATTGAGCCCTGATAGCACTTTCTGCCAAAGGCGTCCAGGGTGAGGGCCTCCCTGCCGGGGTGGGCAGCAAGGAGTGTTTCTTCTGGCTTTTTAGCCGAAGCATGGCCGACTCCATCACAATGGAGTTATGCGGCAGCTGTGACTTTTGGAAGCCCAGGCTCCAGCGGACTCAATACATCGAGTAGAGCCGTTTGCTCACCACCGGCACCGAAGTCGGTGTCTCCCACATTCGGGGCCTCAGCCGTTCCAGGATGGGAGGGTTGGGCACCGTGAGCGATTCCCATGGAGGCGCCTTGTACTGAAGAATTTCCAACTCATCCGCCCGAGGGTCCTTCTCCAACTCGGTCAGGAATGCTAGGGCCTTAGACATATCCTTGACAAAAATCAAGGAAACCCATATCCTCGGGTGGGGACTGCAGCTTAGGCTCCAAGAAGGGAGAGTCAGATGGGACGTCGCAGTGGCGACGTGTATCGATGACCGTGTTCCCGTCGAGCAGGTCTTGGATCACAACCTCGGCCGAGGATTGACTCAAGGCCTAAAGACCTTGAGGATCAGCTCGGCCTCCGGGGACATCTTGGATGTCGAGGACCCAGTGGTCAGGTCGGATGAACCGGTTGTGCTGGACAACAGCGCCCGCTGCTGGTCCATGAAGGCAGACAAACTGCACTCCAGGACTGCCATTCCGGACTCCAGACCAAGAAGGCTCCACAGCCTTTGGCGTGGGCACCGAGGGACAGAGTAGTTACTCACCTGTAACAGGTGTTCTCCAGGAGCAGCAGGAATCAGTCCTCACATATGGGTGACGTAGGCGCCGACGGAGACCCCGTGCGGAGCATTTCCCCAGTTTTCATAGAAAGTCTTTGGGAATGCAGCACGCATGCGCGGTCCCCTTCCCGCCCAAGGGTGCCATTTTGCTCAGTCAGATGACATAGCTAAAAGACAGCAAAAATAGCAAAAATAAATCATAGGACTGCAACTCCAAGGGAAGGAGGGAGGGTTGTGAGGACTGATTCCTGCTGCTCCTGGAGAGCACCTGTTACAGGTGAGTAACTACTCTTTCTCCAGGACCAAGCAGGAAGTCAGTCCTCACATATGGGACTCCCTAGCTTAGGGCTACCAGAGGCCCCAAACTGAAAAATGAGCTCCCTCTAGAGCCTCAGCATGCAAGAACAGAATCTTCTCTGATAACGCCCCCGACAGGTAGCCCAACACCAGGGCCGGAGGGTAGGAGTTGTCTAGACCCCAAAGAGATTATGGAGTACCGCTTGCCCGAAAGCACTGTCCCTGTGGGACTCCCTCTCAAGGCAGTAGTGGGCCGCAAAAGTCTGGCTTGAAGACCAAGTAGCGGCCCGGCAGATGTCTGCCAATGGAACAGAGCGGAGATGAGCCACTGACGCAGCCTTCGCCCTGACATGGTGAGCCGTAACTCGACCCTGCAGTGAGAGGCCGGCTGCCCTGTAAGCCCAGGCGATGCAGTCAGCTACCCATATGGACAAAGTACACTTGAAGACAGCCAACCCCAACTTATTGGGGTCATAAGAGATGAAGAGCTGAACCGCCCTCCGGTGCTCCCACGTACGGTCAAGGTAGAAGGACAACGCACTCCTACAGTCCAGGGTATGCAAGACCATTTCCGCCCGGCTAGCATGAGGCCTGGGAAAGAAAGTCAGAAGAACCACCTCCTGATTGAGGTGGAAGGAGGAGACAACCTTTGCAAGGAACTTAGGGTGAGTCCGTAAGACCACCCTGTTCCTATAGACCCTAGAACATAAGAACATAAGATATGCCATACTGGGTCAGACCAAGGTCCATCAAGCCCAGTATTCTGTTTCCAACAGTGGCCAATCTAGGTCATATGTACCTAGCAGTTTCCCCAAGGGACACAGGTTCCACAATGCTTGTATTGGTTCAAGCATTGATATCCTGGGTCCCTTCTTAATAATGGTTTATGGACCTTTCCTCCAGGAACTTGTCCAAACCTTTTTTAAACCCAGCTACACTAACAGCCTTTACTACATCCTCCGGTAACAAATTCCAGAGTTTGATTACACGTTGAGTGAAAAAATATTTTCTTTTATTAGTCTTAAATAGTTTACCCTGTAGCTTCATTGCATGTCCCCTAGTCTTTCTATATTCTGATAAGGTAAACAATCGATCTACGTTTACCCGTTCCACTCCGCTCATTAATTTATAGACTTCTATCATATCTCCCCTCAGCCGTCTCTTTTCCAGGTTAAAGAGCCCTAACCTTTTTAGCCTTTCTTCATAGGAGTATCCTTCCATCCCCTTTACCATTTTGGTGGCTCTTCTCTGAACCTTTTCTAATAACTCTATATCCTTTTTAAGATACGGCGACCAGAATGGCACACAATATTCAAGGTGCGGTCTCACCATGGAACGATATAGAGGCATTATAATATCCTTTGTTTTATTTTCCATTCCTTTCCTTATCATACCTAGCATTCTATTTGCTCTCTTGGCCGCCGCTGCACACTGGGCCGAGGGTTTTAACATGGTATCCACAATGATGCCTAAATCTTTTTCCTGGGTGGTGGTTCCTAATGTGGAACCTTGCATCGTGTAACCATAGTATGGGTTGTTCTTCCCTAGGTGCATAACCTTGCACTTGTCCACATTAAATTTCATCTGCCATTTTGATGCCCAGTCTTCCAGTTTATCAAGATCCTCTTGCAATTTTCCACAATCCTCTTGGGTTTTAACAACTTTAAATAGTTTTGTGTCATCTGCAAATTTGATAACCTCACTCGTTATTCCACTTTCCAGGTCATTTATGAATATGTCAAAAAGCAGCAGACCCAGCACAGATCCCTGGGGTACACCACTATTCACCTTTCTCCATTGGGAAAATTGGCCATTTAGCCCTACCCTCTGCTTTCTATCTTTTAACCAGTTCCTGATCCACAATAGTACACTGCCTCCTATCCCATGACTCTTTAGTTTTGCCAAAAGTCTCTCATGAGGAACCTTGTCAAAGGCTTTCTGAAAGTCCAGATACACAATATCAACCGACTCACCTTTGTCCACCTGATTATTCACTCCTTCAAAAAAACATAACAGATTAGTAAGACAAGATCTTCCTTGTCTAAAGCTATGTTGGCTGTCTCTCATTAGTTCATGACTATCTACATGCTGAGTAATTTTATTCTTTATCATGGTTTCTATCATTTTTCCCGGTATTGACATCAGGCTCACCGGTCTGTAGTTTCCCGGATCACCCCTGGAACCCTTTTTAAAAATTGGTGTTACATTGGTGATCCTCCAATCTTCAGGTATTGGAGATGATTTTAATGATAGTTCACAGATTACTAATAGCAGGTCTGCAATCTCATATTTCAGTTCTTAGTATAAGGTGCTTCTGATACTAGGGCCTGAAGCTCACTCACTCGCCTTGCTGAGGTAAGGGCTACCAGAAATAGCGTTTTCCAGGACAGAAAACGCAGAGGGCAAGTAGCCATAGGTTCAAATGGTGGGCAAATAAGCCGTTGTAAGACCACATTTAAATCCCATTCAGTGGCAGGTGGACGCACTGGAGGCTTAAGCAAAAGCCGGCCTCTGAGGAAGCGAGCCAACAAAGGATGGCTGGAAAGAGACTGACCCCTCCACCTGTGAGTAGTGTGCTGAAAGAGCACTAAGATGAACTCTAACAGAATTGGACTTAAGGCCTAGGATGGACAGGTGAAGCAAATACTGCAGCACCACTGGTACCAGGCATGAGAAGGGATTCTCGTTGTGTTGAGTACACCAGGCAGAGAATCTACGCCACTTAAGGGCATAAGACTTTCTGGTGGACTGCCTCCTAGAGGCCAAGACTACGTCCTCCACTTCCCTAGGCAGTATTAAAGGCGCTAGGACTACCCTTTCAGCAGCCAGGCCATCAAATTGAGGGACTGGAGATTGGGGTGCAAGAGGGGACCCCTGCTCCTGAGACAGGAGATCGGGTTGCATCCCCAGAGGAAGAGGAGTGTCCACCGCCAGTTGCAACAGTAGTGGGAACCAGGTTTGCCTTGGCCACCTGGGGGCCACCAGAATCACTGAGGCCTTGTCCCGGATCACCTTGAATAGTGTCTTGGACACTAGAAGCGTGGGAGGAAAGGCATATAGTAGGCCTGTAGACCATGGAATGAGAAACGCATCCGCTGCTACTCTGAGAGGATGCGGTTGTCTGGAACAGAACCTGGGTAGTTGACGGTTCAGAGGACTAGCAAAGAGATCTATGGTTGGAAGACCCCATCTTAGGAAGATCTGTTGAACCACTAAAGGGTTCAACTACCATTTGTGCGGCTGCAAGATCCTGCTCAATCTGTCCGCTAGGTAATTCTCCTGACCTGTAAGGTAGACTGCTTTGAGAAGAATGCCATGATTGACTGCCCAGGAGCACAGTTTCTGCGCTTCCTGACAGAGAAGGCGGGACCCTGTGCCCCCTTGTTTGTTCACATAGAACATAGCCACTTGATTGTCCGTCTGAACCAAGACGGACTGGTGAGAGATGAGATGAGAGAAAGTTCTCAGGGCTAAGCAGATAGCTCTCAGTTCTAAGAGATTGATCTGCTGTGTGGCCTCCCAAGGAGTCCACAGGCCTTGAGTACATGCCCCTTGACAATGTGCACCCCAACCTTGAAGATAAGCATCGGTTGTCAGCACCGGAGAGTGTGGAGGTGCCTGAAAAGGCACCCCTTGCAGTAGATTCGGAAGATGAAGCCACCATTGCAGAGAAGACTGTAGTAGGCCGGACACCCTCACTTTGTCCATGAGGCTTCCTGTGGCCTGGTGCCACTGAATCCGGAGTCCCCATTGAGCTGGCCTCATGTGTAGACGGGCATTTGGAGTCACATGGACCGTGGATGCCATGTGGCCTAAGAGCCTCAGGAATTGTCTGGCGGAGACCAGAGAATTGCTGTGGAATAGCCTGGCTAGAGCCATCAATCTGTGGGCCCTGTCCACTGGTAGAAAGGCCTTTGCCTGAAAGGTGTCCAGTCGAGCTCCTATGAACTCCATGTTCTGGGAGGGTTGCAAACTGGACTTTGCGAAGTTTATGACAAACCCCAGGTGCTGAAGCAGAGCGACAGTGCGAAGGGTGGCTTGATTGGCCTCTTGCGGGGATTGACCCCTGATGAGCCAATCGTCCAGATATGGAAAGACAAAGAGGCCTTGAACCCTGAGGTATGCCGCTACCACCGCCAGGCACTTGGTGAATACCCTGGCGGCTGATGTAAGGCCAAAAGGCAGTACTCTGTACTGATAATGGTTTCCTCCCACTACAAATCTGAGATATTGTCTGTGGTCTGGATGAATAAGGATGTGAGTATAAGCATCCTTTAGATCTAAGGACAATAGCCAATCTCCCTGCTGGAGGTAGGGCAGCAGGATTCCAAGGGTAAGCATCTTGAACTTTTCCCTCTCCAGGAACTTGTTCAGGTTTCGCAAGTCTAGGATGGGTCTGAGGCCTCCTGTTCTCTTTGGTACCAGGAAGTATCTGGAATAGAAGCCGTGACCTCTCAGGTGGTGGGGCACTGGTTCCACTGCCTGTTCCTTCAGAAGACCTGCCAACTCCTGCAGGAGAACATAAGAACATAAGATATGCCATACTGGGTCAGACCAAGGTCCATCAAGCCCAGTATCCTGTTTCCAACAGTGGCCAATCTATGTCATACATACCTAGCAGTTTCCCCAAAAGACACAGGTTCTGCAATGCTTGTACTAGTCAAGCATTGATATCCTGGGTCCCTTCTTAATAATGGTATATGGACCTTTCCTCCAGGAACTTGTCCAAACCTTTTTTAAACCCAGCTACACTAACAGCCTTTACTACATCCTCCGGTAACAAATTCCAGAGTTTGATTACACGTTGAGTGAAAAAATATTTTCTTTTATTAGTCTTAAATAGTTTACCCTGTAGTTTCATTGCATGTCCCCTAGTCTTTCTATATTCTGATAACGTAAACAGTCGATCTACGTTTACCCGTTCCACTCCGTTCATTAATTTATAGACTTCTATCATATCTCCCCTCAGCCGTCTCTCTTCCAGGTTAAAGAGCCCTAACCTTTTTAGCCTTTCTTCATAGGAGTATCCTTCCATCCCCTTTACCATTTTGGTGGCTCTTCTCTGAACCTTTTCTAATAACGCTATATCCTTTTTAAGATACGGCGACCAGAATGGCACACAATATTCAAGGTGCGGTCTCACCATGGAACGGTATAGAGGCATTATAATATCTTTTGTTTTATTTTCCAAACCTTTCCTTATGATAACTAGCATTCTATTTGCTCTCTTGGCTGCCTCTGCACACTGAGCCGAGGGTTTTAACATGTTATCCACAATGACGCCTAAATCTTTTTCCTGGGTGGTGGTTCCTAATGTGGAACCTTGCATCATGTAACCATAGTTTGGGTTGTTCTTCCCTAGGTGCATAACTTTGCACTTCTCCACATTATATTTCTTCTGCCATTTTGATGCCCAGTCTTCCAATTTATCAAGATCCTCTTGCAATTTTCCACAATCCTCTTGGGTTTTAACAACTTTAAATAGTTTAGTGTCATCTGCAAATTTGATAACCTCACTCGTTATTCCACTTTCCAGGTCATTTATGAATATGTCAAAAAGCAGTGGATCCAGCACAGATCCCTGGGGTACACAACTATTCACCTTTCTCCATTGAAAAAATTGGCCATTTAGCCCAACCCTCTGCTTTCTATCTTTTAACCAGTTCCTGATCCACAGTAATACACTGCCTCTTATCCCATGACTCTTTAGTTTTGCCAAAAGTCTCTGATGAGGGACCTTGTCAAAGGCTTTCTGAAAGTCCAGATACACTATATCAACCGACTCACCTTTGTCCACCTGTTTATTCACACTTTCAAAAAAACATAACAGATTAGTAAGACAAGATCTCCCTTGTCTAAAGCCATGTTGGCTGTCTCCCATTAGGCCATGACTATCTACATGCTCAGTAATTTTATTCTTTATGATGGTTTCTACCATTTTTCCTGGTACTGATGTGAGGCTCACCTGTCTGTAGTTTCCCGGATCACCCCTCGAACCCTTTTTAAAAATTGGTGTTACATTGGCGATCCGCCAATCTTCAGGTATTAGAGATGATTTTAATGATAGTTCACAGATTACTAATAGCAGGTCTGCAAACTCATATTTCAGTTCTTTCAACACCCTTGCATGTATACCATCCGGCCCAGGTGATTTGCTACTCTTTAGTTTATCTAATAGTTGTAATACATCTTCCCGATGTATTGATATTTCCTTCAATTCATCCGCACCTTTAAATACCACTTCAGTCATGGGTAACATCCCTACATCTTCCTCAGTAAAGACCGAAGCAAAGAATTCATTCAGTCTCTCCGCTATCGCCTTGTCGCCTCTTAGTGCCCCTTTAACTCCTCTATCATCTAATGGTCCAACTGACTCTCTCACAGGTTTTTTGCTACGAATGTACTTGAAAAAATCTTTATTTCGCATTTTTGCTTCCGCAGCAAGCTTCTTCTCAAATTCTCTCTTTGCCTTCTTTATCAATGCCTTGCATTTGCCCTGCCAGTGCTTGTGCTGTTTCCAGGTTTCATCGTTTGGCTCTTTTTTCCATTTCCTGAAAGATGCTTTCTTGGCAACAACAGCCTCTCTGACCTCACCTTTAAACTATGCTGGCAGTTTTTTGGACTTCCTTCCACTTTTCTTAAAGCATGGAATACAGCTGGTCTGGGTTTCCAAGATAGTATTTTTCAACAACACCCAAGCTTGATGTAAGTCTTTAACCTTTGCAACTGTTCCTTTTAGTTTTTTCTTAACTATTTTCCTTATATTATCATAGTCTCCCTTTCAAAAGTTAAAAGGTAGTACTGTGGATTTCCTTACTATCCCTCCTCCACTAATTAAATCAAAGGCGATCATGCTGTGATCACTATTGCCAAGTGGCCCCAACACCCTTATCTCTTGCACTAGATCTGGTGTTCCACTAAGGACTAAGTCTAATATGGCTTCCCCTCTGGTCGGTTCATGAACCAGCTGCTCCAAGAAGCAGTCATTTATGTCATCTAGGAATTTTATCTCCCTAGCATGTACTGCCGTGACACTGACCCAGTCGATACCGGGGTAATTGAAATCGCCCATTATTATTACCACGCTGTAACTTGTTAGCTTCCTTGATTTCTTTGAGCATTTCATCATCCATTTATTCATTCTGGCCAGGCGGTCGATAGTACACCCCCACCGCCATCGCCTTCCCCTTTTTACATGGAATTTCAATCCATAGAGATTCTACAGCAAATTTTGTTTCCTGAAAAACTTTAATCCTTTCTGACTCAATGCCCTCTCTAACATAGAGCGCAACCCCTCCACCAATTTGATCAGCTCTATCATTACGATATAGTTTGTACCCAGGTATCACAGTGTCCCACTGGTTGTCCTCCTTCCACCATGTCTCTGATATTCCAATCACATCTAACCTCTCATTTAGTGCTATATATTCTAACTCTCCCATCTTATTTTTTAGACTTCTAGCATTTGCATACAAGCATTTTAGAGACTGTATTTTATTCATATTAATTTGGCTATTGGTAGACATGGGTAATTTGGGATCTTTAAGCTCTGTCTGCTCCATACTTGAGGGCATTTGGGCTACTTTACTCTTTTTTGGAACCTCTCTGCTTTTGGTAGTATCCTTCAAGGATACATTCTTCCGAACCATCTGCTCTTGAGCGACTGTCGGCTTTACCCTATTATCTAGTTTAAAAGCTGCTCTATCTCCTTTTTAAAGGTTAATGCCAGGAGTAAGTCCCTGTGCAGAGGGAGTCTGGGAGACTCCCCTGGAAAATAGGAGGGGGGGGGGTACCTGGTGGAAGTGAAGGAGATAGCCCTTCTGGACTATACTTAGAACCCAGGTATCCCTTGTGACGGCTGACTACCTGTGGGCGAACAGGGCCAGCCTGCCTCCAGTGCTGATGGGGCCAGCTGAGGAGGAGAGGCTATGCCAATGCAGTCATAATCCCCCTCCCTGCTGAGCAAGAGCCGGAGTAGGAGGCTTGGGGGCCTTCTGCCTATGGGGCCCATGACCCTGCCCCTTGGCCTGCTGACCCTGTTGGGGAGCTACAGAGGCCTGATAATGAGGGTACTGTTTATAGGCAGATGACTTCCTCGGGTAAAAGGTCTTTTTTCCCGAGCCCTTCTTCTCCTGAGAAGGGGCAGAGGTTTTTCTGGAGAGCCTTGTCCGGGTAAGAGTCTCGGTCTCGAGTTCGGCAGCCTTGTCAGCCATGGGCTTGCTAAAGAGGTTTTCACCTCTGCAGGGGACATCGACCAACTTGTACTGCACCCATGGCTCGAGGTCCAATGACTGTAGCCAAGCCTGACGGCGTGCACCGATGCTGGCCAAAGCCTCAAAGCCATCATAGGCTGCTCGAGATATAAACTTCGAGCACTCATGAATACCCGAGGACAGAGCGTTGAACCTCTGCAAAGGTTCCTCAGAGAGACCAGCAGAGAACCCGGCAATCTCCTTCGCCAGGTCTCGAAGGTACATGCCCATGTACAGCTGGTAGGTCTGGACACGGCAAGCAAGCATAGAGCCCTGGAAGCACTTCTTACCGAGGGCATCCAGGTTCCGGGCCTCCTGGCTGGGAGACACCAAGGAATGTATCTTCTGACTCTTCAGACAATGCATGGCCGATTCCACAACCATGGAGTGGTGCAGTAATTGTGCCTTTTGGAACCCGGGGCTCTTGCGGACTCGATAGATGGGATCGACCCGCTTGCTCAAAACCGGCATCGATGCCGGTGCTTCCCACATGCGGAAGAGCAACCATTCCAGCATTGGAGGAACCGGAACAGTAAAGGCCTTCTTTGGAGGAGAGTCATACTGTAGGGCCTCGAGCTCCTTGGCTCGAGGCTCTTCCTTGGGATCCGCGGGGAATGCCAAAGCCTCGGCCATATCCCGCACGAAGTCCGAGAACCAGGTATCCTCCGGGGGGGACCTTCTCCGAGGCTCGGACTTGGGCGAGTCCGAAGGAACGCACCGAGTCCGAAAGGTGTCGGGCGACTCCTCATCCTCCGTCTCCCAGCCGGACTCCTCGGAGGAGGAATCGAGCGGCTCCGGTCGGGCAGGCATCGATGCCATCCGCCCTGACGCTGAGGGTACCAGCGTCGACGACCTCGGTCCCGAACGGGAGGCCGAGGGGGACCTTGGCCGAGGATCGACTTGAGCTCGCATGGATTCAAGGATCTGCTCGGCCTCCGGGGTCGACTTGGACGTCGATGTCCCGGTGGTCGGGGCAGATGCACCGGTCAGACCGGCGATCAGTGCCCGCTGCTGTTCCATGAAGGCAGTCAAGCTGCTCTCCAAGGCCATCAACCTGAGTCCGAGCTCAGGAGACTCAGCAGCCGGGGCCCGACGTCGGCTCCCCTGGAGGTGAGTCCACGAGGACTACAGTACTCACATGACCCAGGGACTCCATCTCCACACGAGATTGTTTTGCAGGCCTCTCCGACTCTGAAGACCCGGGACGGCGCTCAGGGCTATGCGACTTGGCCCTCGAGGAACCAAGTGCGTCCACCAACGCCGCTCTCGTGGGATTTTTCTTCTTGCGATGCTCCCGCGAGGGAGACCCCTTTTCAGAGGAGCCTCGACGCTGCTTGGGGCCGGAGTCCCGAGATGTCGAGGCCTCTGACGAGGTCCGGGTCCTACCGGACGCGGAGTCAGAGAAGATTCTTTCCTTTTGGTGCTGCCGACTCCTTAACGCCTTAGAGGACATCTTCCCACACGGACTACAGATCATCGGGTCATGATCGGGTCCGAGGCACCGGAGGCAGCAGTCATGTGTGTCGGTGAGAGACATAAGTTTCTTACACCGATCACACTTTTTAAACCCGCTGGCAGCCATCGGGGGAAAAAGGGACCCTGGAAGGTCAAAAGACAGGGCTGCCAGTGAAAAAAAAGAAAAAATGGTGCGAACACTAGTCACTAAGGAAAAAAATGAAAAAGAGATCCGGGCTCGATACCGATGTATCGGGCCCAGGCGGGAAAGGGAAACCGGCGTCGAACTGAAGAAAAACAGGTTAACGCAGAGAAAATCAACTTCTTCCTCGACTGAGCAAGATGGCACCCTTGGAAGAGATGGGGACCGCGCATGCGCGCTGCATTCCCAAAGGCTTTCTGTGAAAGCTGGGGAAATGCTCCGCACGGGGGTTCCGTCAGCGCCGATGTCACCCATATGTGAGGACTGACTTCCTGCTTGGTCCTGGAGAATCGGACCCAACACCAGCTCACCCAAAGGGGAATCCTCAACGAGGATAGTGTCTGGGAACTGAGGCTGGTACGCGGTTGGATCTTTCCGGGGGATCTTTGCAGGTTGCTCCTTCTCTGATGCCTCAGATGAACATCTTGGACTGCGGGATCGGGCCCAGGGAACACCCGGTCAGTCTGAACCATCCAAGGACGCTGCCTTCGAGAATTTCTTTTTCTTCCTGGGTTCCCTCGAGGGAGACCCCCTTTCTGAGGATCCACAATGAGGCTTGGGTTTGGAAGGGTCCGCCCGAGATGTCGGGGCCTCAGACAAGGCCCTGGCCTTCGGAGGCACTGGGGACTCGGGGAAAAACCTATTATGCTGCCGCTGGCGACTCTTGACAGCCTTACTGGACATCCTCTTGCAGAGACTGCAGGCTGCCGGGTCGTGGTCTGGCCCAAGGCAGCTGAGACAGCAGTTGTGTATGTCTGTCAAAGACAAGCCAGAAGAATGTCTGAAGGGCCCCGTGGAAAAAAGGAGACTGAGCAAGATGGCACCCTTGGGCAGGAAGGGGACCATGCATGCATGGTGGCATCTCCCAAAGGTTTTCTTTGAAAGTTGGGGGATGCTTCCATGAGGGCTCCATTGGTGTCGATGTCACCCAAATGTGAGGACTGACTTTCGGCTTGTTCCCGGAGAACAGTGTCTATATTTGTGTAACTGTGTCTATATTGATTTATCTGTGTCTATATGTGTGTATTTGTGTATATATGTATGTATCTGTGTGTATATGGGTGTATCTG
Organism: Ichthyophis bannanicus; assembly: GCA_033557465.1. Classification (NCBI taxonomy): domain Eukaryota; kingdom Metazoa; phylum Chordata; class Amphibia; order Gymnophiona; family Ichthyophiidae; genus Ichthyophis; species Ichthyophis bannanicus. The sequence goes on along the minus strand of CM066033.1, from coordinate 111,201,856 downwards.
TTTCTTTATGTACGTTATCTATGTGTTTAGACGCAGAGACACACATACAGATACACCTATATACACAGAGATGCACACATATACACAATGTAGACACAGATAAGTGCATTTTCAGTTACACAAATATTCAGACAAATACAGATACAAAGAGAGACATATAAACAGATGCATCTATATACATACAGTTACACACACATTCACTGATATACATACAGATGCACACATATACACAGATACACACATATTAAACAGCTACAAATTATACACACATATACACAGGGGGAATCATATAAACACATATACATACTTATACACACATACAGGCATAGATACACACATACATGCCCATACATATGGGTAACATAGTAAATGATGGCAGATAAGGACCAGTATGGTCCATCTAGTCTGCCCAGTAAGATGGCAATAGTTGGTGCACCTGCCGCTCCGTGCAGGTCAACCCTCCCCATGTCTTGTTTAGGGGTGAACCCAACGCTCTGTGTAGGACACCCCTGTTTGTTGAGAAATTAAATAGTTAAGTCGATTTTGATTTTAACCTGTTGCTGGGACAGACACAGTGGATCCCTTTACAGCAATAGGTTAAAATCAAAATAAACTTATATATGCACAGAAATACAAACATATACAGAGACACATATACAAACATATAGACATAGATGCACAAAGATAAACACAGATACACACATAAAGAAACAGATAGATAGACCCACATACACACACATAGACACAGACCTACCCATAAATACACATATACAGACACAGATAATCAATATAGACACTGATACACACATATGAATTATAGACCCAGATGCCCACGGCAACACACATATACAGAGAGACTCATATATATATATATATATATATACATATATACACACACACACACATACAGAATATAGACACAGATATACACAGCTACGGCTACACAAAGACACAGATACACACTACTACACCCATAGATACAGACAAGAAGATGATATCCATAACCTACTACAAAATGAAGATGCTGCAGAACCTACGCCCTTCACTAGACCACAACTACTACCGCACAGTTTGCCAGGCCATAATCACCCCTCACCTAGACTATTGTAACATAATACTACATGCTCTCCCCAAACACACCATCCATGCCTTACAATTAGCTCAACACTGCAGCCCGATTAATCACATGAACCTCGCATCAAGAACACATCACACCAGTCCTCAAATCCCTGCACTGGTTACCTATACAATCCCATATCAAATATAAAGCAAGAATGATGGCATGTAAGGCTATACACAATCAATCAGCTGACAGCATGCAAGCACTGATCTAGAAGGCCCCAGACTCCAGAATAAGTAGACGACTGCACCAGAACATCCTCACCGTCCCAAAACACAAGACAAGAAGCTCTCGAGCAACCTGCCAGAGAGCTTTCGAAATATATGCTCCCACACACTGGAACTCATTCCCACCTCGGAATTTAGGAAAAAATTAAAAACCCACGTATTTATTGAACACTATGGTCCAACTACCTAGCATCACCTCATCCTACTGCGCCTATATATCACTGGCAGTGAATTCCTGAATGTACTTAATTCTGACACCGCTAACCCCCTAATACGAACATAAACCTCACAACCTTTCACATGTAAATAGTTGTCACGACTCAGTGTATTACAGTTATTCTGTATCTGTTCTTCCTATAATGTTCATAGCCTTCATATATAAGTAGCTATTATGGTTCACTATATTATAGTTATTATGTATTGGTTCCGTGTATAATGTTGAATTAAATATAAACCGCTTTGATAATCTTGAAAAGTGGTATAAAAGAAATTTTAAATTAATAAATAAGGTACACACTGATACATGAATGTACCCTGCTTCACCCCTCACCAGCAACAGAACCTGGGTTCTTGGGCTTCATTCCTTCACTCAAAGCAATGGAAGAGAGAGAGTAATACGTAATGAAACAATTCACACATGCAGAATTATGTTAAAAACACCATACTCTTAAGGCCTTAAGAGAAGGGAGTCTACAGTCCTGCAAACGCGAACAGTTCCTGTAAATTCCCTTCAACCTGGCTGGACCAGAGCACCTGATTTATTAATAGAAACTGCATTGTCAGCATCACTTTTGTTACAAGTCTTGTTGTGGGACAAAGTAAGCAGAGACATTTTTGCTTAGCTGAATTAGAAGAAACAAAAACATTCTGTCCTGTTCTGCTAAACATGGCCTTGGTTCTGTTTGCACATATCTCTCCAGGCTACTAGTAAATTCTAAGCCCTTCTCCATATTAACTCTTTCAAAAGTCTCTGGTACTCCATTTCAAGTCCCTCTCAATAGTACCCCCCCCCCCTAATTCTGTAATGAATCACTATAAAACTTGTCGATGTCCAAAATAAATACATTTCTTTCTTTCTTTCTTTATGTATTGATACAAAAATAAAATAAAGCATAGTTACTCACCTGTAACAGGTGATCTCCGGGAACAGCAGGAATTTAGTCTTCACATATGGGTATCGTCGGTACCGATGGAGCTTGCGCGGGAACGCTCCCCAGCGTCCAATAGGAAAGCTTTTGGGAGCATCCCACAGTACCTGCATGCTGCCTTCCCAACTGTCCCTCTCCAGTTGAGTTTATAGCTGAGACAAAAGAGAGAGATACAACTCCTAGTGGAGGTGGGTGGGTTGTGAAGACTAAATTCCTGCTGTTCCCGGAGATTACCTGTTACAGGTGAGTAACTATGCTATCTCCAGGAACAAGCAGGAATGTAGTCTTCACATATGGGGGGGCTCACTAGCTGCAGATGCCAGGGAGATGGCCCCAGGAAGTTTAGGCCTTCTGAAAGGGCCATACTCCCCCCCCCCCCCCCCACCAATGGATCTCTGGCATCCTACCAGGGACGGTGGGTAGGAGTTGATTAAGTCTGAAAAAAAGGTGTTGAACAGCCTGGCCAAACAAGGCATCCCGGCGGGAGTCCTTGTCTAAGCAGTAGTGGGCTGTGAAGATATGTACCGAAGCCCAAGTAGCTGCTCGACAGATGTCTTCGATAGACACAGAGTGAAGATGAGCCATGGCTCTCACATTGTGAGCTGTGACATGGCCTTCAAGAGGAAGGTTCTTACTCTCATAGGCAAAGGATATGCACTGAGCAATCCAGTTAGATAGAGTTCTTTTGGAAACTGGAAGTCCCAAATGACTAGGATCAAAAGCAACAAAGAGTTGAGAAGATTTTCTATGTTGCTGTGTCCTTTGCAAGTAAAAGGCCAAAGCTCTTTTACAGTCCAAGGTATGAAGGTTCCTTTCTGCACTGGAGGCATGAGGCCTTGGAAAGAATACAGGAAGGTAAACTGCTTGGTTTAAATGGAAAGGCAAAACCACCTTTGGCACAAAGTGTGGATGAGTCTTAAGAACTACCTTATCATGGTGGAATACAAAGGAGGATCACCCACTAATGCTTGCAATTCACTGATGTGACGTGCTGATGTGATTGCAATGAGGAAGATGACTTTCCAGGAAAGGAACTTCAAAGATGTAGTGGCTAATGGTTCAAAGGGCGGTTTCATGAGCTGCCCGAGCAACAGATTTAAGTCCCATGCCACAGGTGGTGGCTTAAAGGGAGGTTATGTTAAAAGAAGGCCTCTCATAAATCTCGCTATGAGAGGAAATTGGTTGTCCACTTAGAGGCTTGTAAGAAGCTGCAATAGCACTAAGATGGACTCTTACTGAATTTGTCTTGAGACTGGCATTTGACAAATGAAGGAGATACTCCAGTATTGATTCCAGAGGTATTGCAAGAGGGTTAAGACCCTTCTGCAAGCACCATATGGTAAACCTTTTCCACTTAAAGGCATATGAGCGTCTTGTGGAGGGTTTCCTAGAAGCATGAAGGATATCCTTTACCTGTTGGGAAAGATTAAGATCCTGAAGTTCTAGGCTTTCAGCAACCAGGCCCTGAGATGCAGAGACTGGGGATTCAGATGCCAAAGCATCCTGTCCTCTTGGGAGAGAAGATCTGGAGCGGAGCTTGAGAGAGATGTAGGAGCAGAGGGTACCACGTTTGCCGTGGCCAACGTGGAGCTATGAGGATCATATGACCTCTCTGAAGCTTGAATAGGGTTTTGGGGATGAGGGGAATGGGTGGGAAGGCATATAGGAAGTCCTGACCTCAGTGAAGGAGAAAGGCATCCCTTGCCTGACAACATCGAGCCGGAATTCTGGAACAGAACCGGGGAAGTTTGGCATTCAGCGGACTTGCAAAGAGATCTATGTCCGGGGAAGATACACTGCAAGGAGATGAATCTGATGCTCTCTGGCGAGGGCCCATAGTCACAAAGCTTCGTTGCATAGCGACAGAGAGCCTATTCCGCCCTGCTTGTTCACATAGAACATGGCTATCTGATTGTCCATTTGAACTAGGACTGTCTTGTAGCTGAGCTGGGCGTGAAATACTTGAAGAGCAAAGAAGATTGCTCTGAGCTCCAGGAGATTGATGTGAAGACAGGCCTCCTATGGAGTCCAGGTACCTTGGGTAGAGAGATCGTGCAGGTGGGCTCCCCATCCAACCTGTGATGCATCTGTTGTTAGGGTGGCTTGGGATAGGGGTTGCTGGAAAGGAGACCCCACCAGAAGGTTTTTGGGTGATTGCCACCATTGGAGGGACAAAATAAGACGGTTTGAGTTTATTTTGTCCGACAGGCAGCCTGAGGCCTGTGTCCACTGAGTGGATAAAGTCCACTGGGCTGCTCGCATATGGAGGCGAGCATAAGGAACCACATGCACGGTGGATGCCATGTGGCTTAGCAATTGTAGCATTTTCCGAGCAGTGAGAAAAGGTTTGAGCACTGCTTTGGAAGCTAGTTGTACTATGCGAAGACAGCGGGGCTGCGGAAGGAAAGCTCTTGTCTGTCTGGTATCCAGATGAGCTCCTATGAACTCTAGGGACTGAGTGGGAGCAAGATTGGATTTTGGGAGGTTTATGACCAGTCCCAAATACTGAAGGATTCACATTGTGCGAAACAGAGCAGAGCTGGCTTCTGGCACTGCAGGGGCTCGAATGAGCCAGTCGTCTAAGTAAGGGAAAACGAATATTCCCAGAGTGCGGAGAAATGCTGCTACCACAGCCATGCATTTTGTTAACACTCTTGGCGCAGAAGCCAGGCCAAAGGGAAGAACCTTGTATTGGCAGTGCTTTCCTTGAAACAGGAATTGGATGGATGAAAATATGAGTATACGCATTCTTGAGATCTAGAGAACAAAGCCAATCCTGACTGAGCATTGTGACCTCTTGACGTAAGAGACTGTCGAGCGAGGTCTGAGAATTGAACTGTTTTACAATTGTAGGAGGGGGCATGCTGTGAAAATGAAGCTTGTACCCCTCTCGTACAATGGACAGAGTCCAATTTTCTGCTGTTATTTGGTACCATCTGTGGGCAAAATGACATAACCTGCCTGGGATGGTCGCGGGTTCTGGACCGTTCAGGGGCAGGAAGGCAAAGTTCTCTAGGAAGGAGTTAAAGCCCCTGAGGAGGCTGAGCCTGCTGAGCTGACTGAGGTTTTGCAGCTTTTGGCTTTTTTTTTGTCTAGGTTGTTGCTGTTATCCCTTTTGGGCAGTCTGACCTGGACGGTGTCCCTGTTGGGTATAGGAAGGATAAAACTTCTTTTGCTTTATGAAAAATGGTTTCTTAGAGGATTTTTTCCTTGCAGGATCAGCTGTAGATTTGGACAATCTATCCAAAGTGATATTGTCAGCATCTATCTCATTAGCCTTCTCCTGCCAATTCTTGCCAAAGAGATTTTCTCCTGTGTAAGGAATGTTTCCTAATTTATCCTGTACCCAAATTTCCAAGTCAGATGCCCGAAGCCAGGCAATGCACGATCCAACCGGAAGAAATGGCCAGCTGTCACCGACTTAATCTCCACTCATGAACTTGACATACTCATGGTCACAGAGACGTGGTTATCTGAGGAAGACAATGTCATAATCAACCAGCTCCTCCCCCTAAATTTTACAGTACATACCAGCCACAGGCAAGATAAAAGAGGAGGTGGTGTCCTCATCCTCACCAGAGCTGACCTCCAGTTCCAGACGATGCACTCCACCAGCACAAGCCACATGGAAACCATTACCATTTCCAACAAGCGTTGCTCAATCAGCTTGCTCTACAGAGCACCATCTACGTCATTGGATGAACTTGCCTCCATCATCGAGCTTGCCTCCAATACTCATAGCCCACACACCCCAACGTGGATCTTAGGTGACTTCAACCTACCAACATTACAGGATAATCAAGCAGCTTCTTTCCTAGAAGCCCTTGAGAACCTAGGCTTCAAGCAATTGGTGAAAGTCCCTACTCACACTAAAGGCAACACCCTAGATCTGGTATTCGCCCCACAATCATCCCTCAACACATCTCTTGATCCCATTACATCCATCACCCCTGTTCCCTGGTCTGATCACAAATTGATCATCCTCCAAATTCCTTCAAGTAAAATACTTACCAAGAACATCAAAACACCAGCTAACACAGCGAGACCGACCACTAGATCTTTTAAGCCATTTAACAGAGAGCTCATCCTTGCTGAAACTCAACAGCTCATCAATACCACTACCACAAACCTTGAAGACCTAATCTCTCACTGGAACAACAGTCTCAGTGCTATTGCTGTGCGTCCTCCATCAGAAAAGCAGTCAAGGAAAAGAGAGAATGCTCCTTGGTACACAGCGGACCATAGAGAATCCCTCATCCTATTACGGAAACTTGAAAAACGCTGGCGTCGCTCCCATGCTATTGTTGACCTGACAGCATTCAATAGCCACCTAGCTGCTCACCGCAAGGCAATCTCCGAGTCAATGAAACGGTACCACTCTGATACCTTGATGAGATCTCTCAATAAGCCACACGACCTTTTTGACCTAGTTAAGTCCCTATCTAAGGAGCCATCCTCAGGACCTCAAGTGGAGATACACCCTCAAGACTTTGCAATCCACTTACAATCTAAGATGTGCCTTATCAACAAAACCACTGCAACAACCACCACACCTGTGCAGGATGTCCCTGGAGCTCTTTCTGCATTCTCTATCCCCTCCAAGAAAGGAATTGAAGACACCATTACAGCCCTCAACATCACTACATCCCAGTCCGATCCATGCCCTGCCTTCTGGATCAAGGAGCTCCGCAGTCACTTCAGCCCAATAATCGCCAACATAATGAACCTCTCCTTTTCAACAGGATCATTCCCTTCAGCCCTTAAGCATACTTCAATTAGACCCCTGTTGAAAAACTGCAAGCTCGACCCGCTAAGGGTAGAGTCCTACAGACCCATCTCTAGCATTCCTCTACTTGCTAAGATCATAGAAAAAGAGGTCCAACGACAGTTACAGGACCATATTGACACCATTGCACCGCTAGACCCCTGCCAACATGGCTTCAGGGAATATCATGGTGTCGAAACTCTCCTCACCATTCTCTTCAGCAAGATAATCTCTGGCATAGATAACATCTGCCAAGGTTTTGCCCTCATCTTTCTGGACATCGCCGCAGCGTTCGATTCAGTGAATCACGAACTCCTTTTAGTGAGACTAATTGAGAAGGGCATCACTGGAACAGCGCTTAAATGGTGCAGGTCCTATCTATCCGAAAGATGGCAGCATGTCCGCTCAGGAGGCAGAACTTCAGAACCCTTCCACCTAGATCAGGGAGTTCCTCAAGGTTCCTCACTTTCTGCCCTTCTATTTAACATCTACATGCAACCAATCTGTGAGATCATACGGTCATTTAAGGTCGACTACATGCTTTATGCCGATGACGTTCTACTCTACACCCCCATCTCTACTGACCATTTGGACCTCTCCCCTCTAATAAACTGTTTCAATGCAGTTTCTGACTGGCTTCTCTCCCAAAACCTCCGTATACAACATAAGAAAACGGAAGTCCTCTTTATCACGAGGAATCCCAACTTTAACCCACCACAACATCTCAAAACTAAGGAAGCCGAACTGCAATCCAAACCCTCAATACGCTACCTAGGAGTCATTCTGGATCAACGCCTAGATATGAAGTCCCACATAGGAAACACAGTCAGAACAGTATACTACAAGATCCGCTCTTTGAGACACCTACGCTCCATGTTGGAACCAAAAGATTTCAGGACAATATACCAAACACTGATCATATCCCACTTCGATTACGCCAATATCATTCTTCAAGGTCTTCCTCAATCCACTTTAAACCCGTTACAGCTGGCAATGAATGCCGCAGCAAGAGTACTTCAGGGAGCCGCCAGGACTGACCATGTTACTCCCCTGCTAATACAATTACATTGGCTACCCATTCAAGCCAGAATTCTCTTCAAAACTCTACTTCTCACGTTCAAAGCTCTCAATGAGCTCTCCGCTGCATCCTTATCTGCCCTTATTCACACTACTACACCAAACAGAGCAAGAAGATCCTCGACCATCAACTCCCTAAAGCTCCCAAAGGCCCTTACAAGCTGCTCTTCGTCTACAGCCAACAGAGCCTTTATCCTTTGTGCCCCTAGGTGCTGGAATGCACTACCCCCTGGCATCCGGGCTAGCAACAGCCTATCACAATTCAGGAAAGCCCTCAAATTCCATCTCTTCAACAAGTACCTTATAGAGTCATCAACTCCCATTGACATCAGTGATCCCACCCAGTTACCCAATTTCATGATGTCTCAATAACATGCTTAGGCTGATTCTCTATAACGAATGATCTTGTTCCTAGTAACATGTACCTATTCAGTAGTATTACATCTGTAAATAGATTGTAAATAGTTTCCCTTGTTATCCAAGTTCCTTCCCTTGTTATCTGTAAACTCATGCAAGTTGACTGTACTGAGATTTTTGTTCTATGTGAACCGCGCTGATGCTGAATAGTGCGGTATATAAGAGAATTTAAATAAAATAAATAAATATAAATAATCCGACGTGCACCAATGGCAATAGCAGAGGTTCTCCTTCTCCTTGTTCGCACCCAGAGCCTGGAATGCCCTCCCACCCAAAATCCGAGCCATCACGAACCTAACATTATTCAGAAAAGCTCTCAAACATCACCTGTTCCTAAAACATTACCCTGAAACCAAATCTGGAATGCACACAGCCATCACCCTGCCCTCCTACCCAGACTGCCCCATAGCTCCCCCTCCATAGAGAAGGGTTAACCAGCTTGTCCTGCCCTCTCTCCATGTCCCACTTACATACCCTCTGACAAACGATCCATATATGTCTCTCCTGAAGAGTTGTTATAATATGTAAATAGTTCCCCCAGTTACGTCCTGTTTTTGCTACCCCTGTTCACTGTAAACTCAATGTGGCTTGTCACACTGTAGTATGTTTGTTCAACTGTACACCGCACTGATTATAATAGTGCGGTATATAAGAAATGTAAATAAAATAAATAATAAATAATAATAAATAAATTATGCACTCAAAACAGTCAAAGGCTGCACGATTTACAAACTTGGAAACATCCTGAGCATGTTTGACTAGAGTAAGATAGTCTTCTCCAGGACCAAGCAGGAAGTCAGTCCTCACTTATGGGTGACGTCGGCGCCGACGGAGCCCTCGCGGAGCAATTTTCCCCAGCTTTCAAAGAAAGCCTTTGGGAATTGCAGCGCGCATGCGCGGTCGTCTTCCCGCCCGAGGGTGCCATCTTAGCCAGTCTTCTTTTTTCCGCGGAGCCCTACAGACGTCCCCGTCTTGTCCCCGCGAAAAAGTCGATTTTCTTCATTATTTTATTCTTTTTCCTTTCGGTTCGACGCCGATCGCTTTCCCGCCCGGACTCGCGACGCCGGTCTCGAGTCCGCTTACTTTACTTTTTTCGGTTTTTCTGACTTAGTCAGCTTTCGTTTTCGGTTTCCCTGGCAGCCCGGTCCTTTGACCTCGCAGGGGCCCTTTTTCCCCCGATGGCTGCCAGTGGGTTTAAGCGGTGTGGTCGGTGTGACCGAAATATGTCACTAACCGACACACACGACTTTTGCCTCCGCTGCCTGGGCCCGGATCATGAGGAACTGATCTGTGGGCCCTGCAGCAAACTGTCCTCAAAGGCGTTGAGGAGTCGGCGGCATCAGCGTGAGAGAATCTTCGCTGACCCCAGCCGTACCCGGACCTCGTCGGAGGCCTCCGCGTCGAAAGGCTCCAGCTCGGACCGTCGCCGGAGCTCCTCCGACCGGGGTTCTCCCTCCGGGGACCATCGTCGGAAGGAAAAACCCGCGAGGGCGGCGTCGGTGGACGCTCCTGGTTCCGCGAGGGCCAGGTCGCATAGCCCCGACAGCCGCCCCGGGTCCTTGGAGAAGGAACACATCCCGAAGCGACCTCGCCTGGAGTCGGAGATGCCTGCCCGGGTAAGTCCTGTGGTCCTTCTGGACTGGCCTCGCCTCCGCGACAGCCGACGTCGGGCCCGACGCCGTCGGGGCCCGAGTCGGGGGCTGCTGGGTCACCTGAGCTCGGACTCAGGTTGACGGCCTTGGAGAGCAGACTGTCTGCCTTCATGGACCAGCAGCGGGCACTGCTCGCTGGCCTCGCTGGCGCCGCTGCCCCGACCGCCGGGACGTCGACGTCCAAGTCGACCCCGGAGACCGAGCCGATCCTCGAGTCAATGAGAACTCGAGTCGATCCTCGGTCGAGGTCACCCTCGGCCTCCCGTTCGGGACCGAGGTCGCCGACGCCGACTCCCTCGACGTCGGGACGGCTGGCGCCGCACCCTGCCCGGGCCGACCCCACCGAGTCCTCGTCGGAGTCGGTCTGGGAGTCTGAGGAGGAAGAGTCACCTGATTCTTTCCGGACTCGGTGTGTCCCATCGGACTCACCGGGGTCCGAGCCTCGGAAGCAGTCCCCCCCGGAGGATGCCCGGTTCTCGGACTTCATTAGGGATATGGCCAAGGCTTTGGCCTTCCCTGCGGATCCCGAGGAGGAGCCTCGAGCCGAAGAGCTCGACGCCCTCCAGTATGACTCTCCCGCGAGGGAGCACTTTACTGTGCCGGTTCCTCCTATGCTGGAACGACTACTCTTCCGCATGTGGGAGAGTCCGGCCTCCTCGCCGGTCCTGAGCAAGCGGGTCGATTCTATCTATCGGGTCCGCAAGAGCCCTGGCTTTCAGAAGGCACAGCTGCCACACCATTCCATGGTAGTGGAATCGGCCATGCATCGTCTTAAGAGCCAGAAGATGCACTCCTCGGTGCCTCCTGGAAGGGAGGCCCGTAACCTGGATGGCCTTGGCAAGAAGTGCTTCCAGGGCTCTATGCTCGCATGTCGTGTCCAGACTTACCAGCTCTACATGGGCATGTATCTCCGGGATCTGGCTAAAGAGCTAGCCGGATTCTCCGCTGGTCTCTCCGAGGAGCCCTTGCGGAGGTTCCTAGCCTTGTCCACGGGCATTCGGGAATGCTCAAAGTTCATGTCCCGAGCAGCCTATGATGGCTTTGAGGCCTCGGCTAGAGTGGCCGCAGCCGGCATCGGTGCCCGCCGACAGGCTTGGCTTCAGTCGTCGGACCTTGAGCCCTGGGTACAGGACAAGTTGGTCGATGTCCCCTGCCGAGGCGAAAACCTCTTTGGCAAGCCCATGGCGGAAAAGGCTGCACAAATTGAGACTGAGACTCTCACCAGGACCAGGCTTTCTAGGAAGACCTCCGCCCCTTCCCAGAAAAAGAAGGGCTCGGGGAAAAAAGTCCTTTTACCCGAGGAAGGCGGCTGCCTACAAACAGTACCCCCATTATCAGGCCCCTGCAGCTCCCCAACAGGGCCAGCAGGCCAAGGGACGGGGTAACGGGTCCCGTAGGCAGCAAGCCCCCAAGCCTGCACCACCAGCCCCTGCTCAGCAGGGTGGGGGTTTTTGACTCGCTCAGCATAGCCTCTCCCCCCCCGCTGGTTCCTCCCAGCACCGGAGGCCGGCTGGTTCACTTCGCCCACAGGTGGTCCAGCATCACCGCAGATGCCTGGGTACTTCAGGTCGTGCGAGAAGGCTACCTTCTCCACTTCCATCAGGTCCCTCCCTCCTATTTTCCGGGAGAACCTTCGCGCCCCCCTCTGCACAGGGAGTTGCTCCTTCAGGAGTTAGCAGGTCTTCTGCAGGAACAGGCGGTGGAACCGGTGCCCCACCACCTGAGAGGTCAAGGCTTTTATTCAAGGTATTTTCTGATACCAAAGAGAACAGGGGGCCTCAGACCCATCCTGGACTTGCGCAACCTCAACAAGTTCCTTGTGCGGGAGAAGTTCAAAATGCTTACCCTTGGAATCCTTCTGCCCTACCTCCAGCAGGGAGATTGGCTATGCTCCTTGGATCTAAAGGATGCCTACACGCACATCCTCATCCACCCAAGCCACCGCCAATACCTAAGGTTTGTGGTGGCAGGAAATCATTACCAGTACAGAGTACTGCCCTTTGGCCTATCCTCCGCACCGCGAGTCTTCACAAAATGTCTCGCGGTCGTGGCGGCCCATCTCCGGCTTCACGGCCTCTATGTCTTTCCGTACCTCGACGACTGGCTCATCAGAGCAGCGTCCGCTCAGGAGGTCACCAACGCCACGTGCCGCACAGTGACTCTGCTGCAGCACTTGGGCTTTGTCATAAACTTCGCAAAGTCCACTTTGCTCCCCTCACAGGATCTCGAGTTCATCGGCGCAAGGCTGCACACTCCTCGGGCACGAGCGTACCTACCGCTCGACAGGGCTCAACGGCTCATGGACCTAGCCGACCGCTTTCGCAGCCAGCCCCTGGTCTCCGCCAGGCGCTTCCTGAGACTGCTCGGCCATATGGCTTCCACCGTCCATGTGACCCCCAATGCCCGCCTGAATATGCGGTCTGCTCAATGGTGTCTCCGCCAGCAGTGGCGACAAGCCACAGGCGGCCTGGCAGACCTAGTGCGCGTCTCCGAGCCGCTGCTCTCGTCTCTCCGGTGGTGGCTCCGGCAGCCGAACCTGATATTCGGAATGCCTTTCCAGTCACCTCAGCCGACCCGGGTGCTGACCACCGATGCATCCCTCCTGGGCTGGGGAGCACATTGCCAAGAGGCACGTACTCAGGGCCTCTGGACCACGTGGGAGTCTGCTCAGCAGATCAACTTCCTGGAGCTCAGGGCGATCCGCCTGGCTCTCAAGGCCTTCTCCCACCTGACTTCCCAACAGTCCGTCCTTGTCCAGACGGACAATCAAGTTGCCATGTTCTACGTGAACAAGCAGGGGGCACGGGCTCCTTCCTCCTCTGCCGGGAGGCACAGAAGCTCTGCTCTTGGGCCGTCAGTCACGGCATTCTCCTCAAGGCAGTTTATCTCCCGGGCCAAGAAAATTGCCTTGCAGACAAACTCAGCAGGGTCCTCCAGCCGCACGAGTGGCGTCTGGATCCCTTGGTAGTTCAGAAGCTCTTCCTCAAGTGGGGTCTCCCCACGGTGGATCTCTTTGCCAGTCCTCCCAACCGGCAGCTTCCTCGCTTCTGCTCTCGTCAGCCACACCCCCTTCGGGTTGCGGCGGACGCCTTTCTGATCTCGTGGTCGGGGAGCCTTCTGTACGCTTTCCCTCCCATCCCGCTGGTCTCTCGGACTCTTTTCAAGGTTCTCCGAGACAAAGCCTTCGTGATCCTGGTGGCCCCTCGCTGGCCCAGGCAGCCGTGGTTTCCGCTCCTGCTGCAACTGGCGGTGGAGGATCCAATCCCTCTGGGGGTTCAACCGGATCTCCTCACTCAGGATCAGGGGTCCCTTCTGCACCCCAACCTCAGGTCTCTCAACCTCATGGCCTGGCTGCTGAGAGGGTAGTCCTTGCTCCCCTTCTCCTGCCGGCGGAGGTGGAGGAGGTCGTCTTGGCTTCGCGACGGCCTTCTACCCGCAAATGCTACGCCCTTAAATGGCGTCGCTTTGCAGTCTGGTGTACCCAACAGTCTCAGGATCCCTTCTCCTGCCCGGTGTCGGTGATCTTGCAGTACTTGCTGCACCTCTCTAATCTGGGTCTTAAGTCCAACTCCGTCAAAGTTCACCTCAGTGCTCTTTCAGCACATCATGTGCCAGTGGACGGCAGACCTCTCTCCAATGACCCTCTCGTAGCGAGGTTTCTCCGAGGTCTCCTTCTACTTAAACCACCTCTGCGCCCGCCAGCGCCTGACTGGGACCTGAATGTGGTTTTGCAGCGGATCACCTGTCCGCCTTTTGAACCTATGGCTACCTGTTCTCTCCGTTTTCTGTCTTGGAAAACACTGTTCTTGATAGCCCTCACTTCCGCTAGACGCGTAAGTGAATTGCAGGCCCTCGTGTCTGATCCCCCTTACACTAGGTTCTACAAGAATAGGGTAGTCCTACGGACTCACCCAAAATTTCTGCCTAAAGTGGTCTCCCCTTTTCACATCAATCAGGAGGTGGTACTTCCAACCTTCTTTCCCAGACCACACTCCAGCCGAGCTGAAACGGTCCTCCATACCCTGGACTGTAGAAGGGCATTGAACTTCTACCTTGACCGTACGCGGGAGCACCGTAAAGCTGCTCAGCTTTTTGTGTCTTTTGACCCCAATAAATTGGGGCTCCCGGTCTCCAAGCGTACTCTGTCCATCTGGGTTGCGGACTGTATCTCTTGGGCTTATGGGGCAGCCGGACTCTCCTTAGAAAGTCGAGTCACGGCTCATTGCGTTCGGGCAAAGGCCACGTCAGTGGCTTACCTCCGCTCTGTTCCGCTGGCAGACATCTGCCGGGCCGCTACTTGGTCTTCGAGCCAGACTTTTGCGGTCCATTACTGTCTCGAGAGGGAGTCCCGTAGGGACAGTGCTTTCGGACAGGCAGTCCTCCGTAATCTCTTTGAGGTCTGAGCAACTCCTACCCTCCATCCCGGATGTGGGCTACCGGTGGGTGATAATTCAGCGAAGATTCTATCCTTCTGTGCTGCTGAGCTAGAGGGAGCTCATTTTTGTGCTTAGGGTCTCCGGTAGCCTTGAGCTTGGGAGTCCCATAAGTGAGGACTGACTTCCTGCTTGGTCCTGGAGAAAGCGTAGTTACTCACCTGTAACAGGTGTTCTCCAGGAGCAGCAGGAATCAGTCCTCACTACCCTCCCTCCTCCCCTTGGAGTTGCAATCGTCTGCTTATGTTCTTTTTTGCAAATTTTTATGCTGTCTTTTTTAGCTATGTCATCTGACTGGCTAAGATGGCACCCTCGGGCGGGAAGACGACCGCGCATGCGCGCTGCAATTCCCAAAGGCTTTCTTTGAAAGCTGGGGAAAATTGCTCCGCGAGGGCTCCGTCGGCGCCGACGTCACCCATAAGTGAGGACTGATTCCTGCTGCTCCTGGAGAACACCTGTTACAGGTGAGTAACTACGCTTTGCCTTTTGTCATCAGGAAGGAGGGGGCTCAAAAGCTCCAAGTCTCCTGTGACCTCTTTAAGGAACATTCCCATATACAAGATATAGGAACTGATCCTAGCTGAGAGCATGGAAGCATCGACGCCCAAAGGCATCGAGAGTCCTACATTCACGACCTGGAGGATTGGATGCATGTCTCTTTGCACTTTTCATCCTTCTCATAGCTGATTCCACCACCATTGAATGGTGTGGTAAATGAGTTTTTTGAAAGCCAGGACAAGGTGGAAATCGATACATGGTATCGAGTCTTCAAGAATGAGGAGATATGGTTAAAGGTGTTTCCCACATCCTTAGCATAAGTTTATGTAAGATCTCATGAATAGGCAGAGTAGGTGCCTCTTTGGGAGCCTTAGGGTATTGGAGAATTTCCATCTCCTTTGCCCTAGGCTCTTTTTCAGGAGCTACTGTGATGGAAAGGCCTCGGGCCACATCACGGATAAAGTCCTGAAAGGACATATCCTCTGGCGGAGACATTCTGTGCTGAGGAGAAGAGAAATCATCGGGGAGAAGTACTCTTGTATTGGCAGAGTCTTCAGACTCATCAGAGGATTCAAAATACCTCTGATCCCGGTGATCGTGCAAAGCACGGTACCGGTATCGATCAAAGTCGGCATCGGGTTGTTCCGGTACCGATCTGTCGATGCTGGAGACAGACGCATGATTCAGTATGAGTGGCATACCCGCCGATGCTAATGCAGTCCGTACCGGTTCCGGTACCGGTGTCGGTTGAGGTGTCTGAAGCGGTTTCAACGGTACCGAAGCCGTGAGAAGAGCCGCTAGACTGCGTTCGATAGCAAGGAATCTCTGGTCTATCGATGCTGCTGATGCTTGGGTGTCGGTACCGGTAGAAGCGGCCAAACCCCAGAGCATGGCGCCAGTAGTTCTGATGAGGTTGAGGCCTCGAGAACATCCTGGAACCCCGTTAGTGCTTTGGAAGCCGAAGCCTCCCGCCGGGGCAGTTTTGACTGTGAAAATTCCTCATGGGCAACACCAGGGGCATCTTGATACTTAGGAGGACCGGCTAGATTTATGTTTAGTTACCTGAGATCCATGGGAGGAAGATGAGGCCCTGGAGGACGTCGATGCAACAGATGCCGCGTCTGAGGGAAAAAGGGTGCTAAGTTTAGCAGCTCGGTTCTGCCGGCCCCTTTATGACATCATTCCACAAGAGAGGCACTCTGAAATAGAGTGGTCAGGACCTAAACATTTGAGACACCAATCATGGGTGTCGGTGACGGAAATGGTACCGCCACATTTAGAACATTTCTTAAAACCTGAAGTAGGTTTTTCCATTTTTAAGGAAAAAATTGGGCCTAGTGCCCAAAATGGCGCCTAGCACCAAGAAAAAAAGTTTCTAAAGTAAAATACCTTAGAAACTATCTTTTTTTTTTTTTAAAGAAAGAAGAAAGAACCAGCGGTACCGGTATGGCGTCAAAGGAAGGCAGACGCGACCACAAAAACAAAGATTAAAGACGAAATTTTCTGCGGTGACAGGGTATGTAACCTGTCTGCTCCGCAGAAAATGAAGAACTGGAGAGGGACAGTTGGAAAGGCGGGAAGGCAGCACGCAGGCGCTGTGGGATGCTCCCAAAAGCTTTCCTATTGGACGCTGGGGAGCGTTCCCGCGCAGGCTCCGTCGGTACAGACGATACCCATATGTGAAGACTAAATTTCTGCTTGTTCCTGGAGATATGTTCTGCCATGGCGGGAAATGCTTTCCACTTCACTTCGTTTCAGAGTCCTAGGCACATCTGGTCCATGGGTGAACTTCATCTTGTGGGGTGGAAGAAGTCTTTATACATATATACAGAATACAATACAGAAAAAGGATTACAAGCAGCCTGAAAATTAATCAAAACTATGTGACACAGTTTGCCCTTGCAAGGTCTCAATAAGAATGTGTACAGAAGTAAGGCTCTACCAATTATTCTTACAAGCAAAATTTGTTAGTGGTGGCCAACTGTTCTTCATAGATCTTTTAGAAGTTTGCATCACATCTTCTACCACCACTGATAACTTCAAGTTCATCAGCAGCTTCTTCTTTCACTCTGAGCTGTGCTATGCATATCTTGGACAGAGCATGTCAGTAACTGTCCACCCAGGCATCATGGCTGTATATACATCTTTTTCTAGCATCGCTGGAATCGCCCATCTTTGCTCCAATCCACTTTTCAATAGCATTGCTAATTTCCTTTCATTCGCAGTAGTCATCTTCATCCCATAAGATTCAGTATATGTAATATATAATTTGCAGTATAAAAACTAACTATAACAGCATTCTTCTGATTTCCCCACAATTGCAAATAAGCATAACTATTAATGGCAATATAGAATTACTGAATAGAATTATCTTATCTAATGTTAATTAATTACAATATATCTACTGCTAGCACTAAATTATTACACTGTAATAATTATATTACACTATTATTTAACTATAGGGAGACCAAGATAACTTGCAACATATTTCTATTTTACATCTACATTCTTAACTTTTATTTAGTAGATAAGAGAAAAATTAAACATGTGGCCTTATAGACACACCTCTCGTCAGGTGCACAACTGTATAAGGTATAGTTAATCTTACTTCTTAAGGGGTAACAAACATCAAAATATAACTGACACTTTATGGCAATTAAATTAAACTCATTGAAACATAGAAACATGATGACAGAAAAAGACCACATGGCCTATCTAGTCTGTCCTTCCATAACAACAACTACAACAGTCCACTTTTTACCTTTAGAGATCCTCTGTGTTGGTCCCATGCTTTTTTGAATTCAGTTACTGTCCTCATCTCTACCACCTCCACTGGGAGACTATTCCATGGATCCACTACTCTTTCCGTAAAGAAATATTTCCGCATATCACTCCTGAATCTATCTCCCTTCACCCTCATCCCATGTCCCCTCGTAGCAGAACTTCCTTTCAATCGAAAGAGGCTCTCTCCCTGTGCATTTATGCCACGGAGGTATTTAAACATCTCAATCATATCACCTCTATTCCGCCTTTCCTCTAAGGTGTACATATTAAGATCCTTAAGTCTGTCCTCATATGCTTTATAATGAAGACCACTAATCATTTTAGTAGCCACCCTCTGCACCGACTCCATCCTGTTCACATCCTTTTGAAGGTGCGGTATCCAGAATTGCACACTATACTCCAAATGAGGTCGCACCAAAGACTTATACAGAGGCACTATCACCTCCTTTTTTCTGCTAGCCATTCCTCTCCGTATGCACCCAAGCATCCTTCTAGCTTTTGCCATCGTCTTTTCTACCTGTTTAGCTACTTTAAGATCATCAGACACAACCACGCCTAGGTCCCCGCTCTTCTTTAGTGGACAAAAGTACTTCACTCCCTATACTATATTGCTCCCTTGGATTGCTGCAGCTGAAATGCATGACCTTACATTTTTTAACATTAAATCCCAGCTGCCAAATTCTAGACCATTCTTCAAGCTCATTTAATTTACTAAAAAAATTCTTAGGGACACTTATCTCAGGTAATGGTTTGACTCACATTACTTTGAACATTGATTGGCATAGACATCTCAGCTCACAAAGGATGACATCAGAGCATAAACAAAGGAACAAATACAGATAGGTCATTACATAAACAGAATTCTGCTCTAAAGTTTTTTTTAAAAACATAGATCTTAAACATTAGAAATTCAATTGTCATTGTTTAATAAATGATTGATTAATCTCTTGCACAGGGAAATTTATCTACATCTTTAATCTACCTCAATACCAATTTTATACCTATCCACTAGCAACAAAAAATCAGTTCTGCAGGGGTCATTCCATAATAACAACCTGAAATACACATCATGAGAATTTAAAATCCAATAGACTCTTGCAGATGACTAAAAAATAGACTGGGACTTTGCTAGTCTAATCTCTTAGATTTTCTACTAACATAAAAAGTAAACATCGTGTACACCTTTACTACCTTGGTTTAATTACTTAACTAACTTATCAGAATGAAATTGTATCACTCATTATTTGTGACTTATAAAAGCTAAATCCGTAATCTGGAGATTTTTCTTTATTATCACATGTATCACTACGCTTCTTGCACAATAACAAGCAAAAATAACAGATATCAACAAACTATCACTTCTTCATGACAAGCGTTGTCACATAAATGCACTTGATAACCTGAACCCCAAGACTGAAGTTGTTGTTTTTTTATTTTACTTTTTCCCTTTTACTCTTTTTTTTTTTAGTCAAACTTGTTTTGACTTTGACATGCAATTCAGTTTTCACCTAACTTCAGAACAACTTATTCTCCAGGACCAAGCAGGAAGTCAGTCCTCACATATGGGTGACATCGACGTCGATGGAGCCCTTGCGGAGCATTTCCCCAGCTTTCCAAGAAAGCCTTTGGGAATGCAGGCACGCATGCGCGGTTCCCTTACCGCCTAAAGGTGCCATCTTGCTCAGTCTCTCTTTTTCCGTGAAGCCCATCGGACGTGTGTCCTAGTCCTCCCGGAAAATAGTTGGATTTTTTTGCGATTCCTTCGCTATTTTTTCTCCGGTTCGACGCCGGTTCCCCTCCGGCCGGGTTCGGTACATCGGTATCGAGCCCGCTCTTATATTTTCGGTTTGTGCCCTTTGTGGCTGGCGTTCGCGCCCTTTGTTTCTTTTTCCCTGGAAGGCCAGTCCATTGCCCTCGCGGAGACTCTCTTTTCCCCGATGGCTTCCAGTGGTTTCAAAAAGTGTGATCGGTGTAAGAAACTAATGTCTCTCACCGACACACACGACTGCTGCTTTCGGTGCCTGGGTCCTGACCACGATCCTAAGATCTGTGGACCATGTGGAAAGATGTCTTCCAAGGCGCTTCGAAGTCATCAGCACCAAAAGGAAAGGCTTTTCTCCGACTCGGCCTCCGGCCGGGCCAGGACCTCATCTGAGGCCTCGACATCTCAGGAATCAGATCCCAAGCACCGTTGGGGCTCCTCGGATAGGGGGTCCCCCGACCCGGAACGAAAGAGGAAGAAGCGGCTCGCAAGGGCGTCATCGGAAGAGGTCCCTGGCTCCTTGAGAGCTAGGTCTCAGACCCCCGACTGTCGCCCCGGGCCCATGGAACAGGATAAGCCGCCAAAAGTACCTCGTGTGGAGCCGGAGTCAGCTGGACACGTAAGTCCTGTGGTCCTCGTGGACTCTCCTCCAAGAGAGCCGCCGCCGGGGCCCGAGTCGGTGGCTGCTGAGTCTCCCGAGCTGGGTCTCAGGCTGACAGCCTTGGAGTGCAGATTGTCTGCCTTCATGGAACAGCAGCGGGCACTGATGGCCAGCCTGTCTGGCGCATCTGCCCCGACCACCGGGACATCGACATCGAAGTCGACCCCGAAGACCGAGCCGATACTCGAGACCATGAAGGCTCTAGGTTGAACTCGGTCGCGGTCTCCCTCGACCTCCCATTCGGGACCGAGGGCATCGACGCCGGTGCCTTCGGCGTCGGGGCGGGTGCCCACAGGCCCCGCACGGTCAGACCCCGATTCCTCATTGGATGAGTCCGCCTGGGAGACGGAGGACGAGGAGTCCCCCGACACCTTCAGGACTCGGTGCATCCCGTCGGACTCACCGCAGTCTGAACCCCGGAGTAGATCCCCTCCGGAGGATACCCAGTTCTCGGAGTTCCTCTGGGATATGGCCACTGCGTTGGCTATCCCTGCGGACCCCGAGGAGGAGCCTCGAGCCGAGGAGCTCGAGGCCCTACAGTACGACTCTCCTCCGAAGGAGGCCTTTATTGTTCCTGTTCCTCCAATGCTGGAACGGCTCCTCTTCTGGATGTGGGAGGCACCGGCCTCGGCGCCGGTTCTAAGCAAGCGGGTCGATTCTATCTATCGACTCCGGAAGAGCCCTGGCTTTCAGAAGGAGCAGCTGTCACACCATTCCATGGTGGTAGAATCGAGTTTGCTTTTCTCTGATCAGAGAAGGGCTGAACTTTTACAGAGCTCTGCTAGTGAGTGGATATTTGCCTCCTGGGACATCTTACTGTGAGTTCTAGCTGTTTATTTAATTATTTACTGTTTGTCTAACTGTTTGTTTGTTTAATTATTTATTGTTTGTCTTAGTGGTGTGCTAGTTCAGCCTTCTCAGCTGTACTTACCTTGCCTCTCTCAACTAACTGGGCTTTGTGTGGTAGCCATTTTGAATTAAATCTCTCTCCCCAGAACCTGCTGTTTGTTAAGCTTTTTTCCTGTCCTTGCCTGCCTGAGTGAATCCTCCCCCTCCCCCCCTCCCCCTGAGGTATTGTGTAGCCTTCTTCCTGTTTTCTCCACGTGTGCATAGGCTGTTTTAGTTTGCTTTTCTCTGATCAGAGAAGGGCTGAACTTTTACAGAGCTCTGCTAGTGAGTGGATATTTGCCTCCTGGGACATCTTACTGTGAGTTCTAGCTGTTTATTTAATTATTTACTGTTTGTCTAACTGTTTGTTTGTTTAATTATTTATTGTTTGTCTTAGTGGTGTGCTAGTTCAGCCTTCTCAGCTGTACTTACCTTGCCTCTCTCAACTAACTGGGCTTTGTGTGGTACCCCCATCCCCCTGCTGAGGGTTCAGGACAGGGTACCTTGTAACTGCCCTCTTTAATAGGACTTATCTCCCTCCCTCCCTCCCCAGCACCCACCCACCCCTGGGGTAATTGTAGTTTTATAGGTACTTGCACATCTTAGAGGAAAGGGGCTGCTCTCAGGTGCAGCTCTTAATCCAAATCAGTCATACACAGAGGACCTGAGATTAATTAAGCTTCAGGTACACAGGGTGTATTAGGGGTATTAGATACACTTTTATTAGTATAAGCATCTACACCAATCCTTATTATATACCGAATTTAAAAGACCTAAACACAAGCTTTAAACTAAGATGCAGACAGAGGTCCAGCAACAAGATGGGGGTTCTCCAGTCTTTTGCATTGAGTGTCACATGTATGATTTTCTCCCAGTTGGTGAGAGGTCCTACATATGCACTAAGTGCAGGGAGCTCTTTGCTCTCAGGGAACGAGTCCGTTCTCTAGAGGCTAGAGTAGCAGACCTGGAAGACATAAGAAAGACAGAGAAGTGCATGGACGAGACCTACAGGGATATAGTCCTGAAGTCCCACCTCCAGTCTGGCAGCATCCCTGTTGCCATGGAGGAGAGAGGTCACGTGACAGGAGAGCATCACCCTGGTGTGGCAGGAAGTGATCCTGTAACTAGGACCTGTCCTCCAGGTGATGTAAAACCCTCTCGCACCGAGGACGTTTCTCCAGGGCCATGTCCCCATGAGGGGAGGGTCAGGACAGCTGTTATAGTTGGTGATTCAATCATTAGGAATGTAGATAGCTGGGTGGCTGGTGGACGTGAGGATCGCCTGGTAACATGCCTGCCTGGTGCGAAGGTAGCAGATCTCACGCACCGCCTAGATAGGATCATAGATAGTGCTGGGGGGGAGTCTGCTGTCTTGGTACATGTTGGTACCAATGACATAGGAAAATGTGGTAGGGAGGTTCTGGAGGCTAAATTTAAGCTTTTAGGTAGGAAGTTGAAATCCAGAACTTCCAGGATAGCGTTCTCCGAAATGCTTCCTGTTCCACGTGCAGGACCCAAAAGACAGGCAGAGCTCCGAAGTCTCAATGCGTGGATGAGACAATGGTGCAAGGATGAGGGTTTTGGATTTGTTAGGAACTGGGGAACATTCTGGGGAAAGGGGGAGCTCTTCCGAAGGGATGGGCTTCACCTTAATCAGGATGGGACCAGACTGCTGGCATTAACCTTTAAAAAAGAGATAGAGAAGCTTTTAAACTAGAAAATAGGGGAAAGCCGACAGTCACCCAGGAGCGCATGGTTCGGACAAAGGTATCCTTGAAGGATACTACCAAAAGCAGTGAGGTTCCAAAAGGGAGTATAGTAGCCCAAATGCCCTTGAGTAAGGAGCAGACAGAGCATAAGGAGTCCCAATTACCCATGCCTACCAATAGCCAGATTAATATTAATAAAATACAGTCTCTAAAATGCTTGTATGCCAATGCTAGAAGTCTAAACAATAAGATGGGAGAATTAGAATATATAGCACTAAATGAGAGGTTAGATATGATTGCACTCTCAGAGACATGGTGGAAGGAGGATAACCAGTGGGACACTGTGATACCTGGATACAAACTATATCGTAATGATAGAGCTGAACAAATTGGTGGAGGGGTTGCGCTCTATGTTAGAGAGGGCATTGAGTCAGAAAGGATTAAAGTTTTGCAGGGAACAAAATTTGCTGTAGAATCTCTATGGATTGAAATTCCATTTATGAAGGGGAAGGTGATGGCAGTGGGAGTATACTATCGACCACCTGGCCAGAATGAACAAATGGATGATGAAATGCTCAAAGAAATCAAGGAAGCTAACAAAAGCCACAACAGAGTAGTAATAATGGGTGATTTCAATTACCCCGGTATCGACTGGGACAGTGTCACAGCAGGACAAGCTAAAGAGATAAAGTTTCTAGATGAAATAAATGACTGCTTCTTGGAGCAGCTGATTCATGAACCGACCAGAGGGGAAGCCATACTGGACCTAGTCCTTAGTGGAACGCCAGATCTGGTGCAAGAAATAAGGGTGTTGGGACCACTTGGCAATAGTGATCATAGTATGATCATGTTTGATTTAATCAGTGGAGGACAGATAGTAAAGGAATCCACAGTACTACCTTTTAACTTTCAAAAGGGAGACTATGATAGAATGAGGAATATAGTTCGGAAAAAACTAAAAGGAGCGGTTCCAAAGGTTAAAGACTTACAGCAAGCTTGGGTGTTATTTAAAAATACTATCCTCGAAGCCCAGACCAGCTGTATTCCACGCATTAAGAAAAGTGGAAGAAAGTCCAAAAAACTGCCAGCATGGTTTAAAGGTGAGGTCAGAGAGGCTGTTGCTGCCAAAAGAGCAACCTTCAGGAAATGGAAAAAGAGCCAAATGATGAAAACTGGAAACAGCACAAGCACTGGCAAGTTAAATGCAAAGCATTGATAAGGCAGGCAAAGCGGGAATTTGAGAAGAAACTTGCTACGGAAGCAAAAACACGAAATAAAGACTTTTTCAAGTACATTCGTAGCAAAAGGCCTGTGAGAGAGTCAATTGGACCATTAGATGATAGAGGGGTAAAAGGGGCAGTAAGAGGAGACAAGGCTATAGCAGATTGACTGAATGAATTCTTTGCTTCGGTCTTTACTGAGGAAGATGTAGGGATGTTACCCAAGACTGAAGTGGTATTTGAAGGTGATACTGCAGAGGAATTGAGAGAAATATCGCTACACCGGGAAGATATATTACAACTATTTGATAAACTGAATAGTAGCAAATCACCTGGACCGGATGGTATACATCCCAGAGTGTTGAAAGAACTGAAATATGAGATTGCAGACCTGTTATTGGTAATCTGTGAACTTTCATTAAAATCATCTGTAATACCTGAAGATTGGAGGGTCGCCAACGTAACACCAATTTTTAAAAAGGGTTCCAGGGGTGACCCGGGAAATTACAGACCGGTGAGCCTGACGTCAGTACCAGGGAAAATGGTAGAAACCATCATAAAGAACAAAATTACACAGCATGTAGATAGTCATGGCCTAATGGGAGACAGCCAACATGGCTTTAGACAAGGAAGATCTTGTCTTACTAATCTGATATGTTTTTTTGAAGGTGTGCATAAACAGGTAGACAAAGGTGAGTCGGTTGATATAGTGTATCTGGACTTTCAGAAAGCTTTTGACAAGGTCCCCCATCAGAGACTTTTGGTGAAGCTAAAAAATCATCGGATAGGAGGCAGTGTACTATTGTGGATCGGGAACTGGTTAAAAGATAGAAAGCAGAGGGTAGGGCTAAATGGCCAATATTCCCAATGGAAAAAGGTGAATAGCGGAGTACCCCAGGGATCTGTACTGGGTCCGCTACTTTTTGACATATTCATAAATGACCTGGAAAAGGGAATAACTAGTGAGGTTATCAAATTTGCAGATGACACAAAACTGTTTAAAGTTGTTAAAACCCAAGAGGATTGTGGAAAACTGCAGGAGGATCTGGATAAATTGGAAGACTGGGCATCCAAATGGCAGATGAAATTTAATGTGGACAAGTGCAAAGTTATGCACCTAGGAAAGAACAACCCACACTATAGTTACACGATGCAAGGCTCCACATTAGAAACCACCACCCAGGAAAAAGATTTAGGAGTCATCGTGGATAACATGTTAAAACCCTCCGCCCAGTGTGCAGCGGCGGCCAAGAAAGCAAATAGAATGCTAGGTATCATAAGGAAAGGGATGGAGAATAAAACAAAGGATGTTATAATGCCTCTGTATCGCTCCATGGTACGACCGCACCTTGAATATTGTGTGCAATTCTGGTCACCGTATCTTAAAAAGGACATAGAGTTATTAGAAAAAGTACAGAGAAGAGCCACCAAATTGGTGAAGGGGATGGAAGGCTACTCCTATGAAGAGAGGCTAAAAAGGTTAGGGCTCTTTAACCTAGAAAAGAGACGGCTGAGGGGAGATATGATAGAGGTGTATAAATTAATGAATGGAGTGGAACGGATATATAAACGTGGATCAATTGTTTACGCTATCAGAATATAGAAGGACTAGGGGACATGTAATGAAGCTACAGGGTAAACTATTTAAGACAAATAGGAGAAAATATTTCTTCACTCAACGTGTAATCAAACTCTGGGATCTGTTACCGGAGGATGTAGTAAGGGCTGTTAGTATAGCTGGGTTTAAAAAAGGTTTGGACAAGTTCCTGGAGGAAAGGTCCATAAACCACTATTAAAAAGGGACCCAGGATATCAATGCTTGGCCTAGTACAAGCACTGCAGAACCTGTGTCTTTTGGGGAAACTGCTAGGTACGTATGACCTAGATTGGCCACTGTTGGAAACAGGATACTGGGCTTGATGGACCTCGGTCTGACCCAGTATGGCATTTCTTATGTTCTTATGTTCTTATGACCATGCATCGCCTGAAAAGTCAGAAGATGCACTCCGCAGTGCCCCCTGGCAGGGAGGCCCGGAACCTGGATGGTTTTGGTAGAAAGTGCTTCAGGGCTCGATGCTTGCTTGCCGTGTCCAGTCTTACCAGCTGTACATGGGCATGTACTTGCGGGACCTGGCCAAGGAGCTGGCCGGGTTATCTGCTGGTCTCTCCGGGGAACCCTTGCAGAGGTTCAAGTCCTTGTCCTCGGGGATCCGGGAATGCTCCAAGTTTATGTCCCGCGCTGCCTACGATGGTTTCGAGGCTTCGGCCCGTGTTGCGGTAGCCGGCATCGCGGCTTGACGCCAGGCATGGCTGCAGTCATCGGACTTCGAGCCATGGGTTCAGGACAAGTTGGTCGATGTCCCTTGCTGAGGTGATAACCTTTTTGGCAAGCCCATGACCGAGAAGGCTGCACAGCTTGAGACCGAGCACCTCACGAGGACAAGGCTGTCTAGAAAGACTTCTGCCCCTTCTCACAAAAAGAAGGGCTCGGGTAAAAAGCCCTTTTACCCGAGGAAGGGCACTGCCTACAAACAGTACCCACAGTACCAGGCCTCCCAGGCTCCCCCTCAGGGTCAGCAGGCCAAGGGGCAGGGTAATGGGCTCCGTAGGCAGAGGACTCCCAAGCCTCCGGCCCCTGCTCCCACTCAGCAGGGTGGGGTTTTTTGACTCCTTAGGCATAGCCTGTCCGTCCCTGCTCTCCCAACCCTGCACAGGATGTCGCCTCGCCCTGTTTGCCCACAAGTGGCCACTCATCACTGGAGACAGTTGGGTGCTAAGCATAGTCCACAAGGGCTATCTGCTACACTTCCAACAGCTGCCTCCTCCATACTTTCCAGGGGAGCCTCCAAGGCCTCCCCTGCACACAGATCTTCTCCTTCTGGAGCTCCAAGGTCTGTTAGTAGACAGGGCAGTAGAGCCTGTGCCTCCCCACCTACAAGGTCAAGGGTTCTACTCCAAGTATTTCCTTGTACCCAAAAGAACAGGTGGCCTTCGGGCTATTCTAGACCTCAGAAATCTCAACAAATTCCTGGAGAAGGAAAAGTTCAAGATGCTTACTCTTGGAACACTTCTGCCGTACCTCCAGCAGGGAGATTGGCTATGCTCCTTAGATCTAAAGGATGCGTACACTCACATCCTCATTCATCCAGACCACAGAAAGTACCACAGGTTCATTGTGGGAAGAAACCATTATCAGTACAGAGTACTGCCTTTTGGCCTCACCTCCGCTCCCAGGGTCTTTACCAAATGCCTGGCAGTGGTGGCGGCCTACCTGAGAAATCAGGGAATCTTTGTCTTCCCCTATCTGGACTGGCTCATCAGGGGTTCAGACGTGCCAGGAGGCCAGACAAGCCACCCTCAGAACTATTGCTCTTCTTCAAAGCCTGGGGTTTGTAATAAACTTCGCAAAGTCCACTTTGCTCCCCTCCCAGAACTTGGAGTTCATAGGGGCAAGGTTGGACTCTCTGCTGGCAAAGGCATTCTTGCCAGAAGACAGGGCCCAAAGACTGTTAAACTTAGCAAACCAGTTTCTCAGCAGGTCACTGGTCTCCGCCAGACTCTGCCTGAGGCTTCTTGGCCATATGGCTTCGACAGTACATGTGACCCCCAATGCCAGGCTCCATATGAGGCCTGCACAGTGGTGCCTTTGGACTCAGTGGTCACAGGCAGCCTCAGAGACAGGATAAGGGTGTCCAGGCCATTTCTGAACTCCCTCCGCTGGTGGCTGCACCCACCCAATCTACTGCAAGGGGTGCCTTTTCAGATTCCTGGGTTCACAGTGGTGCTGACCACGGATGCCTCCCTGCAGGGATGGAGAGCTCATTGTCTAGGCAAGTGCACCCAGGGCCTGTGGTCTCCTTGGGAAGCCGCACAGCAAATCAATCTCTTGGAACTCAGGGCTATTCGGCTAGCCCTCAAGACTTTCTCTCCAACCCTGGCTCATCAGTCTGTCCTAGTTCAAACAGACAACCAGGTAGCCATGTTTTATGTGAACAAGCAGGGCGGAACTGGGTCCAGACTCCTTTGTCAGGAAGCGCAGAACCTTTGCTTGTTTGCTCTCAGGCACAACATGCTCCTCAAGGCTGTATATCTACCTGGCCAGGAAAACTACCTGGCCGACAGGTTGAGCAGGATTCTGCAGCCCCACAAGTGGCAGCTCCATCCTTTGGTGGTTCAGAAGATTTTCCTGAGATGGGGACTTCCATCCATAGATCTGTTTGCCACTCCACTGAACACACAGCTGCCAAAGTTCTGCTCCAGGCAACTGCATCCTCTGCGGGTAGCAGCAGATGCTTTTCTGATTCCTTGGTCTCAGGGCCTCCTGTATGCGTTTCCTCCCACGCCCTTGGCGGCCCGAACTCTGTTCAAGATTCTTCAGGACAAGGCCTCGGTCCTGCTGGTGGCTCCCAGGTGGCCGAGACAGCCTTGGTTTCCACTTCTGCTTCAGCTGGCAGTGGATCTCCCACTGCCTCTGGGGTTGCAACCCAACCTTCTCTCTCAGGATCAGGGTTCCCTTCTGCACCCCAATCTCAAAGTTCTCAATTTGATGGCCTGGAGGCTGCAAGGGTAGTTTTGGCTCCCTGGGGCCTACCTCAGGAAGTTGAGGAGGTTGTCCTAGCCTCTAGGAAACAGTCCACTAGGAAAACCTATGCTCTCAAATGGAAAAGGTTTTCTGTGTGGTGTCAGCTACGTACAGAGGATCCTTTCTCCTGTACTGTACCAGTAGTGCTTCAGTATTTACTGCACTTATCAAATCAGGGACTTAAGTCCAATTCTGTTCGGGTCCACCTTTCAGCTCTAGCAGCTCACCACTCACTGGTGGAAGGACATTCTCTGTCGGTTCACCCCTTGGTGTCCTGGTTTCTCAGAGGCTTACTTTTGCTCAAGCCTCCAATCTGTCCTCCTGCTCCTGAGTGGGAGTTGAATGTGGTCTTGCAGCAACTGACTCTCCCACCTTTTGAGCCGATGGCTACTTGCCCTTTACGCTTCCTATCCTGGAAGATACTCTTCTTGATAGCCCTAACCTTGGCAAGGCGAGTGAGTGAGCTTCAGGCCCTGGTCTGTGACAGGCCTTACACCCGCTTCTATAGGAACAGGGTAGTCCTTAGGACTCATCCAAAGTTCCTCCCAAAAGTTGTCTCCTCCTTCCACCTTAACCAAGAGGTGGTTCTTCCAACATTCTTCCCTAGGCCTCATGCAAGCCAGGCTGAAGCAGTTCTGCATACCCTGGACTGTAGGAGGGCCTTATCCTTCTACCTTGACCGTATGCAGGGGCATAGAAGGGCTACTCAGCTCTTCATATCTTTTGACCCTAATAATTTGGGGTTAGCTGTGTCCAAGCGTACTTTGTCCACCTGGGTAGCTGACTGTATCACCTGGGCTTACAGGGCGGCTGACCTTCCTTTGCAGGGTCGGGTCACGGCCCATCGTGTCAGGGCAATGGCTGCCTCAGTGGCTCACCTCCGCTCTGTACCGTTGGTGGACATCTGCAGGGCTGCAACTTGGTCCTCAAGCCAGACATTTGCGGCCCATTACTGTCTGGAAAGGGAGTCCCGTAGGGACAGTGCTTTTGGCCAGGCAGTACTCCAAAATCTCTTTGAGGTTTAGGCAACTCCTGCCCTCCAGCCCTCCGTTGGGCTACCGGTGGAGGTTCTGTCAGTGAAAATCCTTTCTTTGATGCTGGAACTAGAGGGAGTTCTCTTGTTCAGCCTGGGTTCCTTGGTAGCCCAGAGCTAGGGAGTCACCCATATGCGAGGACTGACTTCCTGCTTGGTCCTGGAGAAAGAGTAGTTACTCACCTGTAACAGATGTTCTCCAGGAGCAGCAGGAATCAGTCCTCACAACCCTCCCTCCTCCCCTGGGAGTTGCAGTTGTACATAGTTTATTTTTACATTTTTGTGTGCTTTTTTAGCTATGTCATTTGACTGAGCAAGATGGCACCTTTAGGCGGGAAGGGAACCGCGCATGCGTGCCTGCATTCCCAAAGGCTTTCTTGGAAAGCTGGGGAAATGCTCCGCAAGGGCTCCATAGACGTCGATGTCACCCATATGTGAGGACTGATTCCTGCTGCTCCTGGAGAACACCTGTTACATGTGAGTAACTACTCTGTCTGTCATGTCATATGCAAATTCACACAACATAAAAGATATCTAAACATATCAAAATGCTTCAAATGCCACCACAGAAGATCTCCTCAATCATTCACATCAATTAAAATATGTACTCTAGAGAATCTCATACTGCAGATATAAGAAACTCCAAGAGGTCCCATTTGCATTCACACATTTTCTTTTGACCAGGATCACACATAATGGATCAAACTTATTTACTGTACAAATACAGATACAGAAATGGTTAATCGTTTGGGGGTTTTCTTCCCTCCTCTATCACATTTGTCAGAGCCAGGATCCCTAAAATAGTCTTAAACATAACTTTAAATGAAATCACCATTGTGAGTATTTATTTCTACTGCTGCTAATTGTAAACAAAAATTGTTCTTTCAGTTATAGATGGGAATTAGCTACATTCAGGCTGCACTTTAACTGTAACTATGGAATTCACTCCCACACCACCTAAGAGATATTACAGACATTGCTGACTTCAGAAAATCTCTAAAAGCCTATCTTTTCACCAAACACTACAACACCATATGAAACACACATTCACATGATAGAAGGATCATACCCTTATACATATTCGTTATACTCACTCCCAAGTCTCACTCGTATACATTACTCAGCGCAACACACACAATGGGCACCAGACAAAATCAAATTTCCCAACATATACCAACCTAAATCAAAAACAAAGAACCCTTACTCAAGATGAATTAAAATTAAAACTACCCCAACCGCACCACCTCCTCACACCGGCATGCTAATCCCCCAAAACTGTTTGCTAATAAATGCCAGGTCTATTAGGAATAAAACACATATTATACAGGATCTTATTATCGATGAAAAGCCAGATTTACTCTGTATCACAGAAACATGGCTGACAGATACAGACACAGTCCTCCTTAGCATACTAAGTACCCCAGGTTACACTCTGTTTAACTGTCCTCGTACCAATATAAGAGGAGGGGGAGTGCTAATAATTGCAAGAGACAACTTAAAATTATCTAACAGCTCACAGAAGTCACTTGAAGGAATAGATATCCTCAAGGTGGAGAACAAAACATTTGCTATTTCCCTCATATACAGACCACCCTCCGCTAAACATGAAACCCTAGCAACAGCTCTTGAAGCAGTCTGTGAAACCTCAATAAAAAAATATCAGATGATATTAGGGGACATAAACCTTGCATCACTTCATATCACACACACAAATGCATTCATAGAAGCCATGGACCAAATGGGATATCAGCAAGTTCAAACATCCACCCACAACAAGGGAAATGTTCTTGACATGGTATTCTTACCTAAAAAACACTCAAACAACACAGTAACAAGCTCAATACCAAAAAATAACACAGGTTCCATGGTCTGACCACCACCTTATCCAATTCACATTTGACATGCCAATACAACCTCCCAACCTAGAAGCTAAAACACATGCACATAAAAGCATGTTTAAAAATTTAGATAAAGACGCATTAATAAAATCAATTTTATCACACACAAACTCGGAAAACACAAATCTGGATGACCTAATAAAACAATGGAATAATGGAATAGAAGCAGTTTCAAAACAACCATCCAAAGTTTCTCCTAATGTAAACACCAAATTAAAGAATAAAACTGAAGCATGGTACACTTCGGACTTGGTTAAAGCAAAGAAAGACCTTAGAAGAATGGAAAAAAATGGAGAACTAAAAAGTCATTAGAAATCAAAGAACATAAGATATGCCATACTGGGTCAGACCAAGGTCCATCAAGCCTAGTATCCTGTTTCCAACAGTGGCCAATCTAGGTCATACGTACCTAGCAGTTTCCCCAAAAGACACAGGTTCCACAATGCTTGTATTGGGTCAAACATTGATATCCTGGGTCCCTTTTTAATAATGGTTTATGGACCTTTCCTCCAGGAACTTGTCCAAACCTTTTTTAAACCCAGCTACACTAACAGCTCTTACTACATCCTCCGGTAACAAATTCCAGAGTTTGATTACACGTTGAGTGAAAAAATATTTTCTCTTATTTGTCTTAAATAGTTTACCCTGTAGCTTCATTACATGTCCCCTAGTCTTTCTATATTCTGATAGCGTAAACAATCGATCTACGTTTACCTGTTCAACTCCATTCATTAATTTATAGACCTCTATCATATCTCCCCTCAGCTGTCTCTTTTCCAGGTTGAAGAGCCCTAACCTTTGTAGCCTCTCTTCATAGGAGTAGCCTTCCATCCCCTTTACCATTTTGGTGGCTCTGCTCTGTACCTTTTCTAATAACGCTATATCCTTTTTAAGATATGGCGACCAGAATTGCACACAATATTCAAGGTGCGGTCGTACCATGGAACGATACAGAGGCGTTATAATATCCTTTGTTTTATTTTCCATTCCTTTCCTTATGATACCTAGCATTCTATTTGCTTTCTTGGCCGCTGCTGCACACTGGACGGAGGGTTTTAATCTGTTATCCATGATGACTCTTAAATCTTTTTCCTGGGTGGTGGTTCCCAATGTGGAAACTTGCATCGTGTAACCATAGTGTGGGTTGTTCTTTCCTAGGTGCATAACTTTGCACTTGTCCACATTAAATTTCATCTGCCATTTGGATGCCCAGTCTTCCAATTTATCCAGATCCTCCTGCAGTTTTCCACAGTCCTCTTGGGTTTTAACAACTTTAAACAGTTTTGTGTTGTCTGCAAATTTGATAACCTCACTAGTTATTCCCTTTTCCTGGTCATTTATGAATATGTCAAAATGTAGCAGACCCAGTACAGATCCCTGGGGTACTCCACTATTCACTTTTTTCTATTGGGAAAATTGGCCATTTAGCCCTACCCTCTGCTTTCTATCTTTTAACCAGTTCCCGATCCTCAATAGTACACTGCCTCCTATCCCATGACTTTTTAGTTTTGCCAAAAGTCTCTGATGAGGGACCTTGTCAAAGGCTTTCTGAAAGTCCAGATACACTATATCAACCGACTCACCTTTGTTGACCTGTTTATTCACACCTTCAAAAAAACATATCAGATTAGTAAGACAAGATCTTCCTTGTCTAAAGCCATGTTGGCTGTCTTCCATTAGGCCATGACTATCTACATGCTGTGTAATTTTGTTCTTTATGATGGTTTCTACCATTTTCCCTGGTACTGATGTCAGGCTCACAGGTCTGTAATTTCCCGGATCACCCTTGGAACCCTTTTTAAAAATTGGCGTTACATTGGCAACCCTGCAGTCTTCAGGTATTACAGATGATTTTAATGAAAGTTCACAGATTACTAATAGAAGGTCTGCAATCTCATATTTCAGTTCTTTCAACACTCTTGAATGTATACCATCCGGTCCAGGTGATTTGCTACTATTCAGTTTATCAAAAATAGTTGTAATACATCTTCCCGGTGTAGCGATATTTCTCTCAATTCCTCTGCAGTATCACCTTTAAATACCACTTCAGTCTTGGGTAACATCCCTAACATCCCATAATATTTGTTATTACTCGAAAGCTACAAAGAAACCATAAATTCTGCAAAAAAAGAATTACAATACCAAAAAGCTAAATAATGCTTTAAATAGACCTAGAGAATTGTTCGACCTTGTAAAGTCCTTTACCAAACCCACAAAGGACTCCAATATGAAATATCCAATAAATGCCCAAACACTTGCTGATCATTATTCTAGCAAATTAAATCATACAGAAGAAAAAACCTCTCATAAAATAATAGCAAGCAATGTATTTTAAAAGACACCACAGACTACCAATTCCACAGAAGTGTGGGAAAACTTCCAAAAAATAGATCTTAGACAAATGCTAAACATAATTACAAACATAAACACCACTACATCCCCTCTAGATCCCTGCCCGGTAGCCTGGATCAAGACTACAAAAACGGAAACTGCACCCATAATACTAAACATAGTAAACCAATCACTCCTCCGAGGAACCATGCCAGCAGAGCTAAAAAGATCGCTCATACAACCAATATTAAAAAACAAAACGCTCAACAAAGAAGATCCATCTGCATATAGACCCATATCAAGTATTCCATTTATGGCCAAAACCATTGAAAAAACAGTCCAATATCAATTACAGGATCATATAGATGCCACAAATGCACTCAATGACCATCAATATGGTTTTTGACAATCCCATGGAGTAGAAGCACTTCTACTTGTGTTATTTGATAAGCTATATAAAGGCATTGAAAATTGCAAGAAAATGTTCATCTTAATATTCATAGACATAACAGCGGCCTTTGACTCTGTGAATCATAAGACCCTCATATCAAGACTGGAATCAATAGGAATATAGGGAACTCCCTTAAAATGGTTCACTTCCTATATATCCAATAGAGTACAACAAGTATACTTTGACCAAAACTTATCCAATGCCTTCCCACAAACACAAGGTATTCCACAGGGTTCTGCAATATCTGCCATACTATTCAACTTATACCTAAGGCCCATTTGCAAAATATTTCAAAAGCACAAAATTAATTATCATCTATACGCGGACGATATAATGCTTTATACACAATTGGATATATGTAATGCAGATTATAGCCACATAGAAGCCTGCCTTAAAGAAACCCAGTTATGGCTTCAACAAAACAATATGAACATCATTCATAAAAAAATGGAAATAATGTTTATCTCTAAAAACCCAGAATTTAAACATCCTCCCACAATCCTACTAAACAATATTTCTTACAACATCAAACAAGAATTAAAGTACCTAGGTATGACCCTTGATAAGACTCTTAGCATGGAAACTCACCTAAGACTATTAAACAGAACAATTTTTCACAAACTAAGAATCTTACAACCTCTACGCAATATCATCGAACAATCAGATTTTAGAACAATAGTACAAACACTCATAACCCCACATCTGGACTATTGTAATAGCATCCTACATGGACTACCTAAAAAAACAATCAACATACTCCAAATGGCCCAGAACGTCACAGCTCAAATATTAATGAACGTACGGTTTTCAGATCACATCACACCCATTCTAATGGAACTTCACTGGCTACCTATCCAAGCACGCATAAGATACAAAATAATAATTACAACATTCAAGTTAATACACAATATCGCCCCATCTTTCCTCGTCACACTCATTAAAATACAACCCCCTAACAGAAAAAGACGTACACATAATCTAAACACTCTACAAATTCCACTCTCTATACGCAAGGTGAAAATGAACACCAGCCAATAGAACATTCACTTACTTAGCCCCCACTCAATGGAACAAACTCCCTGACACACTAAGAGCCAACAAGAACCTCCAATCATTCCGAAAAAACCTCAAAACTCACCTATTCCAAGAATATTATAATCTGTCAGAAATAACATAAATCAAATTGTATTCAAGTATAAATCATATCATGATGGATCTCAACAACTCCATCGTCATATGGCACACCAAACCCAACAAAGTATATTAAAATGTAAACCCATTAGCCATGTGATATTCCCATTGTACGTCAATGTAAATATTATGTATATAGTTAACTGAACATACACGGTTCTCTATGTAAATAGTTTTGAGTTTTGAATTCCTACGCTTCCTTTGCTATGTACGTAGTTTCTATATTGTTATATGTAACTGCTGTCATGGCAGAATTAAATGTTAAAATGTAAACTGCTGCTGATCATTGGAAGGAGCAGAATAAAAATGAATTCAAATAATTAAATAAAATAAAATGTCGGCGAAGGCGGTGGGAACAGCGAGATCAACTGTGCGGGCGCATTTAGAGGGGTTTGCCTTTTTCTCGAGGGCAGTAGGTTGGGAAGCATCTGGCGGGGGGTTCCTGGCACGTAGGCTGCCGCTGGCTTGGGAGCGGGCTTACTCTTCACAGGGTGATAGGCGGCGGCCTATCATGCATGAATTTCTCGGGAGGTTGTGTGCAGCGTTACCCTTGGTGGCAGCGTCAGCTTATGAAGCCATGCTTTTTAAGGCAGTGTTTTGTGTGGCCTTTTATGGGGCCTTCCAGGTGGGGGAATTGGTGGCTGCGTCCAGCGTGGCAAAAGGGGGAGGTGCCTTACTGATGCAGCATGTGAAGGTGTCCAAGGGGGAGTTGCGAATGCGTTTGGCAAGGTCCAAGATGGATCAAAGGGGCAGAGGAGTGTGGGTGCTCTTGAGAGCAATTGGGGGTTCCCCAACTTGTCCGGTGGCAGCTATGGAGGCCTACCTGCGGGCGAGGCCACAGGGGGATGGCTATCTCTTTGTGCATGAGGATGCGCGATGGCTGACGCAGTTTCAGTTCGCAGCGGTTCTGCGGATGACGCTGGGCCAGTTGGGATTGGATCCGGGCAATTTTGCTCCTCATTCGTTTCGAATTGGTGCAGCTACTAGTGCTGCGGCAGCTGGGTTAACTGAACAGGAGATTCAGCGAAAAGGCAGATGGCAGTCGAGCGTTCCAAGGGTATGTGCAATTATGAGGGGAAGAGAGCATAACGGCTACTAACTGTATTTTCTTTTAGATGTTGGCCGGGTTCCAGGTTGCTGCTGAATGATCGGCCATTCGTTCGTGTACTGGGCTGGTCAGCGAGCAGCTACAAGGCCAGTGGGGCCAAATATTGGACTGAATGCCTCTGAGGTGACCGTCTTATGGCTGGGCGAGCACGGTCTTCGCTGGATGCAGCTCCTGCCTTTTCTTCGGCATCATGAGCGTGATAAGGGGGCGCCAGCGTTTCTGTTGCTGCATTTGGGAGGCAACGACCTGGGGTCCTGGACCTGTAAGCAGCTGATCAGAGCGGCAAAAAGGGATTTGGCTGACGTGCTGTTGATGTTTAACAATGTGGTTTTATTATGGTCAGATATAATTCCAAGGCCTGCTTGCTGGGGCCACCGGAGGTGGTCTCGGGGGTTGATTAAAATTAATCGGCAAATTGGTCGATGGGTGTGTGAGAAGGGTGAATGGCAGATTTTGCATCCTTGTTTCGAGGTGGATTGCGCTGATTTATATCGGCAGGACGGAGTACATTTATCCCCGGTGGGGGTGGATTTGCTCCTGAATGATTGGCAAGAGGCTTTGGAGTATGTGTTGAAGGGAAGGGTAGCTGTTCGCAGCTTGGCTTTGGGGGGCGGCACAGGGACGGGGGTCCCTGAGCCTGTGGCAGGATCCCGGAGGTGTCCGGGGTCCGGAGCCATTGGCAATATGCAGGGCAGGTTGGGGTATCCCCGACCCGGAGAACCCCTCAGGGTTTTTGCTAATAATATGGCGAAGCCGGAAGAGGGGGGGATGGAATAGCTTGGGGCCGGTTCACGGCGGAAGCGGGAAGGAACTCACCTTGCTACTCACATGGCCGGTGAGGGTTTGTTCCGCTGCCGGAACTCGAATGATGAAGGTTTTGTTGTTGGTAGTTTGTTATTGGATAATGTTATATGGTTAATAAAGCTGTGACCAGTTTGATTCCCAAAGTGTTGTGATGTTGTTGTTTTAGGTGGGGGGGAAGGAGGGGTGGTTGGGGGGGCGGAGACAGGAGCACCGCGTCCGCCGTACCCTGGTTACAAAAAGGCCATGGGGCCACGTACCTGCTGGCCGCCGCTAACTGCGGGGGTGGCGTGGTGCGTGGTACCGGCCCTTGAGGAGGGAAGGGGGAGGCCGGCGTGGCACAGGCGGCATGGTTTAAACCCATTGGCTCCCATGGGTGAGTAAGGAGCGCGGGAGCCAATGGGGGATCAGGCAGACAGGCGAGAGGCAGTCCGGGGGTGGAGTGAGCCGGCAGTTGCCGAGAGAGCGGTGGAAGGTGGCTGGCGTCCCACCCTCCCATCCCTAGGGTTGGGCGGGAGTGGGGGAGGGGGTTTGCAGCTGGGGGGGGAAGGCGGGATCCCGGAGGTGTTCGGGGTCCGAAGCCGTTGGCAATACGCAGGGCGGGGGTGGGGTACCCCCAACCCCGAGAACCCCGCGGAGCTTTTGCTAATAATATGGCGAAGCCAGAAGAGGGGGGGATGGAATAGCCTGGGGCCGGTTCACGGCGGAAGCGGGAAGGAACTCACCTTGCTACTCACATGGTTGGTGAGGGTGAACTCGAATGATGAAGGTTTTGTTGTTGGTAGTTTGTTATTGGATAATGTTATATGGTTAATAAAGCTGCGACCAGTTTATTTATTTATTTAACAGTTTTTATATACCGCTATTGTGATGTTGTTTTAGGTGGGGGGGGGGAGGAGGAGGAGGTGGGGGGGGGGCGGAGACAGGAGCACCGCGTCCGCCGTTCCCCGGTTAAAACTGTTAAATAAATAAATGTATGGGTGTTAGTGTCTATATGTGCTTTTCTGTGTCTAAACGTGTGTACATCTTTGTATCAGTATATGTTTGTTTATCTATATACCTGTGTCTATATGTGTGTTTATGTGTGTAGATATATCTGTGTGTATACGTGTATCTGTGTGTGCTGCTGTTATGTTTAAATCTTTTTTATTATTAACCAAAACGTCAATCTTTCCAGTACATTAACTGTTAAATGCATCATTGAAAATATTCAGACCGTACAACTGATACTACTCAAACAAGTCCCAGATTTATATTTATATTTTACCCCTCACCCATCTCCCCCTTCCCCTCTCCCCCCTCCCCCTATATTAGTCTCCTTAATTGGTGGTGTTAACCTTCTCTTTAGCATTGTCCGGCGAGCAGGTACTCTTATACCCGTCGGAGATGCAATATTAGAATGTTTTATCTCCAACCACCACCCAGAAGCTCATAACACATACATCTATGAGAATCGTGCTCACATTGTAATCTTCCCTGTATGATCCATTTCTACATTGGTATTGGAACATTGTCTTGCATTGCATTATTGTCTTCCCTATCTTCCCCCCCCTCCCTTTCTACCCCCTCCCCCTTTCTACCCCCCTCCCATGCTTCCCCACCTCCCCTCCCTCTAATCCTTCCCCCCTTCCCTCTGTCAGAGTCCCTGAATCTATGATAGCCAACTTATATTGTTAAGATATCATTCCTCGCCTTGGCAGATACTCCCTCTAAATATGGGGAACAGATCAGCAAGAAATTCGCTCTCCTTCTCACATGTCGTCTAGAGGCCTCTCCATCCCATAACACCAGTTGGTGCAAGACATTCCTCTACTCCCAATATTCAGGTCCCCCTGCTGCCCTCCATTTATGAAGGATACATTGGCAAGAAAGCAACACTTTCTCACCATCGTTCTATTCCCTGCCATGGTAAGTCCCAGGGGGTCTGGAGTATCCAGAATAGCTAGACCTGGGGTCAACGTCAATACCTGTCCCAGGAGTTCCCCCCCCCCCCCCAAGAATTGTTGGATTCTACTCCAAAAATTCCCTACCTGTCCACATCCCCAGAACATATGCCCCAAATGTGCCCCCCCAATTCCGCACCATGGACACCCACTGTGTTGCACGAATCCGGCCTTCCACACTCTGAATGGCGAAATATATGCATGCTCTAATATTCTAAATTGCATATCTCGAAGCTTAGCCCCTATTATTAATCTGGGAATTCTTCCTGTTGCCGCTTCCCTTCCTCAAACACTACCTTTTCCTCAAATACTTCCCAGAGAACACTGAATCACATCCCCACTCAAATATTTGTAGCTACACCAACACACCTGGTCAGCCAGGAAAAAACACTCATTGAGGTGTCCTTGACCATTGAATCACATCTTACATTATTCTGTGACTCTTGTGTGTAAATAGTTACCCTTGGTTATCCAAGTTTTGCTGCCCTGTTTAATTGTAAACTTACTCTCGGTTATCCAAGTTTGCTGTCCTTTTAATTGTAATATCAGGCATATGTATTCCTGTCTGATTTTTCTGTTCCATGTAAACCGCACTGATGCCAAATAGTGCGGTATATAAGAAATTGTAAATAAAATAAATAAATAAATTCCCAGGCAAATTAATCAAAATTAACTCCCAACTCCTGGCCCCATTGTGTACTCAACTGGTCATAGCACTTATCTTGGGCTATTTTATGCAAGGCCGTACAATAACCAGCAACTGTTATCCGTTCTTTATCTTCCAATTCAAACCATTCCACTAATTTTCCAAAATTTTCCTGTCTCAAACCTCTCCTTCCATCCTTCATTGATGCCATATAATGCTTTAACTGCAGGTATGCATAAAAATGACCACTTGGTAAGTCATAAAGTTCTTTCAGTTCCAAAAAAGGTTGGAGTTCTCCCTCCTCATTAATTACTTGTCGCATCTGTTGAAGACCCTTTAACGCCCACCCTCGAAAGAATTTTGAGAGTGTGCTGGGTTTAAAGGATAAGTTGCCTTGTAAGGGCAAATACCCCGATACCTCATGTGGGATGCCTAATTTACCACATAGAACCCTCCAACTCCAATGAACCCCTTTCCACAGAATGTTGTCCCGGAGACATTCAGGCAGCTGCACCCACAGGACATGCAACACAGACCGAAGCGAGTAAGGGGCTGCTAACGCTGACTCAAAAACATAGGGAGTATACACCGATGTCTTGCCCACCCAATCACGAACATGTTGGAGCAAACATCCCAAGTTATATTGCTCTAAACTGGGTAAACCCATTCCCCCCTGTTGCCACTGACCATATAACTGATCAATTTTGAGTCTGGGCTTTTTCCCTCT
Source organism: Ichthyophis bannanicus (assembly GCA_033557465.1). Lineage (NCBI taxonomy): Eukaryota > Metazoa > Chordata > Amphibia > Gymnophiona > Ichthyophiidae > Ichthyophis > Ichthyophis bannanicus. The sequence continues at coordinate 111,160,784 of CM066033.1, read as the reverse complement.
CCAAAAAAACTCTGTAGAAATCTCTCAATTTTTTCAATATTCTGTCTCTGCAACTGCAGAGGAAGGAGTTGCAGGATATACAAGATTTTTTGGAAACAGTATCATTTTATAGGCGGCCACCCTACCACTGAGGGGCAGGGGCAGTGGCATCCAGTCTCGTAATTTCTTCTGAATTTCTTGCAATAGCAGCCGGATATTTTGATGATAGTGTCTTTTTGAATCTTGAGGCAACCATAGTTCTAAATACTTAAATTTGTTTTTTGCCCAACGTAGAGGAAACGCTCCGCTCCGCTCCAGTCCCCTTGCAGCCCTCCGGTAACATCCCGTGCCTCTGATTTGGTCACATTCATCTTCAAACCGGCTATCTCTCCATATTTTCCTATCACCTCCAAAAACCTGGGTAACGAATCTTGCGGCTCCAGCAACATGACCAATAAGTCATCCGCAAAAGCAGAGACCTTAAATGTACAAGACCCCACTTTCACCCCCCATATATCGTCTCGGGCATAGATCATTCTCAGTAGTGGATCTAAAGAAAGCACGAATAATAACGGGGACAACGGGCAACCCCGTCTTGTCCCTCGTTCAATGTCAAAACTGGGTGTGACCAACCCCTTGACTCCCACAACCGCCGCGGGTTTCTGATATAGTCCTCGGATACCTTGTATGAACCCTGCTCCCAGTCCGTATGCTTCTAAGGTCTCAAATATGCCCACCCTACCCTGTCAAAGGCTTTTTCAGCATCAAAACTAACTAGCAAGGGGGGCGCTTTGTTTCCGGACCCAGTCCAAGGCCCCTAACATTTTTAGTGGGATACCGCCCCTGCACAAACCCTGTCTGACATGCATGCAATAAACTGGGAAGGTGCATAGCCAGACGATCTGCTAGTATCTTTGCAAACAACTTGAGGTCATAGTTAATTAATGAAATTGGCCGGTATGACCCCACTTCTGTCGTGTCTTTACCCGGCTTTGGGAGTACCACTATGTGAGCTATATTACTATTATACTTGAACACTCCGGTGTCCTTCCACTTATTAAACAGGTTCACTAACACCGGAGTAACCGGTGTCTTCAGCAACTTATAGTATTCAGCTCTGTATCCATCTAATCCAGGGGCTTTGCACAGTGCAGCTTTTTCAATACCCCGTTGTACCTCATCTGTGGTTATTGGAGCTATCAACTGCTTCTGTGTAAGATGGGGTAAACTCACCTCAGCCAAAAACCTCCTAATCCTTGAACGTGAGGCATCCTCTCTTGCATACAGTTTACGAAAGTAATTTGCAAAGATTTCCCCAATATCTGCAGCATCCGTGTACGTCCTCCCCACCTCGTTTTTTAAAAGTGGCACAAATCTGGATCCCTAACTCCGGGTAAGACAGCAGGCTAATAGCCTCCCCACCTTATCCCCATACTGGTACAATTGATATTTATAATAAACTAGAGACTTTTTAGCTCTTTGATGCAATAGTGTATTTAAAGCTGCTTGGGTTGCCAGTAACTGTGCCCTATTGGCTGTAGTGGGGCTACTAGCTAGGAGCCGGCGCTCTCTGCAAATCTGTTTCTCCATTCTTAAGACCCTAGCTGCCATCATTCGTCTCCAGCGGACATTATAAGCTATTATGTCCCCCTGTAAGACTGCTTTAGATGCCTCCGAGAACAGCTCTGGTTCTCCCTTGTGTGCCTGATTATGATCCTCGTATTCCTTCCACTTGTCCATCAAGTAACCCTGAAACTTAGTGTCTTGACATAGGTCCAGCGGCAAGCGCCATGGCCCTCTACTATTACCTAACTGTCCACATTCCCAATCTGTCCATATGGGAGCATGGTCTGAGATATCATAGGGTCTGATTACCGCATCTGCCATTCCTTGAAATAATTCCTCAGAAACTAGTATGGTGTCCAGTCTTGCACTGGTGCTGTGTGCCCTGGACAAATGGGTATAGTCTTGCTCAGTCGGGTGGAGGGATCTCCGTACATATATGAGTTGGCATCTTTGGCAAAACCTCCTCAGGTGCCTTGTGATATTGAGAGGATTACCCCCATGCCCTCCCGACATATCTATGCTAGGGTCCATGACTCCATTCCAGTCGCCCCCCCCCCTCCCCAAATCATTGGGGACTCCGGTAATGTGTCAATTTCCACCACTATCTTAGCAAAAAACTCGGGTCAGGCACATTTGGAGCATACATACTACCCACTAGCAACTTCCACCCCTTGAGGTCTCCCTGTATTAATACAAATCACCCTTCTGAATCTGCCACAGTCTGTTCCACTTTAAATCCTAACCCTGTCTTAATTAATATTGCGACCCCCCCTTTTTCCCCCCCTTGCTGATGCCCCATAGATTTGTTCTATTCCTCTCCCCTTTAGTCTGACCAAGTCCCCTATGGCTTGATGAGTTTCTTGCAATAATATGATATCCCCTTTATGGTGCCTTAGTGCATGCAATATTTTTTTTCCTTTTAAAGGGGCTTGCTTGTCCACATAAGTTCCACGAAATTATGCGTACCCCCATGTTATTATCTGTAATAGATTATCTGAGTATGACTTCTGCCCATATGTATTGGAAGGACCTTCCCAGCCTAGGACTCCCCTCTTCCAACTGTTGCTACATTTCTTCCCCTCATAATTCCAAGTTGACTCTGTATTTGTAATACCGACTCATACCCCCTGTACCTCCCCCCCCCTGCCCTTGCCCTTAGCCCCCCTCTAATCCTACCCCTAGCCCCTACCCCATAACTCTCCCACACCCTCCCCATGGCCATTTTAGTGCTAAGCCCGCCCCAATCCTCCCCTACATGTCTCTTCCCCTTTCCCTGGTTAACAACCCAACCTCCCCCTCCTCGTCTTTTTCTAATGGCTACTCCAATTAAGTATTCAACCAACAAAATTATTGAACCATATTGGACCATAACCATAACACAAAACTATTAACTTTTAGTCCTGCTTATGTTCCATAATCCTCCTCCTTCAACCAGTCAGCAATTGTAACTGCCCCCATGTTGCTGTTTTCCAACTGCTTTTCCATGAGTTCCAACAAAGCTTCACCTTCCCAGATTCGGGTGTCAGGTGTTTCCCTGCAGGCTATCAATGTGCTTCTGAATCCATTTATGCACTTCTTCAGGTGTCTCCATTGTCACTGTCTTCCTACTGTAAAAAAAATCCGCAGCCTCGCCGGGTATTGTACCACAAATTTCAGATGTGCTGTTACCATTTTCTGACATACAGCAGCATTCGCCTTTCATTTTAAAAACTCAGTTGTACTGAATAGTCCTGAAAAACCTGTATGCGTGTCCCCTTATGCATCAGAGCCCTTTTAGCTCTTACCGCCCGCAGGACTACATCTTTCTGTAGAAAGTTCATAAATCTGGCCAATACTATTCGAGGTCACGTATCTTCTGGTTGGGGCCTTCCCAGCCAATGAATCCTTTCGATGACAATTTGGGTACAATCCACCTCCAGGGTTAATGTATGTAGCAGGCCCAAGAAGTAATTGCAAAGTTCTGCATCTTGTATGGCCTCCGGTATACCAATTATTCGGAGATTTTTCCTGCGGCCTCTGTTTTCTAGGTTGTCCAGTTTTTCGTCCTGTTTACTGACTGCCACTTGCATTGTAGTGATCTCTCTGCCAGCTTTGAGCAGTCCGTCTTCTAGCATCGATATCTGTCCCTCCGCTGCTTGTATCCTTGTGTCCACTGTCTCCAGTTGTTTACTAATCCCATCCAGCTGCCCGGTGATACCTTCCACTCAAAGCACTCACCACTGCATTAGTCACATCTTCAGTGGACATCACTGGCTGACCTGGTGAGGGAGGTCCGTCGGCCATCTTTACTTGGGCTGGGGTTGTTACACTTTTCTCTTGATCCTGACGGGTTGCCTTCATTGTATATCCAGCTCTGTTTCTTTCCAGGCTAATCCAGCACACCACTAGACCTCTGAGCCAGATTTATTTAATGGTTGTGAGGAAAAGTTCCACTTTCGTCCACTAGGTGGAGCTCTAGGTTGGTGAATGCAACCAGTTTCTACCAAATAGCTAGACATAAGGCTGCCGGCTCAATCTCATATATTCACTTAAGTGACTTATACAGCTTTATTTAGACATCTGGAAAGGATATCAGGCTCAGTCCCTACTTTGGCGAAGCTGTCATCGTGGATCCGGAGGGAACCTTCTCCATATCCTCTGTCAGGTGTCCTGGGCCTCTGTCGGGGACTTCCCCTTTCCCCTTTCGCTGCGTGGAACGCAGGAGCGATCGTGTGTTCCACTGCCACCTGGCAATGGCCACAGCTCCTCCAGATCCCCGGGGCACAAACAACTTACAGGTCAGTGGCTTAAAAGCAGCAACAGGTGTCTCTTGCTTCACCCATCCGCTGTCCAGCCTTCAAACCCGCGATCGGCACAGTACAGCTCACTGGGGCACAACTAGTAACTTTTGCCGTTTCCTTGAGCTTCCTCTTGCCTCCAATTCGCTATTCCGTGTTCAGGTGTTCGCCAACTACGCTGGAGTCTGGATCGGACGCTACTCGGGACACCCTGATCGCTGGCACTCTTCTTAGGACATTTTTCTCCTGGCACCGGCAACATGGGATTTGCAAGTGGGTTGGCAGGCGCCGCTTCGGGGAGAGCCGCGTTAGCAGCTTTTACTTCCTTGCATCTTTTCCTACCAAGGAGCCGCCGATCCGCGTTGCTGAAGGGTCAGACTGATCTTTTATCACCCCCAGAGCACTTTTCAGAGGTACCACAGAGGTTTCGGCATTTTATCCCCTCTGCTCGCCCTCCAGCAAGGAGAAGCGAGATGGGAGCTGCACTAGGATGCAGCCATCTTCTCGTGGGCTCAAGAGCGCGTCCTGTGCTGTGGTTGTTAAGTGCCAACGAGTCAATGTCAACTCCTGTGATCCTCTGGATAGTTGACCTAAAAACTTTGTTCGGTCTTCAACCAAGCAGCTCATTGTTGATAGAGTGGTATCCATAGCTGCTGTTATTGTATTGAACCATTTCATTGCCGGCCTTCCTCTTTTATGGTGACCTACCTTGCCAAGCATTATGTCTTCAATGATCTCTCTCTTCGTATGATGTGTCCAAAGTATGAAAGTCAAAGTCTTGTCTTCTGAGCTTCTAAAGAAAGCTTAGGTTTGATCTCCTTTAGTACTGACTGTTTTGTTCTTTGGGCAGTCCATGGTATATACAGTATTCGTCACCAGCACCATAATTCAAAGGCATCAATTTTTGTTATCTATCTTTTTCACTGTCCAGCTTTCACATCCATATGTTATTGAAACTATCATAGCCTGAACAAGTCAAATCTTTGTATGGAGAAAGACATCTCTGCTCTTGAGAATCTTGTCTAGGTCCTTCATAGCCATTCTACACTTGTGTACGTGTGTACATTTATTTGTCTGTGTGTGTGTCTGTGACTATATACTGTATGTGTATGTATATGTTTATGTGTTTAAATGTGTGTATCTCTGTCTATATGTATGTATATGTGTGTGAGTGACTCTGTATTTATATGTATGTATCTGTATGTGACTGTGTCTGCATGCATGAATATGTGTGCATTTGTGTGTATCTACGTCTATCTGTGTTTGTGTATTTGTTTGCATTTGTGTGTATCTGTCTATGTGTGTGTGTACCTGTGTCTATATGTTTCCCTATGTGTATTTGTGTGTATCATTTGTACCCGTTTTATATGTGTATATCCTGTGTATCTTTCTATATGTGTGCATCTTTGTGTGTGTATATCAGTGTATCTGTATCTATATATCTGAATATTTGTGTATCGGTGTGTATCTGAGCAAGGTACTGGGGGCTCCACCGAGGACAATGCCTGGGGAGCAACCTCCAGTCCCTCCGAGGCTTTGTAGGAAGCGTCCTCCTGCAAGGGCTGTTTGCCTGGACTCTGAGTCACCTGAATGCCAATGCCAGTGAAATGGATCTATGACTGCTGCTATGTTTGGACTTGGATGACCTATGGGAACCATGTGACAACGCCGATGGTGGTGGAGGCCAGCGAAGAGTGTGCCGAAGCAGCTAAGTCTGACTGAAACAGTTTAGCCCTTTGCTGTTCCCAGTTCTTAAGTCCCCGTGGTGTCATTTGCTGACAGTCAGTACAGAAGAAATGTCGTCAGGGCCCAAACATTTTAAGCATCAGCTGTGCTGATCCATCACCGAGATAGTACCCAGCATTTAGTATACTTTTTAAAACCACTGTGTGGCTTTTTCATCATGAAAAAAATGATGGAGGCAAAATCAGATTGGGCAATGACAGTCCAAATGCGTGAAAAGAAAAATTTGAAAATGAAGAAAAGTACCGGAACGATGCAGTATTGCTCCGGTCGACAGGAAGGCAAGCACAGAGTACCGAAAGGTATTCTTTCACAGCAGGGTTAGGACAAGATCCTGAAGGCTCTGCAGAAAAAAGACAACTGAGGAGATTTGTTGGGGCGACAGGCACGCATGCATGGAACGATACTCCCAAAAGCATTCCTATTAGATGCAGGGGAGTGTTTCTGCACGGGGATCCATCGGTGCCAAAGTCACCCATATGTGATGACTGACTTCCTGCTTGTTCCTGGAGATGTTTCATTTCTTTGCATGTAAATGTATCGCTGGTCTGCAATGCCAAAGAGCTCCAGTTTGTTTTCATCTGTCCACAGAACGTTTTCCCAGAAGGATTGTGGTTCCTCAAGATGGATTTGGGCAAAGATCAAGTGTGCCTTTTTATGTCTGTCTTTGAGCACTGGGGTCCTTCTTGGCCTTCGCCCACAAAGTCCTTCTTTGTTTAGTGAGCGTCATATGGTGTGGGTTGAAACCACCATTCCAGATTGCTCCAGGTCAACTTTAAGCTCTTTGGATGTTGTACATGGTGTTTTTCCAACAGTTTGCACTAACTTTCGAAGACTTGGTAGCACAAAACTTGGCAGGGTTTTGAAAACTTCTTGGATAAATTTTCTTCTTCCTACCACATCCTGGGAGGTTCTAGATAGTTCCATGAACAGAAAACTTCTTAATAATATTGTGAACTGTAGGCACAAGAATCCCAACATCTCTGGAGATCACCTTGTGCCCCAGTTTGATGTTTGGTGATAATTAGAAGAAAGCCATCTTTTTACCCATGGCCTACTTCTGACAGCGCTAGCAAACAACTGACCTCGGTTCTTTGGCTTCAGTTCTCTAAATTCAAATGCAAATAAGGAGGAATCAAATAAAAACAGAACATTATGTTAAATGCAGTACTCTTGAGGCCTGAAGGGGCGAGGGCCCATGGTCCTGCAAACTTGCGCAGTTCCTGTAAATCCCCTCATCCTCACTAGGCCAGAACACCTCATTTATTGAGTGAAAACTGCTACATGGTACAAATTCAGTTTTATGTCAAACTTCAGCATCACTTTTGTTGTATCTGTGTGTTACACTGGTCTTGTTTTATTTGATTCCTTTGTTTCAAATATGTGTGCATATACAGTCCAAGCCATTTCACTTTTTTTTTTGAGCTATTGTACATTAAGGGCCTGATTCTGTGCCTTCTCCAGCCACATCTGCCTGTTGATGTTAGGCCACTGTGGTTGCGTTGTTGGAAAACACTCTGATCGCTCTTCCTTGCAGATACGGCTGAAACTTCACCAACGCCCGTAGTACTGCTCGCAACTCCAACCTGTTGATCGACCACACCTTTTCCTGTTTGGTCCACTCTCCTTGTGCGAACCTTCCTTGAAAGTGCACCCCCCAGCCTACCAGACTTGCATCCATAGTCAGGGGAAGCCATTCAGGCGCCTCTAAGGACATGCCCTTGTTCAGAGACTCCTGAAGCAACCACCACTGCAACGCCCTTCGCGTCGCTGCTGGACAGGATAGCCTCCAGGAAAGCGGATCATCCTGGTGAGACCACCTCTGAAGTAATGCTCTTTACAGTGGCCTCATATGTGCTCTTGCCCAGGGTACCAAATCGAGCGTTGCCGCCATCGTCCCTAGGACCTGCAAGTAATTCCATACTGTTGGATGTGACTTGCGCAGAAACTCACGATCAACTTTCACAATCTGAGTGCTTGATGCTGCGGAAGAAACACCTAGCCCTCCGCTGTATTGAAACGCGCCCCTAGGTATTCCAGATTCTGAGCTGGCCTCAAACTGCTTTTGGCCATATTGACCACCCAACCTAAACTCTATAAACGGTCGAGCACTCTTGCCGTAGCCTCTTCACTCTCTGCTCTTGACTTTGCTCGAATTAGCCAGTCGTCCAGATATGGGTGAACGAGAACACCTTCCTTCCTCAGCGCCGTGGTAACCTTGGTAAACATCCGAGGCACCGTGGCCAGCCCGAACGGTAATGCCCGAAATTGAAAATGACCCATCGGGACCACAAACCGGAGAAACCTTTGATGCTCTTGCCGAATCGGAATGTGCAAATATGCTTCTGAGAGATCCAGGGACATGAGAAACTCACCTTTTCTGACTGCTACAATGACTGACCTTAGCGTCTCCATATGAAAATGAGATACTGTGACAATGAGAGCTGTGCTGACTCAAGGGAAGCACAGAAAATTGGTGACTATGTCTTTAAGACAAGAGACAGGCAAGCTTTTCAGAGGGCTAAAGCTACAGCCAAGCAACAGAAACACATACTTGCTGAGGCTAAGCCACACCCAAGCCCCAACGTGAGTGCAGGCTTGGACTCTAATGACAACCACCTGTGCAGAGATAAGGGTGTGGTAGCTAGGAAGCAGCTTTTTAAACCTGCTTCAGTGCAGAGAGAGAGGGCAAGAGGAAGGACGAAGGAAGGAGAGAGGAGCAGCAACAGGAAGGAGCAAGGAGATGGGGGAAGTTTAACTCCACGTGGGAGAAGCAGTTCCAACAGCAAAGGAAGCAACCCTTGGGTGGAAGGTACGCTTGAGCCAGAGACCAGCAGATGTATAGCTGGTGAGGTTGCTGAAGAGCTGGGACAAAGTGCAGTGCAGTGTGTGCAAGAGACAGTTCAGAAAACCCAAGCTGCCAGAAGGGGGGTGAAAGCTGTTACAAACGAACGTAACCATGACCCAGCCAAAGGCAGAGACGTAGTGCTGAACACAGCTGAAGCAGTTAAGCTTTTGTTCCAGGGAAAGAAGCCCCACGCTCCTGATACAGCCAATGCTTACCAGGGAGAGCAGTTCTGGAAAGGACTTCTGAACTTTCTACAGAATAGTAAGTTGGAAAACATTATTGAAAATCCTGAAAGAGATAAGCAATTTGCAGAACAGGAAGGTATGCAAATTGACACTCTTGAGTCAGATTCAGTGTATGACGAATCACCGATGGATTGTTCTTTATGCATAAGAGAAAATGAAAACTGCTAGAAAGGACTGTAAAAAGAACTTTTGAAGAGCAATTTTTCCTTAGCCAGGAAAGAGCTAAGAGTTTCTTTAAGCTAAAGAACTTTGCTAAGAACAGAGTTTGAATTAAAGCAGCATTATTGGAAAATGAACAGAATTTTTCTACGCTGTTTGAATGAACAGAAGCTGTGTAACACAGGCGCTGAGATGTGTACTGAAAACAGCTGCAGTGTTTAAAGAAGTATTTCAGTTCTTTAACTTCACGTGTACTTTTGTTCCTGTAAGTTTTTCTGTTTTGGAGAATAATCCTTTTGCCTGCGTTGTCATTGAATTTAATGCGTGGAAAGAACCCAAAAATAAATTTTTTGTTTTTGCCTTAAACAACCCCAGTGGTCACACACTACTTTGTCTTTAATGAAAAGAACTACAAGTCCCAGGATTCCTTGCTGGAGACAAAAATAGCTTTAATTAAGGACAAATATGGCAGCCCTTTGCCTGTGAGCCACTGGCCCAGGCAGGGGGTCACGACAATACGTGGAGGCACCGATTCATCCTTTTTAGATCCAGAATCGGTTGATAAGTCCCCTCTTTCTTCGGAACTACGAAATAAATGGAGTATCGACCAATACCGCATTGGTCTGGAGGAACCGGCGTCACCGCCTTGAGAGCTAACGGTCTCTCTAACATCGCCTTGATCGCTCAACATTTTCGAAGCGCTCCGGCAGGAGACTGAACGAACGCATCGGTCACCGGCCTCTAAAACTCTAAAGCATATCCTTCGCAAATCACCTCCAGTACCCAACGATCTGAGGTTATTTGGACCCAGGCAGGGTAAAAATCCTGTAACCGACCTCCTACAGGCACCTCCACCTGGGCTCCCCTGACTTCATTGCGGCTTTCGGAGACTCGAAGAGGAGCCAGCAAAACCTCTGCCCGCTCCCCTAAATCCTCAAAATCCCTGGTTCCTATAGGGAAAATGCCCTCTTTGGCCCTGACTAAACCTTGTGGAACAAAAATGACAAAAGTCCCTCTGAGGCATCCTAGTCGCCGACAGCAATCTACCCTGCTTTTGCTTGTCCTCTGGAAGCCTACCGCCTTTGGACTCCCCCAGATCTTTCACTATCTTGTTTATTTATTTATTTATTCATTCATTCTTTTCTTCTATACCGCCCCTTCCAGAGATCAAGGGCGGTTTACAGGGAACAGTTTTAACAATTTTTTACAGTTTACATGGAACAGCAAGTTATAACTATTTACAGGTAACATTGTATGAAAACTGTGTCAAATAATTATTTACAATGAACAACAAACATATTTACATCTTGTCCAAATCTTCTCCAAAAAGCAGCATCCCCTTAACCTCGCTTTGGAAGACGCATCTGCTGCCCAATTACGCAGCCAAAGATATCTCTGTGCTGCTATCATGGAAGCCATACTGTTCGATAGCCCCCGAATAAGGTCATAATGAATATCCGCTAGATATGCAGTACCCGACTCTAGATGCGCTGCCTCACCTGCCGCCTCAAGCGACTGCTCACCTTGGACACGCTGCGCCCAATGCAGACAGGCTTTTGCTACCCACGCCCCACAGATGGACGCTTGGATGGAAAGAGCATTAACCTCAAAAACTTGCTTTAACAAAGCCTCCAGCTTCCTGTCCTGAGAATCCTTGAGGGCCGCACTACCTTCCACCGGAATGGTCGTCTTTTTGGTTACCGCAGCTACTGTGGCATCCACTCTCAGTGATCTAAACAGTTCTTTATCTTGATCCACCAGCGGATAAAGCTGAGACATAACTCTAGCGCCCTTTAGTGTAGCCTCCGGCATCTCCCATTCACCCTGAATCATTTCTCTCACCACTCTGTGCATGGGAAATGCTGTGTCCTCCGAAAGGCCTGCAACAAAGGATCTTCCAAGGTAGCATCCTCCGCCGGCTCAGTGGCCGGCGTATTGAATGCTTTAAGCGTCTCTGCAATAAGCGCGGGCAACTCCTCTCTCCGAAAAATTCGGACTACTCGAGCCTGGTCTTCCTGCTCTATGATCTCCCCTTCTTCCAACTCCTCTTCTAGCTCTACATCCTGCTGACCATCCTCAGTGTGCAGGTCCTCTGAAAAAACACAGACTGATCCTGTTTTTCCATCCTAGGTTTCTTTGCCAATACCCCCGCTGTCCCCACGGCTACGGGAGTCCCTGGCCTTTTTTCACCTAAATCCAAACTAAGGGAAACAAGAGAAGACAGTCTGAGCTTGCCCCCAAACGTCTGTTGCATAAGAGCCACAAACTCTGCAGAAAAGATTGAACCCCTAGATAAGGACGGCTGAGTAGGTGGAACATCTGGAGCACTCAAAGGCCCCGCTATGGGCTCTGGCAGATCTAAGGTGGAAGGAAGAGACTCCTGTAGACCTATCTCTTGATCCTCCTTCCCTGTTTCCAACTCCTGTTCCACTGCGGCAGAACTGTGAATGCAGCTCTTATATAACCCTGTGTCAGAGACTGCAGACTTCTTCACCCCGCATAGCAAACACAAAGTCTTTGCAGGCATTTCAACTACCAGTCCAGCAGCCTCAGAGTCTGAGTCCCCACTGCCTAACTCCAATGGCCCTCTACAGGGACAGTACTAAATAGCCCCCTGATAAGCTGCAAAAAATATCGCGCCCTTTTTTTCTTCTTCACAATAAAGCTATGCAGGAGACCAACGGAGTCAAACTGTGAAGAAACCAACCAAAAATGAAGCTTTGCCACCGAGATAGAGGCTCTTATTCCCCCACTGCAACTACCGTTGCTTCCCAAGCGAAAACACGCGGCTCGAGCTTAATACCGGATCGCAGCCCTGAAGCAAACACCACATGCTTTTGCTGACTCGGCACCTTACCTTTAGCTTTGAAGTAGCTTCCAAGTGATCCTTAGGCTGCCACAACTTGAGGCACCGTGCTGATCATCTGGCTGCCTCCTGCAGGCCTGCTGCCCTCCGGCAAAATCCAGAGCCACCAACACAGCCTGCCACGAGGCAGCTGTGGCTACCCCTCTGGATTGGCACCTGAGCGCTTACAGGCAACACTTCTGTGCTGCGCTCAGGATGCCTTAGATCTCGGTTGCCAAGCCCTTCAGAATAACCGGCTTGCTAACCGGAGCCTGTTTCTCTTGTCCCTGGAACCAGTCCCGACAGGTCAGAGAGATGGTGGGAGAAGGGAGAAGGGAAGGGAAGGAGAGAGAGCTCTCTAGCAGCCAAAAACTCTTAAAGGTACAGAAATCTTTTTCCCTAAAAGTCAATTAGAAGTAACCCTTTTTCCTTAAAAACAAAACAAACCCAAGACTAATAAAATCTAACTGTCCTTAATTGCTCCTCTAGTGAGCCTGGAGCTCCAGGCTCACAACCTTCCAGCTGCTTGGAGACTGAGATAACTGGAGTGAGGAGGCGGTGCCTGTGCCCTTATACCAGTGTCATCAAGAGAATGACGTTTCTCAGTCTCCAAGCTGCTGAAAGAGGAGCACAACCCCAGATGTTCCGGGACTAGACTGAAGGGATGCTAAGGAAGGCTAAAAGGGTTAGGGCTCTTCAGTTTGGCAAAGAAATGGTAAGGAGAAAATAATGATAGAAGTCTATAAAACCAAAAGTGAGGTTGAACAGGTAAATAGGGAGTGGGTTTTTTACTCTCTGAAATACTAAGAGTATGGGATATTCCATGAAACCAATCGGTAACACTTTTAAAATGAATTGGAAGAAGTATTTTTCTCCCAATGCACAGTTAAGCTGGGGAATTTGTTGAGAGAGCAGATGTGATGAAAGCAATTAACATTGCTGGGATTAAAAAAGGATTTAGATAAGTTCCTGGAGGAAAGATCAATAAACATTATTACCCAGGTAGACTTGGGAAAGTCAAAGCTTAATCTTGGTGTAAGTTACAAGGAAAGAACTGTGGAATTCTGTCAGGTCCTTGTGACCTGGATTGGCCATTTTTGGAAACAGGATGGTTGGGCTTGATGGATATTTGGTATGTTCCAGTATTGGCATGTCTTACACATCTCAAGATGCCGGCAATGTTTTTTTATTGGACCCTCCAGGCATAGATAAGAGGCTCCCTGTACTGGCATCAAATATATTTGGAATTGGCAGTTTGAGAAACACCCCCCAGATACCTTTCAGACATTTCTCATCTCCACACAATGCCCTCTGTACCATCCATGCCAATCGCCTGCACCTTCCCTCTGCCACAAGAACTACAGTAGGTTAGAATCTACCCCTAACTCTGCCTTCTACTTTCTTGGCCCAGCCTTATGGAATACACAACCCCCCAACCTCCATCTCAAATTGTCCTATGGCAAGTTCAAAGCCATGCTCAAAACACCTTTTCCAAATAGTCTTTGACTTGCCACCTTCTGACTCTTAGCCCTCCTTGAAAGTTTTCAAAGGGAAAATTTGCCTGTGCTTTCTTTTTGAGGAGATGCCAGATAGAGAATGTGCTTAATGGAGAAAAGGGAGGAGGAATAGAATAGGCAAGCCTGGTGAAGGAGGATGGAGGAAAAGGGACACTTAATGAGGGAGGAGAGGAGAGGAAGGGGGTCTCTGATGAGGGAGGAGGATGGAAAGGAAGTACCTGATAGGGAAGGGGCAAGAAGAGCCTGAGGGGCAGTAGCAACTCAGGGTGGTAGGCTAATAGTGAGAGGGGGAAGCCATATAGAAACCAGAGGGAGATAAGACAATAAAGTGAGGAGGAAAGAGAGAGGGTTGGCTGCAGAGAAATAAGAAAAAAAACCAGATGCATTAGTTATATAAAAAATGTTTATTCTGTATACATAAAATTAATTTGATACAAAATATTCACCCACTGAAATGTAAGCTTATTTTATTCTTGTATTGAGGTGAAAACATTTTTATAGGATTATTTTTATAGGGAGAGGGATTCATCATGATTGTTGGGTTTCAAAATTTGGTGCCCAAGCTATTTAAGTACCAAAGGCCTCTATAGGAAGGAAATGAAGATATGTTTCAGAAATGATTAGGTTAGTTGATGTCCAGGGCAATTCAGTGTTGTGTTAATATACTATGGGGCCGCGGCTCCGATAACGATCGGAAACCGCTACCACGACTTTGTAAATAAGCCCCTATATTACATTTTTAACAGTAATTTTAAAGCATATGCCCCACCCTCTTCTCAGGCTTAAAGAGCACCAATGAAACCTCTCCACTCCCCTGCTGAGTGTCTAGTTATGGTCTGGAAGAGTTGGCAAATCTTGATAACTCAGTTTGGTTTTCAAGATTAATAATTTGATATACTGCCTTTCAGTATACTTATCACCAAAATTCAGTTTGAGCTCTTACTATAACTGATGATCACTTCTGTTGAGGAAAACTCAGCAGAATGGTCTTGGGCCTAAAAATCCTGGCTCTACTGTTCCTCCATATCCTCCTTGATAGTGATTCTTGCGGAAGACTCTCCTTGTGACTCTGTTGATGTTCCATTCTTTCTCCTCCTACCTGTGATGCCACATTTTACAAAAAACGACCAAGTGTAATCTGGGACATCCAAGCCAGAATGTCTGGAAAACAAAAAGCAGGCACATGCAGGTTCAGGTACAATTTCATAAATGTGAAATGGACATCTATAGGGAGTCTACATAGACAACTCGGGAATAGTATTCCAAAATGGGGGCATATAATGACCTACTAGATGGAGTAGTAGGCTGCGGCCAGGGTTCAAATCCTACTGCTGCTCCATGTGATTTCCAACATTTATCATATTATAAATACCAACTTACTCATCACAGTTCAGAGCATGCCAGCAAAGTGCCTAAAGAGCTCGTTGTTCTTCATCTTCTTATACCTGTTAGCATTTTCATATAATAATTTGTATGTTTATTATTACACTTATGGAAGCAGAGAGGCAAGCATTTATTATGTCTCAATAGAAGCAAGACTTGGTTTGTATCAAGGATGGGATAATTAGATGGATATTTTTCATTTCAAAGTTTGTAGGTACTATAGAGATATGGTCCAACCCTTTGCTTCCATATTTAATAATAATATGCATGATTAGTGTATGAAAGTGTAAGGCATTTATGATTAAGAAATCTAACATTAAAGGTTGAAAATCACAAAATGTTTTGATTTATTTAATACCCAAGGAAAAGATCAGACAACCAAAGATGAATAGTCAAGCATGGTTTTAATTATCTCTGTCTTCTAAAATTAAATTTGTTTCCAATTAAAAGCAATATTTGGCATTTGCTACTTTTTCACATTTCAGCTACAGCTGCAAGTAATGCTGCAGATTTTTAAGCAGCTAGTGGTGTTCAAGAAAATAGACGTTATATTAACACAAATATGAATCCTATACTAACTATATTATATTACCTTATTTAAGATGTATTTTATAAGATTGAAAATGTTTGTTTTAGCAAGGTAGGCAATAAGTTTAATGATAACATTAAGTGAAGATAAAGTGAGTTTTTATCACTTGTTATTTTGCAACATATACTAATACAGTGCAACACTTCATATCTTACCTTTCAGTCTTTATGTAAGAGAAAACAACCTTTTCTGGTTTAGGAAGTCATAACCCTATTGATATGTTTTCAGAACCATTCTAAACAGACATCAATATAATTTTGCATATTTTGAAATGATTTTCTCATCACAAGTTTTAGAAGAAAACCATATTTATGAATTGCAAGCTTGAGCATATGGGAACAAACACAGCAATGAAACACCATATGGCCAGTGCAATAAATTTGTGCAACTCTAAACATCTTTCTTTTACATATTATACATATATAATGTACCCCTTTCCCAGATCCAACAACAGGACACGACCCTCGTTGACAGCCAGTAAGCTCAGACCCAGAACAAAAGAGAAATGAGAGTAAAGAAGGAAAGGGACAATGGCGCCCTATAGGGCGGATGGTCCCCAATCATAGAAAAGGAAAGCTGAGGTCCATACCACCAGCTGAGTCGGAAAGCATCTCCCCAACCCCATTCCACCCTCCATATGAGCACCTCTCAGAGAGGGGCAACCAAGAGAATATGAAGCTCCGGTGTGCATGAACTCTTCACAACATCTGGAGCTGAAACAATGCAAGCATGTTAAGATGCCCCCTTGCCCTCTAATCCACTTCTCCCTCCCAATCCCTCCCCAATAGTCAGAGACCATCACACATCAATCACACGAGCTCCACAGTTAACCACAGTGGTTGATCACATGACTCCTCGTTCTCGGGGACAGGGACTGCAAATAAGAGTCCCACACTTCCAAGAAAGAAGCCCACCTAGACGCTTGTCCATGTGTGTGCTCCCTTTCCAGTAACAGAAGGTCATGCAAATCATTCTGCTAATGCCAGTAAGATGGGCCCCCAGGTGACAGCCAAGTAAAACAGATTTGCAGGTGAACAAGAAAGCTGCCGCTGCCATCAGCATACCCGATTGGCGTCCAGCACAGGGAGCAGGATCGCAGACTCCTCCTGCTCCCTGCACCAAAGGACAGTCAGGCCCCAGCAGGACTCATTCAAATAACAGAAACAGAGGGGCACGCCCGTGCCTGCCGAGCCCATAGCTGAGGGCCTCGACAGAGGACCCTTTGGCGTGGCCCTTAGGCAGGGAACGGAGGCAGGCTCAGAAATCTTCTCCAACTGAGGAGGATCCCACCACAGACTTCATCAAAATAGCCCAAAAGCACACAGGACACTGAAACCGGAAGCCAATACTGTAAGCCTAATAACTACTGCATTAAACACATGTCCTATCACCTCTCAGATATCTGTATGTATACATTTTTATATTAATACAGCAACTTAACAGTTATACTATATCCACATGCTAATTCATTAGGTGCCTAACCTCAAATATATAGTTTTCCATGTGAGAATAGCTACATTAGTATTTTATAACTGCAAAAATCTGTAAATTTTATAAATGTTAATTCCATTGATGTTGAAACAAAAAATGGAAAAACAAAACATATTGTACTACCTAGGACTCCTACTGCTCCTTCTTACACTACCCATCCAATCACTCCACACCATCCCTATAATCCAATATCATCACAGGAACTATCCCTCCCTCTTCCACCTACACCATCCATACATCTACTATAAAAAACGTAACAGGCTCATTCTCATAGAGCCTGTGATAAGGAAGCTTATCATTGTTCAGGAAGGAGCTATAATAGAGGTGAAGTGACTCTGAACAAGCAGCCTGTCTGTTCTGGTAGAAATAATAAAACAGAATTTTTCCATAAAAGACTACCAGTCCCAGAATGCACCAGGTTTCCAACAGCCATTAGAAGAGCTGAAGTGGGGAAACGTGTGTTCAATCAAGAGGGCTATGAGGTAATCCCCAAGCACTCATCTCCAAGGGCAGGGCTTGATTCAGCACAGCTGCGCTGTGCTAGGGTGGAGCATTCATCTAAGCAGGATAAAAGAAAAGCTTATTCTACAGAGAATCATCAGAGGCAGCAGAATCATCTTGATCATCAGAAGCATCAGAGGCACCTGGATCATCCTGACCATCATCATCAGCAGAAGCCAGAGCTGACGGACGGAGAGAGAAAGAAACACTTTGGAAGAAAGAAGAGAAAAGCATTTGGGAGGTCTAAAGGAGTCCATAGCAGTACGTATACTGGGAGGCATTCCAAAGGCAAGCATACACCACTGGACTGGGGAAAGCCAGAGGAGTGGGGCTGCAGAGCCAGGAATCCCCGGACGGCACCTGTGAGGGAGACGGCTGCACTTGGAAGGGACCCTAAGACCAGTGCCAGAAGGTATGTGAAGAGAGATCCAGTGTCCAGGGATCTTGATTGGAAGGCTGGACATAAGAACTGGACTACATACTGGCCAGGATATTTAGAGAGGAACTCTAACAGCAATGGAAGCTCAGGTATGAACCCTGATCTATGCCCTAGCTCTTCACTGGGAAGACAGCAGGGAAACAAGTATTGTCCTGAGAGTGTTCCATTGGGAAATTCCTCTGTGCCAATTCATGACATTGAACCCATGATAGTTGAAGAAGGGGAAGATGGTATAAATGGGGATTTTGAATACATGGATTGCTCTCTGTCTAAACTTCTGTGGTAATATGCTGTCACAAAATACAACAACCATCACAAAGAAATATAAATTTGTTCTTTAATCTACTCAGAAAAGCTTCTGAGTAGATTAAATGGTAATGGTTAGCAATTGAGCCTTGCCTAATTGCCTGTGAGCTCTGGAGGGACACTTCTGAGTGTGTGTGAAGATACAGGAAGATATCCCTGAAAAAGAACAGTTTTTTTCCTACTTTGTGGGTTTTGTTTGTTCTTTGAAGCACTGCTAAGGAGATATTAGCAGGAGCCTACAGAAGAAACCTCTCTGTTCCCATCAAGGTCTTTATGCTTTGATTTGATTGTTTAACAAGTTCAGCTGTTGTTTTTCCTTATTTGTTTTTCTAAGTATAATACTGAAAGCAAGTATTCCTTTTTATGTGCTACCAAGTATATCTGTGTTGGGAGAAATAACCCCATAAATAAAATATCATCTTTGCTTTACATTCGAGCAAGCACAACTAATTTATTCTGAACGTCTGAGTCTGGTATGAATGGACTACATTTCCCACAATCCTTTGCAAGTCATATTAATATTTGCCTTTGCCAAGACTGTGGACATTCTCACCCAGCGCCCCCGTTTACAAGCCTCAAACCTCACATCATATGAAACTACCTTCCTCATCAATACACCCTTTAAGATGCCTCCTCCTAAAAGATCCCTATCCTACAGGATCTCATTAAAGATAACGCGCCAGACATACTTTGAATCTGCTTCTGTAAACCAAGTTTTTGTGAGGCAGTCTTGATAAACCAACTAACACTCCCAGACTACAAAATATACCATTGTCCAAAATCAAATAAACATTGAGGAGGTGTCATAATTCTAGCCAAGAAGAACCTAAACACCAAACTACGTACCAGCAAAAACCTTGAGGATTTAGACTTACTAACCATTGAAAACAAACACACAATAATATCCCTAATATATAGACCTCCTTTATCTTCCCCAGACAACCTGCATCTATCCTTGAAACAGCCTGTTCCACAACAATAAATAAATCTCATATTATCCTTGGAGATTTAAACCTTCCGTCACTCCCCAGCATCCACTTGGCTTCCACCAAGTCGTCCAGATTCCAACACACAGTAAAGGTAACACTTTGGATGTTATCCTCCTGCAAAGCAATATCACACAGGACATACACTATAAAAATCCAAGATCCACTCCCCTACCATGCACTGACCATTTCCTTATAGAGTGCATAATACCTACTCAAAATGCCCAAAATACACATTATGAAAACCAAACATTCCAAAGCAAGTACAAACCTTACAATAAGGAAACCTTCCCGAACAATACTCTACCGCAACTAGATCAATCACTCACCAACCTAGATGATATCATACAGAATTGGAATGCCACCATAGCTAATGCTACCCTGGCTACTCCCATACACAAGAAGACAAAGCAGAAAACAACAAGCGCAGAGCAGAGCAGAGGAGCGGCCTAGTGGTTGGGGCAAGGTACTTCAGACCGGAAGGTCAGGGGTTCAAATCCCGCTAGAGGACAGCAACCTTGGGCCGGAAGGACTGAGGTTTCTCGTCCCACAGGTGCTCCTTGTGGTCTTGGGCAAGCCACTTAACCCTCCATAGCCCATGTTCCCTGTAAAATAGCACATGTTCCCTGTAAAATAGTTATCTCCAAGTTATAATGCCCTGTTCAATGTAATTTCAGTTTGTTCAATGTAAACCGCACTGATGCAGAATAGCACGGTATATAAGAGAACATGGATGGAATCTAACTACCTTAGCATCAACCTCAAAAAAACTGAGGCAATGTTCGTAACAAGATCACCCGTGACTGAGGACACCTATCCAACATCAATCTCAATCATAAATACAACTATACCCGTCAAAAAAGAGGTAAAATACCTAGGGGTAATAATAGACCATACACTCACCATGCTACCACATATAAAACAGACGGTAAAAACCATATTCTACAAACTCAAAACCATACAACACCTAAGACCCCTTCTTGACACCCATGACTTGAGATCAGTTGTCAACACACTCATCACCCCACACTTCGACTATTGTAATAGTCTCTTAATTGGCCTACCACAAAAAAGTACATACCTACTCCAAAGAGCCCAGAACATCTGTGCCAAAGTAGTCACAAAAGCCCGCCTAGTAGATCATGTAACCCCAATAATGCTGGAACTGCATTGGCTCCCTATAAACAGCAGAATCAGATATAAAATCCTCCTAATCACATTCAAGCTCCTGAACAACATCGCCCCATCATATCTATCCATGCTATTACATGCCCCATCAGAATCAAGAACTCGCAGACTAAACGCAACACACTCACTTGAAATACCAAATTCATTCAAAAAAACTAAAAAATCCACTAGCACCAGAGCCTTCTCATTCACTGCCCCCATGCTCTGGAATAATCTCCCAATAAACCTTCGGATCATAAAAGACCTCACCCAATTTAGAAAGGAACTCAAGACATACCTTTTCTCCGAACACTATGAAATCCCATATCCCCAAGTCCAACCACACACCATCCCCAAACACTCAAACACAAAGCCCTAAAACCACACTCAACTACCCACACACATACACCCACCACATACTCCCACCACATACACCCCAAAATACTCCCAAGAGATGAAAAAAGGAAATAAATTCCTCCACACACACACATATGAAAGGTAGAAAACTCTGACTACCTATAAAAAGGTAGAAAAACTCTGATCAACACTACGCTACAGAAACTTATTAATGTATATAAAATGTAAATAGTTTTGACAATTAATGCACAGTTATTTGTATAAAGTTACAATGTTATAAATCTCTGTTAATAACTATTATCTGTATAAAGTTAAAAAAAATCTCTGTTCCATGTAATGTATACATTAGTATACAAATTTGTTTACTTGTTCCATGTAAACCGCCCCTGATCTCTGGAAGGGGCGGTATAGAAGAAATAGATAAATAAATAAAATAATAAATAATAAATAAATAATAAATAAATAAACAAAAACATGGTACACAACTGAACTAAGAAAATTAAAACAAAAGCTACGTTCAATTGAGCATAAACGGAGACACACAAGATCGGAAGATGACAAAAAACAATAATGCTAACCCTAACAACCTACAAGGATGCAATTAACTTGAAGAAGAAAGAGTACCACACTTCATTGCTCAACAAATCTCTCAATAAACCAAGAGAATTATTTGCTATTGTTACATCTTTAACAAGATCACCAACCCCTGATGAAGAAAAAATAGTCATACAACCCCAAATTCTAGCTAATTACTACATGGAGAAGCTGGACACACCATTCAAGAATGATATCTCCCCATACCCTCCCAGCACATAGCCTAATGACTCCTACTACGATTATCAAAATTCATGGTCAACATTCCATTATTTGGATAGAAAACATCTCAAGAACATTATAACTACTATTAACACAACTACATCCCCCAGTGACCCTTGCCCAATTAGCTGGCTCAAAGCATCAAAAGAGGAATTTACCCCAATAATCCTAGAGATGGTCAATCAATCACTACAACAAGGGCACATGCCATCAATCTTAAAACAAGCATCACTACGACCAATTCTCAAATCAACATCTGCTAACATACTCCATCCTAGTTCACATAGACCCATTTCAAGCATGCCATTCCTAGTGAAAATTATAGAAAAAACAGTCCAGTTACAACTCCAAGACTATATTGAGCTAAATTCACCCATAGATGAACAACAGTATGGGTTTCGTCCCCAACATAGTGTTCAGACCCTGATGTTATCTCTCCTAGACAAACTTATACATGGTTTGAACTCAGCCAAGCAGGCATTCATACTGATTTTCATAGACATTGCATCTGCATTTGACAGAATCGACCAACAAACACTCATCAGAAGACTAAAACAGATAGGTCTGCAGGGAATAGTCATCCAATGGTTTGCTTCTTACCTATCAAACTGATCTCAACAAGTCCAGATTGGCCACAAATCATCCACCACCTTCAAACAAAAACAAGGCATCCCTCGAGGATCCTCCTTATCTGCCCTACTGTTTAATCTGTATATACAGCCAATATGCAACATATTTAGAAAACATAACATACTATATCATCTCTATGCAGATGATATAATGATGTATCATCCTATAAATACCTCCAAGTCAGACTACTCACAGATAATCACATACCTAAGTGATATAACTAATTGGCTCACTTCACACAATTTGAAGATCAACTATAAAAAAACAGAAGTATTTTTCGTCCATAGGAATCCAAGCTTCACTCCACCTAACAAGATCTTATTACAAGAAACCAAACTCAAAGTCAAGGAGGAAGTGAAATACCTTGACCAGTCACTAAACATGATCTCCCATATAAAAGCAATCACAAAAACTGTGTACTACAAACTTTGCATGATCCAACACCTAAGGCCACTTCTAGAAGAACATTATTTTAGAACAATCTTACAAGCACTCATAACCCCCCACATTGATTACTGCAACAGCATCTTGCATGGCTTACCAAAGAAATCAATTCACCAGCTACAATTAGCACAGAACTTGGTAGCATGCATCTTATATAAAGCTCACCGCACTGATCACATCACCCCAATTCTCCACAATCTCCATTGACTCCCAGTTGGAGCAAAGAAGAGATATAAGTACTTAATGATTATATTTAAGCACCATAACAAAATATCCATAACTCCCCTGTCTTTACTTCTATTACCCCCTACAGAATCCAGATTTTGAAGACATTGCTCACAGAACACATACATTATACCAAATCACATCTGTAACACCAACCAATCCACCAGCGCCAGACCCTTCTCATATGTTGTCCCTGCATTATGGAATACCCTCCCGGATAACCTAAGATCAGTCAAAGATCTCTTGCAATTCAGAGAAGAGCTAAAGACATATCTGTTCATTGAGAGTTATGGAAGTGCACATAATACGTCTCAACCTCCGTTACAAAAGCATACCTAATCCCTCACTAACATTCAACTGCTTACCACAAACTGCACATAATTAAGCTAACACTGTACATAGTTGTCTGTTGACAGTTCCATATGTTAACTATACATAAGTTATTCTGTTAAATGTAAAATGTTTTCAGTTGTTCTATGTAAACCGCCCCTGATCTCTGGAAGGGGCGGTATATAAAAACTTGTTAAATAAAATAAATAAATAACCTTACCCAGGCCTGGCCCATACACTCAGGCAAATCAATTCCTGACTAAATGTCTAGAAGAACCTCCACGAGGGACAAATTCGGCCACCCCTCGAATCAATGTATCTAAATAAAGCAGCACTCATATCCAGTAGTTTTTCAATTCCAAGCAATGGCAAAACATATGGCCCAGGTCGCAGCTGTGACTCCGCAACAAGGACATACATCAGTGGTTGCCTGGGGTGTCCGCTAAGCCCTCTGAGGAGAAAAATAGAAGCGGCATAGCAGCTTGAACTGCATATCACAAAGTTCCACCTGGGTTGTCATTGCTGGACTGCCTATTGCAGACAAATAGGACCCCTCATCAACTGAAATTCTTAAGTCGTTCTTCCAGGCCACCACTAGTTTTTCTTCAGACACTGCTGGAAGTGCCCCAGAAATTGCTCCATGTAAATGTGAGATACGAACCCGCTGGTCCCCTCCCATAAGCAACTCCTCCACCAGAGAATGGAAACTACCTATTAGCGACATCTGGGGTAGGCTATGTACATAGCTATGTACTTGCATAAAAGAAAAAACATTGGACCCCGCAGACCATACCTCTCTTGTAGCTCCTTAAAAATGAAAGCATTGAGCCATTCTTAGAAATGAGCTGTTCCAAGCTAATAATACCCATCTCACATAATCTGGCGAGTCCAAACCTGGCAGGAAGCCACTGTTACCACGCAAAAGAAGATAGGGGGAGCAGGAAGCTGACCCTCCTAACAGTGATGTGAGATAATGCCAGGCGTGCCATACCAGATGGAACAGGATGTTTCGACATATCCCCGCCGAACAGCAAGACATCCTGGAATGCAGAATATATCACAGATGCAAAGGTGCAGTCAAAGACTGCTCCCAGCGTAAAGGCATGTAGTTAGACATGTCCCAGAACCAATCCCTACTATGTCTAAGTAAGCAGGCCATATTATACTATCTCAAATCTGGAAATCCCATTCCACCTTGTTTCCAAGATCGCTGAAGAACTGCAAGATGAACTTTGATGTGTCACCCCCTCCAGGGCAAGATATTGACCTGTTTCTCAATCAATCAGAGATTGCCTTTTCTGAGCACCAGAGGGAGAACCTGCAAGTTATACAACCACTTGGGGAAAAGCACCATCTTAAACAATGCCACCCAGCCCCCCAAAGAAGGCGGAAGATCCTGTCAGTATTCAAGGTCAGTCAAGAGACCATACACATTCACTGCTTGGAGCTCTGTCAGTCAGGCCAGAAGGTGGATGCCCAAATATTTAAACCATCCCTCCGCCCACTTAAGAGGAAAAGCCCCAGACCACCTATTTTTGAGGGCTGGGTCCAAAGGGAGGGCCTCAGACTTATCCAGATTAAGCTTAAGTCCTGAAACGTGGCTGTAGTCATCAACGAGACACAAAAGAATGGGAAGTCCATTTTCCTGGTCCTTGAGGTGCAGTAAAATGTCATCTGCAAAATCTGCTACTCGAAATTCCTCAGAGCCTAGTCGAACTTCATGCAGGAGGGAGTCCACATGGATTTGGCACAACAGAGGTTCGAGAGTAAGTGAGTATGAAAAGCAATGGAGATAGTGGTCATCCTTACCTGGTGCCCCACTGCAACAGGATATCAGCTGTCATCTTACCATTGATGAGCACTGCTCCCCAGGGGTCAGAGTAGAACACAACTGCACTGCATCCACAAATAAACTTTTAAGACCTACTGAGCCCAACACCAGGGACATGAAGTCCCAATTAACTCTATCGAATGCTCTCTCAGCATTGAAACTGATAAGTATAGAGGAGTGCGAATCAAAGGCTGACAAGTACTGATGCGAGCACACGTCTCATACTCGGTAACACTCCAGCCTTTTGCAAAACCAACTTGGTTCCCATGGATCAAGGCCAGCAGAAAGGCAGCCAACAGATCCGCCATGATTTTTGCCATAAGTTTATTATCCACATTAAACAGTGAGATCGGGAGGTAGGATCCAGGCAACAATGGGTCTCACCCAGAAGAGAGAGAAGGGAAAAGAGGAGGTTTGGAGGGGTAAAGGCACATGTCAGGGCCCATATGATAGACATAAAAGAGTGGCAAAATCTGTCATGAGGAGAAAAGTCAGCCGCCAGCAACCGTAATGGACCATGCTCACAGATATATCCCCTTTCAGCCCAAACCAATACACCTGTAATTATATGTTCCCCATTATCACTCAGTTACCTCCCAAGCACAGTGTCACAGCTCACTTAGTCAACTCCCTTCTCACCTTCCTGGATCACTCACT
This sequence comes from Ichthyophis bannanicus, assembly GCA_033557465.1. NCBI lineage: Eukaryota > Metazoa > Chordata > Amphibia > Gymnophiona > Ichthyophiidae > Ichthyophis > Ichthyophis bannanicus. The sequence goes on along the minus strand of CM066033.1, from coordinate 111,134,953 downwards.
CAGTCAAACTATACCCAGCATCCCCCATCCACCCGGCAACATGTGCTGTCCTATGGATATCCATGCAGGAGACTAAAAGAAAAGAAAAGGGAGAGCATGATAAGATGCCAGCTACACTTGCCCATAGAGGAGTAAGCAGGCCTCTTATGTAACAAGGACCAAACTGAGATAGACATAAGGCCCAGGCCAGTGAGTATAATAGAGAAAAGAAAAAAGGGGAGAAAATGAAAGCCACACATTCTGAGAAATGCATAGCCATGGTGGGACTTCAAAGACACCAAAAGCCACCCCCAAAGATGGGTCCAGAAAGAAAAGGAGATGGACAAAATAAAAAGAGGACACAGGAGCTAACAAAAAGAGAGGATCGGGCCAGAAGAGTATGCTATGACCCCCTGACTGAGCCACCCCAGTAGTGCATGGTAAAAGAAAAGGGATAAAATGAGGCGGTAATAAGAAGGAGCAAAAGAATTCACAAGAGAGAAAAAGAATCCAGGGTAGATCACAGAGAATGAGAGGAGAAAGGAAATTTAGACCCTTAAGGGTGGTTAGATAGAAATTCAGATGTCACTGAGCAGCCATGGAAACAGCGCACTCCGAGGACACAGTTACTCAGTAGCCAGGAAACAAAGGAGAAACAGATTGACAAAGCACTGCAAGAAATGTCACTATAGCAGTGGGAAGAAAACATGGTGCTATCAGAACAGCCTCCTATACCATTACTGTTTAATTTCGCCATGAGGGACCTTGTCAAAGGCTTTCTGAAAATCCAGATACACTATATCAACCAACTCACCTTTATCTACCTGTTTATTCACATCTCCAAAAAATGTAACAGATTAGTAAAACAAGACTTCCTTGGCTAAATCCATGTTGGCTTTCTCTCATTAAACCATGACTATGTACATGTTTAGACACTTTTTCTTTATAATGGTTTCTACCATTTTGCCCGGTACTGATGTTAGGCTCACTGGTCTGTAGTTTCCTGGATCATCCTGGAACCTTTTTAAAAAATGGTGCTACACTGGCCATTCGCCAGTCTTCAGGTACTACAGATGATTTTAATGATAGCTCATAGATTACTATAATCTCATATTTCGGGTTTTTTTTCAACATCCTCGAATGTATACCATCTGGTCCAGGTAATTTGCTACTCTTTGCTTTATCAAATAATTGTACTACATCTTCCCGGTTTATCAATATTTCTTTCAAGTCTTCTGATTCATCACCTTTAAATACCATTTCAGGCATGTGCAGCCTCCCTATATTGTCTTCAGTAAAAACCGAAGCAAAGAATTCATTCAGTCTCTCTGCTATGGCCTTGTCTTCCTTTAGTGCCTCTTTTGCCCCTCTATCATCTAATGGTCCAACTGACTCTCTCACAAATATTTTGCTATGAATGTACTTGAAAAAGTTGTTATTATGCATTTTTGCTTTCACAGCAAGCTTTTTTTCAAATGCTCTCTTTGCCTGCCTTATCAATACCTGACATCTAACTTAGAAAACTAGAAACAGAAACAGAGAAAAATGACGACAGAAAAAGACCACATGGCCTATCTACTCTGTCCTTCCATATCAACAACTACAATAATCCTCTTTTTTCCTTTAGAGATCCTCTGTGTTTGTCCCATACTTTTTTGAATTCAGAAACTGTCCTCATCTCTACCACCTCCACTGGGAGACTATTACATGGATCCACCACTCTTTCCGTAAAAAAAATATTTCTGCATATCATTTCTGAATCTATCCCCTTTCACCCTCATCCCATGTCCCCTCAGAGCAGAACTTGTTTCAATCGAAAGAGGCTCTTCTGTGCATTTATGCCACGGAGGTTTTTAAAGGTCTCAATCATATCACATCTATCCTGTCTTTCCTCTAAGTTGTACATATTAAGATCCTTAAGTCTGTCCTCATATGCTTTATAATGAAGACCACTAACCATTTTAGTAGCCACCCTCTGTACTGACTCCATCCTGTTTATATCCTTTGGAAGGTGCGGTCTCCAGAATTGCACAAAATACTCCAAATGAGATAGCACCAAAGACTTATACAGAGGCACTATCACCCTTTTTTCTGCTAGCCATTCGTCTCCCTATGTATCCAAGCATCCTTCTAGCTTTTGCTGTCGTCTCTTCTACCCGTTTAGCTACTTTAAGATCATCAGACACAACCATGCCTAGGTCCTGCTCTTCTTTAGTGGACAAAAGGATTTCACCCCCTATACTATATTGCTCCCTTGGATTGCTGCAGCCCAAATGCATGACCTTGCATTTTTTAACATTAAATCTCAGCTGCCAAATTCAAGACCATTCTTCAAGCTTAGCTAGATCCCTCCTCATGTTATCTACATCTTCCTGGGTGTCAACGCTATTGGCAGTGCTTATGTTGTTTTCTATTTTTGTCATTTGGCTCCTTTTTTCCATTTTCTGAAAGATGCTTTTTTGGCTACAACAGCCTCTCTGGCCTCACCTTTAAACCATGCCGGCAATTTTTTGGCCTTCCTTCCACTTTTCTTAAAGCGTGGAATACATCTGGTCTGTGCTTCCAAGATACAGTATACTGCCCCGCATCCCATGATTCTTTAATTTCCCCAAGAGTCTCATGAGGGATCTTATCAAAGGCTTCCTGAAAATGCAGATACACTATAATCAACCGGCTCACCTTTATCTACCTGTTTACTCACAAATAATATGAGATAAGACTTTCCTTGGCTAAATACGTTGGCTATCTACATGGTAAGCAATTTCGTTTTTTATAATTGTTTCTACCATTTTACCCTGTACTGACGTCAGGTTCACCGATCTGTAGTTTACCCAATCACACCTGGAACCTTTTTTGAAAAATGGCATTACATTGGCCACTCTCCAATCTTCTAGATGTTTTGTTATATTTCTTGATAAGTAGGACCAGTTCTTTTAATCCAATCAACTCTTAGTTTATTTTTTCTAAGGAAGAGGTTGCAAAAGTGTCATACTCTCATTCGGCTGTCACTACCCTCTTCTGTCCTCCTTCAGCTTTAATGCTTGGGTGCACAGAGAGAGGAATGGCCAGCAGAAGAAAGGAGGTGATAGTGACGCTGTATAAGTCTTTGGTGCGACCTCATTTGGAGTACTGTGTACAATTTTGGAGACCGCACCTTCAAAAAGATATAAACAGGTTGGAGTCGGTACAGAGGGTGTCTACTAAAATGGTTAGTGGTCTTTGTTATAAAGTATATGAAGACTGACTAAAGGATCTTAATATGTATACTTTAAAGGAAAGGCGGGATAGAGGTGATATGACTGAGACATTTAAATACCTCCGTGGCATAAATGCCCAGGAGGAGAGCCTCTTTCGATTGAAAGCAAACTCTGCTATGAGGGGACATAGGATGAGGGCGAAAGGGGATAGACTCAGGAGTAATATGCGGAAATATTTCTTTATGGAAAGAGTGGTAGATGTGTGGAATAGTCTCCCAGAGAAGGTGGTAGAGATGAGGGCAGTATCTGAATTCAAAAAAGCGTGGGACAAAGAGAATCTCTAAAGGGAAAAAGAAGACTGTTGTAGTAGTTGATATGGAAGGGCAGACTAGATAGGCCATGAGGTCTTTTTCTACCATTATGTTTCTATGCTTCTGTGTTTCCAGATGTAGGCTAATCTATTTTGATTTATTGCTTTAGTTATATGGATGCTTGTTACGTTTTTTTGTTTAATCATTCTGGTGTTTCTAAAATGATATTACTGAAAAGTGCATAAAAAAAAAAAGCTTCAGGTTCTCCACCTTATGTTTATGATGATGTACAGTGTATTGACCTGCCTGGCTATGTCCTGCCAGGCATGCTGTTTCACATGTCCATCCTCGGCTACAAAGAGAATGGCATGCTCCTTCATGAGTTGACTTTCCGAGAATGAGGCATATTCCTAGGCGGCGCAGCAGTAAACAGAATAGCGATCCACCCAGACTTTTAAAATAACTGGGAAAACGCTAGCTATCTGTCCCTCACCCAAGTTAGCTCCTCTTAACCAGTTAAAGTAAAAGTCATCAAATCCAAATATAAGCGGCACATGCAAGTGCTGAAGCAAAGGGTAACTCACATCATAGTGGCCAGAAATATTCAGCGTATTAGCCGCATTAGAAGTCAAATCCAAATGAACAGAATATTGTAATGTAGTGTTTTAATTGCATGATTCAGATCTGGTTAATATGAATACCAGCACCTTCACCTGGATTGTACCATTGGGCACTGCAAAGAGGCAATATAAATAATACATTGTGGGTAATCAGCTCCCAATATTAATAACACACTAGGGGTAATCAGGTGGCCTAAATGAACAGATCTCTGTCTGGCCCATTTCCAGCTGGGCTGGTGTGTACATGATGGGCCCATAAGTGGAAGCAATGTCCTAGCATGGTGTAATTGGCCAAGCATATACAAGAGTAGGTCTGGATCAACTTGCATGTGTCCCAACAGGGAACAGCCCCGAGCAGGGATCAATAAGAATCCCACACAGGTGAGGTAAGGCATCATTAGGGATGGGTCCAGTAGATACAAGATCTAGAAGAGGGGTGGTTGTGCGCCTCTCATCTTTGTATGTTTTGGGGGACCTTCCTGGAGACACTATGGCAACATGGTGCTCTGGCTAAACCACTAAGATTGCGCCCCCCCCCCCCCATCAAAAGCAGCTCTCAGTGTCCCATGTGAGAGATGTTGATGAGGAGCCAGAGGTAGGTGGCCTGTAGTGTGTGATGTGTATGATGATTTGTGTGAATGGATGTGAGGTTTTAGGGGGTAAAGATCTTGGGTAGGGATCACTGTACAAGTGGTGATTTTGGTTTATGCTGTTATAGTAGGTATATTCTGTGTGGTTGAATACATGCTGGAAAGTAATATGGATGCTGTAGTATCTATGTATGTTTTGAATTGTGACAGCTGTGGTTTTATTGGCTGTAAGCGACATCAGTTTGTAGTTTTAGTAGATGATTGGTGTTTCAAGTTCTGATGTCGGGTCCCTGTGGGTTCTTCTACTGCGCAGGCGTGGCTTTTTTCATTCTAATGTGCGGTTGGGATATATGTGCGATCCCGGATATGGTGGCTTCTGATGTAAGTATAGATGGTTCATCAGACTGAGTAGCTGCTAGTTATATTAGTTTGCGAATATGCCTGTATGAGTTGATTTATTATGTGGTATTTATCTGCCTATAGATACAGTTTGGTTCCTGAAGCTTTTGGATGCCGTTGGAGACCACTTTGTGTATTATCTACAGTTTAGTTCCCTAAAGCAGCCTTAGCGAAATGCCTTGTGTCAGAGTTGGATCGATTGAGGTTTCTGATTAAAGCTAAATGAATCTGTTTGCTATGGGGACAAGTCAGTTATGAACTGTCAAGTTTGGCAGTTTTTGAATTGAACTGTGAAGTTTGACAGTTCTTTGGAATGAAATTACCTGAGTTTTTTTCTGACTATTGATGTTTGGGGGTATATTAATTCACTGAATTGAGCCAGTAATAGCCATTACGGAGTGAATTGTTTATTGTACACCATCTATGCTATTGCGTTGGCGTTGGTTACCCTGAGGTCTTTTTCCTCCAGTATTTAATTGTGTATTTACTTGTACAGGCACTTTGTTTTTTCTTTCTTTTTGGCCCTGTTTTGCACAGCATTTTTTTTTTCAACAAGGATCTGGTAAAGCATTTGTGGATCTGTAGTGTGTGGCAACATCACTGGGAGAGGTAAGGGGGGGGGGGGATGTGATATGTGCCTGCGCATATTGGTTTCCAAGACTGCATGCCCGTGTGTGGGCCCTACCATGGTCTGCGAGTGAGTGATTGGCTTGCCATGTTCCCATAAGAGTACCATAGCTACAAGCAGCCATACACCATTCCAATAGTTGGACCTTGCTGAGCACTGTGCAACACAATCCACTCTGATACAGAGCCACCTGTGGCATCCCCATTGGGATGGCACACTCCACCTTATTGCTGATGTATACGTATGGAGCTGTGAAGATATGGAAGGAGGGGCCACACCACCACTGTAGTTAGCTGTACCCCTGATCCAGCCCCCATCATTGCCAAGGACAAAGTAGGTAGGGTAAGGGGGAGGGGAGGTTGTGGAAGAGCCCGTAGGATGTTGGAACTCCTGGCCAGAGGCTAAGACCATGTACACAACTGAGGAGCTGTGCCATGTATGTCCCAAGCTGATGGCACAGCTCCCTCTGAAACACATGCAAATGTCTTTACTACTTGCCACAGTAAGTAGTGAAAACAATTGCATGTGTTTCAGAGGGAGCTGTGCCATCAGCTCAGGACATACATGGCACAGCTCCTCAGTTGTGTATCAAGGTCACATTTTGTTCTCTTTCCAGAAGTCATTGCCAACATTTGCCCCAATAAAGTGGTATATGCCACCACAAGAGGGCATGGGCAGCCACAGCATAACCATTCCCACGTCCATTATGGCAACACCCATACCACATCCCTGTCCCTTTCTCTCTGCTCATTCTCCCCAACAGTTTCCTCCTCCTCTCTCTGTCACCCTCTGACTATTCTCATACATTTGTCCCCATCCCTTCATCCCTGTCTCCTCTCACCAGGCTGTTGCCATTTTCCCACTTCCTCTCCTTCCCCTACAGTCTCAGCTCCCAATCCCACTTTTTTCACACCTCTTTCTGTACTCCCTCGCCTGCTCTCACCCAGAACACTACTCTGTCATATCCCTTCATGTGTTTTGATTCTCCACCACTTTTTCCTTCTACTTCCACCTACCTAGTCCTTCTTACTTCCCATATTTATTTAGTATTTAGCTCATACTTTTCTAGTAGTTGTTCAAGGCAAATTACAATCAGGGCTTACAACCTAGGTTTGTACCCAAGGCAACGGAGGATTAAATGACTTGCCCAAGGCCAGCCAGTGGGATATGGCCACTACTCTAACCATTAGGCTACTCCTCCACGCCATACTGCTCCCATCCCCTCTCTCTTCCACACTGGCCACCTTCTCTTTCTCTCTCACCCCCTCTTATGGCCCCCATTCATATTCTCTCCAAAGTCCAAGACCTAGCTTCACCTGCACTCATCACTTTTTGTAGCACAACCCCCATATCCTCTCTCCTCCACTTGCCTCCCACTACTATTCAGGGCAGGTGTCAGAACCTGGAGGTTGAGCTGGACGATCCAGAGGAGAAAAGGTCCATTATCTTCCCATCTCTGTGATGGTGATCACCTAGCCTCTCACCATTTTCATAGATCTTCCCACTGGTACAGCTAGGCTGCTGTATTTCAAGCAGAAAATAACAGTAAAGCACAGAGGAGAATAACAAAGGATGGTGGGTTTTCTTAGGGGGCAATTTCTCCAAATGGGTTAATTTTATGCATACCATGACAGTCGTGAAACTCACTCCTAAGCCAGGGTATGTGGCGTATGATCTCAGTCTCTAAAAAATGTACTGCTAATGTTCGCTGTAATACTTGCATCATGCCAAAGAGAGCTTCCTTCTGGAGCTCGTAAGGTGTAACATGTATAGACAACTCATCAAGGTGCAATTGGAAATTCTTCTTAATCAGGTCTGTGGCTCCCATTACAGTGGGAAATACTTTTGTATCTTTCTGCCACATTTTATTGGTCTCTGACTGCATTGCTTGGTACTTCAGGATCATCTCCTTCTCCAGATGTTTCACCGAATAGCTGCTTAGAACTGACAGCTTTAATCAATGCCATTCTGGTGGTTTTCTCCTTTACCACTATGTCAGGTTTCTTCTTATTGAGCTTCTTATCTATTGGATGGGAATGTCCAAAGTCATCATAACGTCTTCATTCTCCATTATTCTTTTAGAGTCATGATCTCAGTGCTTTTCTGGTACAGCACTGTTACAGTGTCTACAAAGTTTCCAATGGATGAAGCGTGTCACTTTTTTGTGCCTTTTTGTATAGACGCTTTCTGCCATCTGAACTTTGCAAACAACTATGAGATGAGTGACCATTATCAGGTCTTTCTTACAGAATCTGCATATGTTCGTTTTACCAGTTTCCTTTATGTTTGCTGTGAACCATCTCGTTCGTAATCCACTATCTGGACTGCAACTATAAATCTCTCATGTTTAGATTGCAGTTAGTCTCTCCTTAGCCATCCATGTCTTTTTTTTGTTGCAACCCCCCTCTTCCTCCCTAAAAATAGGGAATTTGTTTTTTGTTATGGTATGATTTTTTTTTTGTTGCATCCCCCTCTTCCTCCCTAAAAATAGGGAATTTTCTTTTGAGTTCTGGGGTGCCTTTTCTTTTTGTTGTACCCCCTCTTCCTCCCTAAAAATAGGTAAAATTTCTTTTTTTTTTTGTTTTGGGGTGATTTTTTTTTCTTTCACCCCCCCTCTTTCTCACTAAAAATAGGGAATTTCTTTTTTGGCAATGTGACCCAAACTTCCTGTTCCGGTATTTATAACGCAACGTCACATGGAGCTGTACTTAAGAAGAAGCAAAAAATAACATAAAGGTGTCTTCTAAGAGGTTAAAAATTTCCAAAAAGTATAAATGTGAATCAATCTAATGTAATGAACACCATTCCACCTCTGTATTAAGACCATACGGGCTGTTAGATTGAAGCAAATAGATCCAGTGTTGTTCCTTGTAACGTAACTCTATCCCCTCCCCATGACAGGAACAAGACAGGCCTGAAACACAGCACTGTGCTGCAGTACCCAACGGCTTGTCTACTGCTGCAGTAAGTTACACTCAGTATCAGCTAAGTACAATGGTGTAATGTTTTCTCTTTAAACTGATAATTCTTAGGTGAAGTGGCAGAAATTATGCACCTTTTCTTGTCGAACGGACTTTATGTGATGTCAGTATTCCTGATTAGTACAACTGCATTATCTCTGACGGCAAGGAGTTAGCCAGATTTACAGTTTTTGCTGCTCTTTAAATGTTTAGAGATGCGCTCTGTTTGTCTCATGCTTTCAGGCTGGTTTCAGCCATTTTAATTCTTTGATTAAAAAGGGGACCTACTTCAGGAGAGGGTTTCCCTCTCACGGTAGGTGATCCGACAAAAAAACCATAGCTGTTCACTGGAATTTGGAGCATTAGTGCTGTGAGTGGGAGATTTGTGGATGTTCACCTTGTTTTTGGGAGTTATCCCAAAGCGACAAATATTAGGCACCTGAAAGGCTAACTGGGCAGTGGCTGAATATCCCTGCTGCCCAGTTAGCTGCAGCACTATCCAGCCAACCTGGATATTCAATGCTGGTGGCTGGATATGACCATGACATGAAATATTGGGGGTCGCAGTTCAGTGGCACAAGCTAGGCATCTTAGAAGAACTAGCCGCCATGGCTAAATATCCCCCCTGTGATTTTAGGGCAGTTTTTAAAATTTATATTTTTATGTTTTTTGTGTATTGCATGTCAGCTTATTGATTATGAATGTTTTTTTATTTGCCTTCAACTGGCATGATTAGGCAGTTTCCAAACATTTTAAATAAATGAAATATAAAATTACTCTCTTTATCACCATATATCTATAAACATTCAAAATGATCTTATATAGATGTAGAAACATTTTACAGGATTCTTTGTTTAGCCTTTTCAAACAATCTTTCACCCTCACCAGGTGATCATCTTTTGGTATTCTCAAAAAAAAAGTGAAATGAGACCTTACCTGCTAATTTTCTTTCCTGGAGTCCCTTCAGTCCAGCCCAGAGTCATGGGTTACGCTCAGCCATCAGCAGATGGAGACTGAGAAACACTGAGCTGAAAACCCAGCACTATAAAAAGCCTGTGCCACCAATCATCAGTCAGATAAGTAGTCCTAAGAACCAAATTCTCCGCCAGCACCAAAACACCTGTATCACAGAATAAAAACTTTTATGCTTTTTTTTTTTTGCAAATATGGAAAAACAACTGCCCCAAAAGAGGAGAAAAGCAGGAAATACAGCGGGCCCCCTGCAACAAAACTGCAAGACATCAGAGCCCTCCTGCGGTACATTAACATTCTTCAAGCAGATTCATAGATGAAAAGCAGCACTGCCATATCCTGGGTGGGTCCTGGAGTGGACTGGAGGAACTCCAGGAAAGAAAATTAGTAGGTAAGAGGAAATTAGACTTACCTGCTAATTGTTGTTCCTTAAGGAACTCTAGTCCAGTCCCGGAACCAGTGAGTTTAGAATCTCCTCCAGCAGCTTTGGAGACTGAAGCATGTCATCGCTTTGATGACCTCAGCATACATATAGGCTAAGCCCGCCTCTTCTCCTTCAGTACCTATTAACAAAGCAGACTCAGCAGAGCAACAAATAAGTAGTTAAACATATCGTGATAGACACCTAAATAAACCCTTATGTCCTTACCACCCCACCGTGCAACCTCCTTATGACATTTCCTGCATGTTTTTGTTTTTTTTGTTTTGTTTTCAAACCAAATAACTATGAAGTGAGGAGTGCTGCGACAGGATTCCATATGTCTAGGGGAATACAGACGCATCCAGAACGAGCGCCCGAATAGACAATAGATCTAAGCACAGAATTCATAGCAGAAATACACGCAGGCTGGAACCCCCAAAAGAAACTCCGGGAGGGATCCGGGACTGGACTAGAGTTCCTTAAGAAACAATAATTAGCAGGTAAGTCTAATTTCCTCTTCCTTTTCGTCCCTCTAGTCCAGTCCTGGAACCAGTGAGGATGTATCAGAGCAGTAAACTATCTAACGGGAGGGACCAGCCAGACCAGCCTGAAACACTGCCGCCCCAAAGCGGCCATCATTCCCCGCTTGCACATTGAGCCTATAATGCTTAGTGAAGGAATGCAACGACGACCAGGTAGCCGCCCTACAAATGTCTCCAGCCGGCACCAAACTATATTCCGCCCAGGACGCCGCCTGCGCCCTAGTCGAATGCGCCCGGAGCCCTTCCGGCACTGCCCTGCCCTTTAACAGATAGGCCGCCACAATCGCCTCCTTCAACCACCTGGAGACAGACGACTTTGCCGCCGCCTCCCCCTTCCGCGGTCCTCCAAAGGAGACAAATAATCTGTCAGACTTCCGGAATGACGCTGTACCGCGAAGGTAACGACGCAGAGCCCGACGGACATCCAGGAGATGCAACCGACTACCCGACGTCGCCCCCTGATTTTCCGAGACACAACCTGGTTGACATGAAACACCGAGACCACCTTAGGTAAAAATGCCGGAACCGTACGCAGCACCACCTTGTGGTCGAAGAAAGACAGATACGGCTCCTTAAAAGACAGGGCCTGCATCTCCGAAATTCTACGAGCCGAACAAATAGCTACAAGGAACACCGTCTTCAACGTCAGATCCTTAATAGAGGCCTTACCTAATGGTTCAAAGGGCTTCCGAACTAAAGCCTCCAACACCAAGTTCAGATCCCAAGCCGGAAGCAAGCACCGACGCGGAGGCCGCATAAGCAAAACAGCTCGCAAAAATCTCCGGATGTCGCTATGCGCCCCCAACGCCCGGCCCTGAACCTTGCCCCGAAAGCAAGAAATGGCTGCCAACTGAACACGCAACGAACTCGCCGCCAAGCCTTTTTCGACCCCAGCTTGCAAGAAGGAAAGAACGTGGGGCACCGAAGCTCCCAAGGGCCGCAAACCTCTCTCTTTGCACCAGCCCTCAAAAATGCACACGTAAGCTAGTGATGTAGAATGTCGACGCGCCCTCAACAAGGTAGAAATGACCGCCGAGGAATAGCCCTTAGCCTTCATCCTAGCCCGCTCAAGAGCCATGCCGTAAGCGAGAATCGAGCCACGTCCGGCATCCGTAACGGCCCCTGCCGCAAGAGATCCGCTCTTTGAGGAAGCCGCCAGGGTTCGTCCACCAGCAGCCGAACTAGATCCGCATGCCATGGTCTCCGGGGCCAATCAGGCGCAATCAGGATCACCCGACCGTGGTGCCGCTCTATGCGCTGCACCACTCGACCTATGAGGGCCCACGGCGGGAACACATAGAGCAGGCCCCCCTTTGAGCTAACGCATCGAGACCTTCCGACATCCGTTCTCTCTTCCTGCTGTAAAGCACAGTTACTTACCTGTAACAGGTGATCTCTGGGAACAGCAGGAATTAGTCCTCACATATGGGTATGTCGGAATCGACGGAGCCTGCGCGGGAAAGCTTCCCAGAAAGGAAGCTTTTGGGGCCTCCCACAGCGCATGCGCGCTGCCTTCCCGCCTTCCTGACCAACTCTCCTCAGTTCGAGTTTAAAGCTGAGACAATAGAGAGAGGAAAGGAAAGAGAGAGAGAGAGATACAACTCCTAGGGGAGGTGGGTGGGTTGTGAGGACTAATTCCTGCTGTTCCCAGAGATCACCTGTTACAGGTAAGTAACTGTGCTATCTCCAGGAACAAGCAGGAATAAGTCCTCACATATGGGGACTCCCTAGCTAAGATGCCGGGGAGATCCCCCCCCTAGGGTTCCTCATCTTCCTATGGATCTCAGGCATCCATTCAGGGAAGGTGGGCAGGAGTTGCTTAAGAATGGAACAGGTGTCTAAGGACAGCCTGACCAAACAAGGCATCCCGGCGGGAGTCCTTGTCCAAGCAGTAATGGGCTGTGAAGGTATGAACCGAGGCCCAGGTGGCTGCTCGACAGATCTGATCGATGGATACAGAATGAAGATGAGCCATAGATGTGGCCATGGCTCTCACATTGTGAGCTGTGACATGGCCTTCCAGAGAAAGGTTCTTACTCTGGTAAGCAAAAGAAATACACTGAGCAATCCAATTGGACAGTGTTCTTTTTGAGACTGGAAGTCCTAAATGAGAAGGATCAAAAGCAACAAAAAGCTGAGAAGACTTTCGATGTTGCTGTGTCCTGTGGAGGTAAAAGGCAAGAGCTCTTTTACAATCTAACATATGTAGGTTCCTCTCTGCACTGGATGCATGAGGAGCTGGAAAAAAGACAGGTAGATATACCTCTTGATTAAGATGAAAAGGTGAGACCACTTTAGGCATAAAGTGAGGATTTGTCCTAAGGACTACCTTATCATGATGGAACCTTGTATTGTATAAGGTGGATTAGCCACTAAAGCCTGCAGTTCACTGATGCGGCGAGCAGAAGTGATTGCAATAAGGAAAATGACTTTCCAGGAAAGAAATTTCAAGGAGGTAGTGGCTAAGGGTTGTCAGACGGCTGCCTGGGTGAGAATCTTCACAGTCTTGACAATGCATATATTTATATGATTTTTGCAAGGTATTGTGGGTAATGTAGTTCATTCACACCAGACACAGCTGCTGACAATAATTTAGTTGTGCACAAGTGTTAAAGCCAATAAGATACTTCTTTATTTATGGGGTTATTTCTCCCAGCACAGATATGCTTGGTAGCACATAAATTAGGTTACTTGCTTGCAGTGTTTAACTTGGTAAAACAAAGTCAAAAATCAAAATCAAGAAAACAACCTTCAAACTTGTCAGGCAATTAGCTAATGTTTTCTTAGCATATCTCTAACAAATGAAAAGCCACAAAGAAAGAAATAAACTGTTCTTGTAAGGTTAACTTCTGATTACTTTCCACCCAGATCCAGAAGTAATTCTCTCCTAGCTCACAAGCAATTAGGTGCAGCTCAATTGCTATCAGTTATCCAGCTGAAACCCTTTAGCAGGCTGGCTTTTTACTGTGTGAGTCAAATCCTGCTTCAGGAGCTTTTCTTAGTGGAATAAAGAACAAATTTATATTTTCTTTGTGATGGCTGCTGTGCTTTATCACAGAAAGTTACCAACGGAGTTTAGATAGAGAGCAGTCCATATAAACAATATCTTGATCTGCTATTATTTCCCCTTCATCAACAAGCATAGGGTCACTATCATGAATTGGCACAGATGAATCTTTCAATGGAGCACTTTCAGGAGAACACTTATTTCCCTGCTGTCTTTCAAGGTTATAGCTAGGGCATAGATCAATGTTCATACTTGAGCTTCCATTGTTGCTATAGTTTATTTATTTATTTATTATTTATTTAACATTTCTTCTATACCGCGCTATTATAATCAGTGCGGTGTACATCGAACAAAACATACTACAATGCATACAAGCAACATTGAGTTTACATAGAACAGGAAAAGAAACATAGGACAACCGGGGTAACTATTCACAGGGTAACTATTTACAGGTTAAATTAGTATTGTTACCAATACTCTAAGCTAATTTGGTATCATCTTCATTTTGTGGACAGGCGTAAAAATTAGTGGGTGGGCAAGAGTATAGGCTAACCATTTTCTGGTTGTAATAAGGTGCTATGGTAGCTGTGACATGAGGGAAGTTTACCCGATGTGTGGGTGTCAGGGTTGGTGTCAGGGTAGCATATTGTGAATAGGTGGTGTTTCAAAGCTTTACGGAATAGGATTAAGCTTTTGATGCCACGGATTTCATGAGGAAGGGCATTCCAATTTAGGGGAGCGAATATAGAGAAAGCCCTGTTGGATGTGGTCTTAGTACATGACGTCATCATCTTGGGGACTATTAAGGTGTTCATTGCAGTGGATCTCCTGTCTCTGTTTTCCAGGGTGCTGTGGATTAGTTTGCTAATCGGTGTAGGTGGGTAGTTATTCAGGGCTTTGAAAGTAAGGACTAATGACTTATATTGGAGTCTGGCGTGTAACGGTAGCCAATGCAGATATTTCATGATTGGTGTTATGTGGTCAGTTCTTGATGATCCAGAGAGAACTCTTGCGGCTGCATTCATAGCCAGGCGGAGCGGATTTAAAGTTGATTGAGGCAGGCCGTGGAGGACGATGTTCGCAAAGTCCAGGTGTGGGAGGACTAATGCCTGAAAGGTTGTCCGGTAGTCATTGGATTCCAGTAGGGGGCGGAGGTGACGTAATGTTCTGATCTCTATATAGCCTGGCCAGTATGTAGTCCAGTTCTTATGTCCAGCCTTCCAATCTAGATCCCTGGACACTGGATCTCTCTTCATATACCTTCTGGCATAGGTCTTAGAGTCCCTTCCACGTGCAGCCGTCTCCCTCACAGGTAGCCTCCTTCAGATGAAACTGATGATCAAACTCAAGCTGATTCTCAGGATACTGAAGACAATTCTCTGAATATCCAAGGTGATCATGAAGCTCATGATCATGGAGCTGATGCTTGTCATCTGTAGAATAAACTCTACTCTTATTCTGCCTGGATGAGTGCTCCTCCCTAACACAGCGCAGCTGTGCTGAATCAGGCCCTGCCCTTTGAGATGAGTGCTTAGGGATTACCTCATAGCCCTCCTGATTGAACACACGTTTCCCCACTTCAGCTCCTCTAATGGCTCTTGGAAACCTGGTGCATTCTGGGACTGGTAGTCTTTTATGGCAAAATTCTGTTTTCTCATTTCTACCAGCAGTGACAGGTTGCTTGTTCAGAGACACTTCACCTTTTCTATAGCTCCTTCCTGAGCTATGATAAGCTTCCTTATCACAGGGTTCAAAGGGTGGCTTCATAAGCTGACCAAGAACCACGTTTAAGTCCCATGCCACCGGAGGAGGCCGAATGGGAGGTTTAGTTAAAGTTAGACCTCTCATGAATCTTGCAATAAGAGGATGAGAGGAAATAGGTTGTCCATTGATAGGCTGAAGAGATGCTGCAATAGCACTCAAATGGACCCTTACAGAATTTGTTTTAAGTCCTGCATTGGAAAGATGCAGGAGATATTCGAGTAAAGAATTCAAAGGTAGTGCTAGAGGGTTAAGACCCTTTTCAGCACACCAAATGGAAAATCTTTTCCATTTAAAAGCATAAGAACGCCTGGTGGAAGGTTTCCTAGAGGCATGGAGGATATCCTTCACCTGCTGAGAAAGACTGACGTCTTGAAGGTCTAGGCCTTCAGTAACCAAGCTCTGAGGTGAAGGGACTTGGGGTTTGGGTGCCACAAAGTCCCCTCCTCTTGAGATAGAAGGTCTGGAGCAGCTCCCAGATCCAGGGAGGGTGCCTGGGAGAGATGCAGAAGTAGAGGGTACCACACTTGGCGTGGCCAGCGTGGAGCTATGAGGATCATAGATCCTTGATCCCTCTGAAGTTTGAATAGAGTCTTGGGAATCAAAGGAATGGGTGGAAAGGCATACAGGAAGGCCTGACCCCAATGAAGGAGGAAGGCATCCTTGGCCTGAGCTCCCTGACACGGAATTCTGGAACAGAACCGGGGAGGTTTGGCATTGCACAGACTTGCAAAGAGGTCTATGTCCGGGGTTCCCCATTTCTGAAAGATTCTGAGTACCTGATCCATGTGCAGGGACCATTCGTGTGGAAGCAGAACTCGACTGAGTCTGTCTGCCCAAGAGTTTTGGATTCCTGGGAGGTATACTGCCAGGAGATGGATTTGATGCTCTCTGGCGAAGGCCCACAATTTTAGAGCTTCGTTGCAAAGCGACAGAGAGCCAGTCCCTCCTTGTCTGTTTACGTAGAACATGGCTACTTGATTGTCGGTATGAACAAGGACTGTCATGTTGATGAGGAGGGTATGAAAGACCTTGAGAGCAAGGAAAATTGCTCGCAGCTCCAAAAGGTTGATATGAAGGGTGGTCTCCTGTGGAGACCAAGTGCCCTGAGTGGAGAGGTCTTGGAGATGAGCTCCCCAACCTGTTTGGGAGGCATCTGTAGTGAGAGTTGCTTGGGGTAACAAAGGTTGGAAGGGGGCCCCCAACAACAGATTTTGAGTGGATATCCACCATTGGAGAGACCAAAAAAGACGTTTTGAGGTTGCTATTTGGTCTGAGAGAGCTCCTGATGCTTGGGTCCACTGGGTGGACAAAGTCCATTGAGCTGCTCTCATATGTAGGCGAGCATAGGGCACCACATGAACTGTGGATGCCATGTGGCCTAGCAGTTGTAGCATCTCTCTGGCAGTCAAGTGGCTTCTGGACTGAATTTGAGAGGCCAAGTGCACCAGACGGTGGCAACGGGCCTGAGGAAGATAGGCCCTTGCAGTGGTGGTATCTAGCCAGGCCCCTATGAATTCTAGGGACTGAGTAGGGGTGAGTTGAGACTTTGGCAGATTGATGACGAGTCCCAGATACTGCAGTATGCGTCTGGTGTGGTCCAGGGAAGTCTGAGCCTCGGACTGAGATGGAGCTCGGATGAGCCAGTCGTCCAGGTATGGGAAGACAAAGATTCCCAGAGTGCGTAGAAATGCAGCTACTATTGCCATGCATTTGGTAAATACTCTTGGAGCAGAGGCTAGACCGAAGGGAAGTACTCTGTATTGGAAATGTTTTCCCTGGAACAGAAACCGTAGGAATTTTCTGTGGAATGGATGGATGAGTATATGTGTGTACGCATCCTTGAGATCTAGAGAACAAAGCCAGTCCTGACTCTGTAGGTATGGAAGGAGAGTGCCTAGAGAAAGCATCTTGAATTTCTCCTTGTATAGAAATTTGTTAAATTCTCTGAGATCCAGAATGGGTCTGTACCCCCCTGTTTTCTTGGGAATGAGAAAATAAGGGGAGTAAAAACCTGACCCTTGTTGAGGAAGAGGAACCTCTTCTATTGCCTTTTGGGCGAGAAGAGTGGTCACCTCCTGACCCAACAGGTACAGGAGAGATGGGGGAGAATTGAATTGTCTCAACATGGTATGGGGAGGAAGGCTGGAGAAATGTAGTTTGTAGCCCTCTCTGATGATAGAGAGGGTCCACTGTTCTGATGTGATTTGTTCCCATCTGGGAGCAAAATGAGTTAACCTTCCTGGAATGGTGAGAGGCTCTGGTTGTTGCAGAGCCAGAAAGGTTAAGTTCTCTAGAATCAAGTCAAAAACTCTGAGGGGGTTGGGACTGCTGGACTGTAGCAGCCCCTGTAGACTTTGTTCTGGCCTGTTTAGATTGCTGACGCTAAGGAGCAAAGCGAACTTGGGAAGATTGCTGGCCAGTATTTGTGGAAAATCTGGTCTTTTTATAGAAAGGCTTCTTAAAAGGTTTTTTCTTGGCAGGGGTAGAGGTAGACTTAGAAAGTCTATCTAAAGCAGCATTCTCTGCATCCATTTGAGTGGCTTTGATTTGCCACTCCTTGCCAAACAGATTTTCACCTGTACAGGGCAGATTGCCCAAGCCTTCTTGTACCCAGGGTTCCAAATCAGAGGCCTGGAGCCAAGCAAGTCTGCGAGCAGCTATGGCAATGCCGGAGGCTCTGCTAGCTCCCTCAAAAGAGTCAAAGGCTGCTCTGTTGGAGAACTTTGAAACATCTTGAGTTTGCTTTAGCAAAAGAAGGAACTCCTCCTTTTTATCCTCTGGGATAAAGGGGAGAAAATGACGTATCTTCAGTGCAATCTCTTTCAAAAACATGCCCATGTAGAGGCTGTATGAATTGATTCTGGCAATAAGCATGCTAGCTTGGAAGATTTTTCTACCAAAAGCATCCAGAGTCCTGCATTCTCTTCCTGGAGGGGTAGAAGAGTGCCTTTTGGTACTCTTTATCTTTTTCATAGCAGACTTCACCACAATAGAGTGGTGAGGGAGCTGAGTTTTTTGAAAACCAGGAGAAGGAGGAACCCGATACATGGTGTCCAAACGTCGAGAATGTGGAGATAGGGTGAGAGGAGCCTCCCACAAATCCATCATGTGTTCTTGAAGAATTTCATGTATGGGTAAGGTGGCTTCCTCTTTGGGAACCTTAGAGTATCCTAAAATATCCAATTTTTTTGCTCTAGGTTCCTTTTCAGAGGTTACAGATATGGAGAGTCCTTTAGCTACTTCAATAATGAAGTCTTGAAAGGACAAATCCTCTGGAGGAGACATTCTCCTTTTTGGAGAAGAGGGCTCCTCAGGAAGAGTAAAAGAGACATCAGCAGAATCATCTGAGGTATCAGAATCTTCAGAAGATTCAAAGTACCGCCTATTAGCTTCCAGAGATCGATACGCGTACCGACCGGTATCGACATCGGGCGTACCGGGAACCGGATCGGTATCGAGAAAATCTCCGGAACCGGAGGCCGGAACCGGCATACTACTGGAAGTAGATGCTCTGGGTACCGGTATCGGTTGTGGTACCGGAACCGGAGTCGGAACCGATTGTCGCCGTACCGAGGGCGTTGCAGCGTTAATGAAAGCCAGTATGGCCTGCTGCATGGATTGTACCGTAGTACCCATAGACGCCACAACTGCCTGGATGTCGGTACCGGTGTTAGCCGGTACCCCAGAGCAGTCTAACAGGTGATCGGTCGAGGCCGTGCCATCGATGTCTACCTGTAACCCCATAGGAGGAGCTTTGGAAGCCGGAGCTTCCCGCCGGGGTTGTTTGGCTGGGGCAGGGTCCTCAGGGTCAAAGCCAAGGGCCTCTCGCTGCTTAGAGGGAGATTTGCCCTTTGAGGACCTGCCTGAAGAATGTTTGGTTACCTGAGATCCATCAGGAGAGGAAGACCTGGAGGATGTTGATGCTGGAGTATCCGTAGAAAACAGCATATGAAACTTGGCTGCTCTATTCTGTAAGCCCCGTTTGGACATCAGAGAGCAGGATGGAGAATCCGGAATGGAATGGTCAGGCCCCAAACATTTAAGACACCATTCATGGGTATCTGTGACTGAAATAGTACTGGTACACTTGGTGCATTTTTTAAAACCAGAGGCTGGTTTCTCCATGAGGGAGAATCTGAGAAGGCCTAGAGGCCTCACAGAATAAACACACCAAGTGAGGAAAAAGTAATTTTTTTTTTTTTTAAAAGAAATAAATGAAAAAAGACCGGCGGTACCGGTCCGGAATCGGGGAAGGCAGACACGCGGTCAAAGAAACAAATTAAAATAACAATTTCTTCAGCAGTGACAGGAACACAACCTGCTGGCTCCGCGGAAAAAGAAGAACTGAGGAGAGTTGGTCATGAAGGCGGGAAGGCAGCGCGCATGCGCTGTGGGAGGCCCCAAAAGCTTCCTTTCTGGGAAGCTGGGGAGCTTTTCCACGCAGGTTCCGTCAGTTCCGACGTACCCATATGTGAGGACTTATTCCTGCTTGTTCCTGGAGATAACCTGTCCACCTGCGCGGACTCGAAAGTCGCCATGAGATCCATGAGCGGACGACCCCAACGCCGAACGAACAGGGCAAATACCTCCAGATGGAGCACCCACTCCCCCGGATCCACTCTCCGACGACTGAGAAAATCTGCCTCGACATTGTGCACTCCGGCCACATGCTGCGCCGAGAGTCCTACCAGATGCTGCTCGGCCCAATCCAACAGCCGACTCGACTCTTCCTCTAGTGCCACACTGACGATTGATATAGGCCACCGTCGCTGAATTGTCAGACAGCACTCCCATCGCCGCTTGCTGTAACAAGGTCTGAAACTCCTGTAGGGCCAGAAACACCGCTCTCAACTCCAACCTGTTGATGGAGTAACTCTGTTCTGTCTGAGACCACTGACCCTGGACGAATCTCCCTTCGCAATGCGCGTCCCAACCTAGCAGACTGGCATCCGTTGTCACCAGCCTCCAGGAAGGAGGCTACAGAGGAACACCGGCCGTCAGCGATTCCGTCCGCAACCACCACCGAAGTTCCTGCTGCACTTCCCTCGAACAGACTAGGCGACGAGACAAGGGATCCGATTGATGGGACCAGCGCCGAAGAAGAGCCCTCTGCAACGGCCTCATGTGTGCTCTCGCCCAGGGCACCACCTCTATCAAAACAGCCATCATTCCTAGCAGCTGAAGGTACTGCCACGCCGACGGTGCGCGCCTCGCCAAAACGTTCCTCACCAAACTTCTCAACGCACGAGCCCGACGATCCGGCAGAAAAACCTTGCCCACGGCCGTCTCGAAACGAGCTCCCAAGTATTCTAGGGATTGAGAGGGAACCAGACTGCTCTTCGCCCGGTTGACCACCCAGCCCAGGCTTTCCAACATCTGCAGCACCCGAGCTGTGGCCTTCAAACTTTCCTCCCTCGACTTCGGCCGAATCAACCAATCGTCCAAATACGGGTGGACCAACACTCCCTCTTTTCGAAGCGCAGCCACCACTACCACCATTATCTTGGTGAACACCCGAGGCGCCGTTGCCAACCCGAAGGGCAGCGCTTGAAACTGGTAATGCCCCATGGAAGCGCAAATCGCAGGTACCTTTGATGCTCCGGCCGGATAGGAATATGCAGGTAGGCCTCCGTGAGGTCCAAAGACGTCAGAAACTCGCCCTCCCGGACTGCCGCGATCACTGACCGCAAGGTTTCCATACGAAAATGAGTCACTCTGAGACACCGATTCACCCTCTTTAAATCTAGGATTGGTCGAAAGGAACCCTCTTTCTTGGGGACCACGAAATAGATGGAGTTCCGACCGCACCCGCACTGGTCCGGGGGAATGGGAACTACTGCCTGGAGCTGCAGCAATCTTTGCAACTTGTCCGCCACTGCGCGTACCTTGAGCGGAGCTCTGCAAGGAGAAAGCACAAAGGAATCTAAGATGGGTCGATGAAGCTCGAGAGCATAGCCCTCTCGAATTACCTCTAGCACCCACTGATCTGTAGTAATGTGGACCCAGGCAGGGTAAAACTCCCATAACCGACCTCCCACGGGCAGCACCGCCACCTGAGCCCGCATTATCTCATTGTGGTTTCTTAACAGTCGAGGACTGATAGGGAGCAAAACCTCTACCGGCTCCACGAAATCCCCGAATCCTTGCCCTTGCACCGGAAATCTGCCCCTCTGCGACTGACCAAAACGAGAGGACCGAAATCTACGGAACTCCCTTGGGGGCTGAAGCTCCCCGGCTTTGCTTAAGCTTATCCTCCGGCAAGCGACCCCCCTTGGAGTCCCCGAGATCTTTAACCAACTTTTCCAAGTCTTCGCCAAAACAAAAGCTTTCCCCGAAATGGAAGCTTACTGAGGAGCGCCTTGGACGATCCATCGGCCGCCCAGTTTCTCAACCATAAATACCTCCTTGCCGCCACGACCGACGCCATAGTCTTCACAAGGCCCCTAATAAGATCATAATGAATATCCACCAAATAAGCGGTACCGGATTCCAGCCGCGCTACCTCAGCTTCCTGCTCCCCCAACTGATCCCCCTGTAGCCCCTGGGACCATCTGAGGCAGCCTCTAGCCACCCATGCCCCCGCTATCGAGGCCTGCATGGAAAGAGCACCAATATCAAAAACCTGCTTCAACAAGGTATCTAGCTTCCTGTCCTGTACATCTTTCAAAGCCGCAGCTCCCTCGACTGGAATGGTAGTCTTCTTAGTGACTGCCGAAACTGCCGCATCCACCTTCGGAGAATGAAAGAGCTCCTTATCCTGGTCAGACAGAGGGTACAACCTAGCTATCACCCGAGAACCCCTCAGGGCCGACTCCGGCACGTCCCACTCTTCCTGAATCATCTTTCTAAAAACCCTATGTATGGAAAAAACGCGCTGGAATGTGCGCACCGCCTGTAAAAGTGGATCCTCTAGAACCTCCTCCGCCGCAGGTTCTATGGCAGGCATATTCAACGCCTTTAGCGTCTCCGCGATCAGAGCAGGAAGCTCCTCTTTCCTGAACACCCTGACCACTCTACTTTGTTGCTCCGCATCGGGCAACTCCCCCTCTTCTAACTCCTCATCCGAGACCTCAGCGAAATCCCCGTCTGCTGAAGCTAGCTCTCCCCAAAGAGAAGCTGTAGGATCCTCCATACTCGCCTCTTT